>OW964839.1:14077412-15505497 GCA_943142095.1 Ophonus ardosiacus
AAGAAAAAAAACGTGTCCAAAAATTTTACTCAAAAATGCTTTTTATACCGCGAAACGATGATTTCTGATGAAAAAACTAATTTTCACATTTTGTCTCCGAATTGCTTCAAAATGCGTTTTCTAGACGAAAAACTTGTATTTAGAGTCTTTTTCAAGCAATTTGTTTAAGGTCTCACTGGGTTGGAAAGGGCACCACGGAAGCCCTTCAAAGCTTGTATAAACTAAAATATAATATAATCTGTCATATTCTGCCATAAGTCAACATATTCCATTAACACATAAGAAAAAACACGTGTCCAATGATTTTACTCAAAAATGCTTTTTACACCGCAAAACGATGATTTCTGATGAAAAAACTATTTTTCACATTTTGTCTCCGAATTGCTTCAAAATGCGTTTTCTAGACGAAAAACGTGTATTTAGAGTGTTTTACAGCAATTTGTTTAAGGTCTCACTGGGTTGGAAAGGGCACCACGGAAGCCCTTCAAAAGCTTGTATACACTAAAATATAGTATAATAATCTGTCATATTCTGCCCTAAGTCAGCATACTCCATTAACACATAAGAAAAAACAAGTGTCCAAAGCTTTTACTCAAATATGCTTTTTACACCGCAAAACGATGATTTCAGATGAAAAAACTATATTTCACATTTTGTCTCCGAATTGCTTCAAAATGCGTTTTCTAGACGAAAAACGTGTATTTAAAGTGTTTTACAGCAATTTGTTTAAGGTCTAACTGGGATGGAAACGGCACCACGAAAGCCCTTCAAAAGCTTGTATACAATAAAATATAGTTATTTCTGATATATTCTGCCAAAAGTCAGCATATTCCATTAACACATAAGAAAAAAAACGTGTCCAAAGTTTTACTCAAAAATGCTTTTTCGCAAAACGATGATTTCTGTTGAAAAAAACTATTTTTCACATTTTGTCTCCGAATTGCTTCAAAATGCGTTTTCTAGACGAAAAACGTGTATTTAGAGTGTTTTACAGCAATTTGTTTAAGGTCTAACTGGGATGGAAACGGCACTACGAAAGCCCTTCAAAAGCTTGTATACAATAAAATATAGTTATTTCTGATATATTCTGCCATAAGTTAGCATATTCCATTAACACATAAGAAAAAACACGTGTCCAAAGATTTTACTCAAAAATGCTTATTACAACGCAAAACGATGATTTCTGATGAAAAAATTATTTTTCATCACTGGGTTGGAAAGGGCACCACGGAAGCCCTTCAAAAGCTTGTATATACTAAAATATAGTATAATCTGTCATATTCTGCCATAAGTCAGCATATTCCATTAACATATAAGAAAAAACACGTGTCCAAAGATTTTACTCAAAAATGCTTTTTACTCCGCAAAACGATGATTTCTGATGAAAAAACTATTTTTCATCACTGGGTTGGAAAGGGCACCACGGAAGCCCTTCAAAAGCTTGTATATACTAAAATATAGTATAATCTGTCATATTCTGCCATAAGTCAACGTATTCCATTAACACAAGAAAAAACACGTGTCCAAAGATTTTACTCAAAAATGCTTTTTTACACCGCAAAACGATGATTTCTGATGAAAAAACTATTTTTCACATTTTGTCTCCGAATTGCTTCAAAATGCGTTTTCTAGACGAAAAACGTGTATTTAGAATGTTTTACAGCAATTTGTTTAAGGTCTCACTGGGTTGGAAAGGGCCCAACGGAAGCCCTTCAAAAGGTTGTATACACTAAAATATAGTATAATCTGTCATATTCTGCCATAAGTCAGCGTATTCCATTAACACAAGAAAAAACACGTGTCCAAAGATTTTACTCAAAAATGCTTTTTACACCGCAAAACGATGATTTCTGATGAAAAAACTATTTTTCACATTTTGTCTCCGAATTGCTTCAAAATGCGTTTTTCTAGATGAAAAAAGTGTATTTAGAGTGTTTTACAGCAATTTGTTTAAGGTCTCACTGGGTTGGAAAGGGCACCACGGAAGCCCTTCAAAAGCTTGTATACACTAAAATATAGTATAATCTGTCATATTCTGCCATAAGTCAGTATACGCCATTAACACATAAGAAATAACACGTGTCCAAAGATTTTACTCAAATATGCTTTTTACACCGCAAAACGATGATTTCTGATGAAAAAACTATTTTTCACATTTTGTCTCCGAATTGCTTCAAAATGCGTTTTCTAGACGAAAAACGTGTATTTAGAGTGTTTTACAGCAATTTGTTTAAGGTTTCACTTGGTTGGAAAGGGCACCACGGAAGCCCTTCAAAAGCTTGTATACACTAAAATATAGTTATTTCTGTCATATTCTGCCATAAGTTAGCATATTCCATTAACACATAAGAAAAAACACGTGTCCAAAGATTTTACTCAAAAATGCTTATTACAACGCAAAACAATGATTTCTGATGAAAAAACAATTTTCATCACTGGGTTGGAAAGGGCACCACGGAAGCCCTTCAAAAGCTTGTATATACTAAAATATAGTATAATCTGTCATATTCTGCCATAAGTCAACATATTCCATTAACACATAAGAAAAAACACGTGTCCAATGATTTTACTCAAAATGCTTTTTACACCGCAAAACGATGATTTCTGATGAAAAAACTATTTTTCACATTTTGTCTCCGAATTGCTTCAAAATTCGTTTTCTAGACGAAAAACGTGTATTTAGAGTGTTTAACAGCAATTTGTTAAAGGTCTCACTGTGTTGGAAAGGGCACCACGGAAGCCCTTCAAAAGCTTGTATACACTAAAATATAGTTATTTCTGTCATATTCTGCTATAAGTTAGCATATTTCATTAACACATAAGGGGAAACACGTGTCCAAAGATTTTACTCAAAAATGCTTATTACAACGCAAAACGATGATTTCTGATGAAAAAACTATTTTTCACATTTTGTTTCCGAATTGCTTCAAAATGCGTTTTCTAGACGAAAGAAGTGTATTTAGATTGTTTTACAGCAATTTGTTTAAGGTCTCACTGGGTTGGAAAGGGCACCACGGAAGCCCTTCAAAAGCTTGTATACACTAAAATATAGTATAATCTGTCATATTCTGCCCTAAGTCAGCATACTCCATTAACACATAAGAAAAAACAAGTGTCCAAAGCTTTTACTCAAATATGCTTTTTACACCGCAAAACGATGATTTCAGATGAAAAAACTATTTTTCACATTTTGTCTCCGAATTGCTTCAAAATGCGTTTTCTAGACGAAAAACGTGTATTTAGAGTGTTTTACAGCAATTTGTTTAAGGTCTAACTGGGATGGAAACGGCACCATGAAAGCCCTTCAAAAGCTTGTATACACTAAAATATAGTACAATCTGTCATATTCAGCCATAAGTCAGCATTTTCCATTAATACATAAGAAAAAACACTTGTCCAAAGATTTTACTCAAAAATGCTTTTTACACCGCAAAACGATGATTTCTGATGAAAAAACTATTTTTCACATTTTGTCTCCGAATTGCTTCAAAATGCGTTTTCTAGACGAAAAACGTGTATTTAGAATGTTTTACAGCAATTGTTTAAGGTCTCACTGTGTTGGAAAGGGCACCACGGAAGCCCTTCAAAAGCTTGTATACACTAAAATATAGTATAATCTGTCATATTCTGCCATAAGTCAGCATATTCCATTAACACATAAGAAAAAACACGTGTCCAAAGATTTTACTCAAAAATGCTTTTTACACCGCAAAACGATGATTTCTGACGAAAAACTATTTTTCACATTTTGTCTCCGAATTGCTTCAAAATGCGTTTTCTAGACGAAAAACGTGTATTTAGAATGTTTTACAGCAATTTGTTTAAGGTCTCACTGGGTTGGAAAGGGCACCACGGAAGCCCTTCAAAAGGTTGTATACACTAAAATATAGTATAATCTGTCATATTCTGCCATAAGTTCAGCATATTCCATTAACACATAAGAAAAAACACGTGTCCAAAGATTTTACTGAAAAATGCTTTTTACACCGCAAAACGATGATTTCTGATGAAAAACTATTTTTCACATTTTGTCTCCGAATTGCTTCAAAATGCGTTTTCTAGACGAAAAACGTGTATTTAGAATGTTTTACAGCAATTTGTTTAAGGTCTCACTGGGATGGAAAGGGCACCACGGAAGCCCTTCAAAAGGTTGTATACACTAAAATATAGTATAATCTGTCATATTCTGCCATAAGTCAGCATATTCCATTAACACATAAGAAAAAACACGTGTCCAAAGATTTTACTGAAAAATGCTTTTTACACCGCAAAACGATGATTTCTGATGAAAAAACTATTTTTCACATTTTGTCTCCGAATTGCTTCAAAATGCGTTTTCTAGACGAAAAACGTGTATTTAGAGTGTTTTACAGCAATTTGTTTAAGGTCTCTCTGGGTTGGAAAGGGCACCACGGAAGCCCTTCAAAAGCTTGTATATACTAAAATATAGTATAATCTGTCATATTCTGCCATAAGTCAACATATTCCATTAACACATAAGAAAAAACACGTGTCCAATGATTTTACTCAAAAATGCTTTTTACACCTCAAAACGATGATTTCTGATGAAAAAACTATTTTTCACATTTTGTCTCCGAATTGCTTCAAAATGCGTTTTCTAGACGAAAAACGTGTATTTAGAGTGTTTTACAGCAATTTGTTTAAGGTTTCACTGAGTTGGAAAGGGCACCACGGAAGCCCTTCAAAAGTTTGTATACACTAAAATATAGTTATTTCTGTCATATTCTGCCATAAGTTAGCATATTCCATTAACACATAAGAAAAAACACGTGTCCAAAGATTTTACTCAAAAATGCTTATTACAACGCAAAACGATGATTTCTGATGAAAAAACAATTTTCATCACTGGGTTGGAAAGGGCACCACGGAAGCCCTTCAAAAGTTTGTATATACTAAAATATAGTATAATCTGTCATATTCTGCCATAAGTCAACATATTTCATTAATACATAAGAAAAAACACGTGTCCAATGATTTTACTCAAAATGCTTTTTACACCGCAAAACGATGATTTCTGATGAAAAAACTATTTTTCACATTTTGTCTCCGAATTGCTTCAAAATGCGTTTTCTAGACGAAAAACGTGTATTTAGAGTGTTTAACAGCAATTTGTTTAAGGTCTCACTGTGTTGGAAAGGGCACCACGGAAGCCCTTCAAAAGCTTGTATACACTAAAATATAGTTATTTCTGTCATATTCTGCCATAAGTTAGCATATTCCATTAACACATAAGGAAAAACACGTGTCCAAAGATTTTACTCAAAACTACAACGCAAAACGATGATTTCTGATGAAAAAACTATTTTTCACATTTTGTCTCCGAATTGCTTCAAAATGCGTTTTCTAGACGAAAGAAGTGTATTTAGAGTGTTTTACAGAAATTTTTAGAAGGTCTCACTGGGTTGGAAAGGGCACCACGGAAGCCCTTCAAAAGCTTGTATACACTAAAATATAGTTATTTCTGTCATATTCTGCCATAAGTTAGCATATTCCATTAACACATAAGGAAAAACACGTGTCCAAAGATTTTACTCAAAACTACAACGCAAAACGATGATTTCTGATGAAAAAACTATTTTTCACATTTTGTCTCCGAATTGCTTCAAAATGCGTTTTCTAGACGAAAGAAGTGTATTTAGAGTGTTTTACAGAAATTTTTTAGAAGGTCTCACTGGGTTGGAAAGGGCACCACGGAAGCCCTTCAAAAGCTTGTATACAACTCGATCAGATAAAACGCCGACGTTCGGAATTGCAACAGAGAATTGATAATGGCGAAACTAACTTAAAACTCAAATTTATACATGGTGTCCCAACAATTGCAAAAAACTAAATTTATCTAGCGCATCCAAAAATTCTGTGAACTGTTTGAATATATATTATCAAAATATACAAAGTTTATGCAATAAATTCGATCACTTATACTCCGCTATGCATGCACTTGAACATGACGTTATTGCACTCACTGAAACCTGGTTGAATCCCAACATCGTGAATTCTGAATTCAGTGACGGTTCCTACAACATCTTCCGGGCTGATCGCAAATTTAGTGAATGTGGTGTGTCTCGTGGAGGCGGAGTTTTCACAGCAGTAAGAAATACGTTATGTGCAAGTGAAATAAATTTGTGTGATAGCCTAGATTTACTGCCTATCAATGTTGATGTGTCCTTGTGTAAAAATTCTTTTGAACCACTGTGATCTATACATTTTGAATGTTTATATTCCTCCCGGCATGAATTCCGATTGTTATATTAAAATCATTGAATTTTTTGAATCTTTAACATTTTTGATAGATAAAAAAGTCATATTCTTGGGTGACTTCAATATACCCGAATTTGTAACACAATCTGATACTCCTGTTGTTAATATTATAAATAACTTTATTTCCTTTTATGACTTTAAACAATTTAACGAAATCGTAAACTCAAATGGCCGATTACTAGACTTGGTAATCTCAAATGTGACTTGTTCAGTTACTCATAATGAATTGTCTCTCTTTAACGTTGAATACTCTCCCCATCCAACACTGAACATAGCTGTACATCTTGAAATTAACGAATTAAAAAGATTATCCCGACATATTACCTTCAAGAAATATAATTTTAAAAAAGCGGATCTATCAAAACTGTATAGGTTAATAAATGATTTTGATTGGTCACAATTATCTATTTTTTCAAATGTAAATGAAGCTTGTAATTTCTTTTATAGTACTTTATACAATTTTATTGATCAGTGTGTTCCAGTCTGTCCTACATTTAAATCCTCCTACCCCCCGTGGTATTCTAAACAAATTATTAAAGATATTAAAATTAAAGTGCATTATTTAAATTTATTTAAGCATCATAATAAATTAATTCATTGGGAAAAATTTAAATACTACCGTAATAAGATTAAAAACGATGTTAAGTTAGCTTACAAAAATTACATAAATTCATGTGAGACTTCTATTAAAAATGAGCCAAAAAATTCTGGAGCTTTGTAAAAAGCAAAAAATCTACAAATGAATCACCAGTTACAATGATTTCCAATGACATTCAGCTCAAAACACCATTAGAAATTGCTGAAGGTTTTGCTTCATTTTTTCACAGCGTCTATACTCCGCAATCAATCAATCCCACTATTTCTAATACGTCAGTAACTTTTCCTACCGTTTTCCTCAATGAAATTTTGTTGTCTGATATTCAGCAAGCGATAAAAAAACTAAAATCTAAATTTACTTCTGGATTTGACTTAATTCCATCTTTCTTAATAAAGGATTGTAGCGGACCATTTTCTCTTGCACTTTTTGAAATATTTAATTTGTCATTAAAGACTTCCACTTTTCCGACCATTTGGAAACTTGCAAAAATTATTCCGACACATAAATCTGGTGCAGCCAATAAAATAATTAATTATAGACCAATAGCTATATTATCCAACTTCAGCAAAATATTTGAAAGTACTATATATCGAACGATATACTTCAAAATACATAACTTAATTTCTTTTTCGCAACATGGTTTCATGGAAAAAGCGCTCCACTACAACTAACTTGCTTTATTTTACTCAATATTTATCGGATGCTTTGGACGAAAGTAAACAAGTGGATGTGATTTACACTGATATCGCCAAAGCATTTGATCGTATTGATCACAACATTTTAATTTATAAATTAAATGTTTTTGGTTTTTCAACACCATTAATTGAACTTATTGCCTCATATCTGTCTAATTCACTTTTTTCTGTCTCCTACAATAATATTAATTCCTCATTTTATGATGCTCCGTCAGGGGTCCCGCAAGGGTCCAATCTAGGTCCTCTTTTATTTCTAATCTTCATTAACGATATTGAAAATTATTTCGATAGTGAGGTACTTCTTTTCGCTGATGATTTAAAATTATTTAGGAAAATTCATGACACTTCTAATTGCATATCTCTACAACAAGATCTTGTTCATTTAGACTATTGGTGTAAATTAAATAATCTCCAATTAAATATAAATAAATGTAAAGTGCTTTCTTTTACACGCAAACATAGTACAATCTACTTCGACTATAAAATTAACAATATTACTTTAAACCGATGTAGTGAAATTAAGGATTTGGGAGTAACATTTGATAAGAAACTTAGTTTTAATAAGCATATAAATAATATAGTTACATCATCTTATAGATCCCTGGGTTTCATCATCCGTAATACACGCTTATTTACATCTTCCGATTCATTAATTATACTTTATAACGCATTTGTCAAGTCTAAGTTAGAATATTGCTCTATAATTTGGTCACCTTCTTATCAAAACAATTCTCTACTGATTGATTCAATACAGAAAAAATTCTTAAAATACTTGTACTTTAAAGTTTTTCATTATTATCCTACATATGATATATCTTACAACACATTATTGAATATCTTTAATTTTCAAACTCTTTCTTCCCGCAGAATAAATTCTCAAATTATACACTTACATAAACTAATACATAATTCTGTAGACAATCCCAATATTCTTAAGTACATTAATTTCAGAGCACCGACCTATATGTCCCGTAATCAGAACTCCTTCATTCCTCTCCATGCTAGAACTAATTTATTACTCCACTCACCGATCAATGCAATGATTAATAATTATCATATCTTACAAGATCGATTTGATATTTTTGATAGTAATTTCAAAAGATTACAATCTTCATTCTTTAATTAAATTTATTCATACTGTAAAATGCAAATTTGTAATAATTTATTTGTATTCTATGTAAACTCACTCTATGTTATCTATGTAAGCTCACTATATTCATTTTGTTCTTTATTTTTATGTATTGTATGATATATAATCCTGTCCAGTAATTGGGGTGCGCCTGTTGGACAGAGTACTAAATAAATAAATAAATAAATAAATAAATAAATAAATAAATAAATAAATAAATAAATAAATAAAATATAGTATAATCTGTCATATTCAGCATACTCCATTAACACATAAGAAAAAACAAGTGTACAAAGCTTTTACTCAAATATGCTTTTTACACCGCAAAACGATGATTTCAGATGAAAAAACTATTTTTCACATTTTGTCTCCGAATTGCTTCAAAATGCGTTTTCTAGACGAAAAACGTGTATTTAGAGTGTTTTACAGCAATTTGTTTAAGGTCTAACTGGGATGGAAACGGCACCACGAAAGCCCTTCAAAAGCTTGTATACAATAAAATATAGTTATTTATGATATATTCTGCCAAAAGTCAGCATATTCCATTAATACATAAGAAAAAACACTTGTCCAAAGATTTTACTCAAAAATGCTTTTTACACCGCAAAACGATGATTTCTGATGAAAAAACTATTTTTCACATTTTGTCTCCTAATTGCTTCAAAATGCGTTTTCTAGACGAAAAACGTGTATTTAGAATGTTTTACAGCAATTGTTTAAGGTCTCACTGTGTTGGAAAGGGCACCACGGAAGCCCTTCAAAAGCTTGTATACACTAAAATATAGTATAATCTGTCATATTCTGCCATAAGTCAGCATAGTCCATTAACACATAAGAAAAAAACACGTGTCCAAAGATTTTACTCAAAAATGCTTTTTACACCGCAAAACGATGATTTCTGATGAAAAAACCTATTTTTTCACATTTTGTCTCCGAATTGCTTCAAAATGCGTTTTCTAGACGAAAAACGTGTATTTAGAATGTTTTACAGCAATTTGTTTAAGGTCTCACTGGGTTGGAAAGGGCACCACGGAAGCCCTTCAAAAGGTTGTATACACTAAAATATAGTATAATCTGTCATATTCTGCCATAAGTCAGCATATTCCATTAACACATAAGAAAAAACACGTGTCCAAAAATTTTACTCAAAAATGCTTTTTATACCGCGAAACGATGATTTCTGATGAAAAAACTAATTTTCACATTTTGTCTCCGAATTACTTCAAAATGCGTTTTCTAGACGAAAAACTTGTATTTAGAGTCTTTTTCAAGCAATTTGTTTAAGGTCTCACTGGGTTGGAAAGGGCACCACGGAAGCCCTTCAAAAGCTTGTATATACTAAAATATAGTATAATCTGTCATATTCTGCCATAAGTCAACATATTCCATTAACACATAAGAAAAAACACGTGTCCAATGATTTTACTCAAAAATGCTTTTTACACCGCAAAACGATGATTTCTGATGAAAAAACTATTTTTCACATTTTGTCTCCGAATTTCTTCAAAATGCGTTTTCTAGACGAAAAACGTGTATTTAGAGTGTTTTACAGCAATTTGTTTAAGGTCTCACTGGGTTGGAAAGGGCACCACGGAAGCCCTTCAAAAGCTTGTATACACTAAAATATAGTATAATAATCTGTCATATTCTGCCCTAAGTCAGCATACTCCATTAACACATAAGAAAAAACAAGTGTCCAAAGCTTTTACTCAAATATGCTTTTTACACCGCAAAACGATGATTTCAGATGAAAAAACTATTTTTCACATTTTGTCTCCGAATTGCTTCAAAATGCGTTTTCTAGACGAAATACGTGTATTTAGAGTGTTTTACAGCAATTTGTTTAAGGTCTAACTGGGATGGAAACGGCACCACGAAAGCCCTTCAAAAGCTTGTATACAATAAAATATAGTTATTTCTGATATATTCTGCCAAAAGTCAGCATATTCCATTAACACATAAGAAAAAACACGTGTCCAAAGATTTTACTCAAAAATGCTTTTTCGCAAAACGATGATTTCTGTTGAAAAAACTATTTTTCACATTTTGTCTCCGAATTGCTTCAAAATGCGTTTTCTAGACGAAAAACGTGTATTTAGAGTGTTTTACAGCAATTTGTTTTAAGGTCTAACTGGGATGGAAACGGCACTACGAAAGCCCTTCAAAAGCTTGTATACAATAAAATATAGTTATTTCTGATATATTCTGCCATAAGTTAGCATATTCCATTAACACATAAGAAAAAACACGTGTCCAAAGATTTTACTCAAAAATGCTTATTACAACGCAAAACGATGATTTCTGATGAAAAAACTATTTTTCACATTTTGTCTCCGAATTGCTTCAAATTGCGTTTTCTAGACGAAAAACGTGTATTTAGAGTGTTTTTTTCAGCAATTTGTTTAAGGTCTCACTGGGTTGGAAAGGGCAGCACGGAAGCCCCTCAAAAGCTTGTATACACTAAAATATAGTATAATCTGTAATATTCTGCCATAAGTCAGCATATTCCATTAACACATAAGAAAAAACACGTGTCTAAAGATTTTACTCAAAAATGCTTTTTACACCGCAAAACGATGATTTCTGATGAAAAAACTATTTTTCACATTTTGTCTCCGAATTGCTTCAAAATGCGGTTTCTAGACGAAATACGTGTATTTAGAATGTTTTACAGCAATTTGTTTAAGGTCTCACTGGGTTGGAAAGGGCACCACGGAAGCCCTTCAAAAGCTTGTATACACTAAAATATAGTATAATCTGTCATATTCTGCCATAAGTCAGAGTATTCCATTAACACAAGAAAAAACACGTGTCCAAAGATTTTACTCAAAAATGCTTTTTACACCGCAAAACGATGATTTCTGATGAAAAAACTATTTTTCACATTTTGTCTCCGAATTGCTTCAAAATGCGTTTTCTAGACGAAAAACGTGTATTTAGAATGTTTTACAGCAATTTGTTTAAGGTCTCACTGGGTTGGAAAGGGCACCACGGAAGCCCTTCAAAAGGTTGTATACACTAAAATATAGTATAATCTGTCATATTCTGCCATAAGTCAGCATATTCCATTAACACATAAGAAAAAACACGTGTCCAAAAATTTTACTCAAAAATGCTTTTTATACCGCGAAACGATGATTTCTGATGAAAAAACTAATTTTCACATTTTGTCTCCGAATTACTTCAAAATGCGTTTTCTAGACGAAAAACTTGTATTTAGAGTCTTTTTCAAGCAATTTGTTTAAGGTCTCACTGGGTTGGAAAGGGCACCACGGAAGCCCTTCAAAAGCTTGTATATACTAAAATATAGTATAATCTGTCATATTCTGCCATAAGTCAACATATTCCATTAACACATAAGAAAAAAC
Source organism: Ophonus ardosiacus (assembly GCA_943142095.1). Taxonomy (NCBI): domain Eukaryota; kingdom Metazoa; phylum Arthropoda; class Insecta; order Coleoptera; family Carabidae; genus Ophonus; species Ophonus ardosiacus. The sequence goes on from OW964839.1 coordinate 14,089,482, forward strand.
ACGTGTCCAATGATTTTACTCAAAAATGCTTTTTACACCGCAAAACGATGATTTCTGATGAAAAAACTATTTTTCACATTTTGTCTCCGAATTTCTTCAAAATGCGTTTTCTAGACGAAAAACGTGTATTTAGAGTGTTTTACAGCAATTTGTTTAAGGTCTCACTGGGTTGGAAAGGGCACCACGGAAGCCCTTCAAAAGCTTGTATACACTAAAATATAGTATAATAATCTGTCATATTCTGCCCTAAGTCAGCATACTCCATTAACACATAAGAAAAAACAAGTGTCCAAAGCTTTTACTCAAATATGCTTTTTACACCGCAAAACGATGATTTCAGATGAAAAAACTATTTTTCACATTTTGTCTCCGAATTGCTTCAAAATGCGTTTTCTAGACGAAATACGTGTATTTAAAGTGTTTTACAGCAATTTGTTTAAGGTCTAACTGGGATGGAAACGGCACCACGAAAGCCCTTCAAAAGCTTGTATACAATAAAATATAGTTATTTCTGATATATTCTGCCAAAAGTCAGCATATTCCATTAACACATAAGAAAAAAAACGTGTCCAAAAATTTTACTCAAAAATGCTTTTTATACCGCGAAACGATGATTTCTGATGAAAAAACTAATTTTCACATTTTGTCTCCGAATTGCTTCAAAATGCGTTTTCTAGTCGAAAAACGTGTATTTAGAGTGTTTAACAGCAATTTGTTAAAGGTCTCACTGCGTTGGAAAGGGCACCACGGAAGCCCTTCAAAAGCTTGTATACACTAAAATATAGTAATTTCTGTCATATTCTGCCATAAGTCAGCATATTCCATTAACACATAAGAAAAAACAAGTGTCCAAAGATTTTACTCAAAAATGCTTTTTACAACGCAAAAGGATGATTTCTGATGAAAAAAACTATTTTTCACATTTTGTCTCCGAATTGCTTCAAAATGCGTTTTCTAGACGAAAATCGTGTATTAAGAGTGTTTTACAGCAATTTGTTTAAGGTCTCACTGGGTTGGAAAGGGCACCACGGAAGCCCTTCAAAAGCTTGTATACACTAAAATATAGTATAATAATCTGTCATATTCTGCCCTAAGTCAGCATACTCCATTAACACATAAGAAAAAACAAGTGTCCAAAGCTTTTACTCAAATATTCTTTTTACACCGCAAAACGATGATTTCTGATGAAAAAACTATTTTTCACATTTTGTCTCCGAATTGCTTCAAAATGCGTTTTCTAGACGAAAAACGTGTATTTAGAGTGTTTTACAGCAATTTGCTTAAGGTCTAACTGGGATGGAAACGGCACCACGAAAGCCCTTCAAAAGCTTGTATACAATAAAATATAGTTATTTCTGATATATTCTGCCAAAAGACAGCATATTCCATTAATACATAAGAAAAAACACGTGTCCAAAGATTTTACTCAAAAATGCTTTTTACACCGCAAAATGATGATTTCTGATGAAAAAACTATTTTTCACATTTTGTCTCCGAATTGCTTCAAAATGCGTTTTCTAGACGAAAGAAGTGTATTTAGATTGTTTTACAGCAATTTGTTTAAGGTCTCACTGGGTTGGAAAGGGCACCACGGAAGCCCGTCAAAAGCTTGTATACACTAAAATATAGTATAATCTGTCATATTCTGCCCTAAGTCAGCATACTCCATTAACACATAAGAAAAAACAAGTGTCCAAAGTTTTTACTCAAATATGCTTTTTACACCGCAAAACGATGATTTCAGATGAAAAAACTATTTTTCACATTTTGTCTCCGAATTGCTTCAAAATGCGTTTTCTAGACGAAAAACGTGTATTTAGAGTGTTTTACAGCAATTTGTTTAAGGTCTAACTGGAATGGAAACGGCACCACGAAAGCCCTTCAAAAGCTTGTATACAATAAAATATAGTTATTTCTGATATATTCTGCCAAAAGTCAGCATATTCCATTAATACATAAGAAAAAACACTTGTCCAAAGATTTTACTCAAAAATGCTTTTACACCGCAAAACGATGATTTCTGATGAAAAAACTATTTTTCACATTTTGTCTCCTAATTGCTTCAAAATGCGTTTTCTAGACGAAAAACGTGTATTTAGAATGTTTTACAGCAATTGTTTAAGGTCTCACTGTGTTGGAAAGGGCACCACGGAAGCCCTTCAAAAGCTTGTATACACTAAAATATAGTATAATCTGTCATATTCTGCCATAAGTCAGCATATTCCATTAACACATAAGAAAAAACACGTGTCCAAAGATTTTACTCAAAAATGCTTATTACAACGCAAAACGATGATTTCTGATGAAAAAACTATTTTTCACATTTTGTTTCCGAATTGCTTCAAAATGCGTTTTCTAGACGAAAGAAGTGTATTTAGATTGTTTTACAGCAATTTGTTTAAGGTCTCACTGGGTTGGAAAGGGCACCACGGAAGCCCTTCAAAAGCTTGTATACACTAAAATATAGTATAATCTGTCATATTCTGCCCTAAGTCAGCATACTCCATAAACACATAAGAAAAAACAAGTGTCCAAAGCTTTTACTCAAATATGCTTTTTACACCGCAAAACGATGATTTCAGATGAAAAAACTATTTTTCACATTTTGTCTCCGAATTGCTTCAAAATGCGTTTTCTAGACGAAAAACGTGTATTTAGAGTGTTTTACAGCAATTTGTTTAAGGTCTCACTGGGTTGGAAAGGGCACCACGGAAGCCCTTCAAAAGCTTGTATACACTAAAATATAGTATAATACTCTGTCATATTTTGCCCTAAGTCAGCATACTCCATTAACACACAAGAAAAAACAAGTGTCCAAAGCTTTTACTCAAATATGCTTTTTACACCGCAAAACGATGATTTCAGATGAAAAAACTATTTTTCACATTTTGTCTCCGAATTGCTTCAAAATGCGTTTTCTAGACGAAAAACGTGTATTTAGAGTGTTTTACAGTAATTTGTTTAAGGTCTAACTGGGATGGAAACGGCACCACGAAAGCCCTTCAAAAGCTTGTATACAATAAAATATAGTTATTTCTGATATATTCTGCCAAGAGTCAGCATATTCCATTAACACATAAGAAAAAACACGTGTCCAAAGATTTTACTCAAAAATGCTTTTTCGCAAAACGATGATTTCTTTTGAAAAAACTATTTTTCACATTTTGTCTCCGAATTGCTTCAAAATACGTTTTCTAGACGAAAAACGTGTATTTAGAGTGTTTTACAGCAATTTGTTTAAGGTCTAACTGGGATGGAAACGGCACTACGAAAGCCCTTCAAAAGCTTGTATACAATAAAATATAGTTATTTCTGATATATTCTGCCATAAGTTAGCATATTCCATTAACACATAAGAAAAAACACGTGTCCAAAGATTTTACTCAAAAATGCTTATTACAACGCAAAACGATGATTTCTGATGAAAAAACTGTTTTTCATCACTGGGTTGGAAAGGGCACCACGGAAGCCCTTCAAAAGCTAAAATATAGTATAATCTGTCATATTCTGCCATAAGTCAGCATATTCCATTAACATATAAGAAAAAACACGTGTCCAAAGATTTTACTCAAAAATGCTTTTTACACCGCAAAACGATGATTTCTGATGAAAAAACTATTTTTCACATGTTGTCTCCGAATTGCTTCAAATTGCGTTTTCTAGACGAAAAACGTGTATTTAGAGTGTTTTTTCAGCAATTTGTTTAAGGTCTCACCGGGTTGGAAAGGGCAGCACGGAAGCCCCTCAAAAGCTTGTATACACTAAAATATAGTATAATCTGTAATATTCTGCCATAAGTCAGCATATTCCATTAACACATAAGAAAAAACACGTGTCCAAAGATTTTACTCAAAAATGCTTATTACAACGCAAAACGATGATTTCTGATGAAAAAACAATTTTCAACACTGGGTTGGAAAGGGCACCACGGAAGCCCTTCAAAAGCTTGTATATACTAAAATATAGTATAATCTGTCATACTCTGCCATAAGTCAACATATTCCATTAACACATAAGAAAAAACACGAGTCCAATGATTTTACTCAAAATGCTTTTTACACCGCAAAACGATGATTTCTGATGAAAAAACTATTTTTCACATTTTGTCTCCGAATTGCTTCAAAATGCGTTTTCTAGACGAAAAACGTGTATTTAGAGTGTTTTACAGCAATTTGTTTAAGGTCTCACTGGGTTGGAAAGGGCACCACGGAAGCCCTTCAAAAGCTTGTATATACTATAATATAGTATAATCTGTCATATTCTGCCATAAGTCAACATATTCCATTAACACATAAGAAAAAACACGTGTCCAATGATTTTACTCAAAAATGCTTTTTACACCGCAAAACGATGATTTCTGATGAAAAAACTATTTTTCATATTTTGTCTCCGAATTGCTTCAAAATGCGTTTTCTAGACGAAAAACGTGTATTTAGAGTGTTTTACAGCAATTTGTTTAAGGTTTCACTGGGTTGGAAAGGGCACCACGGAAGCCCTTCAAAAGCTTGTATACACTAAAATATAGTTATTTCTGTCATATTCTGCCATAAGTTAGCATATTCCATTAACACATAAGAAAAAACACGTGTCCAAAGATTTTACTCAAAAATGCTTATTACAACGCAAAACGATGATTTCAGATGAAAAAACTATTTTTCACATTTTGTCTCCGAATTGCTTCAAAATGCGTTTTCTAGACGAAAAACGTGTATTTAGAGTGTTTTACAGCAATTTGTTTAAGGTCTAACTGGGATGGAAACGGCACCACGAAAGCCCTTCAAAAGCTTGTATACAATAAAATATAGTTATTTCTGATATATCCTGCCAAAAGTCAGCATATTCCATTAATACATAAGAAAAAACACATGTCCAAAGATTTTACTCAAAAATGCTTTTTACACCGCAAAACGATGATTTCTGATGAAAAAACTATTTTTCACATTTTGTCTCCGAATTGCTTCAAAATGCGTTTTCTAGACGAAAAACGTGTATTTAGAATGTTTTACAGCAATTGTTTAAGGTCTCACTGTGTTGGAAAGGGCACCACGGAAGCCCTTCAAAAGCTTGTATACACTAAAATATAGTATAATCTGTCATATTCTGCCATAAGTCAGCATATTCCATTAACACATAAGAAAAAACACGTGTCCAAAGATTTTACTCAAAAATGCTTTTTACACCGCAAAACGATGATTTCTGATGAAAAACTATTTTTCACATTTTGTCTCCGAATTGCTTCAAAATGCGTTTTCTAGACGAAAAACGTGTATTTAGAATGTTTTACAGCAATTTGTTTAAGGTCTCACTGGGTTGGAAAGGGCACCACGGAAGCCCTTCAAAAGGTTGTATACACTAAAATATAGTATAATCTGTCATATTCTGCCATAAGTCAGCATATTCCATTAACACATAAGAAAAAACACGTGTCCAAAGCTTTTACTCAAAAATGCTTTTTACACCGCAAAACGATGATTTCTGATGAAAAAACTATTTTTCACATTTTGTCTCCGAATTGCTTCAAAATGCGTTTTCTAGACGAAAAACGTGTATTTAGAGTGTTTTACAGCAATTTGTTTAAGGTTTCACTGAGTTGGAAAGGGCACCACGGAAGCCCTTCAAAAGCTTGTATACACTAAAATATAGTTATTTCTGTCATATTCTGCCATAAGTTAGCATATTCCATTAACACATAAGAAAAAACACGTGTCCAAAGATTTTACTCAAAAATGCTTATTACAACGCAAAACGATGATTTCTGATGAAAAAACAATTTTCATCACTGGGTTGGAAAGGGCACCTGGGAAGCCCTTCAAAAGTTTGTATTTACTAAAATATAGTATAATCTGTCATATTCTGCCATAAGTCAACATATTCCATTAACACATAAGAAAAAACACGTGTCCAATGATTTTACTCAAAATGTTTTTACACCGCAAAACGATGATTTCTGATGAAAAAACTATTTTTCACATTTTGTCTCCGAATTGCTTCAAAATGCGTTTTCTAGACGAAAAACGTGTATTTAGAGTGTTTAACAGCAATTTGTTTAAGGTCTCACTGTGTTGGAAAGGGCACCACGGAAGCCCTTCAAAAGCTTGTATACACTAAAATATAGTTATTTCTGTCATATTCTGCCATAAGTTAGCATATTTCATTAACACATAAGGAAAAACACGTGTCCAAAGATTTTACTCAAAACTACAACGCAAAACGATGATTTCTGATGAAAAAACTATTTTTCACATTTTGTCTCCGAATTGCTTCAAAATGCGTTTTCTAGACGAAAGAAGTGTATTTAGAGTGTGTTACAGAAATTTGTAGAAGGTCTCACTGGGTTGGAAAGGGCACCACGGAAGCCCTTCAAAAGCTTGTATACACTAAAATATAGTATAATCTGTCATATTCAACATACTCCATTAACACATAAGAAAAAACAAGTGTCCAAAGCTTTTACTCAAATATGCTTTTTAAACCGCAAAACGATGATTTCAGATGAAAAAACTATTTTTCACATTTTGTCTCCGAATTGCTTCAAAATGCGTTTTCTAGACGAAAAACGTGTATTTAGAGTGTTTTACAGTAATTTGTTTAAGGTCTAACTGGGATGGAAACGGCACCACGAAAGCCCTTCAAAAGCTTGTATACAATAAAATATAGTTATTTCTGATATATTCTGCCAAGAGTCAGCATATTCCATTAACACATAAGAAAAAACACGTGTCCAAAGATTTTACTCAAAAATGCTTTTTCGCAAAACGATGATTTCTTTTGAAAAAACTATTTTTCACATTTTGTCTCCGAATTGCTTCAAAATACGTTTTCTAGACGAAAAACGTGTATTTAGAGTGTTTTACAGCAATTTGTTTAAGGTCTAACTGGGATGGAAACGGCACTACGAAAGCCCTTCAAAAGCTTGTATACAATAAAATATAGTTATTTCTGATATATTCTGCCATAAGTTAGCATATTCCATTAACACATAAGAAAAAACACGTGTCCAAAGATTTTACTCAAAAATGCTTATTACAACGCAAAACGATGATTTCTGATGAAAAAACTGTTTTTCATCACTGGGTTGGAAAGGGCACCACGGAAGCCCTTCAAAAGCTAAAATATAGTATAATCTGTCATATTCTGCCATAAGTCAGCATATTCCATTAACATATAAGAAAAAACACGTGTCCAAAGATTTTACTCAAAAATGCTTTTTACACCGCAAAACGATGATTTCTGATGAAAAAACTATTTTTCACATGTTGTCTCCGAATTGCTTCAAATTGCGTTTTCTAGACGAAAAACGTGTATTTAGAGTGTTTTTTCAGAAATTTGTTTAAGGTCTCACCGGGTTGGAAAGGGCAGCACGGAAGCCCCTGAAAAGCTTGTATACACTAAAATATAGTATAATCTGTAATATTCTGCCATAAGTCAGCATATTCCATTAACACATAAGAAAAAACACGTGTCCAAAGATTTTACTCAAAAATGCTTATTACAACGCAAAACGATGATTTCTGATGAAAAAACAATTTTCATCACTGGGTTGGAAAGGGCACCACGGAAGCCCTTCAAAAGCTTGTATATACTAAAATATAGTATAATCTGTCATACTCTGCCATAAGTCAACATATTCCATTAACACATAAGAAAAAACACGAGTCCAATGATTTTACTCAAAATGCTTTTTACACCGCAAAACGATGATTTCTGATGAAAAAACTATTTTTCACATTTTGTCTCCGAATTGCTTCAAAATGCGTTTTCTAGACGAAAAACGTGTATTTAGAGTGTTTTACAGCAATTTGTTTAAGGTCTCACTGGGTTGGAAAGGGCACCACGGAAGCCCTTCAAAAGCTTGTATATACTATAATATAGTATAATCTGTCATATTCTGCCATAAGTCAACATATTCCATTAACACATAAGAAAAAACACGTGTCCAATGATTTTACTCAAAAATGCTTTTTACACCGCAAAACGATGATTTCTGATGAAAAAACTATTTTTCATATTTTGTCTCCGAATTGCTTCAAAATGCGTTTTCTAGACGAAAAACGTGTATTTAGAGTGTTTTACAGCAATTTGTTTAAGGTTTCACTGGGTTGGAAAGGGCACCACGGAAGCCCTTCAAAAGCTTGTATACACTAAAATATAGTTATTTCTGTCATATTCTGCCATAAGTTAGCATATTCCATTAACACATAAGAAAAAACACGTGTCCAAAGATTTTACTCAAAAATGCTTATTACAACGCAAAACGATGATTTCAGATGAAAAAACTATTTTTCACATTTTGTCTCCGAATTGCTTCAAAATGCGTTTTCTAGACGAAAAACGTGTATTTAGAGTGTTTTACAGCAATTTGTTTAAGGTCTAACTGGGATGGAAACGGCACCACGAAAGCCCTTCAAAAGCTTGTATACAATAAAATATAGTTATTTCTGATATATCCTGCCAAAAGTCAGCATATTCCATTAATACATAAGAAAAAACACATGTCCAAAGATTTTACTCAAAAATGCTTTTTACACCGCAAAACGATGATTTCTGATGAAAAAACTATTTTTCACATTTTGTCTCCGAATTGCTTCAAAATGCGTTTTCTAGACGAAAAACGTGTATTTAGAATGTTTTACAGCAATTGTTTAAGGTCTCACTGTGTTGGAAAGGGCACCACGGAAGCCCTTCAAAAGCTTGTATACACTAAAATATAGTATAATCTGTCATATTCTGCCATAAGTCAGCATATTCCATTAACACATAAGAAAAAACACGTGTCCAAAGATTTTACTCAAAAATGCTTTTTACACCGCAAAACGATGATTTCTGATGAAAAACTATTTTTCACATTTTGTCTCCGAATTGCTTCAAAATGCGTTTTCTAGACGAAAAACGTGTATTTAGAATGTTTTACAGCAATTTGTTTAAGGTCTCACTGGGTTGGAAAGGGCACCACGGAAGCCCTTCAAAAGGTTGTATACACTAAAATATAGTATAATCTGTCATATTCTGCCATAAGTCAGCATATTCCATTAACACATAAGAAAAAACACGTGTCCAAAGCTTTTACTCAAAAATGCTTTTTACACCGCAAAACGATGATTTCTGATGAAAAAACTATTTTTCACATTTTGTCTCCGAATTGCTTCAAAATGCGTTTTCTAGACGAAAAACGTGTATTTAGAGTGTTTTACAGCAATTTGTTTAAGGTTTCACTGAGTTGGAAAGGGCACCACGGAAGCCCTTCAAAAGCTTGTATACACTAAAATATAGTTATTTCTGTCATATTCTGCCATAAGTTAGCATATTCCATTAACACATAAGAAAAAACACGTGTCCAAAGATTTTACTCAAAAATGCTTATTACAACGCAAAACGATGATTTCTGATGAAAAAACAATTTTCATCACTGGGTTGGAAAGGGCACCTGGGAAGCCCTTCAAAAGTTTGTATTTACTAAAATATAGTATAATCTGTCATATTCTGCCATAAGTCAACATATTCCATTAACACATAAGAAAAAACACGTGTCCAATGATTTTACTCAAAATGTTTTTACACCGCAAAACGATGATTTCTGATGAAAAAACTATTTTTCACATTTTGTCTCCGAATTGCTTCAAAATGCGTTTTCTAGACGAAAAACGTGTATTTAGAGTGTTTAACAGCAATTTGTTTAAGGTCTCACTGTGTTGGAAAGGGCACCACGGAAGCCCTTCAAAAGCTTGTATACACTAAAATATAGTTATTTCTGTCATATTCTGCCATAAGTTAGCATATTTCATTAACACATAAGGAAAAACACGTGTCCAAAGATTTTACTCAAAACTACAACGCAAAACGATGATTTCTGATGAAAAAACTATTTTTCACATTTTGTCTCCGAATTGCTTCAAAATGCGTTTTCTAGACGAAAGAAGTGTATTTAGAGTGTGTTACAGAAATTTGTAGAAGGTCTCACTGGGTTGGAAAGGGCACCACGGAAGCCCTTCAAAAGCTTGTATACACTAAAATATAGTATAATCTGTCATATTCAACATACTCCATTAACACATAAGAAAAAACAAGTGTCCAAAGCTTTTACTCAAATATGCTTTTTAAACCGCAAAACGATGATTTCAGATGAAAAAACTATTTTTCACATTTTGTCTCCGAATTGCTTCAAAATGCGTTTTCTAGACGAAAAACGTGTATTTAGAGTGTTTTACAGCAATTTGTTTAAGGTCTAACTGGGATGGAAACGGCACCACGAAAGCCCTTCAAAAGCTTGTATACAATAAAATATAGTTATTTCTGATATATTCTGCCAAAAGACAGCATATTCCATTAATACATAAGAAAAAACACGTGTCCAAAGATTTTACTCAAAAATGCTTTTTACACCGCAAAATGATGATTTCTGATGAAAAAACTATTTTTCACATTTTGTCTCCGAATTGCTTCAAAATGCGTTTTCTAGACGAAAGAAGTGTATTTAGATTGTTTTACAGCAATTTGTTTAAGGTCTCACTGGGTTGGATAGGGCACCACGGAAGCCCGTCAAAAGCTTGTATACACTAAAATATAGTATAATCTGTCATATTCTGCCCTAAGTCAGCATACTCCATTAACACATAAGAAAAAACAAGTGTCCAAAGTTTTTACTCAAATATGCTTTTTACACCGCAAAACGATGATTTCAGATGAAAAAACTATTTTTCACATTTTGTCTCCGAATTGCTTCAAAATGCGTTTTCTAGACGAAAAACGTGTATTTAGAGTGTTTTACAGCAATTTGTTTAAGGTCTAACTGGAATGGAAACGGCACCACGAAAGCCCTTCAAAAGCTTGTATACAATAAAATATAGTTATTTCTGATATATTCTGCCAAAAGTCAGCATATTCCATTAATACATAAGAAAAAACACTTGTCCAAAGATTTTACTCAAAAATGCTTTTACACCGCAAAACGATGATTTCTGATGAAAAAACTATTTTTCACATTTTGTCTCCTAATTGCTTCAAAATGCGTTTTCTAGACGAAAAACGTGTATTTAGAATGTTTTACAGCAATTGTTTAAGGTCTCACTGTGTTGGAAAGGGCACCACGGAAGCCCTTCAAAAGCTTGTATACACTAAAATATAGTATAATCTGTCATATTCTGCCATAAGTCAGCATATTCCATTAACACATAAGAAAAAACACGTGTCCAAAGATTTTACTCAAAAATGCTTTTTACAACGCAAAACGATGATTTCTGATCAAAAAACTATTTTTCACATTTTGTCTCCGAATTGCTTCAAAATGCGTTTTCTAGACGAAAAACGTGTATTTAGAATGTTTTACAGCAATTTGTTTAAGGTCTCACTGGGTTAGAAAGGGCACCACGGAAGCCCTTCAAAAGGTTGTATACACTAAAATATAGTAATATCTGTCATATTCTGCCATAAGTCAGCATATTCCATTAACACATAAGAAAAAACACGTGTCCAATGATTTTACTCAAATATGCTTTTTACACCGCAAAACGATGATTTCTGATGAAAAAACTATTTTTCACATTTTGTCTCCGAATTGCTTCAAAATGCGTTTTCTAGACGAAAGAAGTGTATTTAGAGTGTTTTACAGAAATTTGTAGAAGGTCTCACTGGGTTGGAAAGGGCACCACGGAAGCCCTTCAAAAGCTTGTATACACTAAAATATAGTATAATCTGTCATATTCTGCCATAAGTCAGCGTATTCCATTAACACAAGAAAAAACACGTGTCCAAAGATTTTATTCAAAAATGCTTTTTACACCGCAAAACGATGATTTCTGATGAAAAAACTATTTTTCACATTTTGTCTCCGAATTGCTTCAAAATGCGTTTTCTAGACGAAAAACGTGTATTTAGAATGTATTACAGCAATTTGTTTAAGGTCTCACTGGGTTGGAAAGGGCACCACGGAAGCCCTTCAAAAGCTTGTATACACTAAAATATAGTATAATAATCTGTCATATTCTGCCCTAAGTCAGCATACTCCATTAACACATAAGAAAAAACAAGTGTCCAAAGCTTTTACTCAAATATGCTTTTTACACCGCAAAACGATGATTTCAGATGAAAAAACTATTTTCACATTTTGTCTCCGAATTGCTTCAAAATGCGTTTTCTAGACGAAAAACGTGTATTTAGAGTGTTTTACAGCAATTTGTTTAAGGTCTAACTGGGATGGAAACGGCACAACGAAAGCCCTTCAAAAGCTTGTATACAATAAAATATAGTTATTTCTGATATATTCTGCCAAAAGTCAGCATATTCCATTAACACATAAGAAAAAACACGTCTCCAAAGATTTTACTCAAAAATGCTTTTTCGCAAAACGATGATTTCTGTTGAAAAAACTATTTTTCACATTTTGTCTCCGAATTGCTTCAAAATGCGTTTTCTAGACGAAAAACGTGTATTTAGAGTGTTTAACAGCAATTTGTTTAAGGTCCCACTGTGTTGGAAAGGGCACCACGGAAGCCCTTCAAAAGCTTGTATACACTAAAATATAGTTATTTCTGTCATATTCTGCCATAAGTTAGCATATTCCATTAACACATAAGGAAAAACACGTGTCCAAAGATTTCACTCAAAACTACAACGCAAAACGATGATTTCTGATGAAAAAACTATTTTTCACATTTTGTCTCCGAATTGCTTCAAAATGCGTTTTCTAGACGAAAGAAGTGTATTTAGAGTGTTTTACAGAAATTTGTAGAAGGTCTCACTGGGTTGGAAAGGGCACCACGGAAGCCCTTCAAAAGCTTGTATACACTAAAATATAGTATAATCTGTCATATTCAACATACTCCATTAACACATAAGAAAAAACAAGTGTCCAAAGCTTTTACTCAAATATGCTTTTTAAACCGCAAAACGATGATTTCAGATGAAAAAACTATTTTTCACATTTTGTCTCCGAATTGCTTCAAAATGCGTTTTCTAGACGAAAAACGTGTATTTAGAGTGTTTTACAGCAATTTGTTTAAGGTCTAACTGGGATGGAAACGGCACCACGAAAGCCCTTCAAAAGCTTGTATACAATAAAATATAGTTATTTCTGATATATTCTGCCAAAAGACAGCATATTCCATTAATACATAAGAAAAAACACGTGTCCAAAGATTTTACTCAAAAATGCTTTTTACACCGCAAAATGATGATTTCTGATGAAAAAACTATTTTTCACATTTTGTCTCCGAATTGCTTCAAAATGCGTTTTCTAGACGAAAGAAGTGTATTTAGATTGTTTTACAGCAATTTGTTTAAGGTCTCACTGGGTTGGATAGGGCACCACGGAAGCCCGTCAAAAGCTTGTATACACTAAAATATAGTATAATCTGTCATATTCTGCCCTAAGTCAGCATACTCCATTAACACATAAGAAAAAACAAGTGTCCAAAGTTTTTACTCAAATATGCTTTTTACACCGCAAAACGATGATTTCTGATGAAAAAACTATTTTTCACATTTTGTCTCCGAATTGCTTCAAAATGCGTTTTCTAGACGAAAAACGTGTATTTAGAGTGTTTTACAGCAATTTGTTTAAGGTCTCACTGGGTTGGAAAGGGCACCACGGAAGCCCTTCAAAAGCTTGTATACATTAAAATATAGTATAATAATCTGTCATATTCTGCCCTAAGTCAACATATTCCATTAACACATAAGAAAAAACACGTGTCCAATGATTTTACTCAAATATGCTTTTTACACCGCAAAACGATGATTTCTGATGAAAAAACTATTTTTCACATTTTGTCTCCGAATTGCTTCAAAATGCGTTTTCTAGACGAAAAACGTGTATTTAGAGTGTTTTACAGCAATTTGTTTAAGGTCTCACTGGGTTGGAAAGGGCACCACGGAAGCCCTTCAAAAGCTTGTATACACTAAAATATAGTATAATAATCTGTCATATTCTGCCCTAAGTCAGCATACTCCATTAACACATAAGAAAAAACAAGTGTCCAAAGCTTTTACTCAAATATGCTTTTTACACCGCAAAACGATGATTTCAGATGAAAAAACTATTTTCACATTTTGTCTCCGAATTGCTTCAAAATGCGTTTTCTAGACGAAAAACGTGTATTTAGAATGTTTTACAGCAATTTGTTTAAGGTCTCACTGGGTTAGAAAGGGCACCACGGAAGCCCTTCAAAAGGTTGTATACACTAAAATATAGTATAATCTGTCATATTCTGCCATAAGTCAGCATATTCCATTAACACATAAGAAAAAACACGTGTCCAAAGATTTTACTCAAAAATGCTTTTTACACCGCAAAACGATGATTTCTGATGAAAAAACTATTTTTCACATTTTGTCTCCGAATTGCTTCAAATTGCGTTTTCTAGACGAAAAACGTGTATTTAGAGTGTTTTTTCAGCAATTTGTTTAAGGGCTCACTGGGTTGGAAAGGGCAGCACGGAAGCCCTTCAAAAGCTTGTATACACTAAAATATAGTATAATCTGTAATATTCTGCCATAAGTCAGCATATTCCATTAACACATAAGAAAAAACACGTGTCTAAAGATTCTACTCAAAAATGCTTTTTACACCGCAAAACGATGATTTCTGATGAAAAAACTATTTTTCACATTTTGTCTCCGAATTGCTTCAAAATGCGGTTTCTAGACGAAAAACGTGTATTTAGAGTGTTTTACAGCAATTTGTTTAAGGTTTCACTGGGTTGGAAAGGGCACCACGGAAGCCCTTCAAAAGCTTGTATATACTAAAATATAGTATAATCTGTCATATTCTGCCATAAGTCAACATATTCCATTAACACATAAGAAAAAACACGTGTCCAATGATTTTACTCAAAATGCTTTATACACCGCAAAACGATGATTTCTGATGAAAAAACTATTTTTCACATTTTGTCTCCGAATTGCTTCAAAATGCGTTTTCTAGACGAAAAACGTGTATTTAGAGTGTTTAACAGCAATTTGTTTAAGGTCTCACTGTGTTGGAAAGGGCACCACGGAATCCCTTCAAAAGCTTGTATACACTAAAATATAGTTATTTCTGTCATATTCTGCCATAAGTTAGCATATTTCATTAACACATAAGGAAAAACACGTGTCCAAAGATTTTACTCAAAAATGCTTATTACAAGGCAAAACGATGATTTCTGATGAAAAAACAATTTTTCACATTTTGTTTCCGAATTGCTTCAAAATGCGTTTTCTAGACGAAAGAAGTGTATTTAGATTGTTTTACAGCAATTTGTTTAAGGTCTCACTGGGTTGTAAAGGGCACCACGGAAGCCCTTCAAAAGCTTGTATACTCTAAAATATAGTATAATCTGTCATATTCTGCCCTAAGTCAGCATACTCCATTAACACATAAGAAAAAACAAGTGTCCAAAGCTTTTACTCAAATATGCTTTTTACACCGCAATACGATGATTTCAGATGAAAAAACTATTTTTCACATTTTGTCTCCGAATTGCTTCAAAATGCGTTTTCTAGACGAAAAACGTGTATTTAGAGTGTTTTACAGCAACTTGTTTAAGGTCTCACTGGGTTGGAAAGGGCACCACGGAAGCCCTTCAAAAGCTTGTATACACTAAAATATAGTATAATAATCTGTCATATTCTGCCCTAAGTCAGCATACTCCATTAACACAAAAGAAAAAACAAGTGTCCAAAGCTTTTACTCAAATATGCTTTTTACACCGCAAAACGATGATTTCAGATGAAAAAACTATTTTTCACATTTTGTCTCCGAATTGCTTCAAAATGCGTTTTCTAGACGAAAAACGTGTATTTAGAGTGTTTTACAGCAATTTGTTTAAGGTCTAACTGGGATGGAAACGGCACCACGAAAGCCCTTCAAAAGCTTGTATACAATAAAATATAGTTATTTCTGATATATTCTGCCAAAAGTCAGCATATTCCATTAACACATAAGAAAAAAACACGTGTCCAAAGATTTTACTCAAAAATGCTTTTTCGCAAAACGATGATTTCTGTTGAAAAAACTATTTTTCACATTTTGTCTCCGAATTGCTTCAAAATGCGTTTTCTAGACGAAAAACGTGTATTTAGAGTGTTTTACAGCAATTTGTTTAAGGTCTAACTGGGATGGAAACGGCACTACGAAAGCCCTTCAAAAGCTTGTATACAATAAAATATAGTTATTTCTGATATATTCTGCCATAAGTTAGCATATTCCATTAACACATAAGAAAAAACACGTGTCCAAAGATTTTACTCAAAAATGCTTATTACAACGCAAAACGATGATTACTGATGAAAAAACTATTTTTCATCACTGGGTTGGAAATGGCACCACGGAAGCCCTTCAAAAGCTTGTATATACTAAAATATAGTATAATCTGTCATATTCTGCCATAAGTCAGCATATTCCATTAACATATAAGAAAAAACACGTGTCCAAAGATTTTACTCAAAAATGCTTTTTACACCGCAAAAGGATGATTTCTGATGAAAAAACTATTTTTCACATTTTGTCTCCGAATTGCTTCAAATTACGTTTTCTAGACGAAAAACGTGTATTTAGAGTGTTTTTTCAGCAATTTGTTTAAGGTCTCACTGGGTTGGAAAGGGCAGCACAGAAGCCCTTCAAAAGCTTGTATACACTAAAATATAGTATAATCTGTAATATTCTGCCATAAGTCAGCATATTCCATTAACACATAAGAAAAAACACGTGTCTAAAGATTTTACTCAAAAATGCTTTTTACACCGCAAAACGATGATTTCTGATGAAAAAACTATTTTTCACATTTTGTCTCCGAATTGTTTCAAAATGCGGTTTCTAGACGAAAAACGTGTATTTAGAGTGTTTTACAGCAATTTGTTTAAGGTTTCACTGGGTTGGAAAGGGCACCACGGAAGCCCTTCAAAAGCTTGTATATACTAAAATATAGTATAATCTGTCATATTCTGCCATAAGTCAACATATTCCATTAACACATAAGAAAAAACACGTGTCCAATGATTTTACTCAAAATGCTTTATACACCGCAAAACGATGATTTCTGATGAAAAAACTATTTTTCACATTTTGTCTCCGAATTGCTTCAAAATGCGTTTTCTAGACGAAAAACGTGTATTTAGAGTGTTTAACAGCAATTTGTTTAAGGTCTCACTGTGTTGGAAAGGGCACCACGGAAGCCCTTCAAAAGCTTGTATACACTAAAATATAGTTATTTCTGTCATATTCTGCCATAAGTTAGCATATTTCATTAACACATAAGGAAAAACACGTGTCCAAAGATTTTACTCAAAAATGCTTATTACAAGGCAAAACGATGATTTCTGATGAAAAAACAATTTTTCACATTTTGTTTCCGAATTGCTTCAAAATGCGTTTTCTAGACGAAAGAAGTGTATTTAGATTGTTTTACAGCAATTTGTTTAAGGTCTCACTGGGTTGTAAAAGGTACCACGGAAGCCCTTCAAAAGCTTGTATACTCTAAAATATAGTATAATCTGTCATATTCTGCCCTAAGTCAGCATACTCCATTAACACATAAGAAAAAACAAGTGTCCAAAGCTTTTACTCAAATATGCTTTTTACACCGCAAAACGATGATTTCAGATGAAAAAACTATTTTTCACATTTTGTCTCCGAATTGCTTCAAAATGCGTTTTCTAGACGAAAAACGTGTATTTAGAGTGTTTTACAGCAATTTGTTTAAGGTCTCACTGGGTTGGAAAGGGCACCACGGAAGCCCTTCAAAAGCTTGTATACACTAAAATATAGTATAATAATCTGTCATATTCTGCCCTAAGTCAGCATACTCCATTAACACATAAGAAAAAACAAGTGTCCAAAGCTTTTACTCAAATATGCTTTTTACACCGCAAAACGATGATTTCAGATGAAAAAACTATTTTTCACATTTTGTCTCCGAATTGCTTCAAAATGCGTTTTCTAGACGAAAAACGTGTATTTAGAGTGTTTTACAGCAATTTGTTTAAGGTCTAACTGGGATGGAAACGGCACCACGAAAGCCCTTCAAAAGCTTGTATACAATAAAATATGGTTATTTCTGATATATTCTGCCAAAAGTCAGCATATTCCATTAACACATAAGAAAAAACACGTGTCCAAAGATTTTACTCAAAAATGCTTTTTCGCAAAACGATGATTTCTGTTGAAAAAACTATTTCTCACATTTTGTCTCCGAATTGCTTCAAAATGCGTTTTCTAGACGAAAAACGTGTATTTAGAGTGTTTTACAGCAATTTGTTTAAGGTCTAACTGGGATGGAAACGGCACTACGAAAGCCCTTCAAAAGCTTGTATACAATAAAATATAGTTATTTCTGATATATTCTGCCATAAGTTAGCATATTCCATTAACACATAAGAAAAAACACGTGTCCAAAGATTTTACTCAAAAATGCTTATTACAACAGAAAACGATGATTTCTCATGAAAAAACTATTTTTCACATTTTGTCTCCGAATTGCTTCAAAATTCGTTTTCTAGACGAAAAACGTGTATTTAGAGTGTTTTTTCAGCAATTTGTTTAAGGTCTCACTGGGTTGGAAAGGGCAGCACGGAAGCCCTTCAAAAGCTTGTATATACTAAAATATAGTATAATCTGTCATATTCTGCCATAAGTCAGCATATTCCATTAACATATAAGAAAAAACACGTGTCCAAAGATTTTACTCAAAAATGCTTTTTACACAGCAAAACGATGATTTCTGATGAAAAAACTATTTTTCACATTTTGTCTCCGAATTGCTTCAAAATTCGTTTTCTAGACGAAAAACGTATATTTAGAGTGTTTTTTCAGCAATTTGTTTAAGGTCTCACTGGGTTGGAAAGGGCAGCACGGAAGCCCCTCAAAAGCTTGTATACACTAAAATATAGTATAATCTGTAATATTCTGCCATAAGTCAGCATATTCCATTAACACATAAGAAAAAACACGTGTCTAAAGATTTTACTCAAAAATGCTTTTTACACCGCAAAACGATGATTTCTGATGAAAAAACTATTTTTCACATTTTGTCTCCGAATTGCTTCGAAATGCGGTTTCTAGACGAAAAACGTGTATTTAGAGTGTTTTACAGCAATTTGTTTAAGGTTTCACTGGGTTGCAAAGGGCACCACGGAAGCCCTTCAAAAGCTTGTATACACTAAAATATAGTATAATCTGTCATATTCTGCCATAAGTCAGCGTATTCCATTAACACAAGAAAAAACACGTGTCCAAAGATTTTACTCAAAAATGCTTTTTACACCGCAAAACGATGATTTCTGATGAAAAAACTATTTTTCACATTTTGTCTCCGAATTGCTTCAAAATGCGTTTTCTAGACGAAAAACGTGTATTTAGAGTGTTTTACAGCAATTTGTTTAAGGTCTCACTGGGTTGGAAAGGGCACCACGGAAGCCCTTCAAAAGCTTGTATATACTATAATATAGTATAATCTGTCATATTCTGCCATAAGTCAACATATTCCATTAACACATAAGAAAAAACACGTGTCCAATGATTTTACTCAAAAATGCTTTTTACACCGCAAAACGATGATTTCTGATGAAAAAACTATTTTTCATATTTTGTCTCCGAATTGCTTCAAAATGCGTTTTCTAGACGAAAAACGTGTATTTAGAGTGTTTTACAGCAATTTGTTTAAGGTTTCACTGGGTTGGAAAGGGCACCACGGAAGCCCTTCGAAAGCTTGTATACACTAAAATATAGTTATTTCTGTCATATTCTGCCATAAGTTAGCATATTCCATTAACACATAAGAAAAAACACGTGTCCAAAGATTTTACTCAAAAATGCTTATTACAACGCAAAACGATGATTTCTGATGAAAAAACAATTTTCATCACTGGGTTGGAAAGGGCACCACGGAAGCCCTTCAAAAGCTTGTATATACTAAAATATAGTATAATCTGTCATATTCTGCCATAAGTCAACATATTCCATTAACACATAAGAAAAAACACGTGTCCAATGATTTTACACAAAATGCTTTTTACACCGCAAAACGATGATTTCTGATGAAAAAACTATTTTTCACATTTTGTCTCCGAATTGCTTCAAAATTCGTTTTCTAGACGAAAAACGTGTATTTAGAGTGTTTAACAGCAATTTGTTAAAGGTCTCACTGTGTTGGAAAGGGCACCACGGAAGCCCTTCAAAAGCTTGTATACACTAAAATATAGTTATTTCTGTCATATTCTGCCATAAGTTAGCATATTTCATTAACACATAAGAGTAGTATAGTCATAAGAGTACGGGCTCAATTGTGGGTGCTCGAGGGGGTGAGGTGGGGCTAGAGGGTGTCAGAGGGGGCCATTGATGACGTCATAAGTGACACCTGGGTTTGAGGCATTGTACAGGTGTGTTATTAACCTAGGTCAGTGCACTCTTGGTTGACCACCTGGGGGAGGGTGAGTTATACAATCACCTGGGGTGCAGGTCACTGCTCTGATGCTCTGGTATGTGAATTGCACGTGCGTTCTTTAGGTTAATACACTTATGTTTGAACACGTGCGGGGTGATGAGTCATATGCATTTCTTAGGTTATTTTTGAACACCTGAGGGTGATGGATACCACGCGTAAATGGCAGGTGTGTGACTTTGCCACGCGTGCAGGTCATCGCTTTGGTGCTGTGTTATGTGCAAGGGTGGACATATGCATTCCATAGGGCAACGTACTTATACTTGAACACTTGCGGGTGAGTCATAGTGCCACGCGTCTGTGACAGGTGTGTGGCGTAATGCAAACCATATAAAATGTGCTAATTTGTGACATGTGCATTCCTTAGGTCAGCACATTTATGTTGGAACACCTGCTAGTGATGAATCACACCTGGGGAATATATCTGAAAGAAATGGATTGTGAAGGTTTTAAAAATAAGATAAGTCTTTGTTATATACATTTATTGCAAAAAATATATTTTTACAGGTCATCACATAAAATATTAAAACTACAAACTTATATTAGCACTTATGTAGTAAAACTATAGCCATGGGGGTAGGTATCTGAAAAAATATAGTTAATAATTCTTTTGTCATCATAAGCACTCAACGCTAATTTATTTTGTTTTATTGTATATACATTATGCTCTTTAGACCTAATTAAGGTTTGAGATTTTACTACAGACGTATTGTTAAACAGGCAGTTGTAATAATCTTCAAAACTTATAGTTTTCATAGAGGCTTTGGTAACACCTTTAGCTTTCATACTTACCACATGCTGTTTAACAGACATAGTTTTATAAGCATACATTTTCGCTCGTAGTCCAATAAACTCGGTCATAATTTTGCCATTGTTTTCATCTTTCATTAAACCAATTACTTTCTTATTAACCAAAGGTATATTATAAAAATTATTTATAGGGTAATCAGAGGTATCAAATTTGTGAATATCTTTTTTCATAATTTCATAAATATTAATATTTTTAAAGTAGTAAATTAAACTATCAGTATCAGTATAACAAAGCTCAGCATTTTGACCTAAACTAAATTTTATGTAATTATAATGAAAATCATAAATATATGTTTTTGAAATATCTAAAATAGAAAATCCAACATATATAGGTTTATTAAAAAACACAGATTTTTTACTCATTTCTACAAGTATAATGTCATTATCAATTATTGTACAGCTGTGAAAATTCGGTTTAGCTATAAGATTTTTTGCTCCATGTCGGCCTTCCCAATGAGTTACCAATTTTACATCTTTATGTTTCCTGACATTTTCCATAGTTTTTCCAAAAATTGCGTTGTTCATGAGTTTAAAATAATTTTTTTGAAATTCATTATTAGACTTTTTTCTTAATTCAGTATTTAAATTAATATAAGACTTTAACCATGGACTTTGTTTAAATTTGAGAATTCTATGAATATGTGTTATTTGTAATCCTAAACATAGACATTGTTTTAAATTTTGATAATGAATAATATAGTTCTTTTTATTATATAAATTTGCAATTAATTTTGATTTTTTCGATGTGGGTGGAGTGAAGTTTTCAGGACATAGAGGCAAATCTTTATGTAATTCATGTAACGATTTTGGATAATTCAAGTCAACCTCAAATATGTAACCGGTCTCAGAATTTTCTAAAATATTCATTAAATTAATATTGTAAAATTCGGATTCATTAACCCAACTAAATTCCCCATAAGGTAAATAATGACTCATTGCAGCCCCATACAAGTTATTTATATCAAAATACATAAGATAAGATTCCTCATCTTCAGAATTGTATAATTCATTCATATACTTATTATTGGCTTTTGCATAACGTTTACTGCACTGCACAAGTCCTCCTTTTACAGCATTTTCTATGAATAATAGTTTTCTATATCTGTTAATAGTTCCAAAGTTACATTTGTATATTTCAACATCGCGTCAAACGCCAAACCCGGGGCAGTAAAATAGTGAAGAGCATCTAATTTATATGTTTCAAAACAATTTATACGAAAATTTTCAAATATATCGGCTAACAAATGAACATCTGTTGCAAGATATAAATCTGAGTATTCCCCTAATTTTTTCAATTTGAAAGATTCCCAAACGTTTTTTGCGTGAGCGTAATCTTCATTACTGATATTTTCATTTTTCAAAGTACTATAAAAGTGTCTATGATTAGGCAAAGAAAGTTCTTCAAATTTATCCCAACTATCAACATATTCGTAGGGGAAAACTCCTTTTCTTGTTAATAATTTAAATTTGTTTATATCTTTACAAAAATTTTGTGTTATTACTTTTTCATGGTCTTTTAAATATGACGATAATTTATCAATACTACTAGCCATAAATCGGAATGAATCAATAAATCGAAAATTAATTTTAGTATCTTTCACATATTTAGTAAATGAAATGTATCGCTCTTTATTAATAGGAAGCAGAGAGACATGTCCGGGAAAACTTTTAGCGATGGCTTTTATAATAAAGTGTCCATCATAATTACTTAAATTATGGAACACAACTGGTATACTATGCGTCTTTTTAAAATTTAAATTGCAAGCCTGATGCGCTGCTCCACGAAAAGCACCCGTAAAGTGATTATGGTCGTGAACTTTTATATCAAACGATGTAAATTCATTTTTACATATATGACAGATTGTAGTATTTAAATAAGCAAGTTCTTGTTCTTTTGTAATATTAATAGGTACAGGAGTTTGAAATTTTTCATTAATATAGTGTGCAATTAAATAAAGTTCATCCATAAACCAATTAATACAATTTTGCCCTCTATTTAATTTAAAATATGATAATGAGTCATTATATGAACATTTTAAATAATATGCAATACTACTCGGGATATGTGTGTGAGTTTTAATTGAATTTCCTCGTTGAATTTTATTAGTTTTTAATAAAATAGATTCTAAGTCAGCGTATATGACAAATGGAACCCTGTCTTGGTAATGAAAATTTTTAAATTTTAAATATTTACTTTCCTCACTAGGTAACTCAATTCGACATTTATTTAATAATTTACAATCACGTATATGTTTGCTAAAAGCCAATTGTGAGGCAAAATGATTTAAACATCTATCACACAAAAATAGTTTACCATTATAATTGGAAATTTGTTTACTTACAAGTCTAGATAAATTCTTAATCCACATATAATGATAATTTGTGCCATTTTTAATTGCTTTAATTACATCGTTGTCAATTTCTATATTATCATCATCCGACTCACTGGTATTTGAATGAATTACTAATAAGTGAATGAATTTATTACCATCTAATTTAGATAAATATATTGGCACAATTTGATTTTTCTTTTTACCATATTTTTCTAAAGTGTAAACATTAACAGATAAGTTATTCATAACTTCAAATTTTGAGATATCTTTTAACTGCATTGGGAAATTAATACCATCATATTTTAATACTTTACTAAAATGTGGGTAAGATGATACACGATCTACATTTTTATCCGCAGGATACAGTGCAGAAACTACGGCCCACAGAAAACAGTAAACATCATAATTTTTTACATTAATTATTGCTTGCTTACGTTTAATATCAACAGGTAATTCTATATATAATCCACCTAGAATAGGTGTATAATTATTTATATTAATTTTTAAACTTAATATTTCAACCATACTCCAACCAGAATCTCTTTCTTGAAACTCTGATAGTTTCTTCATTATTTTATCAATATTTTCACGATACCATTCTCTTAAATTTGTCGTTTTGTTTATGATGCTATTAGCCGTATTAAAAGATTTCGTTTCAACTGAACTTGTTTTAGGTAATATAAAATTAGCACTGAATAGAAAATTGACTTTTAGATTTGATAATTTCAAAGCTTTTTTAATTTTATTTGAGAAAATTCGAAAGCTTTTATTTAAAAATAATAACGGATCTTTATAATTTAAATTGATTATAATTCCTGTACATATTCTACAGTCGAAACACGATTCTAAATCTTGCCAAATTAATTTTTTAGATTGTATATGAAATCCGGCACCATGAAAACCGCGTTTTATTTGTTTTAATTTTTCGCGATAACATTTGAATAAGCACAAATTTGACTCTAACTGGAATAAATTACCGTTATTATTCCCATTTTGTTTTATAGCCCTGTTTATTAATAAAATAAATTTGTTTACATGTTTCAACCATTGAACACATTCATTTCGTGTTTTTACAATTTTTAGTCCATCCACAAGTGTCTTTAATGCTGTTGTGCTTAACTCAGCAACAGTCACCATCGCAAGCCGATGAATGAATGAATGACATATGCGGGCCACTTATTTGTATTTAAGTACCTTTACACACAGAGTAGCACTTTAACACACATGCGCGTTGGTTAATAATGATTTTTAATTAAAACTCGAAAAATAAAAATAAAATGTTTATTTTACAATAAAAAAAATACAGTGTACATTACATTTGACTTACAAAATTAGTTAGAGGATTATAATTAATTATTCTATCATGTATAATTAAACAATAGAGGATTATAATTAATTATTCTATCATGTATAATTAAACAATAGGCGGCTGTATTTTCAGGTACATTTTCATTTGTTTCAAATTCCAATCTAATATCAACATTACCTGATTTTAATGTCTCACTCTGATGTGAACAATCTATGACTGCCAACGGTGCTATATTCTTAAATTCATGAGGTGCGAATATAGGTTCACATGCTCGCTCATAATATGATAATTGAAACTGAGTGTACATCTCATACAACATAGCCCAATGATTATTCTTAAAGTTTAAATTAAGGCTATCATATGGAAACATATCAGAATTTAAATACAACTTAATATTAGTTAAATTACAATGATCAAATTTACTTATATCTTTATCTCTTTTATTTTTACGATCAGTCTGAAATCCTACGATGACATAACGTGGTGTTTCTAACTGAGTTGTTGTTTTAATTGGCCAGGTATGTCGTTGAGTTTTTTGTAGCAGTGGATATTCATGAAGCTCCCAGCTGCGAAATGCAATCTCCAAATTAACACTTCTTTCCATGTATTTCATAAGCATCAGTCTTTCTGCATCGGCTACTGATATATGTGGAATCTTCCAATGAACTTTACTTAATTCAATTTTCATATTTTCATCTGCAGCACTATTTTCAATCGCATTCATATCAGTACTACTTCGTATTAGGACTAATTCTTGTTGTATATTTAAGATAATTTTTTTAAAATCTTCACAGAATCCCAAAAGCATATTTAGTGGAATACATACATTAAAGTTACCCTGATTATCAATTATCTGTTTTGTATTATCAGTCAAAGGTGACCAACCGGCAATTTGTAGCCGTTTGCTCTCATTTGTGTTATAAGAGATATAAGCCTTCATTGTTGAAGTCAAACCAGGATTTCGAACTCTATCTATTACTATGCCCCCAATTTCATATCGAATTTCACTAAATAAAAATGTAAATGCATTGTTGACTAATTTAGCTGTTTTCGACACTTTATTATCATGTGTAAGAAGTCTGCCCTCGATATAAAGCAAACTGTTCCATGGAAGGGTGTAAAGGTCTTGTTGTTGAATAGGAATGCGAATTTCATCATTATTGTTCAAAGTCGTAGAAGCGTATGGCTGATGAGTGTGTTTCTCCGCATGACTGATAGAGTCATCGAATAGAGCTTTTTCAGAGACGTTTAATATATTAACATTCATTATGATGAATACACAAAATAAAATTTTTTGATTTCTTATACTGAATTCTTATCCAAATAATAAAAGCTCTAATTCTTTTCTCAGATTTATCCAGATCGTGATCGTACTTTAAAACCAAGCGACTTGAGAAACTGATAATTGAGAGGTGTTAACTCTCCAATTGCCTTCTTATTAATGAAGCTATTAGAATCTCGTGGTCCACTTATATGTTTGCAGGCGGAGCGATTAAAGTTAATCCCCATTTTGTTTTTTAAGGTGCAGTCTTACTGTTATCAGTTCCCCTCTGAAATTGATTAAATTTCCATCTTGATCTACTATTTTAAGGGTTACCTGACTTATTACATGCGTGTTGATTGGTAGATAAATAATTTGATTTGGAATTTCTATAATTTGAAATCCTGCAGGGACGCGCGGGGAAAATTGATGAAGAATATGAACATTTTTAGTATTTGAATAAGAACTTGTGGTTATGCTACACTCAATACATATTGCATTTACTTTAATAATAGATACGGGATTATCAGATTCATGTAACTTATTAGCTTCTAATTTTCGTTGGTTAAAACCTAACAAATTACCGAGCGAATCATTTGGCTCAAAATTTATTTCCTTATTACTTTTAATTTCACATTTTAGAGTATTATTATTTGCTACAATTTCTAATTGAGTATTGGCGTCCAGTTTACTATTTATGTACTTGTTAATGTCTTCAATTTCATATGAACCAACTGGTATAATAATTATAGAATTATCAAAATAAAACTTATTATTTTTTTCATCAATATTTGGTATTGAATTAAAAACTTCAAAGTTAATTAAGCCGAGAACATAATTTGAATTCTCTTCTAGCACAATCGGTGGATGAAAAGTTCGATTAATAATAGGATTGTCACCAGACAAATTAAATGCGCATGACATGGTGGCTCATTTAAGACTAAACGATTTCTAAACTTGTTCGTATAGAAATGATAAACATAAATGGCCACATTTTATGCTGTTGTAAGATTGGTATCTCTTGTAATTATAATGTACTGAACAATTGTCACCAAAATAATTAACTAGTTCTGTCGGTGGCACCAGATTTCCAAAACTGTCAAAGTATATAACTATACTATAACGTTTTTTATATGCGACCCAGTGTGATCCCATACCATCACTCTTATCTAAATTAACAATTGCACTTTCTTTTTGATTTATTTTCTTGGGTAAATTATTTCTCATAAAAACTCCTCTAAAATATGGGATTTTTAATAGTTTAGCATATTTTAAAAGATCGACGTTACTTAGTGCCCGCGATGGTAATTTTAATGGGAGATTTTTGACTGATTTAAATACAAGCCCAGCCCCTTCCGGTATGGCTTCAGGTATAGACCCTTCCCCATAGCAATAGCCTCCATCATTTTATTGTGTCGCTTGGATTCTTTTAATTGCTCAGTGGCGGACCGGGCATCAGTAACTGCTTTGGCTATACCTGCGGCTCCGCCTCCTAATGCACCGAGAGCACTTAAACCTGCGAAGATCGGTATCAGTGGGAGAAATCCACCTGTTTTCGGTACAGATATAACACGAGGACTCTTAATTTTTGTTTTAATTCTTTTAATTGTGCGCAAAGCAATTTTGGCTGATTTATTTATATCCGAACCAGTGCCCCCAGATTTTATAGCTTTTCGCGCGCGACTAACAGCATTACGAAATGGTAAACTCGGAGCAGATGTTTTTGGAACTTTCATCATGACTATTTAACAGACACACGTCTTACTCATTCAACAGTCGGTGACAAACTGTCTTCGTGTCACTTTCACAGCGCAATTTATAGTATGCAGGTTATTAAACAGGATAAAAATCTTGAAGTGAAAAATTATGATTTTGAAATTCATAAAAAAGGACGAAGACATACATACTGCTGCCAAATATAGTAAGATGCATTATAGCTGGCCCCTCTGGATGTGGCAAAACAAACGTTATGATTGCATTATTAGAACATGTAAACGGTTTGCGTTTCGAAAACATATATATTTATTCTAAATCTTTGTTTCAATCAAAATATGTGTACTTGAAAAAATTACTGGAACCAATTAAAGAAATAGGTTATTTTGCATATGACAACAATGCTGCAATAGAAAAACCTGCGGATGCGAAATGTAATTCGGTGATAATTTTCGATGACGTAGCGTGCCATAATCAAGATATTATTAGGGAATACTTCAGTATGGGTAGGCACAAGAAGTTGGACTGTGTATATATATGTCAGACTTATACCAGAATCCCCAAACATCTTATACGGGATAATGTTAACCTGTTAATATTATTTAAACAAGATGATGTTAATTTAAAACATGTTTATACTGATCACGTAAATACAGATATGTCATATGAAAATTTTAAGAACCTCTGTTCATTTTGCTGGTGTAATAGGTACGAGTTTGTGGTGATTGACAAAGAAAGCGAGATAAATAGAGGTAGATATCGCTTGGGCTTTGATCAGTATATTGTAATAAATAACAATGAAACGAACTAAGATGCGTCAGTTGCCCGTTAGCTGTCTCACAGTAAACTTCTGGAACAGGTTAAATAAAACAGGAACTGATTGAATTTAAGTCATTCATGTTTTTAGTTGTTTATACAACTATCATATCTGTTTTTTATCTGGTTACCAGCTGTGTATCTGCTGTCCGATCTATTTTTATCTGTTTCTACAAGTAACAGCTCCGTTAATCTAAACACTGGTGTGTAACCTTAAACCTGCCAGAACAACATATCAGCTGGTTCGAAGCTGGTTTATGAATTACCTGTTACAAAATCTGTTTCACTGTATCTGGTTTGACCTTGTCTTTATTTTATATCAATATGAGTGAAAAATTAACTAAAGATATAATCAATACCCGGAATATTATCAAGCAAAAGCTTAAAAATCTTAAGCTTGGTGCACTACATAGGAAAATTGAGTTAGAATCACAATATAAACCAATAATCAAGTCTCTAAAAGATATTGCAGTTAATTTACCAATGGTCAATATAAAAGAAGAAGTTAAAACTGAACCGAAAGAAGAAATAAAAGAGAAGGAGGAAATATCTGAGAAAAATAAAACTTTATTAGGTCCTAAATTTTTAGAAACAAGTGTGGTGGCAGAATCAACTGACGAGGGTGGAGATGATGATGATGTATTTATTGAAAATCAATCATCCATGATTGCAGACCGCCCATCAATAACTAGAGAGGATATTTTGAATTTAACTCTGGAACCATCATTCCGGGAATATTTAGACCAGTACGATCCATTACCCCGACAATATGTTGAAGAGATGGTAACAGATGACAAGGATTCATTTGATTTCAAATATGGCGTGCGTCATGATATGGATAGTGATAAATTTTTTATAGGTGATTCCGAGTTAAAAATTGTAGGTAAGGATATAGTTGTAAAAGATCTAAAGTACGTTGGTACACCGGGCTTGTATGAGCTCTTATTTAAAAAGCAACCATTGGGGTATAGTGAAACTGATCGTAAAAATTATGTTGATATTGTTAGAAGAACGAATGCTGCCCGTCGAAATTATAGTGGCAGCGAGCAATTTTCAGGAACAAGGTCTCAGAAATATACTTCCATTATTGCCCCAATGTTAGACCCTCAGAGGAAAGTTATTCCAGTTTCTAGAAAATTAAGTTCAATTTCTAAAAGACCAAGTTCTATGTCTGGCGGAAATTATTTAAAAAAATTAACTAGGAAACGAGTGGAATATATACACTGGGATAATATTAATGAATTGGTTGATCGGTTGCGTCTTTTAATTGCATCACATGATGCAGGTCATACATGTCACAATAATGAAATTATATCTATAATTGAGGAGTTAAAAGAAGCTGGAGTTATAGAATAGCGACAGTTCGATAATGACACTTGACAAGTTTGGACGTCATATCGAGCACCATAAAACTAAAAGATATATTAGTAAAGTATTTCCTCATGCTTCAAAGCAAATTCGAGAATTAGAATTACATTTTACAAACAAAATTAACAGACTTGAAGAAAATTTACATGTAGAATTGTCTAAAGTAAAAAATAATTTGAAAACAAATATTATTATTAATTTATTATTAAAATTACATGGTAATACTTATAATATAATAAACAGTCCTGATTTATCTTTTTATAAGTTACCTTGCACAGGTAA
Organism: Ophonus ardosiacus; assembly: GCA_943142095.1. NCBI lineage: Eukaryota > Metazoa > Arthropoda > Insecta > Coleoptera > Carabidae > Ophonus > Ophonus ardosiacus. Next base: position 14,119,785 of record OW964839.1, read on the forward strand.
AGTAATTCAAATTAATTTAAATAATCCAAAGGAACACCTAAACTATCGAATTAATGATGAACCCCGTGTCTCTATATTAGTTAAAAAAAATCTTGTAAAGGGGGATAAATTAGTAATATATCCGAGTCCTATAAGTTTAAAAACTACTGAGTTATATATGGAAATTTTACTTGAAACATCTGTTTACTATGTCGAAAATTAAAAGTGAAATTGTTAACGAGTTGCATAAGTCTGTACGGTTAAATTTCCCTAGAAGACGAGTAATTGTAAAGGGATTAGATGACTTATTCCAAGTAGATTTAGTTGAAATGATCCCTTTTGTAAAGATGAATAAAGGCTATCGATATATTTTAGTTGTAATTGACGTATTTTCTAAATATTTGTGGACCAGACCAGTAAAAAGTAAAACAGGTTCAGATATTTCACAAGCTATGAAAAGCATATTTACTGAAAGTAATCGTATTCCGCACAATTTACAAACTGATCTCGGAAAAGAATTTTATAATCAACATTTTCAAAGTTTAATGAAAAAGTATAATATTAATCACTATTCAACTTATAGCACTAAAAAAGCCTCAGTGGTTGAACGAGTGAACCGTACTTTAAAATCACTTATGTGGAGGAGATTTAGCATACAAGGTACATATAAATGGTTAAATTTATTACCTAAACTTACAGAAGATTATAATAATACAAAACACACAACTATTAATATAAAACCTACTAACGTAAGTAAGAAGAATGAAAAGTTACTTCTTAATACTGTTTACAGCAAAATAAAAATGGTTGGGAGAGCAAAATTTAAAGTAGGTGATTTTGTTCGTATTAGTAAATATAGAGGGGTATTTACTAAAGGTTATACACCTAATTGGTCTAATGAAATTTTTACTATTGATCAAGTAAAATTCACAAATCCTGTAACTTATATTCTTAAGGATCAATTTGGTCAAAACATAAAAGGTGGATTTTATGAATATGAGTTACAAAAAGTTAAGTATCCTGATGTATATCTTGTTGAAAAAATACTTAAGCGGAAGGGCAATCAAGTTTATGTTAAATGGTTAGGGTTTAATAACACGAATAACAGCTGGATTTCTAAAGAAAATGTACTCTAACAAATACCGCTATATGATTGGTTAAAGGATGGGGGTCGAATGTATATAAAGGATGTATGTATACATTCAATTCATACATTCATTAGTCTTGTTGGTTACACATTCATTAAAATGAATACTATAATAGTCGACCTACAAGGATTTTATATTTTTACAAACAATGTTAAAACATTTATTTTTAAAGAAATTGCTTATATAAATATAAAAAATAATATTTATGAACACAAAATTTTTGAGCCACCGTTTTCCTGGGATGAATTAGATTTTAAAAGTAAGAGAAATATATTATGGTTAACCAAAAATCATCATAATTTGAATTGGCATGATGGTAATACACCATATAATAAAATAAAGGATGTAATAAAATTAATGCTGGATAATGTTGAGAAAATTTATGTAAAAGGAACTGAAAAAATTTGTTGGTTGGAAGATATTATTAATACTTTTGAAAATTCCTCAACAAAAATTAAAAACTTAGAAATGTTGGGTTGTCCACCATTAAAAGAATTAAATAAAACACAATTTAACGTTTATTGTAATTTTCATAATATATGTGCTTTAAAAAATATTCAAATGTTAAAAAAATGGTTTATTAATCGCTTTAATGAGTTTAATTCATTAAAGTTATTTCACGAGCAACATGTGCTTCATTTAATGTCAGAGGAGGAAATTGCTGAATTGTCCAAAGAATTTGTAATGATTTTCGAAGCACGAGAAATCGAAAGTTTGTGGTATAGGTTTCCTGAGCCATGGAGAATGGACAAAGAGTTTCAAAAATATCAATGCTGTTTTGAACACAACAATGACAACATATCCAACGACCAGGTTGGGGGAAGATATCCAATGAAAATTAACTGATTTGAATGTAATTTATAATTATTATTTTATAAGCTACTTTTAATGTATGTATGTAATAATATATTATAAAAATAAATTAATTTTTTGTACATACCTGTGTTTTATTTACAATATCTATTAGTTCATTAAAAAAGTTATTAATTCTTGTAGATGAGATGTGCTTTTAGTAATTTAATTAAATACAATAATAACGCAAAAATTAAAATTTATTTCATTATTTATATATGTAAATACAAAATACATGTTATTATTATCTAAAACTTATTACTTACTTATATATTATACACTAATTAAACAAATCGTGCAAATGTTCTTTCACTATATTGCACAATTTGCAAGGACACATGAACAAATTTAAGTCCTTTAACATTTCAGCACTTGGGACCCTGTGCACTATGACTGTTTGTTGACTCTCCGAAGATGTGGGCTCGTGAATCTTTGCCGTTGCTGAGGCTTGGGACTGGCTCGGTGTTATTTTCATGTGTTGAGTGGTGAGACTAGTAGTTTCCGAACACGTGGGAGTGTGAATTGTTGCTGTTGCTGAGGCTTGGGACTGCCTCGGTGTCTTTTTTGCGTGTTGGGTGATCACATTGGTAGTATCCGAACACGTGGGGGCGTGAATCGTTGCCATTGCTGAGACTTGGGACTGCCTCGGTGTCATGGTAGTTTCCGGACAGGTGGGCGCGTGGATCGTTGCTTCAAGTGGAAGCCACTCTTCTTCATCTACCTCCATATTTTCAATTATCTCATTGAACGCCCCCTCCGGAATATTATCCAGCCACTGGAAATCTCCTTCGTTCAACCACCACTCACTTTCAACTATATCTACCAATTCCATATCGATAACTGACCAAAACGTATAAAGTTCACCCTTATATAGTAGTACGTTTTTTTAAATTTTTACCTATTCTTTGCATTCCACCAATAGCTCATCATGTGGGCTCATAATTGTAGGTAATGTTGCACTATTATTATTCATAAAATTTATATTTCTTTATAATAATATATTTATTATTAAAAAGGAACCTGAAAATTAAATAAAAGCACACATAATATTTTAATACATTTATTAAGAATATTTGTGACTTTACAAAAATATTACATATTTTTAATCTTATATTCTAAAACAGGAGTAATAATGGGTGCATAATAATTATTTATCTTAAATTTAAATCTTTCCCGATCACTTGCATACATTTGCCAATCTCCACGACGAGCTGATCGATAGGCGTAGCTCCATTTTACAAGTAGATGGACTTGAAGTTCTTCATTGAATCGCACATTCATTCTTCAAGTTTGATTTTTTTAATTTTTTTATTTAAGTTGTAAATTACACCAATATATGGACTCAAAGTTCTACGTTGGATCGAACATTCATTTTTCACTTCTTTAAATGAAATATTTTTAATTTTTGTGTTTAAGTTATAAATTTCAATATCTTCTTTTAATAGTTTTATATTATTAATATGTTCCTCCACTCGATTAAAATATATTTCTATTGCATTCATTTTCATGTATTTTATTTGTCCAAGAATTCGATGTGAACTGATTTTCCTATCTTGCCTCGGGATACTACAAAAAGTTTTCCAGTACCAGCCTTTTCATTCAACTTTTCGATGTATTCATCTTCAAGTTGGTTAAATCGTGCACCCAAATACAGACGATTTTGTAGCAACTCTAGAACTATACAATCACCAAATGTTGTAGTGGTTCTAGAAATTGATAAAATTTTATATTTCTTCCCAATTTCCAAATTAGACAAAGGCAAAGTTTCCTTTACCTTTGCAACTTCGTTTAACTTTTGCAAAAGACTCATGATAATAATGATGTGAACAGTAAACAGTATGTAAATAAACTGTGTACATTAACATAAATGAATCTATTTATATAATCATAACCCCACTCCTCAAAGCTGATTCAAATCAGCTCATTGAAACCTTCCACAGGTGTCCATTTAAATAAGTGCAGTGAACTTAACCTTACACATGTCGCGAATTGCAGTGGGTTCACCCTTACGCCACACACCTGCACGCGTGGCACTATGACTCACCCGCACGTGTCCAAACATAGGTCCTGACCTAACACTACACATAACAGAGCATCAGAGCACTGAACTACACGCGTGGCAATATTACACACCTGCCATATACCTATACCCTCAGGTGTTCGAGTAAAAGTAAACTGGACCTAAGGAATGCATATGACTCATCAGCCGCACGTGTACAAACATATGCACATACCAGAGCATCAGAGCAGTGACCTGCACCCCAGGTGATTGTATAACTCACCCTCCCCCAGGTGGTCAACCAAGAGTGCACTGACCTAGGTTAATAACACACCTGTACAATGCCTCAAACCCAGGTGTCACTTATGACGTCATCAATGGCCCCCTCTGACACCCTCTAGCCCCACCTCACCCCCTCGAGCACCCACAATTGAGCCCGTACTCTTATGACTATACTACTCATAAGGAAAAACACGTGTCCAAAGATTTTACTCAAAAATGCTTATTACAACGCAAAACGATGATTTCTGATGAAAAAACTATTTTTCACATTTTGTCTCCTAATTGCTTCAAAATGCGTTTTCTAGACGAAAGAAGTGTATTTAGATTGTTTTACAGCAATTTGTTTAAGGTCTCACTGGGTTGGAAAGGGCACCACGGAAGCCCTTCAAAAGCTTGTATACACTAAAATATAGTATAATCTGTCATATTCTGCCCTAAGTCAGCATACTCCATTAACACATAAGAAAAAACAAGTGTCCAAAGCTTTTACTCAAATATGCTTTTTACACCGCAAAACGATGATTTCAGATGAAAAAACTATTTTTAATATTTTGTCTCCGAATTGCTTCAAAATGCGTTTTCTAGACAAAAAACGTGTATTTAGAGTGTTTTACAGCAATTTGTTTAAGGTCTAACTGGGATGGAAACGGCACCACGAAAGCCCTTCAAAAGCTTGTATACAATAAAATATAGTTATTTCTGATATATCCTGCCAAAAGTCAGCATATTCCATTAATACATAAGAAAAAACACTTGTCCAAAGATTTTACTCAAAAATGCTTTTTACACCGCAAAACGATGATTTCTGATGAAAAAACTATTTTTCACATTTTGTCTCCGAATTGCTTCAAAATGCGTTTTCTAGACGAAAAACGTGTATTTAGAATGTTTTACAGTAATTGTTTAAGGTCTCACTGTGTTGGAAAGGGCACCACGGAAGCCCTTCAAAAGCTTGTATACACTAAAATATAGTATAATCTGTCATATTCTGCCATAAGTCAACATATTCCATTAACACATAAGAAAAAACACGTGTCCAAAGATTTTACTCAAAAATGCTTTTACACCGCAAAACGATGATTTCTGATGAAAAAACTATTTTTCACATTTTGTCTCCGAATTGCTTCAAAATGCGTTTTCTAGACGAAAAACGTGTATTTAGAGTGTTTTACAGCAATTTGTTTAAGGTTTCACTGAGTTGGAAAGGGCACCACGGAAGCCCTTCAAAAGCTTGTATACACTAAAATATAGTTATTTCTGTCATATTCTGCCATAAGTTAGCATATTCCATTAACACATAAGAAAAAACACGTGTCCAAAAATTTTACTCAAAAATGCTTATTACAACGCAAAACGATGATTTCTGATGAAAAAACAATTTTCATCACTGGGTTGGAAAGGGCACCACGGAAGCCCTTCAAAAGTTTGTATATACTAAAATATAGTATAATCTGTCATATTCTGCCATAAGTCAACATATTCCATTAACACATAAGAAAAAACACGTGTCCAATGATTTTACTCAAAATGCTTTTTACACCGCAAAACGATGATTTCTGATGAAAAAACTATTTTTCACATTTTGTCTCCGAATTGCTTCAAAATGCGTTTTCTAGACGAAAAACGTGTATTTAGAGTGTTTAACAGCAATTTGTTTAAGGTCTCACTGTGTTGGAAAGGGCACCACGGAAGCCCTTCAAAAGCTTGTATACACTAAAATATAGTTATTTCTGTCATATTCTGCCATAAGTTAGTATATTCCATTAACACATAAGGAAAAGCACGTGTCCAAAGATTTTACTCAAAACTACAACGCAAAACGATGATTTCTGATGAAAAAACTATTTTTCACATTTTGTCTCCGAATTGCTTCAAAATGCGTTTTCTAGACGAAAGAAGTGTATTTAGAGTGTTTTACAGAAATTTGTTGAAGGTCTCACTGGGTTGGAAAGGGCACCACGGAAGCCCTTCAAAAGCTTGTATACACTAAAATATAGTATAATCTGTCATATTCAGCATACTCCATTAACACATAAGAAAAAACAAGTGTCCAAAGCTTTTACTCAAATATGCTTTTTACACCGCAAAACGATGATTTCAGATGAAAAAACTATTTTTCACATTTTGTCTCCGAATTGCTTCAAAATGCGTTTTCTAGACGAAAAACGTGTATTTAGAGCGTTTTACAGCAATTTGTTTAAGGTCTAACTGGGATGGAAACGGCACCACGAAAGCCCTTCAAAAGCTTGTATACAATAAAATATAGTTATTTCTGATATATTCTGCCAAAAGTCAGCATATTCCATTAATACATAAGAAAAAACACTTGTCCAAAGATTTTACTCAAAAATGCTTTTTACACCGCAAAACGATGATTTCTGATGAAAAAACTATTTTTCACATTTTGTCTCCGAATTTCTTCAAAATGCGTTTTCTAGACGAAAAACGTGTATTTAGAATGTTTTACAGCAATTGTTTAAGGTCTCACTGTGTTGGAAAGGGCACCACGGAAGCCCTTCAAAAGCTTGTATACACTAAAATATAGTATAATCTGTCATATTCTGCCATAAGTCAGCATATTCCATTAACACATAAGAAAAAACACGTGTCCCATGATTTTACTCAAAAATGCTTTTTACACCGCAAAACGATGATTTCTGATGAAAAAACTATTTTTCACATTTTGTCTCCGAATTGCTTCAAAATGCGTTTTCTAGACGAAAAACGTGTATTTAGAGTGTTTTACAGCAATTTGTTTAAGGTCTCACAGGGTTGGAAAGGGCACCACGGAAGCCCTTCAAAAGCTTGTATACACTAAAATATAGTATAATCTGTCATATTCTGCCCTAAGTCAGCTTACTCCATTAACACATAAGAAAAAACAAGTGTCCAAAGCTTTTACTCAAATATGCTTTTTACACCGCAAAACGATGATTTCAGATGAAAAAACTATTTTTCATATTTTGTCTCCGAATTGCTTCAAAATGCGTTTTCTAGACGAAAAACGTGTATTTAGAGTGTTTTACAGCAATTTGTTTAAGGTTTCACTGAGTTGGAAAGGGCACCACGGAAGCCCTTCAAAAGCTTGTATACACTAAAATATAGTATAATCTGTCATATTCTGCCATAAGTCAACATATTCCATTCACACATAAGAAAAAACACGTGTCCAAAGATTTTACTCAAAAATGCTTTTACACCGCAAAACGATGATTTCTGATGAAAAAACTATTTTTCACATTTTGTCTCCGAATTGCTTCAAAATGCGTTTTCTAGACGAAAAACGTGTATTTAGAGTGTTTTACAGCAATTTGTTTAAGGTTTCACTGAGTTGGAAAGGGCACCACGGAAGCCCTTCAAAAGCTTGTATACACTAAAATATAGTTATTTCTGTCATATTCTGCCATAAGTTAGCATATTCCATTAACACATAAGAAAAAACACGTGTCCAAAGATTTTACTCAAAAATGCTTATTACAACGCAAAACGATGATTTCTGATGAAAAAACAATTTTCATCACTGGGTTGGAAAGGGCACCACGGAAGCCCTTCAAAAGTTTGTATATACTAAAATATAGTATAATCTGTCATATTCTGCCATAAGTCAACATATTCCATTAACACATAAGAAAAAACACGTGTCCAATGATTTTACTCAAAATGCTTTTTACACCGCAAAACGATGATTTCTGATGAAAAAACTATTTTTCACATTTTGTCTCCGAATTGCTTCAAAATGCGTTTTCTAGACGAAAAACGTGTATTTAGAGTGTTTAACAGCAATTTGTTTAAGGTCTCACTGTGTTGGAAAGGGCACCACGGAAGCCCTTCAAAAGCTTGTATACACTAAAATATAGTATAATCTGTCATATTCAGCATACTCCATTAACACATAAGAAAAAACAATTGTCCAAAGCTTTTACTCAAATATGCTTTTTACACCGCAAAACGATGATTTCAGATGAAAAAACTATTTTTCACATTTTGCCCTTCAAAAGCTTGTATACACTAAAATATAGTATAATAATCTGTCATATTCTGCCCTAAGTCAGCATACTCCATTAACACATAAGAAAAAACAAGTGTCCAAAGCTTTTACTCAAATATGCTTTTTACACCGCAAAACGATGATTTCAGATGAAAAAACTATTTTTCACATTTTGTCTCCGAATTGCTTCAAAATGCGTTTTCTAGACGAAAAACGTGTATTTAGAGTGTTTTACAGCAATTTGTTTAAGGTCTAACTGGGATGGAAACGGCACCACGAAAGCCCTTCAAAAGCTTGTATACAATAAAATATAGTTATTTCTGATATATTCTGCCAAAAGTCAGCATATTCCATTAACACATAAGAAAAAACACGTGTCCAAAGATTTTACTCAAAAATGCTTTTTCGCAAAACGATGATTTCTGTTGAAAAAACTATTTTTCACATTTTGTCTCCGAATTGCTTCAAAATGCGTTTTCTAGGCGAAAAACGTGTATTTAGAATGTTTTACAGCAATTGTTTAAGGTCTCACTGTGCTGGAAAGGGCACCACGGAAGCCCTTCAAAAGCTTGTATACACTAAAATATAGTATAATCTGTCATATTCTGCCATAAGTCAGCATATTCCATTAACACATAAGAAAAAACACGTGTCCAAAGATTTTACTCAAAAATGCTTTTTACACCGCAAAACGATGATTTCTGATGAAAAACTATTTTTCACATTTTGTCTCCGAATTGCTTCAAAATGCGTTTTCTAGACGAAAAACGTGTATTTAGAATGTTTTACAGCAATTTGTTTAAGGTCTCACTGGGTTGGAAAGGGCACCACGGAAGCCCTTCAAAAGGTTGTATACACTAAAATATAGTATAATCTGTCATATTCTGCCATAGGTCAGCATATTCCATTAACACATAAGAAAAAACACGTGTCCAAAGATTTTACTCAAAAATGCTTTTTACATCGCAAAACGATGATTTCTGATGAAAAAACTATTTTTCACATTTTGTCTCCGAATTGCTTCAAAATGCGTTTTCTAGACGAAAAACGTGTATTTAGAGTGTTTTACAGCAATTTGTTTAAGGTCTCACTGGGTTGGAAAGGGCACCACGGAAGCCGTTCAAAAGCTTGTATATACTAAAATATAGTATAATCTGTCATATTCTGCCATAAGTCAACATATTCCATTAACATATAAGAAAAAACACGTGTCCAATGATTTTACTCAAAAATGCTTTTTACACCGCAAAACGATGATTTCTGATGAAAAAACTATTTTTCACATTTTGTCTCCGAATTGCTTCAAAATGCGTTTTCTAGACGAAAAACGTGTATTTAGAGTGTTTTACAGCAATTTGTTTAAGGTCTCACAGGGTTGGAAAGGGCACCACGGAAGCCCTTCAAAAGCTTGTATACACTAAAATATAGTATAATCTGTCATATTCTGCCCTAAGTCAGCATACTCCATTAACACATAAGAAAAAACAAGTGTCCAAAGCTTTTACTCAAATATGCTTTTTACACCGCAAAACGATGATTTCAGATGAAAAAACTATTTTTCATATTTTGTCTCCGAATTGCTTCAAAATGCGTTTTCTAGACGAAAAACGTGTATTTAGAGTGTTTTACAGCAATTTGTTTAAGGTCTAACTGGGATGGAAACGGCACCACGAAAGCCCTTCAAAAGCTTGTATACAATAAAATATAGTTATTTCTGATATATCCTGCCAAAAGTCAGCATATTCCATTAATACATAAGAAAAAACACTTGTCCAAAGATTTTACTCAAAAATGCTTTTTACACCGCAAAACGATGATTTCTGATGAAAAAACTATTTTTCACATTTTGTCTCCGAATTGCTTCAAAATGCGTTTTCTAGACGAAAAACGTGTATTTAGAATGTTTTACAACAATTGTTTAAGGTCTCACTGTGTTGGAAAGGGCACCACGGAAGCCCTTCAAAAGCTTGTATACACTAAAATATAGTATAATCTGTCATATTCTGCCATAAGTCAACATATTCCATTCACACATAAGAAAAAACACGTGTCCAAAGATTTTACTCAAAAATGCTTTTACACCGCAAAACGATGATTTCTGATGAAAAAACTATTTTTCACATTTTGTCTCCGAATTGCTTCAAAATGCGTTTTCTAGACGAAAAACGTGTATTTAGAGTGTTTTACAGCAATTTGTTTAAGGTTTCACTGAGTTGGAAAGGGCACCACGGAAGCCCTTCAAAAGCTTGTATACACTAAAATATAGTTATTTCTGTCATATTCTGCCATAAGTTAGCATATTCCATTAACACATAAGAAAAAACACGTGTCCAAAGATTTTACTCAAAAATGCTTATTACAACGCAAAACGATGATTTCTGATGAAAAAACAATTTTCATCACTGGGTTGGAAAGGGCACCACGGAAGCCCTTCAAAAGTTTGTATATACTAAAATATAGTATAATCTGTCATATTCTGCCATAAGTCAACATATTCCATTAACACATAAGAAAAAACACGTGTCCAATGATTTTACTCAAAATGCTTTTTACACCGCAAAACGATGATTTCTGGTGAAAAAACTATTTTTCACATTTTGTCTCCGAATTGCTTCAAAATGCGTTTTCTAGACGAAAAACGTGTATTTAGAGTGTTTAACAGCAATTTGTTTAAGGTCTCACTGTGTTGGAAAAGGCACCACGGAAGCCCTTCAAAAGCTTGTATACACTAAAATATAGTATAATCTGTCATATTCAGCATACTCCATTAACACATAAGAAAAAACAATTGTCCAAAGCTTTTACTCAAATATGCTTTTTACACCGCAAAACGATGATTTCAGATGAAAAAACTATTTTTCACATTTTGTCTCCGAATTGCTTCAAAATGCGTTTTCTAGACGAAAAACGTGTATTTAGAGTGTTTTACAGCAATTTGTTTAAGGTCTAACTGGGATGGAAACGGCACCACGAAAGCCCTTCAAAAGCTTGTATACAATAAAATATAGTTATTTCTGATATATTCTGCCAAAAGTCAGCATATTCCATTAATACATAAGAAAAAACACTTGTCCAAAGATTTTACTCAAAAATGCTTTTTACACCGCAAAACGATGATTTCTGATGAAAAAACTATTTTTCACATTTTGTCTCCGAATTGCTTCAAAATGCGTTTTCTAGACGAAAAACGTGTATTTAGAATGTTTTACACCAATTGTTTAAGGTCTCACTGTGTTGGAAAGGGCACCACGGAAGCCCTTCAAAAGCTTGTATACACTAAAATATAGTATAATCTGTCATATTTTGCCATAAGTCAGCATATTCCATTAACACATAAGAAAAAACACGTGTCCAATGATTTTACTCAAAAATGCTTTTTACACCGCAAAACGATGATTTCTGATGAAAAAACTATTTTTCACATTTTGTCTCCGAATTGCTTCAAAATGCGTTTTCTAGACGAAAAACGTGTATTTAGAGTGTTTTACAGCAATTTGTTTAAGGTCTCACAGGGTTGGAAAGGGCACCACGGAAGCCCTTCAAAAGCTTGTATACACTAAAATATAGTATAATAATCTGTCATATTCTGCCCTAAGTCAGCATACTCCATTAACACATAAGAAAAAACAAGTGTCCAAAGCTTTTACTCAAATATGCTTTTTACACCGCAAAACGATGATTTCAGATGAAAAAACTATTTTTCACATTTTGTCTCCGAATTGCTTCAAAATGCGTTTTCTAGACGAAAAACGTGTATTTAGAGTGTTTTACAGCAATTTGTTTAAGGTCTAACTGGGATGGAAACGGCACCACGAAAGCCCTTCAAAAGCTTGTATACAATAAAATATAGTTATTTCTGATATATTCTGCCAAAAGTCAGCATATTCCATTAACACATAAGAAAAAACACGTGTCCAAAGATTTTACTCAAAAATGCTTTTTCGCAAAACGATGATTTCTGTTGAAAAAACTATTTTTCACATTTTGTCTCCGAATTGCTTCAAAATGCGTTTTCTAGACGAAAAACGTGTATTTAGAGTGTTTTACAGCAATTTGTTTAAGGTCTAACTGGGATGGAAACGGCACCACGAAAGCCCTTCAAAAGCTTGTATACAATAAAATATAGTTATTTCTGATATATCCTGCCAAAAGTCAGCATATTCCATTAATACATAAGAAAAAACACTTGTCCAAAGATTTTACTCAAAAATGCTTTTTACACCGCAAAACGATGATTTCTGATGAAAAAACTATTTTTCACATTTTGTCTCCGAATTGCTTCAAAATGCGTTTTCTAGGCGAAAAACGTGTATTTAGAATGTTTTACAGCAATTGTTTAAGGTCTCACTGTGCTGGAAAGGGCACCACGGAAGCCCTTCAAAAGCTTGTATACACTAAAATATAGTATAATCTGTCATATTCTGCCATAAGTCAGCATATTCCATTAACACATAAGAAAAAACACGTGTCCAAAGATTGTACTCAAAAATGCTTTTTACACCGCAAAACGATGATTTCTGATGAAAAACTATTTTTCACATTTTGTCTCCGAATTGCTTCAAAATGCGTTTTCTAGACGAAAAACGTGTATTTAGAATGTTTTACAGCAATTTGTTTAAGGTCTCACTGGGTTGGAAAGGGCACCACGGAAGCCCTTCAAAAGGTTGTATACACTAAAATATAGTATAATCTGTCATATTCTGCCATAGGTCAGCATATTCCATTAACACATAAGAAAAAACACGTGTCCAAAGATTTTACTCAAAAATGCTTTTTACATCGCAAAACGATGATTTCTGATGAAAAAACTATTTTTCACATTTTGTCTCCGAATTGCTTCAAAATGCGTTTTCTAGACGAAAAACGTGTATTTAGAGTGTTTTACAGCAATTTGTTTAAGGTCTCACTGGGTTGGAAAGGGCACCACGGAAGCCCTTCAAAAGCTTGTATATACTAAAATATAGTATAATCTGTCATATTCTGCCATAAGTCAACATATTCCATTAACATATAAGAAAAAACACGTGTCCAATGATTTTACTCAAAAATGCTTTTTACACCGCAAAACGATGATTTCTGATGAAAAAACTATTTTTCACATTTTGTCTCCGAATTGCTTCAAAATGCGTTTTCTAGACGAAAAACGTGTATTTAGAGTGTTTTACAGCAATTTGTTTAAGGTTTCACTGAGTTGGAAAGGGCACCACGGAAGCCCTTCAAAAGCTTGTATACACTAAAATATAGTTATTTCTGTCATATTCTGCCATAAGTTAGCATATTCCATTAACACATAAGAAAAAACACGTGTCCAAAGATTTTACTCAAAAATGCTTATTACAACGCAAAACGATGATTTCTGATGAAAAAACAATTTTCATCACTGGGTTGGAAAGGGCACCACGGAAGCCCTTCAAAAGTTTGTATTTACTAAAATATAGTATAATCTGTCATATTCTGCCATAAGTCAACATATTCCATTAACATATAAGAAAAAACAAGTGTCCAAAGCTTTTACTCAAATATGCTTTTTACACCGCAAAACGATGATTTCAGATGAAAAAACTATTTTTCACATTTTGTCTCCGAATTGCTTCAAAATGCGTTTTCTAGACGAAAAACGTGTATTTAGAGTGTTTTACAGCAATTTGTTTAAGGTCTAACTGGGATGGAAACGGCACCACGAAAGCCCTTCAAAAGCTTGTATACAATAAAATATAGTTATTTCTGATATATTCTGCCAAAAGACAGCATATTCCATTAATACACAAGAAAAAACACGTGTCCAAAGATTTTACTCAAAAATGCTTTTTACACCGCAAAACGATGATTTCTGATGAAAAAACTATTTTTCACATTTTGTCTCCGAATTGCTTCAAAATGCATTTTCTAGACGAAAAACGTGTATTTAGAATGTTTTACAGCAATTGTTTAAAGTCTCACTGGGTTGGGAAGGGCACCACGGAAGCCCTTCAAAAGCTTGTATACTCTAAAATATAGTATAATCTGTCATATTCTGCCATAAGTCAGCATATTCCATTAACACATAAGAAAAATCACGTGTCCAAAGATTTTACTCAAAAATGCTTTTTACACCACAAAACGATGATTTCTGATGAAAAAACTATTTTTCACATTTTGTCTCCGAATTGCTTCAAAATGCGTTTTCTAGACGAAAAACGTGTATTTAGAATGTTTTACAGCAATTTGTTTAAGGTCTAACTGGGTTGGAAAGGGCACCACGGAAGCCCTTCAAAAGCTTGTATACACTAAAATATAGTATAATCTGTCATATTCTGCCATAAGTCAGCATATTCCATTAACACATAAGAAAAATCACGTGTCCAAAGATTTTACTCAAAAATGCTTTTTACAACGCAAAACGATGATTTCTGATGAAAAAACTATTTTTCACATTTTGTCTCCGAATTGCTTCAAAATGCGTTTTCTAGACGAAAATAGTGTATTTAGAGTGTTTTACAGCAATTTGTTTAAGGTCTCACTGGGTTGGAAAGGGCACCACGGAAGCCCTTCAAAAGCTTGTATACACTAAAATATAGTATAATCTGTCATATTCTGCCATGTCAGCATACTCCATTAACACATAAGAAAAAACACGTGTCCAAAGATTTTACTTAAATATGCTTTTTACACCGCAAAACGATGATTTCTGATGAAAAAACTATTTTTCACATTTTGTCCCCGAATTGCTTCAAAATGCGTTTTCTAGACGAAAAACGTGTATTTAGAGTGCTTTACAGCAATTTGTTTAAGTTCTCACTGGGTTGGAAAGAGCACCACGGAAGCCCTTCAAAATCTTGTATACAATAAAATATAGTTATTTCTGTCATATTCTGCCAAAAGTCAGCATATTCCATTAACACATAAGAAAAAACACGTGTCCAAAGATTTTACTAAAAAATGCTTTTTACACCGTAAAACGATGATTTCTGATGAAAAAACTATTTTTCACATTTTGTCTCCGATTTGCTTCAAAATGCGTTTTCTAGACGAAAACCGTGTATTTAGAATGTTTTACAGCAATTTGTTTAAGGTCTAACTGGGTTGGAAAGGGCACCACGGAAGCCCTTCAAAAGCTTGAATACACTAAAATATAGTATAATCTGTCATATTCTGCCATAAGTCAGCATATTCCATTAACACATAAGAAAAAACACGTGTCCAAAGATTTTACTCAAAATTGCTTTTTACACCGCAAAACGATGATTTCTGATGAAAAAACTACATTTCACATTTTGTGTCCGAATTGCTTCAAAATGCGTATTCTAGACGAAAAACGTGTATTTAGAGTGTTTTAAAGCAATTTGTTTAAGGTCTCACTTGGTTGGAAAGGGCACCACGGAAGCCCTTCAAAAGCTTGTATACACTAAAATATAGTTATTTCTGTCATATTCTGCCATAAGTCAGCATATTCCATTAACACATAAGAAAAATCACGTGTCCAAAGATTTTACTCAAAAATGCTTTTTACACCACAAAACGATGATTTCTGATAAAAAAAACTATTTTTCACATTTTATCTCCGAATTGCTTCAAAATGCGTTTTCTAGACGAAAAACGTGTATTTAGAGTGTTTTACAGCAATTTGTTTAGGGTCTCACTGGGTTGGAAAGGGCACCACGGAAGCCCTTCAAAAGCTTGTATACACTAAAATATAGTTATTTCTGTCATATTCTGCCATAAGTCAGCATATTCCATTAACACATAAGAAAAATCACGTGTCCAAAGATTTTACTCAAAAATGCTTTTTACAACGCAAAACGATGATTTCTGATGAAAAAACTATTTTTCACATTTTGTCTCCGAATTGCTTCAAAATGCGTTTTCTAGACGAAAATAGTGTATTTAGAGTGTTTTACAGCAATTTGTTTAAGGTCTCACTGGGTTGGAAAGGGCACCACGGAAGCCCTTCAAAAGCTTGTATACACTATAATATAGTATAATCTGTCATATTCTGCCCATGTCAGCATACTCCATTAACACATAAGAAAAATCACGTGTCCAAAGATTTTACTCAAAAATGCTTTTTACACCACAAAACGATGATTTCTGATAAAAAAACTATTTTTCACATTTTATCTCCGAATTGCTTCAAAATGCGTTTTCTAGACGAAAAACGTGTATTTAGAGTGCTTTACAGCAATTTGTTTAAGTTCTCACTGGGTTGGAAAGAGCACCACGGAAGCCCTTCAAAATCTTGTATACAATAAAATATAGTTATTTCTGTCCATATTCTGCCAAAAGTCAGCATATTCCATTAACACATAAGAAAAAACACGTGACCAAAGATTTTACTAAAAAATGCTTTTTACACCGTAAAACGATGATTTCTGATGAAAAAACTATTTTTCACATTTTGTCTCCGATTTGCTTCAAAATGCGTTTTCTAGACGAAAACCGTGTATTTAGAATGTTTTACAGCAATTTGTTTAAGGTCTAACTGGGTTGAAAAGGGCACCACGGAAGCCCTTCAAAAGCTTGTATACACTAAAATATAGTATAATCTGTCATATTCTGCCATAATTCAGCATATTCCATTTACACATAAGAAAATACACGTATTCAAAGATTTTACTCAAAAATGCTTTTTACACCGCAAAACGATGATTTCTGATGAAAAAACTATATTTCACATTTTGTGTCCGAATTGCTTCAAAATGCGTTTTCTAGACGAAAAACGTGTATTTAGAGTGTTTTACAGCAATTTGTTTAAGGTCTCACTGGGTTGGAAAGGGCACCACGGAAGCCCTTCAAAAGCTTGTTTACACCAAAATATAGTATAATCTGTCATATTCTGCCATGTCAGCATACTCCATTAACACATAAGAAAAAACACGTGTCCAAAGATTTTACTTAAATATGCTTTTTAAACCGCAAAACGATGATTTCTGATGAAAAAACTATTTTTCACATTTTGTCTCCGAATTGCTTCAAAATGCGTTTTCTAGACGAAAAACGTGTATTTAGAGTGTTTTACTGCAATATGTTTAAGGTCTCACTGAGTTGGAAAGGGCACCTCGGAAGCCCTTCAAAAGCTTGTATACACTAAAATATAGTATAATCTGTCATACTCTGCCATAAGTCAGCTTTTTCCATTAATACATAAGAAAAAATACGTGTCCAAAGATTTTACTCAAAAATGCTTTTTACACCACAAAACGATGATTTCTGATGAAAAAACTATTATTCACATTTTGTTTCCGAATTGCTTCAAAATGCGTTTTCTAGACGAAAAAAGTGTATTTAGAGTGTTTTCCAGCAATTTGTTTAAGGTCTCACTGGGTTGGAAAGGGCACCACGGAAGCCCTTCAAAAGCTTGTATACACTAAACTATAGTATAATTTGTCATATTCTGCCATAAGTCAGCATACTCCATTAACACATAAGAAAAAACACGTGTCCAAAGATTTTACTCAAATATGCTTTTTACACCGCAAAACGATAATTTCAGATGAAAAAACTATTTTTCACATTTTGTCTCCGAATTGCTTCAAAATGCGTTTTCTAGACGAAAAACGTGTATTTAGAGTGTTTTACAGCAACTTGTTTAAGGTCTCACTGGGTTGGAAAGGGCACCACGGAAGCCCTTCAAAAGCTTGTATATACTAAAATATAGTATAATCTGTCATATTCTGCCATAAGTCAACATATTCCATTAACACATAAGAAAAAACACGTGTCCAATGATTTTACTCAAAATGCTTTATACACCGCAAAACGATGATTTCTGATGAAAAAACTATTTTTCACATTTTGTCTCCGAATTGCTTCAAAATGCGTTTTCTAGACGAAAAACGTGTATTTAGAGTGTTTAACAGCAATTTGTTTAAGGTCTCACTGTGTTGGAAAGGGCACCACGGAATCCCTTCAAAAGCTTGTATACACTAAAATATAGTTATTTCTGTCATATTCTGCCATAAGTTAGCATATTTCATTAACACATAAGGAAAAACACGTGTCCAAAGATTTTACTCAAAAATGCTTATTACAAGGCAAAACGATGATTTCTGATGAAAAAACAATTTTTCACATTTTGTTTCCGAATTGCTTCAAAATGCGTTTTCTAGACGAAAGAAGTGTATTTAGATTGTTTTACAGCAATTTGTTTAAGGTCTCACTGGGTTGTAAAGGGCACCACGGAAGCCCTTCAAATGCTTGTATACTCTAAAATATAGTATAATCTGTCATATTCTGCCCTAAGTCAGCATACTCCATTAACACATAAGAAAAAACAAGTGTCCAAAGCTTTTACTCAAATATGCTTTTTACACCGCAAAACGATGATTTCAGATGAAAAAACTATTTTTCACATTTTGTCTCCGAATTGCTTCAAAATGCGTTTTCTAGACGAAAAACGTGTATTTAGAGTGTTTTACAGCAACTTGTTTAAGGTCTCACTGGGTTGGAAAGGGCACCACGGAAGCCCTTCAAAAGCTTGTATACACTAAAATATAGTATAATAATCTGTCATATTCTGCCCTAAGTCAGCATACTCTATTAACACATAAGAAAAAACAAGTGTCCAAAGCTTTTACTCAAATATGCTTTTTACACCGCAAAACGATGATTTCAGATGAAAAAACTATTTTTCACATTTTGTCTCCGAATTGCTTCAAAATGCGTTTTCTAGACGAAAAACGTGTATTTAGAGTGTTTTACAGCAATTTGTTTAAGGTCTAACTGGGATGGAAACGGCACCACGAAAGCCCTTCAAAAGCTTGTATACAATAAAATATAGTTATTTCTGATCTATTCTGCCAAAAGTCAGCATATTCCATTAACACATAAGAAAAAACACGTGTCCAAAGATTTTACTCAAAAATGCTTTTTCGCAAAACGATGATTTCTGTTGAAAAAACTATTTTTCATATTTTGTCTCCGAATTGCTTCAAAATGCGTTTTCTAGACGAAAAACGTGTATTTAGAGTGTTTTACAGCAATTTGTTTAAGGTCTAACTGGGATGGAAACGGCACTACGAAAGCCCTTCAAAAGCTTGTATACAATAAAATATAGTTATTTCTGATATATTCTGCCATAAGTTAGCATATTCCATTAACACATAAGAAAAAACACGTGTCCAAAGATTTTACTCAAAAATGCTTATTACAACAGAAAACGATGATTTCTGATGAAAAAACTATTTTTCATCACTGGGTTGGAAAGGGCACCACGGAAGCCCTTCAAAAGCTTGTATATACTAAAATATAGTATAATCTGTCATATTCTGCCATAAGTCAGCATATTCCATTAACATATAAGAAAAAACACGTGTCCAAAGATTTTACTCAAAAATGCTTTTTACACCGCAAAACGATGATTTCTGATGAAAAAACTATTTTTCACATTTTGTCTCCGAATTGCTTCAAAATTCGTTTTCTAGACGAAAAACGTGTATTTAGAGTGTTTTTTCAGCAATTTGTTTAATGTCTCACTGGGTTGGAAAGGGCAGCACGGAAGCCCCTCAAAAGCTTGTATACACTAAAATATAGTATAATCTGTAATATTCTGCCATAAGTCAGCGTATTCCATTAACACAAGAAAAAACACGTGTCCAAAGATTTTACTCAAAAATGCTTTTTACACCGCAAAACGATGATTTCTGATGAAAAAACTATTTTTCACATTTTGTCTCCGAATTGCTTCAAAATGCGTTTTCTAGACGAAAAACGTGTATTTAGAGTGTTTTACAGCAATTTGTTTAAGGTCTCACTGGGTTGGAAAGGGCACCACGGAAGCCCTTCAAAAGCTTGTATATACTATAATATAGTATAATCTGTCATATTCTGCCATAAGTCAACATATTCCATTAACACATAAGAAAAAACACGTGTCCAATGATTTTACTCAAAAATGCTTTTTACACCGCAAAACGATGATTTCTGATGAAAAAACTATTTTTCATATTTTGTCTCCGAATTGCTTCAAAATGCGTTTTCTAGACGAAAAACGTGTATTTAGAGTGTTTTACAGCAATTTGTTTAAGGTTTCACTGGGTTGGAAAGGGCACCACGGAAGCCCTTCGAAAGCTTGTATACACTAAAATATAGTTATTTCTGTCATAT
The DNA here is from genome assembly GCA_943142095.1 of Ophonus ardosiacus. Classification (NCBI taxonomy): domain Eukaryota; kingdom Metazoa; phylum Arthropoda; class Insecta; order Coleoptera; family Carabidae; genus Ophonus; species Ophonus ardosiacus. The sequence goes on from OW964839.1 coordinate 14,140,114, forward strand.
TCTGCCATAAGTTAGCATATTCCATTAACACATAAGAAAAAACACGTGTCCAAAGATTTTACTCAAAAATGCTTATTACAACGCAAAACGATGATTTCTGATGAAAAAACAATTTTCATCACTGGGTTGGAAAGGGCACCACGGAAGCCCTTCAAAAGCTTGTATATACTAAAATATAGTATAATCTGTCATATTCTGCCATAAGTCAACATATTCCATTAACACATAAGAAAAAACACGTGTCCAATGATTTTACACAAAATGCTTTTTACACCGCAAAACGATGATTTCTGATGAAAAAACTATTTTTCACATTTTGTCTCCGAATTGCTTCAAAATTCGTTTTCTAGACGAAAAACGTGTATTTAGAGTGTTTAACAGCAATTTGTTAAAGGTCTCACTGTGTTGGAAAGGGCACCACGGAAGCCCTTCAAAAGCTTGTATACACTAAAATATAGTTATTTCTGTCATATTCTGCCATAAGTTAGCATATTTCATTAACACATAAGAGTAGTATAGTCATAAGAGTACGGGCTCAATTGTGGGTGCTCGAGGGGGTGAGGTGGGGCTAGAGGGTGTCAGAGGGGGCCATTGATGACGTCATAAGTGACACCTGGGTTTGAGGCATTGTACAGGTGTGTTATTAACCTAGGTCAGTGCACTCTTGGTTGACCACCTGGGGGAGGGTGAGTTATACAATCACCTGGGGTGCAGGTCACTGCTCTGATGCTCTGGTATGTGAATTGCACGTGCGTTCTTTAGGTTAATACACTTATGTTTGAACACGTGCGGGGTGATGAGTCATATGCATTTCTTAGGTTATTTTTGAACACCTGAGGGTGATGGATACCACGCGTAAATGGCAGGTGTGTGACTTTGCCACGCGTGCAGGTCATCGCTTTGGTGCTGTGTTATGTGCAAGGGTGGACATATGCATTCCATAGGGCAACGTACTTATACTTGAACACTTGCGGGTGAGTCATAGTGCCACGCGTCTGTGACAGGTGTGTGGCGTAATGCAAACCATATAAAATGTGCTAATTTGTGACATGTGCATTCCTTAGGTCAGCACATTTATGTTGGAACACCTGCTAGTGATGAATCACACCTGGGGAATATATCTGAAAGAAATGGATTGTGAAGGTTTTAAAAATAAGATAAGTCTTTGTTATATACATTTATTGCAAAAAATATATTTTTACAGGTCATCACATAAAATATTAAAACTACAAACTTATATTAGCACTTATGTAGTAAAACTATAGCCATGGGGGTAGGTATCTGAAAAAATATAGTTAATAATTCTTTTGTCATCATAAGCACTCAACGCTAATTTATTTTGTTTTATTGTATATACATTATGCTCTTTAGACCTAATTAAGGTTTGAGATTTTACTACAGACGTATTGTTAAACAGGCAGTTGTAATAATCTTCAAAACTTATAGTTTTCATAGAGGCTTTGGTAACACCTTTAGCTTTCATACTTACCACATGCTGTTTAACAGACATAGTTTTATAAGCATACATTTTCGCTCGTAGTCCAATAAACTCGGTCATAATTTTGCCATTGTTTTCATCTTTCATTAAACCAATTACTTTCTTATTAACCAAAGGTATATTATAAAAATTATTTATAGGGTAATCAGAGGTATCAAATTTGTGAATATCTTTTTTCATAATTTCATAAATATTAATATTTTTAAAGTAGTAAATTAAACTATCAGTATCAGTATAACAAAGCTCAGCATTTTGACCTAAACTAAATTTTATGTAATTATAATGAAAATCATAAATATATGTTTTTGAAATATCTAAAATAGAAAATCCAACATATATAGGTTTATTAAAAAACACAGATTTTTTACTCATTTCTACAAGTATAATGTCATTATCAATTATTGTACAGCTGTGAAAATTCGGTTTAGCTATAAGATTTTTTGCTCCATGTCGGCCTTCCCAATGAGTTACCAATTTTACATCTTTATGTTTCCTGACATTTTCCATAGTTTTTCCAAAAATTGCGTTGTTCATGAGTTTAAAATAATTTTTTTGAAATTCATTATTAGACTTTTTTCTTAATTCAGTATTTAAATTAATATAAGACTTTAACCATGGACTTTGTTTAAATTTGAGAATTCTATGAATATGTGTTATTTGTAATCCTAAACATAGACATTGTTTTAAATTTTGATAATGAATAATATAGTTCTTTTTATTATATAAATTTGCAATTAATTTTGATTTTTTCGATGTGGGTGGAGTGAAGTTTTCAGGACATAGAGGCAAATCTTTATGTAATTCATGTAACGATTTTGGATAATTCAAGTCAACCTCAAATATGTAACCGGTCTCAGAATTTTCTAAAATATTCATTAAATTAATATTGTAAAATTCGGATTCATTAACCCAACTAAATTCCCCATAAGGTAAATAATGACTCATTGCAGCCCCATACAAGTTATTTATATCAAAATACATAAGATAAGATTCCTCATCTTCAGAATTGTATAATTCATTCATATACTTATTATTGGCTTTTGCATAACGTTTACTGCACTGCACAAGTCCTCCTTTTACAGCATTTTCTATGAATAATAGTTTTCTATATCTGTTAATAGTTCCAAAGTTACATTTGTATATTTCAACATCGCGTCAAACGCCAAACCCGGGGCAGTAAAATAGTGAAGAGCATCTAATTTATATGTTTCAAAACAATTTATACGAAAATTTTCAAATATATCGGCTAACAAATGAACATCTGTTGCAAGATATAAATCTGAGTATTCCCCTAATTTTTTCAATTTGAAAGATTCCCAAACGTTTTTTGCGTGAGCGTAATCTTCATTACTGATATTTTCATTTTTCAAAGTACTATAAAAGTGTCTATGATTAGGCAAAGAAAGTTCTTCAAATTTATCCCAACTATCAACATATTCGTAGGGGAAAACTCCTTTTCTTGTTAATAATTTAAATTTGTTTATATCTTTACAAAAATTTTGTGTTATTACTTTTTCATGGTCTTTTAAATATGACGATAATTTATCAATACTACTAGCCATAAATCGGAATGAATCAATAAATCGAAAATTAATTTTAGTATCTTTCACATATTTAGTAAATGAAATGTATCGCTCTTTATTAATAGGAAGCAGAGAGACATGTCCGGGAAAACTTTTAGCGATGGCTTTTATAATAAAGTGTCCATCATAATTACTTAAATTATGGAACACAACTGGTATACTATGCGTCTTTTTAAAATTTAAATTGCAAGCCTGATGCGCTGCTCCACGAAAAGCACCCGTAAAGTGATTATGGTCGTGAACTTTTATATCAAACGATGTAAATTCATTTTTACATATATGACAGATTGTAGTATTTAAATAAGCAAGTTCTTGTTCTTTTGTAATATTAATAGGTACAGGAGTTTGAAATTTTTCATTAATATAGTGTGCAATTAAATAAAGTTCATCCATAAACCAATTAATACAATTTTGCCCTCTATTTAATTTAAAATATGATAATGAGTCATTATATGAACATTTTAAATAATATGCAATACTACTCGGGATATGTGTGTGAGTTTTAATTGAATTTCCTCGTTGAATTTTATTAGTTTTTAATAAAATAGATTCTAAGTCAGCGTATATGACAAATGGAACCCTGTCTTGGTAATGAAAATTTTTAAATTTTAAATATTTACTTTCCTCACTAGGTAACTCAATTCGACATTTATTTAATAATTTACAATCACGTATATGTTTGCTAAAAGCCAATTGTGAGGCAAAATGATTTAAACATCTATCACACAAAAATAGTTTACCATTATAATTGGAAATTTGTTTACTTACAAGTCTAGATAAATTCTTAATCCACATATAATGATAATTTGTGCCATTTTTAATTGCTTTAATTACATCGTTGTCAATTTCTATATTATCATCATCCGACTCACTGGTATTTGAATGAATTACTAATAAGTGAATGAATTTATTACCATCTAATTTAGATAAATATATTGGCACAATTTGATTTTTCTTTTTACCATATTTTTCTAAAGTGTAAACATTAACAGATAAGTTATTCATAACTTCAAATTTTGAGATATCTTTTAACTGCATTGGGAAATTAATACCATCATATTTTAATACTTTACTAAAATGTGGGTAAGATGATACACGATCTACATTTTTATCCGCAGGATACAGTGCAGAAACTACGGCCCACAGAAAACAGTAAACATCATAATTTTTTACATTAATTATTGCTTGCTTACGTTTAATATCAACAGGTAATTCTATATATAATCCACCTAGAATAGGTGTATAATTATTTATATTAATTTTTAAACTTAATATTTCAACCATACTCCAACCAGAATCTCTTTCTTGAAACTCTGATAGTTTCTTCATTATTTTATCAATATTTTCACGATACCATTCTCTTAAATTTGTCGTTTTGTTTATGATGCTATTAGCCGTATTAAAAGATTTCGTTTCAACTGAACTTGTTTTAGGTAATATAAAATTAGCACTGAATAGAAAATTGACTTTTAGATTTGATAATTTCAAAGCTTTTTTAATTTTATTTGAGAAAATTCGAAAGCTTTTATTTAAAAATAATAACGGATCTTTATAATTTAAATTGATTATAATTCCTGTACATATTCTACAGTCGAAACACGATTCTAAATCTTGCCAAATTAATTTTTTAGATTGTATATGAAATCCGGCACCATGAAAACCGCGTTTTATTTGTTTTAATTTTTCGCGATAACATTTGAATAAGCACAAATTTGACTCTAACTGGAATAAATTACCGTTATTATTCCCATTTTGTTTTATAGCCCTGTTTATTAATAAAATAAATTTGTTTACATGTTTCAACCATTGAACACATTCATTTCGTGTTTTTACAATTTTTAGTCCATCCACAAGTGTCTTTAATGCTGTTGTGCTTAACTCAGCAACAGTCACCGTCGCAAGCCGATGAATGAATGAATGACATATGCGGGCCACTTATTTGTATTTAAGTACCTTTACACACAGAGTCGCACTTTAACACACATGCGCGTTGGTTAATAATGATTTTTAATTAAAACTCGAAAAATAAAAATAAAATGTTTATTTTACAATAAAAAAAATACAGTGTACATTATATTTGACTTACAAAATTAGTTAGAGGATTATAATTAATTATTCTATCATGTATAATTAAACAATAGGCGGCTGTATTTTCAGGTACATTTTCATTTGTTTCAAATTCCAATCTAATATCAACATTACCTGATTTTAATGTCTCACTCTGATGTGAACAATCTATGACTGCCAACGGTGCTATATTCTTAAATTCATGAGGTGCGAATATAGGTTCACATGCTCGCTCATAATATGATAATTGAAACTGAGTGTACATCTCATACAACATAGCCCAATGATTATTCTTAAAGTTTAAATTAAGGCTATCATATGGAAACATATCAGAATTTAAATACAACTTAATATTAGTTAAATTACAATGATCAAATTTACTTATATCTTTATCTCTTTTATTTTTACGATCAGTCTGAAATCCTACGATGACATAACGTGGTGTTTCTAACTGAGTTGTTGTTTTAATTGGCCAGGTATGTCGTTGAGTTTTTTGTAGCAGTGGATATTCATGAAGCTCCCAGCTGCGAAATGCAATCTCCAAATTAACACTTCTTTCCATGTATTTCATAAGCATCAGTCTTTCTGCATCGGCTACTGATATATGTGGAATCTTCCAATGAACTTTACTTAATTCAATTTTCATATTTTCATCTGCAGCACTATTTTCAATCGCATTCATATCAGTACTACTTCGTATTAGGACTAATTCTTGTTGTATATTTAAGATAATTTTTTTAAAATCTTCACAGAATCCCAAAAGCATATTTAGTGGAATACATACATTAAAGTTACCCTGATTATCAATTATCTGTTTTGTATTATCAGTCAAAGGTGACCAACCGGCAATTTGTAGCCGTTTGCTCTCATTTGTGTTATAAGAGATATAAGCCTTCATTGTTGAAGTCAAACCAGGATTTCGAACTCTATCTATTACTATGCCCCCAATTTCATATCGAATTTCACTAAATAAAAATGTAAATGCATTGTTGACTAATTTAGCTGTTTTCGACACTTTATTATCATGTGTAAGAAGTCTGCCCTCGATATAAAGCAAACTGTTCCATGGAAGGGTGTAAAGGTCTTGTTGTTGAATAGGAATGCGAATTTCATCATTATTGTTCAAAGTCGTAGAAGCGTATGGCTGATGAGTGTGTTTCTCCGCATGACTGATAGAGTCATCGAATAGAGCTTTTTCAGAGACGTTTAATATGTTAACATTCATTATGATGAATACACAAAATAAAATTTTTTGATTTCTTATACTGAATTCTTATCCAAATAATAAAAGCTCTAATTCTTTTCTCAGATTTATCCAGATCGTGATCGTACTTTAAAACCAAGCGACTTGAGAAACTGATAATTGAGAGGTGTTAACTCTCCAACTGCCTTCTTATTAATGAAGCTATTAGAATCTCGTGGTCCACTTATATGTTTGCAGGCGGAGCGATTAAAGTTAATCCCCATTTTGTTTTTTAAGGTGCAGTCTTACTGTTATCAGTTCCCCTCTGAAATTGATTAAATTTCCATCTTGATCTACTATTTTAAGGGTTACCTGACTTATTACATGCGTGTTGATTGGTAGATAAATAATTTGATTTGGAATTTCTATAATTTGAAATCCTGCAGGGACGCGCGGGGAAAATTGATGAAGAATATGAACATTTTTAGTATTTGAATAAGAACTTGTGGTTATGCTACACTCAATACATATTGCATTTACTTTAATAATAGATACGGGATTATCAGATTCATGTAACTTATTAGCTTCTAATTTTCGTTGGTTAAAACCTAACAAATTACCGAGCGAATCATTTGGCTCAAAATTTATTTCCTTATTACTTTTAATTTCACATTTTAGAGTATTATTATTTGCTACAATTTCTAATTGAGTATTGGCGTCCAGTTTACTATTTATGTACTTGTTAATGTCTTCAATTTCATATGAACCAACTGGTATAATAATTATAGAATTATCAAAATAAAACTTATTATTTTTTTCATCAATATTTGGTATTGAATTAAAAACTTCAAAGTTAATTAAGCCGAGAACATAATTTGAATTCTCTTCTAGCACAATCGGTGGATGAAAAGTTCGATTAATAATAGGATTGTCACCAGACAAATTAAATGCGCATGACATGGTGGCTCATTTAAGACTAAACGATTTCTAAACTTGTTCGTATAGAAATGATAAACATAAATGGCCACATTTTATGCTGTTGTAAGATTGGTATCTCTTGTAATTATAATGTACTGAACAATTGTCACCAAAATAATTAACTAGTTCTGTCGGTGGCACCAGATTTCCAAAACTGTCAAAGTATATAACTATACTATAACGTTTTTTATATGCGACCCAGTGTGATCCCATACCATCACTCTTATCTAAATTAACAATTGCACTTTCTTTTTGATTTATTTTCTTGGGTAAATTATTTCTCATAAAAACTCCTCTAAAATATGGGATTTTTAATAGTTTAGCATATTTTAAAAGATCGACGTTACTTAGTGCCCGCGATGGTAATTTTAATGGGAGTTTTTTGACTGATTTAAATACAAGCCCAGCCCCTTCCGGTATGGCTTCAGGTATAGACCCTTCCCCATAGCAATAGCCTCCATCATTTTATTGTGTCGCTTGGATTCTTTTAATTGCTCAGTGGCGGACCGGGCATCAGTAACTGCTTTGGCTATACCTGCGGCTCCGCCTCCTAATGAACCGAGAGCACTTAAACCTGCGAAGATCGGTATCAGTGGGAGAAATCCACCTGTTTTCGGTACAGATATAACACGAGGACTCTTAATTTTTGTTTTAATTCTTTTAATTGTGCGCAAAGCAATTTTGGCTGATTTATTTATATCCGAACCAGTGCCCCCAGATTTTATAGCTTTTCGCGCGCGACTAACAGCATTACGAAATGGTAAACTCGGAGCAGATGTTTTTGGAACTTTCATCATGACTATTTAACAGACACACGTCTTACTCATTCAACAGTCGGTGACAAACTGTCTTCGTGTCACTTTCACAGCGCAATTTATAGTATGCAGGTTATTAAACAGGATAAAAATCTTGAAGTGAAAAATTATGATTTTGAAATTCATAAAAAAGGACGAAGACATACATACTGCTGCCAAATATAGTAAGATGCATTATAGCTGGCCCCTCTGGATGTGGCAAAACAAACGTTATGATTGCATTATTAGAACATGTAAACGGTTTGCGTTTCGAAAACATATATATTTATTCTAAATCTTTGTTTCAATCAAAATATGTGTACTTGAAAAAATTACTGGAACCAATTAAAGAAATAGGTTATTTTGCATATGACAACAATGCTGCAATAGAAAAACCTGCGGATGCGAAATGTAATTCGGTGATAATTTTCGATGACGTAGCGTGCCATAATCAAGATATTATTAGGGAATACTTCAGTATGGGTAGGCACAAGAAGTTGGACTGTGTATATATATGTCAGACTTATACCAGAATCCCCAAACATCTTATACGGGATAATGTTAACCTGTTAATATTATTTAAACAAGATGATGTTAATTTAAAACATGTTTATACTGATCACGTAAATACAGATATGTCATATGAAAATTTTAAGAACCTCTGTTCATTTTGCTGGTGTAATAGGTACGAGTTTGTGGTGATTGACAAAGAAAGCGAGATAAATAGAGGTAGATATCGCTTGGGCTTTGATCAGTATATTGTAATAAATAACAATGAAACGAACTAAGATGCGTCAGTTGCCCGTTAGCTGTCTCACAGTAAACTTCTGGAACAGGTTAAATAAAACAGGAACTGATTGAATTTAAGTCATTCATGTTTTTAGTTGTTTATACAACTATCATATCTGTTTTTTATCTGGTTACCAGCTGTGTATCTGCTGTCCGATCTATTTTTATCTGTTTCTACAAGTAACAGCTCCGTTAATCTAAACACTGGTGTGTAACCTTAAACCTGCCAGAACAACATATCAGCTGGTTCGAAGCTGGTTTATGAATTACCTGTTACAAAATCTGTTTCACTGTATCTGGTTTGACCTTGTCTTTATTTTATATCAATATGAGTGAAAAATTAACTAAAGATATAATCAATACCCGGAATATTATCAAGCAAAAGCTTAAAAATCTTAAGCTTGGTGCACTACATAGGAAAATTGAGTTAGAATCACAATATAAACCAATAATCAAGTCTCTAAAAGATATTGCAGTTAATTTACCAATGGTCAATATAAAAGAAGAAGTTAAAACTGAACCGAAAGAAGAAATAAAAGAGAAGGAGGAAATATCTGAGAAAAATAAAACTTTATTAGGTCCTAAATTTTTAGAAACAAGTGTGGTGGCAGAATCAACTGACGAGGGTGGAGATGATGATGATGTATTTATTGAAAATCAATCATCCATGATTGCAGACCGCCCATCAATAACTAGAGAGGATATTTTGAATTTAACTCTGGAACCATCATTCCGGGAATATTTAGACCAGTACGATCCATTACCCCGACAATATGTTGAAGAGATGGTAACAGATGACAAGGATTCATTTGATTTCAAATATGGCGTGCGTCATGATATGGATAGTGATAAATTTTTTATAGGTGATTCCGAGTTAAAAATTGTAGGTAAGGATATAGTTGTAAAAGATCTAAAGTACGTTGGTACACCGGGCTTGTATGAGCTCTTATTTAAAAAGCAACCATTGGGGTATAGTGAAACTGATCGTAAAAATTATGTTGATATTGTTAGAAGAACGAATGCTGCCCGTCGAAATTATAGTGGCAGCGAGCAATTTTCAGGAACAAGGTCTCAGAAATATACTTCCATTATTGCCCCAATGTTAGACCCTCAGAGGAAAGTTATTCCAGTTTCTAGAAAATTAAGTTCAATTTCTAAAAGACCAAGTTCTATGTCTGGCGGAAATTATTTAAAAAAATTAACTAGGAAACGAGTGGAATATATACACTGGGATAATATTAATGAATTGGTTGATCGGTTGCGTCTTTTAATTGCATCACATGATGCAGGTCATACATGTCACAATAATGAAATTATATCTATAATTGAGGAGTTAAAAGAAGCTGGAGTTATAGAATAGCGACAGTTCGATAATGACACTTGACAAGTTTGGACGTCATATCGAGCACCATAAAACTAAAAGATATATTAGTAAAGTATTTCCTCATGCTTCAAAGCAAATTCGAGAATTAGAATTACATTTTACAAACAAAATTAACAGACTTGAAGAAAATTTACATGTAGAATTGTCTAAAGTAAAAAATAATTTGAAAACAAATATTATTATTAATTTATTATTAAAATTACATGGTAATACTTATAATATAATAAACAGTCCTGATTTATCTTTTTATAAGTTACCTTGCACAGGTAAAGTAATTCAAATTAATTTAAATAATCCAAAGGAACACCTAAACTATCGAATTAATGATGAACCCCGTGTCTCTATATTAGTTAAAAAAAATCTTGTAAAGGGGGATAAATTAGTAATATATCCGAGTCCTATAAGTTTAAAAACTACTGAGTTATATATGGAAATTTTACTTGAAACATCTGTTTACTATGTCGAAAATTAAAAGTGAAATTGTTAACGAGTTGCATAAGTCTGTACGGTTAAATTTCCCTAGAAGACGAGTAATTGTAAAGGGATTAGATGACTTATTCCAAGTAGATTTAGTTGAAATGATCCCTTTTGTAAAGATGAATAAAGGCTATCGATATATTTTAGTTGTAATTGACGTATTTTCTAAATATTTGTGGACCAGACCAGTAAAAAGTAAAACAGGTTCAGATATTTCACAAGCTATGAAAAGCATATTTACTGAAAGTAATCGTATTCCGCACAATTTACAAACTGATCTCGGAAAAGAATTTTATAATCAACATTTTCAAAGTTTAATGAAAAAGTATAATATTAATCACTATTCAACTTATAGCACTAAAAAAGCCTCAGTGGTTGAACGAGTGAACCGTACTTTAAAATCACTTATGTGGAGGAGATTTAGCATACAAGGTACATATAAATGGTTAAATTTATTACCTAAACTTACAGAAGATTATAATAATACAAAACACACAACTATTAATATAAAACCTACTAACGTAAGTAAGAAGAATGAAAAGTTACTTCTTAATACTGTTTACAGCAAAATAAAAATGGTTGGGAGAGCAAAATTTAAAGTAGGTGATTTTGTTCGTATTAGTAAATATAGAGGGGTATTTACTAAAGGTTATACACCTAATTGGTCTAATGAAATTTTTACTATTGATCAAGTAAAATTCACAAATCCTGTAACTTATATTCTTAAGGATCAATTTGGTCAAAACATAAAAGGTGGATTTTATGAATATGAGTTACAAAAAGTTAAGTATCCTGATGTATATCTTGTTGAAAAAATACTTAAGCGGAAGGGCAATCAAGTTTATGTTAAATGGTTAGGGTTTAATAACACGAATAACAGCTGGATTTCTAAAGAAAATGTACTCTAACAAATACCGCTATATGATTGGTTAAAGGATGGGGGTCGAATGTATATAAAGGATGTATGTATACATTCAATTCATACATTCATTAGTCTTGTTGGTTACACATTCATTAAAATGAATACTATAATAGTCGACCTACAAGGATTTTATATTTTTACAAACAATGTTAAAACATTTATTTTTAAAGAAATTGCTTATATAAATATAAAAAATAATATTTATGAACACAAAATTTTTGAGCCACCGTTTTCCTGGGATGAATTAGATTTTAAAAGTAAGAGAAATATATTATGGTTAACCAAAAATCATCATAATTTGAATTGGCATGATGGTAATACACCATATAATAAAATAAAGGATGTAATAAAATTAATGCTGGATAATGTTGAGAAAATTTATGTAAAAGGAACTGAAAAAATTTGTTGGTTGGAAGATATTATTAATACTTTTGAAAATTCCTCAACAAAAATTAAAAACTTAGAAATGTTGGGTTGTCCACCATTAAAAGAATTAAATAAAACACAATTTAACGTTTATTGTAATTTTCATAATATATGTGCTTTAAAAAATATTCAAATGTTAAAAAAATGGTTTATTAATCGCTTTAATGAGTTTAATTCATTAAAGTTATTTCACGAGCAACATGTGCTTCATTTAATGTCAGAGGAGGAAATTGCTGAATTGTCCAAAGAATTTGTAATGATTTTCGAAGCACGAGAAATCGAAAGTTTGTGGTATAGGTTTCCTGAGCCATGGAGAATGGACAAAGAGTTTCAAAAATATCAATGCTGTTTTGAACACAACAATGACAACATATCCAACGACCAGGTTGGGGGAAGATATCCAATGAAAATTAACTGATTTGAATGTAATTTATAATTATTATTTTATAAGCTACTTTTAATGTATGTATGTAATAATATATTATAAAAATAAATTAATTTTTTGTACATACCTGTGTTTTATTTACAATATCTATTAGTTCATTAAAAAAGTTATTAATTCTTGTAGATGAGATGTGCTTTTAGTAATTTAATTAAATACAATAATAACGCAAAAATTAAAATTTATTTCATTATTTATATATGTAAATACAAAATACATGTTATTATTATCTAAAACTTATTACTTACTTATATATTATACACTAATTAAACAAATCGTGCAAATGTTCTTTCACTATATTGCACAATTTGCAAGGACACATGAACAAATTTAAGTCCTTTAACATTTCAGCACTTGGGACCCTGTGCACTATGACTGTTTGTTGACTCTCCGAAGATGTGGGCTCGTGAATCTTTGCCGTTGCTGAGGCTTGGGACTGGCTCGGTGTTATTTTCATGTGTTGAGTGGTGAGACTAGTAGTTTCCGAACACGTGGGAGTGTGAATTGTTGCTGTTGCTGAGGCTTGGGACTGCCTCGGTGTCTTTTTTGCGTGTTGGGTGATCACATTGGTAGTATCCGAACACGTGGGGGCGTGAATCGTTGCCATTGCTGAGACTTGGGACTGCCTCGGTGTCATGGTAGTTTCCGGACAGGTGGGCGCGTGGATCGTTGCTTCAAGTGGAAGCCACTCTTCTTCATCTACCTCCATATTTTCAATTATCTCATTGAACGCCCCCTCCGGAATATTATCCAGCCACTGGAAATCTCCTTCGTTCAACCACCACTCACTTTCAACTATATCTACCAATTCCATATCGATAACTGACCAAAACGTATAAAGTTCACCCTTATATAGTAGTACGTTTTTTTAAATTTTTACCTATTCTTTGCATTCCACCAATAGCTCATCATGTGGGCTCATAATTGTAGGTAATGTTGCACTATTATTATTCATAAAATTTATATTTCTTTATAATAATATATTTATTATTAAAAAGGAACCTGAAAATTAAATAAAAGCACACATAATATTTTAATACATTTATTAAGAATATTTGTGACTTTACAAAAATATTACATATTTTTAATCTTATATTCTAAAACAGGAGTAATAATGGGTGCATAATAATTATTTATCTTAAATTTAAATCTTTCCCGATCACTTGCATACATTTGCCAATCTCCACGACGAGCTGATCGATAGGCGTAGCTCCATTTTACAAGTAGATGGACTTGAAGTTCTTCATTGAATCGCACATTCATTCTTCAAGTTTGATTTTTTTAATTTTTTTATTTAAGTTGTAAATTACACCAATATATGGACTCAAAGTTCTACGTTGGATCGAACATTCATTTTTCACTTCTTTAAATGAAATATTTTTAATTTTTGTGTTTAAGTTATAAATTTCAATATCTTCTTTTAATAGTTTTATATTATTAATATGTTCCTCCACTCGATTAAAATATATTTCTATTGCATTCATTTTCATGTATTTTATTTGTCCAAGAATTCGATGTGAACTGATTTTCCTATCTTGCCTCGGGATACTACAAAAAGTTTTCCAGTACCAGCCTTTTCATTCAACTTTTCGATGTATTCATCTTCAAGTTGGTTAAATCGTGCACCCAAATACAGACGATTTTGTAGCAACTCTAGAACTATACAATCACCAAATGTTGTAGTGGTTCTAGAAATTGATAAAATTTTATATTTCTTCCCAATTTCCAAATTAGACAAAGGCAAAGTTTCCTTTACCTTTGCAACTTCGTTTAACTTTTGCAAAAGACTCATGATAATAATGATGTGAACAGTAAACAGTATGTAAATAAACTGTGTACATTAACATAAATGAATCTATTTATATAATCATAACCCCACTCCTCAAAGCTGATTCAAATCAGCTCATTGAAACCTTCCACAGGTGTCCATTTAAATAAGTGCAGTGAACTTAACCTTACACATGTCGCGAATTGCAGTGGGTTCACCCTTACGCCACACACCTGCACGCGTGGCACTATGACTCACCCGCACGTGTCCAAACATGAGTCCTGACCTAACACTACACATAACAGAGCATCAGAGCACTGAACTACACGCGTGGCAATATTACACACCTGCCATATACCTATACCCTCAGGTGTTCGAGTAAAAGTAAACTGGACCTAAGGAATGCATATGACTCATCAGCCGCACGTGTACAAACATATGCACATACCAGAGCATCAGAGCAGTGACCTGCACCCCAGGTGATTGTATAACTCACCCTCCCCCAGGTGGTCAACCAAGAGTGCACTGACCTAGGTTAATAACACACCTGTACAATGCCTCAAACCCAGGTGTCACTTATGACGTTATCAATGGCCCCCTCTGACACCCTCTAGCCCCACCTCACCCCCTCGAGCACCCACAATTGAGCCCGTACTCTTATGACTATACTACTTATATATATATATATATATATATATATATATATATATATAATAATAATAATAATAATAATAAGAGGTAATAATAATAACAACCTAATTTAATTTTAATATTGTTTCATAGTATATTTGCTATTGCTTAGCCATTGCAGCTATGATTGTTTTCAAAGTATTCCGCTTCTCGACGCTAATTTCTGAACCTCTTTTTAGCTTCTTTGGCTCCGAAAATACTTGTTTTAAAGCATTTCTCTCTGTACTATGTTGTATATAGAACTACACGATTGACTCAATTTCTGGCAGATAAAATTTTGGTTCTGTATTCTCTACTATCTCGAAAATGGATGACAATATCTAAAAACTAATATCAAAAGGAGATAGAACATGGCCCATTTTACCAAAAACTTGCAATTAGAACCTTATTATTCTAGACCCGCGATTTGTTAATTTGTTCATGAGAGAGATGATCATGATCAGATATCTTTAAAAAAAATGAAACTATTACATACTACCAAAACAAGATTGACCATAAGATTTTCTTACATATTTTACAGACAGAATCCGTTGCTGATGCAGTCTATATGGTTCGTTGGCAAGACATACCAGATAAAGATATTCGGCTGAGTTTAGTTTTACTTCTTCAAAGATCGCAAAAATGTGTAAATCTTACCATGGGAGGTTTATTTATACTTAATCTTGAGACATTCACCAGGGTAACAAAAAATACTATTTTCGTTTCAAAATGAGCTGGATTTATAAATCAAAATTGCAATAAAATTATTGGACTTTTATTATGGATGTGGCAAAAAAACCCACCGGAAAAAATTACATATATAGTCCTCTCGAAAATATACCTGCCTGGGGTAAGGATGCGGTCAGATTTTGAAATTAAAATGAAAACTGTAGTTCCAAAAATTATTTTATAAATATTTCATTTATGTTAAAGGAATAGTAAGATTATTTTACTATACAGAGTACCCGGGGCAGATAGAAGTGCTAGGCGATGCATATCTTCATTCCAAAAGAGCGGCGCAAATAATTGCCTGTTTTATACAATATTATAAAGCAAATAGTAAACGATATGCCGCTTTGTTATAATTACGATACTGCAAAGTATATCCTTGAACGTGACATACGACAACTGATTTTGGATGAAAATATCAGATATAGTGAGAAAAATTGACTCTGTCGGGTCAAGCAATAAAACCTGCCCCAAATGCTTTGTATGATAAAATAATTTTACTATTCTATCTTCGTTCTCATAAGAAATTATATCAAACAAAAATAGCATTTATGTTCAAAGAACAGTAAGATTATTTTACTATATTTTACTATACAGAGTAAGTCTTCATTTAACAGAGCGGCGCAAATAATGACCCGTTGGCACCCAGTGTTATAACAAAGAATAAGGGCCGGCTGCAGAAACAAAATGTAACAGTGTGATTAGTTGACATCGCGTCAGATGTAACATAACGTCAGACTTTTGATGCGTTGCCCAAACAAAAAATAAGGTTGTGTTAGCTAACGAGACGTTAACGTGGTGTCAGATAAAAATACAATCTGACAACAGTGTTACCTGTCACGAGTTTAGTGATTTTCTAGGTTTTAATTTGTTAAATCGTACTATTTTAAAGTTTAAATATAAATCATCTTGACAACAATAATATACGTCTGAACTATTCTATAAAAAAATAACCGAGAAATAAAAATATTAGTCGAAATAAAGGTACAAGTAATAAAGTTAAAATTTATTTTAATAAAAATGTAATATAAACATTATAATTTAACTCTAGCGCGTTAGTTACTATTGTGATCGTGGAAAGTTTAAAATTAACAAAACTATAAATAATTATATTCTTAAGTTAAACTACTCGTATCTTCAAAGTTGTTCCCACTAACATATTTCGTACAACATTATTACGTGCTTGTATGCAGAATTCTCCACATTATCATTTTCGGGAATGATAAAATCTTCTAGTGGAAGATCTTCGGCAGAAATTGCCTTAGTCACAATTTCGATTAGAGTTGTTTCCAATATCAATCTTAAACCCTCTGAAAAACACGTAATTTTTCTGTTTCATACTCTGAAACAGCGTTCGACTGTGGGACGAGTGATTATGTGAGCGATGTTATACGCTCTTTGACTTGGGGTGTACGGGTTTAAAAACGGCGTTAGTAGTTCTTATAGGCGTGCCCGTTTCGGCAGGCATATACCGGAGTTCTTTTCGAATAATTCTATTCTACATAACAAGAGGTATTTATTTGATCTCCTAAAAATTGCAGTAAGAATCCAGTGGCAAAAATTCGTAATTTACTAAAATTATGGCCAGTGTTGGTAAGGGTTTATTTCTGCATTTAGGGGGGGTTCCAAACTCTTTCCAAAATATTGCACCAAATTCATAACCACCCATTTTGAAAAACGATATCGTATCTTTAAATCTTGGTCATTATGAATATTAAATGGATCCTTGCGAGCTGGAGCTGTGAGAATTCTAGTTCACCTTCATTGTGACACATGGAGCTCAGTGGGGATAAATATGACATATATACTAAAATTGTTTAGATAATAACAATTTATTGAATTAGATTGTAAAAATAAACACACTCACCGACATGTTATGATAAAAATATAATTAAAATCACAAGCAAAGTACCAAATATGACGCTCTGTCAAGAGATACTTGAACGCTGACGTTCAATTAATTTGAGGTAATATCTGGTAATGTCAGAGCTTTCTGCAACAGATTTTTCTCTTGACAACGCGTTAAACGTGCTGTCACATTATTCGACACAACGCCAGTTAGCGTCGCGTCAGATGGTCTTTCTGCAACGTGTACTTTGATCTGACGTTACGTCACATCATCTGACGTGATGTCAAATATCTGACAACGCTTTCTGCAACTGGCCCTAAATGATATGCCGCTCTGTCATAATTATGATGTTTGTAGTTTTATTGCTGGACCCGACAGTCAATTTTACTGACTATACGATCTTTTTGCTTAGCATGGCAGCGTAGGCGTACATAAAAGTTTACATAGGAATCTGTTGATGTATTTATATTAGCTGCAAATAAAAGTAATTTTTCAAAATTAATCTTTATTTCAATGTAAGGTGACTTTAACTGATCTCGAAAAGGTAATTGAGAACTGAAACGGTAGATCTTTATCGAATGCAGTCTTTTCGACTATCCCTTAGCGAACAATTATTGTCGCGCCACTGGAATATCTTTAACGGACTAATTTATTATATCCAGTTCATTTTGAAACGAAGTACACTGAAACCTGTTTTCACACGGTACATTCGTACCGAAGAATACGTGTAAAAAAAATCCGGTAAAAAATATAAGAAGATTTGATAAAATATGGTACAAAACTGGCGATTTGCTAAACCGTATTATTTCCAAATCGCGTGAAAATAATCCGTGTAAAAACAGTTTTGAATATACACTGTTCAATAAGTCCTACAAAATTTGGGATACATGATTTATGGCCTTTATATTTTGAAGAAAGAAGAAATGCAACATTATTAACACCCGATGAACGGACACGGTCAGCTGAACGATGGATAGCTGTAGACAAGTGAGCATCAGAAATATCTAGACGATAAAATAACAGATGTATAGAATAGGCTATTCCACGATATTTTTTTCTGGAAGTATATTAAAATATAAGATCACATGTGAAAGTCCAAGTTAAAAATTGCTTCAAATAAGCGGCATCTTAAGATCCGAATGTGGGTATAACAGAAATAAACAAACAGTGGTTCACAAGTCTCGAAAAAATCTTTAGCAAATTACAAAATAATGTATATTTAAATTTTATTATTATAATTAATAAGTATAGACAAAATTAATTATTATGCTTAATTTATTTTACTTTTATTCTTATTTTACAAAAACAAAGAAATTAGAACGTCACCTGAACGTCACCCGAACAGACCCGGCACACCCGACGAATTTGCTCAAACACGCGTGTACAAAATTATGTATTAGGTTAAATTATGTTAAGGTTTGTTTAACAAAAGCAGAACGTCCGGGGAAGTTATTCTGAAGCAACATTAGGCCATAAATCACATGTTTCAAATTTTGTTGACTTACGGTATAGACATTTGTATAATTCTATTTTATTTCAGGTCATGAAAATGATGTTCTCTCTTCAAACATTTATGATGGAATTTGATGTTGGCAAATCATAAAGTTTATGATAGTTCATATCATATTCGCATATTCATATATTCAATATTTATGTCAATACAGAATGCATTACGCATGAATTTTAATGTAAAAATTAATATTATAAGTGCAAAAAATAAAATTTATTGTAGCATAGATGTTTTATTTATCTTCTCAGGTTGTAATACTCATAGGCCGGTCAATAGGTGGTTTATTGTGGAAATAAATTGTGGCAAGCTACCCCGGATTTTGAGTATCAAGGGCAGTTTCTGTATCGACTATTTTAAATTGTTTAGATGTTATTATAGCAGTAGAAAAAGAACAACTAAATATCTGAGTGGCAAGTTTAACATTCATTTTTTGGAATGAATTGGGAACAATATGTGCATTTGTAATTTTAGTCAAACAGTATGAAGTATTTTTATCATGAAAATAAGTGATATCATTCCACGTTAACTTTGCTTTATATGAATATCATTTTTTAATAAATTTTTCTCACACTTTTAAAAAAATGAGGAATGTCATGTAAAGCAAATATTTTTTAATGTGTATGTAAAAATAAGAAACTGTTTCATTAATATTTAATAAACTAAATAATTTTCGATTGATTAAACCCTGATCACTAAATCTGTAAAATGTGACCTTTGACAGGACCTGCGCTTATAACATACGCTATTGGAAGTTTCTGGAAAAGAATAATCCTCTCATCATGAAAACTAATGCTTGTGTTCCAATATCGGCAGATATTCCCAAAAACCTCAAATCGCTTACTCCTTCTATTTTATCCTTTGCTTTATTATATTCTGGACCCTGCTTAATTGTCATTTCGTCTAACATCAAAACAAATTTTTTTTTCATACCATTCATACTTTTGGCTTTCAATTCTAATTTTGGAAAAAAGTTTGATTCCATCCCTGTTGATAAATGTAAAATGTTTAGCCATTTACTAATAGCTGATAAAGCAGGGATATTGAATTTTAAATTTCTCTTTATGTATTTACAACTCCTTGGAGATTTATTTATTAAACTTAGTGCAATATTTTTTTGCAGATTTTGTCCATTGTTCTCTTCTTTGTTAACATACCGATAAAAGTATTTGCGTTCTTATTGTTGATTGTTAATTTATTTTCCAAAAACAAACAAACGGAATTGTTTCTGACGTGCGTTAGCAGTTTAGTAGGAGATATTCTTTTGTCTTGGTGTAGAAATATCAGTAAAAACAAAACCAATTTCATTCCTTTTTGTACATGGTGTAAAATCAAGTTTTCTTTTCGCTGTTGTTTCCGGCGTTACAATTTTCATGACTCCTGCAGTAGTTTGTATTTCACAATCTAAAGTATCACTTCTAAGTCTGTACGTTTCTTTAGGTGTTCATACCTTTAGTTTTTCATGAGACAAACTTTCAGTATGTTGTGTGGAAGTAGATGGAAGTTGAAGGTTAAATGATTTGGTACTGCATTCGGTAACAATTTATTTATTAATATATCGTCAACAAAACAATCCTTTCAAAAATGATTTTGGCATACAAGTTTAGATGATAATTTCTGTTCTGATAATGTTGAAAGGTTAATATTTCCACAGCTTTTAAGCCAGATTCACAGATTTTTTCATTGCGCACAGGAATTGTAAAAAATTGTAATCCAGAATTTAGTCTTCTGTTGGAAGTACATAAATAATATAAAAAAAAATTATATTGTGCCATTTTAAATATATAGATTAATTATGTTGTCCTCGACCCCTGGAAGATATTATTTTATATTTAAAATATAATTATGATAAGGATAATACGAGTAAATATAATAATTTTGTGTAACGATGTACC
This sequence comes from Ophonus ardosiacus, assembly GCA_943142095.1. NCBI lineage: Eukaryota > Metazoa > Arthropoda > Insecta > Coleoptera > Carabidae > Ophonus > Ophonus ardosiacus. The sequence continues at coordinate 14,161,074 of OW964839.1, forward strand.
CGTAATAATTTATAAAAAAATATTTGTATATTTTGTTATATAAATTCCAGTAAAAGAAAAAAAATTAAACACTCATGCAACAACTTTTATTTAAAATGAATTTAATTTAAATATTAAGATAAACATAAGTTATAAACAATTAAATTCTTTATGCTAACTTCATACTAACACTAAACGAATTCATAGAATGAAAATTTTTATTTAACAATACTTTGCATCATCAATATTTTTTGATATTTTTTGAATTAAAATTGTTATTAATATTTACTATACTAATTGCCATCACATAAAGTGTTCAAAAATAATTATTATAAATAAATATAATTAGTATTCAATGGGCTAGAGCATGTGCTATTTTAAGAGTCGTCTTTAATCAGGATTTACACTTTATTAAAATATCTTTCAGAACTCATATTATTAATTGGAAAAATACTACCTTTTTTTAGTTTAGGAACGTATTATATGCATCGCTTCCTTATGTTAAAAATGTAACGGACAAGATTGGTAGAATTCTTCGTAAGAAGAACATGAATATTTCATTTTCACCATATGTTAAACTTCGACATATGTTGAAACAAGTGAAAGACGTCATCCCTCTTCAATCATCAGGGATTTACAGAATTCCATGTGTCTGCGGGAGAGTTTACATCGGCCAGACTGGTAGAACTGTCTCTACAAGATTGAGCGAACATCATCGATCGATCAGATTGAACCAGCCTAAGAAATCCTCCGTTGCAGAACATGCCTTGGAAGAATTCCACCAAATTAAATTTGAAGATACTAAAATTATTGCAAGATCTTCTCGACTTAACAACAGATTAATTAGAGAAGCCATTGAGATTTATAAAACAAGAAATATCAATCTCAATCATTGTGACGGATTAGAACTTAGTCGCGCATGGCTTCCAATATTAAATATGTTGTAATTTGTAATATGTATACAATTTTTATAAACTTTTTCTAACATCTGTTTACAAAGAGTACGGCTGCGGTATTTCGCTACCGATAAAGCGTCTCTGAATTATACAGATCACTTCTCTGCCAGTTTTTGGGACGGTTTTTCCTCTGGCAAAAGGAGATTTTTTCCTGAGAAGATGCATGTTCGCCGTCCATGTTATTACCGGGCATGCATATATTGTCTAGAAAATTGTATACATAAAAAAGGTAACATTTATGAATATATCTTGTTACCTTGGTTACTTGTTATTATTGTTTTTTAACATATTTATGTCAATGTATCCCCTGAAGAAGGCACCAGTTTATGGTGCCGAAACGTTGGGTTAAAATTAATAAATACAGAACATAAACTAAAAAAAGGTAGTATTTGTCCAATTTAGGATTTACACTATTGCATGATTTTCAACAGAGACTTGTTTTTTCCTATCCTACTCTCATTTGGTGGGGGGTAAACACTGTGGAATTTAAGAATTAAATTCTTCTTACTTTATTTCGTATTATTCTAAAAGTATTTCTGTTAAGAACATCGTCTACCAGCTAGATAAGAAAATAATTTACATTATTGTATTTATTAATTCTATTCATTTATAAAATTTGTCGTTTGATATGGATGTCTGAAGCAGATCAAAGAGTTGTGGACATCTTTACAAAATAGTCTCACCATAAAAATCTGTCTGTGTTTTTTCCCACTCAAAATTTGTTTCATCAAGGAAAAGGGCAACGAGACATCCCTTAATGCTAATTATATAGTTTATTTTAAAAATCCTCGAGATAGAGCATAGATATTACATCTGTCAAGGCAAATATTTCCAGAAAATGTCAAATTTATACAAGAAGTTACGGTGACGCAACCTCAGAACCACACGGTTATTTAATATTTGATCTGAAACAAAACACACCTGACTGGCTAAGATTTCGTACGTCACATGACGGGTTTACATGTTTGTATTTACCTAAAACTAAGTATAAATACAACTGCAAACACATGCCTACAATTTTTTCACAGCAATGAGCAAAGCTGTAATAAACAACGCAGAATATTCGCATGCACTGCAAAGATTGAAACCAAAGAATAGATTAGCGTTATTAAAAAACACTGATTGTAACTCTATTAAATGTATTTGTGAATGTGTTTATAACATTATACACGGTACGGTTCCTCTCCATCGAAAACAACAAGCTTCACTTCTAAGACACAAAAACATTTTAAGGAAACTTACAAAACGTGGAGACATTTGGAAAACTAAAATACGTGTATTAGTACAATCAGAAGAAGCATTTCTACCTTTCTTATTAGCACCTTTGTTAACCGGTGTTTTAATTAGTTTATTTACAAATTAAAATGGAACATACTAGAAAAATGGTATTAATATCACCCAAAAGTTTAAATCGCTTACATAGTAATATAATTGAAAAAGAAACTGTGACCAGTCAAATGGGTAAGGACTTGAAAAATATTCGAAGTTTAGAATTATCAGAATATGAAAAATGGATAAAGTATCAAGAAATATTACTGAGATATTTATACTTTCAAAATCAAAATAGAGAACATATAAAAATACCCATCGAGCGTGAAATTACTTCAGATTCAAAATTAGTTTTAGAGAAAAAAGACGCTGCTCCCGATATAAGAGAGTAAGAATGATAACTAGTTATAGAAAAGAAAGACGATGTCAAAAATATAATAAATCTTATTCCAAAGTTGCATCAAGAAAAAGTTCATGTAATAGTTGAAAAATTAATACTAGACGTGGCAGTTACATGGAACAATAGGGCTCTAGTTTCTATACACGGACAACAATTTCCAAATTCAAATATATCAGATTTAGTTGCGGATACTGCAAGATGTCAAAAACGTAGTAATCCTACGGGTTGGGAACAGTTTCTAGATGCATTAAAAGAAATAAATATTCCAGTTGCATTAATAAATAATCCTCGAAGAAAAAACTCCTGAATCAGTTATTCAAACTCCCACGAAAAATAAAAGAAAACAAAAAGACGATTCGTCTGAAACAGCAAAGTTAAAAAAACTGAATTGAAGAGGTTTACGTGGTAAAATAGATAAAAGTTTATCTAAAATTTTTTCGATGTATCAAATCCGGCAGGTTTTTCGGGGATAAATAATCTTATAAATTCTATGTAAGGTAAATATGGAGCAAAAGATATTAAAAAAATGGATCAGCTCACAGGATGCTTATACGTTGCAATTTATAGGCCTTTTCTCGCGTACTCTCTAACCGTGAATTCAAAGTTTCTTTTGAATAGAAATGTAATTTTTTATCTCGGTTACAGCGGAAACACAAGTCATGACCATGCCAAACACAACCATAGAACTCAAAAACTAATTTAGATGGTGCATAATAGCCGTCTACTTTAAATTTGTTTTCCAAAATAATTTCTTTTCCATTACCAGCGTGACTAATTTTGATATCTCTTTCATAATGCTCGTAAAGTAACCACTGTACAGCTATTTTAGACTGGTTATCAACAAGTCTGTTACCACGTTGATGTATAATACTAATAGTGTTAATCAGTGTGTTATTTACAAGTTATTATCAGAGTAACTTGAAGCATTGTTCGAGAAAGTTCTACAAAAATGTTTTCTAAATAAATTGAGTACAACCTGAGGATCATCACTCGTGTTTCCGGAAAACTTCATGACTCCTGGGATTCTGGATTTACCTTTCTTATTATTTATGAATGAACAAAATTTCTTGAGATCAGAAATAATACTACTCTCGGCAGCAGAAGTATGCTCTTCTAATTAGTGACTTTGTCTCTTGCCGAAGTTTATTGTACTCTAATTTGCAGTGGCGGATTTATGCATAGACACAATAAGCATGTGCCAACGGAACAAATTTTCAAGGACGGCAAATTTTCGGGGCGGCAAATTTTGATATCATTGATATAAAAATTGTTTTTTTTAATGAAATTTAAATTTAAATAAGGAACAAAAATGGACCATTTTTGAGTTTAAATATATTCAACAGTTTTATTTAAAGTCCCTAGATTAACAATCTATGGACTTTAATCCATAGGAAACAACGACGACATCTATTAAGGTTAATTATAAGTATTTAACTGATGTGTTTAAAGTGCGGCGGTGCCACATGTAAGACTGTCTGTTCTTGTGGAAACTAATTGTAAAAATGATTTAGTGGACATCAGTATGCAAAACTTAGAAAAGAAAAGAAGAAAAAAATAAAATCGGTATTGGTAAAACCAAAAATATTAATGAGGTTTTCAAATTAGTAACCAAATATTCTGGATCTACATCATCTAAGAAAAAACTCTTCTGATTTGCAAATTTCAGTTACAGTGTAAGTTGAATTATTGAAATTTATTGTAGAAAATACTTATTCATTATCAGTAAATTAAATTTTAAGCTTATAGGACGCGAGCAATTATATGATTCTGTTGACCTTGGCGGGCAGATATGGAGGCTTGTGTCAAATCGACATCTATACATACTCTATCCGTTTTAACTATAGAGTGATGGGAATGTAGGTGCAGTTTGATCTTGCTGTTTGATTGGATAATATCGGGATATCCAATCAAAAAAGAAGATCAAGCTGCACCTGTCTTCCCACCACTCTATAGTTAAAAAAGATAGATTAGAAAACTTACAAATATTATAAATATGACACCAGGCACCAGGCGTGCGGAGTTGTAACCGGAACCGGGAAAAGCTTCAAGCAATTGTAAAATCATAATACAGAATGATACAGAATGATCTATAGTGACGTGTTCTAATTATGATCAAAATTATCTTCCACGAAAAAAAAATTAGTAATATTTTGCCCGCACTATCAAATTATGTTACCTGTATTACCGACATTTGGAAAAGTCAGCGGCATTTACGTATTTTGAAATTTTTGACGTACAATTGGTTTTTTTCTCTTAAAATTAAACTATTATTGAATCAAATCGTTACGTTAGAATGGTGTTTACGGAACATGACCAGCCCGATTCACAAAAAAGTTTAAGCTAATCCTCATTTTTAGATTAGTGAATTCTATTCTATTCCGGCATTTAAAATTTAATTTTCATGATATTATCAATAAGGTAGATACTAAGGGGTGCGGTCCGAATCATGCTATCAAAGCTTACAGTGCTCAGACTGCTCACAGCTGGTCCGATTTGATTGAGCACGCTGACGACTGTGAACACGTTAACGATTCGGACCGTTTGTAAGCGTGCTTACTTCTTGCCTGTCATTTGTGACAGCTTGTATATAACTTCTGCCCAAAACTAAGATAATAAATAGATTTGCTTTTCTTTGAAATAGATATTAACGTACGATAGGCGCACTTCACTAACTTAATTTGGGGGGGGGGGGGGGACTACAATAATTTAAGTTAGAACATTAGTATTATTGTACCTTTATTCGCTTACAACTTCCATTTTAACAAAAACACTTCCACCCATATTCTCACCTGTCGATTTTTACTTTCCGTCACCTTTAGGTAAGGTATTGCCCTTGGTAAAAACAATAGGTGGTAAGTTTTTAATGAATAAGCACATTTTAGGGTCCTTACTTTACGATTTTACTATTTTTAAGATGATGTATGTATGTATGTATGTATGTATGTATGTATGTGCGTGTGTGTGTCCGTGTGCGCGTGCGTGTCTGTGTGTGTGTGTGTGACAAACTTTTCTTAGACGATAACTCCAATACTACAATTCTAAAAATCATGACTCTTTCGTATTCCTCTTCTTTCCATCCATATGAAAAGCTGATTAGATTTTGGTTATAATTGGTCAACCGGAAGTTCACTTATTTGTGGTTTTCAATATGAAAGAATATCTTATTGTCTACACGGTTTGGTTATACATTTTCCTTCATATTCAATAGATATAGAGTTAAAGAATTATAAAGAGATTAACTTTCAAAAATTAATCAGTTTTGCTATATCATAGAAACAGCTGATATATTTAAAAAATTCTAATTGACAGATGTCAGCGTCAAGTGCAATTTACATAATGTAAGTTAGTGATATAATTTTATTAAATTTATAAGAACTTTCGGTATGGAATTTTTAAAAAAATGGTATAAGTTCGTGTTACAATTTTACTGGATATATAGAACCTTTTCAAGGAACTTTTGATATGGGATTTGTACAAAATAAATCAAATTGACGGAAGGACTTGTGCTGGCTGTTATATATATTCGTATAAATAATTCGACTGTGGGTAATTCTTAGAATGACACTTTATTTTTACTATTTGTTATTTATCAATACAACATCGGTTGCTAGCGACTGTCATACCATAATGCCTGGCTAACTATACATTTCAATTATATAACATTTATTCCTTTTAATATAAATAAGAAAACAATTAAAATTTAGAATAATTTAATCGCTCAGGCATCTTATGGATACGACTACTACGCCTTACAGAGATCTCCTTATTCGTATCATCTGTATTACACAAATTACTTTCCTTAATTGTACAATCTGATGGTGTTATAATTTCAGTATTTGATGTATTTGCAACTGGATTTTCAGTATTAACTTGTACTGGATTTTCACTATCAACTTGTACTTTATCAACAATTTCTTTCTCATTTAATTTATCTACTATAGGGACAGTATAAATTTTTCTACTGAATGGAGTAACATTAACACTGTCTGATAATATTTTTCTTATACTATTTACATGCTTATACATAATTTTATCATCCACTTTAACTAAATAGGTAACAGCACTTATTCTTTTTAAAATTACACCTTCTTTCCATTTTAGATTAGTATATGGTCCTAAATTTCCAACAAATACCTTTTCCCCTATAGAAAACATTTTAATAGGTATCATATCAAATTGTTTTTTAAATATTATACCAGTACCTTTGTTTGGTTTTAATAAATCAATACGAGTTCTAGGCTTAATTTTAAAAATATAATCATTAGGACTAAGTCCTGTACTAGCACAAGGAGTATTTCTGTATGAAAATAAGAAATTAACTAATTGTTGTTCAATAGTTAAAGTGGATTTTTGTGCTAAATACTTTTCTAAAGCAGCTTTAACAGTTTGTATGTGTCGTTCCGCTACTCCATTAGATTGTGGGTGGTAGGGGGCGCTTTAAGAACATCAATACCATTTACATGACAAAATTTATAGAAATTGTTTGAGTTAAATGGTGGACCATTATCACTCACAATAATTTGTGGTAACCCTATGATAGAAAATGTAAGTTTCATTTTCTCAATAGTTTGAGTAACATTTAATCCTTTTGACATACAATGTATATCCATCCATTTGGATTTACTATCAACTAACAATAAATAAGCTACATGGTTCTTGTAAAAGAAATCTACGTGTATACTTTGAAAACAATTTTCTGTTTTTGGCCACGATATCAAATATTTTTCTTAATTATTTTCTGTCATTTGACATACGTAACACGTACTAATCATCGTCTCAATGTCCTGTTGTAAGCCTGGCCACCAAAATGTTGATCGAGCTAACATTTTTGATCTTAAAATGCCAATATGATTTTCATGAATAAGTAATAATATTTTTCTCTGCAGTATTTGAGGTACTACAACCCTATTACCAAGCAAAACACAATTTTCCTCAATAGATAATTCATTTCTTTTACTAAAATATGGTTTTAACTCGTCTGTTGATATTTTATTAGGCCAACCTGTTTTTACAAACTCTCTTACTTTACATAAAATATTGTATTTATCAGTTGCTTTAGCAATATCTATATACGTTATAGGAATTTCTTCTGAAAAATTAAATGAATTTAAAAAAGTATCAATTTCTGTAGGATCGGGTAATGGTAATCTAGATAACATATCAGCTTCTGGAATTTGTGAACCCTTTCTATACTCTATGCTGTAATCATAAGCAGATAAAATTAAATTCCATCTAATAATACGAGAGGCTGACATTAATGATATATTTCTTTGAGGATTAAAGATTACATTTAAAGGTTGATGGTCTGATACTAAAACGAAAGATCTACCATATATATACTTATGAAACCGTTTTAAACTGAATATAATTGCAAGAGCTTCACGTTCAAGTTGTGAATAATTTTGCTCTGTTTTTGAAAGAGTACCAGAAACAAACAATACAGGTTTTTCAATACCATTTATCCGGTGACATAAAACACCCCCTACACCATAAGAACTTGAATCACATTTTATGACAATTGTTTTTGTAGGATCATAGTGTGTTAATATTTGATTTTCATTTATCAATTTTTTACTCAATTTGAAAGTTTCTTGACATTCGCTGTCAAATTTAAAATCAACACCTTTTTCTAATAATTTATATAAAGATTTTAGTTGTGAAGACATCATAGGTACAAATTTACTATAATAGTTAATCAGCCCTAGGTAAGACCTCAATTGTGAAATATTTTTAGGTTGTGGTGCCTCATTTATAGCTCTTAATTTCTCGGTAGTAGGATGTATACCTTCACTATTAATTTTGTGTCCCAAATATTCAACGTCATTTTGAAAGAATACACACTTTTCTACATTTACTTTTACATTATATTCATTCAGTCTATTAAATACTGTTTCGACAGATCTGTACGCTTCCGATAACGATTTATTTACAATTAAAATGTCATCCAAATAACATGCTACATTTGGTAAACCAGCAAGAATCTGATCCATGACTGACTGAAATATAGCTGGAGCTGATGATATTCCAAATGTAAGTCGTGTATACTGAAACATTCCTAAATGTGTGTTAATAGTTAGATACTTTTGAAAACTTGGATGAACTTTTAATTGTTGGTATGCTCCTGACAAATCTAAAACTGTAAAAATAGATCCTCCTGCTAAAGTAGCAAAAATATCATCTGGTACAGGTAACGGATATTGATCAATATTCAATGCTTTATTGACAGTTACACGGAAATCAACACATACTCTTACATCCCCATTCTTTTTTGGAACTACTACAATGGGCGAAGCCCATTCACTATGCTTAACTGGTTTTAAAATACCTACAGACACCATTTGTTTAATTTTATTTTCAACTTTTGGTTTTAATGCGTAAGGCATAGAATAAGCTTTTTTAAATACTGATGTTATATTACTTTTAATATTAAATTTTACTTCAAATTCTTTTATGGGAGAACACAAATTCAAATCGAAAACACTTTTATACACTTGCTTATACTTATTTATTATAGCAGTAAAGTTATTACATTGATTAACTTTATGACAATTTATAGAAAATTTACTTTGCCAGCCAGGAAACAGAACATTGAGCCAATTTCTACCAAGTAATGGAGTAAACTCTTTATTCGATTCAATCACTGTAAGCATTAATTTATAATTTTTAGTACGATATTGAACATTAACTAAACATTCGCCGACAGTTTTAATATCTTGGCCAGAAACTACATTTAACTTATACTTGACAGTCGCTAAAGTTAGATTTAACAATTTTTTAAAATTATTATATGAAATCACAGACTTACAAGCACCAGTGTCAACTTCAAATGCTAATGATTTATTTTCAACACTCAACCATACCTTATGCGCACGTGTGTTAGTGTAAAGAGAATTTAGCTGGAACAAATCTTCGTTGACATCATCGTTGATACAGTCAAACGATAAAGGGCTGGAAATCTGCTTGGGAACAGCACCAACTGATGATAACGATGACTGCTCTGCTACCGCATCTACCGATGTGAAATCTATCTCGTAAAGCTTCATCAAGAAATTCCTTAAAATCACAGGTACTGGCTAATTTCCGTAGTTCTACTATATATTCAGCAATATTTTGCTCAGGCTTTTGATTACATCTATGGAAAATAAACCGTTCATAAATTTCCGAAACAGGGGGAGCATAATGAGTTTTTAAAGTCGCAGTAATTTCTTCGTATTTTAAGTCACTTGGTTTCTTAGGTGCTATCAAATTTTTCAAAATTTTGTACACATTTGATCCTACCAACGTAATGAACATTGATATTTTCATATCATCTTTTACACTATTAACTTTGAATAGATGTTCTATTCGTTCTAAATACATTTCAAATTCTTCTGCCACACCATTGAAAGGTTCGATGCTATCTACTAGTGGCATTTTATATTTATTTTTTTCACAGGAAGACTTCACTACTATTTATTATACGTATGTAGTTCAATTCTGATGACCTCGTCGCCAAAATGTTATATATATTCGTATAAATAATTCGACTGTGGGTAATTCTTAGAATGACACTTTATTTTTACTATTTGTTATTTATCAATACAACATCGGTTGCTAGCGACTGTCATACCATAATGCCTGGCTAACTATATATTTCAATTATATAACACTGGCCAAAATAGATTTTTTAAATTTTATTTTATGAATAGACAAGAATAGGTGCCAAATTTTTGTAAATTAAACCTATAATATTATAAATAAATGCTATTTATAATTTAATTTATTCTTATTTCTATAATTTCTTAATATTGTTCAAGTTGAAGTTGTGATTTTTTGGAAGTAACGCTACTTCAAGAGGTGAGAGTACGGGCCTTCGTTGTTTCGGTACGTAATAGCATCAAAAACTAGCGTGCTTACAGTGCTAACACTGCCCATCCATTAGGGCGTGAGCACTGTTAGCACGAAATGTTGACGTCACCTCTGACGTCATTCACCTCACAGTGCAAACTTTGAGCGTTGTGAACATGATTCGGACCAGCTGTTAGCGCGCTGTTGGTACTGAAAGCGAAATTCTGACCGCATTACAATTTTTGTCATTGCCCTTGGTTGTCATAGCAACGGGATAGCTTTTTCATGTATACGCCAGTGTCGTTCGTGTTATGTTCTGAAGTTTAGTTCTAATGAAAATGTATCATTTGAAGTATTTTAAAAAATAGTAATAAAAAATCAATTTAATGTTCTATCTGATGAATATTGTTCCTATAAATTGTAAATTTCTAAAATATTTATTCAAATTATTTCCAAATTTACAGGAGTAGAAACAGTTTAGTATTATATTCGGGACTATGGTCATTATTCACTCCGATAATTTGCATCACTGGCCTATGGCTCGGGAAGCAAACGTCATCTTCGTGAATAATGAGTATCATAATCCCTGATATAATAAAATATTATTTTTATAATAAGAGTATAATATGAAAGTAAGTATTTGTATTATTATGGAATTCCGTCGTGTGATGGCCTAATGCGCTTCCTAAATGAAAATCAATGCAGACGCAATGAATAGGTATTTAAAAATATCTCTTTAGCAAATTTACATGTCATTTATCAATAATTTGTGTTAATCAACTAAATTAAATAGAAAAAATAACAACTGAAGTGCTCGTTCACTATTTGGTAAAGAATAAGTTGGCACGCCACTGCCTACAAAATCTGTGAGCCTACGTCATCACTACGTCATTGCTTCGCGCATCTATTGATGACGCAAATGGCTTTTTCTTAACTGACGAGCACTCTAAAAAGGTGGATACAGACTACGCTGACGTTTCGTGTTAACAAGCATTATGTCGTGTTATGACGTGTTAAATGAAAATCTAATCCACTATGCCTTATGGAAATGCTCATATTGTTCTGGTGTGTTGTCTTCTGACGTGTTATTGCATCATATAATATCAGACGCGTGTTTGGACGTGTTATACGATTTCCAAACTCCCAAATTTTTGTCAGACATCAGATGACGTCAAATGAGTATGTATAGCATTTTCACAATATTTTAGGTTATATTTTTAACTTTTCATTATTTTTTATACACCAAGAGAAAGATTACTTTGCCATAAAATAGGTAACTATATTTGAATATACGGAAATAAATATTTATTTGATATAAATAAGTAATTAATTTAAAAAAACATTTATTTATACAATTAATTGAAATTTAACACGTTGACTGCGGCATTGGTCGCCGGGGACCAATACCTTGTATTTGTCTAGTGCGGCATCATTTTTCATAAAACTTACCCAACTTACGAATGCTATTTCTTTTTAACTAAGTATCCAGAAATATTTTAAATGTAGGTACTAAAAGTACTTGTCATTTATTTTATAAATTACAAATAATTTGTTATTGGTCTCCGGAGACCAGCACCGCACTAAAATAATAATTTTTACTTCAGTGCGGCATTGGTCTCCGGCGACCAATGCAAGTTTCATTGCACTTTACAAGTAGTATCGTGTTAGATTTAAATAAAATAGTGAACGAGACGCACATACTATGGGTAGTTGAGGAAAATAAATATTATCTTTGATTAGTAATAATCAAGAACAACAAAGAATTAAAATAAATAAAGAAGCAGAAAATATGAACAATTTACCTAAAATGAACCTGTCGTTATAAATATGTAGTACCTAATTAATTGTATTTCAAATATTTCTATTTAATTATGTTATTTCGAAATTGTCTAATTTTTTCATACGGTGCATCAAAACGTCAGAACAATGTGAATGCTCTGTGTTTCTGACGTGTTATGTTGTGTTGTGATGTGTCGTGATCACACGTGTTAACACGGAATGTCAGCGCAGTCTGTAGCTATAATTTATACCTTAACACTGCCCATCGATTAGAGCGTGAGCACTGTTAGCACGAAATGTTGACGTCACATCTGACGTATTTCACCTCACAGTGCAAACTTCGAGCGTTGTGAACATGATTCGGACCAGCTGTTAGCGCGCTGTTGGTACTGAAAGCGTATTTCGGACCGCACCATAGAAATAGATTAGACCATATTTTAAGATATAAACTGTCAAAATTAGAGTAGAATTCGCTAATCCAAAAATGAGGATTAGCTTAAACTTTTTTGTGAATCGGGCTGTAGAAGTTTAATTTAGAAGCATATTTTTGTACTGCGACGAATGGTGAAAATGGGTGGATATATGTACGCCAATGCATTCTGTCAATCGTATTACACTATCACAACGATGCGGCAAACAAAAAAATTAGAACGGAGCGGAATCTTCAGTCATTCTGGATCACTGTATTTTGAATGAAAAAATATAAACAAATTTGTAACTGTCATTGGGATAAGGGCTCCCCATTTGTTTCCCAATGTCAACAAAGTTTCATAGCTGCTCGCGTCTCATTTTAAATTAAAATCATGAGAAATATTTTTTGTTATTTTACATTCTTAAGGATTTCTGCTGAAGCTTCAACAGAACCAAATGTAGAGATACAAAATAAAATTGTGAATATTTTTCCTTAAATAATGACCCAGCTTTGTGGCAAATAAACGAAATTACACGAGATTACGTTTGCAAGCACGGTTTTGAACAAAATACCCAGGAAACACAGATGTATATTAATTACATTACAGTTTTGTAACATCCGTTACTTTAGCACGACTTGTAATATTATTTGTTTGTTACATGTTATTTACTTGTTCGTTGTTCTTGTACAATGGGATGTCCGCCACAAAGCTTATGTACGCTCTGTTACATAAATATAATCTAGTGCTAATGGCATATATATTTCAGTCATGTTTATGTTGAAAGGTGAGAAATACTTATTCATTTAGTTTTTATATACCCTGTTATACACATGTAATATAATTTTAAATCAAAAATTAATATGCGGTGTTACATTAAGATTATATAATTCAGTAATGTTCATACTGCATCTGTACGGGTAGAAAAAGTTTTTGTAAAATGAGTAACATTTGAAATATAATTTATTCAGAAAAAAATATACAATATAATAAATAAACAATATACATAATGAAGAATATGTGTAATATTGTAAAAACAGGTTAGTTACAAGAAAATTCACACAACAATGGTAAATAATATAAATAATACAGGTTATGCAATGCCATAAACTAAGTCAGTTTGTAGATCAAAGTCACATTTTTATGACAATAATGAAAATAAGCAACGGTATTTACAGGTGGTTCAAATTGTTAAAGGACATCATTTACAAATTCAAAATTATATTTAAAAAAAAAAATTGATAATCGTTCGAGAAAACGGAAATAGTCCTACTTTATTGTATACCAAAGATACAAATATTGGCATTTAACGGCCGCAGTTGAAGCATAAAATAAATTTTTTACGTGTCTCCTAAACTGTGTCGCATCATTATCAGTTATTTTGATAAACCTGTATGAACATCTGCACTAAATTTTAAGATAGAGATAAAAGTTCAGTTAAACAATTATGAACAAGAAATACATTCTTATAAAATAGAGATTGGTATTTACCTTATAAATAAAAAAATATTGAAACAGGTAAGCTATTGTAATATACAGTGTGAAGGGTGAAAAATTGTGGGTATATACATGTCGATAAGGTGATTCAAAATCAAAAAGAATTTTTCTAAAATTCAGAAAACTTTACTTATTTTAATTTTTAGTCAACAGTTTTTGTGTGCCACTGGCCGATACGAAATTTATATTAAAAATAATCACGAATTAATTTAAATTTCTAGTCAACTATTCAACGTCAGTTATGTGATTAGATAATTCATTATTGTTAATTATCATATTGGTTGACATTGGCGTATTAAAAATGAACACTGCCAGGATTATATAAATAATAAGAAGTAATTGTCAGAATTTTGGAGAAATTCTTCTTGACTGAGCATCAGCACATACTTTTTTTTTACCACCTTACAATAACTTATCTGTTTTAACTAAAATAAAATCATTCATTACTGAATAGAATTATTTCGTTCTTGGACTGTAGCTGAAGTTGAATTGTTAGTATTTGTCCTAGGGAATTTTGGCGGTGGTGAAGTGAAGAATTCTAAAATAAATTTCAGATTAGCAAAAACATACTACCTTCATCGCTATCGTCTGTGTAAGGTGCGTATATTTGTGGATAAGGTTTTGTTTTCACTATATGTATGTCTTTCAGAACAAGTGCCTCTTCTGTTTTTTCCATGCTTTCTCTTGTTAAAAGATGCGTTTGATGACGTAGGAAAATACGAATAGGGGGAACTGAAATAAACTGATTTATTTACCTCTACCCTGATTTATTGACAGACCGAACAAAAAAAAAATATATTAATTACAATGGATCTAAACTAATCGCTAGCCTCCTTAGACGTCCTGAAACAAAACAAAAGGCTCTTGAAGTACAAGTGACTTAGTGATGAGTTTCACACACACACGCACACACACACACACACACACATACACACACACACACACACACACACACACACACACACACACACACACACACACACAACAACAACAAAAGGGCTAGGGAAGTCACAATCGATACACCATATGCCAGCCGCATATGCACTACTCAACAGTAGTCTAATCTGAACCGTGGTGTCCAACCACGCTGAGCGCCGTTAGCTCGTCAGCTCGGCCCGCTCGACTGCTCACCCAAATGGCTTTACAACGGCCTTACGGACATGATTGACAAAACCAGGATAAAACCATTCCTGCCGCGACCATGCGGTGACAACAGCCCTACCACACGGAGCTAGCAATCCGTGTACATCGCATTCCTGGTTACCCTTATCGGCACTCACAACCTGAGGCCATACCAGGCGCGATTGTTACAAAACAGGATACTATCCTTTACACCTTTACCACTAGCGTGTTAACTCACCTTATATCAACCTCTCGCAGCCACCTTCACAACACAACTGGCAAGAAATCATTAAGAAAATATTTAAGTACCTCGGTAAAAGGTTACACAACGTAATATTCAGGGATAGATATTTAATTATTATAATCAAATTAATTATAATATCTACCTACTCCGTAACATATTTGGTAATAAATTGTGTTAGAAAATAATACGATAAAATATTGTTTTACCTATACTACCTTGTAACGGCGAAAAGAATGAAGGACCGCTGTTGTCCCTATTCGGTCGCCATTTTGTAATGACGTCCCTGCTCGGGCGCCATTTGTAACAGCGAAAAATAAAGGACACTGTTGTCCCTATTCGGTCGCCATTTTGTAATGACGTCCCTGCTCGTTCTCCATGCTGTCAAAGGGTTTGCTCGGGCGCCAATCAATCGTAAACACAGCATAAGGAGAGATGGTCGATCCTGTAAAGGGCGCTCTCATAGCGTCGCTGAAAAGGATGGCTGGAACGCCAAAAAGTGCTCGGGTAGCTTAGTGGAGACAGAGTTCGGCTTTTGACAATGAAATCAATTGCAATCATTTTTAATATTTTATTAAAATAAATTAAAACGAGAAAGTAATAAATGTAACAAAGCAAAGTAACAATGAACCAGCGATACTTGCAGGATATTTTCTCTACTACGCACGATCAACAATGAACGGGCAACAATGGCACACACCAAGGTTGCGGGAACACGCTATGAACGAGTAACAATGGCACACACCAAAGTTACGGGAACACGGTACGGTTACAGTGTTGTCACTTTGACAACACTCATTAACAATCGCGATTTCAAACTAAGACAGTGTTGACACACACCAACACTCAATGACAATCGCGATTACGGTGAACAGCGGCCAACACCACTGCTCAAAACAACCGGCTACACCGGTACGGTCCACCTGCTGCACTCTCTCACGAGCTGCCGGCACACACCAACAGCACTGAGTCAGAGGCAGCCAAGGTCATCCCCAACCCGCTCACCTAGCCCTCACCAGGTTCGCAGAAGACGGCACACACCATCTTAGGTTCGTTGGAGAGCTAACGCTCCCTTGAGAGAGCACACACTCTCTCTCCTTGTAGCTAACGCTTGAGCTCCTATTTATACCCCGAAAAACCGTTAAAAATATCAAAAAAGGTTCAAACACGTTTTTAGTCATCCTGCAAATTCTCGCAAAGTTTGAATAAAAATATAAAAAATACAGTTTCATGTAGGATCGAACCGACGATATCTAGCGTGCTGGTCAAGCGCACTAGCCATTCGACCACACAATAGCTGACAGATAAACAACAATTTTATAAACATTAGCAGCTATAACCAAAATACAACAATACATTTTACAACAAACGACATACAATATAACCACACAATTATATTGTATGCGTAAATCACAACAATACAAACCAATGACAAATGCAAAACAATATTTTTACTTGTGGGATTTGAACTTTGATTTAAATAATCAAACTTTAGCAAAAAACTGACATGCTAACCACAAGACTACAACGTTAAACACGAAGAATAAATTTAAATCTAGTGACCATCGTCACACCCTATATTAACAATCAATTATATTATCCAGTTTGTGGGTATTTCAGTGTAGGTTTCCATCTTTTAGAAAATACACACCACATAACGAATCTTAAAATTATATTCATCAATATGACACATAATAAAACAAAATAAACACTGTGATACTATCACAGTCATAGACATTACTTACTTATATAATATAAATTACGTTGTTTAACTTGGCTCATTGAACTTCTTCCTTCCACTATAAACATTCTAATGAATACACATAACACGAACAATAGCTATAAACTCCTGTGGAGGACCCAAGAGCATGCGCAGAGCAGTAGTATACACAAAAATTAAAATTAAAAATCGTAAATACATTGTTGGAGAAGTTAGGATGAAAGTAGGCGTGGACATAGCCGAGTGTCGTCATGTCGCGTCTTCGGGTGTAGAGTGTGGGTAACGGCGTGTTCAGCCGACATTTGGGTAAAACGAGACGGGATTCCTACTAGAGACTTGATAGTAGCTAGACGTTTTGTTATTTTGTTTAATGAGTGTTACGCAAATATATTACATTAGGAATAAATACGTTGGGTTTATCTAATAGTTTTGTTTTTCTTTTTTTTAAATTTTCGATTAAAGATATTACATCAGAAGTGGGATAGGATAGTCCGATCTGCTTTTTTTTACATTCTGACACTTAAGATACTCTCGCGGTAGCTTTGTGTGGAAAAAAAATGTCTGGTCGCAAACACCGTAGTCGGCATCGCGATAGAGCACCTGCTAGTCAGCTTAGACGACAAATGGAGGCAATTTTAGCACGTCTTAACGTGTTGGAGAACGGGCCAGCGGAGGTAGTACCGCCAATCGGGGGTACATCGCCACTGCCTGCCGCATTACGGACGAGCGCTACACGATCGGTGACGGAACCCGATCTGGGGCTGCATCGCGAGGGCGAACGGACTCCCGATTTTGAAGTAAATGCTACCGAAAGGATAGTAGATGCGTTTGCATGATATTGAAGTCTGGTGCGAGGAGGTAGATCGTGCAAAAGTTATCAATGGTTGGAGTGATAACGAATGTTTCTCTCGTATTGGTAATTGCTTAAAAGGTGACGCTCGATCTTGGTTAAAAGAATGGGTGACGAACGATCGTAGTTGGAGTAATTTTAAGCAGGAATTTAAACCCTTATGTCCTAAACAACTTGACGTAGCAAATATTTTATTTAACGTTATGAACACTAATTCTGATAATTATCCTACATACGCGGATTATGTCCGTCGTCCGCAGAATATTTATCTTACAATGTACAAAATTGATATATTTAACTGACGATGCCATTCGTATTGGTCCATTCCATTAGACGCATTTAATGCGTTTGCTTTTGAGAATTTTTATATGAACTAAAGAAAAAAGTGAAACATTCAAGATATCCTTTGCAACAGACATTAAATAGAATTTTGGAATATCAACGCCATTCTGTAAAAAATATATTTCTAAGGCTTTTCCTTATCTACATTCTTCATATAAAAACGATCATGAATGTGTGAATAATAATTATATTTACATGACAGATTAATTTATGAAAATACGGAAGTTAATACTACACAAAAGAATAAATTGCTGTTTACTTGAAGATGGTCCTATAATTGTTGTTCAAAGAATTGCTAAAACTGACAGTGATATTCACATTTGTGGGAGGAAATTTTTAAAAAACGAACTTTTCTACACAGCTCCTTGTGCTTCTAAATTTGTTAAATACATTTATTGTCCATAATCTGCCTGATCTTGTTTATACAGTGTCCTTTAGAAATATTCAGTCAGTATTATTTAAATCCCATTTAGGAACTGATATTTTTGTTGTTATGCCATTATTGTATATATTATAAATGTTACTGATTACTCGCTGGTATGAATATTTCTTTATTAATTTTTTGTTTCTGTTTAATTAAAACATGCAAAACTATAGAAAATGAATAAATAATTATATCAGTACGGCATATTACCCATTGCAGGGTGTGCCAATCTGCTTTATACGCAGATATCGATAATGATGATATTTCTTACCGTGCGGACGTTTACTAAGCGTCACTACATGGGCACTCATTGCTATCGTGGAGAGTGTACTAAAGGAGTCACTTTTGTGCTATTTGAAATCGCGGGTCCTCCAAATTCGTGACTAGATACTCAAGCCACGGTCAGGAGACCCAATAATAAAACGCAATATTTGTATAACTTAAATAATCATTTTAATGTCTTTTTAGGAATCTAAATATTGTGTAGTAATGTTCCTTAATGAAGAATTCTGTTGTTCCGGTAAATTGGCTTGATGGAGAAGAAAAATGTTTGTGGTCAAGGAAAAAATATGCACGTCAAAGTATTTTTAAAAAAGAAGATCCTGATATTTTCACGTGGGACGTGCATCCTATAAAAGTAATTAAATATTATGTGACATACAAAGACGCTTTACAAAAAGAAAGGCGACTAATGGATTCTTCGCAAACAGAAGAAACTTACGTGGAATGTAAGACTAGAACGAGAAAAAAACGGTCTTCAAAACCAAAATCTCATGATTCTGGTAATTATTTTTTAATATGCATCAGCAGCGTATCTTATTCTTATTTTTACAGATACCGACACACTGTCAAACGGACCAAACAGTGAACTACCAGGTCAGGCAAATCCAGATAATTCCTTTAAATCAAATTCAAAATATACTAAAAAAAAAACTTGGCAAAAATTAGCTTATAGTAAGTAAAGTATTATTGGCGATTAATGCTAAGCGATACACTATCTGGCAGGATGAAATGAAACTAACGGTGCTGTGATACGTTATGCGATTGCCGCTGTGGCCATTACTTATTGGAAGTTATCTTGCTGCAAATTTTCGTTTATTACTTCGATAATTAATATAATTTCATCTTTGAAAATGAGTAATGTGTATTGTTCTGTACCTGGTTGCAATTCTATGCAAAAAAAAAAAAACATAGAAAGATAAGTTTCCGAAGAAAGCTGAAGTCATGGTTGGAATTGAAAACAAATTTGGAGAAACCGAAAAGATTGACAAACTAAAAGTATAAATGTTAAAATAAAAAATTGGAAAATCAGTGTCAAAATTTATGAAAGTTTGTTCTCTCCACTTCAAGAATGATGATTATTTGTACAGAGGTTAATATTATTTGTTTTTGTTTCGTATTTTACCGATACACGTTTAGACAATTATAATTTATAAATATTGTAAACTTTCAGATTTAAATTCCAAGAAACGAAAATTTTTAAAGAAATATGCTGTGTCATCTCTGAAACTACCGCAAACTAAATTAAATACAAACAAATCTGAAGAAAAGAGTAGCAGACAAAATAGATTAAATAGAAGAAATAATGAAAAAATAATATCAAATGAAATTAATCTTTTCGAATTGAATACTTGTGAACATGAATTAAATCAACCATCACAATGTACGGCAAAGGAAAATCACTGGATTAGATGATAAGAGAAGCTATTGAAATCCAGAAGTCCCCTAATAATATCAATCTTAACACAGGCTATGAACTAAATAAATCATGGTACCCTGTTATTCGTTTGTATTTTTCTTTTTTATTTGTATGTTTTATGTATTAACCATTTATCAATGTACCTATGATTTTATATACTTGTAGTCTTGACTACATATTTATTTATGTTGTTATTTTTATAAAAACCTGAAGAAGGCAGCACCTTGCTGTCGAAACGTTGTTAATTTTAATACATTTATACAGAACTAAACCCAAATATTGTTTAATTTTATTTATAATGAGTTCTGAAAACATCTTTCAAAATATAAAAAGCTTTTATGGGGAAGATATTTATAAAAAAGTGAATAAATATGAAAAAGTAAAGAAACAAAAGAACATCCCAGCTTTGTGATCTAACCTTTTTGAAGAGATGCAGATAATAATATCATTCCCAGCTGCGCTTGTGTTAACAGCTACATACAGACTATACAAACAAGAAAAATATTGAATCGTGCAAGTTTTGCAATGCTTCGCGAAAGAATTCAATTTACAAGGAAAGAAATCGGGCGCTTAGACGAAGAGTGTATTTCTCTACACTTGTATTTGTCTTCTGCACTTGCTCCAGAGATTTGGTCTACATTGGACAATATTGTTTCGCTACATTTATTGAAACATCAACAAAAGTTAAGTGCCTTGTAGAAATCACAATTTGATAATTTATTTAGAAAACAGAAACCTTTTACTCAAAAAGTATATTTTCCTACAAACAAATTAGTTATCAATTTAAGTTCGCTTTCTTTGTCAGATAATGCTTATTCTGTTTTATGCAAAGGTTTTGGTTATGGAGTAACTCCTATCCGCATACTAACTGAAGAGATAATTACAAGTGTTGAAGCGGCCATTCAGAAGTTACCTGCAGAGAAGTCGCAAGAGATTCGTCTTGAAACTGCGCGCATACATGACCCAGCGTATGTTAAAGTCAAGAGTAATCCGCTAGGTTCATCTAAATGCCAAACAACGAAACTACTGAAATCTTCGTCGTTACCACCAGAATATTTGAAAAAACTTATTCCCCAGGATCCTGTTATTTCAAGATTTTACGGAAAAAATTCATAAGAAAGATGTCCCGTTCAGACATATTGTTAATTCTATTGGTTCTACAACTTATGAATTAGCAAGATATTTGAACGGATTATTGAAACCATTAATTGGTCATTCAACATCTTACGTTA
Organism: Ophonus ardosiacus; assembly: GCA_943142095.1. Lineage (NCBI taxonomy): Eukaryota > Metazoa > Arthropoda > Insecta > Coleoptera > Carabidae > Ophonus > Ophonus ardosiacus. Next base: position 14,182,821 of record OW964839.1, read on the forward strand.
AAGATTCTAGACATTTTGTGTAATTAATTAGTGACATGATTTTGACATAATGATTTACTTGTCAGTTTTGACGTTTCGTCATTATTTACGAAAGTACCGATTCATGATACTTTAAAATTATTAGATCATTTTCCTGCTGACATTAAGCTATTCAAACATTGTTTGAAGATGATGAATTGAACGAATTTTTAAATCATATAAATATGCAACACAAGAATATACAATTCTCCATTGTAATTGAAGTAAATAATCGACTACCTTTTTTGGATGTTGTTTTAGAAGAAAAAGATGATGATAAGCTCATTCACTCAGTATATAGAAAACCAAAGCATACAAATCAATATCTTCATGAGACCTATAACCACCATCCTGCACAAAAAGCTTGTACCATAAAAACATTATATCAGAGAGCTTCTACTTTGTCATCCCAGTAAACTTAAAGAAGAAATTAATTTTTTGGATGATGTGTTCCTAAAAAATGGTTACACTAAAGCTCAAATTAAAAGAGACTTAAAAACGAAGAATAATCCACTACCACAAGTAATTACAGACAGAAAATTATATGCCACCTTACCATGTGTTGCCAATGTTACTGACAAAATTGGCAGGATTTTAAAGAAATATGACATACAAACATCTTTTAAATCAAGTATAAAAATCCGTGATCTTCTTGGTAATGTTAAAGATAAAGTTCCTCTACAATGTTCTGGCATATACAAGATTCCTTGCCATTGTGGAAAAGTGTACATCGGACAAACTGGCAGAACAATAGCTACTAGAATAAAGGAACACAAGCGCCATATTAGACTAAATCAGCCTGATAAATCAACCGTAGCTGAACATGCCATAAAGGAACTACACGGAGTTAATTTTGAAAATACGAAAATTTTAGCAAAGGAAAATCACTGAATAAGAAGATTGATAATAGAAGCTATTGAAATCCAAAAGTCACCTATTAATATCAATCTTAACACAGGCTATGAACTAAATAAATCATGGTACATTGTTATTCGTTTGTAATTTTCTTTTTCATTTGTATGTTTTATGTATTAACCATTTATCAATGTACCTATGATTTTATATACTTGTAGTCTTGACTACATATTTATTTATGGCATTATTATAAAAACCTGAAGAAGACAGCACCTTACAACCTCGAAACGTTGTTAATTTTAATAAATTTATACAGAACTAAACCCAAATATTGTTTACTTTTTTTTATAATGAGTTTTGAAAACATCTTTCAAAATTCCTAAATGTTTTCAAAATTATTCTGACGTGAGAATATTTCTTGACTGCACAGAAATTTCTACACAAAACCCGAAATATGTGTGCTGCAGAATAAAATTCTACTCACATTATAAAAGTCAAGAAACAGTAAAATTTATTACAGGCGTATCTCCGGCTGGTCTCATCAACTTCATAAGTGATGCTTTTGGAGGACGGACATCGGACAAATTTATTTTTGTAAATAGTTCTTTACCAACACTATTAAAGAATGGTGACGGAGTTATGGTGGATAAGGATTTTTAATTGATGATGTTTTTATTAAAAATAATTTCAAATTATACCGACCTCCGTTTCTAAGAAATAAAACAAAATTATCTGCTGACGAAGCTCTCTATAATATGAAAATCGCAGCAGCAAGGGTACATATGGAAAGGTGTAACCAAAGAATATAACAATTCAAAATTTTATCCGGTAAACTTCAGTGGACTATAGTACCTTACATAGAACATATTTTTATTATAGCTTGTACCATTACCAATATGTCAAAGCCAATTTTATCGTCAAGTTTTGTTTGTGGTTGGCAGTTCGAGAGATTGAGCATGCTAAGCATGGTGTAGGTATACTTGTGAGTGAAAGAATGAAGCCGTTTATACGAATTTATGGTTGTATTTCTTCGAGAATTTCTTGGATGAGATTCACGGTAGGCTATATACGAATCGTCGTTGTGCCCGCTTACGGTCCAACAAAATCTGAAAATTACCTTGAAAAAGATCAGTTTTGGATGTCGATAAATAATGTAATTGATTTGTGTATTCCGAGTGAGAGGGGGATAGTATGTGGCGATTTGAATGGATGGGTGGGTGTAAAACTAAGTGAATCAGAGAATGTGTTGGGACGTTTCGGTGATTGTCGAGTGAATGACAATGGTAAGAGAATTGTTTCATTTTCATCTCTTCATTTCGAATACCATCACATATACACCTGGGAAAATGTGGTTCAGAATAAACGTAGTGCAATTGACTTTGTAATCTATGATGAGCGTTTGAGGAGTATGATTGTAGATACGCGTGTGAAAAGAGGCGCTGAATTGGGTACGAATGATCATTATTTGGTTATGTCGCGAATGAGGTTAGATAAATTTTGGCGAATGAAGGAGAAGGGTTCTAGGCAAATGTTTCGTGTGAAATCCTATGCCCTTTTAAATGAAGATGTTAGGATAAAATTTGTTGATAGGTTGAATGAATCCATGCCTGAATGTGAGCCTAATTATGATTGTAATATAAATGAAGTTTGGAAGAAATTTAAGGATTCCCTTCTTAAATGTGCAAAAGAAGTTTGTGGTGAAAGCAGATTAGGCTGTTGTCCGAAAAATGCGTGGTGGAACGAACATGTGAAAGAAGCGATTGCTGAAAAAAAGAGGGCGTATTTAAAGTTTTTAAATGTTAAGGATTCGCCTGGGAGTTTGCGCGAAGAATGTTTGATAGAGTATAGAAGGAAGAATAAATGGGTGAAGCAAGTGGTGAGAGAAACTAAAAAACAATTTGATGATTTGTTAGGTGAAAGGTTGACAAATGATTTTAGTACAAATAAACGATTGTTTTGGTTGAGTGTGAAGAGACTGCGGGGTGGAAGTGGTCGAGTTATGAAAGCTGTGAAGAGTGCGAATGGAGAGTTATTGTGGAATGAATTAGACTTAAGGAATAGATGGTGTGAGTATTTTAAGGATTTGTACGGAGGTGAGATTGAGAGAGATGATACTAGCGAAGCTGCAAGAGAAAATGATAGTGAAAATGATTATGATATAGATGAAAGTGATGCATTAGCGCGTGTAAGGAATGGTAAGGCTGCGGGTTTGGATGGGATTAGAAATGAGATGTTGAGATATGGGGGAGAGAAAGTGTTTGATTGGTTAATGTATTTATTTAGATTTTGTCTAAAACGTTGTGTAGTTCCTGATGATTGGAAAAAAGCTGTTATTTGTCCTTTATTCAAAAGCAAAGGCAGTTCGAGTGAATGTACAAATTTTCGCGCGATAAGTCTGTTGAGTGTGGTAGGGAAACTCTTTGGTAAGGTTTTAATTCATAAGGTGCGAACCTTAACAATTTTAAAAATTAGTGACGTTCAGGGTGGTTTTTTGCCTGAGAGGAGATGTGTTGATCAATTGTTTGCTCTTCGTATGATTGTAGAGAAGTCACTTGACAGGAACAAGAAGGTGTTCTGTGGCTTTCTAGATTTAAAGAAGGCGTATGATAGTGTTCTTCGAGATACTTTGTGGGGTGTACTCAGAGAGTACGGCGTGAATGGAAACTGGTTGGGAGCGATTCGAGCGTTGTATGAGGGTAGTGAAGCTGCTGTGAGAATAGATGGTAGGTTGAGTAGTTGGTTTCGTATAAATGTAGGTGTTAAACAGGGTTGTGGTATATCTCCGTGGTTGTTTAATTTGTATATGGATGTGATGCGGAAGGCGTTGAGTGGATTGGATGGTGTACATATTGGAGAAAGTATTGTGCCTGCGTTAGCGTATGCGGATGATGTAGTTGTCTTAAGTGAAAATGAAGAGCAACTGAGAAAAATAATAGAGAGAATAAACGAAGTTGGAAGAAGTATGAATTTAATGTTGATAAATCTAAGAGCGTTATTATTTGAAAGGAGTGAATTGGTGACTGAGTGCAATGTGTTGGTGAATTGGAGTAAAACTGGAGCAGGTGAATGAGTTTGTATATTTGGGTACCATGATGTCGAGGGATGGACGAATTGACCGTGAAATTGATAGGAGGGTGAGTGCGGGATGTAAGGTAATGGGTGCTCTGGGCACGTTTGCTAGTAACGTAAACGTATGTAGAGAAGCTCGGTTAAGTGCATATAATGGAGTGCTGGTGCCTGCTTTGATGTATGGAAGTGAATGTTGGGCATAGACGAGAAAGCATAAAAGGAGAGTGACTGCCGTGGAAATGAGGCATTTACGAGGTGTTTGTGGGTATACAAGACGGGATCGCGTGAGGAATAATTTGGTGTATGAAGAATGTATGGTTAGGAAGAATGTTGTTAAGAGAGTTGGAATGAGTCAGTTGAGATAGTTTGGTAATGTGGAGAGAATGATGAGTGAACGACTTGTAAAACGCATATATGTTGGTAAAGTTGAGGGTGTTCGATTGCGTAGCCGTCCAGTGTGTAAGTGGATGGATGTGATTGGTAGTGTTTTGAAGGAGCGTAAGTTTCCAAGTGGAAAAAGAAGAAGAGCATGTATGAATACGATTATGAATGTGGCTGAGGCGAAAGAAGTTTGCCTGGATAGGAATGTGTGGCGAAGGATGATTGTTTTGTAATTATTGTGGTGTGAAGATGTATGGTTAGTAAGAATGTTTTATGAGAATGGAGAGACAGCTGAACTTTTATGTGGACGAGAAGAACGAAGTATGTTTGTACAGGAATGTGTAGCGAAAGATGATTTTTGTGTAACTGTTATTGTGGTCCGGATGCGGTTATTCGCTACCGAAAATCGGTCACTTTAATATGTTATTTTGTATGAATACGTTTATGAATGTGGCTGAGGTGAAAGAAGTGTGCATGTATAGGAATGTGTGGCGAAGGATGATTGTTGCGTAACTATTATTGTGGCCCGAATGCGGTTATTCGCTACCGAAAATCGGTCACTTTAATGTTCTTGTATTAATGTTATGATGATTTTGGACAAGGCGAAAGAAGAATGTTATTAAAAAGTTAAGTGTTTCAGTGGAGATCTTACTTTCATCCCTTTTCTTATTGTTTTCGGGTTTTTGCTAACCCACTAAGTGGGAAACGCGTGATTTTATGTATGTATGTATGTATGTATGTATGTATGTATGTATGTATGTACAATACGAGTACATTTAATTGTTATGTTTACAAATATTGTGGAACATGTTGTTAAAATAGTTATGTTTTATTTTCAACATATTAAATGTATAATCATAATTAAATGGTATATTTATTATATGCGTACTATTATCATGAGAGGCAAATACTATAAAATAACAAAAATGAACATTTAGTATACGCATTTCCATTTGAATCCCCTTTTATTTCATGCAAATAAGGTAATGAGATAAGGATATCCTTAATAGTGTGTTTTCCTCCAGCAATAAGACATTTAATTTCCAAGAGTGCAAGCAGTTTCCCATTTTGAAATATATCACCATTCGGCGAATATCCTAACCAGGGGTTGCTATTTGAAATTATTATTCCAAATTCATGTACTTCTGAGCTCATAATTGTCCGAAATTCATTTCTTGCCTTTCCTTCATTTATTTTGCCATGCGTCATACCCTTAGTTGGGAATTTTTTTTTTTGCCAAAAATAATTACAGGACTTATAATCCCAAGTATCTTTCGGGGAAGTAAAAATACCGTAACACCGAGAACCTGTAATACGATATTGTATCTCAGATATTCAACTTTTACTACCTTGTGACACTGTTGTTAAACAATTTTTTTCAATATCAGTATTATCAAATAAAGTTGTATATGTTTCTCTACAACAATCGTTTATAAAACTAATTTTGAAAGCACTCAATTCCAACATCAAAATGCTTTCCGAAGCATTGTCCAGCAATATTTTTGTTAAGTAGTTTTGTTCATATTCCATATGTAAAAATTTAAAAATAAAAAATATACTATTTATATAAAGAAAATAAGCTAATTTACTAAAAAAAAAAAAATAGAAATATATAAAAATCTCCTATACAAAACAATGGACGGTAAAGTAGTTACATGAGCGAACGGGTGAGGTCTATCAGGACATTTTATTTTTTTTTTCACAAAAACTGTAATAGATATTGTTGAATTTTTTTTATCAAAATTCGGGTTTTGATATTTGTGAAAGGTACATAGAAGCTCATGGTCTCATAATTTTTCTTTAAAAAAATACAGCAATATTTGTATATTGCGTGGACTCACAGACCCCACCCGTCCGCTAGAGGGTTAAAGATGTATACCGACCTTTGCTACAAATTATACATGTATGAAACAATAGGGTAGTTGCGAAAAAAATAAATGTTATTTTTTGCTATTAATTATGAAATATAAACTAATTATAAACATATTAATGCAAAAATTATTAGAAAATACGAGGGGAGTTTTTTATGTTATCTACCTAGCTATGAAAACACCGAGTTAGAGAACAAATAAAATTTTATTTTTCAACGTAAGAACCGTTAACACTAACACACTTATTCCAACGTTTGTCTACTAAAGCTACGCCTGCAAAAAAAATCTTTTGGTAATTCTGCAAAATACGACTACACTGCGTTTCCAAGTCATCATTCGATAAAAAGCGACTCTTTCTCAAATTGATTAAGATGTGAAAATCGATTCCAGAATACTCTTAATTGGTCAGGATCGTCGGATGGTGGAATAGGATCAAGAAGAAAAAATCAACTCCTCATATGCATACGTTTCGGCGTTTATTACACCTTCATCAGTGCTGTGATCAAAGGAATACACATAAAAATATAATGTACAAAAGTTAATAAACAATTCCAAACTACGAATACAATGAATTACAAAATTACCTGTGAGTTGTTAATGGATAACAAACAATTTTTTTTTATTACATTAATATTTAATATTGCGTCGGACATCTTGTTGAAAGTAACCAAGACTAACGTTAATATACAAAGTCAAGAAAGAATAAAACAACAAGAAGAAACGTAAACAAAAAAAAAAAAAAAAAAAAAAAAAAAAAAGCGCGAAATTTTAATTGTATTGTATAAATTTAAAACAAATTGATAACATTTTGACAGATCTTCTGTATCAGTTCTGAAATTAACGCTTTTTTTATTATTATAAATATGAGTCATTTCTAAAAAGTTTCTTTTTTTGTAATTTATATCATAATCTAAAATTGAAACATTGTCAAAATCAAAATGATGTTGTAGATCAACGCTATGCTTGGAGAGAGCAGTCTTAGTATCTAATTTTTTACAGTCATTCTTATGATTATTTATTCTATTTTTTAAATATTGTTTTGTTTGGCCAATATATACACCCTCACACCCTAAACAATTTATTTTATAAATTATATTCGATTTATGTTGTATGTCATCTTTATCTTTAATTTTTGTGAACAAATTACCTACTTTTTTGTCATTGTGGAAAACTATTCGTATATTATTCGTTTTTAAAATTTTTGCTATGTTATGTGATACATTTTTTATTAGGGGGATTTTAAAATAAGTTGTATTATTATTGTTATTGATTGTATTGCTATTGTTATCTCTATTAGTTAAATGGAATATTTTATTTATGAAATTGTTGGGATAACCATTATTTTTCAATTTATTTTTTAATAAGTTAAAATTCTGTTCATGAAACTGTATGTCACTTAAAGTTTTTATTCTGTGTATATATCCTTTTATTACACCTATTTTTTGGCTGATGGGGTTGTTCGATTTGTAGTGTAACATTCTATCCGATGTGGATGGTTTTTTATAACCATTCGTCACCATATTACCTTGTTCATTAACAATTACAACAATATCTAAGAACGGTATAGAATTGTGGTTTTGTTTTTCAATAGTAAACTGTAATTTCGGATTATAGTTATTAAACGTGTTTAATGTGGTATTAATAGCATCTTTTGGGACTGCCGTTAAAATATCATCCACATAGAGAAACAAAAAGGGTGTCTCGAATGGTAATTTAGGTAAAATAGTGTTGAGTAATCTAGTCATAACTAAATTCGCAAATATGGGTGATGACGGATTACCCATAGCGCTGCCCTCTATTTGTCCGTAATATTCATTATTGTATTTGAAAAAACTACTGTCAAAACAAAAATGTATGATTTTTACAAACATATCAAAATCAATATTTGTATAATTACTAATGTCATCCCAATAAAATGTGATAGCTTCTAAAACCCTTTGTTTTGTAATATTAGTAAATAAAGACGCGACATCTAGAGACACTAATATGTAGTTCTCCGGTATAGAAATCTGTTTTAATTTATCAACCACTTCGTAAGAGTTTTTTACATTGTATATAAATAAATCTTTGAGGTTATGAAGAATGTCATTAATATATTTCGACAATTTATATGAGGGTGAGTTAATACATGAGACAACAGGGCGTAACGGGGTGGGTGGTGGTTTGTGTGTTTTGGGAAGGCCGTAAATTTTGGGGGGCACAGAATTATAAGTTTTTAAAGATTTGGATGTTTGTTCATCAATATATTCTTTATCTGTTAGCTCTTTTATTAATTTATTATTCAAAGTTTGGAACTTAGATGTTGGGTTGTTATTTAATTTTTTGTACGTGTCAGCATCCTCCAGTAATTCTTCCATTTTTTGTTCATAATCCGCTTTGTATACTATAACTGTACATTTACTTTTATCAGAGTTTGTAATAATTATATCTTCATTGTTTTTTATATATTGTTTAGCTGTCTTGTAAGTTTTATTTAAGTAATTAGTATTAGTAGCTGAATTAAGTTGTTGATCTTTATATAATTGGTTAGTTATTAAATTAGTGATTTGTAGTCTAATGTTTTGTTTCTCCTCGTTGTTAAGAACCTCATTATTTGAAATGCAATATTCAATATCTTTAAGTAAAGATGGTAAAGGGAATTCTTTAATATTTTGTTCCAGATTAAACTTCGGCCCTAGAGATAACAGATTGAGAACGTCTGTGGGTATCACTTTATCTGTCAAATTAATGACACACGCATTATCCCCTAACTCAATATTATTGATCACTTGGCATTTAATTAATTTTGTTAACTTGTTAGTCTGTTTGTTTTTAATGTTTAAAAAATATTTTTCACACCATATATTTTGATGGTAAGTGAAACTAATTATAATATGTGAAGGTACTAACTGTTTGGCCTGTTCAATTAACGCCGTTATTTTTGTTTGTGTATTGTTTAATTTAATGATTGTACTTTTTATTTCAAATTGTAATAAATTAATTTCAAACTTAGTTAATATTTTTTCAAAATCTCTCTGGCAAGGGTTGGTGTCTTCGCATAAGTAGAACAATTTCTGGATGGAATTATGAATGTGGGGTGGACGTACTTGGTTTTGCTTACATTTCAACAAGAATATCCTTCGATTCTTCAATGCAGTGAGGCTTTTTTGACAATTGGACCACTGTTTCAGACATTCAACTGCTCTTGGTCCATAATTGGTTAAGATGTTATTGTAAAAGCCCATAGTGTTGTAGAAAGTTCCCGTGAAAGTGATTAAGATGTGAAAATCGATTCCAGAATACTCTTAATTGGTCAGGATCGTCGGATGGTGGAATAGGATCAAGAAGAAAAAATCAACTCCTCATATGCATACGTTTCGGCGTTTATTACACCTTCATCAGTGCTGTGATCAAAGGAATACACATAAAAATATAATGTACAAAAGTTAATAAACAATTCCAAACTACGAATACAATGAATTACAAAATTACCTGTGAGTTGTTAATGGATAACAAACAATTTTTTTTTATTACATTAATATTTAATATTGCGTCGGACATCTTGTTGAAAGTAACCAAGACTAACGTTAATATACAAAGTCAAGAAAGAATAAAACAACAAGAAGAAACGTAAACAAAAAAAAAAAAAAAAAAAAAAAACTGCATTGAAGAATCGAAGGATATTCTTGTTGAAATGTAAGCAAAACCAAGTACGTCCACCCCACATTCATAATTCCATCCAGAAATTGTTCTACTTATGCGAAGACACCAACCCTTGCCAGAGAGATTTTGAAAAAATATTAACTAAGTTTGAAATTAATTTATTACAATTTGAAATAAAAAGTACAATCATTAAATTAAACAATACACAAACAAAAATAACGGCGTTAATTGAACAGGCCAAACAGTTAGTACCTTCACATATTATAATTAGTTTCACTTACCATCAAAATATATGGTGTGAAAAATATTTTTTAAACATTAAAAACAAACAGACTAACAAGTTAACAAAATTAATTAAATGCCAAGTGATCAATAATATTGAGTTAGGGGATAATGCGTGTGTCATTAATTTGACAGATAAAGTGATACCCACAGACGTTCTCAATCTGTTATCTCTAGGGCCGAAGTTTAATCTGGAACAAAATATTAAAGAATTCCCTTTACCATCTTTACTTAAAGATATTGAATATTGCATTTCAAATAATGAGGTTCTTAACAACGAGGAGAAACAAAACATTAGACTACAAATCACTAATTTAATAACTAACCAATTATATAAAGATCAACAACTTAATTCAGCTACTAATACTAATTACTTAAATAAAACTTACAAGACAGCTAAACAATATATAAAAAACAATGAAGATATAATTATTACAAACTCTGATAAAAGTAAATGTACAGTTATAGTATACAAAGCGGATTATGAACAAAAAATGGAAGAATTACTGGAGGATGCTGACACGTACAAAAAATTAAATAACAACCCAACATCTAAGTTCCAAACTTTGAATAATAAATTAATAAAAGAGCTAACAGATAAAGAATATATTGATGAACAAACATCCAAATCTTTAAAAACTTATAATTCTGTGCCCCCCAAAATTTACGGCCTTCCCAAAACACACAAACCACCACCCACCCCGTTACGCCCTGTTGTCTCATGTATTAACTCACCCTCATATAAATTGTCGAAATATATTAATGACATTCTTCATAACCTCAAAGATTTATTTATATACAATGTAAAAAACTCTTACGAAGTGGTTGATAAATTAAAACAGATTTCTATACCGGAGAACTACATATTAGTGTCTCTAGATGTCGCGTCTTTATTTACTAATATTACAAAACAAAGGGTTTTAGAAGCTATCACATTTTATTGGGATGACATTAGTAATTATACAAATATTGATTTTGATATGTTTGTAAAAATCATACATTTTTGTTTTGACAGTAGTTTTTTCAAATACAATAATGAATATTACGGACAAATAGAGGGCAGCGCTATGGGTAATCCGTCATCACCCATATTTGCGAATTTAGTTATGACTAGATTACTCAACACTATTTTACCTAAATTACCATTCGAGACACCCTTTTTGTTTCTCTATGTGGATGATATTTTAACGGCAGTCCCAAAAGATGCTATTAATACCACATTAAACACGTTTAATAACTATAATCCGAAATTACAGTTTACTATTGAAAAACAAAACCACAATTCTATACCGTTCTTAGATATTGTTGTAATTGTTAATGAACAAGGTAATATGGTGACGAATGGTTATAAAAAACCATCCACATCGGATAGAATGTTACACTACAAATCGAACAACCCCATCAGCCAAAAAATAGGTGTAATAAAAGGATATATACACAGAATAAAAACTTTAAGTGACATACAGTTTCATGAACAGAATTTTAACTTATTAAAAAATAAATTGAAAAATAATGGTTATCCCAACAATTTCATAAATAAAATATTCCATTTAACTAATAGAGATAACAATAGCAATACAATCAATAACAATAATAATACAACTTATTTTAAAATCCCCCTAATAAAAAATGTATCACATAACATAGCAAAAATTTTAAAAACGAATAATATACGAATAGTTTTCCACAATGACAAAAAAGTAGGTAATTTGTTCACAAAAATTAAAGATAAAGATGACATACAACATAAATCGAATATAATTTATAAAATAAATTGTTTAGGGTGTGAGGGTGTATATATTGGCCAAACAAAACAATATTTAAAAAATAGAATAAATAATCATAAGAATGACTGTAAAAAATTAGATACTAAGACTGCTCTCTCCAAGCATAGCGTTGATCTACAACATCATTTTGATTTTGACAATGTTTCAATTTTAGATTATGATATAAATTACAAAAAAAGAAACTTTTTAGAAATGACTCATATTTATAATAATAAAAAAAGCGTTAATTTCAGAACTGATACAGAAGATCTGTCAAAATGTTATCAATTTGTTTTAAATTTATACAATACAATTAAAATTTCGCGCTATTTTTTGTTTACGTTTCTTCTTGTTGTTTTATTCTTTCTTGACTTTGTATATTAACGTTAGTCTTGGTTACTTTCAACAAGATGTCCGACGCAATATTAAATATTAATGTAATAAAAAAAAATTGTTTGTTATCCATTAACAACTCACAGGTAATTTTGTAATTCATTGTATTCGTAGTTTGGAATTGTTTATTAACTTTTGTACATTATATTTTTATGTGTATTCCTTTGATCACAGCACTGATGAAGGTGTAATAAACGCCGAAACGTATGCATATGAGGAGTTGATTTTTTCTTCTTGATCCTATTCCACCATCCGACGATCCTGACCAATCTTTCTCAAATGTTTTTTGAGTTTTTGGAAAGAAATAATAGTCGGGCGTGGTCAGGACTGTAAGGTGGGTGTTGTAATTCGTCAAAGCCGCATTCACTGACTACTGCTTGAACAATTCGTGCTTTATGCACCCTGCAGTTGTTGTGCAGAAGCAGCATTTTCTGAGCATAATTGTGGGGTCTTATTTTCACGTATAGCCGGTTTCAAGTTCTTAATTGTGTCTTTGTAGACATGAAAAAGTCACAGTAACTTAACATAAGAAAATTGTCGCGATAGCATTTTGTTTTCCTAGTTAGGTAGATAACATAAAAAACTCCCCTCGTATAAAACTTTTCATTCATAATTTTTATAAATAAAGTTCGCTTTGGAATTCTTGTGATGTGGACTATTAATTATTATATAGTTCGTCAAAGTCTGTATGACTCATACAAACTTGTAATACAACGACAAAGCAAAGAAATTGAATTATGTTTTAATTGTACATACAAATATTTACAGTATAATTCCTTAGATCATATAGCTTATGACAACTTCATAATTTTGTCGCCAGGTTGCTACACACTTCAGGGAATGTACGTGTCATTTTTAGTGACATTTAACCTATGTTTTACGTGTGGAACGACTGATTTGTGTTAAAATCATATTTTATTTTTCTTTTTTATATCAGCAAATTTAAGGCAAAGTAATGAAACTAATTAATTTGTGTAAAAATGAATAATTTCTTTTGAAATAGTGCTTCCCTTAAAAATATAAATATTTTCAGATAAAAATAGTAGTATTGTGTACAGACTATACTACCGAGAGTGTACCGCTAGGGCAAGAAAGACTGTGTTTGGTATTAATAGTACACGTCCCACACGGGAAAATTTGAAATAAGAATTTATTTAAAAAAATATATATTTTGAAAAATATACAGTTGCCAGACGCAAAACATGTATTAAAGTAAATAACTTAAACAATTCTTTCAGAAAAAAAAAATTGAGAAATGCGTAACAACGATATCGTGTTCAATGTGAAAATTAGTGATATACATACACATACTTATGCAATGATAGAGCAGCGTCTGGGAGCTTGCTGAAAACCAAATTAGTGAAGAACTCTTTGTCAATTTCGGCATTAAAATTTTTAATTTTAATTTGAAAGCAAGTCATATTTTTCAATGATACAGGTTTGTATTAATTTTTCATTTCATAGTTTTTATTGCTCCACACACATGGTATGTCTGTCTGTGATAATGTTTCCAAGTCATTTATGCCCTTTCTAAAACATAACAAAGCGACAGAGAACAGAAAACTAAATAAAAACTAGTACTATTTATATAAAAATCATTTAAGCTTGATCGTACTTTTCATATTTTCATATTTTTACACCTGGTGCAAAGTAAAAGTACTGCAGACACATGTTTACATTTTCCACTATTTCCTGCTTTACATGGGGATAATCATTAATTGCGGAAGTTTTGCAACATAATTTTCGATTTATATGCCATAAATCGAAAATATTATTATTATTTAAATTTTGCCAAAAACAATTATATGTCCAGCATCCAGAACTTCTTCGCCTTCAATGGAACATCTACTATTGTTATTAGCATGTAAATACTCAAAATATTGAGTAAATTTTAACTTTCTTTTGGTATCCATTCTTAAGTCAAAATATCATAGGTCATAATATAGAAAAAAAAAAAAACATTATTTATTAAATTAACATGCACATTTTTGTAAAGAATGATACAAAAGAGATACAACAGCTGAAGGAAGAAAACATAAAGATCAAAAAAGAATTGAACGACATGAAAGAGATAATCGAGAGATTAGAGAAGGAAAAAATCAAAAATAATTTCGTGATTGTAGGGCTAAGAACAGACGCAGTCAGCAGAAAAGACCTACAAAACACTGTGGAAGACTTCATACACAAGAAAATTGGAGTTAATGTACAAGTGAAGGAAGCACTAAAGATAGAAGAGAAGACATGTAAGGTACAAATGGAAAATTTTCAAGATAAACAAAAAGTAATGGCGAATAAAAAGAACCTACGAACCTTAAAGGACAAAATTTTCATGAACAACGAACTATCAAGAAACGAGCGCGAAATACAAAAGGAAATAAAAATGTTAGCGGAGAAGAATAAAAATGCAGGAGATATATTGAAGATAGGCTATCAGAAATTAACAATAAATGGAAACGAATGGAAATGGGACAAAACAGAAAAGAAGCTGACAGACATCAAAGAAAAAGGAGGTACTGCGTCAAAAACTAAGGGGAAAACGAGGAAAACTGCAACAAAAAGGAAAGACGTCGCAAGCAAAGGAAAAGGATACGATAAGGAACAACAAAACACATATAATTAAGTACGGCAAGGGCAAAATAAAAAATAGAGTAAAATAAACCAAGGAAAATAATAAAATTTGGAACATGGAATGTAAAAAGTTTAATAGGGAAAGAATATAAATTATCAGAAGAACTGGCAAAAATGAATATGGATTACGTGGGTATAACAGAAACAAAGAGGAAAGGCAAAGGAATCACAAAGACACAAAATGGATATTGGATGTACTGGGTAGGAATATCTGAAAAAGGAAACGCCAAGGCAAGGGTGGCAATTTTAATTAAAGAGGATAAGATGAAATATGTTTCGAAAGAAAACCTAATGAACGAAAGACTACTATCAATAAATGTTAAGGAAGGAGACGAAAACGAAGAATACACTCTAATTGTGGGCTATGGACCAAACGAAGACGCAAGAAAAGAAGAAAAAGATAACTTCTTTAAAGAACTACAAGAAATAGTAGACAGAAGTGAAAAGAGAGTAATAATAATGGAAGACCTTAACGGGAGGGTAGGAAATAAGAATGATGGAATAGAGTGGTGCTTAGGAAGGAATGGAGAGAATGTGATGAATACAAACGGGAAAAGAATAATAGACTTTTGCCTATAGAATGAATTTAAAATCGGAAAATACACACTTCAAGCACAAAGAAATACATAAAATAATTAGACAAGTTATAAGCAGAAATGAAAAAGCGATTATAGATTACTTCCTAATTAACATAGACAGCTGGAATAGAGTAAAAGACATAAAAGTAAAAAAGAGGACCAGAGATTAGAAGTAACCATTTCCTTGTAACAATGCTACTAAATCAAGAAGTAATCACAAAAAACGAAACCAAAAGAAAGATAGTAAATAAGAAAATAAAATGTCATGAAATTAGAAAACAAGTGATAGAAGAAAAATTTCAAAAGAACGTCAATGAAGAGTTTAAAAATCAAAGGAAAATAAGGAACCATAGAAAAGAAATGGAAGAACTTCAAAAAGACAATACTAGAGGCAGCAGAAAAAAGCTGCGGCACGACTAGAATAGTGAACAGAAACACAAATAAAACTAGATGGTGGTCAGAAAGGGTAAAAGTTGCAGGGAAAGAAAAAAAAAGAACAAATGGAATAAATACCTACAAACGAAAGAACCTATTGACTATGAAAAATATAAAGAACAAAGGAAAAATGTAAAAAGAGTAATAAAGGAAGAAAAAAAAAAAGCATGGAGAGAATTTGGTGAAAAAATGAAAAACGCATACAATGAAAACCAGAAATTATTTTTTGGAACACTTAAAAATATAAGACAAAAGAAGACAGCAACAATTACGAACATTAAAGACAAGGAAGGAAAGACGATAGCAGAAGAAGACAGAATAATGGTTAGATGGAGACAGTATTTCATAGACCTACTAGAAGGAAAGGATACTAAAGATGAAGAACAACAAGAAAGCCATCGCACACGAAGAACGGAAACAGAAATAACACAAGAAGAAGAAATAAGCTTAAAGGAAATAATAGAAGCAATAAGAAAAACCAAAAGAGGAAAAGCTCCCGGACATGAGAAAATAACAGCAGTCATGCTGAAAGCACTACCCGAATCAGCACTACAGGAACATGAATGAAGCGCTAAAAGGAATAACACCAACAGACTGGCTAATAGGTATTATAACACCAATATTTAAAAAAGGAGATAGCAGAGAGTGCCAGGACTATAGAGGAATTACCCTGATAAGCACAAAATATATGCAAGAATGCTGGAGAGTAGATTAAGAACAGAGCTGAAAGAATCGTTAGATGAAACTCAATTTGGTTTTAGACCAAATAGAGGAGTAAATGATGCGATATTCATACAAAGATAAATAGGGGAAAAGGCAATAAAAGAAGGGAAAAACGTACATGTGTGCTTCATTGACCTAGAGAAAGCGTTTGATAGAATCAATAGAGAAGACATATGGAAAACGTTAAGAAACAGGGGAATAGCAAATACGTTAATAACAGGAATTCAGAGCCTATATTCAAAGACTAAGAGCTATGTAAGTGTTGTATTTTTGTGGAGGAGAAATGAATAAAGAAATCAGCTCAGCCCTAATGTACAATTTATTCATAACTACTGGTTTTAACTTTTACATTTTTACATTTCACCTGGCATAGGTACGTGCATGCGCACAGCGTAAGAGAATTTACACATATTTAAAACTGTTACAGGTACAAGTCCGAATGTCATAAATCGTACACTCCTAAACACACATAATAAATCATAATAGGTAAATATATAACAATTTTCTGTTTTTAACGAAAAAAAAAACAAATAATTTTTTTTATACATAATTTAATCTATCTACGAGTTTTCTTTCCCGCTGACTACGTTTCAGGTTTATATTTGGGACAGGATTATTTTCTGAAGTTACAATTTTATTGTCCTGAGACGAAGTCACGTTTACAATTTTATTTTGGTCTAAATCTAATACATCTTTATTTATATTTAACATAAGGAAAATCTGGGGAAGCATTGGTTTACTCTCGGGAAGTGGAGAACGATAATTATCATTTGTTAAATCATTGAAATCATTCCAGTCCCTTTCAAGTACTTGTTGTTCGAGTTTCTCACCACATTTACGTAACTGGTTTATGTGCCGTCGCCAGGTTAATCCATTATCCAAAGATATTTCATAGTGCAGAAAACCAAGTTTGCTCTTTACCCTGCCCAATTTCCATTTTATGGAGCCAAAATAATTTCGTGCCGCTACTCGCTGTCCTATTTCGAGAGATCTTGTAGTTGTCTCAATTGGTAACATTAGTGACAAAGTAGAACGCATAGCGTAATTAAATATCTCTGAAGGATTTGTAGAGGGATGTTTTGTGATTCTATATTGCATTAGAATAGTATTTAATTTTTGCTGTATATTTATTTTACTGGCGTTTAGCGATTTTAGTTTACTTTTAATGGTTTGTACATAACGTTCGACCTGCCCATTAGTAGCAGGGTGATAAGGGGCCGAACGTTTATGAATAATGCCGTTATTTTTAAGAAAAGAAGCAAATTTAGGATTTACAAGTTGAAATCCGTTATCAGAACATAAACACTCTGAAATTCCAAACGTTGAGAATATTTTTTGCAAAATTTCTATGGTATTATCTGTATTGCATCAACTAATATTGGAATATTTACTCCTAAAAATGGTCCTACAAAGTCTATGTGCACTCTTTCGAAGGGTGCAGATGGATATAACCAGTGATGTTTGACTATTGGAGGATCATTTTTATTTTGAGTACATTGGGGACAATTTTCTACTTAGTACTCTATTGCGCAATTTCTTGGGAATGACGGCCCTCGTTCCCCGCAAAATACAATTATTTTGAATAGTAAATTCACATTGATTTACTCCGAATCTTCCTGCGGAAGAAATTATTTTATTTTCTCTTAATTTAAGAAGTAAATTATCTAGCTCAGTATCTAAAGAAGTTTCATGGGCTAATTCCTCTACTGTAAGTGGTAGTGTTTGAATTTACGAAATTCTTCTTAAGTTAAAATATCTTTTTTTCTTTCGGGTAATCGTGAAAATGCATCCGCGTCCGCATTTCTTTTGGAAGTTTTATACTTTATATCAAAATCGAATCCTTGAAGAAATATTGCATAATGTTGCATTCTACTCGCGGTCATAACTGGTAAACCCTTTTGAGGAGCAAAAATTTGTACGAGTGGGGAATGATCGGTATAAAGTAAAAATTTTCGACCGAACAGGTACTGGTGGAAACGTTTTATCCCGAAAACTATTGCATATGATTCTTTATCAATTTGCGCCCACTTTCTCTGAGATTCTGACAATGTTTGAGATGCAAAATGGATTGGTTTTTCCGTTCCGTCTGGCAAAATATGAGACAGTACTGCTCCAACCCCTACCGGGGAAGTATCGGTAGCCAATACTATCGGTAATTCGTTTGAAAAATGTACTAAAAATTATCGGCCTTCACCATTTGTTTGATTTTAGTTAAAGTTTCATCGCAAGCCTTAGACCACTTCCACTTTGTCCCGTCGCGTAATAATGCTCGCAGTGGTTCTAAAATTTCGCTTAAATTTTGGAAGAAACGGCTGTAATAATTTATCAACCCGAGCAAGGATTGTAATTCTTGGATATTTTTCGGAATTAATGCATTTACCAGAGCATCAATTTTAGCTTTAAACTTGTGTATACCGTATTTGTCGATACGATAGCCACAGTATTCAATTTCGTTTTTCAAAAATTCTGATTTCTCTAAATTTACTTTTACATTGTACTTAATCTTTTGAAAATTTCTTCTAATCTACTTAAATGGATTTGACCATTTGGTGCTGTTAAATGAATATCATCGATAAAAACCGCAATTCCCGGAATATCTTATAATATACTTTCTATTTTTCTTTGAAATTTTGATGGTCCACAACTTATGCCGTACATTAATCGCGTACATTTATAAAGACTTTTGAGCGTGTTTATTGTTAAATATTTTTGATCCTCTTCGCGCACGGGCCTTTGTAAATATGCCGATTTGAGATCAATTTTTTGAAAATTTATCACCTCCTGCCAGCACTTGGAATAACTCATCCGTGGTTGGCAGCGGGTGCTCATCTACCATTATTTGAAGATTTAAGGTAACTTTAAAATCGGCGCATAATCTGATTTTATTTCCCGATTTTACTACAGGGACAATCAGAGTAGCGTATTGAGAATAATCTACTTTTACTAGAACACCCTCTTTTTCTAAATAATCTATTTTCTGCTCGAATAAATTTTTAATTGCAAATGGCACAGGTGGGGCTCGGTAAAAAACAGGCTTGGCCTCTTTTTTTAAAGTTATAGCAATTTGGAAAAATACTACCTTTTTTAGTTTATGTTCTGTATTTATTAATTTAAACCCAACGTTTCGGCACCATAAACTGGTGCCTTCTTCAGGGGATACATTGACATTAATTTTTAATTAACAAAAATAACAAGTAACCAAGGTAACAAGAAATATTCATAAATGTTACCTTTTTTATGTATACAGTTTTCTAGACAATGTATGCATATGTATAATATTTTAGCAAATGAGCCAGGACCTACTGAATTATCTACACATAATTTATTACAAATTACTGCAACACCATTTGAAATAGCAGGAAATAATATCAACGATATTTCATTGCCAGTGCCAGTAGATTTAATGACACATACTGCACTGAACGGCAAGTGTAATTGTGTTAATTTAATTTTAATAGTAAGCGAAAGTAATAAAAACGTTTCAGATTTATCTTTTTTGCCAAAAATTTACGACAAAATAATTAAATTAAAATTTTTCATAAAGCGAATAGAACAAAAGTTATCAATCCATAATATGACATATATTGACAGTTCAAGTTCAATTCCAATGGTTGAACATCGGCTTGAGCTTAATACTAAGCTGCCGTTAAAATCATTGAATGAGCTCAATAAATTAGAAGAACTGTTAACTGAAGAAAATCATGCCGAAAATGAATTAGTAAGTATTTTATATACAATAATAAAATTAAAATTAATTCATGTTATTATTGCAGAGAAATATTTTGTACGTAAAAAGTGGCACTAACATAAAAAATTGCGTACAAAGAACATTATCAAAACTATTTACCAACGATTTGTCGAAATTATGCTCGTATACAGGCGCTAAAAATTATTTTCCTTTGGGAAAATTGAAACAAATTCAAATTGCAAAAGGTATATAATTTTAGTCTTTATTTTTCTTTCTACTCCTAAAATTACAGCATTTATTTTATGTTAGTTAAAATATCTATGCATATTATGTTGAACATCCATTTTAATCCTAAAATTTTAAATATGGAAACTTTTGATGTGAGCAATGACTTTCAAATAGATTTGATTATAAAGCTAATTTTTCCTTAATTTAATAATTTACAGATTTAAGTATAATTGTAATTTTCTTATTTTTTTTTTTTTTGTTTCAGAAGCAGTAAATAAAAAATTTCCTGCTATGAAGGATACCTTATTTGCCTTCTTCACCTCCTGAAGAAGACACATGAGGTATCGAAACCGGTAGAGGCGGAAAATATATATAATATTTGACTGAAATCCAGTAATTTTCTTCCCTTCATGAATATTTAAATAATTTTATTCAATTTTGAAGTTTTAAACTGTCATTATTAACAAGATAGCAACAACTATAAGTAGGTAATACTTTTTTCACATGCGAACTAAAATTTTTTAAATCACTCTCACAAAATTTTAACTCACTCTGCAACAAATAATGCATTTAAAATAACATCAGGTACGAAAATAATACTCACCATAATATTTATCAGACATTATCAGCCATTTTCATTATTTTTCACGGCAAAAAATGACAAGACAATAAATCATTTTAGATATACAACTTGACGTCTATCAGCGACGATTGTCATGCTCAGCCTACTAACTGATCAGTTTTTTATTTCGTCAAAATTAACTATTATAGTGGTTTTTATTATTATTTCGTCAAAATTGAATAAAATATTGTACAAACCACGTGAGCTAAGAATGTTTATTCACTCGAAGAAATTAACTCACTCGCCCTTACGGGCACGTGAGCTAAATGTTCTTCTCGTGAATAAACATTACCTTAGCTCACTTGGTGTGTAAATATCTATTTAGTATTTATATGGTTCTTAACGAAAATTTTCATCTCCAACGAAAAGAGAAATATAAAAGATAAAAATAAGTATGCAATATGAAGATCTATGTAACATTTTGAGCAATAATTATGTAACGTTCCATAGATATACACAAAAGTTGTTGAAATGTTTGTTTTGTGATATCTATTTGATTGTTGTGATTTTGAAGAATACTGACAGTTACATAGTTATATATTCGACATCGCGGAGACAAAGACATTAAATAGCATTGGAGATTAGTGAGATGTCGGTAAAATATTAGTTTTGTGATATCTCTGAAATTGTTGTGACTTTAGTAGGACATTAATGATTACATAGCTTGCTGCGCGGCATTACAGGGATAAAAACATGTTAAATCACACGTGTAATCTTTGCATTACATAGATGTGATTAAAATTTGCTAACTGGGTACTACGCACCAAAGAAAAATTTCTTCAAAAAATTGATGTAGCTAAAATCATTGACGAATTTTCTCGTCAAAAGGCGCGACGAAAACATTTTGTACAGTCGCTAAGACCTAGAGCGTAATTCTAATTTAAATGAAAGAAAATTCTTTTATGTCTTATAGCTGTACATAGCTTCGAAATATCGAGATTATATATATTTAAAATTCAAATAATTAATACAATGTGCGCTACTGACTGTATTGACGTGTGACAAATCTGCTCCATGTAAAATATATTATAATTGTGGTAAAAGTGCTTAAAATCTACTGAAATTTATCCACAAAGTGTATAAGTTCGGTGTGTTTGTATGTGCATAAAATAACTGTGCGGAATTATAAACCTGCTACACTTATTTTCAAAATTTTAAGTGCACATTTATACATTAAGGTTGCAAATTTTCAAACTTCTCTAATTAATCGCGCTTGAGCTGCCACATTTAGTGTGTATTTATACTTTTTCAATGACACGCTCATCAGCAACTAAAACAAACTGTGACCTTAACCAAGAAACAATGGACAATGTTATTAAAACAATAACAGATTTCTTAAATTCAAAAAACTTTGAAAAACTTATTGAAAAAATAGCGACCAGTGCAATATAAACAGAATTAAAAGATCTTAATACTATTAATTTAGGTCTGCAAACAGATATAAATAAATTAAAACAAGAAAACTTTCAGTTACAACTAATAAACACTGATCTTGTAAAAGAAGTTAGTGAACTTAAAAAAAATAACAAAAAATTCTAAGAAAAGCAAAAAGAACGAGTCTGGTGTGAATAAAAAGTCGATTGTCAAACCGCTTGTAAGTGAAACTTCAAATGCAGATAATAATCACTCGCATAAAATCGACAATTTTATAAATGAACCTAACTCGGCAGCTAACACAAACAATAAACCACCCAAAGTAATTGTAGGTTCAGCCCCCAACAACAGCAGTAAGTTTCAAGGTGGGAAGAAGAAGATCTGGATCTACGTTGGAAGAGTTTGCCCAACATCATCGGCAGAGGACATACTGAATTATTTAAAAGATAAGTGCCCAAACAGTGACTTTACCTGTGATGAGTTACAATCTACCGGCCCTAATAAATCATTTAAAAATGGTGCTGATTTCGAACTCCTTGACACTCTGCACGATGCTGCTTTTTGGCCTGATAATATTGTTATTAAAAGGTTCTTTTTTCGTCGGCAGTCAACAGGAAAATTCTAACAACCCCAAAGAAAATAGCAACATCAATAAAGCTCTATCTGCCAATAACTTTTTAATTTCCTATTATAATACTTGTTCTTTAACCAACAAATGCGACGAAATTGAAATCCTTAATACTACATACAATGCTAACGTTATTTGTTTATCTGAACATTGGTTAAAACCAGAGCAAAATAATCTTTTCAACATAGATGGTTACCACAATGCCGCATGTTTTAATAGAATTAATAAAACACATGGAGGTGTACTTACTTTTGTTAAAAAAGATATTATTTGTATGGAAATTTCCAATATAAAATCCTTGTCTATTGAATTTGATTGTGAAATTATAGCAGTGAATCTACCTGCACTTAAGTCATGGGCGCCTGCAGGGGGGGGGGGGGTCGAAAGGGTCAATGGACCCCCCTTTCATATTTTTTCGGTTTAATTTATCATGTATTTTTTAAATAATTATTGGTAACGATATTTTTCTTATATTTTAATCTAAATTTTATTACTATCACTATACGTAGATATGAAATAGCTGAAGGAGGAGTGGTAAGCGGCTTAATGGTTAGACAGTGTTAGGGTTGAAGTTGAAATCGAATTGTTCGTCTTACTATTAAAAAATGGCAGCACAAGGTCATGATTGTGAAGTGCAGGTAGGAATAATATGGCGAGAGCATAAACTGGTGGGTACGGACGCAGGTACAGCAATGGTACATGTTGGAGCGGCGATTATAAAATTAAATATTTTTATTTCATTATTTTATTTCTAAACATGATAAATATAAATATTTTTCGGTAAATATGTTCCCAGAAGAAATTTGAATATAGACAAATTATTATGTTATTAAAATTCCATTCCTTAATAACATGAAAAAGCAAAATGCGAATACCTACAAAATAAAAAAAAAACTATTAAATTATAAAAAAATAATAATTTAAGTTAATTAATTAATAATTTGTCTTTGCATACCTTAGTTTTACATAAATAGTGAAGCCTAATTTTAAAATATTGCGTGTTTACAGTCTATTAATTAAATGGCCTATTTCGTTATATAACAATCTATAAACTAAACAATGTAGTTGCAAATTTGAAAATACATTACTATGGGGCACGGAAGATCACGTGAGCTATCATATGTTTGTCCCTTCCTCACGTCAGCCTCGATCTTAAGCTCTGTCTTATGCTAACTTCAGTCTGTATTTTATAAGTCAGTATGTATGTGTCAATTTGAATAGCTGCCACATTTCTAGCGAAAATACAAAATGGCAAGAAATTCAACGCAACTCGCAAACCCATTCTTAAAATTCATAACACAGTGCGCATGCGTCAGTTTGAATAGCTGTTACATTTCGTATTTACCGCTACAAATGTGACAGCTATTCAAACTGACGCATGCGTACGGCGTTATAAAATACAGTGTGAAGTTAGCATAGGACAAAGCTCAAGATCGAATCTGAAGTGAGAAAGGGACAAAACATATGATAGGTCACGTGGTCTTCCATCCCCTATATATAAATTGAAACAAAACTGACAGCAACAACCTTGGAACTTGTAACTGACATGGTACAGGTTGGAGTGGGCAGTGGGGGAAGCGGCTTCACTTCATCTGCGAATACTAGTTACTCTGATAACCTTACAATTTTTATTTATGCTTTGACACTTTGAGTAATTCTTAATATTTTATTAGCCCATTTCTTATTTTATTAAATAAAGAGTGAAAGGTAAGTGAAGTTGTATATTTTTCCTAAAATTATAATTTAAAATATTAAAAGTGAAGTATTAAACTAAGAATTATTGTACCATTTTGACGCTTTTATTTCATTCTTTTTAGGTAAAAGGAAAATGGATATTCGGAACTACTTCAAAAAACAGAAAGTTGACGTTGACGATAATGTAAGCGCGTGCACTAGTAGTCAGTCTAGGACAAGCACTACCAATACTACCATTGAGAATACTACCGCATTAAATACCAATGAAAGGACTAGTACTAGCACAAAAGTAACTTTCAATCAAGAACTGAAGGTGGACCATGAATCTGAATCAGAAGCGGAATCAGGAAACGGTGAAGAGAGTCAAAGTAAATATGATTTGGGTAATTATGTTCAGAATAAGTCCATAGTGACAATGACTGACGAAATGAGAATGCATTTGTTAAACTTTCCTTGGCAACCGTCAAAATCATATAATTTTAAGAACGATGTAGTAGAGGGTAAACGACCATTTATATATAACGGGCTTAAAATATTTCCATGGTTAGTTTATTCAAAAACACTGAAAGGCGGACTTTGTAAAAATTGTGTCCTATTTAACAACACATATGTATCTCACGGTTACAAAGGAACCTTTATATTCAATAGTTTTAAAAAATACAACGATTTTCAAAACTCTGCACGACAACATCAAAACGCTAAATGGCACACACAAACAACTGAACAAGCTCAGAATTTCATAAATTTTATGAATAAAAACTCTGTTTCCGTACATCTGCAACTCGACAAACATAAGCTCCAGTTAATAGAAGAAAATAGAAGCAAATTAAAGGGTATAATAGATACAATATTTCTTTGCGGAACACATGATTGGGCACTAAGAGGCAAACTGCCGACTGATGGTAACTTTATAGATTTGCTACATTTTAAAATCAGTTCTGGCGATTCTCTTTTAAAAAATCATATCGAAAATGCCCCTGGTAATGCGAAATATATATCCCACAGAATTCAGAATGACATTGTAAAAATTTGTGGAGATGTCATCATAGAAGAAATTATTAAACGAATCAAATGTGTAAAATGGTTTTCTATTTTATGTGACGAAACTGCTGATATTTCAGGCAGAGAACAAATGTCTCTAGGAATCAGATATTTTGACATCGAAAAAAAAATTATACGCGAAGACTTCATTGGATTTATAGACATTGAGGAATGTAATGCTGAGTATATTACAAAAACAATCTTTAATAAATTAAATTAAAATGGCTGGATGTGAAAATTGCGTTCAAAAGAAAATTATAGATAAATGTCCTAAAGCATATTTTTTCCACTGCGCAGCTCACAAATTAAATTTGGTTATTAATAAACTGAATCAGATTCCAGATGTCAGGAATTCGGTAGGCACTATCAAAGAAATCATTAGTTTTTTTAGAGAAAGTCCTCTTCGACGACGATCTATGCCTAATATACCGCTACTTTGTGAAACACGATGGACTCACAAATACAGAAGTATTCGTATATTTAAAGAAAATTTCTTAACTGTATTACAACAATTAAAGATTTTACATGAATCTTCGAACAATCGACAAACCTCAAGCAAAGCTTTTCAGCTTTATAATACTTGCATTCAACCTCGGTTTGTTGTCTGCTTGTGTGTTATTGCGAAGTATTCTGCAATTATCGAACCAATAGCAAATATATTGCAAGGTATATCTTTGGATCTTTTAAAGGCACAGTCTCATATTTTGGAACTAATTAAAATCTTTGAAGATCATCGATTGAATGCTGATACCGAATTTAAACAAGTGTTTCAAGAAATTCAAAAAATTGGGGACAATGAAGATGTTACTTTGGAAATACCAAGACAAGCCAAACATCAGAAGCATCGAGATAATGTGGCAGCTAATGACGCTGAAGAATATTTTCGTCGAATTATATTCATTCCGTATCTTGATTCGATAATACAATCATTAAAATCTAGATTTAATATTGCAAATATACCGAGTTATTCTTTGTTTTATCTTCATCCTGATCGTATTATAGAAATGAGTAATGAAAACTTCAAGCAAACGATATTAAAAATTCATGATGTATATAATATTGAAAATTTTGTTGCCGAAAGTCAAATTTGGTACGAAATGTGGCACAATAAGCGGCAAACTAAACCTTTTGAAGAAGTAAAAAACTGAGATTATATTGATTTGTTAAATCATACAATTTTTTTTCCCGCTGTAGAGCAAGCAATTATTATTGCACTTACACTTCCTGTAACCACGTGTAGTATTGAAAGAAGTTTCAGCACACTTAGAAGAGTAAAAACATGGTTGCGCTCTACAATGACGGAAGATCGATTAAACGGCTTGTGTCTATTAAGTGTTCACAGGAAAGAAATTACAGACAATCAAGATATATTGGTACAGAAGGTTATTGATAAATTTGGACAAGATTCGAGGAGAATGCAATTTGTATTTAAATAATTAATCATTATATTTTTTATATAGGTATATATGTATAATCTATGTAGGTATACCTAGATGGTCTATATTGTTTTGTTAAAGTAAATAAAAATATTTTTTACTCTCTATACATTCTTTATAATTTACCTGTATTTATCAAAAATTTCGACCCACCTTGTAAAAAAGTCTGCGGGCGCCCATGACTTAAGTATATAATTGTAACAGTATATAGAGCTCCGAGTGGAGATCTAAATAATTTCATAAATATCCTAAGTCAAGCCTTAGATATATTAAGCAAATACGAAAATATGGATATTGTAAAAGTAGGTGATTTTAATGTTCATTTTTTAGGTACAAAAAGAACCAAAAATCTAATAATTGATCTGATGTCCAGTTATGGAATGTACCTCACAGTCAGACAATACACTCGAGTTTCTGGCAACAGCAAAACCTGTTTAGACAATATATTTACGAATTGCAAGACCAACTTTGAAGTCTCAGTCCAGGACTTTGACCTGTCGGATCATAAAGCTCTTTTCTTCAGAGGTGAGGATAAGTCTAATCAAATCTATCCCCATTTTACAAACAAGCAATTCAGAAATTATAAAAATGAGTCAAATTTATTTAATTTTTCGCTTTCGTTGTCTAGTGAATCTTGGGATGCACTGTATGCTGAGTCCTGTCCACAAAAAAAAATGTAATATATTTTTAGAAACGATTATCCACCACAGGGACATGGCTTTTCCAGTTATAACTAAGAAGGGAGATTACAAGTCGAATAAAAGTAACTGGATTACCCCAGATATCAAGGCACAGCAAGATATTTTACTATTCATGTGGGAAATAATTAAATCAGGTAACTCAGGTAACATTGAGCAATTAAAACATAGATATAATAAACTAAAAAAAGACTATAGATATAGAATAAGAGAATGACGTAAACTTTATAATCTCCAAAATCTCAATGAATCAAATAATAAAATTAAAACTACATGGAACCTAATAAACAAAGAAACAGGTCGAATTAAAAGTACCTCAACATGTCCTATAAGTGCTAATGAATTTAACGATTTTTTTTATCTCTGTTGCGGACAAAATTACAAATACCATAGTGCCTACCCAACACAACTATTTTGAATTTCTTTATAAACTAAATAAGTGCAATAATTCGGCTTATTTTGAACCAACAACACCCTTTGAAATAAAAAATATTATACGAAATTTAAAGTGCACTGATTCTTTAGACTTATATGACATAAACACCAGACTACTTAAAGTTACTGCTGACAGCATAGCAAACCCTTTATGTGATTTAATTAATGCTTGCCTACAATTTGGTGTTTTTCCTAATAAATTTAAAATGACGAAAATAATTCCGATTTTTAAAAGTGGAGTACCTGACTGTACGTCTAATTATAGACCAATCGCAATTTTACCAGTTTATTCCAATATTCTTGAAAAGGTAATATATACAAGAATTTTACATTTTCTCAATGCACATAATCACTTAGCAAACGAACAATATGGTTTTCGTGAAGGTAGGGCTACCAATGATGCTTTATTATCTCTTGTAGAAACCGTAACTAATTCTTGGGAAAACAAAGAAATATGTAGAGGCACATTTATTGACCTAGGTAAAGCTTTTGACACTTTGTCACACGACACATTATTAGGTAAACTGGAATACTATGGTGTAAGAGGAGTCTGTTTGGAATTATTAAAATCTTATCTAGAAAATAGACAGCAAGTAGTGTCTGTTAATAATACTGTTAGCAATGTTAAAGTGTCAAATAAGGGTGTACCCCAAGGAAGTATATTGGGGCCCTTATTGTTCCTAATTTATGTAAACGATTTAGCAAAAAATATAAATACAAAAACTATACAGTTTGCTGACGACACAACTTTTATTTCAAGTAGTAATGACATAAATTTTGGAAATAAATGAATTTGTAATTTGAAACATATATTAGAAAGCCATGAATTGTTTAAAAAAAAAAACAATAGTGTTGTTGATATAATATATTGTGTGTGACAAATTATTGTATATCAATATAATAAAAACGTATTTGAAACTGCGCTATATCTCTTTATTTTTCAAAAGGTTATGGGCCCAGAAGCCACTAAAGATACGTAAAATAATTACTGTGAAAGTAAACATAAAAAACTGAGAAAGTTAATATTGAATTTTGTAGATCATAAAATGGCGGAATTTAAAGATTGTTTAGGGACACACAAATTTGATGGAAATAACTATGAACAATGGAAATTCTTAATAAACTGTGCTTTACAAGCGAAAGGAGTAATGAACATTGCCAATGGAAATGAAAATAAACCGAGTAAGGATATTGACAATAATTGGGAAAGAAAAGATGGAATGGCCAAATTTATCATTGTTTCTTCACTTGACTTTAAAATTATATCTATAATTGAAGGATGCACTACATCAAATGATATAATTCAAAAATTAGACCTTATATATGGACAGAAAAGTGAGATAAATAAAATGTTAATATATGAAGAGCTCCATAAATATCAAATGAAAGAAAATGACACCATCACTGAACATATATCAAAAATACAAACAATTGCAAGGAAAATCAAAAATGCAGGTGATACAATAAGTAATGCTGCAATAATGACAAAAATTTTAGGCACACTACCAGCTCGATTTGGAACTTTTAGACAAGCATGGCTTTCAGTTGAATCTGAAAAGCAAACTATTGAAAATTTAACAGCACGATTAATTGATGAAGAAAATATTTTAAAACGAGGAACAACTGAAAATGCCTTTGTTACACATAGAAAAAAAAAAGAAAACTATTATTGTCTGTTATAAATGTCAAAAACAAGGTCATTTTGCTCGAAATTGCAGATTTACTAGAGTAAATCGAGGATATGGTGCATCTAAAGACAAAAGTAATCTAAATACAAATGAATTTAAAGGAAGCAATTATCAAAATAATCAAAAACGTGGAAATTATTATGATAAAAGATATAATGGATTTAATGCTGGTACTGATGCTTTCATAATCGAAACACAGAATATGATAGAAGAAAAAGATCAATGGATTATGGATAGTGGTGCTAGAAAGCACATGACATATAAAAGACACTATTTTAGTGAATTCGAAATAGTAAATAATGGAAGTGTTGTTACTATAGGAAATAATCAAGAGCTTGAAGTGAAGGGACGAGGTTTAATAAGAATTAAAAAATTAGTAAATGGTTTCTGGGAAGATGGAACTTTGAATAATGTTCTATATGTACCTGATCTGCGACGAAATCTTTTCTCTGAAGGCGAAGTAACGAAAAAAGGAATGGAGATAGTAAAAAGAGGAGAAATCGTTGTAATCAAGAAATTCAATCGTACCGTTGCATCAGGAATAAAAAATAAAAACAATTTATATACGATGTATTTTAAAACAACGTATAATATAGAAGCATGATAGCTTCCCTATTCGGTATCTTATCATGTTCTTCATTTTTTAAATCTTCAAATGTCCTCAGTATTCCTGGATCCATTGGAATATTTGTTCCAAATATAGGTTCATTTCCCATAAACTTCTTTATTATCTTTTCAATATATTTCGTTTGATGTATAAATATAGAGCCATCCTTTTCACGTTGTATTTCCAATCCACAAAATTTTCTTGGTTCTACAATCTTCAGTTCAAAGTTTTCTTTTAATTTGTGCAAAACATAGAAAATAAATTTTTCTTCATCACACATAATTAATCCATCATCTACATACAATGCGAGAAAAACTAGTTTTTTATTCACTAATCCAGAATAAATACAGTTATCTGCGGCACTTCTTGTGAAATTCATATTAGTCATGACTTCGATAAATTTTTCATCCCAACATCTTCCTGCCTGTTTAAGACCATACAGAGCTTTCTTTAATTTTCATACTTTACCTTCTGGAATTTCCAGTCCTTCCGGGCGTTGAAGGTAAATTTCTTCATTCAAACACCCATTTAAAAACGCAGTTTTAACGTCAAATTGCATTATTTTTAATTTGTTTTGTGCAGCTAGAGCTAATAAAGTTCGTACTGAATCATACCTGACTGTTGGTGCATATGTTTCCTTAAAATCTTCCGTTGTTTGCGAATAACCTTTGGCTACTACACGAGCTTTGAATCGAACTTTACCATTTTCATCTTTAATGCGAAATACCCATTTACTTCCAATTATCTTTTTATTTCTTGGTATATTACTTATTTCCCAAGTTTTATTTTGTTCTAATGATAACAATTCATCTGTAATTGCTTCTTTCCAGTATTCCGCTTCTTTTGATTTCATTGCTTCATCATAGGTTGTAGGTTCGTTTGCTTCCACAAAGTAAACTTCATAATGAAGAGGTTCTTTTATTAATATTTCTTTTCCTTTGTCATTTTCTTTGTCTTCGATTTCAATCATTTGATCCACTGACAGTTCATTTCTGTTTTCAAATTCATTAAAAATTACATCTCTAGAAATTATGACAGTTCTCTTGTCATTGTCAAATAATCTATAATTATTTGTCAAATTGTCATAGCCAACAAGAATCATTTTCTTACTTTTCGAATCCAGTTTTCTTCTTAGCTGATAAGGAACATGTACATATGCAGTGCTTCCAAAGGTTTTAATATTTGACAAATCAGGTATTTGATTTGTCCATAATTCGTACGGTGTTTTCTCTACTTGCGTATTGAGAGTTCTGTTTAATACATAAACTGCATGGTGTACCGCTTCAGCCCATAAAAATTTAGGCAAATTCTTTGCTATTAACATTGCCCTTGCACTTTCCATTATTGTTCGAAATTCCCTTTCTGCACGGCCATTCTGCTCCGGTGTGTATGGGGCAGTTAATTCATGTTCAGCTCCTATTTTTGATAAAAATTGTTGTACTTCTTGCGAAGTTATTTCACTTCCGTTATCAGAATGCAAAATGCTAATATTTCTCTGAAATTTATTATTTACTTTTGCATTATATTTCTTGAGACATTCAAAAAATTCTGATTTGTGTTTTACGAAATAAATAGTTCTGAAAGACGTCACACCATCTTTAAAAAGTATAACAAATTTCTTACCTTGTAAAGAATGTGTAGACATGGGACCACATATATCAGTATATACCAATTGACCAGCTTCAGGATTTGTTCGCTTTGAAGAATTAAACGTTTGACGATGTTGCTTCACAGATGTTTGCTGCAATAGTTGGGCGTCCGGATATCACTTTTTCAGTTGGCGTGCTATCTAGATTTATTGAAAATTATGGAAAAATGCACTGGAACGCAATAAAGAAAATTCTGAGATACTTAGCCAAGACGAAGAATTATGGAATTTATTATAAACATCAAAATAAAAACTTTTTAGATGTTTCAGGGTACTCTGATGCAGATTTCGCAGGAGATTTGAATACAAGAAAATCAACGTCAGGTTATATATTCCTCTTGGCTGGTGGCGCTATAACTTGGGCAAGTCGTCGACAACCTACAGTAGCCTTATCAACAACTGAAGCTGAGCAGCTTCAGCAGCACAAGAAGCAATTTGGTTGCGACAACTGTTCGTGGACGACGGAGAAGAAATCCAAATACTAAATTTATATGTAGATAATCTTAGCACAATCAGTTTAGTTAATAATCCAACACAACATAAACGTACAAAACACATTGATGTAAAATTTCATTTCATTAGAGAATTAATTAGTAAAGAAATAATTCATGTTAAACACATTACATCAGACAAACAACTTGCAGACATTTTAACTAAACCGCTAAGTAAAATTAAATTTGAGAATTTAAGAAAATGTATTGGAATGTATCAAATTACAAATTAAGGGGGAGTTTTGGAAATAAATGAATTTGTAATTTGAAACATATATTAGAAAGCCATGAATTGTTAAAAAAAAAAAAACAATAGTGTTGTTGATATAATATATTGTGTGTGACAAATTATTGTATGTCAATATAATAAAAACGTATTTGAAACTGCGCTATATCTCTTTATTTTTCAAAAATAAATATAGTTACAAATAACTCAGATATAATTTTGAATCAAGCACTAAACTGGTTTACTGCAAATCACCTAGTTTTAAATGTAGAAAAAACAAGTATAATTGATTTTAAAAACACAAAACAATCTAACGAATTTATGGTTAAATACTTAGGCCTCCACGTACAAAGAAATTTAAACTGGAAAAGCCACGTCGATATCGTATCTAGCAAATTAGCGATATGTTTATATGCTCTCCGTAAAATATATTATATTGTGGGTCCCGCAGCAGCAAGAATCGCTTATTTTCCATTATTCCATTCAGTTATGTCGTATGGATTGATAATCTGGGGTCAATCCCCGCATGCTGACAGAATATTTATAATGCAAAAAAAGGCAATTCGAATTATTTCTGGTGTTAGTCCCAGAAACCACTGCAGGGAACTATTCAAACATAATAAAATTCACACAATTTATTCTCAATATATACTAAATTCTTTAATATATATTAGGAAACATTTATAAAAATTCAGATGGCATGCCGAGATTCATGAATACGAGACGAGAAATAAATTAAATCTGGTTGTACCAAGACTGACAAACAAAAATTCCACAATTAACAATATAAACTTGAATCTCTTTAACAAACTTTCACAAGACCTAAAGGATCTAAATTTAAACAAATTTAGATGTTATTTCTAAAAAACTAATAGATAAAAGTTACTACAGTATCGAGGAATATCTGACAGACTCAGAGTTTTGATGCTGCGTATAGATTACATTCTTATGTAAAATTTTCTCCAGTGTATTGTCTGACGAATATTCGGATATTTTAATATTTTATATTATGTACTAGCATATTTGACGTACCATACATATAATTGTTATTTGGTAAATAAAATATTATTATTATTATTAATGTTAACCCTCTTTGTTATTATGCAACGCAAATGTTACAAGAGCCCCGAAGATACACGACCATCAAAATCGGAGTTGTTTGAACCGGTTCCGCGGTAATTAGTTAGCGCTTCTCCACTAGTGGCTTAGTAGACATTTAGAACAGTGGGAAGTATTAACTCACTACTTTACAATTGCTATACATGAAGATGGCATGAAAAGTACAGAATTAATTTTAAATGAATTACAGAACATCTATACAAAGGGTTATTTTCTTTTCTTTTCCAGAGTAGCCAGACATAATTCACATTCTTTATTCTGAAACGTCGAAATTGTTATTAATTTTATGCAGAAATTATATGCAGTCTCATATTGTTCTAGAACAAGATCTTTCAAGAATTAATTTAAGCCATGCTTCATATTTTCGATCACGAGCAGAACTAAATGTTGATCCTGAATGCCATGAGCTCTTACAGAGAATGCCGAGAGAAGGCAGGGAAATATTTTACAAAAATATTGAAAAGGTTTATATTATAGCTGCATTGGATCTTCAGAAGAGAATGCCATGTGACTTTTTTAAATCTTTTAGTTTTCTAGATCCTCATATTGCTTTTAATTCCGATGACAATATACGAAACATTGATTTTGGAACTATATGTAATAAATAAACTGACATAATTGAAAAGACTGACGTATCGGTGGAGTGGAAATTATTACCACATTACCAAGATTAATATATATATATATTTCGAAGCTATATGCAGCTATAAGACAAAAGAATTTTCTTTCATATAAATTAGAATTACGCTCTAGGTCTTGAGCGACTGTACAAAATGTTTTCGTCGCGCCTTTTGACGAGATAATTCAGGAGGTGAAGAAGACACATGGGGTGTCGAAACCGGTCATGTCGTTGTTTGACATGCCGAAACCATACTTTGAAAACTCCTCAAATTCGGCGTCCTTCATAGCAGAAGTTATATACAGTGTGTCCCAATTAGAGGTGCCACCATTGGGATCTCGAGAACTATAAGAGATACGATGTCGGTTAAATGGAACTTTTTGTGCGCCTTTGGGAGGCCATCTCAGATGTGCTTTTGTTTTTCCAAAAATTCTCATAGGGCACTAGATAATGACGAAAAACTGAATATTCTTAATTTTTTCTTTTTCAAATAACTTCTAAACTATTAGTAATTGAGAAAAACGTTGCAAATACAAAAGATAGATATTTTTATTAACTAACCAGTGGCGTACGAAATAAATTTTTATATCCGTAAATTTTCGAGATATAACACAAACTTATATTTTTTTAAATGGAACCCATATCTGATTTCAGTCTCAAAAAAAAACATAATTTTTTTGTCTTTTCAATGATGTAAGGGTAATTATGTTTTAAATATGTTTTGCTCTTAAAATTTAATTTTTCTCTTTATTTTCCTGAACTTTCTTATTATTTCCCAAAAAAACATTATTATTTTTATTAATTATATTGTATTTGATCGAAATAACTGGTTTTATGTCTTTATTACTTAATATTTTCATTCTAGACTCATAATTACAAATTACACTATAATGTGCCAAGGGCGACCTGATACAAAATATTATAAAAATTAGTTTGATACGAGTTTTGAGCAATTTTTTCTAACGAAATAAATTATTTAAATACAAGTAGGATTTCTAAATAGAAATCTACCAATATTTTCAAAATAATTATAAATTTAATACAAAATAAGGAAAAAATAATAATAATTTTGAAGGCAAAACAAATACAAAACATAATAACCCTTACATCGTTGAAAAGAGCAAAAATAATGATATTTTTGAGACTAAAATCAGATATGGATTCCATTTAAAAAAATATAACTTTATGTTATATCTCGAAAATTAATGGATATAAAAATTTATTTCGTACGCCACTGGTTAGTTAATAAAAATATCTATCTTTTGTATTTGAAACGTTTTTCTCAATTACTAATAGTTTAGAAGTTATTTGAAAAAGAAAAAATCAACAATATTCAGTTTTTCGTCATTATCTAGTGCCCTATGAGAATTTTTGGAAAAACAAAAGCACATTTAAAATGGCCTCCCAAAGGCGCACAAAAAGTTTCATTTAACCGACATCGTGTCTCTTATAGTTCTCGAGATCCCAATGGTGGCACCTCTAAATGGGACACACTGTATATAAAAAAAAAAATTATATATATATATATATATACACTATTAGACAAAAGTAAAGCAACTTTTATAATAAAATCAAATATTTAAATATTTAAACTAAATTTAGCAATTATAGAAATCGAAATTCAAGTAGTTTCAGAGGTCATAGTAGGCTGCAATCATACGTGAAATGAAATTGTTTTCAAATGTTAAATAAGTTAGTAAGCAATAATTTATTTCAACAATACAATATTTGGAGCGACAAAATTAAAGCAACTTTTTGATTTGGAATACTGAAAGTAAACCTTAGTAGCTCTTATTTTTATAGAAATAAGCATGCCAAAAGGGAAACCAATCTGTACGAAGTTGAAACAAATGCTCGTAAACGCTTTTTTAGAAGGAAAGCGCGAGATTGCGATTTCCGAACAATTTGGCTTGCCTAAATAGTGTAACAAAAATAATTTCATATTATAATGAAAGAGGACATGTTGAAAAAATGCCGAAATCAGGAAGACCCCGAAAAACTACTTTTGGGATGAATAGGAGAATCAAAAGAATTTCTCAGAGAGATCCGTGGTTGTTAGCGCCAAGGATAATTGTTGAAATTCATGAATTGAAAGTTAGTGCGAGGACTGTTCAACGACGATTAGTTGAGGCGAAACTTTATAGCAAACGTCCAGCTAAAAAACCGTTGGTTTCCGAAAGAAATCGCCTTGCCAGGCTTGAATTTGCACACCATTTGAACTGGACAGTTCAACAGTGGAAAAATGTTTTGTTTAACGACGAAACTCGTTACAAAATTTTTAATTCTGACGGTATAAGGAGAGTAAGGCGCCCGGTTAATACGAGATTTCAACCAAAGTATGATACACCAACAATAAAGCGCGGCCAAGGTAGTGTGTTTCTATGGGGTTGTTTTCCGTGAAGAGGAGTAGGTCCAATACATTTTATAGATGGGACTATGGATCGCTTGATCTATAGGAACATACTTCAAAACATAATGTTGCCCTACGCTGAGTGGGAAATGCCTTTGCGATTCGTGTTTCATCAGGACAATGATCCAAAACATACAACGCGCCTTGTTCAACAGTGGTTTCAGGAGAAAAATGACCAGGTTCTTCAGTGGCCAGCACAATCACTGGACCTCAACCCCATTGAGAACCTCTGGGAAGAAGTTGGACGTCGAATTAGGACTACACGATTCCCAAATAAACAATCACTAATTGAAAAAATTAATGAAGTATGGATGAATATGCCGACTATTACTGTTCAAAATTTAATTTCATCAATGCCGCGTCGTTGTCAAAAAGTAATAGCCAACAATGGATATCCTATTAATTATTAATAATATGTTTGTCTATTATTATAATTCTTTAACCATAATTGTGATTTTCTTTTGTTGTTTAAAAATTAAAAAAATTCTCGAAAAGTTGCTTTACTTTTGTCGCGCTGTTAAAGTGTACTGTTGAAATAAATTATTGCTTACAAACTTATTTGACACTTGAAAACAATTTCATTTCACGTATGATAGCAGCGTACTATAACCTTTTGAACTACTTGAATTTCGATTTCTATAGTTGCTAAATTTAGTTTAAATATTTAAATATTTGATTTTATCATCAAAGTTGCTTTACTTTTGTCCAATAGTGTATATACGAAGGACGCCGAATTTGAGGAGTTTTCAAAGTATGGTTTCGGCATGTCAAACAACGACATGACCGAGGAAAGGAAGAAAAACTGCAAATTCAGCGTAAGTATATATATATATATATATATATATATATATATATATATATATATATATATATATATATATATAATTTGAAATTGTATAAAAATATTGCTCATTTCTAGCGATAACCAAGAAATTGAAACAAAGTTACAAAGAAATGAGTATCGTTTGAACTGTCAGAAATTCAGTTTTCAATTAAAAGTTGCAGTTAATTCAATTCTGCACCTAAATAACTACACAGGTATTATTTTTAAAATCTAACACAAATAACTTTTTTTATTATTATTTTTTTCACATTCAACTATAAAATTTAATTTCTGACTGAATTTTATTTCAATTTCATGGGTATCGCTACAAATGAGCAATATTTATACAATATCAAATTAGATTTTACAAGTTACTAAACGTGCAAAATTAAATCTGTTTATGCCCATTTACACCAACAAGGCTTAAATTTTAAGCTAGGCTTTAACAAAAAAAAAGCAAATCGAAATTTTGACAGTAATATATTATAATTCATTTGACATTTCATTTCGATGCAATATTGTTAATTTAAGCCGAGTTTAATATTTAAGTTACGTTGGTGCAAACGGGCATTAGTGAGTCGGATGAACCTGGTTACATAAAGTGCTTTCTTTCGGTCCCAAAAAATCGGATTGAGTAATCCCAATCTAATCGGGCGTGTTCTTTTGCTCTGCAATCACATACCCCCACCACTAACTTCATGATTGCAATCCGTTCCATTGAATAGCTGCGATCTGATTGCTGTAGCTTGGTATAGGTTAAAAGAAACACATCTGTGATCTGTGATACAAAATACTGAAAATGGCTGATGAAAACGATATTATTATTTATGTTGAGGAGAGTGGTAAGTTTTCTCGAAATCATAAGAAAAATAGGTTCTATAACATTTTATTTATTTCAGTGACATATAGAAACATGGACTTATGATGAAACAATAACTAATAAATTTGTATGAAGAAAATACGAATAATTTCACACACATAAAGAAAATGAGACATGTTTGCTCAATAATATCGACCACTTTGGAGGGTTTAAATATATATATATATATATATGTAAATAACAGTTTTGTATCTGTTTTGAAGGTTTGAATTAAAACTAATGGAAATGTACATTATAAAATCTTTAACTGTTAATAAGTCAATGACTGTAAAGTAATCTTTCTCAAGAAACACTTTGTTTCTTTCATGCGGACAAAGAAAATACAATATTAAGGGTAATTCATTAATAGTAAAAAAAAATAGCATGTACTT
Source organism: Ophonus ardosiacus (assembly GCA_943142095.1). Classification (NCBI taxonomy): domain Eukaryota; kingdom Metazoa; phylum Arthropoda; class Insecta; order Coleoptera; family Carabidae; genus Ophonus; species Ophonus ardosiacus. Next base: position 14,222,189 of record OW964839.1, read on the forward strand.
ATCCTGGTTTATGAGTAACTATTTTGAAATAAAAAATTACTGTTCTTACAGAAAAGTGCAAGCAAATGCGAAGTGAAGTAGAGATATTTATTACAAGCCTACCGCTCAGTTAAAGATAACAATAACAACAGCGGTAGGGCACCCACAAAATTCGCATTTTTCGAAATAATGGATGGGATATTAAGAAACAAAGCTTCAAATTCAAGTGGCTCTAAAGACACTTTACAGGATTCCCAAGAAATCGATGTGGAGAAGGACGTTCCAGTTGAAATTAATGAAAATGAAAATATGGAGACTTTGGGCTGTCGATGTCGAACAATTCTTCACCAATTACATAAAAAAAGAAAATCTTTAGTTGGCGTAAGGAATGCTTATTTTAAAAGATAAGCAGAAATTAAATAGGAATCGGAAGAACTAAGAATGAAGCAAGAACGACACAAAAAAGATGGAACATATGGAAAGTGAATATGAAAGAGAGAGAATACAAATTCTCAAAGAATTATTGAAGAAGAAGAACCAAAGCAGGGAATAATTATTTTTTTGTATTTTAAAAGAATATATTTTTTATTTAATTTTTTTCACAACTAGTAAATAAAAAAGCGAACCAAATTATATTTCACCATTGGCCCGCATTTTCATTTTCTTGAATAGGATGTAATCAGAGTGATATTTTATTTTAGTTCCTATATATTTTTTTTATTAATATTTACATATTATTTTAATTTGAATTAAAGAATTAAATACGGTTTGTTTTGTTTTCTGTAGTTGTGTTTATTCATTTGCTTCATTTTCTCTTTCGCTCTCTATTTCTTCATCTGAAACTATTTCATCAGCAAGATCATTTTCTTCAATGCAAACATTGTGTAATTTTAAATGACCGAATGCATTTTTCAACAATTATGCGTGTGGACGAATGTTTAAAATTAAAATCTAATTCATTGTCAGTCAAATGATCGTTGTCTTTATGTGGCGTCACCAGCCACGGTAAAGATGGTTACGTAGAATCGCCGAGTAAGCAATAGTTGCCAAAAATATCAGGGTCTTCTGTTGCTTTTCGATATAATTCTGATTTTCTTAATAATCGAGCGTCATGTATAGATCCGGGTTCCCCAATATAAACATTAATAATTTTATTGAATTATCCACTACTCCTTCCAATAGAATACTTGCGTACCCTTTTCTATTAATATAATCTACTGAATCTATTGTAGGTTTCTTGATTGGTATTTGAGACCCGTCGGTACAACCAATAACTTTAGAAAAAAAAAAATTTTCTCTCTAAAAGCAGAAGCTATTTGCGGATATTTACATTTTTCAGGCCACTTAAGAAATAAATTCCGATTATTAACAACAGCCGAATTCACAAAACAGGATTAGCATTTAAACCCGATTAAAACAATCAAGTTAAGCTAAACCACATTCACAAAAAAGTTTAATCCTTTATCGGTAATACTTTCTTAAACCGGTTTAGTACAAAAGTTAACCCTACGTATCCATAGTAACAGAATCATTTTGGTGTAAATAAATATTAACCTACTCACGAAACTTTTCTCTTACAAATTTAAGCCAAATATTTAAACCTGCCGGAACGCAGAATTAACATTGTGTAAAAGTTGTATTTGTAATTTTAAATCATCATAGAGGTTTGTTATAATAATATCAATCTTTATTAAATAGCTAAATACAAATATTACATATACATACATTTTTTTACCTTTAATTAAATGTACCGTACATTTTTAGATTTCACGAAATGTTGCGTTATTTAATTGTAAACGATGATAGTGACGTTGAATACTATCAACCAACCCGTATAATACGACAGCGAGTTTTTTCTTAAATCAGTTAGATGATATACCGGACCATCATCTTCAACAGTAATATCCAATTTAGTTATTTTACGTTTTTAAATATATAATTATTTATTTCTTTGCAGACGTTATCGGTTACTGACGATAATAGTAGAACAATTATGTTCGTTATTAAGACCAATTTTGGAGAGATCCACCAGAAGATCGCATGCCTTGCCTGTACATACACAATTTTTAATGGCGTTAAGATAATTTAGCTAGTGGGAGCTTTCAAAATATCATGGGCGATATTGTGTGCGTTAGCCAGTCCAGCTGCAGTAGAATTTTAAAATCATTTTGTGCTGCTGTAGCTCAATTAGCTGGAAATTATATAAAATTTCCTACGACAGACGAAGACATTGCCAGAACAAAAACCTGTAAGTACAATTATCTTTTTTAATATTGTTCCTTACTATCACTACTTAATTAACAGCATTACATGAAACTTTTAAACAATACACATCTTTCCGATAAACAGTATGAAAACAAAGCCACTAATTAGCAGTCACCACCTCATATGTATACATGAGTGTCAAATGCAATAGAATAAGTAATAGTTGCCAGTTTAAATTTGTGTTTCTATTATACATTTATTTTTAAGGATTCTACAATATATCTAAATTCCCAAATGTAATTGGGTGTATTGATTGTGTTCACGTGAGAATAAAACCGCCAAAAGTAACAACATATAATACCAAAATCAAATAAAAAATATTTACTTGTTATATCTGTTTCACAGAACGACCCACAGAATTATATTTGTAGAAAAAGCTATCACTCTTTAAATGTACAAGGCTGTTTGTGACAGCAATTTAACATTTACACATTTGGTTGTTCAATGGCCAGAAAGTACTCACGATTCTTTTATTTGGAGTAATTGTACCTTAAAAGAATTTTTAAATAACTGGCATGGAGAAGGATGGCTTCTAGGTATATTAATTTATAATATTAACGAAATTATTTTCTATGAAACTATAATATCTGCAGGAGACAGTGGTTATTCATGTACAGAACACCTTCTTACTCCATTTCGGCAATCTTCGACACCAGCTGAAAATATCCTACAAAGAGCCTTTGAAGTACTGAAAAGTCGATTTCGTTGCCTGGATAATTCGGGTGGTACTTTACTGTATGACTGCGAAAAAGCAAAAAACATTAATATGACACATTGTGTATTACACAACGTTTGTATGCAACGAGGAATACCTGTGCCAAATATATGTGTACATGAACTATAGGAAAATCATGTTGATGATGTTCCGGCTGAAAGAACAGGAATACAATTACGAAAATCACTTGTTGATGGCTGTTTCCGAGTTTAACATTATTAGTGATAATTAGTTAATATATTTTATTTATTGAAATTAGTTTAGTTTACTTAAAACTATGTCTGTGTACCAATAGCTCCAATAATTAAATGTGATACTCCCAAACTAACCACACATATTTCCTTCACTGTGAATACTGTGACTGAACTGTCTCCACCGTATATGTTTGTGCGTCCACACAAATATACTTTTAAACGTTCATTACGTCTGATTTTTTACTTGTGGCTTTAACATCAACTTTTATTTGTTAATATCAGTTTTCTATATCGTGTTTGATAATGTTATTTCTATAAAATACATATATATATATATATATATATATATATATATATATATATATATATATATATATATATATACATACATACATACATAAAATCACGCGTTTCCCACTTAGTGGGTTAGCTAAAACGCGAAAATAATGAGAAATGGGGTGAAGCTCCACTGAATCACTTAACTCTTTAAAAACCTTCTATCGCCTTGCCCAAAATCATCATAACATTCATACAAAGAACATATTAATGTGACCGATTTTCGGTAGCGAATAACCGCATCCGGACCACAATAATAGTTACGCTACAATCATCCTTCGCCACACATTCCTATCCATGCACACTTCTTTCACCTCAGCCACATTCATAAACGTATTCATACATAATAACATATTAAAGTGACCGATTTTCGGTAGCGAATAACCGCATCCGGACCACAATAATAGTTACACAAAAATTATCTTTCGCTACACATTCCTGTACAAACATACTTCATTCTTCTCGTCCACATAAAAGTTCAGCTGTCTCTCCATTCTCATAAAACATTCTTACTAACCATACATCTTCACACCACAATAATTAGGAAACAATCATCCTTCGCCACACATTCCTATCCCGGAAAACTTCTTTCGCCTCAGCCACATTCATAATCGTATTCATACATGCTCTTCTTCTCTTTCCACTCAGAAACTTACGCTCCTTCAAAACACTACCAATCACATCCATCCACTTACACACTGGACGACCACGCAATTGAACACCCTCAACTTTACCAACATATATGCGTTTTGAAAGTCCTTCACTCATCATTCTCTCCACATGACCAAACCATCTCAACTGACTCACTCCAACTCTCTTAACTACATTCTTCCTAACCATACATTCTTCATACACCAAATTATTCCTCACGCGATCCCGTCTTGTATATCCACAAACACCACGTTAATACCTCCTTTCCACAGCAGTCACTTTCCTTTTATGCTTTCTCGTCCATGCCCAACATTCAATTCCATACATCAAAGTAGGCACCAGCACTCCATTATATACACTTAACCGAGCTTCTCTAGATACGTTTACGTTACGAGCAAATGTGCCCAGAGCACCCATTACCTTACATCCCGCACTCACCCTCCTATCAATTTCACGGTCAATTCGTCCATCCCTCGACATCATGCTACCCAAATATACAAACTCACTCACCTGCTCCAGTTTTACTCCATTCACCAACACATTGTATATTAAAAATTATTATCACTCTTATTTGTTAATTCTAATAAAAATCATAATTCGCGGGCATTCCTAAGTAAAAGAAGAAAGATTGTACAATAGATGCGTTCAATGAAGCTAGCAAATCTAGCATTTGCTAACCTGCGCTAAGCTGTCAAATCACAGTCACATTGAATGGTTTTGCTAACTTAGTTGGCGGTTTCATGTGTTGAATGCAGGGATATCCTACCTATTTGATGTGAAATTACGAGAAAAAAAATGAATATGGACAAAAATTTAGTAGCAATTTAAGAATAAATGTACATACATATAATTGCGACATATATTAATTCATATAATATTTTATTTTGTAGGTTCTTGCAAACAGATATAAAGAGAAAAATATTTTTAACGAAATATTAAATAATACAGAATTTGTCATAAATATTAATAGTTATATTATTATAATTTTCCATGTTTTCGCGTGCTTCTATTTAAAATGTACTACAAGAAAATTAAAATTTAATAAATAAAATAGAGATTTATTTTTAAAAATATTTTCCTTTAATTATTATGATGAAATATGAGCTATGCAATATATAAACATTTTAATTTACGCACCAAATTACAACTGATTTTTAGTATTCCCGCTATAGATGTAAATCTAGCAGAGGCAGCATATAAATTCTCGCTGCATTTGCTAGCTAGCAAATTTAGCGAACGCTAGACTAGCAGAGCGTTCAATAGAAGATACTTCCGTGTCGCTAGCTTTCCTAGCCTCATTGAACGCACCTAAAGAGTCATACGCATAATCATATTTACTTCACTTGCGTTTTAGCCACTAATTACTGTTCACATTATTAAACGACGGTAATATAATGAAAACGATTTCATTTATTAATATATATATATATATCTATATTGTAACCTTTGACATATATGTAGATGTCAACTATACGATTTGAGGAAGAAATATGAAAATTTACAAATATACCAACATAGTTATTACAAATTCTCTAAAATCTTCCCTAGAAAACCGAGAATTCACGAAGTTTAAACTTTGAAACATATGATGTGCTTGAGGTCGAAAACGACCGGAGTAATGCTTGGCGAAATAATACTCAAGTAAGTACTAGTCTGAGCATCGACTATGAATACGGATTTTAATTTCAAATCCGCGTTTCATGTTTCAAATTTAATTTTCATTTTTTATGTGGTTTTCTTCTTACATTAAACTGAAATTTAATTAAGTTTAAATCCAAGTTTTGAGAACGAATTTTTATTTCAAATACTTATTTCAAAAGTTTTTTGTTTTATATTTTTTTATGTTGTTCTTTTTTTACATTGAACTCAAATTCAATTAAGTCGAAAGTAGTTTTATTCACTCATAAGTCTTAACCTATTGAGTTAAAATAACATTTACATCAACAGTACTGCCATATCATGTATCATTAATTTTTAGAATATCTGTAGATTTCACATTAAACTTCACATCACTAATCAGTAAAGACCTATATGTATAACGAATTTGGTAAGCCCAAGTACCGAAACAGCTGATCACAATCGTTTTTGCTTTGCCTCTCCTGTAAAATTAACATTTATGAGGTTATGGCACTACTGAAACAAAAGTGCGAATATTAATCATTTGACGTTTAATCTAATTATTATGTTTTTGCATGGAAGTTGAATTCTAGTACGCTGTACGCTAGTACTAGGTATCCTTATAGTATCCTTGATCGTGATAGTGTTATACTAAAATGTCGAGCGATAAACGTGAAAGATATATATATCCTCTTCGGTAGGATTCGGGCTCACGAATGATATACCAAAAAGTTTATTATAATCAATTTTTGGTTATTTCTATGTTCCCCCTCAAACACTATGGCTCGTACCACGATCACGGTTTTAACTAAAACACGGTTTTAACTAAAACACGGTTTTAACTAAGACACTGTTTTAAGAAATGTCAAATTTCATTAAATAATGGTAATAAATACTATCAAAATATTATGTTAAAGCAGAACATAGTTTGTATTCAAACAAATATTTTTAAATAAATCGATCTTCTAACAGAAGGGTGAAATTACATTTTGAAATTTGAATTTGACATTTCTTAAAACAGTATTTTAGTTAAAACCATGATCGTGGTACAAGCCTATATATAGATAGCGTTTAAACCGTTTGAACATATTGGTAAAACGAATAATAATGTTAATTTGAAAAATGAGAACACAATGGCTGGTAGTGCGAGCTCGGTTTTAACTAAAACTAAGAAATGTCAAATTCAAATTTCAATATTTAATTTCATGCTTATGTTTAAAGAATTTTTTTTTTTAAATATTTGTTTAAATACAAACTATGTTCTGCTAAAAATCATATTTTGATATTATTTATTTTAGTTATTAAATAATGAAATTTGACATTTCTTAAAACAGTGTTTTAGTTAAAACCAAGTTCGCACTACCAGCCATTGTGTTCTCATTTTTCAAATTAACATTATTATTCGTTTTACCAATATGTTCACTAATGAATAATATAGTTAAACTTGAAAACACCAATGGAACATATTGATTACTACAATAATAATATTTGTTGGTGACAATTCAAATATGGTAAGTAATATAATAATATTTAGCAAAATTATTAAATAATAATAATAACTTTATTACCCAACAGAATCTCCAATTACAGGGTAAAGATTAAGATAGAAACTAATACAATCAAATATAGAAAAATTAATACATATAAGTTTACAGATAAAACATAGGACAAAATTTGAACAAAACTATCTTCATATAAAGAATCTGCATTACGACACATCACATGTATGGGCGAGCGCTGAAGGACATCAGTACGAGCGGTAGGTAAGTGAAAACTGCTACTATGCCTCGATGCAATCCTGGGTACATGGATTGGGATGCATGATAGCAAAAAAGGTGAGGCTATGTTGTTATGAAGAAGTGACCACCGGAATCTTACGCCGGAAACTTCTCGCCTGTAACTCAAGGATGGTAACGAATGACGCTCAAGTAAGGAATTTAAATCTGTGTCACGATCGGGATATATATGGTCAATTTTGTAGGAAATATATTTCATAAATCTTTTATGGATGCTATCAAGGTGAGAAATTTAAGTGGCATAAAAAGGGTACCATATTAAACTGGCATACTCTAATTTACTAACCACGAATGAGAAATACAAAGCTTTAATAGCAGAAATATCCTCAAACATTTTACAGTTTTGTTGGCCGAAGAGCAAGTATTTACTATATGCTCATTAAATCTAAAGTTATTGGAGAATGTAACACCTAGATCTTTAATAGAGTTCCTACGACAAAGAGTGGAACCACAAATAACATATGTATGTATGACAGTATTATTTTTTCGACTATATGATCCTATGTTACATTTATCTGCATTAAGGATGAGTTTATTATCATTGCACCAGGAAACAAGGATGTCAATATTTTCTTGTATAATAAGTGCATCAGTAATTGAGGAAATTTTACAAAATAATTTGATATCATCAGCATAAGCCAGAGTGGGACAGGTGAAAGAATCTAGCAATTCATTTATAAACAAAATGAATAATAAAGGCCCTAAATTAGACCCTTGAGGTACTCCGGAGGTAGCGATAAATGAAATGGAAGAAAAACCATTGTAAAAGACATAACAAGATCTATGAGACAGATAAGTAGCTAAAAGAGATATAAATGTAGAAGAAGAATCAAATAAACTAATTTTTTAAAGTAGTAAGCCGTGATCAATAGAGTCAAAAGCTCTGGAAAAGTCACTGTAAATAACATCGACTTGACCTTTTTTATCAATAACCTCACTAACATATTGGGAAAAGCAAGCCAAATTAGTTACTACGGAACATCCACGCATGAAGCCATGTTGGTTAAATGAGACTAAAGATTTTGTATTAAGTAAGGAATTATAAATTACTTTCTCAAATATTTTTGCGAAGTTATTTAAAATTGAAATAGGTCGATAATTTGATATTTCAGACTTGTCGCCATTTTGTAGACTGGTGTAATGCGTGTAATCTTCCATTGTTCTAGGAATGTGTTGGTTTTTATTGCTAAATTTATAATTCTAGTCAAAGGACTATCAAGAATAAATATACAATCTCTTATAAGAAATGTAGGAATCTTATCATCGCCACAAGATGCTTTATTTGGAAGTTTTGCCATAATTCATAATTGATAAAAATTCATCTTCAGAAATAACTTCAATGTTAAAAGAATTATTATTATTATGAATCACATTAGAGTTAAAGTTAAAAAAAAGAACTGTTATTGAACAAATTAGAAAAGCTTTGAGCAAACGCATTGACTATATCCTGAGGATTATTGTAAATAATATTTATCATCAAAAATAGTACCAGGAATGCGAGAGTGACCTTTCTTTAGTTGTACAAATTTCCAAAATTCACAAGGGTTGGACTTGATAGAATTTTCGGCATTTCGAACATAATTATTGTGGGCAGTCTTAATATCATTTTTAATTATGTCTTATTCTTTTAAATTCATTAAGACAGAATTCTTGCTTAGTTTGAAGCCATCTTTTTCTGTAAAACTCTTTTGTTTTTATGTTATATTTAATATTAGCTGTGAACCACGAGGGATGGGAAGATGATCTATATTTATATTTAGGAACAAATTTATCTATAGATTCATATAACAACGTATAAAATACATTGAGACAGTTATCTACATTATCAATATTGTTTAAAGTAGACCAATCGGTATTATATATAGATTGGTATAGATCTATAAAGCTGACTCTACGAAAGTTATATCTGTAGTTATGAGCTCATGGAAAATTGACATGTTCACAAGAAGGAAGATCACATTTTATAGATATAGCCGGGTGATAATCATCTTCAGGTACTAAAGGAGTGCGATTTGTTTATATTTAAATTAAAAAAATTAGAGAACACTAAATCTAATATATTATTTGAAGTATTAGGGATAGAGTTAAATTGCTGCAACTTTACAAGATCACAGAGATTTCTATAACTGGAAGATTTGGTGCAAGTAGTAAGTAATTTGCAAAAATTAGGAATATTAAAATCTCCAAGAAAAATAATATTCTCATTGATGAATAGAATTTCTAGCATGTCTGTAAACGTTTCAAGGTCTACTGTATTTACATCTGGCGGTATATACACAGCACATAAAACAAATAAATAGTTATTGTAAAACACTTGCAATCAGCGATGTCTATCAGAGGTACTGAATTTTTTATATTTCAAGTGTCTATTATTTTGTAACTAATAGAATCTTTTAGCGCGATTAAAACACCACCACCCTTAGTACGACTGGTAAGAGTAAATAATCTATCATCACGAATAACATTATAGTTACTTGGAAAAATGTCAGAATTACGAACAGAGTCACATAACCAAGATTCAGTCACAACAATTACATCATATGACGAAGAACAGCAATTTACATAAAACAAATGACATTTAGAATTTAAGCCCCTAGTGTTTTGATAGAAAATATGGAGTGAAACTGGAGATCTGTTTGGCGAATTCAGTTTAAAGAAGATACAATTTTAGGTATATTATTGATATATTTAATAGTTAAATTAGTCTCGCCATTAGCAATATGGGAATCCAATTCAAGCTTTACAGATTTAAAATATTCAATCTGCATTTTAGTACGATCACCAGAGATAGTACGATACGAGTATGTTTCCATTTATCAATAGTTTTTAATGTTTTAGATTTTTTTTGTGATTTGAAATACATCATCGGAAGTGGATAGCTGAACTTTTATAGGACGTGAAAGTGTTTTTGTGTTGTCATAACGGCCAATGCGAGAGAATTTAATAATAGTACAATTAACACCAATATCAGCAAAAATAGTCTTAATTAGGAGAGAGTCATTTTCATGTGACAGATCTTTACTTATGGTATTGTTTTCTGGTGATCCATAAATCATGACATTGCAGGAACGCTTCTGACGCTCAGTAATTTCCTGGATGATATTTTCAGTCAATAAAAGTAGAGGTTGAGGTGCACGCTCTTCTTTCAATAATTTCTTCATGTCTTCCAAATTTTTTTGTAGGTTAATGATAGCTAGTATGAGACTATCAATATCATCACCAATAGTACGGCAGGTGGAACAATACCATTTTATACCAGATTGTTTATTATTTATGGAGCGAGCCATAGAAGCATTAACATCAACGCAGTCTATATTAAAATTGTACTTACAAACATTACATGTTACAAACCTACGAAGTTCAGTTGCAGAATTGCAACAATGACACTTGTCAGACATGATGATCACTAAGTAAGTACGAAAATAAAACAATAACAATACATCTAGAATTTGACAGATGTATTTGTGTTGATAAATGTGAACATATTCTGTATGAACCCAAGCAGAAATAAACAAGTATAAACAAAGAGATGCAACCACGTTTTTAAGAATAAAAGTATAGGATAAAAAATTTAAGAACTTACCCTTAAGGTAGATTTTTAGAGAATTTGTAACACATTCACATAGAAAAGAAATAAACGAATCCACTAATACCAAAAAAGTACGTATAACACAAAATGAAACCACTAAAAAACAGCAAAATTGCAGAGCAAAGAAATATGCGTCAAAGCCTATGCTTATCTCGTATCAATATTAAAGAGAAAAGAGATACATATTTTTATGATATTTATTATAATTTATTGAAAGTTGTATCCCTTAACTAAAATACAGCATTATTACCTATTTAAAAGTGGACAAGAGACAGGTGTAAATTTACAGAAGCGCGCAATGTGATTAAAAATGTAGTACAATTTTTTGATAATGCTAAAGTGCAAGGTAAACTGCCTGTAACCCTACAACAAGCAACCGATTTAGCAGCTGCTGCCATAGGAAAGTCTCCTAGATTTATTAAACGAATTAGAAAAGAAACGCGTGAAGCAGGCGAATGCAATTTAATTACACCAAAGAGAAAAAGACTGAGAGTCCATAACAAAATAGAATTGAACAATTTTAAATTTGATATTTTGAGACGAACTATACATGAAATGTATACGGTAGACAAGACAGTACCAACTATCAAAAGCTTGTTAGTAATGAAATATTAGATCAACAAAAACCTGTTGTATATTTGGATGAAACATATATTCACCCAAGTCATGGTCCCAGTAAATGTTGGCAATCAGCAGAAGTTTTGGGAATATTACACTCCAATCGTACAGGACAAAGATTAGATATAGTTCACGCGGGTGGATCTTTCGGATTTGTACCCGGAGCATTGCTTATATTTAAATCACATGGAAAAGCAGGAGATTACCATGATGATATGAACCATGAGAATTTCATTCGCTGGTTACAGCAGCAGCTTATACCCAATTTACCACCAGCGAGTATTGTTGTCATGGATAATGCTAGCTACCATAGTGTTCAAGTAGAAAAAGCACCAACACAACAAAATAAAAAGGAGGAAATAGCGACCTGGCTACGTAAAAAAGGTGTGGAAATACCTGACGATGCAAGAAAAGCGGAATTACTTGAAGTCGGTAAGCAAGTTAACGTTGAAAAATCGTATGTTGTGGATGAACTTTTGAAGAAATGTGGCCATACAGTACTTCGTTTACCACATTATCACTGCGAACTTAACCCAATAGAGTTTATATGGAGTTCATTTAAACATAAGGAGCTATGAAAAATGTGGATCACAGAGCAAAAAATCTGGAACAAATACTAAAAGATGCATTTGATGGAATAAAAACAGAAGAATGGAAAAAGCAATGTGACCATGTCAGACAAGTTGCTGCAGAAATGAGAGGAAAAGATGCTCTAATGGAAGATGTAATGGAATCATTTGTGATTGCAGTCGGTGATTCCAGCGACAGCGAGTGTTCAGAAGGTAAATTTTTCATTATATATTCTATTTTCTATGTATATACATATACCGTATGTCCACGGATCGAGTTCCAAAGAGGAAAAACTTTTTTATTTTACAAAAAAATGTATTCTTGATAAAAGTTTTTGGATGTCCCGAAACGGCCAATTCAGTTTCAACATTTTCAAATTTTCTTTTAGTTTCAGATAAAAATCGAAAAATTGGTTGTTTTAGTTGAAAATTTGTTATAAAAATCACCTCTATTTGATATGTAAATATTGGGGAAACCTTTGTTTAAATTCTTCGACAACTCGACTGATCGCTTTATTACCTTTGCCCTAGCATTGAATTAGGTAAATTCGTTCGTCTTTTGACAACATTTTCAACGATTATGGTTGATTTTTATAACTGACAGTTAATGAAAATAAATAGCGGCAATTACCATGGCAACGCAAACTTATTTTTTTTTTTCAACTAAAAAGACCAATTTTTCGATTTTTATCTGAAACTAAAAGAAAATTTGAAAATGTTAAAACTGAATTGTCCTAGTGAATCTCATGTACTAGGTTGACATCAGATACCTGCTTATTCAGCTACGGAAAGTTACTAGTGGCTGATGCAATAGTTGTGCAATAAGGGTTGGACCCTACATTAACCCTCCCCCCTTAAGACGAAAGAACATCTGTTGGTTCCTCAAAAGGTGTTGTTTCGATATTCTGTTTACTATGAGAAATTTGTTTTATTGACGATTTTCTTGCAATAATGGCCAAATAAATATTTCTAATTAACATTATTGCAACAACTGCAATTACTACGTATAATAATATGTCGTAGAATATGGAATGTGATTCTGATTTGTAGACTTGATTTAAATGAGTTATTTTTTGTGTTGGAATTTTGATTGTTTCTAAATTTCTTATGTTTAAGGTTTTATTAAATATTAACTTTTTGTTATTATTAACAATATTCAAATTTATTACTTTATCGTAGTTAATGTTTTTATAAAGTTTTTGTTTATTAATTAAGCAAATTTCTTTCAGTAAATACCAGAGATTTCTCTTTCTTGCATTTCATTATCACATTCGATATTCATCGATTCCTTATGTGGTAAATGAAGATATACAATGTTTGAATTTAGAATTGAAATTATTTCATTATGGCTAAGTATCTTAACATAATTACAATTATTATTATTTCTATGAAAATACAAATTTTCTAAACACTTGTCGGGTATTGAACTGTCCTCACTGCAAATGTACAATTTGTTTTCTACTAGTGTGCATTTATTCAAATGTGTGATCTGTGTGTTGGAGGTAGAGTAATATCCTGGTTTTACACTTAGGGTTACAAAGGTGTTGTGTATAGTGGGTATAGGGGTGACTTGTATGAGTTCGGTTTTTAAGAGAGGAATAGGAACGTCTATTATCAGTTCTAGCGTGAGTTTTTCATATTTACAATAAACTTTAATTAATTGTTGATTTTGCCAATTTTTGATTATGAGGTTTTTGAAATCGTTTGGCAATAATTTAGCAATTTCCATTTTGATATCTTCTCTGGATAATATTCCGAAATAGAGAGTATTTGTTTCACAGAATGCGAAAGTCGTTTCAATTTCATTCATAATGCTTATCAGGTTTGTTGATTATTTTGTCTTGAATTGATTTATTATTTTTATTAATTTTGTCAACTTGGTTGTTGAAATAATTTGCGATATTTTTGTTAAAGACAATTACTTGATTTAAATTATCTTTGAGTGTGTTTTCGTTTATAGATTTTAGTGCATTGTCATATTTTTCCTGGTCTGAAGCGTCTAAATTCCCAGTTATGGTCTTAATAATGAAACCTTTGTATTTGTATTTTATTATTAATTATATCTAAAAAGTTCTCTAATACTATAAAATTATTATTTATTTCTTCTACATATGCATCGCTACTGTATTTATTGTTTATTTTGGATTTTATTTTATTATAATGAATCGTGAGATTATTGTAGGATTCTTTAATTTTATTAAGATTCAAGTTCACGTAAATGTACTTATTATTACTGGATATTAGGGTCTCGCCTAGTTTTAGGACGTTAATTCCGGGGTTATCTCTTTCGTCTCTGATGTTGTCGGCTGTGCCGGATCGCATGGCTCTGTAAATTTACGATAAGGTTTTAGATTATCGAGTTTTATCTTTTTGTTGTTATTCGTTATTATCTGTGCACGGTCTTTAATGTACTTTTTAATTTCTTGTTTTTTATATCGCGGTTTTTCTATTTTATCGGTATTGCGTTTAGCCTGCTATTCGTACACTTTCTTTTGCAATTTGCAAGTGCCCGCTTGTGAGGTGGCGTATTTCGTTTTATTTTTATCTAGCAAAAATTTGGTTTCCTCGTAAATTTTTTTCATTATTTCCTTATGTATTTCAACGTAATTATCTGTTATTATTTCGGGAGATATTTCTTCTTGTGATTCGTTAAAATGGCCGAAAAAGATTTCGTTTGGAGTTCGTTTTGTTGCTGAATGAATAGTTTGATTGTATACCAGAAGGGCGTATCGGGTTTTGTTGCTTGTACTTAAATTTTTAAAGTCTTTGTTTTGTTCTAATATTCTCATGTGCTCTATAAGAGTGGAGTGAAAGCTTTCTGTTACCGTTGCTTTTGGGATTATTTACGCTGATTACGTGTATACGAATATTTTTAATGGGGTCCCGTGGCCGCGTGCCTGAGTGTCTGGTCGCGAACCTGGGGGAACCGGGTTCGATCCCGACTGACGCCAATTATTTCCAATTTTAAATGGCACGAAAGTGACCCCTGTGGTGCACTCTCCACGCCAGCTATGAGTGCCCGTGAGGTGACGCCTGGTAAGCGCCCACACGGTAAAATATATCGTCATCATTACCGATGTCTACATGTGTTGTAGATACTGGCACACCCAGAAATGGGTAATATGCCGTGATGATATATTTATTTATTTATTTACGAATATTTTTAGAGGATAAGAAATTGAAAATTAGTTGATTGTTAAATTGCAAGCCATTATCTGAGATAATTAATTTTGAATTTCCGAATATTGAAAAGTATTTAATTAATTTTTCAACTATGGTTGCTGTATTAGTTTCTGGCAAATGATATATCTAGGCGTGTTTTGAAAAACTGTCTATAATTGTTAAGAATTTATCCTTTTTTAAGGATAGTATATCGATATGAATTATTTCAAGGGGTTTTGAAGCAGTTGGGGTTTTTATTAATGGAATTTTGGGTGAATTTCTTTCATTTTTTTGAAAATATCTTCGTATTTATCAAAGTAAGTAAATATGTCTTCATTAGATTTTTTGTTCGAGATGTGATAGTTCTGTTAAGAAGTGAACTTCATTTCTTTTATCTCCATATTCTTCGATTAGTAATGTTTTTAAAGATTTCCAGTCTGTATAAGTTTTAGTTGCAAACTTTGTGTTCGCCTCTTTAGTTATTTTCTTTCGAATTGTATGTAAAATAATCCTTTCAACAATTGCAGATAAATTTTGTTTATCGATAATTTCAATTATTTCATCGCAAATATTAATAAAGTGTGACAGGGTGCCAGTGATCCCATCATATTCAGGTATGATATCTACTAATTCTTTAATCTCGTTAGGGATTTTTGGAATTGTGCTCAATGTGGCTGGTTGTATTTGTGGTGGATTCAATGTGTGTGTTTGTGTAATGTGTTTTATAACAGTGATACAGTAATAAGTTTTACTAAAATAAAACAATGTAGATTGTTATTACTTTGTAATTTTTGAATAGCGTAAGTTGTTTAAGAACAATGAATAGTAAAATGTAATAAACTTACATTAATATTAATAGTAAATTCACGACGGCCAATTTCATGGTCCTGGTGGAGTGTATTTGGGATGGCTCCTGATGTCCGCTCAGGTGGTGGAGTCGAGATGTCTTCTGCGGGCGATCCGCTTCTGATGACTTTCTCGGAATTAACGACGATATGATTAGCCTTTCCTCGTCGGAGGTTGTGTAGAGGGTCTTGTAGCCTGATGTACTTGTAGTTTTGGTTCCAATGCTTCGGAGTGTGAAATCTTCGACGAATTGATCTCACTAATAATTATTGTAGTGAGATTTCGGACTTCTTTAGCACTCTGGGAACTTGATGGTTCGTAGATGCCACGTTTAACACTTGAAAGTGACGACTTAAACTCTTCAACGAATTAGAGATTCTAGTTTAGAAAATCTTCGGAGTTTAAAGTCTTTTGGGCATCCTACCGACTGCGCCAAATAAATCCGGGATCCGTAGGATTTGATTTTTAAAAATAATTTATATTTTATTTTAAAGTTTATTAATGTTTATTTATTTAAACAAAGTACATTTATTTATCGAAGCAAGACTTATCTCTAAGATGACTTTCCACAAACTGAGTATCCTAGTGAATCTCATGTACTAGGTTGACATCAGATACCTGCTTATTCAGCTACGGAAAGTTACTAGTGGCTGATGCAATAGTTGTACAATAAGGGTTGGGACCCTACATAAATTATATATATATATATATATATATATATATATATATATATATATATATATATATAAGTTATAGTGCTATCCCTGTACTCCATAATAGACAAAGTGCCGATGTGCCAGAACGTGACTCTCTCATATTTCATTAGTATAAAAACATATGTAATGCTTTAGATTAGCCAGTCTGTATTCTATTATCATATTATCAAGTAGTTTATAGCATATTATAATTTGTACTCGCAAAAATAAAACTTTTTAAAAACCTATTTGATCGAACGAGAAATTTAAGTGGCGCAGTCTTGGTAGGATTGCCAAAACAATTTAGCGAATATAAATTGTTTCACTTTCGTGATTAATTTGGCAAATTCGAATATCTCCATACTTCGATCACCGTATCCTGCATCTGAGAGGACATCAGAAGCAAGAAACATCTCGACGAGCCGAGCGAGCCAAGCTGAGCGGACATCAGTGCAACTCCTGCCTCAACTTCGAGACGAGACCGTGTTCGACTTCAGGGCACATGAAGCCGACACTACTATTTTTGTGAGTACCATATATCATTCAGAGAACCAGAATCTTTGTCAGATTCAAATAATTCAGAAGCAGACTCCGATCTCGAAACAGAAGATCGTATAATTAATTTAAATACAAATCCTATTAATAATATCACATTAAGAACGCCATTATTAAACATGGTTACTCCTGTATTAAAAAAGGAATATCTGGACATGGTGCCAGAGTTCCATGGGGAACGTGAATTACTCCCTAGGTTTACTAGCGTTTGTGAAAAATTAGTAACAAAATTTTATAATACTACAAACACAAACGATTTCCAAAATGAATATTTAATGAGCAGTATATTAGCCAAAATAAAAGGTGAAGCTGCTATTAACATTGCAATTTCCACAATTTCAAAGTGGGAAGATCTGAAAACAGCATTAAAAAATGCTTATTCAGACAAACGTGACTGGTTCACACTAAATATGGAAATAACAGAGCTGAAACAAAATCCTAATGAAAACGTTTTTGATTTTTACGGTCGTTTACAACACCTCTTAAATTTACAAATTTCTTATATTTCAACAAACGCTGCTGCCGAAGCATCCGTAGTAATGATTGACTATTTTCAACATTATGCTTTACGCGTTTTACTAAAAGGTTTAAAAGAACCTATAGGTCAATTAATGAGGGCAAAGAACCCTACAGACCTAAATTCAGCTTTAAGTATGTTAGCAAATAACTTTCAATTTGAATATTATCCCAAATCCAAAAACACTAATCAGCACACACCCAAATTAAATCAAAAACCACAAATCCACCAACCAAGATACAATATTCCTAAACCCATACCCTACTTTAATTACACACCCAATAAAACTCTGCATCCTTCACCTATGCAACAAACGACATACAGACAACAATATACTCCTCAACAACAAAAACAATATAATCCTCAACAACAAAGACAATATACTTCTCAACAACAAAGACAATATACACCGCAAACACCACGCCAAGGTCCGTCCACCAGACAAAACCTTCCTACACCTACTCCGATGAGTATTTCCACGCGAAATACAACTCAATACCGTCCTGCACAAAACCGCGCAAACACAGCGGGAGAATTATTTAATATCAACGAGTCAGCCGAATCTGCCGTTGACCCATATGTTTATTACGATAACTAAGAACAAACTGACCAAGTATTAATTGATAACAATGATTATGAAAATCCACAAAACCCCGACAATTTCGAAGACGATAATTTTTTAGACATCGCAGCCTCGGAAACAATAGAAACATTTTACCCGGAGTCGAACTAATGAACCTAACAAATAAAAGTAAATTACCTTATATTATATTCCCTGAAAATAATCTGAAAGTTTTAATAGACACAGGAAGTACGAAATCTTTCATAAAACCTACCATAGCGCATAAATATTACAAAAATTCAATTTTTAAAGACCCTTTCCAAATTTCAACTGCGCATGGAACTTCAATTGAAAATTACAGCACACTCGTACCTATTTCAAAATTATTTAATTTAAAGAAAAATGCAAGTTTAAAATATCACATTTTTGATTTTCACGATGAATTCGATCTCTTATTAGGATTAGACAATCTGAGTACATTAAAAATAATTATAGACCTGAATAAAAATGTAGTAACAACACCCACCTGCCAAATAAAAATTCAACATCAAAATTCTGAAAATAAAATTAATACAAACAATATTTGTCAGCCAAATAATAATGTAACATTAGACCCCAAAACCGAAAAGGTAATCAAAATTCAAGTAACTCAACAAAACGGAACCATTTTAATACCAAAACAACAACAGAATAATTTAATCATCCCCGAATGTGTCACCACAGCCAATAATTACCTTGCACTTTGTACAGCAATTAATAATTCAGAATCACATATCAACTTCACACAATTAGAACCAATTACTGTAGAAAACATCTCCAATTATGAAACGTACTCATCACCCAATTTTAATTTCATTCAATCAGAAAAAATTAAATTCGATATTTCAAAAATTCGGTCAGATCACATGAATTCGGAAGAAAAATCAGCTATTACTAAATTAATTCACGATTATTCTGATATATTTCACGTAGACGACAAAAATTTAACATTTACTAATCAAATTAAACATTCCATAAAAACAAGTGACGAAATTCCTATTTATATGAAATCTTATAGATATCCAGAAATTCACCGACAAGAGGTACGTTCTCAAACACAAAAAATGTTAGATCAAAATATTATTAGACCATCATGTTCGCCATGGTCATCACCTATTTGGGTTGTCCCAAAAAAACTTGACGCATCTGGTAAACGCAAGTGGCGTATAGTGGTAGATTACAGGAAATTGAACGAAAAGACTATTAGCGACAAATACCCATTACAGAACATAACTGATTTACTAAACAAACTCGGACGTTGTCAGTATTTCACTACGTTAGACTTGGCATCTGGTTTCCACCAGATTGAAATGGACAAACAAGACATTCAAAAAACTGCATTTAACACGGAAGACGGGCATTATGAGTTCACTCGTATGCCTTTTGGCTTAAAAAACGCACCCGCGACATTCCAACGCGTTATGGACAATGTTCTGAGAGGGTTAGTAAACAAAAAATGCCTTGTTTACCTCGACGACATTATTATATTTAGTACAAGCCTACAAGAACACATTCAAAATTTAAAATTAGTTTTCGAACGTTTGAAAAATTCAAATTTCAAAGTACAACTAGATAAATGCGAATTTCTTAAAAGAGAAGTAGCGTATTTCGGGCATATCGTAACCCCTGAGGGCGTGAAACCAAATCCCGACAAAATTTCGGCTGTTCTAAATTTTCCAATTCCAAAAACTACAACACAAATTAAAGGTTTCTTAGGACTTTTAGGCTATTATCGAAAATTTATTAAAGACTTCGTTAAGATAACAAAACCGCTGACTAGACGCTTAAAGAAAAATGCTGTTATTGACATTAACGACCCTGAGTACAGACAATGCTTTGAAAATTGCAAGAATTTGTTGACTAACGAACCACTACTCCAATATCCAGATTACGACAAAGAATTTAACTTGACATGTGACGCGAGCCAGCTGGCGATTGGAGCTGTGTTATCCCAAGGTAGTCTAGGCAACGACCTACCAGTAGCTTACGCTAGCAGAACACTGAACGAGACAGAGATAAACTATTCTACCATTGAGAAAGAAATGTTAGCTATCATTTGGGCGACTCAGTATTTTAGAACTCACTTATTAGGACGCAAATTCAAAATCTATACAGACCACCGACCCTTGCAATGGCTATTCTCGTTAAAACAATGTAGCCAAAAATTAATAAGATGGCGCCTCAAATTAGAGGAATATGACTATGAAATAATCTATAAGAAAGGCAAACTTAATACCAATGCCGACGCCTTAAGCCGTATACCTGTTGAAATTAATAAAACTCAAAATTTACAATCACAAACACAAGTACATGACACTCCACTAGCTCTATTCAAAGACTACTTAGATAAGAAACATTGCCTTAATCACAATAATAACAATATTATTGAAGTAATAGGAAATCTATTCGATGCACCATCTGACTCTAGTCTAGCTCATTGCGTGAGCAAAGATTTAGAAATGTCATCGGGTATTGCCAAAAATTTTAAAATTAAATTTAACAACGTACACAAATTAAAATCTCAAAATCCTCAACTTCATAACCTAGTATATTTAAAAACCCCACAAAGATATCTATTATACTTAATAACAAAGGAAAATTATTACAATAAATCTACTAAACAAGACATATTCTATACCTTACTAAATTTGAGAAAATTCTGTTTACATAATAATATCAAAAATTTAAGTATACCAAAAATTGCATGTGGACATGACAATCAAATTTGGAACGAAATTAAATCAATGTTAAAATATATTTTTGATAATACCAACATACTAATAACCGTTTACAAACTCCCTGAACCCAAAATTCCCCAAACCGAATTAAACATAAACGAAACAGAAAACATGAAACACTTTCATAAATTCATAGAAAATTTTAACACAGAGTTAAGGAATAAAACAGATAACAAAGACGACGATACGCAATCCCTTGCAGTCGAGGTAGGTGACTCACAACATAATGAGATAAACGATGACGACACAAGCGATAGCGATATCACAATACATTCGAGTAAAGAAAATCCTATTGTCGGAATCCCGATAGTAGAATGCCCCGTAAACTATGGCAAAAATCAAATTATTATAACAGAAGTCGATTTTAATCCCAAACAAGTAAAAATTACAAAATTATACGAACACAAAAAATTACGAATGGAAGTAGAATTTTCAAAAAATAATTACAAAACTGAAATGATTGCTTTTATTAAAGAATATCTTGTTCCAAAAATAAAATATCATATTTACTTTCAAAACGAACTATATGAAAAATTCAGTTTAATTCTTCAAAATTATTTCAAAAATTCTCAACTATGTTTAGTAAAATGTACAAAATATTTAAGCGACGTTACCAATGAGGAAGAAATCATACACATCATATCGAATTACCACTGCAGCAAAAGTAACCACTGTGGTATTGATGAAACAGAAGCGCGTATAAAACAACAATATTACTGGCCAAAATTAAGAAAATCCGTTCAAACATTTATTAATAGCTGTGAAATATGCCAAGTAACAAAATACGACAGGCGACCCTTAAACGTAAATTTAAACATCACACCCACAGCTACGAAACCTTTCCAAATTTTACATATAGACAGCATTACTTTAGAACAAGCTAAATTTTTGACTATCGTAGATTCATTTTCAAAATATGCACAAGCATACAAATTAAATTCAGGACAAGGCATAGAAGCTTGTAATAACCTAGTCAAATATTTTACACATCATGGAATCCCAGAACAAATTATTTCAGATAACGGGTTAGAATTTAAAAACTCAGTCGTAAAAGAATTGCTGACACTACACAAAATCGACATACATTTCATAAGCTCACAACATCCAGAATCTAACGGCATAATAGAACGATTCCACTCGACCCTTATCGAACACATAAGACTGTTTAACAATCAAAAAGAATACAAAACGGAGCCTATAGAAGCCAAAGTAAATTATGCGTTATTAGCTTATAATAACACAATTCATTCTGTCACAAAATTGAAACCATGCGAAATTATTACCGGCCATTTAGATACCAACTCCCCATTTAATATCGACCTCGAAAAACAGCTTATTAACAATTATATAGAAAGTCATAAGAATAAAACTAAATTACTTTCCGAATCAATTAGAGACAAAATCCAGGCAAATAAAGAAAAGGTAATAAATAAATGTAATGAAAATAGAGAAGAATTACCCAAAATCCCCAAAAAGGTATACGTGAAAAATAAACAGAAACAACAAAAAACTAAAAACAAATACAAACCCGAAAAGCTAAAGAAAATTAATAAACGCTTTAAAACAGGAAAAATACAAACCACCCACGGTAATACAACAGAGAATATCCACCTCTCTAACATTAAACGTCCTAGAAAAAAAACTTACAATTTTGAACCAATTCCAGGTTGTTCGCATTGGGACAAGGAACAATAATTAGAAACATAACAGAAAACATCGGAATCCTTCCCATCAATCTCGGTCCTGCCAAACTCGAAAAGACGACTCACACCTTCATACTCTACTACAATCTCCAAGCTCTTCTTAATCAGTACAAAAATCTAAACACACAATACTCAGCACTAAAATCAAGCATATCTAACCATTCACAGTATTTCAATGAACTCGAAAATTATGATAAAATATTAGAATTTATTCGGACAAAAATTGAAACAAAAATTAATAACATCGGATTTCATTCTGATCATCATAAAACTAAACGTGGCTTAATATATGGATTGGGGACAATATTCAAATCAGTCACAGGAAATTTAGATGCCGAAATGTTTGCACATATGCAAGAAAACGAGCATAATTTGGAAAGTCAACTCAAACTCTCATACTCGGTGAACCATCAAATTATTCAAAATTTTAATAAAACAATCTCAGATATTCAGCACAACGAAGAAATATTAAAATTAAAAATTTTACAACTTTTCAAAATAATAAACAGTACGCACATTCAAAGTATACTGTATGGCAAAAATATTTTCGATCAACTTACTATATTATACAATTCTATATTAAGCGTCTTACAAGACATTGAAAATTCAATCACCTTTTGTAAATTAAGAACGCTGCATCCTAGTATAATACACCCCATGGAGCTACTAGCAGAATTAAAACAAATATCAAAATTTTACTATTTGCAGTTACCATTCGAACCCAGACAAGAGAACCTTTTAGACATCGAATCCTTGTTAAAAATAAACTGTAAAGTAGAAGCGACCCAAGTAATCTATTTCATTTCTACCCCCATAAATTTCGAAAAAACTTTTGAACTCTACTACATGTACCCAATTCCAACCAAATATGAATCAAAATTTATTACAATCATCCCTAATACGAAATATCTTCTTGAATCTGATAAAGAGATCGTGCCCCTGAATGATATGTGTGTTCAAGCAAAAATATTTCAGTGCCCTAATAAATATCACGCCCACTTCTCAGCGATCTGCGAAGAAGAAATATTCCAAAATCAAACTTCGAGTCACTGCCATTACACAAAAATTAACTTAATTGAAAATCATGTCGAAGTAATTCCAGAAATCAACAAATACCTAACCGTTTTCCCACACGAGGAGAAAATCACCATTAAATGTCACGAAGAAACCAACATCCAAACCTTAGAGGGAATCTTCCTAATCAATAATCAAGACAACTGCGAAATTCACTTCAGACAACAAATACTAATATTCCAAAATGAAAACCATGGCCAACCCCTACTACTTCCTAAATTGAACCTAAAATCCCAACCGTATAAAATTACAAATTTCTCTATTAACCTAAATCCCTTGAAATTAAATGATATCTCCTTGAATCCAATCGTTCCGATAACAGAAAAAACATACAACATGCACATCCCAAGTATATGGTCCATCATCCTGTACGTGGTTGCTGCAATCATCGTTGGGTACTTCATACGTAACCAAATAAAGAAGAGGAAATCAGCCAAGCAGACAAGGTCATCTCGCACCCCAGAAGACGTCGAACTTCAACTCCCCCAGGAGGCTCGAATCTGAGGAGGGAGGAGTTATAGTGCTACCCCTGTACTACATAATAGACAAAGTGCCGATGTGCCAGAACGTGACTCTCTCATATTTCATTAGTATAAAAACATATGTAATGCTTTAGATTAGCCAGTCTGTATTCTATTATCATATTATCAAGTAGTTTATAGCATATTATAATTTGTACTCGCAAAAATAAAACTTTTTAAAAACCTATTTGATCGAACGAGAAATTTAAGTTATATATATAATGCTGATTCAGATTCGGAATCTGAAGCAAATTCTGATACTGATTTTGGAGCACATTCATTATCACCGGACACTAAGTAAGTTTTTAATTTTTATATGCATTACATATAAATGTGTGATATTCATTTTTCTTTTATTTTTACATCTAAAATATCTGACTTTTAAAATCTCACTGTAGCAAAAATCATAGAAGCAATCACTAATTAATGTTACGTCTTCTACTACCACGTATTTCTTTCCCATTAAATTTTGTTGACACTGAGATCTTTATTTTTCGTATCTACTTTATAATAGAAACAGACAAACGAAGTACTGTATTATCATGTTTTATTCAGCGGGTTAACATATTCTAGTAATTTCATTTTTCGCATCAACTAGTATTCTTATAATATTTTTATTACCTAGACAAGTCACTATTTCTGCTCTGTGATATGTCGAAGTTGTAGCCACGTTGTAGCTTTGTCCTCATGAACATTATGATACCAAAATTTTCCATGACAACATATACTTTGGGAGAAATTACAAGCATTCATTGCATGAAATTGTTGAGGTTCATGTCGTCATGGGTTCTCCAAATTTTATTTGTGATTTGAATATAAGTAATGCTTTATGAAATCAGATTTTCCACCTAAATGCATTATAACCCAGCTTGCTACACGTAGTTTTTTTTCTGAGTTTTTATAAATCTAACTAACTTTCCTCTGGCGATAACTACTAAATTGGTATCGTATTGATACAGGCATGATCAGTTTTCCTTGCCTAAAAATCAAAATGCTGTACCACATTTTTTATCATTTGGCGCGCTTCTTATACCGACTTTTTTGTATAACACAATTTATATTTTCTGTTATATATTAATATTTATTTTTTGATATATTTATTTCAAGAGCTTAATTACTTTTCCTTACGCATAAAAACAGTAATATCAGGTAAGAAATAAGAATTACATAGATATTTTCTTTTTAAATGAACCGCTAAAAATTGTATAGAAAACTTCTGTCTTCGAATGTACTGTTAACGATAGCGACACCATAGACCACGCCTGCCAAATCGAGGTCAGGGGCACATATCGCTTGGTCGGACAATAGTTATAATGTTATTTGTTCAATGTTTAAAACTTAATTTAATCATTTCATCAAGAAGATTATTAATATATATTTTTATTTAAATATTCAAATTTATTTATAAACGATGAAGAGAAATAATATTAATCATAAAATTATTTAGAATGATGTATTTTCATAAAATAGATATTAAAACTAAACATAGTTGACCTTGGTTTTACAAATGATATGTTTGTTCACAACTATATTAAAAAAAAAATCGGCTGCTAATTTCTCTCTCATGCTTAGAATGATTGTAGTATTCGCAACTAAACCCACCGGTGGCGGCGCTGTGATCGTTTCAAATATGGTGGACGTAACACATACTGTCATTTAATAACTCATATATTTCTATGTTGTTTGTACTGTGTGAAAAGAAGAAATTAATTCAAAATAGCTTACTTAACGATAAAAAGATTATATATATAGCTTAATTCGTAAGTATACAATACCGATATGTATTTACTTCATTGATGTGATATATATTTGTAGATAAATATGAGTTTCAAAGATTGTGCTTTGAGGTTAACTCTAAAAAGTTTATTTGAATTCTTGGAAGCGACTCATACATCACGAAATATTGTGGAAGGAGAAGAAATATTGAATTCAGGATTCATATTAATGTGTGGTGTTACAAGTATCAATAACATAGAAAATACTCATAATATTTTTGCTCTGTGTTTACAAACCAGCGCTTTATCTTCACTTCCACATGAAATTACCGGAAGTGTTTATGAAGACAGTAGTTTAATAATACAATCATTTCACTGTTCATGTAAAGCAGGGAGTAGCCAAAAATGCAAACATATTGCCGCAGTATTACTTTATTTAACTAGGTGACATCATGTATTCAATTTAAATTTGCATGCCCAGGATCAGGGAATATGTGATTTTGTAACCATTGTTATTATTCTGACTAGTTAGTCCTTTTTGTTTGGCTGCGTTTTTTTTTTTTTTGTTGCAGGTGTAAAATCTCTGATTTAGAAGAAATATCGCAAACAGATGTGAAATGTAATTGGAGCAAGCAAAAGAATAAAGCATTAAATAATTTCAAGCCTATGCCCATACTCGAAACCGATTGTTTTAAAAGTGATACATTGCAGAAAAATTTTAATGAAATCAGTGATGAACAAAAGAATGATTTAAAAACTTTATTTTTGAATTCTAATTTAAATTCTGCTTTATCAAAAAGGTTTGAACTGTAATATTTTGTTTAAATTATTATTGAGCAAATGTATTGTTCTAGTGTACATCGACAAAGACACATAGAGAATAATTATGGTATAGACATAAATCTTGCTGATATAGAAGAAAGCAAAATTTTAACAAATTTGAAGGAACAACCAATAGAACAATTAGATCTTTGTTGCCAACAATTATACAACAATTTATTTCATAACATCGATGTTCAAAACATATGTAATGAAACAAAAAATAGTAGGAAACGATGGCATGAGGAAAGGCAATACAGAATCACAGGGTCGCGATGTTGCGAAATTTATACGTACAAGAAAGAAAATTGGGAAATGAAGGCAAGCAAATATTTTTGGCCTAAATCTTTTCAAAATGAAAACATGCGTTATGGTTTAGTAACTGAAAAAGAGGCTAGAGATATTTATATACGAAATTTGGGCTATAAAGTTATTCAAACTGGATTAATTATAAATAAAAATAATCCTTGGCTTGCTTATTCCCCAGACGGAATTATTTTAGATATAAATAACAAACCAAAAAAATTGTTGGAAATAAAATGTCCGATTAAAGGTATGATTTAATATTTATTATTTCATTACTTAATATGTTTTTGATTTAGGACAAATATGCAGCCCATTGGAATGCTATCCGGACCTTGATTATTTAAAAATTATTAATTATCGCCTAAGTCTTAATCCTAAACATAAATATTATGGGCAAGTACAATTGGGAATGCTTTTATTGAATGTAATGGAATGTGATTTCATTGTTTATTCTTCTAAAAGTCAGACATTCCTTAACATTATTGTTGCTTTTGATGAAGAATTTGTTAAAAAAATGGTCATGAAATTAAAAGAGCGATATTTTAAAAAAATGTTACACGTTTTATGTCTCAACAAAAAGTAATATATTATTAGATCACTGTGCTATGTGCAGAAAGATAGTTAATAAAATAAAATATATATGTAAAAATTATTTGTTTTATTAAATTTACAAAGAAAATTAAATTTACTTAATGTGCACAATTTCTAAATAACATTTTTCTTAGGATATTACATTGATTAAATACATTACTGATATTTTCTTCAATCGTCATAAAAATGGCATCTTTTGTGACTTGATTCACAGGGTAGAAGCATCATTTCTACGCCCCGTCGTAGAAATTAGCTATTTCTACTCCGGCGGCATAGAAATGAAATAAATAAATATCCATAGCAAGTATATAAAATGAGCGAATAAGAAGTAACTTGTAAAATGAATACCTGTCAGATCGCCCCAAGTTAAGAATATAAAATTATTCTTATTTAAACGTCAAAACGTGAAAATTTTCACTTGAATGTTTTAACAAAAAGTAAATAAAATGAGCAAACGTACTTCACGTAAAATATTTTTTCTACTCCCATGCGTGAAGTGAGTACTTCACATATCAATTTTTATGTGTTAAGTTTGATTTTTTGCATACTGTGCGTGAAGTAGCACTTCACGCACCGTTCATTATTTTAGGTATTACAAACTGTATTAAATTTTAATAAAACAAAGCTGTTAAACACCCGTAACGTTGGTAACCATGGTTACACAAGTCGATAATACAGAGGCTTTACATTAAAAGAATGACAATGTGAAGAAAATAGTTATTTTCATAACAAGTTGTAAATTGACGCACGACGCGTAGCGGAGTGCAAGTCAATACACACGAGCTAAGATATTTGAATTTCATACAAGTTATGAACATTATTTTTTAGACGAGCATAAAAAAATTTAACTTTTTTTCAAAACTGATATTTAGGTTCAAACGTACTGACAGCTGACAAATGAATAATGTATACATATAGCCAGAAATAATGACATAGCAACCTAGCAACCGTGTCAACTATTACGATATGAAATATATCGTAACACTAATAAATGTGATAAGTTCAACTTTCAGTGTTAGGATACTACGTTGATATGCCATACTTATCACAATGGTCGTCTAAAAAATATATTTTATTGCAAGGTCGAAGAAAAAGTATAGTATGTAACACGTGTGTGAAGCCCATTTTACATTCGGGTGGTTTGCAGCACTCGCCTTCGGCTCGTGTCACAATCTCCACCATAAAGTAAAAATTTCAGCTTCACACACTTGCCACATAATATACTATTTCGTAATACCATACTGTTATTATGACATAACAGGACTAAAAGCAAAAATGAAAAGATAGAAATAACGGCCTAGGCCAAAAATGTTGTTCATTATGACAGATTTAGAAGAGTTTTATTATTCCTAAATGTTTAAATTTTATGTTATTACGAAAAATCTTGAACGCCACACGGCCGATATGCAAATAACGAACTTGACTGATTATAAACCTCAGTCGCGTCCGTTATTTGCCTCATATCCGCTTAATGACGTTAACAACTTTATAATTATTGTAACGTCAAGTTGTAATTATTTTATTTAATATGTACGTTTGAAGAAAAATATGTGTCATTCGAAGAAATTAACTCACTCGCCCTTGCGGGCTCGTGAGCTAAACTTTCTTCTCATGAATAAACATTACCTTAGCTCACTTGGGCTCGTAGTATGGTCATGGTTTTAACTAAAACTCTGTTTTTAGAAATGTCAAATTCATATTTAAATATTTCATTTTACCCGTATCTTTAAAGAACGATTTTTTTAAAATATTTGTTTGAATACAAACTATGTTCTGCTTTAAAATTATGTTTTGATAAATTTATTATTGTTATTAAATAATGAAATTTGACATTTCTTAAAACAGCGTTTTAGTTAAAAGTTAAAACCGTGATCATACTACGAGCCAGTGTGTGTAAATATCTATTATAAGTGATAAATTGAAAAGATATATAATACAATAAAACTACTTTAAAAACTTATCATCATCTAGTACAGGACTACGTAAGTTTGTGATAGCGCATAATATTACAAAAATTTTCTCTATCTTTGGAACAATATTCCAAGCTATTTGCTCTTTCACAATTTTAAACATTTTGACTCTTTGAAAAACTCTTTCAATGTGAACTCTTGCGCGTGCAATTTTTCTATTTAAATTTGCTTCAACAGGAGTAAATTGTGATTTTTGGCGAAGAAATGGTGGACAGATAACTTTAATTCCATAGCTTGCAGCCAATTCGTTTATCCGAAAACCTTTGTCAATCATTACTGCGTCCTCTTGTGATGTTAATTTTTTAAAAAGATTACTTTGTTCTAAAATAACTTTATCGGATGATCTTCCCCCATATGCCTTACTTACAAAAGTAATTAGACCCCCAGGACTAACACCAACCAAATATTTAATTGTATTTTGTCCTTTATAATGGGAATATGTTTTCACACGGCAACAAATGCATTTAGGTTTTTGTAAAGGGATTTCCGTACAATCCAAAACAATACGAACATCTTGAAAGTCTTGGAAGTGAATGGGCATATTATTAATTATTTCCTCTTTAGTAGGCCAAATAATACATACATTTAATAAAAAATGTAATTTGTCTACCGTATCATTAAAAACTTTGGCACAAGTAACTGAAGTTACTGAACGAAATAAAGTAGCAAGAACAACAAAAGAAAAATTCTGTTTCATTTTAATAAAAGTTAAAATGATGCGTTCTCGAATATTAATTTTATGTGTTTTTTTGTCAGTGAAATATCGTTTATAAGCTTCTTCTAGAGATTCCAAAATAGTAAATGTAGGTATACCCGTCAAAGTATTTAATTTTTCCTCCGTATCAATGAAAGAAATGAAAGATAAAAATAAATCACCACTTTTAACCTGTACACCAACAGTTTTTGTTTTTGGTCTAAGAGTTAATTCTAAAAGTGCATGGGCTGCTTGGAGTTCTTCAGACGGAATGTGTGGTGTTTCTGCAGAAGTTGAAGTAGCTGGTAAATCTTCAGAAAGTTGTGATGTGAATGGTAAATGTAAAATAAATGAAGGATCCACAGACGTATCAGTCTTCTTTCTATTTTCATATCGCCGTTGTCTCTCCGAGTAATTTGTTGGAATTTCTTTGGGAAGTTTACAACTGGGTACAGCACACTTTTTTAATTTTTTTCTTTTACATGGGATGTCTTAAAAGAAAAATGTATTAAACATAAATAACTACAAATTAAATATTTTCTTACCTGGTAAAATATAATCATCCTTAGTAAAATGTAAAGAACATATTTTCATATGTGTTGATACTGGTTTTCCAGTTTTGGTTTTTAGAATCCAAGCTTGACGTTTGTCTACCTCCTCGTTGTTGCCAAATTTGTTTAATATTTTTACTGTACCTTCACCAGCTTTAGGGAAGGAATGAAAACTTAAACCCGCATTTTTATCAGCACGCGAATGGCAGCCATAAACACAACAATTTGTTCTGTTCACTTTTTTGGTAGAAGGATCCATCATATTTTAATAAAGAATAAAACTAATGTAATGTTATACCAAGGTAATAACACTATTAAAACACAAGTTTAACACAAAATAAAGGTAAAAAAGGCACATATCTATCTACTCACAATAATTATCATGTGATTGCAACATATGTACGTTAGCAATGAGTATGTGTTAGAGAGGTTTCAAATTTGGCCACTAGGTGGCTACGAGTTTTTCTTAAGTATCATTCACAACCAATTTCGCTTTCAAAAATTTGAAGTTTGCATATAGGATATATGTATAAGCATTCACAATTAATTTGAATTTGAAAAATTTGAATTTGAAAAATTTGAAGTTTGCAAGCTCCAAACTTGAAATTGAAATTACTATCTTCTGTTCCTGTTTAAGCTAGTTGGTCATGGTTGTACGTTATTAGTTTATCTCGCGAGCCATGGTACTTGTCATTATTTGTTTATGTAGTTGGTGATTAGGTGATAGTTATTTACAATATTAAATTTGTACATTACCTACTCGTCCATATCTATATTAGCTGGTATCTGACATTCTATGGCTGACATGTAAACAAACTTCTTACTATTATTCTTTAATTTTTTGGTTATGAAAGTGGTTGTGAATGCTATTAAAAATTATGTATTGCGAATGATGTCAAATTTTATAAATTCAAATTTCCTAAATTCAAATTATTCAAAGTGGTTGTGAATGAAGCTTTAGTCGCGAATTGTGCGACCAAGCAATATGTGCCCCTGACCATGCCTCCCAAGTCGAAACATATTGCTTTGTCGCACAATAGTAAAATTACTGAGCAGTCAGCATGTAATAAAAAAAGCATGTGTTTGGAATGTTTGCATGAGCATGACGTAAAATTGTAATTATAAATAAATTCAATCTGCAAAAGATTTCATCAATATTTCTGAATTAGAATCAAGCGAGCGCACCACTCGCATCCTCTACACCTACAACAAGTTCTACGAACACTGTGTCAACTGAGATACATGTAACTCTACCTTCACCAAGTAATGCTGACAGGATGAAAGACCAAAGTACCCAAACATGATATGTATATATCATTAATGAAAGTGTTGCAAAACGCAAATGAAACTATTTATAAAATAAGAGAAAAATTGACGACGCTTAATAACAACGCATAGGCATTTGCAGGGAATGATGAAAAAACAAAATTTTTCTCGGGAATTTAGATTTACAAATCTCTTGAAATGCTGTCTACCTTAAAATATTCATTTTTACCAGCAAACCTGAATATCACACCATTTCAAGAAATTTTATTAACTCTGATGCGATTAAGATTAATTTCTTTCCGTTTTTTAAGTTAGCTTTTTAATATCCATGAAATGACTTTTTTTTAAATTTACGAGTTATGTACATACGTTTAAAAAATTTTGTTATTTGGCCAACGAGAGAAGAATTAATTTCGCAAACACCCGATATTATTAAAATTAATTTTGGCACAAAGGTTGTTATCATCGATTGTTTCGATATTAAAATTGAAAATCAAAAAATATATTAGCGCAAGCAATAACGTGGTTCCATTACAAGCACGATAACACAATGAAAGTCCTTATAGGAATCACAACTCAAGGTTCCATATCGTTTATTTCGGAAGGTTATGGAAGAATAAGCGATAAAAAAATAACAGAAGTGGTATATTAAATAATTTATTACCAGGAGATGTCATTCTTGCCAATAGAAGTTTTTTAATACAAGTGTAAATCAAAAAGAAAATTTATAGTAAATTTAACATTATTATATATGTATGCGTATATTTTTTAGGAATTAGTACAAATTGTTTATGGAGCAGACATGAAAACACCCGCATTCACGAAAGACCGCCAAAAGTTACAAAATAAAGAAGTGGAAGATACAAGACATCTTGCTGCTGTCCGGTATAAGTTTTAATAGTATTAAATTAATACTAATTAGCTGTATATATATATATATATATATATATATATATATATATATATATATATATATATATATATATATGGATAACATATGGATTTTATAAAACAAAGACGGTTTCTCTATTTTTGTCCGGCAAGTAGTTTTAACTAGTTTAAACTTGGACGCTGTTTGCGCACTCTGCGGCGGAAATGTCTAAATTTATTGCGGAATTAATCTTTTGCAATTCTCCATATGGAAGATTTCATAAGAAGAATAAAAATCAATATTTTTTTTGGGATTTATTATTACACTCGCCAGCTTCGAATACTTTACATACATTGTGCATGACTGATGATTGTCCTGCTTCTTTGTAATTTAAAAATTGTACTATTTCTTCTCTGGACATCTCTGGTACATCATCTACTGGTGCTGTGGAAACATGGCTTCTAGCTGAATTGGGATTTAGTAAATCCCAATCAATATTATTAATTATTGACATGGTTGTCGGTTTACTTTGTGGTTTTTTCCAATAAACAAATATTCCAGTGACCTATTTCGCATCCTCAGATAGTTTTTCTACTGCGAATAATATTGATGCAACATGAGTACAAACTTCCCCAAGTCCGGCAGCACATTCACAGAGCATTTTATTTCGTTATGTTATGTTGTTCGGGAATATTCGGCTCTATTGAAAGAGCAGTAAAATCTTGGAACGTTGGACTGCTCGCATCTGCTTGTTGTTTACAAACAAATTGTGAGGTTAGTTTTTTTTTTCTGAAATTTTATTTAAAACGTTCGGTAAAGTAAGAATAGATCTTATGTTAGATAAGCAAAGAGCTCAAAGTATTGTACAGCATAATGAAAAAGTCACACAAAATAGAAATATAATGAGACGATTAATAGATGTAGTATGCTATTTATCAAAACAAGAGGCTGCATTTCGTGGCCATAACGAAAACATAAATTCAATTAACAGAGGAAATTATATTGAATATCTAAATTTAATAAGTAAATATGACGAAATTTTGGCAAATCATCTTCGGAGTGCCAGTGTTTTTTCTGGAACATCCAACAGAATTCACAATGATATTATCGAATCAATAAAAAATGTTCTATTTGAAATAAAAAAGGATATTGAACATGCACCATTTGTAGCAATTATGCTAGATGAAACATCAGATATTTCGCATAAATCACAATTATCCGTTGTTTTCCGGTACACAATTTCTAAGGGTGTACCAGTTGAGAGATTTCTGTATTTTAAAGATATTAGTGGAGATAGTTCTGTTACTACGAAAATGATATTTTATGTTTAATCAAAGATGCATGTGTTTGTTTTGTTAAAAAAAATAATAATTGTATAATATGTCAATCAATATAATAATGTGTCAAAATATAATTGTGTATTCTTTGAGTGTATAACTGTTAAAGTACAGATACAAATACTACAAACCAAGAGGTTATGGGCCCAGGCACCCATATTTAACAGTAAAGAAAGAAATACAAACAATTATTCATCATCAAATATGACTTCTTCATCGTTTGTAATTGAAAAATTATTAGGTCGTGATAATTACAGTTCATGGAAGTTTGCAATGCAAGCTTTACTGGAACACGAAGACCTATGGGGATGTATAACAGGAGAAGAAGATGATGAAAAGAAGATTGCAAAAGCGCGATCTAAAATTATTCTCTCCGTTGACCCGATTAACTATGTACATATTCAAGATACAGCAACAGCAAAAGATGCTTGGGAAAACCTCCAAACTACTTTTGAAGATTCGGGTTTAACAAGAAAAGTAGGATTACTTAGACTTTTAGTAACTACGAGATTAAGTAATTGCGAGTCAGTAGAGCAATACGTAAACAAAATTATTTCTACTTCTCATAAATTAAATGGTTTAGGATTTAATGTCAATGACGAATGGGTTGGCACATTGTTATTAGCCGGCTTACCAGAAGAATATGGTCCGATGATAATGGGCCTGGAAAGCTCGGGAATAGCTATTACAGGTGACTCAATAAAAACCAAAATACTGCAAGATGTCAAGCTGACAGCAGAAGGTAAAGCAAGCGGTTCATGTTCTGCACTCTATATAAAAAAATATAATACAGAAGTACGTTGTTATGAATGTAATGGTACAGGCCATTATGCAAGAAACTGTAAAAAGAGAAACCTAAATAAAAACAATAAATGTAATAATAGTTGGAAACAAAAACAAAAATACAATAAAGAAAATGCAGACAAAAAATGTTTTTATGCATTCAATGCAGTACAAATAGTGAAGAAAACAGAATGGTACTTAGATTCATGCGCATCTTCACATATTGTTGCTGATGATAGTAAATTAATAAACGAAACAGTATCTCCCCCAATAGAAATAATGACAGCTAATAATACAACGATGACTGTTAGTAAAAGAGGCGATACTAATTTATTTGTTGTAGTTGACAAGAAAGTAAAAGAAATATTAGTCAAAGACGTACTTCACGTACCAAATGCAGCAGCAAATTTATTATCAATAAATAAAATTATTGAAAAAGGATACTCTGTTACCTTTAATTCTCATGGTTGTCAAATAACAACAACAAGTGGAGAAATAATGGCTACAGGTATAGCAGAAAATGGAATTTATAAAATTCTAACTACCGATCATAAAGCAATGGCTATATCTGAAGTAGATAATGGTATGTTATGGCATCGTCGACTTGGCCATTTAAATAGAAAAGATATGTACTCATTGAAGAATTTAGCAATTAATTACACCTTTGAAAAATGTAGTTCTGAGCCATGTATAGATTGCATCAAAGGAAAACAATCGCGTAAACCATTTAAACCAAGTGGTAAAAGATCAGAGAATATCCTGGAGTTGGTTCATTCTGATTTGTGTGGACCGATGGAAAATTCATCATTGGGAGGTTCCAGATATATATTCACACTGATTGATGACTATTCGCGAAAAGTGTTTGTCTACTTCCTGAAACATAAAAGTCAAGTACCGGAAACATTCCTAAAGTTTAAAAACCTTGTCGAAAATCAAACTGACAAAAAGATAAAAACTTTGAGGACAGACAATGGTAAGGAATATTTAAACAATAGATTAAAGAATATTTTAGAAAAATCCGGAATTCGTCACCAAGTAACTGTACCGTATAGTCCTCAACAAAATGGTTTAGCAGAAAGAGTAAATAGGACAATTATTGAAAAAGCTCGCAGTATGTTGTCGGATGCAAATTTAGCAGTGGAATATTGGGCAGAGGCGGTTTCAACTGCCGTCTATCTTATTAATAGATCTCCAGCAACATTAACGAAGATAACTCCATATGAAGCTTGGACAAGGAAGAAACCAGATCTTAGTAATTTAAAAATATTTGGATCAAGAGTTATGGCTCATATCCCAGACCAGAAAAGAAGAAAATGGGATAAAAAATCTAAAGAATGTATATTTATTGGTTACAGTGATGAAATAAAAGGTTATAAATTAATAGATAAAGAGAAAAGAATTATTATAAGCAGAGATATTATTTGGCTTGAAGGTGAATTCGCCGGAAAAAACAAGAACGAAGAAAATAAGACGAAAATAGTTAATATGGAAATGATAGACCAAAGTGCAATAAAAGAAAAAGAAACTCGAAAAATAAATGAAGAGAGTAACCAAACTGATTAAATGTCTGAAGATAATGTAAGTACTGTAGAAAATTCAAATTTAGAAAATGTTTCAGAAAACTTACGGAGATCTACTAGAAAGTCAAAACCAAAAATAATGGATGACTATTATACGTACTATACTTGCAACAGATATTCTGAACCAGAAACTGTTCAAGAAGCTATGAGAGGAGAAGAACAAGAACAATGGTTACAAGCTATGAAGAGCGAATATGAATCTCTAATTAAAAATGAAACTTGGATGTTAGTAGAAAAACCTAAAGATAGAAAAATTCTTGAAACTAAGTGGGTTTTTAAGAAGAAAACTGATGAAAATGGAGACATCGAGCGTTACAAAGCCAGATTAGTGGCAAAAGGATATGCTCAAGTACCAGGAGTTGACTTTGACGAAACATATTCTCCAGTTGTACGTTTTACTTCCCTAAGATACATTTTTGCATTAGCTGCAAAATATAAAATGTATATTCATCACATGGACGTCGTAACGGCTTATCTACAAGGTGAAATAGATTTGGATATATACATCAAACAACCGGAATTTATGGAGAAAAAAGGAGAAGAAAATAAAATCTTAAAATTGAAGAAAGCTATTTACGGATTAAAACAAAGTGGGAGATTATGGAATCAGAAATTAACAAAAACATTGAAAGATATGAATTTTATCCAAAGTAAAACAGACCAATGTATTTTTTATAGAAAATCAGAAGGAAAATTAGTTATTATTACAATTTATGTGGATGATTTATTAATTTGTTCATCAGACATAAATTTCGTAAACAAAACGAAAAGAAATTTAATGAAACAGTTTCAAATGAAAGATTTGGGAGAAGTAAAATACATTTTGGGAATCGGAATAGAGAATAATGTAGAAGAAGGGACTATAAAACTAGACCAAAATAAATATACGGAAAATATTATTAAGAAATTCAATATGTGGGAATGTAATCCCGTGAGCACTCCACTAGATCCAAATCAAAAATTGGACGACTACGAAGAAAAGGAAGAAATAAAAAATATTCCCTATCAAGAAGCTATTGGTAGCTTGTTATATCTTGCACAAACTACAAGACCTGATATTTCCTATGCTACAAATCTACTGAGCAGATTTTGCAAGAGACCATCTGAAATGCACTGGAAAGCAGTTAAGAGAATATTTAGATATTTAAAAGGCACGATGGGAGCAAAACTGGAATATACAGCAAAGGGCAATGAAGAAATTATTGGATTCACCGATGCAGATTGGGCTAATGAAGTGAATAATCGACATTCAACAACTGGCTATGCTTTTACTTTACAAGGGGCAGTAATTTCATGGCAAAGCAAGAAACAGAAAACTATAGCCTTATCAACAACGGAAGCCGAATACATGGCATTATCAAGTGCTTGTCAAGAAGCAATTTGGTTACGGAATTTGAACGTAGAAATAAATCCAGTTCTTTCAAAACAAGCAACGGTTATATATTGTGATAACAAAGGAGCTGTTGATTTGGCACATACCAGCAATTTCAAGGAGAGAACGAAGCACATTGATGTGCGTCATCATTTCATTAAAGAAAAGATCGAAAATAATGAAATAATCGTGGAGCACACACCAACCGAAAAGATGATTGCCGATTCGTTAACAAAACCTTTGTTCAAAACGAAACATGAATTATGTTCTGAAGGTATGGGAATAAAAATATAAATATATTTTCATGGGAGGGTGTTACTACGAAAATGATATTTTATATTTAATCAAAGATGCATGTGTTTGTTTTGTTAAAAAAAATAATAATTGTATAATATGTCAATCAATATAATAATGTGTCAAAATATAATTGTGTATTCTTTGAGTGTATAACTGTTAAAGTACAGATACAAATACTGCAAACCAAGACGTTCAGCAAATGCTTTGTCCGAATTTGTAAGGGAAACAGTGTCAAGTTTAGGATGCGAGAATAAATTAATTGCTCAAACGTATGACAGCGCTGCAGTCATGGCTGGGGATTAAATGGAACTCAAAAAAAAGTAAGAGATATAAAATTGTTGTCTGTTTCGTATGGCATATATGGCGTATATTTTAGCGATGCAATACAGGTAACTTGCAAAGTGATAGAGTAATTACACTTTCTGGTAATATATGCTTCATATGTGTTTGGTGCTTTAATAGGAATAAAAATACCATCAATTTCTCCAATAACATTATCAATATGAGAAATAATATACAAGTTTCGTTTAAACTGTTTCTATGTTATCTGTAGTCGGCCATTTAATTACGGAAGGTGCAAGAATATTTAAAGCTTTAACAACGCGAAAAAATGCCGCAGAAAGTGAAGATTTACTCAGATTAAATCTCTCACCAACAAATCTGCAATTATATCATATAATTAAATAAATTTAAATTCACAAAAATATAAATATCTTTCATTACCTGTATGAATCGGGCGTAGCTAAAATCCGCAATGTTGCTAGTAATTGTTTTTCCGTATCTATTTTTTTTCCCAAATTTACTTAATTTCCTTAATTATATTATGAATCATAGGTAGTAACATTTCATAAGTTTGTCCATTAAGTTGAAAATGAGATTGAAAGTTCCTAGCATTCATATTTGGAATAACACTTTCAATTTAATTTACAATGCGTACAGATTTTATTCATTTCACTGCAACAGTTTCTGTTTCATCATCACTTTCCACATCTTGAGTGTATGGTGGCAACATATTTAAACTTGAAAATAATTCTCGCGAAATTATAATTGCAATAGCGGTACATTTTCTTTTACGGTTTGAAGCCATATTATGAATAAGAACAAATCGCTGCGTACTGTCCACCGTATACTTCGCCAACCTCGTTCTAAATGAAAAAGTAACACCACGTTATGTTATCAGAACTTCACCCTCACTCTACCCATCACTCTTCTATTTCCTAGTGGTGTTAGTGTTCAAGGCAATTTTAAAAGATGACCGACGGAACGATTCTGACCATCATTTAGACGAGGCGGCATATTGACCGTATACATGCAAATTGTACACCATATAGTAACTTTGGTGGCCTATACACTACATATATAGATGAGTAGACCTGTTACTCAGATTTCATTCAGGTAAAAAGTACATAATATGAAGTCAAGCATACATCTTAAAAGCAAAAATAATGTAAATGACAAACAACCATGGAATGACATATCAGAAACGGAAGTTCTAATGCTCAAGTACCGCCGCAATAAATAAAAAGTGCTCTGCACCGCTTATTTATTATTGCGCCACTTTGACATTAACTAAGTAGAGACGTAGTACATTAATAAAGATAAAAATATTATAAATTAT
Source organism: Ophonus ardosiacus (assembly GCA_943142095.1). Classification (NCBI taxonomy): domain Eukaryota; kingdom Metazoa; phylum Arthropoda; class Insecta; order Coleoptera; family Carabidae; genus Ophonus; species Ophonus ardosiacus. The sequence goes on from OW964839.1 coordinate 14,262,700, forward strand.
AATAAAATCAGAGGGAGACATACTAGAAACGGAACTTTTCATACTTGAGAACCGCTGCAACAAGTAAAAAGTGCTCTGTATCCCTTACTTATAATTGCGCCACATTGACATTGACACAGTGGAGACTTAGTACATTTATAAAGATAAAAACATTATAAATTATAAAAAAATCAGAGGGAGACATACCAGAAACGGAACTTTTCATACTTGAGAACCGCTGCAACAACTAAAAAGTGCTTTGTATCCCTTACTTATAATTGCGCCACTTTGACATTGACACAGTGGAGACTTAGTACATTAATAAAAGTAAAAATAGTATAAATTATTAAAAAATCAGAGGGAGACATACCAGAAACGGAACTTTTCATACTTGAGAACCGCTGCAACAACTAAAAAGTGCTTTGTATCCCTTACTTATAATTGCGCCACTTTGACATTGACACAGTGGAGACTTAGTACATTAATAAAAGTAAAAATAGTATAAATTATTAAAAAATCAGAGGGAGACATACCAGAAACGGAACTTTTCATACTTGAGAACCGCTGCAACAACTAAAAAGTGCTTTGTATCCCTTACTTATAATTGCGCCACTTTGACATTGACACAGTGGAGACTTAGTACATTAATAAAAGTAAAAATAGTATAAATTATTAAAAAATCAGAGGGAGACATACCAGAAACGGAACTTTTCATACTTGAGAACCGCTGCAACAACTAAAAAGTGCTCTGTATCCCTTACTTATAATTGCGCCACATTGACATTGACACAGTGGAGACTTAGTACATATAAAGATAAAAACATTATAAATTATAAAAACATCAGAGGGAGACATACCAGAAACGGAACTTTTCATACTTGAGAACCGCTGCAACAACTAAAAAGTGCTCTGTATCCCTTACTTATAATTGCGCCACTTTGACATTGATACAGTGGAGACTTAGTACATTAGTAAAAGTAAAAACAGTATAAATTATAAAAAAAATCAGAGGGAGACATACCAGAAACGGAACTTTTCATACTTGAGAACCGCTGCAACAACTAAAAAGTGCTCTGTATCCCTTCCTTATAATTGCGTCACTTCCATATGTACACAGTAGAGACTTAGTACATTAATATAAATAAAAATAGTACAAATTATAAAAAAATCAGAGGGAGATATACCAGAAACGGAACTTTTCATACTTGAGAACCGCTGCAACAAATAAAAAGTGCTCTGTATCCCTTACTTATAATTGCGCCACTTCCATATTTACACAGTACAGACTTAGTACATTAATAAAGATAAAGACATTATAAATTATATAAAAATCAGAGGGAGACATACCGGAAACGGTACTTTTCATACTTGAGAAACACTGCAACAACTAAAAAGTGCTCTTTATCCCATATTCATAAATGTGCCACTTCCATATTTACACAGTAGAGACGTAGTACATTAGTAAAGATAAAAATGGTATAAATTATAAAAAAATCAGAGGGAGACATACCAGAAAAGGAAATTTTCATACTTGAGAACCGCTGCAACAACTAAAAAGTACTCTGTATCCCTTATTTATAATTGCGCCACTTCCATATTTACACAGTGGAGACTCAGTACATTAGTAAAGATAAAAATGGTACAAATTATAAAAAAATCACAGGCAGACATACCAGAAACGGAGTTTTTCATATTTGAGAACCGCTGTAACAACTAAAAAGTGCTCTGGATCCATTATTTATAATTGCGCTACTTTGACATTAACACAGTAGAGATTTAGTACATTAATAAAGATAAAAATATTATAAATTATAAAAAAATCAGAGGGAGACATACCAGAAACGGAACTTGTGATTGTGGTTAGAGACAATAGCGCATGCTCTGTTGTTTCACGTTTAATATGTATTTGCCTTATACAGGGTGTTGATTAAAAATTTGGCCGTAGGCTTTTAACATGAGATATTAGTTTTTCCTTGTACAAAAGTGACGAATTAATTTTAGGCAAAAAATGGGGTCAGTCTTGACGCTAGCTTTTTTCTCTTTTACAGCTAATAGAGAATTATTTTTTATAATTGTTCTATGTAAATTTTCATACACATAATTTTGTGATAAAACAGAAACTTTATTTCACTCCTTTAATAGATATTTGTACACGAAGTTAAAATAATGTTTATTCATGAAAAGATAGTATAAGCCACGAGCACCGTAGGACGAGTGAGTCAAATTCTTAACTCACGTGGTTTATACCTTACAATATTTTATTCAATTTTGACCGTTATAATATTAAATTTTGGCAATTTCATTATTTATACACTTTATATCTTTATTAATTAACACCCTGTATAAGGTAAATGCATATTAGTAACGTGAAACAACAGAGCATGCGCTATTGTCTCTTCTACAAGCACAAGCATGTCAAATGTGAAGTTAACAATATTGACATAAGTGAAGAATTCACAATATTAATATTTGTTGATATATAAGGCGTATCTTCATTTCATAGGTCTTGTGTTATATAGGTAAGTTCATTATTTCATGCCTAAAAGTCAAAACTCCAATTTCATTTGTTTGGTTTTTGTTTTTATTATACAGTAGGTATATTAGTACTATGTAGATTACACTACAACATTTGGCTTCCTTTGTCTTCATTGTATTGATATTATTTTATTCAATTATAAAGCGTACCTTTGTTTTATAGGTATTTTGTTTTACTATATGCTTCTTTAAGGTCTTTAACATAAGGTTAAAGTCCACATCAAATTTGTATTTTATTTATTGTCTGGTTTTCTGTCCTGTTTGTATAATTACTTTGCACAATGGCAAAGCGTAAAATCGAATTAAATAAATTTGTGGACTGTGTACATAAAAATGGCTTTACGTATGACGACTTACGTAATTCACCATTTCGTTAAGTTAATTCTATTTTGGGAAAATCAGAATTCACTAAACTATGAAAATATAGCTAATTTGACACAAGATCCAATTTCTGAAAAGAAAATGGTAAGTTCTACCCCTTCATGTGATAAAATGTAAATATTAGTTTCAATATTTCTCCTTTATCTAATAATTTAACAACACCCAATGAATCAGTTAATGAACCCAAAATAGAAACAGTTAATAGAAAGTTATTTGAAGATATTTTAGATAAAAATAAAAACATAATTCGTTCGCAAAATGAACCTTTGTTTGCTAATAATGCCAATCACGATTATAATTCTGCAACTGGAACTTGTGATTCATTTGAGAGTAGCATAAATTTAAGTAATATTAGCGATGATATTGATTTAACTGCTTTACAAATTAATAAAAAATCAAAAAAAAAAACTAAAGTTCGTCGTATATTACCTTCTGGTGCTTTAAATAAAAATAATGATATACAATTGCCAAAATCATTTAGCTCTTGTACATTCAAAGAAGGTACTTTCATTATTACAAAGAGTGAATGGGAGTCAATAAAAAATAATGGCAATAATATGCTAAATTTCGCCATTATTAAAAAATTTCAAAATGTAAATAATGTCTGTCTATTAAATATTAAAAATAAGCGTTTTAATAAAAATAATTATGTTATATATGGAGAGTGCGCACATAAGATTTGTAAACGTTTTAAAATTTTCATTTATAATGTTACGACTATCGAAGAGAAAGAAGTTGAAGTTTACAGCACGTCATTGCACTACAACCATTTGCAAGTTTTAACGCGTCATCTGCGGGGTATCGAACGTCAACTTGTTCGACAAGAATTATTAAATAAAAAACCGCTTTTATATATTGCAGAATCTACTCGAAACAATAAACGAGACATTGCAATTAGAGGTAATTTGCAAGATAAAAATCAGATGCCGTTATTCGTAAAGTACGGTCAGAATCTTTAAGAAGTTTAGATAAACACACTGATGATATTTTTGATTTAATATTGTATCGAAGGAACAGGAACAATAAAAAATTTTTGCAGGTCGTATCAGACCCTTTCACTTACGAAGTTTTTAGTACGGAGCAATTACAACTTATAAAAAAGCATCTAGACGAAAATGGAGTGTTACCGATTTTATATTTTGATTCAACAGGAAGTGTATTTAGTGAACAAAAGCATCTTCCGTCTAGGCCGTACTATTACGCAGGAGTTATTTTTGCAAAAAATAATAGAATCGTTCCAATATTGGAAAGAGGTTCTTGCAGACATGATGCCACAAGCATTGGGGTATTTTTGGCGAATTTTAAAGCATTTTCAATTAAAAATTTAATAGTTAATTGGCCAGTTTTTCGAAGAGTAGTAACAGATTTTAGTTTCGCGTTAATTAACGCTATTCTTTATTTTTGGAATAATATGTCATTGCTGGAATATTTGTCTGTTTGTAAAAAATTAGTAACTGGTAAAATAAATAAATTTCCTGAAGACAAAATACCTCTTCAAATTTGCTGCGCACATTTTATAAAAATTATAACCAATGATATATCTAAATTAGTGCCAAATAATAAAAAAGCCTCTAAATTTTTTAAAGAAGTTATGGCAGCATTATTTAATATAGTGGACTTAGATAAGATTATTTATTGGTTTCGTAATTTTTCTATAATTTTAAAAAGCCCTGTCTTGTCTAACGAAGTTAAAAATTGTTTAAAAATACTCATAGATACCTGTTGCTCTCAAGACATAAAGACCCCCCCAAGATATGGACAATATTGATTATAATTTGCATAACACAGAAAGTTCTATATATAAAAATAGCCCTTTTTTTAAATTATTTAAAACAAAATATGAAACTGTACCTACAACAGTAGATACAGATGGTGAAAAAAATTCATATTTTCCCAGAATTTTTGGAACTAATTTTAACAAAATATATTCCTTTTTTACCACTTTTTTTCTAATGGCCTCTTAAAATTTACTGATTATTATAACACCATATCAAAAAATTCTTCTTTAAATTATATTGTTGCCGCATATTATTTAAATAGGCTTTATATAAATGTACTAGATATCCAAGACTATCTGCGTTTAGATGTCAAAAATGATTCAGGTGATTTTTGGCTTTCAGATATTTTAATTGATATGTGCATATCAATTATCAGTAAAAATTTAAAAAGTGATTGTACTGTGCTTCTTTGCCAAGAGGTAAATTATACAATTTTATGTACTGAGAAAATCCCAACATTGAAAAAAAAATATTAATCACGAAGAATTACGTTTGGAGAGAATCAAAAATTTATGTCCATTAAAAAATGTCACAATAATGCCATGTACAATTAACAAAAATCATTCGTGTCTAGCAATAGCAGATTTCAATAACCAGAATTTTTATTTCATTGATCCCACAATAGCAACTAAAAAATTAATTGACAAGTACTTTCAAAACTTTATATCATTTTTACATTTGTACAATAATATTTTTAAAATAAACAATCATACTGATGATTGGGTACCTTTGTACAACTTAAAACATCCGAAACAAAAAGACACACAATTGCGGTGTTTATGTAATTCAGTTTGCGGAACAATTTTTGAAAGGGGAAACTTTTGAATCTATTAAAACAGGCCCTAATGAATATAAAAAAACACTTCAATATTTGCTGCTAGAAAATTCTGATCCTATGCAAGAACGTTGTTTATACTGCCGTAGAATAGACTTAAACAAAACAATTAACAAATATGTAATTTGTGATTGTTGTAACAGATGTATTCATTACGAATATACTCTACCCAAAGGAAATGATATTAATTATTCACAAATTGAAGATAATTTTTATTGCGATTTATGTCAACAATACTTTAATACTACATTGTGTGAGAAAAACTAAAATATTTTTATCTTTACTATTGTCTTTAGTCTCTACTTTGTAAATATGAAAGTGGCGCAATTATAAGTAAGGGATACAGAGCACTTTTCAGTTGTTGCAGCGGTTCTCAACTATGAAAAGTTCCGTTTCTGGTATGTCTCCCTCTGATTTTTTTTTATAATTTATAATGTTTTTATCTTTATTAAGGTACTAAGTCTCCACTATGTCAATGTCAAAGTGGCGCAATTATAAGTAAGGGATATAGAGCACTTTTTAGTGGTTGCAGCGGTTCTCAAGTATGAAAAGTTCCGTTTCTGGTATGTCTCCCTCTAATTTTTTTATAATTTATACTTTTTTTACTTTTATTAATGTACTAAGTCTCCACTGTGTCAATGTCAAAGTGGCGCAATTATATGTAAGGGATACAGAGCACTTTTTATTTGTTGCAGCGGTTCTCAAGTATGAAAAGTTCCGTTTCTGGTATGTCTCCCTCTGATTTTTTTATAATTTATACTTTTTTTACTTTTACTAATGTACTAAGTCTCCACTGTGTCAATGTCAAAGTGGCGCAATTATAAGTAAGGGATACAGAGCACTTTTTAGTTGTTGCAGCGGTTCTCAAGTATGAACAGTTCCGTTCTGGTATGTCTCCCTCTGATTTTTTTTATAATTTGTACTATTTTTATTTATATTAATGCACTAAGTCTCTACTGGGTAAATATGGAAGTGGCGCAATTATAATGACGGGATACAGAGCACTTTTTACCTTCCGTCACCTTTAGGTAAGGAAGGTATTGTCTTTGGTCAAAAAATTCGGTGGTGAGTTTTTAATGAATAAGCACGTTTTAGGGTCCCTACAATACGAATATACCATTTTTAAGATGATGTCTGTATATGTGTGTGTGTGTCCGTGTGTGTGTATGTGTGTCCGTGTGTGTGTGTGTGTGTCCGTGTGTGACAAATTTTTCTCCGACGATAACTCCAATACTACAATTCTAAAAATTATAATTCTTTTGTATTCCTCTTCTGTACATCCATATGAAGAGTTGATTAGATTTTGGTTATAATTGATCCACCGGAAGTACCATTATTTGAAGTTTTTAACAGTTTTTCTTAAAAAAACGCAGTTAAATATTATTTTTTGACATTTTGTTATTATAATATATATAAAAAGTAGATGATGTTAATGAATTTAATATTGAAAAGACCTTTGAGTGTTGTGCCATAAAACTGAAAAACTGTAACACAACCACTTATATTTTAGTTATATATAGATCTCCATCATCCTGTGTAAATGATTTTTTATCACAGTTACATATGTGTTTGTCTAAAATTTATTCATTGAACGGAAATATAAATATTTTTGTTTTAGGAGACTTTAATATAGATTTTTTGGTAGAAAATTATCCACAAAAATTACTATTGGACCTAATAATGTCATATAACCTTCATTTTGTCATAAATGAACCAACCCGTATAACCAATTCAAGTAAAACTTGTGTAGACAACATTTTAACTAATTTAAACTATGACTCTTACACCTCTTGTGTTATTCATTATGGTATATCAGATCATTCAGCACAGAGTATCAGTTTTAGTGCTAAAACACAACCACTTTTGAATAACACTAAAATTGAGAAAAGATTGTTTAGCCAAAGTAATCTAGAAAATTTCATAGTTTGTTTAAATCAAGAAGACTGGTCTACAGTTTTAAACATAAATGATGCAAATTCTAGTTTCAATAATTTCATCGAAACTTTTCAATATCATTTCGAGCGGACACACCCTAAATTTACACAATCTACAAGTTCAAATAATAAAACAAATAAATCTTGGGTATCAAATGAAATTAAAATACAGTCAGTTAAAATGAAAGATTTGTATGAGTTTCATAGATTAGGATTAGTAAGTAAAGAATATTATAATAAACGTAAGAAAGAATATCGTAAATTGTTAATAAATAAAAAACGTCAATTTCATATTACACAAGTACAAAATTGTAGAAATAATACTTCGAGGGTATGGAAACTAATTAAAAATAATTTGAATGATAATAAAAGTTTAGGTAAAGTTGCTGATATTAGAAATAACGACAATGTAATTATAAACAATCCTTCAGATATTGCCAATGAATTTAATAATTATTTTATAAACATACCACATGAACTTATAAAAGAGCTTCCAACTGATCTTCATAGTCTGAACAACAGCACAGAACAATGTAAGTTTACCATATTTCTAGAACCAGCTTCTGACGCCGAAGTTGCATCTATAATATCATCATTAAATAATTCTTTCTCTACAGGAACTGATGAAATATCCACTAACTTTCTAAAAAATTGTTATGAAATTATTATTCAACCTTTAACACATTGTATTAATTTGTCTTTGTCACAAGGAATGTTTCCAGATTTGTTAAAATATACAAAAGTAATTCCTGTGTTTAAAAAAGGAGATAAAGAGTTAATCTCAAACTATCGACCAATATCACTTGTGTCCACATTTCATAAAAATTTTGAAAAAATAATGTTGGTTAGAATTTTATCCTTCTTTGAAAGTCATAAGATATTGATAGACGAGCAACATGGCTTCAGAAAAGGTCGAAGTACGATATCTGCTTTAGTCAATCTTATGGATAAAATTTATAAAAAAATTGATATTGGCATGGAGGTATATGGAATATTTTTAGACTTGTCGAAAGCCTTCGATTGCGTTAACCACGATGTTTTAGTTGACATCTGTAATAATTCTGGATTAAGAGGTACATGTTCCAGTTGGATAAAATCGTACTTAGAAAAAAGAAAGCAGATAGTTTCCTATAATAATTGTACTTCTCATTATCAGACTGTATCTTTTGGAGTACCTCAGGGATCGATACTAGGGCCCCTATTATTCTCTCTGTATATAAATAACATAAAAAATGTCCTGAAATCAACAGATTTTATTGCATATGCTGATGATGTGAGTATAATTATCCCTCAAAAGAAACATAACAATGTTTCCTCAAACATTTCCGAATTTCTAAGTGACATATCGAATTGGTTTACAAATATAAATCTAACACTTAATACTAATAAATCCTTAATTATTAAATTTTCAAATGTAAAACGATCTGAAAGTGTACTGGTTCGGTGTAATGACCACTCTATACAACAAGTCAATTCTACAAAAGTTCTAGGTCTTCATTTACACGAAAATTTAAGGTGGGATTCTCACGTAGATGAAATATGTAAGTCCTTAGCTTCGATGTGCTACTTAATAAAAAGAGTACGTTGTTTAACGGATTCTCATACTGCCAAAATAATGTACTTTGCAAAATTTTACTCCATTATGTGTTACGGTATAATTTTCTGGGGTGGCTGTCAAACTGCTTCTAGAGTGTTCACCCTACAAAAACTTGTAATTCGCAATATTTATCAGTTACCTTTTCGGTCGTCTTGCAGACAAACATTTATCAAAGAAAAATTATTAACTTTAACTTGCTTATATATCTACCAAACTGTTTTACATATAAAAGAGCAATTACACACATTGCCGACCCACAGTGATTTACATCAGTACAATACTCGAGGCAAAAATAATATTCTAGTACCTAAGGTGAATTTAAATAAATCAAAATATAATCCCTTCATTATGGGTTCAAAATTTTATAATCGCCTACCGCAATATCTGAAGGATATAAATGACAACAAAAAATTCAAACATCAACTCAAACAATATTTAATAAATAAAGGTTTCTATACCATCGACGAATTTTTTAGTAACATAGAATAAAAATGACTTTATTAATATTCTGTTTCAATCTTTGTAATTTTATATTGTAATTATGACAATTCCGATACTATTGTATTTGTAGTCTACGGAAATAAATTATTATTATTATTATTATTATTATTATTATTATTATTATATATTAAAGAAAATACTCTTCTCTATAGAGTTTGATTATACATTTTCCTTCATATTCAATAGATGTAAATTTAAAGCATTATAAAGAAATTAATTTTCAAAAATTAGTCTGCTTTGTTATTTATCATTCAAAAAAATTTAATTGAGAGATGTCAGTTGCAAGTGCAAAACGAAATATGGAAAAAAGTGTAGGATCTAAAATTGGTATGTCATGTGACACGCAGAGAAAGGCCAAAGAGAAGATGGAAGGACATTACTTAGTGTAGTTTATGTTATAATTTTATTGGATTTATAGAACCTTTTCAAATGTACTTTTGGTATGGAATATGTAAAAAATAGTATGTGTTTTTACATGATATTATATAGAATCTGTTCCAAGGACCTTTTGGTATGGGATTTGTACAAAATACATGGAATTGACGGAAGGTCTTGTGCTGGCCACAACAGATTTTTAGTTGTTGCAGCGGTTCTCAAGTATGAAACGTTCCGTTTCTGGTATGTCTCCCTCTGATGTTTTTATAATTTATACTTTTTCTACTTTTATTAATGTACTAAGTCTCCACTGTGTCAATGTCAACGTGGCGCAATTATAAGTAAGGGATACAGAGCACTTTTTAGTTGTTGCAGCGGTTCTCAAGTATGAAAAGTTCCGTTTCTGGTATGTCTCCCTCTGATTTTTTTAAAATTTATAATGTTTTTATCTTTATAAATGTACTAAGTCTCCACTGTGTCAATGTCAAAGTGGCGCAATTATAAGTAAGGGATACAGAGCAATTTTTAGTTGTTGCAGCGGTTCTCAACTATGAAAAGTTCCGTTTCTGGTATGTCTCCCTCTGATTTTTTTATAATTTATACTTTTTTTTACTTTTATTAATGTACTAAGTCTCCACTGTGTCAATGTCAAAGTGGCGCAATTATAAGTAAGGGATACAGAGCACTTTTTAGTTGTTGCAGCGGTTCTCAAGTATGAAAAGTTCCGTTTCTGGTATGTCTCTCTCTGATTTTTTTATAATTTATAATGTTTTTACTTCTACTAATGTACTAAGTCTCCACTGTGTGAATGTCAAAGTGGCGCAATTATAAGTAAGGGATACAGAGCACTTTTTAGTTGTTGCAGCGGTTCTCAAGTATGAAAAGTTCCGTTTCTGGTATGTCTCCCTCTGATTTTTTTTATAATTTATACTTTTTTTACTTTTATTAATGTACTAAGTCTCCACTGTGTCAATGTCAAAGTGGCGCAATTATATGTAAGGGATACAGAGCACTTTTTAGTTGTTGCAGCGGTTCTCAAGTATGAATAGTTCCGTTTCTGGTATATCTCCCTCTGATTTTTTAATAATTTATACTATTTTTACTTTTATTAATGTACTAAGTCTCCACTGTGTCAATGTCAAAGTGGCGCAATTATAAGTAAGGGATACAGTGTACTTTTTAGTTGCAGCGGTTCTCAAGTATAAAAATTTCCGTTTCTGGTATGTCTCCCTCTGATTTTTTTATAATTTGTACTATTTTTATTTATATTAATGCACAAGGTCTCTACTGTGTAAATATGGAAGTGGCGCAATTATAAGGAAGGGATACAGAGCACTTTTTAGTTGTTGCAGCGGTTCTCAAGTATGAAAAATTACGTTTCTGGTATGTCTCCCTCTGATTTTGCATTATTTATACTTTTTTTACTTTTATTAATGTACTAAGTCTCCACTGTGTCAATGTCAAAGTGGCGCAATTATATGTAAGGGATACAGAGCACTTTTTAGTTGTTGCAGCGGTTCTCAAGTATGAATAGTTCCGTTTCTGGTATATCTCCCTCTGATTTTTTAATAATTTATACTATTTTTACTTTTATTAATGTACTAAGTCTCCACTGTGTCAATGTCAAAGTGGCGCAATTATATTTAAGGGATACAGAGCACTTTTTAGTTGTTGCAGCGGATCTCAAGTATGAAAAGTTCCGTTTCTGGTATGTCTCCCTCTGATTTTTTTAATAATTTATACTAGTTTTACTTTTATTAATGTACTAAGTCTCCACTGTGTCAATGTCAATGTGGCGCAATTATAAGTAAGGGATATAGAGCACTTTTTAGTTGTTGCAGCGGTTCTCAAGTATGAAAAGTTCTGTTTCTGGTATGTCTCACTCTGATTTTTATATACTTTATAATGTTTTTATCTTTATAAAAGTACTAAGTCTCCACTGTGTCAATGTCAATGTGGCGCAATTATAGGTAAGGGATACAGAGCACTTTTTAGTTGTTGCAGCGGTTCTCAAGTATGAAAAATTCCGTTTCTGGTATGTCTCCCTCTGATTTTTTTATAATTTGTGCTATTTTTATTTATATTAATGTACTAACTCTCTACTGTGTAAATATGGAAATGGCGCAATTATAAGGAAGGGATACAGAGCACTTTTTAGTTGTTGCAGCGGTTCTCAAGTATGAAAAGTTCCGTTTCTGGTATGTCTCCCTCTGATTTTTTTATAATTTGTACTATTTTTATTTATATTAATGTACTAAGTCTCTACTGTGTAAATATGGAAGTGGCGCAATTATAAGGAAGGAATACAGAGCACTTTTTAGTTGTTGCAGCGGTTCTCAAGTATGAAAAGTTCCGTTTCTGGGATGTCTCCCTCTGATTTTTTTTATAATTTATAATGTTTTTATCTTTATAAATGTATAAGTCTCCACTGTGCCAATGTCAATGTGGCGCAATTATAAGTAAGGGATACAGAGCACTTTTTAGTTGTTGCAGCGGTTCTCAAGTATGAAAAGTTCTGTTTCTGGTATGTCTCCCTCTGATTTTTTTATAATTTATACTTTTTTTACTTTTATTAATGTACTAAGTCTCCACTGTGTCAATGTCAAAGTGGCGCAATTAAAAGTAAGGGAGACAGAGCACTTTTTAGTTGTTGCAGCGGTTCTCAATTATGAAAAGTTCCGTTACTGGTATGTCTACCTCTGATTTTTTTATAATTTATAATGTTTTTATCTCTATATATGTACTAAGTCTCCACTGTGCCAATGTCAATGTGGCGCAATTATAAGTAAGGGATACAGAGCACTTTTTAGTTGTTGCAGCGGTTCTCAAGTATGAAAAGTTCCGTTTCTGGTATGTCTCCCTCTGATTTTTTAATAATTTATACTATTTTTACTTTTATTAATGTACTAAGTCTCCACTGTGTCAATGTCAAAGTGGCGCAATTATAAGTAAGGGATACAGAGCACTTTTTAGTTGTTGCAGCGGTTCTCAAGTATGAAAAGTTCCGTTTCTGGTATGTCTCCCTCTGAATTTTTTATAATTTATACTTTTTTCACTTTTATTACTGTACTAAGTCTCCACTGTGTCAATGTCAATGTGGCGCAATTATAAGTAAGGGATACAGAGCACTTTTTAGTTGTTGCAGCGGTTCTCAAGTATGAAAAGTTCCGTTTCTGGTATGTCTCCCTCTGATTTTTTTATAATTTTACTTTTTTTACTTTTATTAATGTACTAAGTCTCCACTGTGTCAATGTCAACGTGCCGCAATTATAAGTAAGGGATACAGAGCAATTTTTAGTTGTTGCAGCGGTTCTCAACTATGAAAAGTTCCGTTTCTGGTATGTCTCCCTCTGATTTTTTTATAATTTGTACTATTTTTATTTATAATAATGTACTGATTCTCTACTGTGTAAATATGGAAGTGGCGCAATTATAAGGAAGGGATACAGAGCACTTTTTATTTGTTGCAGCGGTTCTCAAGTATGAAAAGTTCCGTTTCTGGTATGTCTCCCTCTGATTTTTTTATAATTTATGTTTTTATCTTTATAAATGTACTAAGTCTCTACTGTGTCAATGTGAAATTGGCGCAATTATGAGTAAGGGATACAGAGTACTTTTTAGTTGTTGCAGCGGTTCTCAAGTATGAAAAGTTCCATATCTGGTATGTCTCCCCCAGATTTTTTTATAATTTGTACTATTTTTATTTATATTAATGTACTAAGTCTCCACTGTGTCAATGTCAAAGTGGCGCAATTATAAGTAAGGGATACAGAGCACATTTTATTTGTTGCAGCGGTTCTCAAGTATGAAAAGTTCCGTTTCTGTTTCTGGTATGTCTCCCTCTGATTTTTTAATAATTTATACTATTTTTACTTTTATTAATGTACTAAGTCTCCACTGTGTCAATGTCAAAGTGGCGCAATTATAAGTAAGGGATACAGAGCTCTTTTTAGTTGTTGCAGCGGTTCTCAAGTATGAAAAGTTCCGTTTCTGTTATGTTTCCCTCTGATTTTTTTATAATTTATAATGTTTTTACTTCTATTAATGTACTAAGTCTCCACTGTGTCAATGTCAAAGTGGCGCAATTATAAGTAAGGGATACAGAGCACTTTTTAGTTGTTGCAGCGGTTCTCAAGTATGAAAAGTTCCGTTTCTGGTATGTCTCCCTCTGATTTTTTAATAATTTATACTATTTTTACTTTTATTAATGTACTAAGTCTCCACTGTGTCAATGTCAAAGTGGGGCAATTATAAGTATGGGATACAAAGCACTTTTTAGTTGTTGCAGCGGTTCTCAAGTATGAAAAGTTCCGTATCTGGTATGTCTTCCTCTGATTTTTTAATAATTTATACTATTTTTACTTTTATTAATGTACTAAGTCTCCACTGTGTCAATGTCAAAGGGGTGCAATTATAAGTAAGGGATACAGAGCACTTTTTAGTTGTTGCAGCGGTTCTCAAGTATGAAAAGTTCCGTTTCTGGTATGTCTCCCTCTGATTTTTTTATAATTTATAATGTTTTTATTTTTATAAATGTACTAAGTCTCCACTGTGTCAATGTCAATGTGGCGCAATTATAAGTAAGGGATACAGAGCACTTTTTATTTGTTGCAGCGGTTCTCAAGTATGAAAAGTTCCGTTTCTGGTATGTCTCCCTCTGATTTTATTATAATTTATAATAATTTTATCTTTATTAATGTACTAAGTCTCTACTTAGTTAATGTCAAAGTGGCGCAATAATAAATAAGCGGTGCAGAGCACTTTTTATTTATTGCGGCGGTACTTCAGCATTAGAACTTCCGTTTCTGTTATGTCATTCCATGGTTGTTTGTCATTTACATCATTTTTGTTTTTAAGATGTATGCTTGACTTCATATTATGTACTTTTTACCCGAATGAAACCTGAGTAACAGGTCTACTCATCTATATATGTAGTGTATAGGCCACCAAGGTGTACAATTTGCATTATGTAGTGTATAGGCCACCAAGGTGTACAATTTGCATGTATACGGTCAATATGCCGCCTCGTCTAAATGATGGTCAGAATCGTTTCCGTTGCTAGAAAAACATTGCTAACTTCACACCGGTTAAAAAATTACGCGTCGAGTCCAGCGTGTAGTGTTTTTTAATGCACTCTGTACGGGGTTTCCCATTTCCTTAATTTAACCATTGAACGATTTAATTTGAACGTCATACGTCATTCTGAGACATTTGTATGTGTGTTGCGTTCGGTATTTTATTAGTTTTAGAGTTTAGGTAAGTGTGCTTCGTAAACTTTTTCTTGTTGGTCTAGTTGAATAATGAGGTATGTTTTTTGATGTATAATTTATTATCTTGTTTATATTATTCTGTCTTATTTAGTTTAATTTTATTAAGTTCCGGCAGCAAGACCATACATCCTTATCAAATACATACAATATTTTAAATTATGTTAACATGAAACCTTCTGCTCCAATTTTATATGGATTACCAAAATTACATAAAGATAATATACCAATTAGACCTGTCGTTTCTTATATTAATGCCCCAACATACAAAATTTGTAAATTTCTTAGTTCCACCTTCCACAATATTATAAATTTTAACTCAAAATTTTCAATTAAAAATACAATTGATTTAGTTAATAAAATTAAAAATACGGTTATTCCAAATAATTCAATTTTAGTATCATTTGATGTTATAAATTTATTCACTTCAATACCTATAACTAAATTAAAAGTAATTATCAATAATCATTTAGAAAAGGAAATAGATAACTTTCAAATTAGAAATGAATTAAAATGTTTAGTTAATATATGTTTAGACCAAAATTATTAAGAAATAGATAACTTTCAAATTAGAAATAAATTAAAATGTTTAATTAATATATGTTTAGACCAAAATGATTTCAGATTTAATAATCAATATTACAAACAAAATGATGGGTTGCCTATGGGTAGTCCTTTATCACCATTATTAGCAGAAATATTCATGAATAATTTTGAAATAAATCTATTTAATTTGAAAAACAATCTAATTTCTAAAATTTCTTTTTGGCATAGATATGTTGATGATATTGTATGTATTTGGTTGGGTAATACGGAAGAATTAGATGCTTTTTTAAAATTAATAAACTCTATTGATAATTCAATAAAGTTTACAATAGAAAAAGAATTAAATAACAGCTTAAATTTTTTAGATTTAAAAATAACAAAATTTAATTGTAAATTTAGTTTCGACATATACAGAAAATTAACTTGCACTGATAACACTATTCATTATAAATCCAAACATCCTCTAAATTATAAGTTGGCTTCTTTCTATTGTTATATTACAAGGTTATTGAATATTCCTTTATCTAACAAAAATTATAAAAAAGAATTAAAAACAATTTACTATTTGGCTTATAAAAATGGTTTTGATAAATAATAATTGATAATATTTTTAAAAAGCAAAAAAAGAAATTAATATCAAAATAATTATATTGCTATCAAAATAAAATAAATAAAAACTACAGAAAAGTATTATTTGTTGGTAATTTGAGTTTAAAAATTGGAAAAATATTAAAATTAAATAATATTTATCCAGCATATTATGTAAAAAATAATTTAAAATTATTTCTGTAAATAATAAAATTGAAAATTTTCGCAAATTAGATAAATCTGGGGTTTACGAAATTTCTTGTAACAATTGTAATTATAAATATATTGGTCAAACGGGCGAAATTTCAAGTTAAGATTTAATGAACATTTAAGACAATTTAAATACGATAAAATAGAAAATTCAAATTTGGCAAAACATCTATTTAACAGTGAACATTTTTGTACAATTCAAAATTTAAAAATACTCCATATTGAATACAAAAGTAAAAAATTAAATTGTTTAGAAGCTTTCGAGATAAAAAATTCTTTACACAAAAAAGAAAATCTAATGAATGAAATTTTGGATTTAAACAATTCACCCCTATTAGATCCTAATATTTTTTCAAAATTTTAGTAATTTTATATTAATAAATTTTCAGTTTTGTTATCTTTATTAATTTGTTATTTGTTTCACTCTTTTGTTATTTGTTTATATTTATATTTATCATTTATTTTTCTACCTGATGATGAGGTTAAACCTCGAGATGTACATTGTACTATATTTTTAAATAAAATATTATTTTTGAAACTAAGTATATATATTAAAAAATAACAAAATGTTTCAAATGTATCCTACAAATAAAAGTATATGTTTTTTTTAATTAAAAAGCGTTCACAATTTTTAATTTTAGGATTCATGATTCATTTTTGGCGTTCATTCCCATGGAGAATGCCAAAGCTGACGATATTTTCAATAAAATAGTTAATCTGTTAAACTGGAAAAACATCCCCTACAAAACAAATATTATATGTTTTGCCTAAGATGGGACAAACCTTATGTGCGGTAAAAAAAAAAATTCAGTTATACTTCGTCCAAAAGAAGAAATACCCAATATTTTTTTATTTAAATGTATATGTCATACTTTTAATCTCTGTGCTTCTAATGCTTGTGAGGAACAACCTAGCGCATTAGAGGAATTTACTAGAAATGTATACAATTATTTTTCACACAGCCCTGAGCGTGTGGAATATTTTAAAGATTTTCAAAGTTTCACACAAACACAGGTGCACAAAATTCTCCATCCTGCCCAGACTAGATGGCTTTCATTAGAAAGTGTTGTAGAACGTATTTTAGAACAATACAAAGCATTAACCCTTTATTTCAAAGATGCAGTGGCCAATTTATTACAGTCTAAATGCTCAAAAACTAAAGTACCCGCTAACGAATAATTTTCTCCTATTTTTTCAGTTTTCGCTTCCATTTTTAAATAAAATTAATAGAGAAATGCAGAGTGAGAAACCCAAAATTCATGAACTGCATTCAAACATAACAGCTACGTACAAAACTAATCTTGAATGCTTTGTAAAAAGGGAAGTTATTTTGAAAACACCCCTACATGAAAATACTTTTAAAAACCCTAGTAATTACTTACCATTTTCTGAAATTTATATGGGGGCTCAGATTGCCATCACAAGTAGTAACTTAGATGAAAAACAGATCCATGTTTTAAAAACCAGATGTTTAGACTTTTTCATAGAGGCCGCTAATCAGATAAATCAGAGATTCGAATTTAATAATGATGTTTTAAAACATTATTTTTGATAAAACCACATTGTCATGACAGGTGAATATAACAGCATCATACTTCTTGCAAAATATTTTCCTAATTTAATAAAGGAAAGTTAGTTGCAAGATCAGGACAACTAATATAGGTTGTTACGAAATACGAAAATTACGTGGACAGAGGTCAATAATATTGAAGGATTTTGGAATAAAATCGAACAAATGCGTTACGCAGATAACAAAATAATGTTTCCTGTATGAACCACTTTTGTATTTAATATCTTCAGCTTTCCACATTCTTTGGCAAATGTTGAAAGATTATTTTCACATGTAAATCTTCTTAAAACTCAACAGAGAAACAAGTTTACAACATCAAGTATTTCAGGTACTCTTCACACATAAACTTTATTTCATTACAAGGCAAAAATTGTTTCTCTGTAGGGTTTAATAAAAATATATTGGCTTTACATAATCAACAAATGTACAAGTCATCTGAATTATCTGATTCTGAATAGAATTAAAGTTTTTTAAATATTTTTTTTTCACGTTTATCAATGGAGACCAAAAAAGACCTTTGCCTTACAAAAGGTGGGGAAAATTTAATATATGTTGTTGGAGTCGAGACGGGGATAAAAATTCAAATTTGTGACCCTGGGGAGGTTTGGCGTGAACCGCCACCTTGGATCAAAGGTGCAAAAAGCGAGATTTTCGCTATTATTTCAAAACAGTGACCTGTGTCAAAATTTTACAACAATACAAAATTAAAGCTCGTTTCCTTTTTACAAAAAGGCTTCTCGCATTTTTTACCTAGGATGAACTCTCAAAGAGGTATGTTCAAAAATAGGTAACTCGAACAACAATTTATGATGAATATTTAATCACTCAAAATATTCACAATATTAAGTTTTTAATACTTAGTCTAATAGATTTTGTTATTTATAACAGTTTACATTCGTTGTGGCATCAAAAGAAGTAAATTGTCGATGATTTTTAAATAATTTTTGCCAACGGTTTCCCACTTATTCATCAACTACTCTGACCCAGTTAAATTCTCCTTCATGTCACCACTCATGGAGCAAAAATCATTGAACATGACATGAAGGGAATTCCAAGCTGAATTAAAATTTCCAAACCGCGGTTTCGTATCTGTAACTGGGTCAGAGTGGTTGATGAATTTGTGGGAAAGCGTTGACAAAAATTATTTAAAAATCATCGATAATTTATTTGTTTTGATGCGACGACGAATGTAAACTGTTATAAATAACAAGATCTATTAGATAAGTATTAAAAACTTAATATTGTGTATATTTTGAGTGATTAAATATTCTTTCATAAATTGTTGTTCTGGTTACCTATTTTTGAACATACCTCTTTGAGAGTTCATCATAGGTAAAAAATACACGAGTCCTTTTTATAAAAAAAGTAACGAGCTTTAATTTTGTAATCTTGTAAAATTTTTATACGGGTCACTGTTTTTGAGATAATAGCGAAAAACTTGTTTTCTTCACCTTTGATCCAAGATGGTGGCTCACGCCGAGCCTCCCAAGGTTACAAATTTAGATTTTTTATCCCCGTCTCAACCCCAACAACATATGTTAAAATCGTTTTTTCCCCCATCTTTTGTAGGGTAAAAACCTCTATTGACTAGACTATAGGTTTTATTTTCTTTTTCTATTTTCTACTGTTTTTTCTACGAAAATCTACTGGCTGACCATGAAACTGATCTGGCAACACTGATGCCGGAAGTACATTCTCGTCGAGGCAAGGCAAGCGTAGACGAGCGCGAGAGTGTACTAGCAGTACTCGGCTCGACTCGCCTCGTAGGTAGTCGCTCGCCTTCGTACTGGTTTTTCTGGCGCGAGTTAAAGGAATCAAGCGGCGTGTGCAAGCATACACAGTTAGTGATGGGTAGTTCATGAACGAACGACCCTTTAGTTCTCACAGTACGGCACATGACTCAACATGGTTCACGTGCTACATTGTAGCACAAACACACCGCTCTAGTACAGTAGCGCAGCTGAACGAAATGCTCTTTAGGTCTCACAGTACGGCGTACGGCACATTGCTCATCAGTTCAGCACTCGTTCTCGTGCTGTGTGTTGCACTCTAGCAGACCGCTCACTAAATAACTCAGTTGCTTCGCTGCTCAGCTGAACGCAGCACGAACACGGACCAGAGTTTCACAGCCCTCATGAAGAGCCGAAAATCGCATGTGCATTTGAGTCGTTCAAATGAACGATTCACATTGAATAACACACTTTAATGAGCGGAGCAAAATGAACTGACTCATTAAAATTGAACGAACGACACATCACTATACACAGTACACTCTGATCAGCTGGTTAGCGTACAAGCTAAAATAATATTAAGAATTATTTTATTGTGTAAAATGGGAGAATGGAATAATGAATTCGTTTTAAAATTTTTGGAAGCTTATCAGAACGAGCATATTTTGTGGGACCCTATTCATATTTTTCATAGAGATAAAAAAAAGATTCATGATGCTTGGATTCGTTTAAGTGAAGTTCTAGAGCGGCCAATTGTAGAATTAAAGAAAAAGAAAGATTCGCTAATGGTTACATTTAGAGGGCATTTACGAAAAATGAAGGCGTCAATTAAATCCCCCCCCCCCCCCCCCCGTGTCTTAAGAAAGACACTTCATATTTAGTAATATTCTGTTTAACTACATGTGTTGTAGATACTGGCACACCCAGATATGGGTAATATGCCGTGATGATATACTATACTGTTTAACTTTTAGTAGTAAAGTCAACCCTCGATCACTATGGCGTTTTGTGTCGCAGTAAGACCCTCAAGTTTGCTTTTTGATATTTATTATATACAAAGATATCGTTTTTTTCGAAAATTCGCCTCCAGTGAAAATCAACATCAAATAAAAATGACAATAACTCAAAGATGTGTAATCAACTATGTTTATATTATTTAAATATGCAATGTTTATCCAATAAAGTTAATAAAGTGTCTTTATTTTTAGATAAATACAAATATCATGTTTTTTGCATGGCAGAGCATTGGATGAAAAGCTCAGATCTTGAGACAATAAATATTCCAAATTATACACTAGCACACAAATTCTGTAGATCCAACTTTATACACGGAGGGGTTTGTATATTTATAAAAAATGGCATTCAATTTAAACCTTTAGATCTCTCACAATATACTGTTGAATACGATGCTGAATTTTGTGGAATTGTTCTCTGTTGTAGTAAAACAGCTGTTATTACCGTATATAGACCTGGTGCTGGCAATTTTCATGTATTTTTAGAAAGGCTAGATAGTATGTTGGGTTATCTTACAAAAATTTATAAAAGTGTAATAATTTCTGGTGATTTTAATCTTTATTTAAACACAGATAATATTGAAACAACTGATTTTATTAATCTTTTGCAAAGTTATAATTTTCGTATTACAACTAAGGAGAATACTAGAATTACCAAAAATTCAGCGTCATGTATAGACAATCTTTTAACTAACTTACCCTCAGATATGTATCATGTTGAAGTTAATGACCCTGGCATATCTGACCACAGCGGCATCCATTTTGCCTTCTCAAGTAGAATCGAAATTATATCATCTACAAAATTACACAGACCTATATCAAACTTTAGCCTAAATAACTTAAATCTAGAACTAAATACTTTTGATTGGACTCCTTTTTATAATTCTGACTCAGATGTAAATTCTTTGTCATCTACACTTGTTCTAACATTAAAAAATGCAATTTGATCAAATTTTCCTATAAAAAAAAACAAAAGCTAACACTAAAGTACCATTTAACTGGTTCGATAATAATTTAAAAAGGACTAGAGACTCTGTGTCTATAGCAAAACAAATATTCAATGTAAGTAAATTACCTGAACATTATGAAATTTTTAAAATTTACGGAATAAATATTCTAAGGAAATTATTATATGTAAAAAAGAGGCTTACAAAGATTTTATAAATAATTCTACAAATAAACAAAAAGATTGTTGGAAAGTAATAAATCATGATATAAATAATTTAAAAAAGCAAACTGTAACTGATAACTTTTCAGGCGATGAAATTAATAAATATTTCACTGAAGTTGCGGACAATGTTCTACAGTCACTTCCTGCTGTTAATAGTGTAGCTACAGTCAATTTATCTTACAACAACAACTATTTAGCAAATTCATTTTATATGGAAGAAATAACGCTGGAAGAAGTAAAATCAACCATACTGAAATTAAAAAATTCCACTTGTCCTGATGTATATGAATTAACCAGTCGCATAGTTAAACATATAGTTGACATTATTGCTCCTCCTCTTGCTAGCCTCTACAACGCATGTATAACTAAAGGTATTTTTCCAGATGCTTTTAAAGTAGCCAAAATAATACCGATTTTTAAGAAGGGGGAGAAAAATAACCCTGATAATTATAGACCCATAGCTATATTACCAATCTTTGGTAAAATCTTTGAAATACTTATTAAAAAACGTTTAGATACTTTTATGAATAAATTCTCAATCTTAAATTCTTGCCAATATGGCTTCAGGCAATCCAAATCCACATCTCACGCAATAGCACAAATTGTTGAGGAAACAGTCGATTGCTTTGAAAACAAAATATTTACTGGGCTTACGCTTTGTGACTTAACCAAAGCATTTGACTGCGTGGACCATTCTATTTTATTAGACAAGTTGGAAGTCTACGGTGTAAGAGGAGAACCACTTGAATTAATAAAATCATATTTAGATAATCGCCAACAATGCGTTTATTTGAATAATTCTTTCTCAGACTGTCTACCCATTAAACATGGAGTCCCGCAAGGCTCCATACTAGGACCATTACTCTTTAATATTTACATTAATGATTTCCCTAATTTTATAAGCACAGGTAAATGTGTCCTCTTTGCGGATGACACAACTCTTATATCATCAGATAAAAACATTGAAACTCTTAAATTAAATATGGAAACATTAGAGTTGGAAGCAAAAACTTGGTTCACATTAAATAAACTTAAATTAAATCAGGCCAAAACACAACAATTAATTATGTCACCAAATAAATATATAGAACAACACCCATATGTAGTTTTATTGGGGTTAAGAATTGACCCACACTTGAAATGGAAACCTCATATAGACAAAACATGTAATAAACTTGCGTCAATAATATTTCTTTTTAGGAACCTTGTTAAATATCTTAATATAGATACATTGAGATCTGTTTATTTTGCCCTATTCCAGAGTCACTTAACATATGGCCTAACTATCTGGGGAAATTCATCTTCTGCAACTAGAATATTTATACTTCAAAAAAAGATTTTGCGTTTAATGACAAATGCCAGTTCAACTGAACACTGTCGTCCAATATTTATTAAACTTAATATTATGCCACTACCATGTCTATATATCTACTATAGCTTGCTTAATATACATAAGAACGTTAATACATTTAAAACCAACAGTGATTTTCATGAATATTCCACACGAAATAATCATAAAATACTCCAAATGTTAAACTAGAATGCTCTAAAAGAAATTCACCTAATATTTCATTATATAATCATCTTCCTAGTAACATAAAATCATTAAATGTTATTCAGTTCAAAACAAGATTGAAAAAATATTTATTGTCTCAGTGTTTTTATTCTATAAACGAATATCTGAATTCTAATATAATAAATTAGGTATTCCTTATTCTTATTGGATGAACATTATCTTCTCCATAATTATATTTTTTATGTAATGTATTTTAAACATTTTTGATATATTTTGACTTACCATAAATGTATGTACGTAAAATGGTCAATAAATTATTATTATTATTATTATTATTATTATTATTATTAGATTTTTAGTAGTTCATGATTCGTATAAATGACTCCATTTTCAGACTTTAATTATATATAATGTAAAATAAGATTTAGTAGAAAATCTGATGGTTTTATGAAATAAGGATTAGTTTATTTTCATAAAAAAAGTTTTATTATTGGCAATCGATTTCGTCGCAACGGACATCATCAGGCCACAGCTGTAATACAATATATTTCTGATTATAATTTGAAGAAAAACATATAAAATTTTTTACATATGAAAAGTAATGTTATACAGAATTATTTAGGATAAATTTAGAAAAATAACATATTTTATTTTACAAAAATATAAATGTAGATAGGTATATGATTGTTAATAATAATGAATGATAAAATGTTAGAAATTAGAAGACAGGTTTATGAGATGATTAAAATGGATTTCAAAAAAGTTTTTGTAAGGTTAGGTGAATGAAACAATCATAAACTTTAAATGGATTTAAAATGTGGATTTATATAAAATTGAATAAACTTACCGTCAATTGAGTATTTAAACAGAAGTATATAGAAACTTATTTGTAATTTAAATTCTTTCATATTATGACCTCATAGTATTTCTAATATAATTCGTAATTAATTCATAAATAAAAAAAAATATAAAAAGTTTGGCTTGACAGGGATTTGAAGCCCAACCTACAAGCGTTCCTTCGTTCCGTAAGCAAGCACGCTATCTACTCGGCCATGATGAGAATTTGAAATCAAACTGGTATCACAGTGTAAAATAGTGAAACAAATATTTCTTTACAAATATTTATAATTTTCTTTAATTTATGCAATGATAATAAAGTAATGAATAATAAATAACGTACTATTATCATGTTCAATATAATGGTGCCGGACATTTTTTATTTACAAAATACTGTTTTCCCATGTTAAATGCCTATGTCAAGGTTTGCTTGGGACACACGGTATATATATATATATATATATATATATATATATATATATATATATATATATATATTAATAAATTTAGGAAAAAACAGGCCGTAGGTTTCAAAAATTATGACTAACAGTCATAATCGTCTTTATTTATAAAAAATAGGACGTTTCGGACAATATTTGTCCATCTTCAGCAATTACAAAGTGTGTGTTTCAATATATTATAAAGTTTCTTTATTAGTTACATTTTTTTTTTGTGAATGCCCACATCTTGTCTAGAATAATTATAACAGCGAGTCTTTGGTAGTTGAAAAAGACATGCTGCCACTAGGGCGACAAGTTGAGCACTAACTGATTTTTGGAACCAGTGTTTATACTTCTATTTCATTAGTAACAAAATTATAAATAATTAAATATACTTTTAAACCAGTGGCACTAAAAAATCTTCGCTAGGAATGAACTACCCTTACTTTTGCGAATTTCCAAAAAAATCTTTTTGTTCTATAATCAGTATATCAAATTATGTATGTCATTAAAGTTTTTTTATATATATATAAGATAATGGAACAGTGCATTTTATTCGTGTATGAGAAAAGATACAGAAAAAAGTGATTAAGGGGGGGTTTCGAAAAAGCGACACGAAGTAATATCGGCCAAGCCATGAACTATTTCACGTTTGCTTATAATATGAACCAAGAGAGGGCGATAGAATGGTTCGGGTCTCTACTTAGGTTTGTGCCTGTGATAAAATATGAATGAACAAGAAGATACAGATTCTTTAGGTCAAATTTTACCCAAGGCCTGGGGTTTTATGACTAGTACATAAAAGCTTTTATAACCTGTGACAAAGCAACAGCAAACTATTCATTTTTGTAGCATTTCGCTTTCAACGAATGATTTCTAGATATATACGACAATTTTCTTTTTAGATTTGTGTATAGGCATGATTACTGCCCAATTTCATAAATATCTAAGTATTTAATTAATATTACTACTTCCCAGTACTTCCCAGAAAAAGTCTTCAGAAATGTCTCTGGATTTTTAACGCTGACATTTATGTTAATTACAAACATTTTAATTTTTCAACGGGTTTCCATGAGTTGTTTAATGCAGTGGATTATTTTATAAATTCATAATTCTCTATCTCTAAATCTATAGGAGATATAATAAAAGTGTTCAATGTATTGGATAGAGAATTTTATATTCTTTAACATTTGTAATAACATAAATTTCCAAAAAATATTATTTAGAAGATTTTTTTTAAGAAACTGTTACATCAGATTGTCCAATTGTTAGCAAAATTTTTCAGCTCTTGCCATTAATGTCAGATTAAGGAACACGTAGTTAAATAATTAGTTTTAAGTATTATAGTTTTTGAGGATTCATCCCTCAAACATCCACACATATATACACATACACACACACACATACACACATATACACACACACATACATATACACACACATACATACACACATCCACACGCACACACAGACATTGTAATTCGTATAATATAAAATGAATTTGTATAATCCCTAAAATTTTAACTGCCAGTTATTGAGTATTATCATACACATTTCCATTTGCTTTTTATATTAAAATAGTAAATATAACATATTAATTATAAAAGCATTATATTTTAGATTACTAGTAAATACTTATTGCCCGCACATTAAAATAATGAATAAAGTAATTAAAATTGAAAACTTAAATGGAACATATGAACTACAACAGTAAATATTTGTTGGTGATGGTGACAAAAAAATATAGACATTATATATTATAAAATGACATAATTATGTTAATAAAATATAACACTGGCAGACGTTGAAAATAGAATATACGGATAATATTGATAATCTATTAGAATAAAATTTGTACAACAATATAAATTGCTACTATGATAGATCTGAGACAACGTATTTTTACTTCCCGCCATACGGTAAGGGAGGTAATGTTTTTGGTCCAAAAATTCGATAGAATAAGCACGAATTAGGGTCCCCACAACAACACGTTTTTGCTATTTTTACAATGATGCGTGTGTGTGCGACTATATTTTCATCCACGATAACTCATATCAAACTTTAAATAATTTCTATTTTCCGTATTTAAGCTTTCTGCAGTAATGTAAAATATATTAATTATTAACTGAGTGTTGTGTTGAGTAATTTATCAGAGTTCTCCCTATATATTCAGAAAAGAGAGCGGGATAGTTTTAAAAAACTAGTGTAGCAGGGAACTAAACTTTATAAATGCAAAAAAAATTATGATTTAATACCATTACTCCTTAATATTGTTTAATGCAAATATTTGTAACGGGTACAGATGGTTAATGATAAATTTGTTATTAGACAGTTCATTTCGATTCGATTTTGTCTATTTTCCCGGCAGTTAAACTTTTTTCGTAATACCATACTGTTATTATGACATAACAGGATTAAAACAAAAATGAAAAGATAGAAATAACGACCTAGGGTGGGACTCCAAGACGACGCTATGATAGCGTAACGACAAATAACATTTCGTTTCCATAACAACCGTGGAAATTGATAGGAAAAGGAAGGTGAAACGTAAGGGGTATTTTTCGCTACACTATGATAGCGTAGTCTTAGGATCCCACCCCTAGGCCGTTATTTTTTAAAACAGTCACGTACAATTAAGGATCAGGTGTTCCTAGAAAAATAACAGCATATTGATGGACTGTTGTCTATGAGAGTTTATAAATTAACCAAAACAGATGTTCAATATGCGATATAGAAGAATTTTATTATTCCTAAATGTTTAAATTTTAAGTTATTTCGAGAAATCTTGAACGCTATACGACTGAAATGCAAATAACGAACTCGACTGATTATAAACCTCAGTCGCGTCCGTTATTTAATGACGTTAATAACTATAACCAGGGATTGTACAACTAGACCTAAGAAGATAAACTCTGTATTTTCTATATATTAGCTTTCGCAAGTAACAGAAATTTATAATCCCTGTATAATTAGGGGAAAAATCGTGGGTCATTTACAACATAACCGGCCCTTTTTGGGAACAATAGATCAGTAATCTGCGGCTAATGTTGCAGCTAAACTCTTTTCTTATCTACCACAGAGCTATAATGAGCTTTACAAGGATTACTAAATACCCATGTAATGTTTTCAATACAGGTGTGCGGGTGCCTGAGTTATGTTGTTTATATGCGGAAACTCCTAACTTTTTGTTGCTTATATAGTATACAAAGTGATAGTAGGGCTTTCTAATATAAATCCATATTCATATTCTAGGAAAATATTTATGAATATCTTCTTTCAAAGCAATACTACTTCATATTACATGCGTAATAAGTAAACATATATAAAAATGTAGCTTTTAATCAAATAAACATTTTTTATGATAGAACATATTTCGTTTGCCAGTCATTTAACTATATGCCCATAATTTTTCTCATAAGTGGAGGCAGTTGAGGAACGCACCTATTTGATTAATAAAATAATTGCAGCTTAGATGTGCGCAGTGGACTGAGCCATCTTCAATTTAGTTGTACGATGAAAATAAAGAATTATAGCTGAAAACTTTATTTATTTGTTGACAAACCTAAAGAACTTACACTTTTAGTAGAAATTAAAACTGTTTTACATAATGACGCGGTAGGCAGATAGATTTATGAATAATTACAAAAATCATACCGAGACTTGTTCAAGATTTACGAGTCTATTCTGTAACTCAGTCGTTAATTTATAGTGACTGGTTATAATCTTTAACCAATCATGTATGTTGATATATAACAAAAAATTGGATTTTTAGTTGTCAAATCAATATCTATTGGATAATTTTTTTAACCAGTTGTTTAAAAATAACGACTGAGTTACAGTCGAGATTATTCGACACTTTTTGACCAATTCATGGCATTATGAATGTCTACTTTTTACCTCTCGCCACCGTATATGAGTATACATCTCTCATCATGCTAAAAATCGCATATCGTCATGAGCACGTGTTAAGGTCCCTAGAATCTGATTTTAACATTACGAGGCGAAGCCGAGGTCTGTAATTGTATAAGGACTGAACACATGAATTTTCATATGAGATGCATACAACTTTTTTTTAATCTTGCGAAATTGTTACTTTGTAAATAGAAAATTATAATAATCCGATGTAATTGAATGGCATACAAAATAAACAGATAATCGACATACCATTTGTAAGGAAACAAATGAAACAATTAAAATATTTATTGATAATTGTCGTCTCAGAAATTTCCTAAATTTTTAACCAAAAATAATGGAAGCTGTTATTTATAATTCTATCATTTACTCGGGTCTATTCTGTAACTCAGTTGTTAACTACTGGTTAAAAAATTGAATCAATCAAAAATATTGATTTATATACAAATAGGATTTTTACTTATCGAATCAATAGTTATTGGATAATATTTATAACCAGTTGTTAAAAAACTAACCACCGAGTCACATAATAGGCCTGGCTGTCTATCAACTCTGAATTTGTTGCTTACATGACGCCACGAGAAATATAAAGATGAATATCGTCGATTCAAAGGTTGGTGCGTCAAAGAAAAATCAAAGAAAGTGACAGAAATGATTTTTATCTCTCGCTACGAGAAGTATTGGATACATGCTAAATATCGAATATCCAGATTTTAGTAAATAAGTACGTTTTAAGGTCACTAGAATCCGATTTTAACATTTTTACAATGATGCCTATGTGTATGTGTGTGTGTGTGTGTGCGTATGTTATTACAAATATTAAAGAATATCAAATTTTCTATCCGATACATGTAACTTTGAGGGACAAAAATAATTATTCTATAATCAATAATTTTACCTTTTGATTACATATCATTTACTGAGTGAAAAACTACTTAACTTCAAACTTTTTTTTGTAAATAATTTGAATTAATTAATATTATTGTATTATTATTATTATTATTATTATTATTATTATTATTATTATTAATATTATTATTATTATCATCATTATTATTTCATATTTAATTATTGCATAATCAATAATTTTACCATTGTGAAAAAACATTCACAATGATGATGGTTAATTGATTACATATCAATTACTAACTGAGTGAATATCTACTTAACTTTAAACTTTATTTATGATGATGTTACCGTGGTAGCGAAACTATAGTCATTATGATATAAATATTTTTCTAAAACTAAAAAAAACTGAGTCTTTATTTAACATACAAATTCAAGAATGAAGTTTCACCATTGTTACGTTAAGATATTTGATCTTTTGCCCTTTTGACGAATTTACCCTGAAGCCGAGTTCTTATTTTCGGCTGACCACAGACAATCTCACTTTAACTTCAAAGTCTAAAATTCGCTCCCCTTCGAAGGACTACTCACGTTCGTGAGAAACACAATACAATTAACAATAAAGATGAACACAAAGAATATTTAATTTATTTTACGATACTTTTATAAAAATATAATGACATTTCATTCTCAAAATCCACAACTGAACTCCTTTCTTTTCCGCCTACTTTTTTCTCCTTTTTTTCCACCGCCATCTCAAAAATGCAGCGACATTCCACCCCCTGGTTTAGAGATGTACATTTCTAAACCATCTTGGGAGCTGTGCTATCTTCGGATAATTTGTTTGAAGAACCGACTTCTGATGTATTGAGGTTGCAGATTTTTGAAACCGGTCTCCGGAAAATTCCCATTTTGGTTTTAACGTCAACTACTCTAATTCTTCCATCCGAACCAGGATGAACAGCTTCTATAATTCCTTTCGACCACGTGTTTCTTGGTGATTGATCATCCACAACAATAACAAGATCTCCAATTTGGAGCGGTGACGTATCTTTAAACCATTTGGTTCTTCTGGTTAAAGTAGGTAAGTACTCTTTTATCCATCGTTGCCAGAAGATATCTGCAAGGCGTTGAGACTCCCTCCATTTCTTATGAGAATTAAAATCTTCGTCACCAAATCTCCCATATGGAGCAACGTTACTCGACGCTCCTATTAAAAAATGATTCGGTGTTATACTTTCAGGATCATCAATGTCTTCTGATACTCTGGTCAATGGTCTGGTATTAACAGAGTGTTCCGCTTCTACCATTAAAGTTTGCAATACTTCTTCTCTAGGTGCGTGATTTAGAAGCGTAATTTTAAGTGCCTTCTTCACAGCTTGCACTAACCTTTCCCAACTTCCTCCCATATGAGGCGCATTCGGAGCAATGAAATTCCATTTTACTCCTTTAGGGATTAATTCCTCTTGAATTTTATCGTTAGTTAATTCTTTTATAGACTTCTTGAGCTCATTTTCTGCTCCACGAAAATTTGTTCCATTATCGGAGTAAATTTCTGCCGGAGCTCCTCGTCTACCAATGAATCTTCTTAGAGCCATAATCACAGAATCTGTACTCAACGAAGTTACTATCTCAATATGGATTGCTCTCGTAGACAAACATGTGAAAAGAGCTCCATATCTTTTCGTACGTCGTCTTCCTTCTGTTATATTTATAGGTCCAAAATAATCTAAACCAGTAAAACTGAATGCGCGGCACGGTTTGGTTACTCTACATGCAGGCAATTCCCCCATAATTGATACTTGTGGTTTCGCTCGACGTTGTCTGCAGATAACACAAGACTTCCAAATCTTCTTCATTGTAGTTCGAGCTTTAACAACCCAATAATGCTGTCTTAACTCATTGAGTGTTGTCTCTATGCCTATATGATTCGCTTTTTCATGGTAATGTCGAAGTAATAATTTCGTTAAATAATGATTATTATCCAGAATTATGGGATATTTACATGTAATACTGAGCTCTGGTGATTTCGTTGTGCGTCCTCTAACTTTAATTAATCCATCTTCATCTATAAATGGTGTCAACTTAATCAATCTACTTGAATTACTTACAGGTTTCCCTTGTTGAATCTGGAAAATTTCATCAGGATACGATTCATTTTGAATGATTCTGCACCAATACTTTTCAGCCTTCTTTATTTCATTAGGTTGAATTGAAAATCCACTGCAATTAGTAAACTTGAAATTCATTCTAATAAATACATATATCCATGCAATTCGTCGAACAAGCGAATACCATCGAGAAAATTTTCTATAATCTATGAGACACTCCATAGACGTTACTGTATTCACATATTCGCTTTTGAGTTCTAATTCGCTTGGGTTTATTTCGTTTAGAGATTTTGTTTCTGTTAACCATTCATTCTGTGGTTCCTGTAGAAATTCAGGACCTTTGAACCACCTGCTGTCGGGTTGAAACTCACATTTTCTTTGATCTCGTGTAATTTCGTCTGCTACATTTTGTTTTGTTGATACCCAATGCCAGTTCTTGAAATCTGTTAATTCTTCTAGTTCTCCTATGCGATGAGATACAAATCTGCTAAATTTTCTGGAATCTGAATTGATCCAACATAAAACTGTTCGAGAATCGGTCCAGTAATGTACTTCAGTAAAATTTACGCCTATTTGTTCTATGATCATCTTACCCATACGTCCGCCCAGTACAGCTGCCAATAATTCCATTCTTGGAATTGAAAGACTTTTGTTTATGGGTGCTACTCTACTGTTCGCTAGTATAAATGCCACATCTATTTCTTCTTTATATTTGGTTCGTATGTAGGCTACTGCTGCATAGGCTTGTTCACTAGCATCGCAAAAAATGTGCAGTTGTATGTCGCCACTCTTTGTCAAATTCAATGAGTAACATCTTGAAATTCCAACTGAAGTGATTTTATCCAATTCTTTTAACCAACAGATCCACTTACTGTAGAGTGTGCTAGAAAGTTCATCATCCCACCCAATTCTTGATCTCCAAACTTCTTGTAATAAAATCTTTGCTTTTATCATAAAATGCGCAATAAATCCCAAAGGGTCGTAAACGGACATTACGAGTCTCAACATTTCTCGTTTGGTAGGGATTTTTTCTCCAGATAATATTTGTGGATCAATTTTATCGAATTTTAGCTTGAAAGTGAATAAATCTTTCCCAGGGTTCCACTGCAAGCCAAGAACCCGTTCTGTTTCATCTTTTCTTTGGAGATCGAGATTCTGAGCTGATGGTGCTCTGAGTTCTTCCGGAATTTTTCTTAAAATTTCTTTAGAACTTGAGTTCCATTTGCAAATTTTGAAGTTTCCTCTTCGGTGAACTTCGGAGACATCTTGAATCAATTTCCAAGCACTTTCTTCGTCATTTGCTGAATCTAGCATGTCATCCATGTAGTGATTTTTTATTATCGATTCAGCTGCTTCTGGAAATTCTTCAGCATACTCTCGAGCATTTCTGTTCTTGATGTCTTGAGCTGAAGCAGGTGAACAGATGGCTCCAAACATCATGACGTCGATTTGCATTTCCTTTGGGGGCATTTTCCTGTCCGTTCCTCTCCAAAGAAATCGCTGAGCATATAAATCATTTTGAATTATTTTTATTCTATGGAACATGTCAGTAATGTCTCCACAAATTCCTATTTTCATTCTTCTAAATCTTAAAAGTATACCTTGTAAAGAATTGAGTAGATCTGGACCTTTTAGAAGACAGTCATTAAGGCTTACGCCATTACTTTTTGCAGCAGCGTCGAAAACCAATCTCCACTTTCCAGGTTTATTCGGATTATAGACTGGAAAATGGGGAAGATACCATATCTTTGGGTGTTCTATTTTGGCTTCTTCATTGCTGAGTTCTCGTGCATATCCTTTGTCTAAATACTCCTGTATCTTCGCTTCATATTCTTTCGCAAGTTTTTGATCACGATCCATTTTCTTTTCTATCGAGTAAAGTCGTCTCAAGGCATTTATCTTACTTTCTGGTAAACTTGATTCATTTTCCTTCCATAATAATCCAGTCTCCCATTCATTGTTTATATGTCGGCTGGTATTATCCATAATTTTCTGCGCTCGTTCTTCAGCTTTCGATTTAACTTTATCACCAATAAGTTTTGTACCAAAACTTTCCAAAGTGAAGAATGATTTGACATATTGGTGAAGATCGTCTTGCTCTATATTTATGTGGAGAGTAGTGTCAAATGGCTGTTCCATCCTCTCTCCTTTACCACATATCGTATATATCTTATCCACTCTATTTTTCATCCAATAGTTATTTCCGTGGATAACCCACCCTAACTTGCATCTTGTTAAAATTGGAGAATTCTTAGGCCCTTCAAAAACTTCTCGGGTCAGAATTAGGTCTATATTGTCTTGTCCAATCAAGAGTCGAGGTTTTGCATTTTGAAGAGATTGCAGTTGAACATTATTCAAATGTGGCCATCGTTTGACAAATCTCTTCATATCCACTGTTTGTGCTGTAAGATTTAAATCTGCAATTGTTCTTACATTCTTCATTGTAAATAATTCGGTATTATTTCCCTTTATTTCGATCGTGACTCGCATGGATTTTACTTCTTGTCTAGCAGTAGAATTCGTCCATTTTAGCCGCAGCGTGTCCGTAGGCCCACTAGCGCCAATCTCATTCGCCAGTTTTTCGTCTATCATAGTAATTGTTGACGCATCATCCAACAATGCATATGTAGATATTATGCCATTTGGTCCACTTACTGTTACGGGAAGAATTCGGAGGAGGACTTCTTTTTGTCGTTCCACAAACGTCATTGTTGTGTTTGAAACTGCATTCAACTGACTACCTTCGAATTTAATTTCTTCACTTTGTTTTGTATAGCTTTTTGGAGGATCTTGAAGTTTGACTGGAGTTTGAGAAACTTGTTCAGCAGTATGAAGTAGTCTATGATGGCGTTTATTGCATCCCGAAATTCCACATTTTTCACTATGTTGACAATTCTTCACAAAATGGCCTGTTGTCAAACACGAAAAACACATCTTGTTCTTAGCAACCCACTTCTGTCTTCCTTCTTTAGACTCTTTTTGGAAGTTTCTGCAGTCTGTTATTTTGTAATTGTTTTTATGGCAGAATAAGCATATATTTTCTTCAGCCGTCGTGCATACCGGTTTTCTGAAGTATCGTTCTGGTTTTCGTTCTTCAGAATATTCTTTAAAAAATGTGTTCGATACCGGAATTAAATACTGCGCTTGCAGATTAAGCCAAATCGCGAAGTCTTCGAGTGTAATGTCTTCGTCTTGTACCATCTTCTTGCCCCATTTGATTTTGTAGCTGACGGGAAGTTTCTCTACTAACTCTTCCATAAGAACACAATTAACCAAATATTTTGGCTTCTTGAAAGATCGAATGGTTGCAGTGAGATTTGCTACTTGGCTTGCAAATTCAATAATTTTCTCTAAGTCGTGACTTCTAATTCTTGCAATCTTCTTGATCTTTTCTAACATAGTTTTGATTATGGATTCTGGTCTGCCAAACCGCATTTCTAATAAATCTATTATTCTTTCCACATTTTCAGGATGCACCATGAGCCCCATAGCTGCCTCACGTGCTTTACCCTTAAGGCACCTCTGGAGTCTTCCCATGTTGTCCAAATTTCCGATGTTCCATCTCTTCGTAGACTGGCGAAAATTTGCGATGAACATTGGCCACTCCTCTGGTTCTCCTCCGAAGAAAGGTAAATCTTGCGGCTGTCTCTGAAGCGTGTGTTCACCTTTATTCTGCGTTAACGCTTGAGCCATTTGTGACAGCGCAGCGGTTTGTTGATAAAGAAACGAATTTTGTTGGTTAATAAGAAGCTCTATTGTTTCATTATTACTCACCTTTTTATTAATATTTCTTGGTTCAAGGTGAGATTTAGAGATTGATACATTTTCAATTTCTTCATAATTTTCAGAAGGTTGGATTTCTTGATTGTTCAGCTCGTTTTCATCGTCGATTACTTGTAATTCATTAGTTTCATCTTCTAGTCGCGCATTAAGTAATTGTAATCGCAGACTAGAAAGCCTTTTCTCCCTTTCTAATTTCTCGTTTTCCAGTTTCGCAATCCGTTCTTCTTCTTCGAGCTCTGCTTCGATTATTTGTTGACGGACAGAATTGCGTGACATCGCAGAATATCTACTTCCTCCACTTTTGACAGACATACAGTCATCTTTATCGTTCCTTCCTTGGTGTAATCTGGTTTCATGAGTTTTATTTGTTGGCCGTTCAACTACGTACTCATTTAACCGAGGGTTAATGCCTTTATTAACTCTCTTGCTCACCCGTCGTTCATCTTTATCGCTCTCGCTTAATGTTTTTCTTTGTGACTCCATAGCGCCCGTATCCGGCTCGAAGGACCAAAATGTTACGTTAAGATATTTGATCTTTTGCCCTTTTGACGAATTTACCTTGAAGCAGAGTTCTTATTTTCGGCTGACCACAGAAAATCTCACTTTAACTTCAAAGTCTAAAATTCGCTCCCCTTCGAAGGACCACTCACGTTCGTGAGAAACACAATACAATTAACAATAAAGATGAACACAAAGAATATTTAATTTATTTTACGATACTTTTATAAAAATATAATGACATTTCATTCTCAAAATACACAACTGAACTCTTTTCTTTTCCGCCTACTTTTTTCTCCTTTTTTTCCACCGCCATCTCAAAAATGCAGCGACAACCATGTTAGAGCTGATACCATAAAAGAAATTTCAATTGCCTTAAAATATATTGTTTCTTGTTGTTACTTGATTTCTTGTATTTAGTGAAACAATACTTTTACTAAAAATCACTAATTGTTAATAATATATGTTTTGATTTGTTCACAATAGAATATTTCGAGACAAATTTCTCTTACATTTTTAGCTTAGATTTATTTTCTCTAAGAAACCATTCATGGAAATAGCCGCAGTAATAAAAGGTTGTAAATCAAATTACAAAAATGTCATGCATAGTCAGGTAGAGCTTCAATGTTTACTTTCCGAACTGCATTACCGACATTTCTAGTGCTGACATCTGTAAGGTAATGCCCAAACTATTTTTCAGTGCCGTGGCGGTCAAATGAGTCTGTTTTGGTAAATTTTTCGTTCGTGTCGTTTTAAAAACCTGTTGCATACACTTTTATAAAATTTATATATTTGTTTATGGTTTTTAATAAATTGTGTCCTGAATATAATTTTGTCTACGTATTTTAAGTTATAAACCGGAAATGAATTATTTTTTTTCATATCCGCTTTATTTTCTCAACCAAAATGGTTTTAGGACACAAACATAATCATATAATTTGCAAAATTTTAATAAATATTTACTTTTTTTATTACAATCGCGAGGGGACACGAACAAAAAATGATTTTTTTGCTTATGCAACCCTCTTCATTCAAACCCCCCCTTAAGATATTTTGTAAGGCATAGAGGGATACACATTTTAGCGTAAACTTTATTATCTTAAATCCAGTGGTACTCAAACTATAGGGCAATATTATATTTTTTTAAATGGCATTATATATATTTTATTAACTCATTAAATAGAGAATTTTGTTCTGAATTCAACGATATAATAATATCATACCCTTACATTGCGAAAAATTTGATAAAAATTAATTCAAAGTTAATATTTCATTTCTACTTTATCGAAGTAATCTGAGCAAACATTCAAAAAAATGAAACAAAATAGAATTTAATTTAGTTTTATTACATTCAAGTAAGCTACGATTTTGGTAATAAATTCAACTTTTGAAATAAAGTTTTTGTTTTATTGATTGAATGTTTGCTCAGATTACTTAGATACAGTAGAAATGAAATACTAACTTTGAATTAATTTTTATAAATTTTTTCGCAATGTAAGGGTATGATATTATTATATTGTTGAATTCAGAAAAAAATTCTCTATTTATTGAGTTAATAAAATATATATAATGCCATTTAAAAAAATATAATATTGCCCTATAGTTTGAGCACCACTGGATTTATGATAATAAAGTTTATGCTAAAATGTCTCCCCCTCTGTCCCTTACAAAATATCCTAATCATTTTTTTCTGTATCTTTTCACATACACGAATAAACGGCACTGTTCCATTACCTTGATACACCCTGTATATATATGTAATGTAATAAAACTATAATACAAGTACATATAAAATATGTGTTTTTCTTATTTTGACTCATTAATATTACATGTGTTTTCTCAAAGTTTTCCTCTTACATAGTTGCCAAGGTACGGAACCTGCATTAGAACTGAAATAATTTGTTAAATCTTCTCTAATCCTCACTGCTCTTAGCGACCTGTTATTTGAACCCACTCTATTAGTTTTTTGCATAACTGATGCATTATTTTCTTCATTTCTCCATTCTCCAGGACATAATATCCCATTATCTTCTCTATCGAGATAGTTCAATGGACAATATTGATTACATTTTTTATATCCTAAAAAAATATGCAAGCATACAGTTGCCTGTATAATTTTATCAATATTTTCAAGTGTAGTATATACAGTACTTTGAAATACTCGCCAACGGGCTGCAAGAATTCCAAAAAAATTTTCAATACTTCTTCTTACGCGCGATAATCTATAATTAAATATGTTTTGGCGTTCAGTTCATCCACCGCTCACGCGACCTGAATAAGGACTCATTAAATTATTTTTCAGAGGAAATGCCTCATCTCCAATAAAATAATATGGTATTTGTGTATTGATGTCCTCCAATATTTCATCTTCTGGTATATGTAAAGCATTATTGTTTAAATTTTGTCCAAAATGAGATGCTGCAAAAATACCGCTATCACTTTCAGATCCATAGGCCCCGATATCAACAAATTTGAATTTATAGTCTGCATCACAAACGGCTAATAAAACTACACTGAAATATTTTTTATAATTGAAGTACTGACTTCCTAACTTATTAGGGGCAACACAACGAACGTGTTTTCCGTCGATTGCTCCTAAGCAATGTGAAGTGTTCCATTTTTGTAAAAATCTATCAGCTATTGCTTTCCATTCCTCTTTTACAGGTGGATTCAAATAAATTGGATGTAAAATTTCCCATAACACAGAGCAAGTTTCTTTAACCACGTACGAAACAGTACTTTTTCCTATACGGAAACTAAATGCTTAGCTTTGAAAAGATTCTCCAGTTGCGAGAAATCTTAAACAAAATATATACATAAGTAGATATTTTTATTTTTAAAAACATTTTAAAAATTATCGCAAAGTAATAATTAGCCTTTGTGCAGGTTCTAACGCTGATCGAATACTTTTTTTCGTAATTTTTCATACACTAAACCCGTAAGTTTATCAAAATATTCGCAAATCATTCGACTAAAACGGAAAAAACTTTCTGTGTCTTTTAATCGCATTTCAGCAACTAATTTGTGATAATGGCCTTGGTTTAGATACCTAAGTCATACATTTTTTGCCATAATATATCATGATTTAAACTGTCAAACGCCTTTCGAAAATCTATGATGATTGCAAATGCATTTTGTTTTTTTAATCTTAATTGAAGTTGTGAAATTACTGTTAAAGAAAAAAGATTATTGATAGTCCCCCTTCCTCGTCAAAAACCTGACTGGTTATTATCTAAAATACTGTAATCTTCACACCAATCCTGTAGTCTAAAATTTAGTATTTGTGTTAAAATTTTGCATATCGAAACTACCAAGGCAATATCACGATAATTGGACGGGTTACGCTTATCTCATTTTTTTATGAATATGAAAAGTATGAATACGAGTCCAGGATGAAGAAATTTTTTCTTTTTCCATTATTATATTGAATAAATTTTCTTAATAGTGGAACCAGTTGTGAGATATATTAATATAAAATTCATTATTTAAACCATTATGGCCCGGGGCTTTATTGAGTTTACTTTTCGTTATACTTCTATTAATTTCTTCAAGGGTAATAGGTGAATCATAGTGGGGGTGTAAGCAATCAAAAAAAGTAGTTATGGAGATCGTACCGGTTGGGTATTCAGCATATACTAATTCCCAATCCTCTACAGTAATTTCATTTTTACTATCATTCTTAGCTTTTATAGACCTGATTGTTTTCCAAAATTGTTCACTGTTCTTAACTTTAGCTAGATTTTCCTTAATTTGTTTAAAGTACTCTAATTTTGCCCTAACACTTTTTCTATAGTTTTTCTTATTATTCAAATAAATGTCAATGTTCTCAGTTGTGCTGTTTTTATGAAGGTTTTTCAAACTACTTGTACATATTTGCTTCAGCTCTTTGCATTCAAAATCGAACCACGGTTTTTTATTAAAATCATAATTTTCAAAAATAATCTTATTAACTTTTAACATTCTTGAATCACAAGCAGCATCTTTCACATAAACATATTAAGGCATTATTTATAGTGGAGGAGCGCTAACAAATTATCTCGAAACCGGTTCAAACAACTCCGATTTTGATGATTTTTTTTTTAAATGTATGTAATTACAAATACTTTAACCTTTATAGTTTAAAAATTGACGCTCTTTGTTTATTTATTAAATTATTTAATTTTTAAAAATTATTAATATCATCGTTAAAATAAATTTATTTATAAAAATATAGTATTTAAAAACGACATCCAATGACCTTGTATATTGAATACTGAGAAGTAAGATCCATTCTAAAATGATATAATCTGATGTGGCCAGCACATAACCTCAGGTATAAACACGCTCAGTTTATAGTTATCAAAAAAAAAAAACTTGTGCAGTAGGCAATAACAAAATTTTACTTGAAAATGGTAACACTGATATAAAATATTATTTCCTGTTGTTGACAGTGACATTTGAAAAAGTACATTTACAATTTCTTATTAAAATCGTTTTTTCCCTTATCCACATGCCTTTATTTCTTAACATTACCATCAGAGCAATAATGAATGTAAAGTACTTTTTCTATCACTCAAAATGCTAGCTGTCAATGTCGATAGTGCCGATTTTGCCTAACGTAGTGCAATTGTAGGAAAAAACTACATCATTTCTTTTTTTGATCACTTTGTCACTCGTCTCGTAGAGCATATCTATATTGAGAGTGAAATAAAATAAAATATATTAATATTTAATAAACAATTTTCATAGTGATAATTATAATGCAGTAAGAGGTAAATATATTATTAATTTAGTTGAATTCAAATTAATTATTTCTAAATATTAAATAGAATATTATATATTTATTATTTAATAAATTATTATTTTTAACAGATAATTGACTATTATGGGTGATTCAGACCCAAGTACAAGTCGTGAGCATATCTGTTTTGTTTGTAATAAAAATACAAAAACAGAATGCATTGCAAAAGTTTCAAGAGGATTGCCAAGGTTAATTGAAGCATCCACCGAAAGAAATTATGAATTTTTATATCTATTAAAAAAAGCAGGTTCTGTTTATGTTCATGAGAGTTGTCGACAAATATATATTCATCATCAATACATCAAAATATCAAAAAGGCAGAAAACAACAGTCACCACGTACAGTCCTCCAAAAAAAAAAAAATTGTTTTTTATGTGGAAATATTGGGGAAGACAGAAAAAAAAGAAATCGATTCGGCCTATTGTACATAGTGTGACTTCTAGTGAATTCAAAAAGTCTACAATGGATTTAATTAAAAATCGTCGGGACTATCAAAATAGAAATATTTTAAAAAGAATTTGTAATGTTGATTTGTTATCGAAAAAAGCAATTTATCACAAAAATTGCTTGTTGAGTTTACACAATTACAATAATGATAATCGAGAACAAGAAATTTTTAAATATATGGAGAATAATGATGACTGTCAATTTACGTTCGATGAATTGAAGGATCAGGTGAGGGGCCATGTTCCAGATAATAAAACAATTTGTACCAGATTAATAAATAAATATGGGGACAATATAGTAATTTCATGCAAATCATCGTACAGCACTATTGTTTGTTTCAAAAATAAACAACATGATGTCTTAGGTGAAAGTTGGTACCAACAAAGATCTGTAAATGAAGATGAAAAATTTAGAATTTTAAAAGCCGCTGCTGACATTGTTATATCTGAAATTCGTTCAGTCCCTTGTGAATCCGATTTTTATCCTCCGAGTGACCAAATGTTTACAAATTCATACCAAAGTTTTTATCATATTTTTTAGAAGAATTAATTTTGAAGGATAAAAAAAACACACAGGAAAATTATGAGATATATACAACTAAATGTACTTCCATCAGCCATGCTATTATGTCTGCAGTTCGCCCACGATCTTTTTTATCTTCACTTCAGCTTGGATTGGCTGTTACATTACACCGAAAATTTGGATCACGAAAAATAATAGATACCTATATGCAATAGTTTAGGATTCTGTGCATCTTATAAAGAAGCAAAATTATATGAAACATCTGCTCTCTTTAAAGCTCCAATAAATATTAAGCCAAATACATTCGTTCAGTTTGTGTATGATAATGCAGATTTTAATATTAATACTCTGGATGGAACAGGTACATTTCATTACATGGGTTCCATCGGGATATTTACTCCAGCAAGTGGTATACAACCTCAAGAACCTTTGAAACGTTTGAAAAAAACTCCAAGTGAGGCTGAGATTGCTGAAAAATGTAAAGTTCCTTTA
Source organism: Ophonus ardosiacus (assembly GCA_943142095.1). Lineage (NCBI taxonomy): Eukaryota > Metazoa > Arthropoda > Insecta > Coleoptera > Carabidae > Ophonus > Ophonus ardosiacus. The sequence goes on from OW964839.1 coordinate 14,304,894, forward strand.
TTGGCTTATAATTATTCAGCTCAAGAAGGATTAGAGAAAATTAAAATTAAGATTTCTGATGACACATTAAATTTAAATTCCACATTTATGACAAAAATTAATATATTATGGATGTTTATGAAATACAAAAACCAGAAATTTGTTGGCTGGAATGGTTTTATGGAATATTTAACAGATAAACAATATTTTGATCCTTCAACCATAATATTTTTTCCATTTATAAATGCACCACCCAGTGATTACAATACAATTTATACTGCTTTAGTTAATTCCGCAGAAAAGGCAGTCATGCTTCGTATGAAAACTTGTTTGGTTACTTTCGACCAACCTCTGTACATAAAGGCTCGAGACATTTTAGCTGCTACTATTATATCTGACCAAACTTTTGTTGTCGCTAGATTAGGAGGATTTCACATGTTGCTATCTTACCTGGGAAGTATTGGTTATATAATGGGAGGCAGCAGTATCAAAGAAATATAAAATTTGATTTATGCTGAAAACACTGTCGATCAGATATTATCTGGTCACGCATACGCCCGTGCAGTGCGAGCACATACAATTGTACAATTGACTTTATCACGAATTATTTTTAATAATTTGAAAGATACAAATGAAGAATTTGCAACATTATTGGAAAATACTCGTAATTCTGAATTTTTCGCGAAATTTAATAAATTACAAATGGAATCCATAGATTTCCAGGACAATGAAGAAAATAATGACATTATAACATTAACAAAAATATTTGAAAAAAAAAAAAATAATAGAATTAGAAAATACAAGTAAGACTTCAAAATTATGGATTATATATTTCCGGATGGTATCAATTTTAAGAGACTTTATTGTCGCAGAGCGAATGGGAAATTGGCAATTACATTTACATAGCGTTAAACTGATAATTCCATTTTTTCATGTGGCAGGACATTTTCCATATGCCAAATCCTCACAAATTTATTTGCAAGACATGCTTGAGTTGGAAAAAACTATGGATCCAATTGAATATAAAAAAATCACCGATGATATATACTTTACAGTAAATGTGGTGCCACAGAAAGTGTAGTTTACCAATGGATTAATAGTGTTCCTTTCACAAAAGATATCATAGAAGGTATTGAAACATTCTGTAATATATCATTTAAAAAAAGTTATCAACATATTGACGCCAAGGATACCAGAATCACAAGAGATGATTCCGATGTTAAGAAATTAGAGGAATGGTTCCAGTCTCATGATCATTTTCCGGAAATTGATGATATTTTTAGTATTGCAACAGGTGTTACTGGCGATGATAAAACAAACTGCTACGATTCTTTTGAAAAAGGTATCGCATGCATGCAACTAATAAAAGATAAAAAATTTAAATAAATTAAATTAAAGACCTCAAATAAAGTTATATCATTGCTTGCTGCTACGAGTAAAATTAAAATAAATAATAAATACGTTCCAATTAATCCCTTTCTACTTTTCCAACGTATAAGCGTATTAAAAAAAAAAAAAAAAACAGATAATGAATTGCAGGAATATTTGAAATATGAGTTAGCTCCTTATCCACTATCTTTGTATGATGATGGAGGAATGAGAAAAACACAAAAGTCTACTTTTTATATTTTTTTCTCAGAATCGTTGAAGAATGTTAATGATATTAATACCTATACATACATTATCGATGGTGGTATGTTATTACTTCGCGTAAAATGGCTACTTACTAACAAATTCTCATCAATATTTGATAGTTAAGTCAGATATCTCAACAGACATTATGGTAATAATGTAATAGTTGTATTTGATGGATATAAAACAGAAACTACTAAAGTAGCGGAACTTTAAAAAATTCTTCAGTCAACTATGCTTTTGAAGAAGATATGCAATTAAAGGTTGCACAAGAGAAATTTCTTGCAAATGAAAATAATAAGGCTCGATTTATTTCCAAGTTAATACCTCACCTAACAAATAATCAAATACACACTAAACAAGCAGAAAGTGATGCGGACCGATTAATCGTTACTACAGCACTCGATTCTTCTTCCTCCAATGTTGTTGTGGTAGCTGAGGATATTGATGTGTTAGTCATATTAATCGCCTTAACTCTAGGAGATAAAGAAATTTATTTTTTAAAGCCACCTAAAGGTAAAACGCCACAAAAAGTCTATTCTTCAGTCAGTCTCGATAATATGCCAAATTGTAAAAATCATGTGCTGTTTTTACATGCGTTCACGGGTTGTGATACGACATCATCATTTTATAACAAGGGAAAAATTAAATTCGCTACAAAATTTGAAGAGCAAAAATTCTTAGTAGATGCTGCTAAATTATTCAAAATACCAAATCAAAATTCACATGCTATTTATGAAGCGGGTGTTAAATGTATTATTTTTATGTACAATGCTCCTAAATCTGAGGTTGATTTAAATCTATACCGATATAAATATTTCACAAAAACAGTAGTAAAAGATGCTCGTCCACAACTGGCCAATTTACCGTGTACAGCAGATGCAGCGATGGAACATCTGAAAAAAGTTTATTTACAAGTGCAGTTGTGGCTGGGTAATTATTTTTCACCAATTGAATGGGGGTGGAAGCTTAAAAATTTTTTAATACCAAACCCCATGGACCAGCCACCTGCTCTGGAGCAGATATTGAAAATAATTTTGAAAATAATTTCTCGACCGTCAATGTAGATTTAAGGAAAAACAATTGTTGGGGATGTCGGTCCAGGAATTAAATAAATTTAATTTTTCTTTTTCATCGACGTTTCGGTATTTATTATACCTTCCTCAAGATTCTGTTTTGGACAAAATTTCACAATCAGCATACAAATTTTACAAATGCGAAACAGTAAATATATAATCTAATTGTATTTTTTAATCTATCTAAATTAACAGAATAAATAAGTCTATAAACTTACCAAAGAAAATACATGTGAAAATACAGATCATTATAACTTATAATGATGAGTCAGCAATTAAAAATGAAAAGACGACGTTCTTCATAGTGCTTAATGCACGAAAATTGGCAACGGAACTGAATTTTACAACTAAAAACCTTGGTTTTATTTAAAAAATATACGCATGTGGCGACACTCTTACTTGTAATAATAAAAAGAAACACAAAAACCGTTAACTATACCATAGGCGGAGGCGATAGTGTTTAAATAAAGCAATATGAAATATTATATGAATTTATAGTAAGCTGTACTTAGATTTTCTATATCCGTTCTATTATTTATACTATTTTTTTCTTTTCTTATGTGGATCATTTCCAAAATCAACCGTTTTTTTAAATTTACTTCTTGTTCTAAAATTTTTACTTTGTCATAGTTAAATGTATGGTTATTCTCTTTCGCATGTTTTTCTAGAGCACTTTGATTGTTCCGTGTTTCTTTTGTTTCACTATTATAATGTTCTCGTAATCTATCTTTTAAATATCTCTTTGATTGGCCAATATAAACCTTATTACAATTTTTGCATGGAATACGATACACTATGTTTGATTTCATTTTATCTGTTATCTTTGATTTTAGGGTGCTATAAAGATTTTTAATTTTCTTTTTGTTTTTAAATGCAATATTAATTTTATCATTTCTTAAACTTTTGGCTATTCTTTGAGATAATCCTTTTATATATGGAATAGATAAATATCTTTTATTATTATTGTTTTCTACGTAATTATTCGTCGGTTCACTATTGTTATAATTCAATATTCTATTTATTAAATTTACTGGATAATTATTTTTCAAATATATGTGTTTTAACTTTTTATTTATTTCCTCCTGAAAATCTGGGTGAGTTAATCTCATTGCTCTATTTTTTAATGCAAGTGCAGTGTTCATTTTTTGCTTGATAGGGTGATTTGATGCATAATTGATGTATCTTGCAGTATTAGTTTTCTTTTGATACCATTTTGTTTTTATGTTATTATTTTCTCTAATTAAAAGCATATCCAGGAACGGAATTTGATTATTAGATTCTACTTCCACTGTGAATTGAAGATTTTGATTATATGCATTAAATATATTTACTATGAAATCTACTTTATCTTTAGGAACTGCTAAAATTAAATCATCTACATATTTCTTTATAAAGGGAATTTCAAAATCTATTTTATTTAAACAATTATGCATCAAATCATCCATCACAAGTTCAGCAACTGCTACTGACGCCGGATTTCCCATAGCCACACCAAAATTTTGTTTCCAAATCTGATTCTCAAAAAGAAAGTAACTCGCATCCATGCAAAATTTCGAAATTTCAAGTAATAAATTTTTTGACAGGTTTTCCATTTGAATATCTTCATATATTTTACTAATATTTTCCATATGTTTAAATAAAATAGATTTTGAAATTCCCTTTATAAAGAAATATGTAGATGATTTAATTTTAGCAGTTCCTAAAGATAAAGTAGATTTCATAGTAAATATATTTAATGCATATAATCAAAATCTTCAATTCACAGTGGAAGTAGAATCTAATAATCAAATTCCGTTCCTGGATATGCTTTTAATTAGAGAAAATAATAACATAAAAACAAAATGGTATCAAAAGAAAACTAATACTGCAAGATACATCAATTATGCATCAAATCACCCTATCAAGCAAAAAATGAACACTGCACTTGCATTAAAAAATAGAGCAATGAGATTAACTCACCCAGATTTTCAGGAGGAAATAAATAAAAAGTTAAAACACATATATTTGAAAAATAATTATCCAGTAAATTTAATAAATAGAATATTGAATTATAACAATAGTGAACCGACGAATAATTACGTAGAAAACAATAATAATAAAAGATATTTATCTATTCCATATATAAAAGGATTATCTCAAAGAATAGCCAAAAGTTTAAGAAATGATAAAATTAATATTGCATTTAAAAACAAAAAGAAAATTAAAAATCTTTATAGCACCCTAAAATCAAAGATAACAGATAAAATGAAATCAAACATAGTGTATCGTATTCCATGCAAAAATTGTAATAAGGTTTATATTGGCCAATCAAAGAGATATTTAAAAGATAGATTACGAGAACATTATAATAGTGAAACAAAAGAAACACGGAACAATCAAAGTGCTCTAGAAAAACATGCGAAAGAGAATAACCATACATTTAACTATGACAAAGTAAAAATTTTAGAACAAGAAGTAAATTTAAAAAAACGGTTGATTTTGGAAATGATCCACATAAGAAAAGAAAAAAAATAGTATAAATAATAGAACGGATATAGAAAATCTAAGTACAGCTTACTATAAATTCATATAATATTTCATATTGCTTTATTTAAACACTATCGCCTCCGCCTATGGTATAGTTAACGGTTTTTGTGTTTCTTTTTATTATTACAAGTAAGAGTGTCGCCACATGCGTATATTTTTTAAATAAAACCAAGGTTTTTAGTTGTAAAATTCAGTTCCGTTGCCAATTTTCGTGCATTAAGCACTATGAAGAACGTCGTCTTTTCATTTTTAATTGCTGACTCATCATTATAAGTTATAATGATCTGTATTTTCACATGTATTTTCTTTGGTAAGTTTATAGACTTATTTATTCTGTTAATTTAGATAGATTAAAAAATACAATTAGATTATATATTTACTGTTTCGCATTTGTAAAATTTGTATGCTGATTGTGAAATTTTGTCCAAAACAGAATCTTGAGGAAGGTATAATAAATACCGAAACGTCGATGAAAAAGAAAAATTAAATTTATTTAATTCCTGGACCGACATCCCCAACAATTGTTTTTCCTTAAATTGAAAATAATATTCTGTAGATGTAAATCTGGCTGTACTGGGAATTGTGGCTGCAGAAAAACCGGGCTGTTCTGTACGCCCGCTTGTACAGAATGTAGCGGTGAAATTTGCACAAATTGTCCTCCACCACCAATGACTGAAGATAATGATGACGAAATGGAAGACGAAGAGAATGTACAAAATAATTATTTTTTTTTTTAAATGCTTTTGTTTAAAATTTATTTTGCCAACGAATTAAAGTAGTCATAATTTTTTTATTTTAATTTATTTATCTAACTGGATTTTTTCAGCATTACTCTCATTATCTCTTTAAAGACTAGTTAATACAATGAATGAATTTTTAAATATATATGAATATATCATCACGGCATATTACCCATTTCTGAGTGTGCCACAATCTGCTTTATCGTAGATATTGGTAATGATGATGACATATTTATGACCCTTGTGGTGCACTCTCTACGCCAGCAATGAATTTTTAAATTATATTTTATTTTTAATTTAACTTTTTCAAGAGGAATATTAAAAAAAAAAATTCTAAAAAATTTTGACTTTTTTGTATTTTAATTTTTTTTTGGGTGGAGCGTCAATTTTTAAAGTATAAAGGTTAAAGTATTTTGAATTACGGACATTTAAAAAAAATATTTTAAAATCGGAGCTGTTTGAACCGGTTCCGAGACAATCCCCTTTTTTGAGCTAACGCTCCTCCACTATTAGTAAATTTAGCAAACCATTTTTTCGAATTCCCATAAATTAGACAAACCATTAATGTTCCAAAATATACTATAATTTGACAAAGCTAATACATTACCTCTATGACAATTGCCTACTTCTATGTTATTATCTCTTGTATCTGCCGTGGTAGATGAACTACCGGTCAAATTTCTGGTGCACTTCTTGCTAGGCTTGCGGCGCCTTAAAAGAACCTCTTCACTGTTAGAAGATCCTGCAGGATACCTCGCAGAGTCGTGGTTTTCTTTCAGGATTTTTGGAGCCTGCGTTTCCTTTGATGGCGTATCCCCTGATGATTGTCGATCTCGTTTTCTGTGATGATTGTTTTCATTCAAATAGACCAATTTGTTATTTATAATTTTTACATCTCTACCATTTTTCCTTTCTTCGGACAAATTATTAAATAATTCATTTCGTTGCAACTTCTCACGAGCACTTAGATCATTATTTATAAAGATATTCGTACCCTTTAACGACGTTCTTATTGAAATTATCATTTGTTTCTGTGTAACTGTTACGAAAGTAATTAGTAATGGACGAATTTTCGTTGTATTTTTGCCCAGGCGGAATGCTTCTTCTGTGTCGTGTTCGCATATACTAATCTCTAAGTATTTTTGAAAAAAATCAACTAAATACTCATTCATTTTATTCGGAGCTTCCTCTTCCTTTAGACCTATGATTACTATATTCTTTTTCTTCATACTTTTTTCCATTTTATCCATGACTAGTTCACGTGCATGGATTTCTACCTTGTGGCCTTGAATTTTCCCTTCCAGTTGTTCTATTCTCGCAGTGTTGTTGTTAATAGCGTTTTTAAATGTTACGATTTCCGTTTTAACATCATCTAGAGTGTTTAACTTACTCAAAATCGTCTCTATTTTATCATTCATAGTAGACATCGTGCCAAAAGTTAAGTAATGTTTTTCCCTGGCAGAGTAAAATTATGGTTTGGTTTTTTCTTACGGTGATTTACACATGTAACACACTTGCAATCTATTATACAACTGTTTCCTTAATTGAATCAAATTTATATCAGAAAATATTATCGAAAAGGTATAATAACTTGAAAAATACGTCTTATTTTCTCTATGCAGTACTACCAACCTCCCTTGTAGTATAGTTAATTAGGGCTATATTTTTTTTATTCAAACATCTGTCAGCAGTCAATTTTTACATTTGTAAAGTGCCGCCAATAAATTTTGTTAATTTTATGCCCTTTAAGCTATTTCTTATTCACGCGAGGCTCACCGGTGGCCTGGGGTGCGTTCAAAAACCTTACTTTGGGAGAACAGGTATGCAAAAAGTCGTTCAAAAACTAAAGCGTACACCCTGAGAGTTTCTGCTATACGCGTTCCAAAATTCAGAGTACGTACTTTAGAGTTTACTCTTCGTACTCTGCAAGATTAATAGAGGGTACTAATTTACTCCAGCATAATATTGGCGCAATTTAAACAAAATTCATAGAGTATCATTGACGTGTTTATACATACTTTCTTTATAATGGATATTAATGCTGAAAATTACAAATTTATTGGTATAACTGATGATGGTACAATGGTATTTATTGAAGAATTTTTTTATTTTTGATCAAGTCGCATGCTTGTTGACATATATGAATGTTAATTGTTAATAATCATATATTTTTGACAGATTTACGTTTTTCATAAATAAATCTTAATATAAACTTTGCTGTAGTTCATTTTATGCAAATCATTATTTCAACAAAGGTAACTTTGTCTCAACCAGTGTTGGGTCAGATAATGATTTTCGTTATCTGGATAACAGATAAAAGATAAATTTGCGCAATTTATCTAGATAAGGATAACAGATACTTTACATGTTATCTAGATAAAAATTTTAGATAATAGATAAGATACCTGTAAAGTAAGCAACCGGGATTTCTTACAAAACTTTCTTTAATTGTTTATGCTTGATTGATACGATGTGTGAAAAGGAAACAAAAAATATTCAGTGTACATAATTATTTAATAATATACAAAACAAAGATAGACACTATTCTAAAAATATCTATGTTCATATTTTTTTATAATAGTAAATTATTCTTTTTAAAAACAGTACTTTCTCAAAATTAGTATCAGATAAGCGATTGCGTCTCGGTGTGAGAATTTTCCCGCCTACACTAAAAAGCGTTTCAACGCGACCAGAGCTTGGTATAAAAGTATTATACTCCAAGAAAATTTTTTTTACTGTAGGGTAATTTATTCAAACATTCCAAATTCTTACTTTTATCATCTAAATAGGATGTTGACGGTATAGATTCGTCTTTCTTTATGCTAAAAATAATACAAAATCAAAATATTAATCGCAAACTGACAGGTTAGTTTATAAAACAATGAAAATATGAAATATTAGGATTAAAATGCATTAATTTAATAAACACTGTTTTATATTATTTACCTGCATAAAATTAAGCATATAAAAATGCAAGTAAATGAATATTTTCATAAATAATGTTGCTCACTATTGCCCACGAATCACGATCACACGTCACATCACAAATAAGTTTACGCAGGCAGACACACCGGCCACGGAGAACACACGACACGGCACACGACACTATGCGATGCGGTAGGTTGTGCTTGTCCTTCCTTGCTAAATAGTATTTTGATTTGAGTATAGATGGAGCTAACATAAATAATGGTTATCTTATCATTCTTCTGCATGTTATGAAACAGATATGATAATAGATATTAATTTTTAAAATATCTAGATATTAGATAAAAGATACGTTAAAACTACGATATCTAGATAAAATTTTAGATAATGTTATCTAGATAAGCACAACACTGGTCTCAACATGGTAGCAGAGCGTAGTTCCTTGGAATGAAATAGGTATTGTTGCTGGTGTACACAAAAAGTGACAAGTCTTTTTGTGAAGAGCACGGATTTGCACGGAATTAAAAAATTGCGAGGAGCCGCAAATTGGGCACTGTGGAAATTCGCAATCAGGAACCTGCTATGTGGTACTGATGGTGCGTATGAAGTTTGCACAGGTAAATTGCAACGACCAGTTGCACTCGCGGATAGATCTACAGCTGAACAACGAGCTCAGTATGAGGTACATTTGAAAGTATGGGATAAAGCGGGCCGAGCAGCTAGTCAAATTATTGTACGATCTATAGAGTCAGGAGTGATGGCGCTGTTGATTACATGTGAGTCTGCACGAGGTATGTGGGTGAAATTGCTTGCCGTATTTGAACAGACGAAGCAAGCTGCACACAGTGTTCAAACAGAATTTTTTAGTTTTATAATGGAACCTGGTGATAATATGGTTACACATATTGCAAAATTTGAAGGTCTTGTATTGCGGATGCAGAATTTAAATGTAAAACCCGATGATTCTTCAATTCTAGTTAAATTTTTGGATACGCTACCAGAAGAATACGAGGGTCTACGTCATGCATGGTGGGCAAGAGCGGAGGAGCAACAAACGTTCTCAAATTTAATTAGTTTACTAACATCAGATAAATAACGACGTCAATTGCAAGTAATCAAGAAAGAAGAAATGTCAGCGCTGGTGGCAGCAAGGTCAACAAATATTCAAAAGCGACGACGAATAACTTTCGACTGTAAGAATAAGTATCCAGAAAGAAAACCAAGCAACAGAAACAAAGTAAAACATAAAAATTTCAAATGTTACAAATGTGGTGAGATAGGTCACATTAAACGAAACTGTCAAGCTTCAAAACATAATAAACAAAACGAAGCAAGCAACAATGCCATTGTATTTATTGTTGAAGTTTTAAACATGGTATGTGACAACGATCTGTGGATAGTAGATTCAGGGGTAACAGATCTTTTAACTCACAGAAAGGAATGGTTTTTATCTTTGGAGTATTTTATAAACCCAGTTAAAATTCATATTGGAGATAATGAACTAATGCTATAGGAAAGGGTACAATAAAATTTGCGGCAGCAGTTGATGGAAATTGGCTACCTAGTGTAATGTTGAATATCCTTTACGTTCCTGATGCTAGAAGAAACTTATTCTCTGTAACGTTTGCCCTTGACAAGAAGATGCAGTTCAGATCTACGAGGGAGTCATGTGAATTTTTGCAAGAAAATATTGTCAAGGCTCGTGATGTTCGACATGGACAGCTGTTTAGGATGTTGATTCGAATCAAAGAACCACCTGCTTTAGTAAATACTGAAGCAAATTTGGTATCAAGGCAAACATTGCAGCTTTAGCATGAGAGACTAGGACATCAAAACAAACGTCATGTTCATCGACTACTTAAACTAAAAGGAATTGATGTACCTGCTGACAACGAATTCTGCGCGGCTTGAGTTGAAAACAACAAAGGAGCAGTTTTGAATCAAGAAATCAGCGAAGTATACAACCAGGTGCTTTGATTCACGCAGATCTTTGTGGTCCAATGGAGTGTACCTCATTGAGTGGAGCAAAATATTTTGTATGTTTCACTTGCGACTTTTCACTATTTCGTATTGTAGATGTTCTCAAGGAAAAATCGGAAACTCCACAGAAAATATCTGAAATAATAAAACTTGTAAACAATCATTACAAGTTGAAAGTGCGAACATTTCAATCAGATGGAGGTTTGGAGTTTAACAACGACAGTGTGAAAAATATTCTGAAGTTGCAAGGTATAAAGTTTGTTGTAAATCCATACAGTCCGGAGCAAAATGGCTGTGCTGAGCGCACAAATAGAACTGTAGTGGATCTTGCACGTACAATGTTATTGTCAAAGAGCTTACCGAAGACACTCTGGATAGAAGCTGTTAATACAGCGGTTTACGTGCTTAATCGGACTGGACCAAGTGCAGTTGATCTCAACACACCGTTCGAACTTTTCACGGGTAAGGCAGTGCATTTAGAAAAGTTACACGTATTTGGTACTGAGTGTTATGTTCACGTACCTGATGAAAAAAGAAAGAAATGGGATGCAAAAGGACAGCTTGGCATTTTCGTGGGATATTCAGAAGATATTGATGGTTACCATGTTTGGATGAAATCTGGAAAGAATATTACTCGAAATACTCATGTCATTTTTAAACCTGAAAAATGTGGAAACGTGGTAACTTTGTTTGATACAAAAACAAGTAATCAAGCTGAGTCTATCGTAGAAGATTTGACAAAACATATTACTGAAGGTAGTGAAAGAAGCATTAACCAGTTAATGAATAATTCAAACGACATCACTGGAGATGGAGAGAAATAGTCTTTGAAAAATTAGATGCCAAGTTTATCTTTGAGAGATAGAAGAAAGATTAAACCAACTGAACGTTTTATGAAAATAGTATTAGCAGAGATGGAAGAGCCAAAAAGTTATAAAGAAGCCGTAAATTCACAGTATCATCAGCAATGGAAAGATGTTATGAAAGAAGAAATGAAGTCCTTGGAAGAAACGTCAACCTAGAGTTTAGTTAATTTACCATCGAAGAGCTATTTCTAATCGATGGGTGTATCGTGTAAAGCGTAATGTCGATGGACAAATTAATATTTTTAAGGCTTGTCTATTTGCTAAGGGTTATAGCCAGCAAGAAGGCATTGATTACAACGAGACCTTTAGTCCAGTTGCTCGCTTTGACACGATTAGGACTATCCTGAGTGTCGAGCATCTTGAATTGGAGCAATTTTATGTTAAGACGGCATTCTTGAATGGAGTACTCAACGAAGAGATATTTATGGAGCAACCTGAGGATTATAAAGACTCCACGTCACGGGTATGCAAGCTTCATAAAAGTTTATATGGACTGACACAGTCACCCAGGTGCTGGAATGAACGGTTCATGAACGTATTAGTCAAACTTGGACTTGAAGAAAGCAAGGCAGATCCGTGTTTATTCTATAAAATAACGTCGACTGACAAATTGATAGTAGCAATATACGTGGATGATGGTCTGGTTGTTGCAACTAAAAGAGCTCACATAAAGAAATTTCTACAAGAGTTAGAAAAGGAGTTTGACATAACCACTGAACCAATTGGACCCGTAAGGAGCCTCCCTGAAGAATGCAGTTAATGCATTCTGGAGTCTTCCGGGCATCGGTTTAGCCGGCAAATCCTTTCAAACTAGGAGCATACAAAGCGTACGAACAGAAGTGTCCACACCAAAAAGATCTTTGTCAAAAGACCCATAGAGTTCGTACCCAGAGCCAGAAAAGACCAGAAGTCCAAGGGACTCGTCTTAGTAAAGTCTGTTTAAATTATATTGTATTGCTTCTGACAAGAAGAAATAAATCACAACATGCAAATTGAACGTTGTGATGATGGATCTATTTTCATAAACCAGAAAAGATATGCAGAGGAAATATTGAAAATGGATAATGTTAATCCAGTAAATACTCCAATCGAGGGTTATGTACAACTAGGGGAAGCTGAGAGTACAGAATTTTCTCATGCTCCATACCGTGAGGCTATTGGTTGTCTCATGGAATGACTGTTGTTTCCAGGACAAATCTTTAATTTGCAGTAAATTATGCATCGCAATTTTTGGAGCAACCTCGCGAAAGGCATTGGAGATTAGTTACAAGAATTTTTAAATATTTGAAGGGTTCTACGTCTCTCGGTATTCTGTATCAGTCTCCGATGAATACAGGTGAGTTGAAGATTTTTAGTCAGCGGGATGGTATCAATGTACAGTGAAGGAGAGTGGAAGAGCAGACGACAGCAATGTGTGTCGCTGTCTACCACTGAAGCTGAGTCCGTGGCTTCGAGTGAGGCAGCGAAAGAGGCGATTTGGTTGGATCGGTTGCTGCGAGATATGTCTATGTTAAAAAATGTACCTGTTTTGTACTGTGATAATGAGAGTGCTGTAAAATTGGTCAAAAATAACGAACTTAATAACAGGCCAAAACATATTGACGTTCACTATCATTATGTTCGGGAACTTTTAAAGTTTAAAAAGTTAACTATAGAACATGTTGCAAGTAAAAATCAAATTGCAGATAATTGTACGAAACAGATACAACATAAAATTTTCACTAATTTGTGCAATTTGTTGGGAATGAAAATTAGAATGTAAAGTTTTAGGGGAAGTATTGAAGAAAAAACTTTCATTTTGTTATTTTTGATCAAGTCGCATGCTTGTTGACACATATATGAATGTTAATAATCAAATATTTTTGACAGACATACTGTTTACGTTTTTCATAAATAAATCTTAATATAAACTTTACTGTAGTTAATTTTATGCAAATCATTATTTCAAGAAAGGTAACATTGTCTCAACAGTATTACTGGAAAATAAAGGTTTGTAAACTAATTATGTACAAATGTATAATTTTAAGGTTACATTATTTTTTAGAATCTAATGAAATAAAAGGCATTCCAAATAATACGGATATATTAGAACCATTTAATATACCGGCGAATGAAAAAGAAATTGAAGAACAAGCATCCCCATCATTACTTGCTGTTTGTACAAACCCAAATAATAAATCTTGGTGTGACAACGCAACACGAATCTTGATATATAAATATAAAGATAACGAACTATTATTTCGTGATAATACTACTAAAAATAAAATTGTATGGAAAAAAAATTCCCGTGGAATTATCTGAAGCTGGATTTAATTATACAATAAATCAAATTATTAATAAGTGGAAACACTTAAAAAAATTATACATGAAACAAAAAGACAATATGGGAAGCAAATGTAGTGGGGAAGGAGTATTTACCTTTCAATTTTTCGGATTAATGGATGCTATTTTTTGTAAAAATCCAAATGTGCAACCGACTGCAATTGCGTCATCTAAAGGATCTGCAATAGATCCTACCATTGTTAGTAAATCTTTCGAGGAGGACATTGATTTACCGAATAAAAAACGAAAAAATGTTTCAGAAAAGTCTGATACTCAAAAGAAACAAAAAATTAATCATTCACTTATTTCGTGGCTAGAAAACGTGATAAAGAACGAGAAAAGCGGCATCAAGAAAATGTACAGTTACAAAAAGAGGCCATGAAAGACTTTAAAGGAGTCATGACAAATTTTTTGGATAAATTGTAACTTTCTTTTATTTTGTTAATTAATAGTAAAATGTAAGACTGATTGTACAATAATAAAATATATTTTTTTTTTATTTTTATATTATAAAAGTTGATTGTACAAAAACAGAACATATTTTTTGTTATTTACATTGTATACACTTATAATAAAACTATAATTCTATTATTTCTTATTTTCTGGCATTTTCATCTCCGGTTTCACAGTTTGGCAAACTTAATTGTCAGTTATCAGAAAAATATTGTTTTGTAAAATAAACATAGGTAATAACGATGTAATATTTTTCTTTTAACTGTAAGTTTAACAAACAGTCTTACTGGAGATGAGAATACTGGCCCAAAATAAATTAAAGATTGAGCGCAATGCTGTCACACCTCAGTACTCCTGTTTCATCTTCATCAAAGTACATGATACCTTGATCAACATTTCCATGTTCAACATTTTGTTGCTCTTGATAATTTTCATTTATATAATTTTGATCTAGGTCATCATTATTTATGCATACATTGTGTAAAACACAACATGCTAATATTATTGCAGGAATAAGATCTGTCCTATTCATGTTTTCATATTTGAGACACCTAAATCTTCCTTTTAATAATGCAAAACATCGTTCAATTTTCTGTCGTTCACTACACAAAACTTCATTAAAGTTTCTTTGCCTCACAGTTAAATTTCCACGATTAATATATGGTGTTAAGCACCAATGACGTACTGGGTACGCTTTGTCATCAATAATAAATTCATTATTGGGAAAATAATTATTCGGATTGCGAATAATATTTTTATATATATCTGAATTTTTGAAAACTCTGTAATCGTTCACCGAACTCGGATATCCAATAAAACAAACAGTAAATTTAAGTTTGTGATCACATATAGCTTGTAAAGTGATTGCATGAAATTTATTTCTGCAAATATATACTTCTGGAAAGTGTTTTGGTGCTTTTATTTGTACATAGCAATCATCCACAGCCCCAATAATATTGCCAATGCCTGTTGCCGAAAATCCACGTTTAACTTCTCTTAGATAATCTTCAGCTGTCCACTTAATTATATTAGGAGCCATCTGATTAAGTATATGAATTACACGTATAAAGCAATAATACAAGGATGATTTACGTAAATTAAATTTGTAGCCGACAGACCTAAGCACATATATTTTTCAATATATCATATTGGATAAGATATATTTCACTACTACCTGTAAGAATCGAATGTTACTAACAACCAAATAACTGCGAGTAACTGGATACGTGGTTCAATTCTGGGTCTTCCTTCTCTATACTGGTTTCTCAGTTGCGGTTCAATAATTGATAATACGTTTTCGAAAGCTTGCCTCGTGAGTCTAAAGCGCATCTTAAATTGAATTTCCGTATATTTCAACACAACAGTCTCTAAGTCATTTATTTATTTATATTTATTTGGGTGGCTTGTGCACGATTTGAATAATCAGTAGAATTCGTTATTCATATAACGTCATCCTCTTCTTCTGAGGAAGAATCATTTAGT
Source organism: Ophonus ardosiacus (assembly GCA_943142095.1). Lineage (NCBI taxonomy): Eukaryota > Metazoa > Arthropoda > Insecta > Coleoptera > Carabidae > Ophonus > Ophonus ardosiacus. The sequence continues at coordinate 14,320,875 of OW964839.1, forward strand.
ACATTTCTCTAAAAGTAATACATACAAGATAAAAATTATTTTGAATTTTCAATAAATATAACTGACTTACTTGTAATTATAAAATATGTTTTGATATTATAGGCAGTGTACAAATTAAAGTGTTGCGTCGCGTCAACACAAAGATCACGAATTCGTATAACTGACGCAGGGAACTAGTGCAAGTAGTGCGATAAGCAGCAGACAGCTCAGCGCCGCTTGTAGCGCAATGACGCGTCACAATATCAATCGCCTGTCCCAGCTCGCTGCGTTCCGGCTAGATGGCGCCGCGTGTATCTAGTTACTGCGTCAGGCGGCTTACTTCTGCGGATGGAGATAAGGGGACATGCGGAATGCAACATCTTCACTCACCGTGGACGCCATTAAACTACAGCCAGAAAACATTTCCGACTATAGAAATATGATTACGCTATTTAAAAACGCACAATTAGAATATTACACATTCCAATTGAAAGACGAAAAGCCGTTACAAGTAGTGCTACGAGGACTACCCACATCGGTTACAAATGAAGAAATTTTCGAAGAACTGAAACACAATAACTTTCCGGTGAAAAAAGTATACCGTATTGGAATATACAAAAATCTAGTTGCTGTCCAATTGGACAAAATCGAAAAAGCAAAAGAAATCTACAAATTAGACAGCCTGTTTTACCTCAAAATAACTGTGGAAAGCAGAAAGAAACCAACGACCCCAGAACAATGCCACCGTTGCCAAAAATACGGCCACTCCTCCGCGGGATGCAACGTCGCGTGGAAATGTGTTCGATGCGACGAACCACACTCAACAAGAGAGTGTCACAAAACGGACAAAACTTTGCACAAAGCCAATTGCGCTAACTGTGGCAAAGTACATACAGCAAACTACAAGGGCTGCTCTGCCTACAAAGCAGCCGTAGAACTGAAAACACAAAATAAATTCAAGACTACGAACGGCCGTACATTCGCTGATATCCTCAAAATACCAGTTCCCGATGCTCAAGCTGCAACCACGGGCCAAGCTTTAGCACCGCCGACTACAACCGAACCTGTAACAACACACGTTTCTGCATCCGCTGGCGCTCCAACTCCGCATGCTCCGAATAAAATCACCCCAAAAATACCGGCCAAAAAAGTGAAGAAAACTCCAAATAGCGGTAAAACGAAAAAGAAAACCACCACGAAACCAGCAAAAACAAATCCAACTACAAATACTGCGTTTGACATTAAAGCGGTCGTCGATCTTTTCATCGGCATAATTGAAACAATAGCGGCTGACAAACCCAGCCATACAATTAGTAAAAATGACGTTACAAACTCTTCCGCAAATTATAAACAAAAATGCCAGTAAATAATATTAGAGCTGCAACGAACTTGAGAATAATAGCATGGAATTCAGAATTCGGGCTAAATAAACGTGACGAATTGAAAGAGTTTGCGCATCGATTACGTGCCGTCATCATCGTCAGAGAATCATTTTTAAAACCGCACTCGCGGATTCCGAACCTGCAAAACTACATGTTATACAGAAGCTATCGAGACGGCGTTGGAGGAGGCACAGCAATATACCACTCCGCAGTTGATACTCCGAACCTCAAAATCATGGAGGGCTGCTCAGTGATTGTAAACACCATAAAACAAGGGCCAATCCGTTTGATCTCAGGCTACAACAGCCCGAAAAAACCTTTACAACCGGACAATCTCGAAGCACTGTTCAACGAAGACAATCTGCCAGTAATACTAACAGGCGATCTCATCTGTAAGCACGTCTCATGATACAGCAGAGTTAACAGCTCCAAAGGGCGAACACTCTGCAAATACGCGGCAGAACATCATCTTGAGGTAGTGGGCCCCGAAGAACCGACCCACTTCAGCAGAAGCGGCCACGCTCCAGATCTGTTGGACATCGCAGTGTTCAGAAACATCAGGTATAATTACAATGTGTCTACGATAAACGATCTATCATCAGATCATAATCCCATCATCATAGATCTTACGGATGATAATGTAGCAGCAACTCCAACACCAACTGTAACAAAAACAGAGTGGGAACTATTCACCGAACTACTACAAAACAAACTTGCGGTTTTACCAATCATAAAATCGGCAGAAGAACTGGATGCAGCAGTTGCTGATTTTACTGTAAAAATCCAATCAGCGATCCGCGAAGCAAGCCGACCAAAACCCACAGCCACGGCGACCAAACCCACATTCCCGGCACACATAGTGGACACAATCAAGGGGCGCCAAGCCGCCCGCAGAACCTGGCATCGAAGTTTCGACCCTGCAGACAAAAAACGATACAACCAACTCACAACAAAACTACGGGACGAACTACGCACGCATAAAAACGAGCGCTGGACAGAAACTCTTACAGCTGCTGACGACGATGACGTAAAATTCTGGCGACTGTTTAAAGCACTGCGAAACCAGAAATCTCCAGTTCGCGCTATCCACGGCACTAACGGACTGGTGTACACAGCAAGAGACAAAGCTGAAGCTATTGCAGAAAGCCTTGAACGCCAATGTTCACCAAATTATAACCACGCCGACATCGACTTTATCGGCAAAACTCATCAAACAGTTCGGAGAAAATTAGGAGAAAACACCACCGAAACAGCAAACTTCACAACACCACGTGAAATACACAATCTACTAAAACATGTGAAAATAAAAAAGGCGCCAGGACCAGATGGGATTCCGGGAGCAGCTCTTCGTGCGTTTCCACCCAAAGCCGTAGTTGCCCTAACGAATATAATTAATGTCAATTAATGCCGTGATGCGACTGAACTACTTTCCAACAGCGTGGAAGAAAGCAGTAATTATAACAATACCAAAACCTGGGAAAGACTCCAAGTTTGCCGAAAACCACCGCCCGATAAGCCTCCTGAACCTGCTCGCCAAAAAAGCTGAAAAATTCTACTACAACATCTGGAGAAAACCGTAAGAGAACTGAAAATACTGCCGGAAGAACAGTATGGCTTCAGAAGCAAGCACTCGACAACACATCAGCTGGTGCGTGTCGTCGATCTAGCCATGAAAGGCGTACAACACAAAAAAGCCACGGGAGCAGTCTTCCTAGATGTGGAAAAGGCGTTCGACAAAGTTTGGCACCAGGGACTTTTGTCAAAACTTCTGTCCTACCAGATCCCATTACATCTCGTAAAAACAGTCGCGTCCTATTTAAAAAATAGGACATTCCAAGTTCGGCTGTATGGAGCCATTTCAACAGAAAGAAGAGCAACAGCCGGCGTAGCGCAGGGCTCGCTATTTTCTCCACTTTTACTTAACATCTTCGTTAGCGACATACCGACGAATCAGAACCAACCAGTCACGGTGCAGTACGCCGACGACACCGCAGTGCTATACCAAAGCACCAGCCCCAAACCCATCACCGAGAAGTTACAAACTTCATTGCACCAGATCGAAAACTGGTACAAGAAGTGGAGAATCAGCGTGAACCCAATCAAGAGCACATCCATCCTCTTCACTAGCCGTCGACTCAAACCACACGGGCATATCAGATTCTTTGGAAGACCCATACCATGGCGTGACAAGGTGGTCTACCTAGGAGTCACGCTCGACCGCCAACTGAACTTCATCAGCCACATAAAAGACACCGTCGCAAAAGCAAGGGGCACCTGTCTGCGACTGATTCCTCTGCTCGACCGAAACAGCATCATGACGCTGAGAAATAAGCTGCGAATATACTACCCAATTATAAGACCGCAACTGCTCTACGCCTCGCCAGCATGGGGAGCAGCTTCCACCACTCAACTGAAAAAACTGCAAGTGTGCCAGAACAAAATTCTAAGGATAATCCTGAACGCGGATTGGTACATATCGAATAAATCCATATACAAGGACACGAACACTCCTTACATCAAGGACATAATGCTGAACCAAGCGATGAAGTGCTTCACCACCATGGAAATCAGCGCAAACAGAAGTATGCACGAGGCTGCAAACTTTGATGAAACCACTGCAGTGAAACACCGCAGACCCAAAAACGCACTAAACGAATTTAACAACTAGTGCATCAACTAATACGAACCCAACTCAAATAAGAGTACACTAATAAATAAACCAACCATGAAGAAAAAAAATGAAATAGGACAAAGAGAGCCTTTGGCTCAGAGCTCCGAAATATGAAACAATAAGGAACATCTTCACTCGTTTTACGCTACGAGTCACGATCCATCGGTTTATTTAATCGAGGAACGAACAACACACCTTCGACCGTAACAGCAGGATAAGCTGACGGCCTTTCTTTTTTTCCCATCTGCCAACAGATAAACGACGCTGGTCTGTAACCAAGGGGACCATTTCTTGGTCCATCGTCCGACACCACGACCAACCCAAGGAGGCGAAGTACGGGAAAATCCCGACGCTGGAACCGTCTCAGCCGATCCTGCTCTGGCCTTGATGGCGTATTATCGATCGGTTGTGTGCAAGTAGTGCGATAAGCAGCAGAGAGCTCCGCGCCGCTTGCAGCGCAATAACGCATCACGATATCGATCGACCTCCAGTTCCACCGAAACTGTCTTCGCAGAGTCAACCACCAGATCCGAAGAAGCGTCCTGAAGCGAGTTTCTCCTTCGAGCTCCTGTTTCCGCGCCGTCAACAGAAGCCGGATCCACCCAGCCGATCCACGGTTACAGCTACAGCTACTCCCACGAGCCGATTTAAGTCGGACCTCCTCTTCAAGACTGGCAGTTCCACAGCCGGGACCGAAGACCTACATCATCCTACGTAGATAGTCACCTCTGAAGAGTCAGTACCACACCGTCGACCGTAGCCGGGTTCATCCAACCGACCCACGGTTGCAACTGGTCCGAGCAGCCTACGAGAAGATCTCGGGGATTCGACTACTTCGGGAGATCGCACGTGAATATTTATTTAATTATTATGATGTGTTGTATTCAGTTCAATTACAGTTAATAAATCGAGTGGAAACTACACGGAGTATTGCTTTACTAAAAGTCCTTCCCTGGTCAAAATTAAAATAGTTGGGAGCTTGGTGTCCCAACAAAAGCATTTCTTGCATTCATAATGCGTGTTATAATATTAAAAGTTTAAAATAAGGTTATGATTGTATTTGTACCGCATGAACATACTCCAACATCGTTCGAAAATACGCACGAAACTTCAACCACGTGACCATACGCGATATAGGAGATACCAAAGTCAACATCGAGGTGGTTCGGAATCTTATGGAAGCCGATAGACCACCGACCAATAATCTAAATTAATGCGCAATATTATTGCGACCTAGTGGATGACACTAAATTGTTCTAAGAGGAAAACGTAATCTGTCAGAAACGTTATCTTGCTTCATGACAACACCAGGCACAACATAGCAAAAGTTACGAGGCAAAAATTGGAGAGAATCGGCTAGGGAAAGTTGGAGCATCCACTCTATAATCCCAACTTGTCGCAATGTGACTTTCTTCTTTTTGGGCTCCCTCAAAGAAGCGATGGGAGGCCAGCGATTCAGCAACGAGCGCGCGGTGGAGGAGTTTGTGCTCCAATGGCTAGCGAACGACCCGCAAGTTTTTACGATGTAGAAAATAATGTTTTTGTATACTTTGTAGAATAAAGCCATTTAAAAAAAAATCTGTCCCGTTTATATTTGATTCACCCTCGTACATAATTATGTCAATTAAAGGTACAACGGGGTACAAGAAATTTAATACTGTGGTGGCAGTGGAACATTTAAAGAAATGCACAGGAAGCACTGTTTCAGAAACCAGCAGCGCAAATAAAAACGAAGATCAAAATAAATATGATACAGATGAAATATTCGATTTATTAGAGGGATAATTTGAATTATTTGAAGTTTACAGGTGACGAGAAGCTCTCCGCCCATGAGGTTAATAGTTGGATACGGGTGAGGAGAAGTTCTCCGCCCAGGAGTTTATGTTTGGTTACGGGTGAGGAGAAGCTCCCCGCCCATGAGTGTAATTGTGGTATACGGGTAAATGTTACCCATGAATTTGTATTTGGTTTACGGGTGAAGAGAAGTCAACTGCCCAAGAATTTGTATGTGATTTATAGGCATGATCGTATTTATACGATTATTTTATGTAATATATGATATACAATAGCTCTCCATACGATATACGATAATTTTGATATTTTTCCATATTAACCCATTAAAGACTACTGTCTAAATATTCATACAGCTTTTCGTGTAAGTTTTAGCGTCTGTATTTCAAATTATGATTTAATTTTGAAACAGTTGGCAACACTTGTCTTTAACTTCATGTGTAAACTGTCATATTTTAGTAAGTATTGAAATAAATGTGTTTATAAATTAAGCGAACGAAGGACGTACTGAAGGGCCGTACGGAATATTGGACAAAATGGAAGCAAGGTAATTTTAAAAATCTATATATTATTAGAAATGCTAGTAAGTGTTATATTATAACGCAATATGAATGTGGTAAAGAACATAACCTCACTTTGAAATAATTAGATGACATTTAGTCTATAATTTATTCATTCAAAAAGTAACGTATGAAATATCATATACTAGGCTTTATACATAATTCTGGAAAAATAAATTTTATTATTTTTTCCTTTGTTATTTTTTTTTTTATTAATGATTTTATATATGTCAAAAACTCGAATATTTTGTTATATATAGATGGCTTAGTTGCCTATTCAAAAAAATTTAATTACAGAAAGTGCAAATTTATGACATTTTCCATGAAGTCTAATACGATTCAATTTAATTATTTCATGAATGGACTTATTCTTACTAGAATACATCTAATTAGAGATTTAGGTTTTACTTGTGATATTAAATTAAAATTTAATGTACATATACAAGATATAATAAGGTCCTCGTACAAAAATCTAGGATTCGTTATACGATGTTCCAAGTCTCAATGATGTTAGTACAATTATAAAATTATTTGATTACAAAAGAAATATCTTTGGTATTACATAAATTAGGAAAGAGTGAAAAGATGTCAGCCACAGGGATTTGAACCCAGAACCACTGTCTTGCCGGGACAACGCTCTACCAATTGGGCTATGACAGACTCTTATCGTTGGCTCACATAGAAATAGTGACATGATGTAGTTTAAGTTTACTACCAACTGTTGTATTTCTAGTGATATCTAGGAATATTTATAATTATTACGTTAGGAACATTGGCACAAATGTTAACGCTTGTCAGTGAGTCAGTATTGACAGGTGTTTACGTTGAAATTGCGCGTATTATTATTAAAGGATAATAAATTACTTAAAAAATGAGTGATACAGCTAAAAAACTTGGTGCTAGAACGTTTGTAGAGCAATACAATATATATATATATATATATATTAATAACAGGTAAATTAACCCCAAATATGAATCCAAAAACTGTGGAAGAAATATACAAACGCATGGCAGAGGAACTAAATGCGTGTGAAAAAGGGCCACAGAAATCTGCCGATAACTGGAAAAATGTAACTTTAAATTATTAATTTTCATAGAAACGTTAACTAAACATTTGTGTAGACTATGATCGAATGGAACTATAATGTGAAAAAGCGGGCAAGAGAAAATAAATTATTAAAAGAAGTTGAGAAATGCTTATTTGAATTGCTATTGCTATTCCAGTAAGTACAAACGAAATGGTAATTACATACTTATATATTTAGATAGAAAAAAACGTAAATTGATGTTCTTTTTACTTTTAGATTACCATAAACAATATTGAGTATGATATGCTTCCTATTCCTGTTGAAACTAATATGACAGCTACCACAGGATTAGAAACAAATAAAGAAGTTAAACAGGTATGTTATATTAATATATACAAATGTACTGTAAAAAAAACATATAAATGATGTCTAAAATTATTTATATTTTTTAGATTTTTTCTGTAGAAAATGCTGATCCAATAAATGTTGGAGAAAGTAGCAATAATATAGTAATTGGTAATATTTTTAATAAAAAAAATATTTCGGCAAAATACATTCATTTTCTTTACAGTTAACGACGAAATTGGTGCGACGCCTACCACTTTGAAATCAAGAATAAGACAGTAGCTAAAGGTTTGTTTTCATTTAATACAAAATAATCTTATTTTTTCGAATTTAACTGTAAAGTCTTAAATCTAACCGTATTTTTAACAGTTTTATTAATCGATTTTTTTCGCATAAAACGCCTGTTTAAATACTAATTTTTATTTAGAAAAAAAAATCTTCAGTGCTACTACAAGCATATCAGGAAAGTCACGAAAGCAATGCAATTGGTTTACAGAATGTTGCTAATGCTATTCAGGAAGTAGCAAAAGCCATAAAGAAAATTGCAGACTAGAGCAGATTAGAGAAGAAGCTATAAAGGTTGATTAAATTCAATCTTCATTATTTATTTTAACGTATTTTTTTTTGTTGAATAGTTGATTTGTTTTTTTATACATTTTATAAGAATTTTATTTTATTTGTGTACTATTAAATATATAATTTATTAATATAAAACTCAGCTTTGTTTTAATTAGGAAAATCTAATAGAACCTCATATAAACAATATGAAACATATTTGGAATATCTAGCATGTCACACCCAATTTGGCGCATTAATTAGTAAATCAAAAAAAAATAGTAAGGAGAGTGAGCTTTATGATAACTATTGGAATGAACTAATCAATTTTTTAAATAATGAAAATGGTCCAAAGAGAAACAAGAACGCGTGGAAAGTAGAGATTATGCAAAAGCTCTTATTCATGGCATGTTGATATATCTGTTTACAATTTCAGATTTTTACAGACTGGCATTACTCCGTTAAAAAAAAGGCCCGAGAAATTTATTTACATCAAAATTTAACTGGAGGTGGATTGCCTACTACTAAAATTTTAACGGACCTAGGAAGTCAGTTACTTGCATTAATTAGTAAAATAGTTATAGAAGGAATGAAAGTACAAGAATTAGAGTTTCCGATAAGCCTTTCTAATAAGTTACAGAGGAGATGGAACAAAAACGTAAACTTCGCAGTCCCAAGTACCTAGCAACACGAATAATCAAGCAGAAAAGTATGAGTACAGAAAACTCAATGCAGCTAATATAAATTTCTTATTTGCAGGACAAAGAATAAGAAAAACGGAAAAGCTATTAAAAAATGTAGTTATTATTAAAAGTAAAGAATACATAAATGCAGTAATTAATATAATACTTGCTTTTCACGCTGTTTTAAATGCTCTTAACAGATTATACATCATTCTGTATCATTAAATATAAAAAATTTGTATTGTCATATGTATTTTAAAGTTACATTGTAATAAAAATAAATTTAATACTACGTTAAAAATTCTGTACTAGAATTCTTTCCCTTACATTTCGACCTTCTTGCAGCCTTGGGTGAATAACATCATAGTTATTTAATTCGCCAATATCATCATCGATATTCACAATTTCATCCTGATTCAATTCATCACCTCGAAATTTACAAAAATTATGCAAAATTGTGCAAGCGTTCACAATTCTTGCTGCTTCTACAGGTCCATAATGTAGTGTTCTGTGCCGTCAAAGACATCGAAATCTTGATTTTACAACTCCATTTAGTCTTTCGATTACAATACGGCATCTCTTGTACGTAATCTATTACCCAAAATAGTTTTACATAGTTCATTACAGATGTCGCACCTAGCCTTAAAATTTATATTTTGTTTCTAAAAAAAATATTTTATTCAACAGTTTGTTCTGATGCTACTCCATAAGTCGTGTACCGTAAAACGGGGTGAATAAGAACTAAGGGGTAAATAGGGACAAAAAGACGGAAAAAGTATTTTGGGCCCGTACAAACCTCAGTATTTAAATAACTCAAATTTTAGAATACACGAATTGTAGGGGAATGTCTATAGAACTAATATTATGTTGTAAAATCGTTTATGTTGGTAGCACTAACACGTGGCAGCAAGCACAACATGACATGAAATTTGACTAGAATTTCACAGCTGTGATAACTTCATGTGCAGAGCACGTATAGCAAAAGTAGGTTAGATTTTTTAAATTTTGTTTCGGTGATTCGGTGACTTGTTCCATTTTCTACAAGTGACTATTATGAATGTAAAATAATTTATATGCTTCTCCAAATGATTATTTATGTATTTTTTTTTGCATTTTTCTAGTTTATGTGGGGTGAATAGGAACGTCAATTATGAGGACATACAAACGTGACCTGCACTCAAAGGTGTATGTAAAACACGATCCGGATAAAATTTAAAAAGCAACTAACGCCATAAAAGCAGGTATGAGTTACCGGAATGTTAAAAATAAAATTAAAATTCCAAAAAGTGTATTATTTCGTCACAAAAAAACGGTAATAAAATGTTAAAGCATGGCGGCCAAACTATTTTACCTGCAGAATTGGAGGCTAGTCTTGTAGATAGATTAATTTTGTGTTCTTCTTGGGGATATCCCTTAACGGCGTATGATCTACATGTACTTGTAAAAAGTTATCTAGATAAACGTGGAGTTCAAGTTGAAAAATTTAAAAACAATCTTCCGGGTATCGATTTTGATAAGTTATTTCTCAAAAGACACAGTGTCAAGTTAACTGAACGTCTATGTCAAAATATTAAGCGTTCACGGGCTGGTGTATCACCGCAAGAAATTCAGGAGTTTTACAATAGATTAGAGACTACATTGGACGGGGTTCTACCTAGTCATATAATAAATTATGACAAAACAAATCTATCTGATGACCTCGGACGTTACAGAATCATTTGTAAGCGTGGTTGCAGATATCCGGAAAGGATTATGAACCATAGTAAGTCGAATACGTCAATAATGTATGCAGCAACTGGCGATGGTAAACTTTCGCCTTCATACGTAGTTTATAAATCAATTCATCTATATACTACTTGGACAGAAGGAGGGCCTCCTGATTGTAGATATAATAGAAGCGCCAATGGATGGTTTGATGCCACTTCTTTTGAAGACTGGATTGCCACGGTGGCAATCCCTTATTTAAAAAAAAATTAGAAGGCCGTAAGATACTTATAGGAGATCTCGCACCTTACGTTAGACGGAATAAAAATGTGTGAAGAACACCAAATAGAATTCGTTTTTCTTCCAGCCAGCTCCACTCATTTGTCACAGCCGTTGGACGTTTCTTTTTAAAACCGAGTGGCGAAAAAATTTGGTAGAGTACAAAAACGGACCTAGTAGAAAACTACCCGGCATTCCAAAAGATGTATTTCCCCGACTTTTGCTTAAATTAGAAAGAGCTATTAGTGTTAATCAAGAAAACAATATCAAATTTGGATTTTTAAAATGTGGCATCATTCCTGTAAATGCACGAAAAATATTGGAACGTTTGCCTCGACAAGAAGAAACGCAACCAGTTGAACCAATAGAAAATGAGCTAAACGAATCATTAATTACACTGTTGCAACGTATGCGTTATTCTGATGCCCCCAAGGAACGTGTGCCAAAGAAACGTTTAAGTATCGCTCCAGGACAGAGTGTAACTTCTAGTTTCAAAAATACATCTGAATCTTCATCTGAAAAAGAAGATACTGGCTCATGTGATGATATTAACAATGACGACTTAACAAATAATGTGCCTTCAGAAGCTATTGAAACCAAAACTGATTCTGACGATAGTTCAAGTACAAATGAAACCAATAAGACTGATAAATTAAGACCAAATGAAAACAATAAGACTGAAAATAAACTACCATTATCATATAATGGAGTTTATCACCAGTCAACTAAAGTAGAAGACTGGGTAGTTGTCGATTTTAAAGATTTACATTTAAGGTCGTGTGGAAGTAAAAACATTATTTTTATTGGAAAAGTAATTTCAAAAAATCTGATGTGGCCAGCACATGACCTCCCGCCAATTCCATGTTTAAAATAGCAATGAGCTTTAAGTAAAGTTTCACTTCCGATTGATCGTTTGTAAACAAAATCTACTTTGTTGTTCCAATAAATAGAAAAGTTTGTAATGACGAAATTTTGGATTATATTTTATTATGTTTTTCCTGAAAAATCTGTTAGAGCTTCAAATTAAGTACTACATCCGGTTTATAATGTATAGTCAAAATCTAATATGTTGTTTCAAATTATATAAGTGTATTAAATACCTACCAACTTTGCGAAGTTTTGGATCATTAATATATTTTAAGGAAAAATCGTCACACACACATTATTGTCAAAATCATCACCAACTTCCTTATGCTCTAAAACGCAATCTGTGTAAATTCTTCGCCGTACATTATCCATTTCGTAAATGTGTAGTTGCAAACTATTATTTGACACTTTGAAATCACGTTCTTATTGAGAGCTGTTTGATATATAAGGCTGCAAACATCAAACTTAACTCGAATTATCCTGTATATCTAATATTTATGTATGATGGAAAATATATTATTTTTACAAACCTTAATTTCATTAGAATCATATTTAAACTACTAAATTCTTAACACGGTTTCATAATTAATTTTAATGAAAATTGCTTCGTGGCAATGACATTTGTTTAAATATGTCAAATTTGTTATTAAAGTATTGTTTTTGTTTGACGCAGAGGCAAAGTGATGTACAAAAATAAATTATTTTATAATATAATATAGTGTTATTTCAAGTTATTTACTAAATGCTATTATCGTAGAATTGAAGATTGTGCCATTATATTCAATTTGTATTGGTAAAAGCTGCTAAAAAATTATATTCAATGAATTTTTTACAAGAAAAACTGTTAAAAGCTTGTATAAATGATACTTCCGGTTATCCGATATACACTAGAAACTAATGAGCTCTTCCCACATTAGTATAGAATGGATATACAAAATTTCAAATTTTTCTGATTGATAGTATTTCAGTAATCGTGTCTACAAGATCCACACACACACACACACACACACACAAACACACACACAAACACACACACAAACACACACACACAAACACACACACACACATCATTGTAAAAATGTTAAAATCGGATTCTGGGGACTTCAAAACGTGCTTATTCACTAAAATCTCTATATCCGATTTTTAGCACGATCCCTATACCACCCTTACCTAGGGTAGCGGGAGGTAAAAATTCAGAAAATTTTACTGGAAAATTTGTAAAATATAAGCCTACTATAATTAACAAAGGTTCAATTTTTGTATGACCTGATTTAGAAGATATTACCGATTTTCCAGAGGAAACAATAATTGGAATAGTACACCCACCAAGCGTACAACGAAGAGGTGAATTGAAATTTCAACTGAATTTTAATAATTGGTAAATGCGATATATATACTGTTCTTTAGAATTGTTATTTTTTTTATGTATATATAAGATATATTTACTATTTTTATAAGAATAAACTTTAATTTTGTTATATATTATAGCTATTTATAATAAAAAAGAAGTTTAATAAATGAACGTTCTTTTGTAGTTTTCTTGTATTTCTAGACAAATAAGGCAGAATTATTAAAAGCCAACAGGTATGATTGCAATCTATGATCTTTTAAAAATATAATTCTCGTCCCATTCGCCTCTAAGTACGTCTGAATAGAAATACACATTAAAAATTGTAAGGTGTTCCTATTCACCCATACTTAGGGGTGAATAGAGACACCATATAAATATATATATAGGGTTGATGGTTGGGTAAACCTGAAAAATACTTAATAATTTAGTTAATTGAGCTGACTCATAGTATAAAAAATATTTGATTATGTTATTGTTAAAAATATGGAAGATACAGCACTTCAAACTTGAAAACTATTCCTTATTTACCCCGTTTTACGGTACATGTTATTTTTTTTTTGTATTTTACCCTCCCTCTGTAATTGGAATTTCTTAATCCTGTTGAATGGAGTAAATAAATAAATAAATAAATAGACGATCCCTGACAACAGAAGAGTTAATAACGCTTTTGAAAGAGTCAGAGGATAATGCTGAATTTGCGAATGCAGAAGAAATTGATTTCACCTAAAAATAATAATGACACGGCTATGGATGATTTAGCTGAAGAAGAGTTAGTTGTGAAAGAGAATAATCTTCACCAATTAGGTAAAGGTATTTTGGCACACACATCTGAAATACAAATACTTACAAAAGGTAATGAAAAACAAGATATTCTTATAGAATCTAAATCAAATGAAGATGGTAACCTTCCATCCACCAGCTCAGAAATTCCAACATCCCCAGTACCAAAAAAAGCAAAAATTAAATTCCACAATAGCTAAGAAAAAAGACAAAACTAAAAAAGTGGAGAGAACTTGGGATAATATTGATTTACGTCCTGAAACGGATGAAGAAGCCGATTTGAAATTAAAAAATATTTATCGGTAGCAACCGGCTATAATAGAAAATATGTTGCAAACTGGTGGTTCACCATTACAATTTTTTCAACTGTTTGGGGATAGCGATTTAGTGAAATATATTTGCAAGGAAACTGAGAAATATACAAAGTATAAATACCGTGACAATAAATTTACTGTAGTCGAGGAAGATATGTACAAAGTTTTAGCCATATTATTTGTTTCAGAATATAATAAATTGCCAAATAGCAAAATGTATTGGGAAACGAAAGCTGATGTTCATAATGCTGCTATTTCTTAAGCCATGTCTCGAGACAGATTTTTGTCCATTTTTAAATATCTCCATTTCTGCGATAATAAATAATGTAGTTGAAAATAATGATAAATGTCGTGAAGTAAGGCCTCTTGTGAATAGTATTTCTTTTAAATTTGAAAAATACGCACATCCGTTGCCTAAAGTGTGTTCTGTCGATGAAGTATGGAACCTTATTATGGAAGACATCACATGAAACAATTTATTAGAGGAAAACCAATACGGTTTGGATACAAATTCTGGTGCTTGAATACTCCAGATGGATATTGTGTGAGTTATGTATATCCTTGATTCTATAAACTGCGCTTTATCATTAATTGAGTCATTCTTATTAATCTGCAGTATAAACATTTATGTATATGTTTACTAATATAAACCTTTTAAGGAATATTTATTTGTAAGTCAATTATATTAATATGATGAGACGCATTATCTTTTAAAACCTTTTTAAGAATATTTATTTGAATGTCAATCATATTAATGTATTATGACGTATTGAATAGTATAAATTGCTATGTAAAGCAATTGGAGATACGATTCTCCGAGTTAACGTCTTAGAAGCAAGTCTTCTCTTCTGTATCAACTATTGTATAAACTTCTTCGAACAAATAAATAAATTATAATTTTTAAAAACTCTAAATACGAGTTGCATTTTATAATTGGCGCAGTCTTGGTAGGATACCATAAGACGAATTATTATCGAAATTCTGTGTAAAAGAATTAATTCGTTAAAGTAATAATTTCGGTTGTTTCAACATTTACTTGTGAAGCCAAAGAAGTTAAAACAACGTCATCGCTGATCAACATTCACATAGAGCCACCAAGTGTAGAGCCTGTGATAAAGAAGCAGACACCGATACAGAAGTCAGAGAATCCCGGTCACAAAGAGCCACCAAGTGTAGAGCCCGTGGTCGTTATCACCAGGACAACAGAGCCCGTGGTCGTTATCTCCAGGACAACAGAGCCCGTAGATCGAGAGCCGTCCGAGCAGTTCATTGGGAACAACAAGGCAGTTCACTGCGAACAACAATCCAGTTCATTGGAAACAACAATCCAGTTCATTGGGATCAACAATCCACTTCGTCCATCGAGACAGCAATTCCATTTGCAGAGAAGTGAAAGCAACAAATGAAGATTGCAATTCTCAACATAGTGTTGTGCATTTTATTGTAAGTAATATTTTTTATAAATATTCTATCATTCTTTGAATTAATAATTAACAATGGCGGAAAATAATACTGCTAATATTAAATTTGCACTTGAAACCATTCCAAGTTACGATGGCAATGCAAAAACATTATCCCATTTTATCAAGTCAGTTGAAGTAATTCAACGTACATTTAGTACTTTGGAACCACCTCTTACAGACTTTCAAAAAATAGTTACTATTCAGTATATTAAAAATAAAATTATCGGCAAAGCCGCAGAAACGTTAAAAAATACTACGTTTGAATCATGGAACGATTTAAAGTTACACTTAATGAATAATTTTGATGATAAGCAAAATCCTGCTAGCATCATTATAGATATTTTAAGAATGAATTCAAATAAAGATATATTTAACTATTTGAAAATAATTAAAGAAAAGTTTGAACTATTTAAAGCTAAAGTAGTTTTATTAGACTTAACAGGAGAAAATAAAGCCTGTCTAATACAATTTCAAGAAGTAATAATTACTACACATTTCAGTAGTAATTGCAGCGATCCTTATAGAAATAATTTGGCAACGCGTAATCCAAAAACTTTATGCGAAATTGAGGAATTATTAACAAATGATTTCCAATATTTACGTTCAAATCAAAAACCCCAATATATTCAGAAACCTGTGAACATACAACCAAAATTTCAAAATTCTAATTTTCCCCGAGGTCCAATAAAATTAAATACAAATCAAAATAAAACAGTACAGAAACCATTCGCACCTCGTCAACAAATAAGAAATGCTGAAGGTATTAAGCCTATCCCTATGTCAATTCAAACACGACAAAATTTTCAACCTAGATCACAAAATCATTTCCAACCGAGAACTCAGTATTCACCCAATTACATATCTGAAGAATTATATAATAATGAGGAATGTAATAATCAATATGAAAATTATGAAACTCAAGAAAATTTCGAAAATCATCATGAAAACAATATCGATCAAAATTTTGATAATGATATTTCACGCCAAAATTCTTTTTTAGATTTAACAAGCCTCGAAATACAGGAGAAATTTTAAACATTAACTGTAATAGCAAATTACCATTTTTTAAAAAAAGAGACTATATAATATTATTAGATACAGGATCATCAATAAACTTAATAAATAAAAATTTTGTAATGAAAAATAAAAATCGATTCAAAATTTATAAAGAAAAATTTTCATTCACTACAGCGTTAGGAAAAACTTGCGGTAATGAATACATTATCCTAGAAATAGAAAAACAAGAAATTAAATGTTTTCTTTTTGACTTTCATAAAAATTTTAATGTATTATTAGGAACTCCTGCATTAATACAATTACAAGCACAAATAAATCTTGGAAATAATACAGTAAAGATTAAAGATAAATTTTTCAAATTACAATACTTTAATAAAAATGAAATAAATATTACTGATGTCGATGAAATCAAAATTCGAGCATTTAAACAATGAAGAAAAATCCAAACTTATTAAATTAATTAGAGAATATCATGACATTTTTCCAAAAGAAAATCAACCATTGACTTATACCTCAACAATAAAACATGAAATAAAAACTACTGACGAAACACCCATTTATACAAAATCATATCGCTATCCTGAGTGTTACAAAAACGAAATTAAAACCGAAGTTAATAAACTTTTGAAAGAAAAAATTATTCGAGAAAGTTATTCCCCTTGGAATTCACCAGTATAAATAGTACCGAAAAAATTAGATGCCTCTGGTAAACGTAAATTCAGATTGGTTATAGATTACAGAAAACTAAATTCAAAAACAATAGATGACAAATTCCCCATACCCAACATTACAGATGTATTGGACAAATTAGGTAGAAATATGTATTATACAACCTTAGATTTAGCATCGGGTTTCCATCAAATTGAAATGCATGAAAATAGTATTCAAAAGACAGCGTTTAGTACAGAAGATGGTCATTATGAATTTAAGAGAATGCCATTTGGACTTAAGAATGCACCGTCCACTTTCCAAAGATTAATGAACTATGTTTTACGTGATTATGTTAACAAAATTTGCTTAGTATACATGGATGACATAATAATACTTGGAACTAGCTTGCAAGAACATATCGAAAATATAAAGAAAATTTTTAAAAAACTCAGAGAACATAATTTAAAAATACAATTAGATAAATCAGAATTTTTAATGAAAGAAGTCGCTTATCTTGGACACATAGTTTCAGAAGAGGGAGTAAAACCTAACCCTAATAAAATTAAAGCCGTTAAGGAATATCCAATTCCAAAAACCCAAAAAGAAATCAAAACTTATTTAGGATTACTTGGATATTATCGTAAATTCATTCCAAATTTTGCAAAATTAACTAAACCTTTAACCAATTGTCTAAAGAAAAACAACAAAATTGATATAAATGATAAAGATTATCGTGAAAGTTTTGAACAAAGTAAAAAATTATTAATTAATTCTCCAATATTACAATATCCTGATTTTTCTAAACAATTTATTCTTACTACAGATTCTAGTAATTATGCCTTAGGTGCAGTACTCAGCCAAAATTACGAAGGTAAAGATTTACCTATCGCTTATGCTTCAAGAACTTTGAATAGTCACGAAATTCACTACTCAACCACAGAAAAAGAATTATTAAGTATTGTGTGGGCAACAAAATACTTTAGACCATATTTATACGGAACGAAATTCAAAATTCGTACCGATCATAGACCATTAGTTTGGCTAATGTCACTTAAAGACCCTAATTCAAAATTGATGAGATGGAAAATCAAATTAGATGAATTCAATTTCGATATTGAATATAAACAAGGAAAATTAAACAGTAATGCAGATGCATTATCAAGAATAAAACCAAAATTCAAAATTATTGAAACTAATGACAATATATTTGACAAATATCACAATTTAGTACATTGCATATCAGCAGATAAAAAGATGAGTAAAGGTTTTGCTAGACAAATTGACGAAAAATTTAATTGTAAAAATTATTTAAATAATAAAGATAAAAATAAAACTGACATACTTACCCAACCAATTTATAACAATAAAATTTTATTTCATTTAATAACAAAGCAAAATTATTTTGATAAACCAACAATCGAAAATATTAAGAAATGTTTAAATAAACTTAGAGACTTTTGCATTCAAAACGACATAACAGAATTACATATGCCAAAAATATGTTGTGGTTCGGATAAACAAAATTTTGAAGAAATAAAAAGTATAATAAATAAAATATTCCAGGAAACATATTTACAAATTTATATACATGTCATGCCAGAAGAAATCAATTTGAACGACAATGAAAGTATTATAGCTCAAGTAGATAAATCAGATTTTGAAACTATTCATTCTGACAATGAAAACGAAATAAATGGAATTACTTATAAAGAAATAGCAATAAATTTAGGAAAAAATCAACTAGTAATTTCTACACATAATAATGAAACAAAAGTTACCCTGTATAGATTATTCAATACACAAAAACAACGTCTAGTCATTCAATTAAATGATCAAAATTTAGATTATGAAATAAATAAATTCATAAAAGAATATTTAGTACCAAACTGTAAATACTATTGTTTATTTGAAAAAGATTTACATTTAAAATTCAACGAAGTATTATCACAAAATTTTGTAAAGAATTCTTACCAGCTAATCAAATGTGAATATATATTAGAAGATATTGAAACAATTGACGATCAATTACAAGTAATAAATAATTATCATTTAGGGAAAACAAACCACAGAGGAATTTTAGAAACCTATCAAAAGCTTAAACAAAAATATTATTGGCCCAATATGTATCAAGATATTCAAAAATACATAAATAATTGTCAAATTTGCCAACTAAATAAGTATGAGAGAAATCCATTTCAATTAAAAGACAATCTAACAAAAACTCCAGATAAACCATTTCAAATAATTAATATTGATACGTTAACTTTAGAAAAAGAAAAATATTTGACAATAATTGATCAATTTTCAAAATTCGCCCAAATTTATCGTTTGAAAGATCTAAATGCTACAACTGTAGTAGACGCATTAGCAAGATATTTTAAGAATTATAAAATACCTGACCAAATAATTCATGCCTCTGGGACCGAATTCAATAACAATTTAGTTAAAAATTTGTTAAACATGTACAAAATTAAAATACAAAAGACTTGCGTAGATAATCCTAAAAGCAATGGATGTATAGAAAGATTTCATTCCACTATAATAGAACATTTGAGAATAATAAATCAAAGAGAAGAATTTAAAAATGAAACTAAAGAAAGATAAATTTTGCACTAATAGGTTATAATAATTCAATCAATCATGTAACCAAATTAACACCTTTAGAAGTATTATATGGAAAAGATAAATACAAAAGTCCTTTCGAAACAAAATCTACAGAAGAAGATTATTTAAATGATTATGAAAATAAGTTAAAAATTATTCACAATACAGTTAAGGAAAATTTGCAAGCAGAAAAGAACAAAAGATATAAGGAACAATATAACAGACCTGAAAATATACCTAATAAAGTATTTATAAAAGAAGGTAAAAGACGTATTCAAAAAATTAAAAAGCCCTTATTCAAAATTCATAAAATTGAAAATTATAATCCCAGATTAGGAGTCATTAAAATAAATAATAATAAGAAACACAAACTAGACAAAATTAAAAAACCTCGTCTGTTTGTTGCAGATGCACAAACGGATTAGACGAATTAGAGGAGATTAACAATAACCCTGGACTTAATATCCTAGACTTAGGTAAAGTTCACTTGTATATAAATTCTCAATATAATTATTACAGATATAATCTGACTAGTATAAATATAGAATATTATAAAATTATATCTCATAAAAATAATATATTTAACCATATTAAAAATAATGATTCATATCATAGAGAATTGGAAACATATATGAAAATATTAGAATTCAACTGTAACAGATTAGAAGATAAATTAGAAACTATTTTCAATAAAAAACGAAACAAAAGAAGTCTATTAGATGGCTTAGGTACCGTTATAAAATCAATTACTGGTAATTTAGACGCCGCAGATGGGCAACGTTATGAACAATTATTCGATGAAATAAATAAAAATCAAGAAATATTACAAAAACAAAATCTAGAGACCATTAGAATAAATAAAATAGTGATTTCAAAATTCAATACCCAGTTAGAAAATATAAGACATAATGAACTTCTTTTAAAATCTAGAATTATGCAAATAGAGGATATGCTAAAAATAAGTGTAAATTGGCAAAACTTATTAATAATCAAAGATGTTTTAAACCAGCTAATTTTATTAAGTGTAAACTTAATAGAGATCGTTTCTGAAATTGAAACCAGTTTAACGTTTTGTAATTTAAATCAGATTCAAAGAAAATTACTAAAGAAGTTTCAAAATTAAACTTTTGGGATATATCCGCCCAAATAACAAGCCATTGTAAACTAGAAAATAATATGATAGAGTATTTATTGGAAATACCAATATATGAAAATAGGCCTAATAAATTATTACAAATTACACCAATTCCTATGTATATCAATAAGAAAATGTATATGTTAGATACTAATAAAGAATTGATAATAGAAAGAGAACAGAAATTATTTAAAGCAAATAGCTGCAAAAGAAACGAAAATACATATTTTTGCAAAACTAATTATTTAGAAGTAAATTTATGTTTATATGATATAATTAAAAATCAGAAAAACAAAAATTGCATGTATCATAAGATATATGATTCATTTGTTGTAATTAAAATTGAAAATTCCAATATAATAATTATAGCAGCTAACGAAGAACAATCCTTAGATATATATTGTCAAAATTATGAAAAACATAAAAATATAATTGGTATTTATAAATTTATAACTAATAAAAATTGTGCAATTAATAATTATGTCATGGAAACTTATGCATATTATAATAAAGAAATAATATTTGAAAATGTTAATTTCAAGCTAGAAAATAAACAATTTAGCAATAAAACTCTAGAACTGAAACAAATTGATAAACAGGAAATTAAAATTAACGAAATACAAAAATTGAAAATTTGGATATAAATAGTAATAATCATTCTGCTATCAATTCTACTTTTATAAGCATTATATCACTATTTGTATATATAATTATAAGAATATGTATTCTTAAATTTAGGAAAAGAAAAATAATTCCTAAAGATGTATCTGTAGAAATATCAAATTTACAAGAAGATAAAGCTACGTCTTAACAGGGGAGGAGTTATGTATATCCTTGATTCTATAAACTGCGCTTTATCATTAATTGAGTCATTCTTATTAATCTGCAGTATAAACATCTATGTATATCTTTACTAATATAAACCTTTTAAGGAATATTTATTTGTAAGTCAATTATATTAATATGATGAGACGCATTATCTTTTAAAACCTTTTTAAGAATATTTATTTGAATGTCAATCATATTAATGTGTTATGACGTATTGAATAGTATAAATTGCTATGTAAAGCAATTGGAGATACGATTCTCCGAGCTAACGTCTTAGAAGCAAGTCTTCCCTTCTGTATCAACTATTGTATAAACTTCTTCGAACAAATAAATAAATTATAATTTTTAAAAACTCTAAATACGAGTTGCATTTTATAATTTGTGCGATTCAAATTATATGAAGGTCGAAAAGAAAGAGATCATATTATGTCCTTGGGCAGTTGGTGACACAAAACCTAAATCAAATTTTGTTCCAGAAGATAGCCATGTACCTACTCATAGACAATAGGCTATTCCACGATATTTTTTTTATTTTTTTTTTATCTTGAACTACATAAGTATACAAAACAAAATGTGAAAGTTCGAGTTCAAAATTCCTCCAAATAAGCGAAATATTAAGGTATGAATTTTAAATTTCATTTATGACGTAGGTAATGTGGGTATAACAGAAGTAAAAAAACAGTGGTTCACAGACTTAGGAAAAAATGTTGAACAAATTACAAAATAATGTATATTTGAATTGTAATATTATATTTTATTATTAGAGAAAGAAAATATATTATAGCAATTAATTATTTTACGTTTTTTCTCATTTTACAAAAACATTTTGACATTCTCGAAGTAGGTAGCGCATGGCGACTCACGATTTCAAATAAATTTTAAAGCAGCAGATAGATCAACAAACATGCAGGCAAGAAAATCACACAAACAGCATCCGAACATATCCGACACACCCGAATAACTATATTCTTAGTTGAAGCGAAATGAGAGCGGAGCTCCATACAGTACGAGTTAAAACTTGAATCCTATTTGCTTAAACACGCGTGCACATGTCCTACATCATCAAAAGAAAACTCCCCGGATTTTTTTGAGGGAGTAATTAAGAAAAAAATAGTTAGTATTTTCCGTATCGTTTAACTGTTATATTTCATATTTTTGATAAACTTTTACTCTTTTCGATTACGGTGGAATAGCCTATTATTTCAATTCATTCACCTTATTAGAAGCAACGAATCGGAAAAATATATACATCACCGGGACTATTCGCACCGACAATTAGGTAATAGTAGGTGGCATACGACATCCGTTTCTTCCAAATTAGCGCCAGATGCCCTTAAATCTCGAATTAATTTGTCAAAAATAAGAAAATGATTAGCTAATGTGTTTGAACTTGCATTGAATTTCATTGTCAATAACTTTTTACGCGTCAAGAGTTGATTTGCCATACCTTTTCTTTCGAATGTTTGACACAATGATGTCCATAAATCGAAGCTTGTAGTCTTGTCCTTTGCGTATTCCAGGTGACTGTCCGAAATACGTTGTATGATCTGCGACTTACATTTCAAATCCTTTTTACGATAATCTTCCAGGAGAACATTCTTCGACCGTCGTTTTTCTTCCGTATCATCGTCTTCAAAAACAACCATTTCCGTGTATTTTTGATCAGTATATTTTGTTAAGTCCAGCTCATTCAGCAACGTTTCCATTCGGAATTTCCAATTGTTGAAGTTTGTGCCGTCAAACAATGGGATTCTGTATTTTTCCGCTTCTTGTGCCATGATTTTTGTTTATAGATTCTGTAAGTACGCTTTACCTTTCTGAATTGTATCAATACTTTATTTCCTGTCTGGGCCCATAACCTGTTGAAATTTCTATTTGGTTTGAGCTAATAAAACAGTTAAACACACATTCAAAGGAACAAGAACATTTATTTAATAATATAAATTATTATACTTGACGTTTTTACAAAATATATTTTATGACATTAAAAACATTAGAATTCTTAACATAAAAGTTGCCTACTACCAAAGTTTAAAATCATTCAATTGTATATTTCAACAGAAAAGCTCCCCTGAAAGATCTCAAGAAACAACCACGAGGTACAATTAATGCATTAAATGATAAAGCACATGTAATTCATATTTATCGTTAGCACGATAATAGCCAAGTAACATTGGCGACAAATCGCACTGATGTTCTGGTTTCAACACGAACCAAGTGTTCTCGGTATAGTTCAGCGTCCAAGACAAAGGTTGATTTATGCCAACCTTCACTAATTGCTGAGTACAATAAATTTCGAGGTGCACATAGAATTACTATTATAAGCAAAAAATTGTGCGCTTTTGCTCAAACGATTCAGTTGTCAACGCTTGGTTACTGTTTCGTTAAACAAACAACTTATCCTGGCTCTGGAGAACATATATAAGGAAACAAGTAACTGTATAAAGATAGGAAATGAAGAAAGTAACAACATTTGGACAAAAAAAGGTTTGAGACAAGGATGCCCGCTCAGCCCTACACTATTTGCTTTGTATATAGGAGACTTAGAGGAGTACTTTAAAAAGAGACAAACAGGAGGAACGGTAATGGGAAATGTTAAATTCTGGACACTAGCATATGTGGACGACATAGCATTATTAGCAAGAAATGAGGTAGAGATGAAATCTATGATGAAAGGACTACAGAAATACCTACAGAGAAAAATACTCCAACTGAATCCAGATAAGTCAAAAATAATGATTTTTAAAAATGGAGGAAGAGAGACGAAAGGACATTGGGAATGGAATGGAGAAAAAATCGAAAAAGTAAAGACTTAAATATTTGGGCTATTACTTTCAAAGAAATAACAGCGAGGAAGAACATATAAGGCAAATAACTAAAAAAAGCATCGATTATAATGGCACAAATATGGGGCATAGGAGAAAGAAAATTCAAAGAAAGATTTAAAACTAGAGTAATGATGTTTGACTCCATGGTAAAAAGAGTGATGTTCTACGGAGTTGAGATATGAGGCTGGAAAGAATAACAGAAAATAGAAAACATGCATGAAAAGTACCTACGATGGATACTGGGTTTGGACATGCAAACACCGAAGTACATTATACGAGAGGAGACAAAAAGAAACAAAATGAGAGTTGACGCATGAAGCAGAGCAATGAGATACGAAGAAAAAATAAGGAGAAAAGATGATCAATCAATCCTAGCGCAATGTTGGAGAGAACTAAGAAAAAAGGAGCGCAATAACCATGAACCAACAAAGTGACAAGAAAAGAGACGAAGATTTTACGAAAGAAATGGATACTCCCCACGAGAAGTAGAAAGACTGAGACAAGAAGGAACTAATATAAACAAAGAATTAATTAACAGAGACGAAGTAAATCAAAAGCAAGAGCAAGAGAATAGAAAAAAAGAACTCAACATATAACCCTTTTTACAAATATATAAAAACATGTGATTTGCCAAAGTACATGAGCAGAGAGAGGCGAGCGGGAGCGATAAAAATAATAACGCGCTTCAGATGCGGCAATGAAGAAAATGCGAACAAGAAGTGGATGTCAAAAGAAAATAAATTATGTAGAATGTGTAAAAGGAAAGAAGAGACAATGTGGCATATAATTTTTGAGGAAGCAAAAAAAGAAAAAAGAAGAATGGAGGTTATCCTAAATGAGTCGGGCCAAGGAGAAGAATGGATGAAATTTATTTTAGCTAAGAGGGAAGAAAAAAAAAATGACATGTAAATATTAATACACGTGATTGTTTATGTACTATTTTTGTAGATTCTAAGCCTTCGGGCAAGAATAATAAACAATATATATATATACTGTTTCGTTATGTTGAGCCCGGAATATCTCAGTTGGAATTCATTCGTCGTATTACCATTTCATTGTTATCTGCACCGATGGTACATCGTTCACTAAAGGTTGCACCACACCGCTCCAGTAACGTTTTACAAGAGGTTCGTTTTGATCGTAAAAATCATTGGCCTCTAAAAAATCTTACTCAGCGTAGATGTGCTAGATGCAATAAATCAGTTACACACATTTGTAGTAAATATAACCTTATCGAACAATTAAATTCAGATGATATTTCACCTTTGTATATTTATTTGGATTGGGTTGGCAACACGACAGCACTAGTTTATTCATATTTCATAGCAATTGCGTCTCTGTACTCCACGTCACGCGCACAGACCTATAATAAATTTATACAGATCTGTGATAGACTCACAATGAGGTCATCAAAAAAAAAAATAATTGCACCTTTTTTCTGTTTAAATAGAAAAAGGATAGTCTAATTCATCGATCAGTATGATTCAATTATTACCTTCCGTCACCTTTAGGTAAGGAAGGTATTGTCTTTGTTCAAAAAATTCGGTATTAAGTTTTTAATGAATAAGCACATTTTAGGGTGCGTACTATACGAATTTACTATTTTTAAGATGATATCTGTATGTGTGTGTGTGTGTCTGTGTGTGACAAATTTTTCTCCGACGATAACTCCAATACTACAATTCTAAAAATTATAATTCTTTCGTATTCCTCTTCTTTACATCCAGATGAAGAGGTGATTAGATTTTAGTTACAACTGTTGCCCCGGAAGTACCTTTATTTCAAGTTCTTAACAGTTTTTCTTAAAATTTTGTTTTTTTATATATTAAAGGACATGCTCTTCTCTAAATGGTTTGCTTATATATTTTCATTCATATTCAATAGATATAATGTTAAAGAATTATAAAGATATTAACTTTCAAAAATTAGTCAGCTTTGCTTTTTATCATAGAAACAGTGATATATTCAAAAAAATCTAATTGACAAATGTCAGTGTCAAGTGCAAAACCAAAGATTGAAAGTGTAAGATCAGGATGTGGTATGACATAGTGTTCCTCGCAAGTGACATGCAGTTGCAGCCTTGTCTTATGATTGGAACTTCCAATGCGGGGAGCACGAGGAAGGCCAAAGAGATGGAAGGATTGTATCGTAGAAGACTTGAGAGAGGAAGAAATGTGTGAAGTTGGACAGGAATGAGTGGAATAGAAGAGTAATAAACAGCGACCCCTAATAAAATAAGGAAAGCTAAACAAGAAAGACGAAGTGTCAAGTGCATTTACATAGTGTATGTTCATTCATTATAATTTTATTGGATTTATAGAATCTTTTCAAATAAACTTTTGGCAAGGAATTTGCAAAAAATAGTATGTGCTCGTGTTACAATTTTACGTGATATATAGAATCTTTTCCAAGGAAATTTTGGTATGGGATTTGTACAAAATACATCGAATTGACGGAAGGTCTTGTGCTGGCCACAACAGATTTTTTATTTTTATTTATATTTATACAGATCTGTGGTCACGCGTGCCATGTGCACCTTTCTAAGGGTTGCCTTGCTGGTTGTTGCTCATTGTGCCTTTTTATGGTTAGAAAATCGTCATTCATCTAAAATTTATTGTGTGTCTTTACAAACAAGTATAGGACGTTATTTTGTCAGTGGGTTTCAAATACAAGAACAATGGATTCTGATAGTGATGAATACAACTCTTCTAGTAAGGAAGATCATGCTCCTAGAGCTTCGTCAGCTGTTCTGAGTACTAAAAAATCTACCCAAATACGTATAAAACAATGTTACCGAAAACAATGGGAAAAGTTAGAAACATTTAAAGGATGGCTACGACAAATAGAGGGTATTCAGTTTTAAAATAAAATTTTGTAGAATTTTGATAACATATTTTTACATTTTTGTAAGAGACAAATATCGTGAACAGCGTATTTCATGCAATTTGCAAATGACAGCGGAATTGAGTGTAATTGAATCGCACAGCAAAGGGAAAAAACACTTAAAGTAAAGAAAATTGCACCAAGTCAGCTGCGAGATCCATCAATGAGCCATCAAATTAGAGCAAGTGAAATAAAAAATAGCATTTTCATTTCTGAGTTTACAGAAAATAACTCCCAACAATGCCAAGTTATATATAACGAATTTTTTAATAGAACAATAAAACCTTTTTTTTTCTTTTTTTAAATTGAGTTTTGCCTAAATTTATATCTTTAAATTCATATTTTCAGAGTGACAAAAATGTAATAATTGTAAATACTCGAATGTCGGAAATGTATATTGAACTATGATATTAATCCAAATCAAAGCGATAAGTTTATCCGTTTACAAAATATGTATTTAGGGGTTGCAGTATTACAAGAAATCAATCAATTAAATTTAAATCAAGAAGCTTTATTGTTTTATAAGAAGTGCCAAAAGTTTTTAATTCATTCTTGCGTAGAAATTAGAAAGCGGTATAATTTTCAAAATGACATTTTAAAAAATATGCACATTTATTCAACTAAATCAAAAAATAAGCGTACTACAGTTTACCCTATAATATCAAGTACAAAACGATTAATAAACATAGATGATGTTGACAAAATAAACCTGATACTGTAATTTATTTAAACTTATTAATAACAACAGACTACTACCATTGAATAAATTATCTACTACAAGAATGGCAAAGTCGGGAAAAATTCCGTCACGTTGAAAAAGTACTGAATGCAGCAGAGCCAACAGCCATTCGGTACAAGAACTACTGTAAGCAAGGTTAAGTGTAATAAGAAGCAATCTGTATTATCGGTACTAATTTAGCAAATAATGGAAAAGAGTTTTGATATAATTGCTGTATTATTTTTAGCTGAGAGCTCACTTGTGAAAAAAATATGGTTATCACACTATTCGGGAATTATTAATAAAATTTTATTTTATATGTAATTTACTGTAATCTGTGTACAAACCAGATTGGCACACACATCAAAAGATAATTTACCGTGATTATATATATATATATATATATATATATATATATATATATATATATATATATATATATATATATACACAGGGTGTATCAAGATAATGGAACAGTGCATTTTATTCGTGTATGTGAAAAGATACAGAACAAAGTGATTAAGATATTTTGTAAGGCATAGAGGGGGACACATTTTAGCATAAATTTTATTATCTTAAATCCAATGGTACTCAAACTATAGGGCAATATTATATTTTTTTAAATGGCATTATATATATTTTCTTAACTCATTAAATAGAGAATTTTGTTCTGAATTCAACGATATAATAATATCATACCCTTACATTGCGAAAAATTTGATAAAAATTAATTCAAAGTTAATATTTCATTTCTACTTTATCTAAGTAATCTGAGCAAACATTCAATCAATAAAACAAAATAAAATTTATTTTAGTTTTATTACATGCAAGTAAGCTACGATATTGGCAATAAATTCTACTTTTCAAATAAATTTTTTGAGAGAAAGATTTTGATATATATATATATATATATATATATATATATATATATATATATATATATATATATATATACAGGGTGTATCAAGATAAAAAAAAGTCTTAAGCGAGAGAAAGATTTTGAAACCCCTTTATTAAACCTAAAAATGAAGGTCATAGAGTATCTTTATATCAAAATGTGTTATACGTAAACGGACATAAGATCTTAGGAACGGATATCGCAGAATTCAATAAAGAGATTAAAGAAAACGTAGAAATTAATACAGAAACTATATTGGAACAATCTGCAAGACTTTCTTTATCCCTTCAATCACTGGACACAATATCAAATGAAAACAACTCCATAAATATTCAACAAAAAATCATCCAAATTCCAGAAGCAACTTCGAAAAAGAACACCCCAAAAACACAATCAAAAAGAACAAATAATGATTCTCAACCAAATGCTGGACCAATGGATAAAGATAAGATTGAGATCTAATGTGTCACCAAAAAACTTAGGATCAAACTAAAGCCTGAAAAAGAAAATTTTAAAAATATATTATTTTGGAATATATATTTTGGGTTTCAAAAATATTTACAATCTTAGTGCTGAAGAAGAAAAACAATTAACACAATATGATATTATATGCCTCACGGAAACATGGCTTAATTATGAACTGAATGAAAATTCTCCTCTCTTCAATAGAGATAACATATATCAACAAAAAGCTACAAAGGAAGCCAGTACTGGAAGAGCAATTGGAGGAATAATAATTGTAGTGAAGTGGCCCAACACAATTATGGGCAAATGGACAATAAAATAAAAACACTGTTGTCCCTATAAATGTATTTAATAAACCCTTTTTACTTCACACGCGAATACGCCATTTTATATCACAAAAAACAATCAGACAATGTTTTCACATGTATGATAATAAAAGAACTAAATAACTTGTAAAGGCGGGATTTTCAATATGAATAAATATAATATGAATATACTACAATACCCTCCTTCACGAGTTATATCGCACCACTGGTTTTCTATTACGTTTTGGACGCTCATTAACATTCCAAGATACCTTTTCAGGACTTGGTACTGTTACGTGCCTATTTGTCTTTTGTTATTTTGTGTATCTTTTCCTTATTCTGCTCTAATTTTCGTTCCTTTTTTTATACCTACAAACACACTATTAGCTACCTACCGTCTATTTATTCTATTTTCTAATTTCATACCTTATCCTTAATCTATTTCTTTAATGTATTTGTTGTTATCATTTTATTGTTATGTGAGGTTATTCTGTAGTGGCAGTTTGTTATTGTTTTAGTAACTTTTTATTCGTGTCTCTTATTCTTCTTCTCTGTAATAGTAAATTTTACGTTTTTCGTTCTGCATGTGTTTGTGTTGTGTTGTGCGCGCGTGTTCTTCGGCCGCGGTCGTATGTTTCCGACCTTCTTCGTGTCGTTCAACGTTCGTCTCTCTCCCTCTCTCGTTACTTCAACATCTTTCATCTCATTCTTCGTTATTCTTTCCTTCTCTCAGTTTTAAATGCATTTTGGCGCGATTTCCGATCTTTTTCTTATCCTTTTCTTTTACATCTCTTTCTATGCGCAATGCACTTTGTTTGCCAATAATTAAAAAAATTGCAAAACCCAGCAAGGGGTAACGGGCAGACACGGGTGTACTTTGGCAAACTTAAGTCATAGTTTTTTTTGGGCGTCGTTTTTTTTTTTGTAGTCGCGTGGCGATAAATTTTGTGCATCGGAGTTTATTTTTCGATTCCCTTGTGGGGGATAAAAGTTTATCGGCGATTTTATTTTCCGCGCGTGAGATTTTTTGAGATTCGTTCTCACCCGGAAAGCCCGTTAAGGGGAGTTTACGCGCTACCGAGCCCTTGCCCGAAAACAGATTTTGAGGATCGACTTACGCAGGCTCTGGAGTCAATATCGTTAAGTTTATCGGTTTCGCGTCAATCGACTCCAGAAGCACACAAAGAATCGGTCCATAAATGGAACATTAATTACAATGGCGGTCCGGGTTTATCGAACTTTCTAGAGCGTGTCGAGGAGTTGCGGGTAGCACGAGGTATTTCTAAGAGTCACCTATTCGCATCCGCGATTGACTTATTTACCGGGCAAGCACTGACGTGGTTTAGGTCAAAAAGACAAACCGTTGCGACTTGGGATGAACTCGTGACGCAATTAAAGTCAACATTTTTGCCGTGTGATTACGATTTGGACTTGTGGGAAGAGATCAGGAACCGCACTCAGGGAAAGGAGGAAAAAGTGGCACTATTTATTGCGAATATGGAGGGTTTATTCAACAGATTGAGCAAAGTACCAGATGAGATTGAGCGGGTCAAACATATTCGTCGGAATTTGTTACCTTTTTTACAAAAAGCACTTGGGCTTGAATTGGTGAGAACGGTAGATTCTTTGGATGATATTTGTAGGCAACTAGAAGATATACATATTCGCACTCAACGTTTTAAGCCACCACCAGCTGCGAACCAATCTTTGGAGCCCCATCTTGCTTATCATAGTGTGGAGCGCAATTCTAATACCGCTCGAGTAAATTCAGTAAACCATAAGGCTGATTCAGCTATGAAGTGTTGGAACTGCGGCAAAGTTGGACACAGGTCAGCCGATTGTAAAGAAACTCTACGGAAACATTGCTATCGATGCGGCGAGGCTGACGTCATAATGCGTACTTGTCCGAAATGTTCGGGAAACGCTTCCGGGAGGCGCTAAGCGGTCGTGTCGCGTCCTCTAAGTTGTCGACCAACTATCAAATTCAAACAAATACCGCCATCGTTAATTATATATTATCGCATTTAGAAAATGATCAACGTCCTTACCTAGAAATTTCGATTTTCGGTACGAAAGTCCTTGGGTTACTTGATTCTGGCGCTACGTGCTCAATAATCGGTAGGGACGGTTGGGAGTCTTTAAAAAACTTAGATCTGCGTCTAGATACTACAGATACACCCACGTGTCAAGTTGCTGATGGTAAAACGTGTTTATCAATTAGGTCAATTACGGTTCCAGTTGTGCTCATGGGAAAACTAAAGCTCATACGTTTTGTTGTTGTACCAGATGTCGCGAGCTCTATTATTCTTGGTATGGACTTTTGGTGCTCCATGGGTATTGTGTCAGACTTGAAGAGTGATGAATGGAAGTTCTCTGCAAAAACAGCAACTGTTAGCGTTAATTCCGCTGTAGTATCGCAAACAGAGTTAACACCTACACAACAGCAAAAACTCGAAGATTTCATAAGAACTCAGTGGCAACGTATGAGTACTTCGCTTGGATGTACCACCGAGGTTGAACATGAAATTATCACGGACTCCAAACCCATAAAACAGCGTTACTATCCCGTCAATCCGAATATGCAAAAGCACATAGATGTTGAGCTAGATCAAATGCTAGCTGATGATATTATTGAGCCATCGAACAGCCCTTGGTCTTCACCAATCTTATTAGTCCCCAAAAAGGATGGAGGTTATAGGTTCTGTGTTGATTTTAGGAAACTAAATAAAGTAACTAAAAAGAATGCATATCCTATACCATACGTCTCTATGATTCTCGACCGATTAAGAGGAGCCCGTTATTTGTCATCTCTCGACATTAAATCAGCGTACTGGCAAATTCCTATGGCTGAAAATAGCAGGGAATATACTGCGTTCACAATCCCTGGGAGAGGTCTCTATCATTTTAAAAGAATGCCATTTGGCTTAACCAATGCACCGGCTACGTGGCAAAGCCTTATTGATAAAGTTTTGGGTCAAGATCTTGAATCCCACGTATTTGTATATCTAGATGATATAATTGTGTTGTCTGAAGATTTTGAGGAACATATAAGTATTTTACAGAAAATTTTCGATAGATTATTTAAAGCCGGATTGACGTTAAGTCAGGAGAAATGCCAATTTTGTCGGCCGGAGTTAAAATATTTGGGATATGTTGTTGACAAGAACGGATTGAGATTGAGAGTAGATCCCGAAAAAGTTCAGGCTATTTTAAATATCCCCACTCCCTCTTGCGTTTCCGATGTTAGGCGATTTCTAGGTATGGCATCGTGGTATCGACGTTTTGTGAAAGATTTTTCCACGATTAGCGCCCCCCTTAGCAACCTTTTGAGGAAGAAACAAAAATGGCAATGGACATCGGAATGCCAAGAATCATTTAAGCTGCTGCAGGAATGCTTGATCTCAGCCCCTATTTTAGTGTGTCCGGATTTTTCGAGGCCATTTACCGTGCAGACAGACGCCAGTAATTATGGGTTAGGAGCCGTGTTAACGCAGAATATCGACGACAATGAGCACGTAATCTGTTTCCTGAGCAGATCACTGAGTAAACAGGAAAGAAATTACTCGACTACCGAGAGAGAGTGTTTAGCTGTTGTGTGGGCATTAGAGAAACTCCGTCAGTACCTAGAGGGTTCCCATTTTACGGTAGTAACGGATCATCACTCTCTAGTTTGGCTCAATAACCTTAAGGACCCGTCAGGCAGACTGTGCCGCTGGGCGGTTCGGCTGCAACAACACAGTTTCGATATAGTACACCGTAAAGGAAAAGATCATATCGTACCTGATTGCTTATCGCGAGGAGTAATTGCCGAGACAATAGAGATATCGTTGAATAACGTGAATGTCGACAGCACTGATAAGTGGTACCATGGATTACGCATGCGTATTCAGGCGAAGCCTCACAAATTTCCAGAATGGAGAATTCATGAGAATGGTTCACTATACCGTCATGTTGAACCAAAAATTGCCGAGCTCGCTGATGACGAATTCGATAGTTGGAAGGAGATAATCCCTAAAGAAAAGCGGAAAAACTTATTATATGATGCACATGACGCACCAACCAGTGGACACCCCGGTATCAATAAAACTTACCACAAATTGTTGCAGAAATATTATTGGCCGAAAATGAAAGCTGACGTAGCTGCATATGTACACAATTGCGTCACGTGTATAGAGCAAAAAGCTGTACAACTACGACCACCAGGCTTTATGGGTTCTCGACCAAAAATTTTCCGTCCTTTCCAACTATTGAGTATGGATTTGATAGGCCCTGTTCCGCGTTCTTCGCAAGGCAATCGTTATATATTTGTTGTCGCTCATTACTATAGTAAATTCGCGTTAACTTTCCCTCTCCGTGAAGCTACCGCTCCTGCTATTGTTCGGCATCTCGAGGAAAATGTATTTTTACTTTTTGGCGTACCGCAATATGTAATCTGCGACAATGGTGTGCAATTTAAAACCAGACAGTTTCGGAATCTCTGCAATCGGTATAACGTGGCACTGATGTATAACGTTCTATATCATCCACAAAACAACCCAACTGAGAGAGTAAATCGCGTCCTAAAAACAATGTTATCATCTTATGTTAAGGAAAATCAGCGAGGTTGGGATAAATACTTACCATCTGTCACGTGCGCCATACGTACACTTGTCCATGAAGCCACTGGTCATACGCCGTATTTTATTAATTTTGGCCGTGAGCACATCCTCTCCGGAAATGAATTTAGGCCAGGCGCAATCGACGAAAAAGGACATATTGAGTACGACCGTGAAAACATTGCGAAACAGCGCCCGGCTGGATTTCAAAAACTATATACTGATGTACGTAAACGCTTGGATAAAGCCTATGAACAAAGTCGTACTCAATACAACTTACGTCGTCGTGAAGTGAATTATGGTATAGGCCAAACTGTTTGGCGACGAAATTTTGCACTGTCCAATGCGGCCGATCACTTCACAAAGAAACTCGCGCCTAAGTATGTTGGACCATTCCTCATAAAAAAGAAAATATCGAGTACTACCTACGAACTTGGCGATCACAACGGTAAAGAACGAGGAATCTGGCATGTAAAGGATCTTAAACCAGGCCCTTCTGTTGCCGACACGCTTTCGGACATTGACGAATGATTTCATATAATATTATTATGTCTTTTTGTTTACGTGTTGTATTTCGGTTTCATGAGGAAAAATTATTCTAATTTTCCCTCAACGAGGTGAAGGGGGAATTTGTTACGTGCCTATTTGTCTTTTGTTATTTTGTGTATCTTTTCCTTATTCTGCTCTAATTTTCGTTCCTTTTTTTATACCTACAAACACACTATTAGCTACCTACCGTCTATTTATTCTATTTTCTAATTTCATACCTTATCCTTAATCTATTTCTTTAATGTATTTGTTGTTATCATTTTATTGTTATGTGAAGTTATTCTGTAGTGGTAGTTTGTTATTGTTTTAGTAACTTTTTATTCGTGTCTCTTATTCTTCTTCTCTGTAATAGTAAATTTTACGTTTTTCGTTCTGCATGTATTTGTGTTGTGTTGTGCGCGCGTGTTCTTCGGCCGCGGTCGTATGTTTCCGACCTTCTTCGTGTCGTTCAACGTTCGTCTCTCTCCCTCTCTCGTTACTTCAACATCTTTCATCTCATTCTTCGTTATTCTTTTCTTCTCTCAGTTTTAAATGCATTTTGGCGCGATTTCCGATCTTTTTCTTATCCTTTTCTTTTACATCTCTTTCTATGCGCAATGCACTTTGTTTGTCAATAATTAAAAAAATTGCAAAACCCAGCAAGGGGTAACGGGCAGACACGGGTGTACTTTGGCAAACGTAAGTCATAGTTTTTTTTGGGCGTCGTTTTTTTTTTGTAGTCGCGTGGCGATAAATTTTGTGCATCGGAGTTTATTTTTCGATTCCCTTGTGGGGGATAAAAGTTTATCGGCGATTTTATTTTCCGCGCGTGAGATTTTTTGAGATTCGTTCTCACCCGGAAAGCCCGTTAAGGGGAGTTTACGCGCTACCGAGCGAACGTCGCCTGGAGTTGAGACTTCCGGCTTGTTGATCCTGAGTCCCTCCTACTTCGTGCCCCGAGAGCCTGTACATCTGGCCCCGCTGTCCACGTCCTCTGCGTTCCACCAGTCCGCCTGCGGGACACGTGCGAGAGACAAACGAAAACAGCTAAGTGTGTGAGACAAGTGGGTGTGGCTGAGATTACATTTTTTTTTTATAAAGTGCATCGGTATAAACATTTTTTTTATTGCGTTTGGTCCTTCATCGTTGGACTGTTAATAATTCATTGTTAGAGTCTTTGGACTATATATATTTTCTTTTGCTGCACAAAAATTTGCCTTGTGCGAACCAGCCTTTAGCTGGCCCTTTTTTTTGGATTTTCTTTATTCATTTATTTTTTTTGTGTGAACGTGGATGTTTGTGGGTTGACGCCCTTAGTTTATTTTAATTATCCTTTCTGTTCACCGTTATTTTTTTGTACACTTGCGCCTGCGCCGTATTTCACAACGGTTCTACGAGATTACTCCCGCCATTTTTTTGTGAACCGACTGGCCAGATCCGGTAGTTAGGGCCCTTGTAGTACCCAAGGTTTCCAGGGTTTAGTCCGTGAGCTTGCGGGAAGTATAGTCGCCAGTGTCCGCGCTTCCACCCTGTCTTCGCCCCTTCCTATAATCCTCTCTCTCTCTCTCTCTCTCTCTCTCTCTCTCCCTCTTTTTTTTTGTTTGTTGGCGTCGCGAACATCCGTTGTCCTGCGTTTTATTGTATTATTGTTCTGTATAGTTTGTGGCCATATTTTCTTTTCGGCAATATACACTAATTTTAATTAAATTTATATGTTTGTTTTATTTATACGAAGTACCCATTTTTTTTTTCATCTCAACCGTTTTTGCAGGTTTTTGTTGCGTTGAACATTTTAGCTTTTTTTGTTTGTCCTTCACACTACCGTGGTCTAGAGGGTGAGGGCAGCTTGTCCGATCACGTGGCGCCCATTCATTCGAACCACCCCTTCTCCCTGAGAAGCCGGCAGCCTCATCCTGGTGAGGACATTTATTACTCTACCATCGCGGTACGTAATAGTACATTTTCCTTACAAGTGTCTTGTTCCTCTTTCCCATTTATATCTTTAAGTACATTTTCATCTACTTTCGGAACAGTGGCACTTGTAGACTCTCTAGATACAGATTTAGTATCGGGGGGTACATTACATTCTGGGGTTGTAATACTAGGTTCTGTAAATATACATTTGGGAGAGAAAAGAATCCACCGATTTATTAATAATTACATTATTACTAAGTTTATGATCATAATTAATAATATTAGCAGTATTTGATTTATCAGGGATTATTTGGTCTAAATGTCGTTTCCAAACAATATCTTCATTAGCTAATTTACATAAATATATTCTATCGCCCAAAATTTCGTCAATGACACATTGAGCCCAAGCCTTCTTGTTCGGATTTCTATAATCTCGACAATACACTTTGTCACCAATTGCAAATTTCTCTTCCGTTTTACATTTCTCAGGTTTATAAGAACAGGATTTAGTTTTCAATAGTAAATCAAAACGTGTCTGAATTTTATGTTTAAATACAAGACTAGAAGGCGTGACCCCAAGTGTCGTGTGCTCTGAATTTCTATACTGGAACAAATATCTACTAATCAAGGTTTGAAGGGTTACATGTTTATTCTTTGGCTCTTTCAATCCATTCGTAGCAGGATGGTATGGCGGAGAGGTTAAAAATTTGACACCATTTTGATTTAAAAAATCAATAAATTCTTTAGACTCGAACTGACGACCATTATCTGTCTCTACTACCCTCGGTAGACCAAAACGAGCAAAACATTCTCTAAATTTTTCTATAGTGCTCTCACTATCATATCTCGGCATTATAAATGCTTCCGGCCATCTCGAAAAACTATCTATTATTATTAAAATCATTTTCCCTTGTATTGGTCCAAGGAAATCGGCATGTACCCTTTCATAAAAATATGAAGCGCGTGAAATTGAGATTAATTTAGATTTTCGTGGTTCTGGTTTAGCCATATTACATAATTTGCAATTATTTACAAAATTTACTATATCACTGTCTAGATTTGGCCACCAAAAATAGGCTCTAGCATTTGCTTTCATTTTTGACATGCCTTCGTGTGTATTATGCAATTCCGATAATAATTGTAAACGAAGTTTAGTTGGTATTATCACACGATATCCCCACATAATTATCCCTTTATCTATATTAAGTTCACCTTGACGATGTAAGAATGGCTTTAATAATTCGTTATTTGTGTGCTTTGGAAAACCTTTTCTAATAAAATTAAAAATTTGCCCTAAAGTAGGATCTCGTCGCGTTTCCGATCGTACTTTGTAAAAATCAATTGGAACTGAATTTTCAATAAAATTTATACAATCAAATTCATATTTATTTTCAGTTTTATCAGTAGTAGGTAGCGGCAATCTAGATAAAGCATCTGCTTTTACATTATCTTTCCCTTTTATAAATCTAAAAGTATAGTCAAAATTGTCAAGAAAAATAGACCATCTCTGTAACCTACCTGCTGCCATTTGCGGTAGACTACGATTTTCCCCAAATAACGCAAGAAGCGGCTTATGGTCTGACACTAATTCAAATTTACGACCTATGAGATACTGATATAATTTTTGTGTCGCCCATACAATGCTAAGTGCTTCTTTATGAATCATTGAATAATTTTTTTCGGCTTTAGTTAACAGTCTCGATATATAACTTATTGGTCTTTCAGAACCATATGTAAACACGTGGGATAGGACAGCGCCAATACCATAGTGACTAGCGTCGCACGTTAATCTTAATGGTTTACTAGGATCATAATGCATTAAAATTTTGTCGGAAGCTAATTCCTTTTTTGCATTTTCAAATGCCCTTTGGCAATCTGAAGTCCAAGTGAATGTTTTATTTTTTTGTACTAGTTCGTATAACGGTTTGAGTTGTAAGGAAAGATTTGGTACAAATCGCGAATAATAATTTACCATACCAGCAAAAGCACGAACTTCTCTTACACTTCTTGGTTTTGGAAAGTCCAAAATAGCCTTTATTTTATCAAAATCTCTCTCTAAACCATCTTTTGTCATTTTATGACCAAGATATACTATTTCGTTCTTAAAAAATTCGCATTTATTTTTATTTAATCGAAAACCGGCATTTTGTAATCGCTCTAATACGTCTTTTAAATTTTTTAAATGTTCTTGTTCTGTTTTCCCAGTTACTACAATATCATCTAATAGATTTACTACGCCCTTAGCTCCTTGTAGTACGCGTTCTACTATACTTTGAAAAATTGAACAAGCTGGTTTCGTGCCGTACGGTAGACGTTTTACTTTGTAAATGCCATATGGCACCACGCTAGTAATTCACTCGTTTCATCATCCAATACTAATTGATTGTACGCATTTAAGAAGTCTAATTTTGTAAATTTTGTACCTCCCTGTAAAGCAGCAAAAATTTCCTCGATTCTCGGGAGCGGGTGATTAAAATCCTTTAAATATTTATTTACAGTAATTTTATAATTCGCACATACACGGACATCTTTCCCGTTAGCTTTCATAACTGGTACTAATGGGGTTCCCCAACTGGAATTATCGACCTTTTCGATCACCCCGTCTTTTTCTAATTTTTCTAATTCCTTCCTTACTTTTTCGCGGAAAGCAAATGGAACCGGTCGCGGTTTATGAAAAATAGGATGTACCGATTCTTTCAAATGCAAATGAATCTTTTCATTGTTATAAGTTCCTAGCTCGTTATTAAACAAATTTTTATATTTATCCAATATTTCTGTCAAATTTAAAATTTCAATAAGATTAATTTCATTTTCCCGAATGTTTAATTTAAATAAAGTAAAAATATCCCTACCTAAAAGTAGCTTCTTTCCCTCCTTGACTATGATAATAGTACACA
This sequence comes from Ophonus ardosiacus, assembly GCA_943142095.1. Taxonomy (NCBI): domain Eukaryota; kingdom Metazoa; phylum Arthropoda; class Insecta; order Coleoptera; family Carabidae; genus Ophonus; species Ophonus ardosiacus. The sequence continues at coordinate 14,360,893 of OW964839.1, forward strand.
GTTCGGATTGTTTTCCAATTGTTACCTTTACTTGTATCTGCCCTGCAGGATTAATAACTTCTCCACTATACGTTTTTAGTTTAGCTGAAGATTGCTCCAATTTAATGTGATTAAAATCACTTTTGTAAGTGGCTAACGGTATACACGATATTCCTGCCCCTGTATCTACTTCCATGTAAACCTTCTTCCCCTCGATTTCAACAGGTATACAAATAGGTTGTACATAATTAACACTGGAATCAAAATTAAATATATCAAGTGTAAGGTCCACATTGCTAGTTGGCTCTAAATTATTAGTATATGAACTTTTCGCCTTACATGCTCTAGCAATGTGTCCTTTTCTGCCACACACTTTACATTTATATTGTTTATACCTACAGGTTTTAAAATTGTGTCCGTCTTTGCCACAATGAAAGCAAAGCCTCGTATCACTCTTATCTTCTTTCCTGTCTTCTTTGGATGGAAATGTATTCTGTTTGGGCTTTGGTGATGACTTCATCCTCTGCATGCGGTTGACAGCATACATTGGTTCCTCTGATGTCGCCTCTTTGGATAATGCTACTTCTAACAGCTCCTCCGCAGTTTTCTGGACCTTTTCCTCGCACAAACGGTCAAGTATGTGTCCCGGTTTCAATCCGACTACAAACTTGTCCTTCACTCTTTCGGCTAAACTGGTTCCAAATTCGCATTGTGCTGCTACGGTTTTCACTTTTACGTACCACTCTTTGATTGTTTCATTTGTTTGTCTTAAAGAATCAAACTGAATTCTCTTGCGAAATATAGAGACTTTTGGTTTAAATTGTTGCGATAATATACTTATTAATTCGTCAAATGTTTTTGTTGCAGGTTTCACTGGGTCGCATACATTTTTCAGTATTTTATAAACATTTTCATGTATTAACGTCAGTAACACTGAAACTTTCCTAATCTCTGCCACTTCGTTAGCAAGATAATATTGCTCTAATCTTTCGCTGAATATCTCCCAGTCATCGCCGATATTAAATCCGTTAATAGTGGAACATTTCCACTATTTGCCACCGTTATATTTTGTCCTGGACGTTCCGTAGGCATTTTTCACTTGTTTTTTGAACATGTGTTTAACCTCCAAATATTTGGAATAGATTCAGAACTATATCCGATAAAAAACAATATTTTCCTCGTCGCCAAATTTTGTAGTGAAGTGGCCCAACACAATTATGGGTAAATGGACAATAAAATAAAAACACTGTTGTCCCTATAAACGTATTTAATAAACCCTTTTTACTTCACACGCGAATACGCTATTTTATATCACAAAAAACAATCAGACAATGTTTTCACATGTATGATAATAAAAGAACTAAATAACTTGTAAAGGCGGGATTTTCAATATGAATAAATATAATATGAATATACTACAATAATTTTTTCACTTCTCCCTTCAGAATATGTTAATTGTAGATAGAGAATTGCACTGGATATTCCTAAATATTCAAAATAATAAACAAAATTTAATTTTAGGTGTAACCTATTTTTCGCATTCGTTTGAATACACTATTGAACCTATTTTCAGAAAATTTAAAAAATATAATTCGAAAATATTCAAACCATGGATTCATATTAGGCGGGGACTATAATGCAAGAATTGACGAAAGAAACCAACTTAGTGATGAACTACCTGTAAATAGCAACTGGAATTCAATTAGAGCTTCTAATGACAAAATTTTAAACAAAAAGGGTTGATCTGCTAGAAATTTTTGAAGAGGAAAATTTTGTTGTACTTAACGGTTTATCATTAAGTGATTACCCTGCAAAATTTACTTACGTTGGCACCTCAGGAAAGAGTGTAATAGACTTAGTATGGACAGATATTAGCACATTGCAGCTCATTAACGACTTCCAAATTAATGAAGATGTGCTTATATCAGACCATTTCAGTTGTTCAGTGCAAATTAAGAACTTGATCACCAGCAACAGTCCTTGAACAAACAAAAATAATTTTAATACTACAGAAATAACAAAAACTAGATGGGACCCAATGAAAGCTGATCAGTACAACGAAGAATTTCAGCACATATCTTATAGCAGTGAACTATATCATATTTTAAAGAATGACATTATGAGTGTATCTGAAAGAATTGAGTTAATACAAAAATTTAAAATAACATAAAAATAAAAATAACTGGTTCAATGATACATGTAAATCGCTAAAAATAGCCACTAGGAAAAGCTTGAGGGATTGTAAAAACCATAACTTTAAGAGAGAAAAACTGGATATATACTTGCAAAATAAAAAAGATTAAAAAAAAAAACTATTGCCAATGAGAAAAAAAAGTACAAACTAGACATCATTCATAAATTAGAAAATGTAAATAATCAAAAAGATTTCTGACAAACAATTAACTTTTTTCAGAAAACAGCTTATGCTCAAACCCAATTAATATGAATGATTGGGTTCAATTTTTTCGGGAATGGTATGGTAGTAAAAATATAATTAGAAAACAAATTTTCTTTGATATTCATCACCCCTACCTCGACGATAAAATATTAATGCATGAAGTAAAGTATGCGCTTAAAAAACTAAAACCGAAAAAATCCCCTGCAACGGATGGCATAGTTTATGAGCAGCTCAAAAACTTACCTCAAACAGGAATAGAATACTTAACAAATTTATTAAACTCTTTTCTTTCTGCTGAAGATCTACCACAAGAATTAAAATGACACTTTTACACAAGAAAGGAGTTCGTATGGACATGAATAATTACAGAAGTGTAGCACTGATTACCACAATGACCAAATTATTTACCTTCATTTTAAATGAAAGAATACAGGTATGGACAGAGATCAAAAATATTCTTCCTGAGGCTCAAGCCGGATTCAGGAAGAGAAGATCATGTGCAGATAATATATTTATTCTAAATTCTGTAATACAACACTCATTCTTAACAAGTAAACAAGGAGTCTAAGCCATTTTCGTGGATTTTAAGAAAGCCTTCGATTCTGTACCGCATGCAACATTTTGGACTAAACTATACCAACTTGGAATAAGTGGTAAGATTATAAGAGTACTTAAAAATATTTATGAAAATGCAACTACGAGTGTCAGCATAAATCATGAATTATCTGAAGAAATCTGTATAACAAAAGGGGTACTGCAGGGTGAATGTACGAGTCCAATATTATTCGCTTTATACATCTCGGATTTAGAGGAATACATCAGAAGTAAAAATCTTTATGGCTATTTCATAAACAATAGAATCGACATTCTTTCCGTGCAGTATGCTGATGACAATAATTTTTGCATATTCACAGCCGGATATCCAAAGAAAATTGGACGCGTTGAGCGAATACTGCAATACACACCAGTTATCTATAAATGCAGATAAAACAAAAATAGTACATTTTCACAAAGGAAGACCACCCAAAAGATCAATGAAACACATTTGCCAGCAAAAAGAAATACAATTCATAAATAAATACTCATATTTAGGAGTAATATTTTCATCATCCGGATTTTTCAACGACAACATTCAAGATAAACTAATAGCATCTAGAAGAACTTCCGGGACAATAAATGCTTGCAAACCAAAATGAAATTATATAATATAGTACTCTTGCCTACTTAATTGGCAGTGGGAATATGCAGGGGTTACAGAACAGTTTCAACAGAAGTGTCGCACGTACTGGCGTCACTTACCCCGTTGGAGCTGGTCGTTGAAGAGCGCATCCTGATATACGGTGCGAGCGCCGCAGAGAAAAAGACGGCCAAGGAAAACACCGCGAGGAGGTGGCAGGATAGCTGGGCGCAGAACGGAGGAAACATTTGGCTACATACACTAATGCCAAACATAAGAGAGTGGCTTAGCAAACAACATGGGAACATCTCTTTCCATCTAACACAGGTAATGAGCGGACATGGATGTTTCGAGAATTACCTGTACAGGATTGGAAGGAGACAGACGCCGAAATGTGGCTACTGCGAAGCGGAGGACAGTGCTGAACACACCATCTTCGTATGTCCCAAATGGCATGAGGACAGATGTGCGATGGAAATAGTTGTCGGAACATCTGTCCGGCCACACAATTTAATTGCTTTAATGTTACAGACGGAGGAGACGTGGAACTACATTTCAGTCTTCGTAACTGAAGTAATGAAGAGGATGAAAAATTCTGAGAGAGATATGGAGGATGAAAGAAGAAAATGCAATGGGAAATGGTGAAGAAATGCCGATAGGCGGTACCACATCTATCCAGGTGGTAAGGGAGGGGGTTTTTAGTCGGTAGGAGCCCGACACTATCACCAGGTTCGGCCGGCTGGTGGTGTCTTTCTGAAGATTTTCCCCCTGCCCGCGTAGAAAAAAAAGGGTATAACATACCCCACCATACAGGTAAGTGTATGGTTTCGTGCCATTGTTTTATCAATTTGCTGAAAGTTCCATATATTTATTTCAAAATTTCAACAGTTATTTTAAATAGAGTAGACTATGACCAAAAAGCGGCCAACATTTTATCTGATGGTTCTACTTATACTAAATTGAAAACAAATCCTATTAATATCCTAGATAAAAAATGTAAAAATTTCTTTAAACAAATCGACCAACCACTGTTAATTGTGCAAAATCCATCTGTACGCAGGATGTATATGCAGCCAAAGATACATAAAGCCGATGTACCCCTGCGCCAAATCACTTCAACAATAAACACCCCTACATATTTTTTATGAAAATTTTTTAACATCATACTAAGTAAAGTCACAGAAAATTCAGATTTTATCATTAAGAATTCCTTTGATTTTGTGAAGGATATTAAAACTATTAACATCTCTGATAATTATAGCATATTTTCTCTTGATGTGTCTGCTCTCTACCCATCAATACCACAACAACTTGTAATCGAATGCATCCAGGATAACTGGAATTCTATTAAACATACAGATTTAACTCTTGACCAATTTATTAAAGGAATAAACTTATGTTTCGAAGCATCAGTATTTACTTTTCAAAACCAAATTTATTTTCAAGCATAAGCAGCACACTTGCAGAACTGATTTTGCAGAAATTAGAAATCACCGTGTTCAATAATAACAAATGGAACATCTATATACTAAACAGTTTCAATCACTATATATATATATATATATATATATATATATATATATATATATATTTACATCCCACTACCATTGTGGCGTCCCCTGTGTAATTTTCTACATTCAAAGTGACGTCCTTGTGCATAAGACGTCCGTATACCGGACGTCATATGCACATGGCCTTATAAATTTTTTTCTGGCATCAGGGGGGCCTCTAGTAACGTATAGCAAAATTTGTTATGGACGTCAGAATGATAGTGGAATGGAAAATGTATATTTTTTGTAGTTCAAAAAAATTCCACTTGCGGAGCTAGTGTCGTCCGGCGTATATACGCTGTATATACTGAAGTTTCATTCCAGCGACATTCTGAACTCCGTACACTTGGCAACACGGGAACATTGGGTTACTACATTAGCGCGCAACTCTTCTAATCGTATTTGAAGATACTTTGTGCACACAAGATAGTATGTAAATTAATATTTATGTAATCAAACTTTTGTTTTGCAAAATCCACTTAGTAAATACAGTCAAAATGTATGGTTTCAATGTAATAAATTTAAAAAATGTAATTATTTAAATACTCGTACCATAAAGCTGAAGTATTAATTACAAAATATTGTGTAAATTGTAAATAAAAGCCAAATGTATGGGTAAGAAGATTAATGATTAAATGTATGGAATAAATATGAGAACGGTATACCACAGTGAAATAAATAAATAAAATATTTATAAACTTTTGATCTAAAATACGAAGACCGAAATTTGAAGTGTCGAAAAAGAGGGTGTAGAAATAATTATTAAAAGAAAAATCTGATGTGGCCAACACAAAACCTCCCGCTATTTAATTTTTATTAATTTAAATACATACCTACGTATTTACTAACGCTGCAAACTGTTTCATTGCAGAAAACTATTGCTTTATTTACTATTATCTTTTCAAAATGTCACTATTATTAATTTGAAGTGATTAGCTTTTTGACAGTGACATTTACTGTCAGTTGCTTTCATTTGAAATATGAACTGTGTAACAAAGGAATTGTGTTTATCTTAGGCTTCGGGACTAATAAAAAATTATTTTTTTTTATATTTATCTGTAAAATATATAGAAAAAGTATTAATGTATTCCTGTAGAAAAATTGCATTTAATGGTATTTTTTGAAGAAAAACCATTATGAGCTTCAGGTAAAGTGCCATTTCCGGTTATCTGATTTACACCATAATCTAATGGCTTCTTTTCATATTAGAATAGGATAGAAATAGAAGGTTTCAGAATTTTCTGAATGATAGTATTTGAGTTAGAGCGAAGACAAAATCCATACACATATACACACACATACAGATATCATCTTGAAAATGTTAAAATTGGATTCTAGGGACCTTAAAACGTGGTCATTTACTAAAATCTCGATATGTGATTTTTAGCACGATCCCTATACCTCCCTTGCCAAGGATAGCGCGAGGTAAAAAATCTGATGTGGCCAACACAAAACCTCACGCTATTTAATTTTTACATACATACATACATAAAATCACGCGTTTCCCACTTAGTGGGTTAGCAAAAACCCGGAAACAATAGTAACAATAAGAAAAGGGATAAGAGTAAGAGTTCAGCTAACTCACTTCACTCTTTAACAACATTCTTCTTTCGCCTTGTCCACAATCATCATAGCATTCATACATAAGAACATATTAAAGTGACTGATTTTCGGTAGCGAATAACCGCATCTGGACCACAATAATAGTTACGCAACAATTATCCTTCTACACATATCCCTATCCATTTTTATTAATTTAAATACATACTTACGTATTTACTAACGCTGCAAACTGTTCCACTGCATAAAACTATTGATTTATTTACTATTTTCTTTTTAAAATGTCACTATTATTAATTTGAAGTGATTAGTTTTTTGACAGTGACATTCACCTGTCAATTACATTCATTTGAAATATGAACTGTGGAACAAAGGAATTATTGTGTTTATCTTAGGCTTCGCGACTAATAAAAAAAAATATTTTTAAATTTATCTGTAAAATATATAGAAAAAGTATTAATGTATTCCTGTAGAAAATTCAATAATCTTTAATTTTCATAAGACATAAAATGCGAAAAAATGGCATTTAATGGTATTTTTTGAAGAAAAACCATTATGAGCTTCAGGTAAAGTGCCATTTCCGGTTATCCGATTTACACCAAAATCTAATGGCTTCTTTTCATATTAGAATAGGGTATAAATACAAGGTTTCATAATTTTTTGAATGATAGTATTTGAGTTAGAGCGAAGACAAAATCCTTACACATACACACACACACACATACATACATACATACATACATACACACACACATACACACATACAGACATCATCGTGAAAATGTTAAATTTGGATTTTAGGGACCTTAAAACGTGGTCATTTACTAAAATCTCGATAAGTGATTTTTAGCACGATCCCTATACCTCCCTTACCAAGGGTAGCGGGAGGTAAAAATGTTTGAAACGTATTAATATGTACTACAAACGATTTATTACATACAGATATTTTTACCTCCCGCTACCCTTGGTAAGTGAGGTATAGGGATCGTGCTAAAAAACACTTATCGAGATTTTAGTAAATGACCACGTTTTAAGGTCCCTAGAATCCAAATTTAACATTTTCACGATGATGTCTGTATGTGTGTATGTGTGTGTGTATGTATGTATGTATGTGTGTGTGTATGTATGTGTGTGTGTGTGTGTGTGTGTGTGTGTATGTGTGTATGTGTAGGGATTTTGTCTTCACTCTAACTCAAATACTATCATTCAGAAAATTCTAAAATCTTGTATTTCTATCCTATTCTAATAAGAAAAGAAGCCATTAGATTTTGGTGTAAATCAGATAACCGGAAATGACACTTTACCTGAAGCTCATAATGGTTTTTCTTCAAAAAATACCATTAAATGCAATTTTTTCGCATTTTATGTCTTATGAAAATTAAAGATTATTGAATTTTCTACAGGAATATATTAATACTTTTTCTATATATTTTACAGATAAATTTAAAAATATTTTTTTTTACAAGTCCCGAAGCCTAAGAAAAACACAATTCCTTTGTTACACAGTTCATATTTCAAATGAAGGTAACTGACATTAAATGTCACTGTCAAAAAACTAATCACTTCAAATTAATAATAGTGACATTTTAAAAAGAAAATAGTAAATAAAGCAATAGTTTTCTGCAATGGAACAGTTTGCAGCGTTAGTAAATACGTATGTATTATGTATTTAAATTAATAAAAATTAAATAGCGGGAGGTTTTGTGTTGGTCACGTCAGATTTTCTACTCTAGGTACTTCTTCCTATTTCTCCTCTACTTACTGAGGTGCTTCAATAAATTGTTTTCATTTAATTAGAAAATATTTTTATACATTTTAGATAGCTTAGATACATTAAAATATTTGCTTTTCACCTCCCGCTACCCTTGGTAAGGGAGGTATAGGATCGTGCTAAAAATCACATATCGAGATTTTAGTAAATGACCACGTTTTAAGGTCCCTAGAATCCAATTTTAACATTTTCACGATGATGTCTGTATGTGTGTGTATATATATGTGTGTGTGTGTATGTGTGTGTGTGTGTGTATGGATGCTCTAACTCAAATACTATCATTCAGAAAATTCTGAAACCTTCTATTTCTACCCTATTCTAATATGAAAAGAAGCCATTAGATTTTGGTGTAAATCAGATAACCGGAAATGGCACTTTACCTGAAGCTCATAATGGTTTTTCTTCAAAAAATACCATTAAATGCCATTTTTTCGCATTTTATGTCTTATGAAAATTAAAGATTATTGAATTTTCTACAGGAATACATTAATACTTTTTCTATATATTTTACAGATAAATTTAAAAATAATTTTTTTTATTAGTCGCGAAGCCTAAGAAAAACACAATTCCTTTGTTACACAGGTCATATTTCAAATGAATGTAACTGACAGTAAATGTCACTGTCAAAAAACTAATCACTTCAAATTAATAATAGTGACATTTTAAAAAGAAAATAGTAAATAAAGCAATAGTTTTCTGCAATGGAACAGTTTCCAGCGTTCGCAAATACGTAGGTATGTATTTAAATGAATAAAAATTAAATAGCGGGAGGTTTTGTGTTGGCCACATTAGATTTTTATTATATTGTAATTTGAAAAATTTTATTATATGCGCTAGTGAGATATGTAGAAAGAAACGCAGATAAGTAAATTAATAATATGTCTATTATTGTAATATCCGTAAAAATTTCAATTTATTGTAAAAATAGCCGAAGTGAATTCAACTGGCTGCTTTTCATATATTTTCACTATTTTATTAACTTATGAAAAATAATTTGTTGAACAAATACATATTTACTCAGAATAAGTGTATTAAAACCGGAATTGAATATTAATAATAAGCTTATTATTATAAATTTCATAAAAATTTGAATTTATTGCAAAAATAGCTGAAGTGCATCCAAACGATTGCTTTTCACATATTTTCACTATTTTTTTTTTAACATGTAACAAATAATTTGTTTATAAATACCTATTTACTTGGAATAAACATATTAATACCGGAGATTAAATTCATGTTAATCTTATTATTAAAATTTTCGTAAAAATTAGAATTTATTGCACAAATAGCCGAAATGAACCAAAATGGTTGCTTTGCAGATATTTTTCACTGTTTTATTGACATGTAACAAATAATTTGTCATCAAATAAAATTTTTACCTCCCGGTACCCTAGGTAAGGGAGCTATAGGGATCGTGCTAAAAATCGCATATAGAGAATTTAGTGAATAAGCACGTTTTGATATCCCCAGAATCCGATTTTAATATTTTTACAACGATGTCTGTAGGTACGTGTGTGTGTGTGTGTGTGAAGTTACAAAATGTGTAACGAAATATTGGATATTTAAATAAAATTAACTACTTTATGGAATAACAACAATATAATTCCTTACAATCACGGCCGAGAAATCCGTTAATACATTGTATCTATCAACAAGTACTGCGTTCCTTCCTCCTAACATTGAATATAATATTTCAGTAACTTCTACTTAAAAATTAAATATAATGGTACAATCTTGAATTTTACGATAATAGTATTTAGTAAATAACTTACAATATGAATTTATAAAATAAATTATTTATATACATCATCTTGCCTATGCGTCAAACAAAAACAATATTTTAAAAACAATTTTGATATATTTAAACAAATGTCACTGTCAGGAAGCAATTACATTACCTTGTGTAAAGATACGAGTACTATTTTGAATTTTTGTTAAGTTTTTCTATTAGTTTTGTCAATATTCGTGAAATTTATTTTGTGTATAATATATTTGTTAAATGTAAATTAAAGTTTGTTATGAGTGAATGAAAATATCTGTACTTATTAATTGTAAGATTTTGGGGCTATTTAAATAAATAAATTTAAATAGTTCATTCTTTACTTATTTTCACATATTTACATTTTCCGTCAGAGAAAATGGAATTGTTGTTCTTGTACACCAAGTGCAAGAACATTTCACATTTCTTACTTGTATACCGGGTATGTACTTTATTTTTGTTATGTGTATAAGAAATACAACAGTAAAATTTTAATTTGGAGAAATATTTTTCCTAATAATTTTAAAACAAAAGTGTTAAGTATTAAAAATGACATTTTAAATGACAAATTAGAAGTTCCATTTTCAAATTGCTTACGGATTGCCAAAAGAAATTATCATTATCAAACATTGTAGGAATCTATGATGTTAGCAGTTAAGTATGCATATTGTTGTAAAAGAGTGTGCTTTGGTTTCTACATCAGAATAATGTATTTAATATTGGCAACGCTGCTGGACGTCACTGTAACGGTAGTATGAATAAAAATATACAAATTGGACGTCATAAGTACTGATTATGTATGAAGTATATACTGTGGACGCCGGATTCACTCAGTATGGAGGAGCTCACAATGTCGTCAAATGAACGGAAACGTATATCGCTGTAAATCGACTTTATTGAAATTTGAACCGAAATTCATAATCAGGGGGAAAAATAAGTAGATATACTTTATAAAGTCGAAGCCTATCTCTATTCCTTTCGGTGGTTGCCACAATGTCCTAGCCATGAAAGGACGCAGCAATGATAGCGGGATGTAAATATATATATATATATATATATATATATATATATATATATATATATTTACATCCCGCTATCATTGCTGCGTCCTTTCATGGCTAGGACATTGTGGCAACCACCGAAAGGAATAGAGATAGGTATCGGCTTTATAAAATATATCTACTTATTTTTCCCCCTGATTATGAATTTCGGTTCAAATTTCAAGTCGATTTATAACGATATACGTTTCCTTTCATTTGACGGACATTATGAGCTCCTCCATTCTGAGTGAATCCGACGTCCACAGTATATACTTCAGACATAATCAGTTCTTGTGACGTCCAATTTGTATATTTTTATTCATACTACCGTTACAGTGACGTCCAGCAGCGTTGCCAATATTAAATACATTATTCTGATGCAGAAACCAAAGCACACTCTTTCACAACAATTTGCATACTTAGCTGCAAACATCATAGATTCCTACAATGTTGGATAATGGTAATTTCTTTTGGCAATCCGTAAGCAATTTGAAAATGGAACTTTTAATTTGTCATTTAAAATGTCATTTTAAATACTTAACACTTTTGTTCTAAAATTATTAGGAAAAAAATTTCTTCAAATTAAAATTTTACCGTTGTATTTCTTATACATTGTGACGTAATAGATAAAGTAAAAAATTAACAAAAAAATTTTGACGTGATTTTCTGAGGGAAAATCACGCGTCACACTTGCCCTCAGCAGCTCAATGGTTGGTCGTGGTTGCGCGAGGTCGAGAGTTCCTAAAGGGTGGTTGTGCAGGGATGAAATGATGGGCGCCAGTTATGTCGGGTTAAGAGAAGACACAACAATTCAAAAGAAGTTACAATAAAATTTTAAGTTTATTTAAAATATTTAGTAAATAGTTTTTAAGATAATTTTTAATTCAAATTATTAGTTGCAAAAAAACAACCTAAAAAAATATGGTCGTACACACCTGGTTGAAGACCTGATTTGGGGTTACAAAAGAATGATGGATCCTAGAGATGAGTGGGCTGCTGGAGGGGGGAAACCTGCCGCACGGCGTCGTGGTAAGTTCGGACCGACTGCCTCGCTGATGATGCTACGATCTGCCAAGTCCGCCTCGCTGATGACGGCTACGATCTGCCAAGTCCTTCTCTCTGAATATGCCAAAACGTTGTCCAGCTCTCGTCAGAGCAGGTTCACGCTGATGGTGACGTTAAAAACGCAGGGCAGCATCCAGAGCACGTAGGGCTTAGGCGTAGTGGTGATCGCTCTAAGTATTAGGAACGGCACTTTCAGGTAGCGAGTGTGTATAGCTTGCGGAAGCGGTCTCTCGTCTCAATGTGAACTTTGCGGAGATGATTCCCCGCCCCAGCGATCCAAACAACTCATCCGGACCGGGACGTTGAAAAATCATAAAAAAAGACCATAAATTTTAGGCGTTACTACAAAAAAATTTAGTACAAAAATACAAAAGAATCGTATCTACAACAATCGTATAGTAAAAATATTCTTGATAAAAATATGAAACTAGTTGTGAAAAATAATTTTATTTTTAAAACTGTGCACAAAAAAACAAGAAAACAGCTGGCCAAGCTGTAGTGGACAGTGAGAGAGGAGATTAGAACAAGATAGGGTTTTATGGTTAGTAAAATGATTGAGCTCTAGCTTTAAGAGAAAATTCTCTACTCGGCGGAATTTTTATAGTAACAAAATTATTAATCTAGGTAGCCTAAAAATTACTAGATAAAAGTTAAGATAGATAAACGGCTTACCCAGAAGTCGAAGATACTTTGAGATAGTTTAAGATAAACTCGTACAAACTTGAACGAGCAACAATACAATTGTGTTACTGTGACGTCAAATCAGCGTTAGCCACGTCTCCAACTCCACCGTATAAGATAGCTAACGAGCTGTATAAAAATGTAGTAAAAGTGAATAACAAATTTGTTATATGATCCCAAAAACCTATTAAAGAATTTATATAAATTTCCCAACCAATTTTAGCGAAAATTATAAAAATATAGATAAATTTAGAGATAAATTTTTAGACAAAAATTATTGGACAAAAAATATAATTTATATAAATTTGAACCATGAAAAAAACATGACAAATAGCTAATTTTTAATCCCATTAAAAATATTAAATCCCGAAAAATAATTAAAAATAAAGCGATACAGAATTACTATAGGTATGGTGTACTCACAAAAATTGAATGCGCCAAACTCGGCGCTACAACCATGTTTTGGAAGGATGCCAAAAACATAAAAAGTTAAGCAGAATATTACGAAACAAAAAAGGGAATTTAAAGCAAAAGTGAAAGCGTTAAACGCTGGGAACCGGTGAACCGTACTGGTTATTGGTTCAGCATAAAAAGTAATAGTTAAACAGAAAAACTATTATCGCCTCGTATTACAAAAAAACCTTAATTTTGAATAACCATAAGCCAAATGTGAGGCGATAGCCGTTCGAGTTATTGGCGGTGCAGCTACGGCATGTGCTGACGGTGGATGTAAAATTTGGACAAACAACTGATAGGAACAAAAAAATATAATTGAAACTTACCAAATCAGATGTTAAACTAGCCAAATAAATGAATAAAAGATAAAAGTGTATCATGACACCGATGATACAAGATAAAAAAATATCACAGCAAAATTTGGAAAAATACAGTCAGCTCACACGCGTAGTCTCCGTCACGCCAAGAACACGACTCGTATGGAAGTGAAGTGAATTGACAACATGTGCTCCGGGTACCGTTCAATCACGCGGAAACACAAAATATGTCGCTAATCAAATTGAACACTAAGATTTTGAAAAAAACCGCGTAACGATTTTTGAAATCGTTACACTGCCCCCTCTCCAAAAAAAAAGGACGATTAGGTAAGGGATGAATCGTCCGATAAGTTTAGGGATGATTCAGGATCTTCTGGAGCAGGCTTAAGGTCCTTAACATGGTAAATACCAGCATCGGTTCCATTCAAATCGTGAAGATGATACGCTAGTGGAGAGAGCTTTTTAAATACTAAGCTAGGGACATATCGAGGCGCTAGGGCCGAGGAGTAACATTGGGAACCAACTGAGAGAACTCTATTACGGCGATAAACAATGTCACCTTCATTAAACTCGAGCTGTCGACGATGCTTGTTGTAGTACTTAGCGTTGCGTTCATATGCTCTATGAATACGTTCTTGAACAGTTGCAAAAAAGTCACGCAATTCAGCTAAAGAATGAGCATAATGAGTTGGGTCGTCAGAGCAAATATTTTGTGGTAAAGTATGGTAAAAGTTTCCTGACAATGGTACATGTCGGCCAAAAGTTAAAAAAGATGGACTGAATCTAGTTACTTCATGAACACTAGTTCGGATGGCTTGCGCAAGGGCTTGAAGATTTTTGTCCCAAGCTCGGTGGTTATTTTCCAAGTAGGAGCGAATGGCGGTTTTGATTATGCGATTGGTGCGTTCCACAAAGTTTACCTGGGGGTGGAATTTTGCATTATACCATAACTTTGGTATTTCGTACTTTTTAATAAGATCTGTAAATAATTTGGAGATAAATTGTGTACCATTATCACACATTACAATTTGAGGTACGCCAAATAAAAGGAAGACATGCTCTTCTAAGAATTTACAGATTTTAGGGCCGGTAGCTTCTCGCATAGGGTGAACTAACACGAATTTGGAAAACCAATCCGTGACCACAAAAATGTAGCGGTTTCCAGAAGAGGAAGGAGGTAGAGGACCCATAATGTCAATGGAAATGGCTTGCCAGGGGAATCTAATTACCTTTTCTTTTCCCATGAGACCAGGTGGGGGTTGTTGAGGCACTTTTTGGGATAGACAAACTTTACAACGTTTAACATAAACAGCAATGTAATGGTGCATTTTTGGCCAATAATATTGAGCGGCTACTCTATTAAGAGTTTTAAAAATCCCTAAATGTGCGGCAGTGACGTCATCATGACATCGTTTGACAATATCCTTCCTAAACTCTCGGGGAACAACTAATTTCCATGAACTCAAATTTGACGGTAAAGAATACGGAGTGGCAATATTTTTATATAAGAGATTATTAGTGACACGCCAATCGGGATAATCAGTAGGGTTCAAAATGACATTTTCACGCATTCGGCAATACCAGTTATCACGGGTATTAGTAAAGTTTTCACCATCTATAACTGAAATCTCAAGAGGGCACCTCGAGAGAGCGTCGGGAAGCTCATGAAGCTTACCAGGCCGATGGGTAATAGTAAAGTCAAATTGCTGTAGCCGAACAGAACAACGCGCAAGTCTGCCATGCGGATCCTGCATACGAAGCAACAATAAAAGGGAATAATGGTCTGTGATCACCTCAAAATGAAGACCTTCAATAAAGGGACGGAATTTTAAGATGCCAAACACAACAGCTAAGCATTCTTTCTCGGTAACTGAATAGTTCTTTTCAGCCTTGTTCAGGGTGCGGCTAGCATAGGAGATAGGATGTTCTTCACCATCCTCGCCCTTTTGGGTGAGAACAGCACCAAGACCATAGCTGGAAGCGTCAGTGTAAATGACAAAAGGCTTAATCGGTTTATGATAGTCAGGACTAGCGAGTGTAGGGGATGAAATTAAAGACAATTTTAAGTTATTAAAAGCTTCTTCAGCGGAGGGATTCCAAGTTATGCTCGACTTCTTACCTTTTCCCTTAATTAATTCCGTGATGACAGCTGACATAGAGGCAAAGTTTGGAACAAATCTACGATACCAAGAGAATAAACCAAAAGCTCGTCGTACTTCCGTCACTGTATTGGGTTTGGGAAGACTGGCTATGGCAGATACTTTATCAGGATCGGTACGCAAACCATGTTGATCAACTACGAATCCGAGATATTTGAGTGAAGATAAACAAAATTCGCATTTTTCAACGTTTACCGTAAATCCTGCGGCTTTAAGACGATCCAAAACTTTATATAAGATAATTATATGCTCTTCGAAGGTAGAAGTAGCGATAATCAGGTCATCAAGATATACAAAAACATGGGGATCTAATTCGGGACCAAAAACTTCATCCATGAGGCGCTGAAGGGTTTGAGGAGCATTACACAAGCCGAATGGCATTCGCACAAATTCAAAAAGACCTCTACCGGGCACTGAAAAAGCTGTTTTTTCCCTAGACTCGGTTGATAAAGGGATTTGCCCGAATCAGCACTACAGGAACTTAAAGACATAATGAATGAAGCGCTAAAAGGAATAACACCAGCAGAATGGCAAATAGGTATCATAACACCAATATTTAAAAAAGGAGATAGCAGAGAGTGCCGGAACTATAGAGGAATTACCCTAATAAGCACAGTGGCCAAAATATATGCAAGAATCCTGGAGAGTAGACTAAGAATAGAACTGGAAGAATCTTTAGAGGAAACTCAATTTGGTTTTAGACCAAATAGAGGAGTAAATGATGCGATATTCATACTAAGACAAATAGGGGAAAAGGCAATAAAAGAAGGGAGAAACGTACATGTGTGCTTCATTGATCTAGAGAAAGCGTTTGATAGAATCAATAGAGAAGACATATGGAAAACGCTAAGAAAAAGGGGAATATCAAATACGTTAATAACAGGAATTCAGAGCCTATATTCAAACACTAAGAGCTATGTAAGAGTGAAACAAGAGACCTCCAATACATTTGAAACTACAGCCGGAGTAAGGCAAGGATGCATTTTGAGCCCGCTTCTGTTTACGCTAATTCTTGACGAAGGAATAAAAGAGACAAAGAAAGAAGTAAAGAAATACTACATAGGAAATTGGAAATTGAGAAGAGTGGAAATAGCAGAATTATGCTATGCAGATGACATGGTCATCATAGCAGAAGACGAAAAAACCTTAATAAGGAATATAGAAATATATGATAAAGCGCTACAAAAATTAAACATGAAGATCAATAAAGAAAAAACGAAAACCATGATACTAGGAAGAAATGAACAACACCACACGATACAACTAAAAAATGAAAATCTACAGCAAGTCCAAAAATTTAAATACCTGGGGGCAATGATCTCAGAAGATGGAAGATTTGATGAAGAAATAAAAGAAAGAAGAACAACAGGAGGCAAAATATTCAATAGCATCAAACACAGCTTCTTAGGAAAGAAAGAAATACCGAAAGAGACCAGGGTACAAATATTTAAGAAAGTAGTGACACCTATACTCATACACGGAGCTGAAACATGGACATTAACGCAAAGACAAAAAGAAAAAATTACGGCTACCGAAATGAGATTCTTGAGAAAAATAGAGGGGAAAACAAGACTGGACAGAATTGAAAACACAACCTACAGACAAAACTTAAAAGTAAAAGCAATAGAAGATAAGATAGCAGAAGGACAGATGAGATGGTATGGGCATGTAGAAAGGATGGGAGAGGAGAGAATAGTTAAAAAAGTGTTTGAAGCAAAAATTGGAAGAAAGAAACCACGAGGACGACCAAGAAGAACGTGGCTGGAAGAAGTAAAGGAGGCAGCGCAAAGAAGAGGTCTAACTTGGGAAGAAACGAAGACAGCAACACAAGATAGAGCAGAGTGGAAAGAAATATGGAGAAGACCAACAAATCAGAACTCAACCCCCTCCCCCGCAGGCCGGGGGAACGCCTTACACCCGTGAGGGTAGAAAGGTGCAGGATTAAGTAAGTAAGTAAAAATAAAAATCTAATGTGGCCAACACAAAACCTCCCGCTATTTAATTTTTATTAATTTAAATACATACCTACGTATTTGCGAACGCTGGAAACTGTTCCATTGCAGAAAACTATTGGTTTATTTACTATTTTCTTTTTAAAATGTCACTATTATTAATTTGAAGTGATTAGTTTTTTGACAGTGACATTTACTGTCAGTTACATTCATTTGAAATATGACCTGTGTAATAAAGGAATTGTGTTTGTCTTAGGCTTCGCGACTAATAAAAAAAATTATTTTTAAATTTATCTGTAAAATATATAGAAAAAGTATTAATGTATTCCTGTAGAAACTTCAATAATCTTTAATTTTCATAAGACATAAAATGCGAAAAAATGGCATTTAATGGTATATTTTGAAGAAAAACCATTATGAGCTTCAGGTATAGTGCCATTTCCGGTTATCTGATTTACACCAAAATCTAATGGCTTCTTTTCATATTAGAATAGGATAGAAATAGAAGGTTTCAGAATTTTCTGAATGATAGTATTTGAGTTAGATCATCCATACACACACACACACACACACACACACACATACACACATACAGACATCATCTTGAAAATGTTAAAATTGGATTCTAGGGACCTTAAAACGTGGTTATTTACTAAAATCTTGATATGTGATTTTTAGCACGATCCCTATACCTCCCTTACCAAGGGTAGGGGGAGGTGAAAAGCAAATATTTTAACGTATTTAAACTATCTAAAATGTATAAAAATATTTTCTAATTAAAGGAAAACAATTTATTGAAACACCTCAGTAAGTGGAGGAGAAATAGGAAGAAGTACCTAGAGTAAAAAATATCTGTATGTAATAAATCGTTTGTAGTACATATTAATATGTTTAAAACATTTTTTACCTCGAGCTATCCTTGGTAAGGGAGGTATAAGGATTGTTCTAAAAATCACATTTCGAGATTTTAGTAAATGACCACGTTTTAAGGTCCCCTGAATCCAATTTTAACATTTTCAAGATGATGTCTGTATGTGTGTGCATATGTGTGTATGTGTATGGATTTTGTCTTCGCTCTAACTCAAATACTATAATTAAGAAAATTCTGAAACCTTCTATTCCTATCCTATTCTAATATGAAAAGAAGCCATTAGATTTTGGTGTAAATCAGATAACCGGAAATGGCACTTTACCGGAAGCTCATAATGGTTTTTCTTCAAAAAATACCATTAAATGCAATTTTTTCGCATTTTATATCTTATGAAAATTAAAGATTATTGAATTTTCTACAGGAATACATTAATACTTTTTCTATGTATTTTACAGATAAATTTAAAAATATTTTTTTTTATTAGTCCCGAAGCCTAAGATAAACACAATTCCTTTGTTACACAGTTCATATTTCAAATGACAGCAACTGACAGTAAATGTTACTGTCAAAAAGCTAATCACTTCAAATTAATAATAGTGACATTTTAAAAAGATAATAGTAAATAAAGCAATAGTTTTCTGCAATGAAAGAGTTTGCAGCGTTAGTAAATACGTAGGTATGTATTTAAATTAATAAAAATTAAATAGCGGGAGGTTTTGTGTTGGCCACATCAGATTTGTCTTTTAATAATTATTTCTACACCCTCTTTTTCGACACTTCAAATTTCGGTTTTCGTATTTTAGATCAAAAGTTTATAAATATTTTATTTATTTATTTCACTGTGGTATACCATTCTCATATTTATTCCATACATTTAATCATTAATCTTCTTACCCATACATTTTGCTTTTATTTACACAATATTTTGTAATTAATAATTCAGCTTTATGATTATTTAAATAATTACATTTTTTAAATTTATTACATTGAAACCATACATTTTGACTTTGTATTTACTAAGAGGATTTTGTAAAACAAAAGTTTGATTACATAAATATTAATTTAAATACTATCATGTGTGCACAAAGTAGCTTTAAATGTTTAAATACGATTAGAAGAGTTGCGCGCTAATGTAGTAACCCAATGTTCCAGTGTTGCCAAGTGTACGGAGTTCAGAATGTCGCTGGAATGAAACTTCAGTATATACAGCGTATATACGCCGGACGACACTAGCTCCGAGAGTGGAATTTTTTTGAACTACAAAAAATATACATTTTCCATTCCGCTATCATTCTGACGTCCATAACAAATTTTGCTATACGATACTAGAGGCCCCCCTGATGCCAGAATAGTTATTTACGATATAAGTGGGGTATAGACATTATTAACGTACGTATTGTGAATTATCCTACGAGCCCGTAGGGCGAGTTAGGGTAATCTCACATAGTGCGTTAATAATGTAGTACCCCACGAATATCGTACAAAGTTTTATATATCACCGTTAAAATTATTTCAAAATAGCATCATTTTGATAAAAAAATAAATTAATCAAGATGACGATAGGATCTATTTTGTTTGAAAATCACAGAAAAGCGTTAGTAGTCTATGATCGTGTCTCAGTTACCGAATAACAACAAACTGTTATTCTAAATAAATTTTTCTGATGTCAAACCGTTTTGTTGTGATTTTCTTCGAAAATGAGTTTGCCAGGCTGTTCTTCTGAAGAAAAAACGTCCGATGTGCCCGTAAGTATTGAGGAAGAAGCAAATAATGTAATATCCGGACTTGTCCCATCAAAATCTGGAGCCAAATATGAATTGGCATTTAAAAAATATGAGCAGTAATAATTATCTTTTCTTGGATTTGTGAGTTGTCAATTTCATTACCGCACTAGTGTGGTCATAATTTCATTAAAGCACTCATTGGGCTAACAAGTCCATTACATAACTAAAATGAGTGGGATATGGTATAACTTATCCCACGGTGATATATAAAATATATTAAACACATTTAATTTCTTAATATTTCAAAAATATTACCGAGCTAACATGACATTTCTCAAGATCATGATTGACGTAACACATGATGACATCTACTATTTACCTAACCAAACTACATATTTTGAAATGTCAAAAATTTGCAATTTCTAAAACATTGGTTTAAAGCCATAACTAATAAATGATATATTTGTTTAATCTTACCTTTAACCATTCTGTATATAATTTTTCGAAATCTATCTCATGCTTTTCTGTGATTTTCAAACAAAATAGATCATAGATCCTATCGTCATCTTGATTAATTTATTTTTTTATCAAAATGATGCTATTTTGAAATAATTTTAACGGTGATATATAAAACTTTGTACGATATTCGTGGGGTACTACATTATTAACGCACTATGTGATTACCCTAACTCGCCCTATGGGCTCGTAGGATAATTCACAATACGTACGTTAATAATGTCTATACCCCACTTATATCGTAAATAACTATTAAATGAACTGCAGACATGAAAAAATAAATTAGTTACATTGTAAGTATTCAAAATCAATTTATATAAAATGAAATATTTTTATGTTCAGGAAATCGATTTAACCTGTTATATTATTTAATTGTGAGTAACGGAGATGAGTGTATTAATATTTAATATTATTGTCACTCATATATTCAAATGTATTGTTTCAAATAGTTAGTTTTTATTATTATGTACAGCAGAGAAGTACACAAAATAATGATAAAAAAAAATTGTAACATAAATTGTGCTTTATTATAGAATATCTCGGATAAAGTTACAAATATCTTATATCTGACTTGAAAATTGAATATCCCACACTACATTTACGTCGTATTTTTAGTAAGCTATGCAGATTATTACAGAATTTTAGGTTATGTATTCAATGTAAATTGTCATATGTACTTCCCGAAAGAAAACGGACTGAAGAAATCTTAAAAAATACCATATTTTTAGTCAGTATTTATGATAATTCAATGAAGAATGACATGAGAAACTTTGAGAGATATGGATGAAAATAAAAAACCATAATCCTTGGAACAAAATTATGACCAAGGTAAATACCAAAATTAAATGTTATTTTTACTACATTAATGTATTGCTTCTATATTTTTAGATATGTAGAAGCACAAGATTAAGATAAGAACTATTAATTAGTCATTGTTGATAACTGCAGATTCAATATTTTGGCGATATTTAGAACTTACACTCAAATCTGATCAAAAATTAAGTTACCTTTTCAATCAGACACTTCTTTGGCGTTAAAAACATGAATGGCTAGCAAGTGGAAGACAAGAATGAGAAATCATACTAAGCTGCTTTAAAGTACATTCAATGAATGAAGATGCATAATTTTTCGAAAATAAGGATACCATTCGTGGTTTAATGTAAGTAAAATACTACATGAAAAAAAAGTTCCATATTACAGGTAGTTTTCACATTTATAATTTGACTAATTAACTAGATGTTCGAGACTACGTGAAGAATTGATATAGACATGTATTTGTAATCAAAATTAAGAATATTATGATATGAAATGCTGAGAAAATGAATGATGTAAACGTAAATTATAAATAAATAGATTTTTATATCAACAATGATATAATATTTTTACAATTTTCAGACTCTGCCACTGTTGACAGTATCCTTTTTAACACAAAATGATATTTATACAAAATGAAAACATGAAAATTTATAATTATTTTACAATATGTACACTTTAGAAGTATAGTGAATTTGAAATGGAGAATTGCATTTTTTTACAAAGTTTATAAAAATTTGGGCCACCAACTAATCAAACTTTATTTTGATTTGATTTTAAACGAACAATACAAACGAAAATGAGGCAATTTAGTTTGTAAATGATAATGAAGTATTGTGTTGCTCTCAAATTGAAAAATGTATTAATTAATTTCTCTGTTAATGTATGTATATGTACTACAATTATTTATTAAAAGTGTTAGTTAAACATTTAATAATGTGAGTCAATTTTTATACTTTCGCGCCTAAATTTGCAATAAAATCATCGATAAACTAGATTTTCTATCGGCCGGTCACCAAGGAAGACAAAACATTGTGTTATGTTTTATTTTGCACTGTGACAAGCAAAATTTTTATTGTGCTCCAAGCCAATAATTTTGAAATAGCGAATATCGAATTAATAATTGTGTGATTAGTGCTGTAGTTCTGTATGATATACCTTCATATTTGAGGGACTATATCAAATTACAAATTAGAGAAAAAGAAAGGAATTATCCCCGTAACAGGAACAGCACAGAGTGTAAAGAAGTACAAAATTGAAAGGTAAGAAAATGAATACTTGCTTACATATTATTAAATTTACGACCATATAGAAATCAGTGTTTACTACAAACTGTATAACGGGAGTTTTTTTAATAGTGGACATGGGAACCGAATTTATACACTATATTTTTCGTGACAATAAGTATCTGGTCAAGTCGTATAGCCGAGATATACGACAAATATTATTGATCATTAACGGTTAGTTATAGTATGCGTATCTTAAAGTAAGACTGTTGACAGATGTTAAAATTGCGTCTATGATAAACCAGAAAATATTGATTGTAGTAAGCCCGTGCTACTTATTGTTTTGTACTGCACGAGTACGTCTTAAGGTACCTACGCATTATATATCTAATCCTTAATGATCATTAATTTATGTCGTCTGTCTCAGCTATTACACCAATACAAAGAAAAAAGAACATTAAGAAAAATAAATAAATAAAGCATAGGTACTAAAAATTATTATATTTTTATGTATATATTTGAAAAAGTGTGAGAAATAAAAAACTTATTGTTATTTTGCTATTTACATTTTTTTATTTTCTGCAAAATACATTTGAAATTAAAAATATTTCAAATAAGTGAGGTTATTTTCTTTGATTTTTGGGTGTAGGAACTGATCAGACTGACATATATTTCTACATATGCCATTATAGAAATACAGTGTATAAATAGTTAAAATCTCAATCTTTGAATTAGCGAGTATCGAGAATAATTAATTTTGTGATTATTGTTTTAGTTCTTTACCATGGAGGTAGGAATAAATATGGAGGGAGCAAGTGGCTGCAAAAGTGAAGCCATTTCCCCCACTCCAGGCCGGGCCTATCTGTCAACCTTCTTTGACCTTAAAGCCATATTGTTTAGCTTGTTTACGTTTGTATGTATCGTTTTAGAGTGCATTTCAATACTTTTTATTTATTAAATAAAAATATTTGATTAAAACACGTGCTTTTTGAATCTTAAAAAAAATAATTCAGTATTTAAAGTTTTATAAAATTTTACTTGAACGAATAAAGCAATTTTGTTTAAAAATTGCTGCACTTATCCCCTCTCTAGGACGGTCCAACAGCTGTGTTCGTCCGGCCCCACTAGGCTTCATTCCCCTGGCCCACAATATAACCTCATGCTCTCTCCTTTGTATTCCTACCTCCATGTTCTTTACAATAAACCTACACATTTGAGGTTAGAAAGATACCAGATTATAAAGTACAGAGAAAAAAGGAATTATTCCTTTAATAGCAGAGAAGTAGACAGAAGTAGAAAGTTAAAAGCTAAGAAAATGAATAATACATTACATATTATTATAATTTACCACAAACTGTATACCGTTTTTTTTTTTTTTTAATATAGTAAACATGGCGTATATCCTTATTTCAGTTACATTTAAAATGATTGACAAAAATGTATTATTGCTTTTTTTTATATGCTGCATTACTAATACATTGGTGTCACTCATTTTAAATATACCTATGATAATGACACCTGCCCATGGCCTCTGATAATAAAAGTCTGATGTGGCCAACAAAATTCCTCCCGCTATTTAATTTTTATTAATTTAAATACATACCTACATATTTGCAAATTCTGTAAACTATATTAAGTTCCTTTGGATATAATTATTGCTTTATTTATTAGTTTTTTTTTCAAAATGTCACCATTATTAATTTGAAATGATTAGATTTTGACAGTGCCATTTATTTGTCAATTGCATACATTTAAAATATGAATTGTGTAACAAAGGAATATTTAAATCATGGACTCTGAGATTTATAAAAAAATATTTTTTAAATTTATCTGTAATATATATATAGAAAAAGTATTAATCTATACCTGTAGAAAATTCAATAACCTTTAATTTTTATAATAATATAAAATGCGAAAAAAATGTCATGTAATGGTATTTTTTGAAAAAAAAAATATTATGAGCTTCAAGTAAATTGTCATTTTTGGTTATCCGATTTACACTAAAATCTAATGGTTTCTTTCCATATTAGAATAGGGTCGAAATACGGGGTTTCTGAATTTTCTGAATGATAGTATTTGAGTTAGAGCGTAGACAAAATCTATATACATACAGACATCATCGTGAAAATGTTAAAATTGAATCCTAGGGACCTTGAAACGTGCTCATTTACTAAAATCCTGATATGTGATTTTCAGCACGATCCCTATATCTCCTTTACCAAGGGTAGCGGGAGGTAAAAATCTAATTTGGCCAACACAATACCTCTCGCCATTTCCATTTCGTATTGTGTAAGTATCGAATTTAGGAATTTAACATTTCTTGAATATACAAATAATTCAAATTGTATACCGGTGTGTAAAACGAAAACTGGACCATACGTGTTTAACATGGAAAAACAGTTTTTCCTTGGGCAAAAGTGGCCTATTAATTTTAGACAACAATATTTCAAATAAATGTTATAGAGAATTAAATTCCGCACTTAACTCTATAATCACATTTTATTTGGCACGTTTATTAATTGAATTAAAAAATTTATAAGATTGTCTTCTTTAAATCACAAATCATGGCTAACATTATAAATAAGTCACTTTTATAAAATTTTATATACATTCACTAATTATTTCTTTCGATTTAGGGATTGAGAAAGTGTTTCATTTGGAGTAAAAGTACCTAAAGATCTGCAAAACTCCAGAGACAACAGAATCTGCAAAACCGTAATCTTTTGAGGTGTGAGTTGTAGCCTATATAATAGATAAAAAAACAACGTTCTCAAAAAAAGTAAGTAACTATTTAAATCATATTTTACCTATAAAATGCCGTCTAAAGATAGGTTAAAAAGTCAAAAACGGCAGCAATATCATAATAAAAGTACGCGAAAAAATGTAGGCGTACCGAATAAAGCGGTAAATAAAAAAGAAACTAATTTAAATATCGCCATATTAAATAAGAAAAGAAATAATATTACGAAAGAAGTAGTAGATGTCTAAAATGTCAATAGTAGATAATGCAAGTGATGAAACACCACAGATTAGTCAAAATGAAATGAATAATTTAAATGTAAGTATTGTAAGTGTAGGAAATCAAGCAATTCAATATAATATGACAGATAATGATATTAATATATTACTAAATCCTCAAGGTTACTTAGAAGACGTGCATATAGATTATTTCTTTTCTTTAGTGCGATCTAGTTCTAATTTCAGACCTCAGTGTACTGCTTATTTACAAGCCCCAAACCGTATAGTACCAATTCAACAGGGAACTAGACACGTTGAAATACTATTTATACCAGGTGCACGTGTTGGCCATTGGTTGGCTACATATTACGCCGGTACTGATATTATAATTTATGACAGCATGAATTCACAATGTTTACATGCCAGTGCTCAAATTTATTTGAATAAACTATTTCCATACAGACCGCCAGTTAGATTTACACGAGTTCAACAACAAACGAATGCCTATGATTGTGGTCTATTTGCTATCGCCTTCACCACCAGTGTTATACTTAACCGTAA
This sequence comes from Ophonus ardosiacus, assembly GCA_943142095.1. Taxonomy (NCBI): domain Eukaryota; kingdom Metazoa; phylum Arthropoda; class Insecta; order Coleoptera; family Carabidae; genus Ophonus; species Ophonus ardosiacus. The sequence goes on from OW964839.1 coordinate 14,387,426, forward strand.
TCCTGAACAAGAAAATTACGATATAAACAGACTTCGGTCGCATGTTTTACAAATGTTTCAAACACGCCAGCTAACAATTTTTCCAATTACACATCACCAGCAATTACGTGAAAATTATTTAAAGCGTAAATCTAATGAAAGTGAGGAACAGCGAAATAAGCGTTTAAAGAAAATAACTGAAAATTGAGCGTTTAAAAAAGCAAAGGCAAAATTCTTTAAGTCGTATTGAACGCGAAACATTCGAAGAAAAAGCTGTCAGGTTAGAAAAACTTAAAACCAATTTCAAAACTTATTTGAGCAATGAAACACCCGCAGAAAAAGCTGACAGGTTAGAAAAATTTAAAACCAATTTCAAAAATTATTTGAACAATGAAACACCCGAAGAAAAAGCTAACAGGTTAGAAAAACTTAAATATAACTATAAAGAATTTGCAAATAAAGAAACTCCTGAGCAAAAAGAAAAGCGGTTACAAAAATATAAAGATAACTTGGCGAATTTAAAAAAGAACGAAACAGCTGAACAAAAACAAAACAGATTATAAAAATAATCAAATAAATAAAGCTAAAAACATTGCAAAGAAACAAAAATATAAAGTTTCAGACGCGTACATGTTAGCCAGTAAAGGGTTACAAATGCATGTAGAATCACACTGTTTAGGCCCAATGACAGTTCTATGTACACATTGTTCATCGAAAAACTTTGCTTTTGAAAAACCTCACAATTGTAAATTTACTCACTGCTGTCGTAAGGGTAAATTAAATCCGGATCAGTTGGCTCAGTTTCCTGAATATATTAAAGATCTAATGATCGGTAATAATTCAGATAGTAAAAATTTTAAAGAAAACATTAAACAATTCAATAGTGCTTTGGCATTTGCATCTATGGGTGCAAATATTTCACCCCCTCCCGGCCAGGGGCCATATTGTTTTCGAATTCATGGTCAAATTTACCATAATACACACACTTCATTGTACCCTAGAAATGGTAAGACTGAAACATATGCCCAATTGTACATTATCAATTCAGCTGATGCATTAGAGAAACGTATGAAAATGGAATATAATAAAAAATGCAAACCGGAAATAATGAAACAACTAGATAGTATAATTATAGAGGTTAGTCCATACTGTAAAGCGTATTTAATGTTACAAGAAGTAGAACAAAGAGAAATTGCTAGAGCTAATCTGACTAAACAAACCATGCCTGAAATTAACTTGTGGATAGTAAATGACAGAATAAAAGATAAACGAAGATACAATATCCCTACGAGTAATGAAATTTCAGTAGTCTTTACATCAAATGACGGTGAACCACCAATAAATAGAGATATTTGTGTTCACAGTAGCGGTGGAGGACAAGTTAGATTAAATCAGTTTAGTGAAAACTGCGATCCAATTATCTATCCGTTACTATTTCCTTACGGGGACCCGGGTTGGAATATGAATTTAAAACAAAAAGATGGTGCTAAGAAACAAAGTATATTACAATTTTACATGAATAGATTAGCGGCCAGAGATCATTTTAATCCCTATTTAGAAGCCGGAAAACTGACCCAGCTATACATAGTCGATGCATATGTTGAAGTAGAAGCCGAGAGACTAACTTATGTACGTTTAAATCAACCTGCACTCAGAGTAGAGCTGTATAGTGGTTTAATGGACCATGTCAACAATCTAGCATCAACCGAAGGAGGCAAAGCTGGCCATATGATTATTTTACCATCAACTTTTCAAGGCGGCAGTAGATTTATGCTTAAAATGTATCAGAATGCTATGTCAATTGTACGAGAATTTGGCAAGTCAGATTTGTTCATCACAGTCACATGCAATCCAAAATGGCCAGAAATTGTACAACAGTTACGCGAAAGTTAAACATCTGCCAATAGGCCAGACATTGTAGCAAGAGTTTTTTGCGGTAAAATTAAGCAAATATTGCATGAATTTCTACACGATGATATTTTTGGCAAAGTAGTAGCTTTCATATATGTTATAGAGTTTCAAAAACGGGGTTTGCCACACATGTATCTGCTATTAACGTTAGATGAATGCAGTAAAATCCGTAATAAAGACGACATTGATTCTATAGTAAGCGCAGAAATTCCAGATGAGATAACTGAACCGGAATTGTATCAATTAGTTCAGTCACATATGGTTCATGGTCCATGTGGTATTTTAAACAAAAATTCACCATGTATGAGTGACAATAAATGTTCCAAAAAATATCCTAAAGATTTTAGAACTGAGACGCATGAAAACGTAAACGGTTATCCGCTGTATAAAAGACCCAATAATAATGCGAAAATGTATATTTTGTGGAAAAATGGTACAGTTAAGTATAAAATTGACAATCGCTGGGTAATTCCTTACAATTCCTATTTATTAAAAAAATATCGAGCTCACATAAATATAGAAATATGCTCATCAGTTAAGAGTATAAAATACATTTGTGATTACTTATGCAAGAGCCATGATTGCGCTTCCATAAAATTTGGGCAAATGGATAAAAATAAAACAGTTCTATGGGTCGAAATTAACGGGTATTTAGACGCTAGATATGTATCTGCCCCAGAATGCATTTGGCGTTTGTTAGAATATCCTTTGCATGACAAGTCTCACGCCATCTTTCAACTTCATTTAAAATATCAACAGAGCGTTTGTTTTGTAACCGGCCAGGAGAAGCAAGCCATAGAACGTGGAGCCGAAAAACATACTACACTCACTGCTTGGTTCTTGTAAAATCAAACAGATTTGACTGCGCGACAATATCGCTACATGGAAATTCCGAAATTTTACGTTTTCGTCAATAACATGTGGAAAGCTAGACAAAGAGAACAAAAGCCACCAATAGGGCGTATGATTGCAGTAAGTCTCAAAGATATAGAGCGATTTCACTTACGTTTAATATTGATTCATGCCACAGGTGCCACAAGTTTCGAAGACTTACGTACAGTAGATAGTAAGTTATACAATACATACCAGGAGGCTGCTCGCGCTTTAGGCCTTTTGCAAAATGACAAGAAATCAGAAAATTGTTTGAGTGAAGCTGTATTAAGTAAATTTCCCAAACAACTGAGAGAGCTATTTGCATATTTAATTTGGTTTCATACAACAACAAATGCAGTTGAATTATGGAAAAAATTCAAAGATTACTTAATGGAAGATTATTTATTACATCATTCTAAAGAAACAGCACAGAATAAATGTTTAAGAAAAATTCAAGAAATCTTAACCATTCATAGATACGAATTAAGTGATTTCGGTTTGCAACAGCCGAATGAAACAGATGATGAAGCTAATGATAATGATATAGATATGAATGCAGAAAAAATAGAGTGTGAGAAAAATGTAGCTTTATTCAATAGTGAACAAAAGCATATATTACAAAACATTTTAAATGCAGTCAACGATGCAACTTGTAAAAACAGATACTTCTTTGTAGACGGCCCAGGAGGCACAGGTAAAACCTTTGTGTACAACACACTAATCAGTATCCTAAGAGGACAAGGGCAAAAAGTTATAGCTGTTGCATGGACAGGAATTGCAGCTACATTGTTAAAAGGGGGCCAAACTGTTCATTCTGTTTTTAAATTGCCAGTCCCTGTAACTGACGGTTGTATTTGTAAAATCAAAGCTAATAGTATTTCAGGGAAACTAATTACAAACGCAACAGTAATAATTTGTGACGAAGTCACCATGATCCCAAAACATGCCCTAAATGCAATTGATTTAGTCTTGAAAGACCTGATGAACAATGCATTGCCATTTGGTGGTAAAGTCGTCATTTTGGGAGGCGATTTTCGACAATGTCTACCTGTAGTAAATTACACCAATCACAGAACTGCTATAATAGAAACTTCAGGTTTAAGGAGTCACTTATGGCCGTTATTTAAGAAATTTTCGTTGAAACAAAATATGCGAGTGAATAAAGATGAAATAGAATTTTCAGAATACTTGTTAAAAGTAGGCAATGGTGACAATGAAATTGTTTCAATACTATCAAATTGCATTTCAAATGCAGACGAAATATTTGGAACTGAAGAAATATCACCCAATGATATTTATCATTTCACAAATAGAGCCATCTTAGCACCAAAGAACGATGACACAATGATCATCAATGAAATTGTTTTAAACAAAATTGTTGGGCCATCACGAGTATATTACAGTGCTGACTGGTGCGATTGTGAAGATGCCAATAAAATAAATTATCCCATAGAGGTTCTTAATAAACAATTACCTACCGGGATGCCACCATATAAACTAACATTGAAAATAGGCGCGATTGTTATGTTGCTAAGAAACATGAATCCCAAACGCGGATTATGCAATGGAACTCGCCTAATTGTTAAAGATATGAAAAATAATTACTTAGATCTGGAAGTACTTACCGGCCAGAGTGCAGGTAAACGAATTTATTTACCCAGATTCGATTCAAATACCGACACAAATTTGCCGTTAACATTAAAACACAGGCAATTCCCCATAAGATTAGCATTTTCTATGACAATAAATCACAAGGTCAAACATTTGATTTTGTTCACGGTTCACGGTCAATTATATGTGGCCATGTCTCGTGTCAGATCATTACAAAATTTGAAAATCAAACTATCTAACGAATGTGTCAATGATAAGAATGAAGGATGTACAACTAATATTGTCTTTAAAGAAATATTAAATTGACATGAAAGAACAAAAAACAGTATAAATGTAAGTACAAAAAGATATATAAAACATGATTTGAAAGTTTTAAACATATGTACTTATAAGAAATATTTCCAAAAAAATAATTCAGGGTAAAATAAAATATCACATTCAAATACAAATACATAAACAAAAGTGACATACACATATATATGAATTGAAAGTTATACACAATATGAATTGTATTACTAAATAAAACTTGAGAAATGTTTTATTTTGATTCATTGAAAAGGACACAAAGTTGCGTCAAACAAAAAGCAACATGTTGACAAACGAGGGAATCTAAAATGTATGTAACAGGGAAACATTCCTAATGAAATGAAAATGAAGAAAAGACGAAAAGTACTTCAGGGATCTCAAATATTGTTGGGGGGTTTAGAACTGTTATGTTTCAAGTCATTGTTTGTTACATAAATTTTAGACACAAAATGGTCTAAACTGAAAGGAAATAAATATCAGTTACGTTCTTTCTTATACTGATTTTAAATACAATAAACAAACAGACAAAAACCCTTATAAAAAGAGAGAGAGAGAGAGCAACACATAATAACTGATTTACTTGGTACTTAAATTTGCTTTAAATAATAGATAGAAAAGTAAAAAAATAATTATTTTAAATTACCGAATAGAAATAACTCATTTCTACGGTAATTTAAAAAAAATATAAATTTTTACTTGTCCAATAAAAACTTTATTAGTAAATTGATTACTAAGGTAATCGGTTATTACCCAGCTCTCGGCAATGACTTGGAACATAATAGTCCAATTCCAACAATATTTGGGATTTCTGTTGTACTTTGTGTGGTTCAACAATGAAAGTAGAACGTAGAGTCTAGAGTGAGCACATTCATAAGATCAAGTCCGAAACATGCATCACAAATAAATGTGTCCACACCGCGATAGGTACCGCTAAATATATAAATAAAGTGAATAGGTACTGTTCGCAAGTATGAATGGGTGTGCATGTGTGTGTGTCAACGTATGTGTGCTTTCATTAAAAATACTTTTTTTAATAAATATATATTAAAAAAAAGTATAATACTTTAAATTAAATTAAAATTATATATAATAAAGACGGTGGAATCTCTTTTCTAACCATAAAAAATTATACATTTTGTTTCAAAATTTAATCTTCTTTACAAGCAATATTGTAAAATTTATGGCAACTAAAATCATTTTAAATTTCAAACAAATTAAAATCGTTAAATTAAAATTCATTTTTTTAATACGTAATTATTAGTTTAAAAATAATAATTTTAAATTTAAATCAAATGATAATTAATTATTAAAGTAAAATTCAAAATTGATAAAAAATTATAAAAGGTAATAATTCACAAAAAAAATTGTTTAAATTCAAAAAATTAAATTCGACGTATGCATGCTTTTATAGTTGCCAACTTTTTGGGTTCCGCCGTCCTATTTACCACTTTTTTTAAATAAATATATAAATTAAAAAAAGTAATGTACTTTAAATTAAAATTAAATATTATATATATGCGAAATAAATAATAAAGGCGGTGGAATATCTTTTTTTTAACCATAAAAAACTATACATTGTGTTTCAAATTTAATCTTCTTTACCATTATGTAACAATATTGTAAAAATTATGGCAACTTAAATCATTTTGAATTTCAAACAAATAGACAACTTTAAATTAAAATTTATTTTTCATAATACAAAAATATTAGTTAGTTTAAAAATAATAATTTTAAATTTAAAGCAAATGATAATTAATTATTAAAATAAAATCCAAAATTAGTTGAAAAAATTTACAAAAGGTAATAATTCTAATAAATTTTTGTTTCAATTCTAAAAATCAAATTAAAAAATTCGAAACTCTACAAAAAAAATGCGCAAAACAACTCATTTATAAATCGACCTGTGTGGTCTTCGCAGAAGAGCAGACTGATTTTATCGACTATTCGAGATATAAAGCTCCATTTTCAAAGCTTCCCTTGGACGAATTTTGTCCATTTCTTCCTGTCCTTGGCCATTTCTTTTGCTATTTCCCAGCTGGCACTTTTTTTCGCCATGATTGTCTAATGTTACGAAGGTCTAAGTCTACTCTTTGATCTTTTTCCGTACTCTCCCATTTCTCACAATTTTTTAACTATTTCATCGTTCGACATTCTCGTTATGGGCCCGAACCAACGATTGTCTTCATTTGTTTTTAAGACTGCATTGATATCCACTCTTTTCCTCACTTCTTCATTTCTAATTATATCTTCAGGGTCACACCATATTTCATTCTTTTTAAAATATTCATTTTAAAAGATTTTCCTAAAAATAATCCCATATCATAATATAATTTGATGGCATTGGTGATTTTATTATCTGGCCCACTATCCATATGCCCTTATTGGTCTAATTTAGTCCCAAGATACATGAAATCCTCCACTTGATTTAGCACCATACTTCTTACTGTGATGTTTATGGGTTTTCTTTCTTTTTTGAGATTATCATTACCTCAGTTTTGTCTAAATTTATATTTAAATTGTCTTCCTGTAATTTTCTGTTCCGCACGAATAACTTGAACTTCATTTTCTGCAAGGAGTGCAGATCATCAGTATACATTAGTCCTTATATAGTTTCTAAAATTATTATAAAGGAACTTATTGCCTCTATATATCACCAATGTATTTTTTGTAATGTATGGATCATAATTATTTATCCCTAGGAACATTGTCGTCAAAAGCTTTCTGTGAATCCATAAAACACAGGTATAACTCGTTGAATTCTAACTAGAGATCTGAACGCTAATTGACGTAAGCAAAATATGAAGTCTGTTATTCATTTCCTTGTTCGAAATCCGAACTGAATATAATCAATTTTATCTTCTAGTTGCTCTCGTGTAATTCTCTCCAATATGCGATCTTGTAGCTTGCTTATTGGACTCAGTTGCGTTAATTATTTTATGGATTAACATTACGAGTATTTAATAGGTACTTTGTAAAAATAATTGTTTTGCAATAATTTAAATCTTTTTCTATATTATAGATATATTGCAACAAGTTGTTTCATTTGAAGAAATATGTTCATCAAAAAATACGTCACACATTGGAGACATCAAGAATCGTAAAGGAAAGTATTGTTTTTTAAAGTTTTGACCAAGGAAATTCAATGTCTTAAAATGGCACTCTATTGCATCTGGTATTTTTGCAATTACTTTTCATAAATTTGCTTTAAAGTTGTCAAAACCATGTCGTGTTTAGTATCAAATGAGAGGTATCGACAAGGGTTGTCATGTAGATGTGTCAAAAATTTGACAGCTCGATCGGTTTTTGTTTTATGTATAAAGATAAGTCGTTTGTGTATCCGAGAAGACTGTTAGCGTTAGCACTTTGGGTTTAAATTGTGCCTAGACGGATTGGATGGACGTAAAGACTACTCGTATCATAAAACACTATCCCCGTAGGGCAATTAAATAATTTATAATATTTTAATTGTAAAATGTATCCCTCTGCATTTTTGCGTAAAGATAGCTAAGAAATAAATATACAACGTTACAACCAACTAAAATAAACCATAGTTATGCATCCCTGAATTAAATATTTTATAATATATATTTATATAATTCTATGTTTAACCCATTACATTTTTACATAATGATAGCTAGGGAAGCACCCTTAAGAAAAAAGTACTATACATAGTTACTACTAAAGCCTTATGAAGCAGAAAAACTACTATCAAACAAAATTGGTACCTGTGTCGATCATTCAAGAAATAATTTTTTACAAAATGTATCTTATTGTATTTTCTCATAAAGACAGCTTAGAATGCATCAATTTAATATGAAAATACATATAAATAAATATATCATCACGGCATATCAACCATGACTCTTCTGCGCACATACATTTCTATTTATATCTATTTTTCATTGTATGTCAGAGATTCTTCCAATTCATTAGCAAGATTGGCGGTATTTCTTATGGATATATGCATTTTAACTACAATTTTAAATATTTAATTAATAAAACAATAGGAAAGATTAAATGTACTTACCAGAAAAAGCTTTCAGAATGTCACTAAAACTGTTGATTTTTGACACTGACATCTGTCATTTACAAACTATATTATAAACATTTGAATTTGTCAACAGGTTTCCTTAGTGCCTTAGCCTCTACGATTAGATTATTCTATATATTACAGTGCCTTTATCTCTAAATCTATTCGCGATTCAAGTTAAGAAAACTCTATCTAGTGGTAAACTGCCGAACTAACAATTGTGACGTCACAAGCAGTCAGGTAATACTGGTGCGCTACACATTTGCGTGTGAAACATTGACAAAGTATGTAAGTATTTTATTAAATGCTCTTTTAATATATACTGTTTTATAAATGAAGTAACAGTTACACTATATAAATTAAGTATTTCTTTTTCTTGTATGCATATTGTGTGTTATGTGTGTCTTTTAGATATTATAACCTAACACTTCCACATTCAAGTTTTTCATTATTACTGATTACTGCTGTTTTATTACATATATCTTTACTTTGTACATATGTAATTAATGTATGTATTATCTACTTTTCCTTTACTTCAGATATCGTTGGTACTATGGAGTTTTCACCCAAAATTACAAAAGATTGCACTTTTTGTTGTGTGCTAGGTTGCAGCTCTAGAGCTTCTAAGTGCCCGGCAATTAGATTTCATCACTTTCCAAAACCCGGGGAAATGGTATAAATACAAAATAAATTTGATGTAAATGAAATGATTGATAGAAGAAAAGCTTGGCCAATTAAATTTCTAATTGGAAAGCATGTAACAAACAATATGCGTGTTTGTTCCTTACATTTGTCTACGGATAATTATTTATTTAAAGGTGAGATATTTTTTTGAATTATATAAAAAATTGTAAGTTATATTATTTTTATTAATTATTTAGGATATTCAAAAAAAAAGATATTTGAACGTAAGTGCGGTACCTTCGCAAAATTTGCCAAAGAAAGAAAGAGACTGGCGAGGAGAAACTTATTCAGAGATCTTGAACTGGTACCTGTTATTTTATTATTGTAATTATTATTAAAATATTATTTTATGCATGCGTACCGTGTTTAAAAAATGTATGCAGTATTAACTTGACATGTATTATATTTTTTATTGTGATTACAGATAAGCAAATATAAAAATGAAAAACCCCAAGTGCATCATCTGCTGATTACAAAGAATCAAGTGCTTCAACATCTACAAATTATGGAGACCCAACCCCAAGCACTTCATCATCTACATATTATATAGACTCAAGTGTTATAAAACCTGTGAATTATGAAGATCCAAAGTCAAGTGCTTCATTATTAGATCATGAAAAATTAAAGTATTACATCATCTTTATATCTTAGAAATCAAATTAAAAACATTATTTCATGTGATTGTTTATTCCACTAATTTGCAGACATAAACCGAAAATTAAAATGTCATTTTCGTTTTGTAATAACTTTCATCCACGAGTAATTATATGACTTGAATTGATGATTCCTTCGCCCTCACAAGAATTTCTGGAGCTAGGAGTTGCACATGAATATCTAAATACTTCCCTTAATAATAATAACATGGTGTAGTATAAATAACTCTTATTTCTTGTTGTTTCTATGCTGTGAAAACATTAACCTGCCTAAGTGCCTAATACTCTTGACAGTTCTGTAGACTGCTTGTGACGTCACGCATTAGGAAGAAAATGGCGGGATAAGTTAATTTGAATCGCGAATACAAGATATAATAAAATTTTTAAATGTACCAGATGTAGAATATTATATTCTTCAATAATAGTAATAACACTTTAATGAAACAGGTAAGTGCCAAGAGCTTACTTGTAATATTTTAATGATACTGGAATAAATAAACAAACAATACTATCGACATCTTACGCCATTCCTGTAGGGTATTGCGATTTTGATTAGAAAGTTAACAGAGGTTTTCATAAAACGTATTGCTGTTACTATTGGGGGCAACGAAATCGCGGGATTCCCATATAGTTTCGTCGACGTGGAAGGGGAGACCTACGTTAGTAGGATTAAGTTGATTTAGTCAGTGCCGGATTAAGCCAGCGCGGGGCCCGTAGCAAATTCTGTCAAGAGGCCCTTGGTTTGCATTAGGTTCTTAAGTTTCGGGTGTTAAATAAATCAGAATTGTTACAAATAAACGTTTCTGGATTTAATGTGGGCAAATTTAGAGATAACACTATTCATAATGATTTCTCTGAGCAAATCATATTCTATATTCATCAAGGTGAGATGAATTAAACGTTCTTGGCCGATCAAAAGAAAATATAATGCATTCTAATTAAATCAATGATTTGATTATAGTAATCAATTTTTGTCAGTAATTTTCTCTTTATTTATTATAATGTTATTGTTATTACTCAATATTTTTTTTTGTAAAATGAAAATTAACTTTATGTAGAATCGAACCCCAATTTTCAAATTGAAAGGCAGTCATGCTAAGCCACTGTACTACGAGGATATCTGAAGATCTTTTTCATATTACATTGAAATAAATTGAAACAATTATTTATTAAAAAAAAAAAAAATCCTAATTTATGCTATAATGATAATAATAATAATAATAATAATAATAATGTTATTAACATTAAATATGGTACAGGAAGTAATGTACTATTATCATGTGCAATTTTTTGGCTTAATTTTCTACTGGACGCTTTTTATTTACAAAAAAACTGTTGTCTCATGTTAAACGCCTACATCAAGGTTTCCTTGGGACACACGGTATGTGAAGCAAATGCTTGCTTATAGTAATAATAATTCGAATTGGAATATGTAAAATTTAACCTAGTAAAATATCTTACCTTAAGCGTTAGTAATAGGGGATTCCACTCATATCGCATTTTTATATAAATTATATACATAATTATTTCTTCCCATGTAACTGTGTTATTGACGCAAATTTCTTTTCTATATGTTTTATCATTTTTTTTATAAATGCTAAAATATATGTTACACTTTCAAAACGCGCGGATTTTTCCGGGCTTGATGACGTAACCGAACCCGGCTCTCTTTTATTAGCCGACACTGTAAGTAGGCGTTCCCAACATCAAACCAGTGACTGCCAGACTGTTCCATTGGAGTATTTGGTTATGGGTTTATGCGGCTACACGTTATTATTTTTACAATTACTATTACTACTATATACTAAACTTAAGATAAGTAAAAAAAAAGAAAATAAGAACAAAATGATTTTTTTAAATTTAACAGTCGCACAACATTGACAAATGGTTTAGAACTTCTGATAACATCAGCCAAGACAGCAACTGCTGAGAGAGAAAGCACGATATAATGTCATTGCTCTCCACTACTGGGTTCGCTTACGTCGTAATGCGGAAAACACTGGATACCAAATATTTGCCATTCCATAAGAAGCCGAATTTTTAAAAAGAAAAATTAGAGAATTTCCGAATTTAAAAATACTATAACATATAAAAAAATCAAAAAATCTCCCATTCTCGTTTTTCTCCTCAATGGGGGATTCCAGCTCAATCGAATTAAAGGAAAATAGTAAAAAAATACGAATGTATATACCGAATAACGAATATTAATAAAAAAAATTAAATGGTATAATTGAGATATTTCGGAAATAAGGGTTTTTTTGTTATAGCGCTTCTACACTAATATAAAATCTACCTATATATAATATTTTGATTGGAGACCGAAAGACCGCATATACACAAATATTACAAATAGCGTATTAGGAGGTGGGGATTACTACCAATAGAAGTTAACAAATCAAATTCGAAAGGAGGGGCTAACATTACTGTACTGCAGTTTCCAAACAGTATTTATTTTAACATAAATTTCTTGCATTAAACTTAATAATTTAAATACACCTGTAATAATAAAGTATGTAGACTTATACAGTGTTATAATATTCATTTATTTTTATGTAAATATAACTTAAAATAGCATATATTTCAAGAACATTTAGGTCATGATGAAAACAGTTTGATATAAAAACACATAAATGTGACGTCACGTCAATCTTTTCAAAATTCGTGAGACCATAACTTGCTTATTAATAGGAATTTTTCACCAATAGTCTTAGTTTTCCTAATATTTTCAGATGGAATTATAAAAAAAAAAAAAATGGTGAAATCCCCCTTTCACTTTATAAAATTAAACTTCGCTCTCTTCCATCTTGTAATTTTTTGAAAAAAAGAATTGTGGTACGTATATACCTATCTTAATTAAAAAAATATATTTTTACGCTTCTATCTTAATTGAAATTTTTTTTACGCTCAGGCAGGGGTTATTGCGCGGGGCCCAAAATGCGCGGGGCCCGTAGCATTTGCTACTCTTGCTACGTGGCTAATCCGTCACTGGATTTAGTCTTTATTGAACTTTCGTAGATGTTGCATGTCTTTATTTGTTGTTTTCTCTATACGATTTTTGTCTTGTCGGTGTTTATAAATATTAATTTTGGCAATATTCTTCACATATGCTTAACTTGTTTTCACTTATTTTGGTTCTTTAACCAATTTTGTTCTTTTATATACTTTTCGTACAGAAATTTATTTATTAATTAATTGCTTTATATGATATTTACTGGTTTCGACTTAGGTTAATATCCTTTTTCTATTTAGTGCTTGTATTTTTTATAATCATAATTAATTATCTAGTTGCTTTATATATATTTTATTTGTAATCAAATTTTCTTTATATATTATTCATATACTCGTTCTTGTTCCTTTTTTACCTCTCGCTAAGAGAGGTATTGGATTCATGCTAAAATTCGCATATCCAGATTTTATTGAAAAAGCACGATTTAAGGTCCCTAGAATCCGATTATAACATTTTTAAAATGATGTGTGCGTGTGTGTGGATGTGTTTATGTGTGTGTGTGTGTATATATGTCTAGATGTTGTAGTCACGATTCCTCAAAAACTATAAGACTTAAAAAATATTTAACTGCAGTGTCCTCAATCTGACATTCCTGGGTAGAGCTGAAAAGGTTTTGGTAACAATTGAACAACCGGAAGTAGTAGTTTCTTAGAAAAATTCTTCTAAATATAATTTTTGGGAGGTTTTTTTTATTAAATATTGAAGAACATAAAATTCTCCATCTAATACACTTAAAATTTTTATTATATCTTGTATAGATTTAGAGATAAAGATACTATAATTTATAGAGTGAACTAATCGCAGAGGCTACGGCACTAAGGAAACCAGTTGACAAATTCCAATTTTTATAACATAATTTGTAAATGACACATGTCAGTGTAAAAAATCAACAGTTTTAATGACATTCTGATAGCTTTTACTGGGAAGTATATTTAATTTTTCTTATTGTTTTATTAATTAAATATTTCAAATTACAGGTAAAATTGTGGTAAAATGCATATATCCATCAGAAATACCGCCAATCTGGTTAATGAATTGGAACAATCTCTGATATTTAGAAACTTCCTCATACAATGAAAAATAGATATAATTAGAATTATATGTGTGCAGAAGACATGTTAAATATAATAAAAAACAATATTTGGGTAATGTTCTATAATATTTTGTTATAAAACGACGGTTCGAAAGCGAAGTGCAATACAATACTTATATAGCCTAATATGGAAATGGCGAGAGGTCTTGTGCTGGCCACAACAGATTTTTATATTTTGTCGTTGTGACCTATTTCCCTTTTCTGGATATTTTTGTTACATTTTTTATTTTATTTGATTTTTGTATCTTTTCTTGAAAAGATTTATTTTTTGTGGTTTCATTTAGTATTAACTGGTTTATAATTAAGTTTATCTTCTTTCTACTTTATACTTAATTTTAAATATTTGTTGTTTTTTTCTTGTATTTACTGTAGTAGGTATTTACCACATATTTCGTTTCAAATTAAGTTCATATCCTCTATTTAACAAGTAGTGTTTATATACATATATATTATTCATATTCCCGTTCTTGTGACTTTTCTTATATTTTGTTGTTGGGACCTATTTCCTATTTCTGGATATTTTACATTTTTTATTTGATTTGATTTTTATATCTTGCACAGGTTTATTTTTTTGTCATTTTATATAGTATTAATTGGTTTGTAATTAAGTTTATATTCTTTTTACTTGGTACTTAATTTTAAATATTTGTTTTTAATTTTATTTTCTGTAGCAGTAGGTATTTACCACATATTTCATTTCAAATTAAATTCATTTCTTGTATTTAACAAGTAGTGTTTATTATTCATATACTCGCTTTGTGCCTTTTCTTATATTTTGTTGTTGTGAACATTTCACTTTTCTGGATATTTTTGTTATATTTCTTATTTGATTTGTTTTTTATTTCTTTTCTTGCACAGATTTAATTTTTTCTCGTTTTATATAGTATTAATTGGTTTGTAATTGAATTTATCTTCTTTCTAATTAGTACTTAACTTTAAATATTTGTTTTTTGAATTTATTGTAGTAGATATTTGCCACATTTGATATTCATTTGTATTTATCATGTTTCATACTGATCCTAACAAAATTTTCCTGTTATTTAATGCTATTCGTATATCTACGGTAGATATTTCAGCGCTGGACAAACCATATAATAAAAATAAAGATTCAATTTATGGAGAGATTTGCTTTAATTTAAAAATAAAAAATAATAGCAAGAATAGGGTCAAACTTTATATGATGTGGAAGCGGAACAAAGAACAGTACAAGTCTTATATTAAAATATTTGAAAATGATGACTGTTTACCTATTGTTCATAGTTTTTCTTGTAATTCTCCCCATGATGCAAATTGTACACCTGAGTTACAAAATTCGATTTCTTTTACTGTCGATGCAAAATGTGAGGAATTCAAAACACCTACCAAAAACTTTGTAAAACGGCAATTATTTTTTGATTCAGAGTCAAAAAATAATATGGTGGTACCACATTCACCTGCTTCCATTATTTCAAATGAGAGTGAAGATGTACCATTTGTTTTTCAAAAATTAAAAAATGAAAAGAGTATGTTTCACGGGCAAGTATTACCTACAGGTTGAAAGAATGTTGACAAACTGGATGTGTCCCGCACATATTCTTGTTGCATTCATAAAGAGGGAACAACATATATTCTACCTGAAGAATGGCACAATATGGTCCATAATAATAGATTAATAATAAATATAAAAATAAATATTTATACTCTTATAATGAGGGAGAAATTTAAGAAAGTAAATAATGCTTGATAAATTTTAAAAATGTTGATTACATTAAAAGCGGAATTAACATTAATGGCTACTGTGCGCACGAAGGATGCAAATTATTTAAACTATGTTTAAGACACGTATCAGATGAAATTAAACTTATAGTATATAGCTCTTCTATAAATTTATGCCATGTTGGAAAATTAACACGGTATGTAAAAGGTGTTGAAAGAAAAATTGTCCGTAAACAGTTAAAAAATATGGAACCTTCAAACTATCATACAAAATGTATATTAGATTCCTCACCTAACATGATCCTAAGGGGAAACTTACAAAATATTAAATCTGATGCTGTATACAGAAAAATAAGATCAGCTAGTCTTGGTATAAATGATCGACATTCGGACGATATTTTTGACTTAATTTTAATGCGCCGAGATAAACTGAATTCAAATTATATTCGATCTGTCTGTGACCCTTTGAATGTTATATTATACAGTGTTGATCAATTAAACATTCTAAAGTTTTTATTAAAATTTAAAAAATCCCTTTGTGTTCATATTGATGCTACTGGGTCGGTTGTGCGTCAAGAAAGAATTGAAAAAAAGATTTTATTATTATGTTGGTGTTATAAAATTAATTTTAATAATCGCATTTTTCCCCTTTTTGAAATTATAAGTGGCCAGCATGATGCTACTAGTATTGGTATGTGGTTAGCAAAATACAAATCCTGTGTTATTAAAAGTAATATAAAATGGCCTTCCTTTTCAGAAGTAGTTACTGATTTCAGTTTTGCTATTATCAATGCAATAAATATATTTTGGAACAATTTCCCAGATATGAAATCATATCTAAATTATTGCTATGATATTGCTATTGGGTCCGAAAATATTCGTCAAGGTACAGATTTCCCAAAATATATATGTTGCGCACATTTTATAAAAATAATAACAACAGACATAAATAAGATAACAGGTAGCAAACAGTTGAAAAAATTTCTGAAAGAAACTTTAGCTGCCGCTTTCAATATTAAAAGTATGAAAGGTTTAATTTTATGGTTTGAATGTTTGACTATTACTTTATTAATCAGCCATAAAACAAGTACTTTTGAAAAATATTTTCAAAATTTGTTATTATTTATTACAACTGAGCATAGCCAATATTTAGAAAACTTGGAACAGTACGAAATGAACATGAAGAGTGACATGATAAATGATGATTTACCTATTTATAAAACCAGCCCTTTTTATACAATATCCATGAAAATTGTTCTGAAATTCTTCAAGATGAAAATAGTAATGATTCTTTTCCTGTAAATGAATATTATTGTCCTGATATGTTACAAACAATAATTAAAAAATATATGCCATACGCACCCATTTGGACTTGTATCATAAATGATAGTATTCCTATTGATAGACTTAGTAACGCACCTGTTGAAAAAAGGTTTTGGCTGTGTGTAAGGAAATTAATTTAAATGTAAAGAATACTCGTTGTGCAAGAAAAAAACATACACATGTCGAACATAAAATTAAAACAGAATGTGAAGAATGGAATAAAAGAAAAAAGGCTGCACATATAAATATAAGAAAAACACACTTCGACCGTACATTTTTAAAAGATTTGATGGAATTGAAGGAGAATAAATTATTCCAAAACAAAATTGCCGAAATTCAGAGTCCTAAGGATGTAGATGTTAATATTTTTATTGAAAAATATGGGAGTAAACAGAAAAGCACTCAAGTAAACGATTGTGAGAAAGAGAAAAAGAGTAACTTGGTAACTGAGGAAGTAAAAGGAAATATATGAAGTCCCATAGATATTGCTTTACGACAATGGTTTAGTAAAAGAACCAAAGCATTATACTTATATACCAGGTTTAAAATATAAAATTGCATAATTGTAAAACACTTTCGTGCCCAATAAAAGAAATTTTTATAGATGATTTTCATTCTTTGCGAGAGAAACTGGGTAACTAATTTTGTAATTGATATTTTATTTAATATTTTTTTGATCGAAGAAAAGAGGAAAATTTGTATAGTAAATTCAGAAGTAGCCACTTACATTTTGGATCGTAAGAATTTTAGTTACAATTTGAGTGTTTATGCGTTGTAAACTTCGAGAATAATTCTTTTCATTTAATTAATCCCATGGGAAGTAGTTTGAAAGAAACAAAATATTATATGAATATATTTCACGAATTTATGAAGCATTCAGGAGATATGAGATTTTCCAATATACAGTTCACACCAGCACTAATGTCGCATCCTATTCAGTCTGACGGTTATAATTGTGGAATATATATATATAATAAACTTCTTTTGTAAACTTATACAAAATTTAAATTTAACACCCTTCAATCCAGGCGATTACAGACTTGAGTTACAAAACAAAATTTTAGAAACTTCTGATTCTATGATCAATACCTGTTTATATTGCGGAAGAGATAATGATTCAGGACAGAAATGGGTGCAGTGTAAATGCTGCCATAGATGGCTACATTATTCTTGTACTCTTTCCAAAGTCAGATATAGTTTGCCTCATGTAGATTATTTTTGCTTTTTATGTAAGAAATATAAACAAATTGGACATTAATTCATATGGCTAATCTTATAAGAACGTTTCATAATATTTACCAGGAACCATATCTAAATATTTTTACATAGCAAGATTTATGATTGATTTTATTGTTTTATTTGCGGCTTATTTTTTTTAATTCTCACTTATATTGAACCTTTAATTCGAAATTGTCAGATTCGAAAGTAATTTACCGTGGCCACGATCTCAGGCCAAAACGATGGAGGTAATTCATATCCGATGAGCATATGCAGAGAGCAATTTCTGCGTTCCATAGCATCGCTCTCTTGAGGTGTGTATGACACAATAGACGAATTTTTGCATTTTGTAGTATGCATTCTCTTGTTGCAAAATACCTTAACAATTGTTTTTTGTCCGGTTCAGTTTCGACTTTCGACTACGAACTCATTAATATCACTTTTGTTGCAGTATTCAACACCATCGGGTGTTGTGGTACATTATAGTGTAGAACTCATTTGTTTCATTAACTGCACACGATTTGTAATCTCACCTTTTTGAACGGATTAAATCCGATTTGGCCTTTAGGTTCACCCGCTCCCATGTTCTGCGAGCACTTCGCCTTGGAAAGTAGCGAGTTTTCGCTCGAAACGTTTGCATCTATCGCTTTCGATTTTGATGACTGACGAATCAGCGGTCTTTTACCCTATTTATGGTTTACAAATTTCGATAGTTTCCGAAATGTACGTCGTCGTGATCCGCATTATATAGGATCAGTTATAATTTTTTTATGTGTTATAGACGTACCACTTTTTTTTAAATATAGTATTCCTATTTTGTCCGACCTTGGAGCTAACCTTGTATGTATATATTAAAAGGATGAATCCCTAGCTGTCTTTATACAAGAATGCAGAGGAGAATTTTGCAATAAAAAATAAAAAAAATATTTATTTCAATGGTAAACTTTGTATTTTTATTCTAAAAGGGTGCATCCGTGGCTATCTTGGTGCAAAAATGCAGAGGGATACATTTTTCATTAAAAAAGTTATAAACTATTTCATTTTGCGGTGTCCGACATTGGTGTATTTTACTTTATACAGTTTTGTACGGTCCTGGTGGTAACTTTGTATTTTTTATTTTCATGTAAAAATGCAGAGGAGTACATTTTGAAATTAAAATGTTATAAATTATTTAATTCACGGATATATGACTTATCTTGGTTCATCTAAGGTTTTGCTGTGTTGTACGGCCCTGGTTGTAACTTTGTATTTTTATTTTAAAAGGGTACGTTCTTAGCTATCGTCATGCAAAATTGCAGTGATACATTTTGCAATTAGAATGTTATAAATTATTTAATTCACGGATTCATTTACGTACATCTATTCGTACGTATATTCTTGCATAAATGTAGAGAGGTACAGTTTTTATTATAAACGTTATAAATTATTTAATTTTGGGGAGTCCTCTATTGGCACATTTTACTTCTTGCTATTTTGTACGGCCGCGGTAGTAACTTTGTATTTTTATTTTAAAAGGGTTCATCCCTAGCTATCTTCAGGAAAATATTCAGAGGGGTACATTTTGCAATTAAAATGTTATAAATTATTTAATGCACGGGTATATGACTTACCTTGGTTCGTCGTAGTATTTGTAGCTTCGTACGGCCCTGGTAGTATATTTTATATATAGTATTTTTATTATAAAAGGTATATCCTTAGCTATCTTCATACAAAAATGCAGAAGGTATATTTTGAAATTAAAATGTTATAAATGATGTAATGCACGGGTATGTGACTTACCTTGGTTCGTCTTAGATTTTGCAGCCCTGGTGACAAATTAGTACTTTTATTTTAAAAGGGTACATCCCTAGTTATCTTCATGCAAAAATTCAAAGAGGTACATTTTGCAATTAAAATGTTATAAATGATTTAACGCACGGGTATATGACTTACGTTCGTTCGTCTTAGATTTTGCAGTTGCGTACGGTCCTGGTGGTAAATTAGTATTTTTACTAGCAAAACTCGGCTACGCCGAGTATTCCCCAGGCCTCCGCTAATAGTGTTTTATAATAGTTCTACGTACGTCCAATCCGTCTAGGCGCAGTTTAAACCCAAATTGTTACCGCTAACAGTCTTCCGGATACTCAAACGACTTATCTTTATGCAAAAAAACAATAGCTGATCGTGCTGTCAAATTTCTGACATTTCTGCCTTGCAGCCCTTGATGATACCTCTCATTTGATACCAAACACGACATGGTTCTGACAACTTTAAACAAAAAACAAAAGCCGATCGAGCTGTCAAATTTTTGACATTTCTGCATGTCAGCCGTCGACGATACCTCTCATTTGATACCAAACATGACATGGTTCTGACAACATTAAGCGAAAAACAAAAGCCGATCTAGCTGTCAAATTTTTGACATTTCTGCATGACAGCCCTTGAGGATACCTCTCATTTGATAGCAAACACGGTATGGTTCTAACAACTTTAAACGAAAAACAAAAGCCGATCTATCTGTCAAATTTTTAAATATGTTTTAGGCCTTTTTGACCACTGTGGAACAACCGCCCATTGTTATAATTTATGTTTGTGAATTTAACTTTTTTCAAATTGTCCTCATATCATAAATAATTCCATTTAAATGTTCTGATTGACACGTCAAAGAAACGTTCTTCGTCTTAAAATTTTCAAGGAGGACTCAGATATTTTGCCAAATTGCCACCTTTAAAAATGTTGTACACAAAAACTATGCACCGTACAGAAAAATGACCTATTACCAGGAAATCAAGTTGAGTTATTCTCTACATCCCAGAAAAATTTTCATTAAAATCGCTTGTACCGTTTAGGCTGTAGAGGCGAACAAAATTTTCGCGATAGTCGTGATGCATTCATATAAGTTACCGTTGCCCAAATCGATGAATTGCAGTTCCCAGGCGCCGAACCCGACACCTGAGTTTACTGTTTCCAGTTTACAGACTTTTGTGTAGTTTCGAGTTAGTCAGAGTTTAGAATCCAAATAGAAACATTAGAATAGAATAAATGTAATAATTTTCATTAAATAAATATTAATAAAGTTTATGTGTAACAATTGATAGTTGACATAAAATAAATTCATAATAAAATCCCTTTTTAAAAATACTATTTCGGATCCTCGAAATATAACTGGCGCAGTCGCAGCGGATTTTCGGGCGAATTTTCACATCGAGTGAAAATCGTATTCGTGTCAACGATTCACCGAAAAGAACCACAACCCCAGGGAGAAGAAGCGACATCGTTCAAGTGCAAGATCACCCAGTTCCTTCATCTGCGAGAGAATATCGACGACGAAAGAACAAGGCGCTGCTGAACACAGACCTGACCGGGAATCAACGCATCCAATGGACAAATTGCTTCTGTTATTGTGAGTACACACATGTCACACAACTATCAGTACCATTCTGACTCAGATACAGGATCGGATACACATTCAAACCCAGAAACTTCCTCTGACTCCGAGTCCACACTCGTAACTTCCAAACCTTATAAAACTAAACGTAAAATAACAAAAAACAAAGTCAAAATGTCACACCCACAAGCAGCAGGATCAGTAGCACAACCTGCACGTCTTGAAAAACATTATCTTGACATGATCCCAGATTTCTACGGTGATAGTAAATTACTATCTCGCTTTCTTGAAATTTGCGAAAAACTAGTCAACAAATTTTATAATTTGGTCGACGAAACAGACTTCCAAAATGAGTACCTTATGTCGAGCATTTTAGCTAAAATAAAAGGCGATGCAGCAGTAAACATCGCCAGTAGCACAATAAGTAAATGGGCAGACGTTAAACAAGCATTGTTAAACGCCTACTCAGATAAACGAGATCTATACACACTAAGTATTGAATTAACCGAATTGCGACAAGGCAACGAAACGGCATTTGAATTTTACAATAAAATTCAGGGCATATTGAACCTCCAAATTTCTTACATCTCTAATCACAGTTTAGCACTTGCCAAGCCTTATCTAACAGAATATTGTCAAAATTATGCTTTAAGAATTCTTCTGCGAGGACTAAAAGATCCTCTAGGAACTCTTATGAGAACAAAGAACCCCAAAGATATGAACACCGCGTTAAACATGTTGACAAACGACTTCCAACTAGACACGCACAGTCGTCCGAAATACAAAAATATCACCCATACTCAACACAAACAGAAACAAATAATTCACAACACACAAAACAGACAACCACAATACCCACAACTGATGTATAGACCAAATCCACCTACCAACCCAATTTTTAAACCTATCACTAATCAATTTCCTAATCATCAAATAAGGAAACCCTACACACAAAATCAATATCCCTCAAATCAAGGAAATAAAACATTTAACAACCAATCCCAAAATGTTTTCAAACCTAACCCTAATTATAAAGCCCCCAAGCCTACGCCTATGAGTGTCAGTACAAGACAGTCAATGACACCCAGGCCAGGAACGAACCAGTACCGTCCGCAACAATTTTATAACACACAAAACCGACCTAGTTTTATAGCGGAAGAACTATTCAACACTGAAATTGACGAATACACTGAAAACGAAAATACTGAAAAACAAAATTCCGATTATTATGTAACTGACCCCAATCCTGACTATTATGTAACAGAACCAAATTCTGAAGAAACGAATGAGTTTTTTCCGATAACAGCCTTGGAACAAACGTCGAATTAATGAATGTAATACACAACCACAGTGAATTACCATTTGTCATCTTCCCAGAATTAAATTTAAAAGCTTTAATAGACACAGGAAGCACACGTTCCTTTATAAATCCAGACATTGCACAAAAATATTTCAAGGAAAAAATAAAAAATGACCCTTTCAAAATTACAACCGCTCACGGAACATCATTAGAAAATTTTAGCATCATAATACCTGCCTCTAAATTATTTAATTCCCCTAACACTCTATTAAAATATCATTTATTTAATTTTCATAAAAATTTCGACATCTTATTAGGACTAGACAATTTAAAAATTTTAAATGCAAATATCGACCTAACTAATGACAAAATAACCACCCCTACTCAGGAAATTAAGATCCACTACCACAGAATACTTCCAAAATTTAATCACATTAAAATACCTTCCAAATCTGAAAAAATTTCAAAAATATTTGTAAATAATATAGAAAACGGCGAAGCATTTATACCAGAAACCAAAATAAATAATTTAATTATTCCAGAAGGTCTAGCAAAAATTGAAAACAATGAAATTATATACCCAATTATAAACCTAGGCGAAAACGATGAAATTATAAATTGTGTAGATTGCATACAAGTTCAGACATTAAATAACTTTGAAATTAATAATATTAATTTTAATCAAAATGAAACAAAATTTAAACTAGACATGAATAAAATCAGAACTGACCACATGAATAGCGAAGAGAAACGTGAGATAACAAAACTGCTGAGTGAGTATTCTGATATCTTTCATATGGACGATAAGCCACTAACCTTTACAAATGAAATAAAACATTCTATTCGAACAAAAGATGAAATTCCTGTATACGCAAAAACGTATAGATACCCCGAGGTACACAGGAAAGAAGTGGAATCCCAAATTCAGAAAATGCTAAACCAAAATATTATACGCCCCTCTCATTCTCCTTGGTCATCCCCCGTCTGGATCGTACCAAAAAAATTAGATGCATCCGGAAAAAGAAAATGGAGACTCGTAATTGACTATCGTAAATTAAACGAGAAAACGATCGATGACAAATACCCAATACCTAACATTAACACTTTATTAGATAAACTCGGTAGATGCCAATATTTTACAACTTTGGATTTAGCGTCAGGATTTCACCAGATTGAAATGAATGAATCTGACATACAAAAAACCGCCTTCAGCACAGAAAACGGTCATTTTGAATATTTAAGAATGCCTTTTGGATTAAAGAACGCGACAGCCACTTTTCAAAGAGTGATGGACAATGTTCTTCGAAATTTAACCAACGAAATTTGTCTCGTATACCTCGATGATGTAATAATTTTTAGTACATCTCTCCAAGAGCACATTCAAAATTTAAGATCAGTTTTTAATCGGTTGCGAAAAGCTAATCTCAAAATTCAACCAGATAAGTGCGAATTTTTACGTACAGAAGTCTCATATTTAGGCCATGTAGTAACTCCAGATGGTGTCAAACCCAATCCGGACAAGATCCATGCTATTAAAAATTATCCCATCCCAAAAACAACCACAGAAATCAAAGCATTTCTAGGACTGTTAGGCTACTACATTTATTTTAAATTTATTAAAGATTTTGCAAATCTTACTAAACCCTTTACGAAATGTTTAAAAAAGAGTGCCACTATTAAACACAATGATCCCGAATATATTAATTGCTTTAACACCTGTAAAAATGTCCTAATAAATGAACCCATCCTTCAATACCCGGACTATAAGAAACCTTTTAATTTGACAACTGACGCAAGCCAATATGCCATCGGCGCTATACTATCACAAGGACCTATAGGATCTGACCTACCCATCGCATACGCGAGTCGAACTCTAAATAGCTCGGAAATAAACTATAGCACAATTGAAAAGGAATTACTTGCTGTCGTATGGGCTACCCAAAAATTTAGACACTACTTGTATGGTAGAAAATTTAAAATTATAACCGACCACAAACCTTTAGTATATTTACATTCACTAAAAGAACCCCATTCAAAATTAATGAGATGGCGACTCAAGCTAGAAGAGTACGATTATGAAGTAATTCATAAGAAAGGCTCTCTGAACAAAAACGCAGACGCTTTATCACGCATTGAATTAAACATAAATACTTTAGATCCAGATTCACAAAACCTTTACGATCTCATTGAAAATTTTAATGAAACTTATTTCAACCCCGACAATGACAAACAATCCTTAATTGTAGAACCAGACGAAGACGAACAACATGATCCCGAAACTGACCAAACAATTCACTCAAATCCCGAACACCCTATTATAGGCGTACCAATCACCGAATCACCTGTAAATTTTGGTAAAAACCAAATTTTTATATCCCAAGTTAAACACTCCCCTTCTAAACCAAAAATACAAAAATTTCATTGCGATAAAATGAGAATTCACCTCCAAATTTCCGAAACAAATTTTGAACAGGACACAATAAATTTTATAAAAGAATATATTGCACCGAATGTGAAATACCATCTATATTTTGAAACACCCATTTATGAGAAATTTAGTAACGTACTACAAAATTATTTTAAAAACTCAGAAATTAAATTTGTCAAAAGCAACATAAAATTAATAGACGTGGAAGAAAAAGATGAAATCTTACAAGTAATAAAAAACTACCACGAATCTAAAACAA
The DNA here is from genome assembly GCA_943142095.1 of Ophonus ardosiacus. Lineage (NCBI taxonomy): Eukaryota > Metazoa > Arthropoda > Insecta > Coleoptera > Carabidae > Ophonus > Ophonus ardosiacus. The sequence continues at coordinate 14,413,163 of OW964839.1, forward strand.
ACCACCGTGGAATAAATGAAGTCCACACCCAAATTAAAAAACGATATTATTGGCCGAATCAATTAAAAACCATTACTGACTTTATAAATCAATGTGAAATTTGTTTAGCTGCTAAATATGAAAGAAACCCTATCAAACCCAAATTAAATATTACTCCAACCCCCAATAAACCATTAGACATTATCCACATTGACACACTCTCTCTAGAAAATACCAAATTCCTTACTATAATTGACTCTTTTTCTAAATATGCTCAAGCATATAAAGTTACATCCACAAATGCTATAGAAATTGCCAATAAATTGACAAGATTCTTCTCACATCACGGCATACCCAAATTAATAGTAGCAGATAATGGGCTCGAATTCAAAAACAACGTCGTAAAAGAATTATTAAGCCTGCATAAAATCGAAATTCATTTCATTTGCTCACAAAACCCAAATTCCAACGGGTTAGCCGAACGCTTTCATTCAACGTTAGTAGAGCACATTCGTTTATTCAATCTGCAGGAAAACTTCAAAAACGAACTAATTCAAGATAAAGTAAATTATGCAATTCTGGCTTATAACAATACGAATCATAGTACGACAAATCTAAAACCAGTCGAAATTATTAACGGACACTTAGATACAAATTCCCCACTCGATATAGAACTTGAGAAACAAATAATGCAAGATTACATTCAGAAACATAAAGAAAAAACAAAATTAGTTTATAAAAATATTAATAACAAACTGCAGACAGACAAAACTAAAACTATTACTAAATTAAACGAAAATCGCGAAGAACTTCCTGACATACCCGAAACAGTTTACGTTCAAAACAAACAAAAAGTAAATAAAACAAAAAACCCTAAATTCAAAAAGGAAAAAATTAAGAAAGTTAACAAAAACTTAAAAACTGCAGAAATTGACACAGAAAATAATGATAAAAAACAGTCTAAAATTCATCTTTCGAACATAAAGAGACCGAGAAAATTAATTAACACATATCCGGCTATTCCAGGTCCCTCTACTTCACGTATACACTTGGAATAAATATCCAAGATATTACCCTGAACCCAGGACTACTGACAATTAACCTTGGACAAGCAAAGTTACAAAAAACGAAACACACATTCGTACAGTTTTACGATTTAAACCCATTATGGATACAATATGAAAGTTTAAATGGGCAGTACACAAATCTCAAACGCACTATCAACGCAGATAACATTATCGCTGCAGACTTTGATAACAACAACAAAATCATAGAGTACCTGAAAAATAATATTAATGAAAAAATTAGTCATTTATCTACGCATCCCAGAACAAAACGAGGAATATTAAACGGTTTAGGATCTGTTATAAAATCAATAACAGGAAATTTAGATGCTGAAGATGATAACCGATACACAAAAATTTTAAATCATTTAAAAAAGAATCAATTTAATTTAAATAACCAAATTAAACACCAGTACTCTGTTAACAACCAAATTATAGAATATTTCAATAAAACAATCGAAACAATCAAACGAAACGAAAATATTTTAAAGTCAAAAATTGAACAACTCACGCACATTGTCATTGGAGGAATCAAAGATCATGACAAACTATTTATTAAAGATATTTACAATCAGTTAAACACTTTATACACCATGACATTTAATACTCTTCAAGATATAGAAAACTCTTTAACATTTTGCAAGCTCCACACAATGCATCCTAGTATTATCAAATCACATGACCTTTATGAAGAATTAAGTAAAATTTCAAAATTCTATAACAATGAACTACCATTTGAAATCAATTCTGAAAATATGTCAGAAATCGAAAAATTAATCCCAATTAACTGTAAATTACAGGAAAACAAAATTATATACTTTATTGACATCCCTATAAATTACGAAACCTCTTTTGAACTTATTCACCTTATCCCAACACCCACCAAACAAAATAAAGAATTTGTAACCATTATTCCTAACCACGAGTACATTCTGAAGTCTGAAAATGGCGACTTACGATCTTTGTATGATCTGTGTGTCCGCAATAAGAGAAACATTTACCAATGTCCCAACAAAATTAAAGAAATCAGCGAGAATTCCTGCGAAATGAGCTTCATACTACAAAGCAAAGTGGAAAATTGCCATTTTGTTAAATTAAACATAAAGAGAAACCACATTGAATATATTGAAGAAATCAATCAATATCTAGCAATACTTCCTAATCCCGAAAACGTACAAGCCAAATGCAACCAGGGCGACAGTATAACCAACCTTCAAGGTATACTCTTAATTAAAGAAGATGAGTGCAAATTGAAACTACAAAATAATGATTTAATTTTTAAACACGGCACATTTGGCAAACCATTGGTAATTGAAAACTTCGAAATTAACTACAACAATACAAAAATTCCCAAGGTGGCGATCGAACTAGATTCTATCTCCGAACTTAAACCATTAAACAAGTTCGAAGATACAGAGTACTACGAAGACCAAATCGAAACCGATAACATCAACTACCCAGTGTGGGCACTGTATGTAATAATCATCACCGGTGCCATCATCACCGTTGCAGCCTACATCCAAAAAACGTTCATCAAATATAAAAGGAGAAAACAACCCAAGGCCGAAGACATTGAACTTCAACCGCCAACTTCACCCCCTAAATCAGCGCTGAAGTTACCCGATGAAGCCCAATTTTAGCGAGGGAGGAGTTACCGTTGCCCAAATCGATGAATTGCAGTTCCCAGGCGCCGAACCCGACACCTGAGTTTACTGTTTCCAGTTTACAGACTTTTGTGTAGTTTCGAGTTAGTCAGAGTTTAGAATCCAAATAGAAACATTAGAATAGAATAAATGTAATAATTTTCATTAAATAAATATTAATAAAGTTTATGTGTAACAATTGATAGTTGACATAAAATAAATTCATAATAAAATCCCTTTTTAAAAATACTATTTCGGATCCTCGAAATATAACTTATATATATATATATATATATATATATATATATATATATATATATATATATATGATTCGTCTTAAATTTTGCTGCTTCGTACGGCCCAGGTGGTATATTATAATTTTTTATAAAAGGGTACATCCCTGGCTATCTTGTTACAAAAACGCAGAGAGGCACATTTTGAAATTAAAATGTTATAAATGTTTTAATGCAAGGGTATATGACTTACCTCGATTCGTCTTAAATTTTGCAGCTTCGTATGGTCCAGGTGGTATATTAGTATTTTTATTATAAAAGGGTATGTTATGATCTAGCAATCTAGAAATGATCGAACATCAAGTATGTTCGATCAGAAAATAATAACAAGTGGAATGTTGTTTATAAATAATAATAAAAAGTGTTTATTTCGTTTTTGCTTCTAAATTAATCATTATCCATTTATGTTTATATTTTAATTATACAAGTTTTAATTTCACGGTTATACAAGTGTAGAGTGGTTTATTATACTACAGTATATTTGGCACTCTACAAATTGGTGACCCCTGACTTACAAAATGGAGGGCGTACCTGTTCCTGTTCCGGCTACACAACCAGTTGAACTTCCACTTCCTGGAATTTCTTCATTAACCACTTCCTTCAAGATTCCCGAATTTTGGCCTTCAGACCCGACATTATGGTTCTCTCAAGTCGAAGCAACATTTATGTCACACCGTATAACATCTGAAACGACTAAATTTTACAAATTAATTTCATTACTTAGTCCTCAGTATGCAACAGAAGTGAGAGACCTTATTGATAACCCTCCAACAGAACTGCCATATACCAATTTAAAAGAAACATTAATTCATTGAACTTCACTGTCAAAACAAGAAAGAATTCAGCAACTATTCAATATTTCCGACTTAGGTGATAAAAAACCATCCCAACTTTTACGTCAACTTCAGCAGTTAATTGGTACTATGCATCTAGACGACTCGATCCTCGAAGAACTATTTTTGCAAAAACTTCCTCAAAATATTCAGCTCATTCTTGCATCAAATAACAAAATCTCTTTAACAGATAAAGCTGAAATCGCAGATAGAATTTTGAACATAACACAACCAGCACTATCTTCCGTGAGCAGAGACACACAACAGATTGAAGAACTGAAGCAAGAAATCTCAGAATTAAAGAAATTAGTATTATCTCAATCAAGAAAGAAAACTCTACCTTTTTCCACGGCTCCACCTAGCACGAACTTATGCTGGTATCACCTCAATTTCGGCCTCAAAGCAAGAAGATGTGTTCCGCCGTGTCAACAAAATTCTTCTATAAACAAATCAGAGGTTTTGTTACACCTAAACAGAAATATAACAAATAAACTCATTTTACCATCTATTTCTAGCACTAATGTCCATCCAACAACAACAAAACTTCTGTATTTGACAGATAAACTCTCTGGCCACTGTTTTCTCATAGACTCTGGAGCTGAGGTGAGTGTTATCAACAATTCATTGTGCGAAAAACGCCAACAAAATTTTCTTACATTACAAGCTGTCAATAATTCAACAATCAAAACGTTTGGTACTAAAACATTAAGGATAGATCTTGGGTTAACGAAACAATTTACATGGAAGTTCATTATTGCGAATGTTAAACATTCAATTATCGGCGCAGATTTTCTTACCTACTTTAACTTGCTGATTGACTTATCCTCAAAACGGTTATTGCAGACAACGCAAAACATACAAACCAATTCAAATCATATATCTAATATTACTACTCAACATTCCACATGCTTTACCCATCTCTTATCTAAATTTCCTTCTATATCTTCACCTTTTAATTCAAAACGTCAAATTATGCATAATGTCAAACATTATGTCATCACTAACAATTCACCTGTTTTTGCACGGCCACGCCGTTTAGCGCCAGATAAATTATCTATCGCTGAAAATGAATTTGATCTTCTAGTAATTGGGTTTCCCCATTACATATGGTTAAAAAGAAAGAAACAGGCGAATGGCGACCTTGCGGAGACTATAGAGCTCTCAATGCTATAACTGTTCCTGATCGTTATCCAATTCCCCATATTCAAGATTTTACAACAAATTTACACAATTCAAAAATATTTTCGAAATTAGATCTAGTAAAAGCATACCACCAAATACCAATGGACGAAGAATCCATTTCCAAAACAGCAATAACAACACCTTTCGGTCTATTTGAATACTTAGTCATGCCATTTGGATTGAGAAATAGTGCTCAAACTTTTCAACGATTCATTGACAATGTCATCAGAGGTTTAGATTTTTGCTTCGCATACATTGACGACCTCCTTATTGCTAGTAATTCCTTCGAACAACATTTGAAACACTTAGAATTAGTTTTCCAAAGACTTGAAAAACATGGCATATTAATCAACCAAAACAAATGTCAATTCGGAGTCCAAGAAATCGAATTCCTTGGACACAACATTTCAACAAACGGTATTCAACCAGTAAAATCTAAAATTGATGCAATAAATAAATTTCCCTTACCTTCAACCCAACAAAAATTAAGAGAATTTCTCGGCCTCATAAACTTTTATCATCGTTTTATCCCTAAATGTGCAACAATATTAAAACCCATTAATTGTCTCGTAACAAATAAACCAAACAGTTCAAAAGAAATCATATGGTCTCCAGAAGCAAACAAAGCTTTCAATGCCATAAAAAAACAATTAACAAATTTAACAACACTCTCATTTCCCGCGCACAATGCCCCAACATCCATCATGGTAGATGCTTCAGACACAGGAGTAGGCGGAGTTTTACAACAAGAAATAAAAGGTAATTGGAAACCAATAGCTTTCTTTTCCGCCACTTTCACCCCAACTCAAAAACGTTATAGTACCTTCGGCCGTGAGTTACTAGCAATATATTTAGCAGTCAAAAAGTTTAGATATTTTGTAGAAGGAAGAAATTTCTTTATTCTAACAGATCATAAACCTTTGACTTTTCTCGCTCACAAAATTTCCTACAACTACACCTCCAGAGAAATTAGACAAATAGACTTTATTTTACAGTTAACAAGTGACATCAGACACATATCAGGCAAATACAACGCAGTAGCTGACGCATTGTCCAGAATTCAAATAAATTCAATCCATACAGACCGAACCATCGACTACATCAAAATCGCTAAAGCTCAGGAAACCGACAAAGAACTACATACACTACAAACGAATAAAACAAACAATTTACAATTTAAAAGCATAAAACTTCCAAATTCTAACCATACTTTATTCTGTGACATATCTACCGGTAAATATCGACCATATATACCAAAAGAATTTCGAATCAACATATTTAACCATTTCCACTCACTATCCCATCCAGGAATTAAAGCAACAACTAAATTAATAAATTCTAAATTTGTTTGGTATAAAATGAATAAAGATATACAATCTTGGACGAAACAATGCGTACACTGCCAACGTCATTACTACAGACAGAGGTAAACAATTTGAATCTACATTGTTCAAAAACTTGCTCAAACTTTTAGGTGTACACCACATAAAAACCACCGCATACCATCCGCAATCTAATGGCATGATCGAGAGATTCCATAGACAGTTAAAAACTTCCTTGAAAGCATATAATAATCCAACAGAGTGGACAACTAATTTGCCAATTATCCTACTGAGTCTTCGCACTACTAATAAAGAACCTATTAAATGCAGTTCAGCAGAACTAGTCTACGGAACCAAATTACATATTCCAGGCGAATTCTTCTCTCAACCACCAATAATTTCAGACCATAACATACCTCACTATCTCCAACAATTAAAACAACAAATCAGCAAATTAAAGCATACACCCCCAAACTTAAAAAATAAACCAAATTTTATAAACCCAGATCTATTTCGCACATCCCACGTCTTCGTAAAACATGATGCAATAAGCCCCACTTTACAACAACCTTTCGATGGACCTTACAAAGTAATTAAACGGTACGACAAATTTTTCAAAATTTTAATAAAAAATAAATTAGACACCATATCAATAGACAGACTAAAACCTGCATATTTAAAAACAACCGCACAATTTTGATAACACTCATTCTTTCTCCTCATGTTTCCCCAAATAATGTTATTTAGTTTATGTTGAACGTTTGTAAAATGACATGTAATGACATGTCTTTCATTACCTGTCATTAGATTTTCTTCTCTCTAGGGAGGGAGATATGTTATGATCTAGCAATCTAGAAATGATCGAACATCAAGTATGTTCGATCAGAAAATAATAACAAGTGGAATGTTGTTTATAAATAATAATAAAAAGTGTTTATTTCGTTTTTGCTTCTAAATTAATCATTATCCATTTATGTTTATATTTTAATTATACAAGTTTTAATTTCACGATTATACAAGTGTAGAGTGGTTTATTATACTACAGTATATTTGGCACTCTACAGGTACATCCCTATCTATCTTCTTCTATGGTTTTTCTGTGTTGTATTGCCCTGGTGGTATTTTTTTTTTTTTTTTTTTTTGTTATAAAAGGGCGCATCCCTAGCTATCTCTACGCAAAAATGCAGAGTTGTGCTTTTTTTATTTAAAAATATTTAAATCTAGGGAGTCCGACATTGGTTCAATTTACTTCTTGCTTGTTTGTTATTAGTTTATTCAGTTTGATTAACAACTGGGTAGTTTTAATGTCAGCGAGTAGTTGGGGAGGAAGGAGTGGATTGTTTATGTAAAAATACAAGAAACATAATTGAAATTATTAGTAATGCCATTGATTATATATACTATCGTAATCAGATTGATCAAGGCCTATATAAATGATGGCAACCGCCGCTGACCGTGCGTCTAAAAGATGGCAGCACTGGGCCGCCGGCCGTCAATAGATGGCAGAACTTGCGTATTTCATTCCAACTAGCCAGGGGCGGATGGGCCATAGGGCAAAGCGGGCAAATGCTCGGTGCGCCGATCGCTTATTGCGCCGACGCCGATAATTACCAGTATAAAAATTGCCATACATTATTAAATAAACTAAAACTAAGAAATTATAATAATAAATCAATGAATTTTAATAAATAACAAATAAACTACGCTTTCTTAGACGATAATACACTCGCCACGTTCAACTCAACAGCGTAGTAGTTCCACTTTTCATCGCTAATCGGCGCTAGCGCTAAACAACACGAATTTCGGGATAACCCATAACCCACCATCACGCTACGCAGTGTTGTTCAAGTTGGTACTTTGGTACCAAATTTGGTACTTTTTATACAGCTTTGGTACCTTGGTACTCCTTTCTGAAAACTGGTACTATTATCTCACTCTCAGATACTTCGGATTCGGACATTTTTCCCAATGATTTCGTTCACAATTGAATTTTTTTTTTGTAAAATTTAGTTCACAAAATTAACACATAACGAAAAGCGACATTCTAAGTTTACAGCCAATCATAGCAGAGCTTTTTGTCGTTAAAGTACAAGTATACTTAAAATTAAGTTATTTTTAAAACAATAATCATTGTTGGTTGAACCATGCACGGAGTATAATATAACTACTATAACCATGTGACGTTTAGGTATAACAAAAATTGTCTTTAAATGTACTGCTTCAGTGCCTCCATCATTCCACAGACCCACAAATGGTCATGCCATGTGACCGATCAAGTATGTCGATATATAATGAAAAATTGGATATTTAGTTGTCAAATCAATATCTATTGAATAAAATTTTTAACATGTCGTTAAAAATTAACCACTGAGTTACAGAACAGGCCCGTTTCACATTTGGGTTAATAATTTTGGATTGACTTTTTAGGTTATATTAATAAAACAGTTTTATTTATTTGTTATTAGTGCAGTGCAGAAGTTATTTTTTTCATTATAATTTAATCTTGATGTAATAAAAATTAAAAGTTTAATTCATATTTTTGGTACTTTATTTTCAAATTTGGTACTTTTGGAGCTGCCAGCTTGGTACGCAAAAATTCCCTGCTTGGAGCAACACTGACGCTACGTCATGCTCAAGTCATGAGTATGACATGAGTCATGCTCATGCAATGTGCAACGCCGATTCGTGTTAATTTATCCACTGTTTCTTTTTCTATGTGAATTATTTTATTTAAATTACAAATTCGGACTTATTATAACATTTAAACTATAAATATCACAATGGCATCAAAATCAAAGAAAAAGACAAAAATGGGTGGCGCCGAAAGAGTTAGGTTAAGAAAACAAGAAAATTTAAAGAAGACTGCAGAATTTTGTCAGAAACTTGATATATGCTTATTTTGTACTTCTAGGAACAATAATCTTAATACTACTTCTACTGAAGGTAAGTTTATTCAGAGAGACTGTAACGGCGAAAAGAATGACGGGCGCTGTTGTCCCTATACGGTCGCCATTTTGTAATGACGTCCCTGCTCGTTCTCCATGCTGTCAAAAGGTTTGCTCGGGCGCCAATAAATCGGAAACAGCATAAGGAGAGATGGTCGATCCTGTAAAGGACGCTCTCATAGCATCGCTGAAAAGGATGGCTGGAACGCCAAAAAGTGCTCGGGTAGCTTAGTGGAGACAGAGTTCGGCTTTTGACAATGAAATCAATTGTAATCATTTTTAATATTTTATTAAAATATATTAAAACGAGAAAGTAATAAATATAACAAAGCAAAGTAACAATGAACCAGCGATACTTGCAGGATATTTTCTCTACTACGCACGATCAACAATGAACGGGCAACAATGGCACACACCAAAGTTGCGGGAACACGTTATGAACGAGTAACAATGGCACACACCAAAGTTACGGGAACACGGTACGGTTACAGTGTTGTCTCTTTGACAACGCTCATTAACAATCGCGATTTCAATCTAAGACAGTGTTGACACACACCAACATTCAACGACAATCGCGATTACGGTGAACAGCGGCCAACACCACTGCTCAAAACAACCGGCTACACCGGTACGGTCCACGAGCTGCCGGCACACACCAACAGCACTGAGTCAGAGGCAGCCAAGGTCATCCACAACCCGCTCACCTGGCCCTCACTAGGTTCGCAGAAGACGGCACACACCATCTTAGGCTCGTTGGAGAGCTAACGCTCCCTTGAGAGAGCACACACTCTCTCTTCGAAACTAATGCTTGGGCTCGTATTTATACCCCGAAAAACCGTTAAAAATATCAAAAAAGGTTCAAACACGTTTTTAGTCATCCTGCAAATTCTCGCTAAGTTTGAATAAAAATATAAAAAATATAATTTCATGTAGGATCGAACCGACGATCTCTAGCTTGCTGGTCAAGCGCGCTAGCCACTCGACCACACAATAGCTGACAGAGAAACAAGAATTTTATAAACATTAGCAGCTATAACCAAAATACACCAATACATTTTACAACAAACGACATACAATATAATCAAACAATTATATTGTATGCGTAATTCAAAACAATACAAACCAATAAAAAAATGCAAAAATAATATTTTTACTTGTGGGATTTGAACTTTGATTTAAATAATCAAACTTTAGCAAAAAACTGACATGCTAACCACAAAACTATAAGGTTAAACACGAAGAATAAATTCAGATCCAGTGACCATCGTCAAATTTGGGTTTGGGTTCATATATTGATGGTACCTTAAAATTTTGTATTCGGCAAATTGTTTAAGTATAAGCCTATTAATCTGGTTCTGGTATTTCAGAATTAGAATCTGTTAACAGTGACTTAAATTTTCCGGAACTTATTGCTTCCACATCTACTAAGGCTGATCAGACAAATTTCAAATCAAGTGTTTCTGAAACAGGACTTACTGTTATTTCCCTAAATTCTACATTTTCCAGTACAGGTATGCCTTTGGATGAAATAAAAATTTTGATTGCCTGTTTTTCAATAAAAAAATAAAATAAATAAATATTGCATCACGGCTGGGTGTGCCAATCTGTATTTTTCAATATCTGGTTAAAATTTTAACTGGGAATGGGCCCATAACCCAATTTTTTTTATTAGTTTTTATGAAACTTTATTCCTTATAACCTTATATTATTAAGCAAGATATGATTTTTTAAAGAAACCTATAGCTATCTTTCTCACACCAGTTTCTGTAGTAGACCGCGCGAGAAAGATACCAATGGGGTATTCCACCATAACAAAAAAATAAAGAAATTTTCATTTTAACTTAAAGTATGGCTCAATAAATAATAGTTACAACAATGAAAACATTTTTAAATAAATACTTTACGAGATATTTCACATTCGCTAAAAAGGGAGATTGACGTCATACAATTGTTATCTTCCTCTCATAGCGTTCTCAGAGCAGTGTGTGAGAGAAAGACAAGTATAGGGGGAATGCGACGTTACACTGATTTCTCGAAAATAAAACACTCTTAAACTAGGAACAATTAAGATTTTTTAATACTATGAATTGCTTCAAAATTGAATGAAGTTTTATTTAAAATAATAAAAAAAAAAATTGAGTGGAATACCCCATAGTGTGACGTCATGTGTGGCCTGGAAACAAATTCAAATATCTCGCAAAGTAATTATTAAAAAAATGTTTTTTTTTATCTTAATCGTTATTTATTGAGTAGTACTGTAAGGATAATGTGTACTTTTTATTATTTTTTGTTATGGTTTATAGGCCCATTAAATAAACAAAACTGAAATGAAATGAACTGTCAACTGACAGATATATTTTGTTTGTTTAAATAAAAGTTAAAATTTTAAGTTTTTAAGCAGATTGAAAAATTAGCCCTTAAACTTTTAAACTTCAGAAATCACTGAAGTATATCAATCTAATATTTTAGAAATGGAATCTGTTAGTGATATTAACCTCCCAGAACCTATTGCTTCTGCATCCACTACAGTTGATCAGACAAATTTTGAATTCAATGTTACGGAAACATCTTCCACTGCAGGCAAGTTTGTTAATTAAATGAAATAATTTGGTGTTTTAAAATTCCCAATTCTGCAAATTGTATATCTATCTGGTATTTCAGAAATAGAATCTGTTAGAGATATTAATCTTCCAGAATGTATTGTTTCAACAGCGACTGCTGTTGATCAGATGAATTTCGATTATTTTAAAATACCTGATTTGACAAATCGATCGATCTTCTTAAATTATCACCCAAAACAACCTCCTACTGGTGCATTCATCAACTGGAATAAAACTTTTTTATTTAAAAATAAAAACAGAAAGTGGTTGACTTACTCTGTAGAGAAAAAAGCTTTATACTGCTATATATGTATGGCTTATGGAAGTAGCGATAAGTATGAGAATGTATTTATGCGGGGTGTAACTGATTTCCGTCATCATTATTCTCGGATTAGTGAACATGAAAATAGTACTGAACATTCGGTCAATGCGAATACGTTCTTTTTGGATCAAAATAATGCAAATGTACAGTATTTACTTCAGAATGAAAGTATAAATGTAAGAAAACAACAAGTTCAGTTTAGAAGAGACGTTCTTCAAAGAATTATTGACGTTAAGCTTATAGGGAAATGCGGCTTAAGCTATAGAGGTAAAAGAAACGAAGGAGCATATCTTTTAGAGAATTTTGAGTTGAACCATGGAAATTTCTTAGAATTACTTTTACTATTAAAAAAATATGACACTACTTTAAATTCGCATTTGGATAAAGCTATCGCAGACAGTAAAAAAGCAAATGAAAATGGATTAAAAAGACGAACTAATTTTTTAACTCTTATTTCTAAAACGACTGTCAATTACATTATTTTGGCTATCAGAAAATTAATGCAGAAAATGATAAGTGATGAAATTAAAGAAGCTGGAATGTTCTCAGTGCAACTGGATACAACTCAAGATGCATCTATTAAAGATCAATGTGCTATTATTATTCGGTATGTAAAAGATGAAGAAATTAAAGAAAAACTTATAGATGTGGTAGAATGTGATTCATCAACTGATCAAGATATTTGTAAAATCCTTAAAAATGTGCTCTTGAAAAATAACATAGACATAAAAAAGTGTGTGGGAAGTTCAACTGACGGAGCTGCAAATATGCAGGGTGCCTACAATGGTTTTACTGCTTGGTTACAACAAGAAACAGAGGTGTTACATGTTTGGTGTTACGCTCATAAACTGAATTTATTCATTTCTGATATCACTAAAAATCCTTGGCTTCAATTAGTTTATTTGGTCTTCTCAATGAAATTGCGGTATTTTTCAAAGAATCATATCAGCGAATGAATGTTTGGCGGAAATTTAATGGTAAGAAAACATTATCCAATATAATTGAAATCAGATGGTCTAGCAAGCATACGGCCTTGGAAAAAAATTTCGGAAAATTTGCCGCCAATGTGGAAAATGTCTTATATGTTTCATTAATTGAAGCACTCCTGGAATTAGAAAATAGCAGTCACTTTTCACCCGATGTTCGTTTCAAAGCAAGCAATTTTAAAGAGAGTTTACTTAAATTCGAAACAATTCTAACAGCTCATGTATATTTACGAATTTTTGAAATCTCTGCTCCACTCAAAATATCTTCAAAATTCTGGATTGGATTTTATGAAATGTAACGATTTTGTAAATCATTTCAAAAACAAAGTCACGGACTTCTCCAGAGACTTTCAAAAAGTAAAAAGTGTCACTGAACACTTCATCAATAGTATAAATTCTATTTTGGAGGAGAAAAATATAGATGCTGTCTTGGAGACTGAATTACCTGTCAAACGAAATAGAAAAAGAAAAAGAATGTCTGATGAAGTGCCTTCCCATCCAGATGATAATATACTGCTCAATGGAAACAGGCATTATGAAATCAATGTTTATAATGACATTATGGACACTGTTGTAACCAGCGTAAACCAACGTTTTAATGGGGGCATGTATCGCACCTTTGCATTTTTAGATCCGAAAAATTTCCACGAAATAAATGATGAAACTTTATCACTCAATACTTTCGAAAAGTTGAGCAATTTGCTAATGAAATTTGATGATGAAGCTACGCCTGAAAATTTGAGACGAGAACTTCTCCATTTCTCAAACAATTGGAATAATTTAAAGAAAAGTTTAACGGATGCAGTCAACAAAGGGGCCAATACCGAATGGGAAAATGACTTGGAGGACGCGGAAGACAATGAGCCATTTACTTCCTATCTCAAGTGTAATTCATCTTCATACTGCAAAACTTGTATTATCTGAGGTGCGTGAACTTGGCAGCAGTATATTTTAAAAAAAATAATGAAAGTGCGTTTAATCGTTTGTATTTCGTTTGTATTTCATTGTATTTTACTAAATATTATTTGTATTATGCAATTAATGCTAATAAATTACATTTCATTTTTATGCCGCTAAGTTCACGCTAGCAGCAAAGTTCACTTGAAAAAAATTTAAAATGCCACAGATCGTTTGTATTTCGTTTGTATTTGATTGTATTTCTAGTAAAACATTTGAAAAAAAATTCTACGGGAAGTTATGATAATTTCATTTTTTGCTGCCAAGTTCACGCTAGCAGCAATGTTCACTTGAAAAAAATTAAAAATGTCACAGATCGTTTGTATTTCGTTTGTATTTGATTGTATTTCTAGTAAAACATATGAAAAAAATATTCTACGGGAAGTTACGATAATTTAATTTTTATGCTGCCAAGTTCACGCTAGCAGCAAAGTTCACTTGAAAAAAATTAAAAATTCCACAGATCGTTTGTATTTCGTTTGTATTTGATTGTATTTCTAGTAAAACATTTGAAAAAAAATTCTACGGGAAGTTATGATAATATCATTTTTATGCTGCCAAGTTCACGCTAGCAGCAAAGTTTACTTGCAAAAAATTAAAAATGCCACAGATCGTTTGTATTTCGTTTGTATTTGATTGTATTTCTAGTAAAACATTTGAATAAAAATTCTACGGGATGTTATGATAATATCATTTTTATGCTGCCAAGTTCACGCTAGCAGCAAAGTTTACTTGAAAGAAATTGAAAATGTCATAGATCGTTTGTATTTGATTGTACTTCTAGTAAAACATTTGAAAAAAATTCTACGGGATGTTATGATATCATTTTTATGCTGCCAAGTTCACGCTAGCAGCAAAGTTCGCTTGAAAAAAATTTAAAATGTCACAGATCGTTTGTATTTGATTGTATTTCTAGTAAAACATTTGAAAAAACATTCTACGGGATGTTATGATAATATCATTTTTATGCTGCCAAGTTCACGCTAGCAGCAAAGTTTACTTGAAAAAAATTAAAAATGTCACAGATCGTTTGTATTTGATTGTACTTCTAGTAAAATATTTGAAAAAAAAATTCTACGGGAAGTTATGATAATTTTAATTTTATGCTGCCAAGTTCACGCTAGCAGCAAAGTTCACTTGAAAAAAATTAAAAATGTCACAGATCTTTTGTATTTGATTGTAATTCTAGTAAAACATTTGAAAAAAAATTCTACGGGATGTTATGATAATATCATATTTATGCTGCCAAGTTCACGCTAGCAGCAAAGTTCACTTGAAAAAAATTAAAAATGTCATAGATCGTTTGTATTTCGTTTGTATTTGATTGTATTTCTATTAAAAAATTTGAAAAAGAATTCTGCGGGAAGTTATGATAATATCATTTTTATGCTGCCAAGTTCACGGTAGCAGCAAAGTTTACTTGAAAAATATTTAAAATGTCACAGATCGTTTGTATTTCGTTTGTATTTGATTGTATTTCTAGTAAAACATTTGAAAAAAAATTCTACGGGAAGTTATGATAATATCATTTTTATGCTGCCAAGTTCACGCTAGCAGCAAAGTTTACTTGAAAAAAATTTAAAATGTCATAGATCGTTTGTATTTGATTGTACTTCTAGTAAAACATTTGAAAAAAAATTCTACGGGATGTTATGATAATTTCATTTTTATGCTGCCAAGTTCACGCTAGCAGCAAAGTTCACTTGAAAAAAATTTAAAATGTCACAGATCGTTTGTATTTTGTTTGTATTTGATTGTATTTCTAGTAAAACATTTGAAAAAAAATTCTACGGGAAGTTATGATAATATTATTTTTATGCTGCCAAGTTCACGGTAGCAGCAAAGTTTACTTGCAAAAAATTAAAAATGCCACAGATCGTTTGTATTTCGTTTGTATTTGATTGTATTTCTAGTAAAACATTTAAAAAAAAATTCTACGGGAAGTTATGATAATTTCATTTTTTTGCTGCCAAGTTCACGCTAGCAGCAATGTTCACTTGAAAAAAATTAAAAATGTCACAGATCGTTTGTATTTCGTTTGTATTTGATTGTATTTCTAGTAAAACATTTGAAAAAAAATTCTACGGGTAGTTATGATAATATCATTTTTTTGCTGCCAAGTTCACGCTAGCAGCAAAGTTCACTTGAAAAAATTTTAAAATGTCACAGATCGTTTGTATTTTGTTTGTATTTGATTGTACTTCTAGTAAAACATTTGAAAAAAAATTCTACGGGATGTTATGACAATATCATTTTTATGCTGGCAAGTTCACGCTAGCAGCAAAGTTTACTTGAAAAAAATTTAAAATGCCACAGATCGTTTGTATTTCGTTTGTATTTGATTGTATTTCTAGTAAAACATTAAAAAAAAAATTCTACGGGAAGTTATGATAATTTCATTTTTTGCTGCCAAGTTCACGCTAGCAGCAATGTTCACTTGAAAAAAATTAAAAATGTCACAGATCGTTTGTATTTCGTTTGTATTTGATTGTACTTCTAGTAAAACATTTGAAAAAAAATTCTACGGGATGTTATGACAATATCATTTTTATGCTGTCAAGTTCACGCTAGCAGCAAAGTTTACTTGAAAAAAATTAAAAATGTCATAGATCGTTTGTATTTCGTTTGTATTTGATTGTACTTCTAGTAAAACATTTAAAAAAAATTCTACGGGATGTTATGATATCATTTTTATGCTGCCAAGTTCACGCTAGCAGCAAAGTTCGCTTGACAAAAATTAAAAATGTCACAGATCGTTTGTATTTGATTGTATTTCTAGTAAAACATTTGAAAAAACATTCTACGGGAAGTTATGATAATATCATTTTTATGCTGCCAAGTTCACGGTAGCAGCAAAGTTTACTTGAAAAAAATTTAAAATGTCACAGATCGTTTGTATTTCGTTCGTATTTGATTGTATTTCTAGTAAAAAATTTGAAAAAAATATTCTACGGGAAGTTACGATAATTTCATTTTATGCTGCCAAGTTCACGCTAGCAGCAAAGTTCACTTGAAAAAAATTAAAAATGCCACAGATCGTTTGTATTTCGTTTGTATTTGATTGTACTTCTAGTAAAACATTTGAAAAAAAATTCTACGGGAAGTTATGATAATATCATTTTTATGCTGCCAAGTTCACGCTAGCAGCAAAGTTTACTTGCAAAAAATTAAAAATGCCACAGATCGTTTGTATTTCGTTCGTATTTGATTGTATTTCTAGTAAAACATTTGACAAAAATATTCTACGGGTAGTTATGATAATATCATTTTTATGCTGCCAAGTTCACGCTAGCAGCAAAGTTTACTTGAAAAAAATTAAAAATGTCATAGATCGTTTGTATTTGATTGTACTTCTAGTAAAACATTTGAAAAAAAATTCTACGGGATGTTATGATAATATCATTTTTATGCTGCCAAGTTCACGCTAGCAGCAAAGTTCACTTGAAAAAAATTTAAAATGTCACAGATCATTTGTATTTTGTTTGTATTTGATTGTATTTCTAGTAAAACATTTGAAAAAAATATTCTACGGGATGTTATGATAATATCATTTTTATGCTGCCAAGTTCACGCTAGCAGCAAAGTTCACTTGAAAAAAATTTAAAATGTCACAGATCGTTTGTATTTGATTGTATTTCTAGTAAAACATTTAAAAAAAAATTCTACGGGAAGTTATGATAATTTCATTTTTATGCTGCCAAGTTCACGCTAGCAGCAAAGTTTACTTGAAAAAAATTAAAAATGTCATAGATCGTTTGTATTTGATTGTACTTCTAGTAAAACATTTGAAAAAAAATTCTACGGGAAGTTATGATAATATTATTTTTATGCTGCCAAGTTCACGCTAGCAGCAAAGTTTACTTGCAAAAAATTAAAAATGCCACAGATCGTTTGTATTTCGTTTGTATTTGATTGTACTTCTAGTAAAACATTTGAAAAAAAATTCTACGGGATGTTATGATAATTTCATTTTTATGCTGCCAAGTTCACGCTAGCAGCAAAGTTCACTTGAAAAAAATTTAAAATGTCACAGATCGTTTGTATTTTGTTTGTATTTGATTGTATTTCTAGTAAAACATTTGAAAAAAAATTCTACGGGAAGTTATGATAATATTATTTTTATGCTGCCAAGTTCACGCTAGCATCAAAGTTTACTTGCAAAAAATTAAAAATGCCACAGATCGTTTGTATTTCGTTTGTATTTGATTGTACTTCTAGTAAAACATTTGAAAAAAAATTCTACGGGATGTTATGATAATTTCATTTTTATGCTGCCAAGTTCACGCTAGCAGCAAAGTTCACTTGAAAAAAATTTAAAATGTCACAGATCGTTTGTATTTTGTTTGTATTTGATTGTATTTCTAGTAAAACATTTGAAAAAAAATTCTACGGGAAGTTATGATAATATTATTTTTATGCTGCCAAGTTCACGCTAGCAGCAAAGTTTACTTGCAAAAAATTAAAAATGCCACAGATCGTTTGTATTTCGTTTGTATTTGATTGTATTTCTAGTAAAACATTTGACAAAAATATTCTACGGGTAGTTATGATAATATCATTTTTATGCTGCCAAGTTCACGCTAGCAGCAAAGTTTACTTGAAAAAAATTAAAAATGTCATAGATCGTTTGTATTTGATTGTACTTCTAGTAAAACATTTGAAAAAAAATTCTACGGGATGTTATGATAATATCATTTTTATGCTGCCAAGTTCACGCTAGCAGCAAAGTTCACTTGAAAAAAATTTAAAATGTCACAGATCATTTGTATTTTGTTTGTATTTGATTGTATTTCTAGTAAAACATTTGAAAAAAATATTCTACGGGATGTTATGATAATATCATTTTTATGCTGCCAAGTTCACGCTAGCAGCAAAGTTCACTTGAAAAAAATTTAAAATGTCACAGATCGTTTGTATTTCGTTTGTATTTGATTGTATTTCTAGTAAAACATTTAAAAAAAAATTCTACGGGAAGTTATGATAATTTCATTTTTATGCTGCCAAGTTCACGCTAGCAGCAAAGTTTACTTGAAAAAAATTAAAAATGTCATAGATCGTTTGTATTTGATTGTACTTCTAGTAAAACATTTGAAAAAAAATTCTACGGGAAGTTATGATAATATTATTTTTATGCTGCCAAGTTCACGCTAGCAGCAAAGTTTACTTGCAAAAAATTAAAAATGCCACAGATCGTTTGTATTTCGTTTGTATTTGATTGTACTTCTAGTAAAACATTTGAAAAAAAATTCTACGGGATGTTATGATAATTTCATTTTTATGCTGCCAAGTTCACGCTAGCAGCAAAGTTCACTTGAAAAAAATTTAAAATGTCACAGATCGTTTGTATTTTGTTTGTATTTGATTGTATTTCTAGTAAAACATTTGAAAAAAAATTCTACGGGAAGTTATGATAATATTATTTTTATGCTGCCAAGTTCACGCTAGCATCAAAGTTTACTTGCAAAAAATTAAAAATGCCACAGATCGTTTGTATTTCGTTTGTATTTGATTGTACTTCTAGTAAAACATTTGAAAAAAAATTCTACGGGATGTTATGATAATTTCATTTTTATGCTGCCAAGTTCACGCTAGCAGCAAAGTTCACTTGAAAAAAATTTAAAATGTCACAGATCGTTTGTATTTTGTTTGTATTTGATTGTATTTCTAGTAAAACATTTGAAAAAAAATTCTACGGGAAGTTATGATAATATTATTTTTATGCTGCCAAGTTCACGCTAGCAGCAAAGTTTACTTGCAAAAAATTAAAAATGCCACAGATCGTTTGTATTTCGTTTGTATTTGATTGTATTTCTAGTAAAACATTTGAAAAAAAATTCTACGGGTAGTTATGATAATATCATTTTTTTGCTGCCAAGTTCACGCTAGCAGCAAAGTTTACTTGAAAAAAATTAAAAATGTCATAGATCGTTTGTATTTCGTTTGTATTTGATTGTACTTCTAGTAAAACATTTAAAAAAAATTCTACGGGATATTATGATACCATTTTTATGCTGCCAAGTTCACGCTAGCAGCAAAGTTCGCTTGAAAAAAATTTAAAATGTCACAGATCGTTTGTATTTGATTGTATTTCTAGTAAAACATTTGAAAAAACATTCTACGGGAAGTTAGGATAATATCATTTTTATGCTGCCAAGTTCACGGTAGCAGCAAAGTTTACTTGAAAAAAATTTAAAATGTCACAGATCGTTTGTATTTCGTTCGTATTTGATTGTATTTCTAGTAAAAAATTTGAAAAAAATATTCTACGGGAAGTTACGATAATTTCATTTTTATGCTGCCAAGTTCACGCTAGCAGCAAAGTTTACTTGCAAAAAATTAAAAATGCCACAGATCGTTTGTATTTCGTTTGTATTTGATTGTATTTCTAGTAAAACATTTGAAAAAAATATTCTACGGGTAGTTATGATAATATCATTTTTATGCTGCCAAGTTCACGCTAGCAGCAAAGTTTACTTGAAAAAAATTAAAAATGTCATAGAACGTTTGTATTTGATTGTACTTCTAGTAAAACATTTGAAAAAAAATTATACGGGATGTTATGACAATTTCATTTTTATGCTGCCAAGTTCACGCTAGCAGCAAAGTTCACTTGAAAAAAATTAAAAATGTCACAGATCGTTTGTATTTTGTTTGTATTTGATTGTATTTCTAGTAAAACATTTGAAAAAAAATTCTACGGGAAGTTATGATAATATTATTTTTATGCTGCCAAGTTCACGCTAGCAGCAAAGTTTACTTGCAAAAAATTAAAAATGCCACAGATCGTTTGTATTTCGTTTGTATTTGATTGTATTTCTAGTAAAAAAATTTGAAAAAAATATTCTACGGGAAGTAATGTCATTTTTATGCTGCCAAGTTCGCGCTAGCAGCAAAGTTCACTTGAAAAAAATTAAAAATGTCCCAGATCGTTTGTATTTGATTGTATTTCTAGTAAAACATTTGAAAAAAAAATCTACGGGAAGTTATGATAATATAATTTTTATGCTGCCAAGTTCACGCGAGCAGCAAAGTTCACTTGAAAAAAATTAAAAATGTAACAGATCGTTTGTATTTCGTTTGTATTTGATTGTATTTCTAGTAAAACATTTGAAAAATATTCTATGGGAAGTTATGATAATATCATTTTTATGCTGCCAAGTTCACGCTAGCAGCAAAGTTTACTTGAAAAAAATTTAAAATGTCACAGGTCGTTTGTATTTTGTTTGTATTTGATTGTATTTCTAGTAAAAAATTTGAAAAAAAAAATATTCTACGGGAAGTTATGATAATATCATTTTTATGCTGCCAAGTTCACGCTAGCAGCAAAGTTTACGTGAAAAAAATAAAACTATCTCAGATCGTATGTATTTAATTATATTTGTATTTATATTATATTATATTTATGCTGGCAGTTTCATTGTTGGAGCCGACAGGGTCAATTTTTCAGGCCAATCTATAGCTGTAAAGTTTACGTAAAAAATAAAAATCTCACAGATCGTTTGTATTGCGTTTGTATTTGATTGTTCATCGTTCATCTAGAAAAAAAATTTAAAAATTAAAAATGTTAAGCATAATTCGTTCATAAAAATGAAATAGGTATTTTTGTATACGAAACAGGTGTTTTTAAATATATTATGATATAAACCAAAATTTGGTATTTAAAACTGTTATATTAATTAGAACAACATATTAGGTTTTTTCTAAAATTAATAAACTGGAAGTGATATTTTACTGCAAGCTTTGAACAGATTTTCCTCAAAAATATATTGTGATATAAACCAAAACCTTTCAAATTTGGTTTTTAAGACTTTTGTATTAATAAGAACAACATTAGGTTTTTTCTAAAATTAATGAACCGGCAGTGTTATTTCAGTGGGAGCACTGAACAGATTTTCCTGAAAAATGTATTATGATATAATCCAAATTTGGTATTTAAGACTTTTGTATGATGAGAATTCTAAATTGATAAACCGGAAGTGATATTTTAGTGGAAGCTCTGAACAGATTTTCGTGAAATAGTGTATTGTATTATTAGGAGTAAAACTGATTCTTTGTGTGGCGAGCATGTAAGTTTACACGACGAGCGGCAGCGAGTCGGATAATTACATGCGAGGCACACAATGACACTTTTACTCAGAATGACGACACATTATTTTTTTTTTCAAACATACGTATTTAAATAAAATAATTACAACTTGACGTTACAATAATTATAAATATTTTACATGGAGGACGTTTGCTGACGTCAATTGCTCTGTTGCTATGGACACTTTCGTATTTGTTCACTTTTTGTTATAAACATTCAAGTGAAAATTTTCACGTTTTGACGTTTAAATAAAAACTATGCAATTTTATATTCTCCTTATGTGCAATTATATGAGGATTTGAAGTATTGCCATGTACGGCCCTTGAAGTTGTTCAATTGGATGGAAGTTCAACAATATTGCTCAAGGATGTGATATGTACGTCGAGGAATCGCTGAAAAACAATATGAACTTTTCTTATCACCACTTTAATTCTAATTATTCTTACTATCATTGCCAATATGTAAGTCTGCTATTTTATAATATGTTATTTCGTTAAATATAAACTGTTTATATTTCAATTTGTAGGTTATTAATTTAAATTTGACTGCTGTTGGATGTTTTTAGTAACCTTATTTTTAGGTTATCTAGGTAGTGTATAATGCAACTTGGGGTGATATGACAGGTTTCTATTTTACAAGTTACTTCTTATTCGCTCATTTTATATAGTTGCTACGAATATTTATTTATTTCATTTCTTCGCCGGCGGCGTAGAAATTAGCTATTTCTACTCCGGCGGCGAAGACATGAAACTTCTACCTTGTGAATCAAGTCACAAAAGATGCCATTTTTATGACGTTTGAAGAAAAAATATATTATGATATAAACCAAAACATTTCAAATTTTGTATTTGAGACTTTTATATTAATGAGAATTGCATATTAGAATTTTTCTGAAATTAATAAACCGGAAGTGATGCTTTATTTCAAGCTCTGGATAGATTTTCGTGAAATATATATTATGATATAATCCAAAACTTTTCATATTTGGTATTTAAGACTTTTGTATTAATGACAATGACATTAGATTTTTTCTAAAATTGATAAGCCGGAGGTGATACAGCTCATTACTAATATAAACATGGAATTGGAGGGAGGTCATATGCTGGCCACATCAGATTTTTTAACTCTATATCCACTGGTTATGAAGGATACAGAAAATAAAATATTCTTTAATATTTACAATAACATTAAATGCCAAAAAAAAAGTTATTTAACTGCGTTTTTTTAAGAAAAATTCTTAAACCTTCATATGAGGGTACTTCCGGTTTAACAATTATAACCAAAATTTAATCACGTCTTTAAATGGATGTAAGAAAGAGGAATATGAAAAAACTGTAATTTTTGAAACAATCGTACTGAAATTGCCGAAGAAGAGAGAAACACACAAACATACAGACATTATCCTAAAATCTGTGAACTCGTATTCTAGAATTCCTAAAACGTGCTTAATCATTAACAGTATATTTTTCGTAAAAAAAGTAAATACATGTAGACACTGGAAACTGGGCCACTCAAAATAACTTTTTTATTTATAATTATTTATTAATTTTGTTGATATATTTATGATCTAGCCTTTGAGGCTTACAAATCATAGTATTTGGCATGATGGTAGGCGCTTCTGGTTTAACCGGTAGCGACATTAATTATAATATTTCAAATCAATATTGCTAAACCAACTATATGATTGAAGAGCATTTTTAAAAAATAAATAAAATAATATAATAATAATAATAATAATAATAATATAACATTTTTTCATAAATTACAAAAAGTAAGAGAAAATAGGTATAAGAGCAAAACAAAATTTTAGAAACCAAGTCATTTATGAAATGTAACATGGGTCGCCTATTTTAAACTTTAAGGCGGGAATTTATCAAATGGCCACCCTGTATATATATATATTGAAATAAAAAAGTTAATATCACTTTTGGAAGCGCTGCCATCATGCCAACAAAATCAATAAATATAAATAAAAATATTATTTTGAGTGGCCCGTTTTTCAATGCCATCTGTATATGCATAAATCGTTTATAGTTTACTACAATTATAATTGCCACTAATTTCATGTTGTCATTGGTCGAAATTGAAAAAATACTGTAACGTGGTTGGTTTAATATTTTCAATAAAATATTCTTGTAATATCTTTTATACTAAATAATTTCATTCACTATCTATATATATATATTTTCTTTAATCACGACGATCGGGGAAATTTTGCTCACCTGTACAGGCTAAACGGTAAGAGCGATTTTAATGAAAATTTTTCTGGGATGTAGAGAATAACTCAACTTGATTTCCTGGTAATAGGTCATTTTTCTGTATGATGCATAGTTTTTGTGTAAAAAAATTTTAAAGGTGGAATTTTGGCTTTTTGAAACAATACATCGAAGTCTACATGTACAAAATTAAGAAGAAAAACGATGTCATCTATCACATTTGACATGTCAATGTTGGTGACAAACCATTATAAGAAATGTATAAAGATTAGTTAAAAGTGGATATATATTTTTTATGGAACGATTATTATGCATATAATAGTATAATTAAAGGTAATTTATAATTATTTTCTCTATTTAAATGGTAATTAATAATTCATATATAATCTTGAAGTTAAATTTTATCCATAGGTAAAACTGTCTGCTTTTTATGACAGAGAAGTTGAAAAGGTAATAATTGAGTGAATATGAACGTACAGTAACATATGTACGCATGTTTCCATTGACAAAATAGTTGCTGAACGACGAAAAAGGCATGTATTTAAATGGAACCTAATTTGGATATGAAATTGATAAAAATGGTACCTAGACGGAATGGAAGTACGTAAAACTATTATAATACACTAATACACTATCGGCGGAGCCCTAGGAGAAAGACTGTTTGACATGTCAATCAGAACCTTTAAATGGAAATATTTTTGAAATGAGGACAATTTGAAAAATGTTAAATTCATAAACATAAATTTTAAGAATGGGCAATTATTTCACAATAGTAAAAATGGCCTAAAACATTTAAAATTTATAATTTTTGATGGTTCATGTCCATGGTTCATGTCCACTACGAAAGTGTTGCCAAACATTCCATAAGTAACTAGGTAAGTACCTATAAAACAAATATTGCTAACTAGATCAATGTGAAGTCGGTATACAAGTGTTACATGCATAAGTGAAAAACAAATATTCCTAACTGCATTATTGTGAAGTTAGCCAATTAATTTCCAAGCTACTAATAAAAAATATAATAAATTTTAAACAAAAATATAAGAGAAAGTGTTGCCATAAGTAACTAAGTAAAACACAAATACTCCAATGTCAAGATTTTGACAGCTCGATCGGTTTATGTTTTATTTACATAAAGTTGTCAGAAACATGTAGTGTTTGTATCAAATAAGAAGTATCGTAAAGGGCTGCAATGCAGAAATGTTAAAATTTTGACAGATCGATTGGCTTTTGTTTTTTGCATAAAGTTGTCAGAATCATATCGTGTTTGGTATCAAATGAGAGGTATCGTCGAGGGCTGCCATGCAGAAATGTCAAAATTTTGACAGCACGATTGGCTTTTGTTTTTTGCTTAAAGTTGTCAGAACCATGTCGTGTTTGGTATCAAATGAGAGGGTTCGTCAAGGGATGCCATGCAGAAATGTCAAAGATTTGACAGCTCGATCGTCTTTTGTTTTTTTGCTTAAAGTTGTTCGAACCATGTCGTTTTTGGTATCAAATGAAAGGTAACGACAAGGGCTGTCATGCAGAAATGTCAAATATTTGACAGCTCGATCGGCTTTTGTTTGTTGCTTAAATTTGTCAGAACCATGTCGTGTTTGGTATCAAATGAAAGGTACCGTCATGGGCTGTCATGCAGAAATGTCAAAAATTTAACAACTCGATCGGCTTTTGTTTTTAACTTAAAGTTGTCAGAACCATGTCGTGTTTGGTATCAAATAAGAGGCATCATCGAGGGCTGCCATGCAGATTGGGTGGGGAGGTTGCGAAGGCATTATGGGTGGGCAGGTTGCGTGGGCATTTTGGGTGGGCAGGTTGCGTGGGCATTTTGGGTGGGCAGGTTGCGTGGGCAGTTTGGGTGGGCAGGTTGCGTGGGCATTTTGGGTGGGCAGGTTGCGTGGGCAGTTTGGGTGGGCGGGTTGCGTGGGCTGTTTAGGTGGGCGGTAAAAAAATATTTTGAAAGACAGCGTTAGCAGTTTATGTGGATTGGACGTACGTAAAACTATTATAAAACACTATCGGCGGAGCCCTAGGGTATACTCGGCGTAGCCGAGTTTACGCTAGTCTTTTATACTAAACAGGTCAATTCACTTTAGTTTCATCAATGACGATCGCCGAAATTTTGCTCACATATACAGCCTGAACGGTGCGTGTGATTTTAATGAAAATTATTGCAGGTTGTAGAGTATAAGTCAACTTGATTTCCTGGTAATAGGTCATTTTTCTATAAGGTGCATAGTTTTTGTGTAAAAAAATTTTAAAAGTGGAAATTTGGTTTTTAGAAACAATTTGAAATCAAAAATTTAGTCTTCTTTGAAAAATTTAAGACGAAGAACGTTTCTTTGACATGTCAATCAGAACATTTAAATGGAATTATTCATGAAAAGAGGACAATTTGAAAGAAATTAAATTAATAAACATACATTATGGCAATGGGCGGTTATTCCACAGTAGTTTAAAAGGCCCTAAAACATTATATTTAAAAATTAAAAGTTTTGAAGGTTCATGTCCGTGATACATGTACATTTCGAAAGTGTTGCCAAACATCCCATAAATAAGTAAGTAAAAAACAAATATTCCAATGTCAAAAATTTGACAGCCCAATCGGCTTTTGTTTTTTGCATAAAATTGTCAAAAACATGTCGTGTTTAGTATCAAATGAGAGGTAACGACAAGGGCTGTCATGCAGAAGTGTAAAAAATTTGACAACTCGATCGGCTTTTGTTTTTTGCTTAAAGTTGTCAGAAACATGTCGTGTTTGGTATCAAATGAGAGGTATGGTCGAGGACTGCCATGCAGAAATGTCAAAAAATTGGCAGCTTGATCGGTTTTTGTTTTTTGCTTAAAGTTGTCAGAACCATGTCGTGTTTGGTATCAAATAAAAGGGTTCGTCAAGGGCTACAATGCAGAAATGTCAAAAATTTGAAAGCTCGATCGGCTTTTGTTTTTTGCTTAAAGTTGTCAGAACCATGTCGTGTTTGGTATTAAATGGAAGGTAACATCAAGGGCTGTCATGCAGATATGTCAAAAATTTGATAGCTGGATCGGCTTTTGTTTTTTGCTTAAAGTTGTCAGAACCATGTCGTGTTTGGTATCAAATGAAAGGTAACGTCAATGGCTGTCATGCAGAAATGTCAAAAATTTGACAGCTCAATCGGCCTTCGTTTTTTTGCTTAAAGTTGTCAGAACCATATCGTGTTTAGTATCAAATGAGAGGTATCGTCGATGGTTGCCATGCAGAAATGTCAAAATTTTGACAGCTTGATCGGCTTTTGTTTTTTGTTTAAAGTTGTCAGAACCATATCGTGTTTGGTATCAAATGAAAGGTAACGTCAAGGGCTGTCATGCAGAAATGTCAAAAATTTGACAGCTCGATCGGCTTTTGTTTTTTGCTTAAGGTTGTCAGAACCATGTCGTGTTTGGTATCAAATGAAAGGTAACGTCAAGGACTGTCATGCAGAAATATCAAAAATTTGACAGCTCGATCGGCTTTTGTTTTTTGCTTAAAGTTGTCAGAACCATGTCGTGTTTGGTATCAAATAAAAGGTACGTGGGCAGTTTGAGTGGGCAGGTTGCGTGGGCATTTTGGGTGGGTAGGTTGCGTGGGCAGGTTGGGTGGGTAGTTTGCGTGGGCATTTTGGGTGGGCAGGTTTGCGTGGGCAGGTTGCGTGGGCATTTTGAGTGGGCAGGTTGCGTGGGCAGTTTGGGTGGGCAGGTTGCGTGGGCATTTTGAGTGGGCAGTTTGGGTGGGCAGGTTGCGTGGGCATTTTGAGTGGGCATATTGGGTGGGTAGGTTGCGTGGGCAGGTTGGGTGAGTAGTTTGCGTGGGCATTTTGGGTGGGTAGGTTGCGTGGGCAGGTTGGGTGGGTAGTTTGCGTGGGCATTTTGGGTGGGCAGGTTGCGTGGGCATTTTGGGTGGGCAGGTTGCGTGGGCATTTTGAGTGGGCAGTTTGGGTGGGCAGGTTGCGTGGGTTGTTTGGGTGGGCGGTAAAAAAATATTTTGAAATACTCTTAGCGTTAGCACTTGTTCCCAGACGGATTTAACGTAAGTAAAACTATTATAAAACACTATCGGCGGAGCCCTAGGGAATACTCGGCGTAGCCGAGTTTTCGCTAGTCTTTTATACCAAACGGGTACATTCACTATCTATCTATATATATATATTTTCTTTAATCATCATGACGATCTGGGAAATTTTGCTCACCTGTACAGACTAAACGGTGCGAGTGATTTTAATGAAAATTTTTCTGGGATGTAGAGCATAACTCAACTTGATTTCCTGGTAATAGGTAATTTTTCTGTACGGTACATAGTTTTTGTGTAAAAAATTTTTAAAGGTCGTATTTTGGCTTTTTGAAACAATTTGAAATCAAAAATTTAGTTTTCATTGAAAAATTTAAGACGAAGAACGTTTCTTTGACATGTCAATCAGAACATTTAAATGGAATTATTTATGAAATGAGGACATTTTGAAAAAAGTTAAATTCATAAACATACATTATGGCAATGGGCGGTTATTCCATAGTAGTTTAAAAGGCCTAAAACATTATATTTAAAAAACATAATTTTTGAAGTTTCATGTCCGTGATTCATGTGCATTTTCAAAGTGTTGCCACACATCCCATAAGAAACTAAGTAAAAATCAAATATTCCAATGTCAAGAATTTGACAGCTCGATCGGCTTTTGCTTTTTGCTTAAAGTTGTCAGAACCATGTCGTGTTTGGTATCAAATGAAAAGTAACGTCTATGGCTGTCATGCAAAAGTGTCAAAAATTTGACAGCTCGATCGGCTTTTGTTTTTTGTTTAAAGTTGTTAGAACGATGTCGTGTTTGGTATCAAATGAGCGGTATCAACAAGGGCTGTCAGGCAGAAATGTCAAAAATTGAACAGCTCGATCGGCTTTTGTTTTTTGTTTAAAGTTGTCAGAACCATGTCGTGTTTGGTATCAAATGAAAGGTAACGTCAATGGCTGTCATGCAGAAATGTCAAAAATTTGACAGCTCGAACGGCTTTTGTTTTTTGCTTAAAGTTGTCAGAATCATGTCGTGTTTGGTATCAAATGAAAGGTAACATCAAGGGCTGTTATGCAGATATGTCAAAAATTTGACAGCTCGATCGGCTTTTGTTTTTTTACTTAAAGTTGTCAGAATCATGTCGTGTTTAGTATCAAATGAGAGGTATCGTTGACGGCTGCCATGCAGAAATGTCAAAAATTTGACAACTCGATCGGTTTGAGTGAGTAGGTTGCGTGGGCATTTTGGGTGGGCATTTTGGGTGGGCAGTTTGGGTGGGCAGGTTGGGTGGGCAGGGTGCGTGGGCAGTTTGGGTGGGCAGGTTGGGTGGGCAGGGTGCGTGGGCAGTTTGGGTGGGCAGGTTGCGTGGGCTGTTTGAATGGGCGAGAAAAAATATTTTGAAAGACCCTTAGCGTTAGCACTTTGCGTTTAAATTGGTCCTAGACGGATTGAACGTACGAAAATCAATTAAAAAACACTATCGGCGGAGCCCTAGGGAATACTCGGCGTAGCCGAGTTTTCGCTAGTCTTTTATACTAAACAGGTCAATTCACTTTAGTTTCATCAATGACGATCGCCGAAATTTTGCTCACATATACAGTCTGAACGGTGCGTGTGATTTTAATGAAAATAGGTGCAGGTTGTAAAGGGTAAGTCAACTTGATTTCCTGGTAATAGGTCATTTTTCTATAAGGTGCATAGTTTTTGTGTAAAAAATTTTTAAAGGTCGTATTTTGGCTTTTTGAAACAATTTGAAATCAAAAATTTAGTCTTCTTTGAAAAATTTAAGACGAACAACGTTTCTTTGACATGTCAATCAGAACATTTAAATGGAATTATTCATGAAAAGAGGACAATTTGAAAGAAGTTAACTTAATAAACATACTTTATGGCAATGGGCGGTTATTATACACTGGTTAAAAAGGCCTAAAAGATTATATTTAAAATATTAATTTTTAAAAGTTCATGTCCGTGATTTATGTGCATTTCGAAAGTGTTGCCAAACATTCCATAAGTAACTAAGTAAAACACAAATATCCCAATGTCAAGAATTTGACAGCTCGATCGGCCTTTGTTTTTTTGCTTAAAGTTGTCAGAACCATGTCGTGTTTAGTATCAAATGAGAGATATCGTCTAGGGCTACCATGCAGAAATGTCAAAATTTTGACAGCTTGGTCGGCTTTTGTTTTTTGCTTAAAGTTGTCAGAACCATGTCGTGTTTGGTATCAAATGAGAGGTATAGTCAAGGGCTGTCATGCAGAAATGTCAAAAATTTGACAGCTCGAGCGGTTTTTGTTTTTTGTTTAAAGTTGTCAGAACTATATCGTGTTTGGTATCAAATAAAAGGGTTCGTCAAGGGCTGTCATGCAGAAATGTCAAAAATTTGACAGCTCGATCGGATTTTGTTTTTTTGCTAAAAGTTGTCAGAACCATTTCGTGTTTGGTATCAAATGAGAGGTATAGTCAAGGGCTGTCATGCAGAAATGTCAAAAATTTGACAGCTCGATCGGTTTTTGTTTTTTGTTTAAAGTTGTGAGAACTATATCGTGTTTGGTATCAAATAAAAGGGTTCGTCAAGGGCTGTCATGCAGAAATGTCAAAAATTTGAAAGCTCGATCGGCTTTTGTTTTTTTGCTTAAAGTTGTCAGAACCATTTCGTGTTTGGTATCAAATGAGAGGTATAGTCAAGGGCTGTCATGCAGAAATGTCAAAAATTTGACAGCTCGATCGGTTTTTGTTTTTTGTTTAAAGTTGTCAGAACTATATCGTGTTTGGTATCAAATAAAAGGGTTCGTCAAGGGCTGTCATGCAGAAATGTCAAAAATTTGACAGCTCGATCGGATTTTGTTTTTTTGCTAAAAGTTGTCAGAACCATGTCGTGTTTGGTATCAAATGAAAGGTAACGTCAAGGGCTGACATGCAGAACTGTCAAAAATTTGAAAGCTCGATCGGCTTTTATTTTTTGCTTAAAGTTGTCAGAACCATGTCGTGTTTGGTATCAAATGAAAAGTAACGTCAAGGGCTGTCATGCAAAAATGTCAAAAATTTGACAGCTCGATCGGCTTTTGGGTGGGCAAGTTGCGTAGGCAGTTTGAGTGGGCAGGTTGCGTGGGCATTTTGGGTGGGCAGGTTGCGTGGGCAGTTTGAGTGGGCAGTTTGGGGTGGGCAGGTTACGTGGGCATTTTGGGTGGGCAGGTTGCGTGGGCATTTTGGGTGGGCAGGTTGCGTGGGCTGTTTGGGTGGGCAGATTGCGTGGGCATTTTGGGTGGGCAGTTTGGGTGGGCAGGTTGCGTGGGTCGTTTGGGTGGGCATATTGCGTGGGCAGGTTGCGTGAGCAGGTTGCGTGGGCTGTTTGGGTGGGCGGGAAAAAAATATTTTGAAAGACTCTTAGCAGCAGCAATTTGCGTTTAAATTGTTCCTAGACGGATTGCACACACGTAAAACTTTTATAAAACACTATCGGCGGAGCCCTAGGGAATACTCGGCGTAGCCGAGTTTTCGCTAGTCTTTTATTCTAAACGGGTACATTCACTACCTATATTTGAATTCATCAAGACGATCGGGGAAATTTTATTCGTCTCTACAGCTTAAACGGTGCGAGTGATTTTAATGAAAATAGTTGCAGGTTGTAGAGCATAACTCAACTTGATTTCCTGGTAATAGGTCATTTTTCCATACGGTGCATAGTTTTTGTGTAAAACATTTTTAAAGGTCGTATTTTGGCTTTTTAAAACAATTTGAAATCAAAAATTTAGTCTTCTTTGAAAAATTTAAGACGAAGAACGTTTCTTTGACATGTCAATCAGAACATTTAAATGGAATTATTCATGAAAAGAGGACAATTTGAAAGAAGTTAAATTCATAAACATACATTATGGCAATGGGCGGTTATTCCACAGTAGTTTAAAAGGCCCTAAAACATTATATTTAAAAATTAAAAGTTTTGAAGGTTCATGTCCGTGATACATGTACATTTCGAAAGTGTTGCCAAACATCCCATAAATAACTAAGTAAAAAATAAATATTCCAATGTCAAAAATTTGACAGCACTATCGGCTTTTGTTTTTTGCATAAAATTGTCAAAAACAAGTCGTGTTTGGTATCAAATGAGAGGTAACGACAAGGGCTGTCATGCAGAAGTGTCAAAAATTTGACAACTCGATCGGCTTTTGTTTTTTGCTTAAAATTGTCAGAACCATGTCGTGTTTGGTATCAAATGAGAGGTATAGTCAATGTTAAAAATTTGACAGCTCGATCGGCTTTTGTTTTTGCTTAAAGTTGTCAGAACCATGTCGTGTTTGGTATCAAATGAGAGGTATCATCGGGGGCTGCCATGCAGAAATGTCAAAAATTTGACAGCTCGGTCGGCTTTTGTTTTTTGCTTAAAGTTGTCAGAACCATGTCGTGTTTGGTATCAAATGAAAGGTAACGTCAAAGGCTGTCATGCAGAAATGTCAAAAAATTGACAGCTCGATCGGCTTTTGTTTTTTGCTTAAAGTTTTCAGAACCATGTCGTGTTTGGTATCAAATGAGAGGTATCGTCGAGGGCTGTCATGCATAAATGTCAAAAAATTGACAGCTCGATCGGCTTTTGTTTTTTGCTTAAAGTTATCAGAACCATGTCGTGTTTGGTATCAAATGAGAGGTATCGTCGAGGGCTGTCATGCATAAATGTCAAAATTTTGACAGCTCGATCGGCTTTTGAGTGGGCAAGTTGCGTAGGCAGTTTGAGTGGGCAGGTTGCGTGGGCATTTTGGGTGGGCAGGTTGCGTGGGCAGTTTGAGTGGGCAGGTTGCGTGGGCATTTTGGGTGGGCAGGTTGCGTGGGCTGTTTGGGTGGGCAGGTTGCGTGAGCATTTTGGGTGGGCAGGTTGCGTGGGTCGTTTGGGTGGGCATATTGCGTGGGCAGGTTGCGTGAGCAGGTTGCGTGGGCTGTTTGGGTGGGCGGGAAAAAATATTTTGAAAGACTCTTAGCGGCAGCACTTTGCGTTTAAATTGTTCCTAGACTGATTGCACGTACGTAAAACTTTTATAAAAGGCCTAAACATTATATTTAAAAAATATAATTTTTGAAGTTTCATGTCCGTGATTCATGTGCATTTTCAAAGTGTTGCCACACATCCCATAAGAAACTAAGTAAAAAACAAATATTCCAATGTCAAGAATTTGACAACTCGATCGGCATTTGCTTTTTGCTTAAAGTTGTCAGAACCATGTCGTGTTTGGTATCAAATGAAAAGTAACGTCAATGGCTGTCATGCAAAAGTGTCAAAAATTTGACAGCTCGATCAGCTTTTGTTTTTTGTTTAAAGTTGTTAGAACGATGTCGTGTTTGGTATTAAATGAGAGGTATCGACAAGGGCTGTCAGGCAGAAATGTCAAAAATTTGACAGCTCGAACGGCTTTTGTTTTTTGCTTAAAGTTGTCAGAACCATGTCGTGTTTGGTATCAAATGAGAGGGTTCACCAAGGGCTGTCAGGCAGAAATGTCAAAAATTTGACAGCTCGATCGGCTTTTGTTTTTTTACTTAAAGTTGTCAGAATCATGTCGTGTTTAGTATCAAATGAGAGGTATCGTTGACGGCTGCCATGCAGAAATGTCAAAAATTTGACAGCCCGAACGGTTTTTGTTTTTTGCTTAAAGTTGTCAGAACCATGTCGTGTTTGGTATCAAATGAGAGGGTTCACCAAGGGCTGCCATACAGAAATGTCAAAAATTTGACAGCTCGATCGACTTTTGTTTTTTGCTTAAAGTTGCCAGAACCATGTCGTGTTTGGTATCAAATGAGGAGTAACGTCAAGGGCTGTCATGCAGAAGTGTCAAAAATTTGACAACTCGATCGGTTTGAGTGAGTAGGTTGCGTGGGCATTTTGGGTGGGCAGGTTGGGTGGGCATTTTGGGTGGGCAGTTTGGGTGGGCAGGTTGGGTGGGCAGGGTGCGTGGGCAGTTTGGGTGGGCAGAGTGCGTGTGCATTTTGGGTGGGCAGGTTGCGTGAGCAGTTTGGGTGGGCAGGTTGCGTGGGCTGTTTGAATGGGCGAGAAAAAATATTTTGAAAGACCCTTAGCGTTAGCACTTTGCGTTTAAATTGGTCCTAGACGGATTGAACGTACGAAAACCAATTAAAAAACACTATCGGCGGAGCCCTAGGGAATACTCGGCGTAGCCGAGTTTTCGCTAGTCTTTTATACTAAATAATTTAATTCACTATCTATATATATTTCTATATATATTTGAATTCATCACGACGATCGCGAAAATTTTGTTCGCCTGTACAGACTAAACGGTAAGAGCGACTTTAATGAAAATTTTTTTAGGATGTAGAGAATAACTCAACTTGATTTCCTGGTAATAGGTCATTTTTCTGTACGGTGCTTAGTTTTTGTGTAAAACATTTTTAAAGGTGGAATTTGGGCTTTTTGAAACAATCGATCCAAGTCTACATGTACAAAATTAGGAAGAAAAACGATGTCATCTATCACATTTGACATGTCAATGTTAGTGACAAACCGTTAAAAGAAATGTATAAAGATTAGTTAAAGTGGCTATATATTTTTTATGGAACGATTATTATGCATATAATAATATAATTAAAGGTATTTTATAATTATTTTCTCTTTTTAAAAGGTAATTAATAATTCATATATATCTTTGACATTAAATTTGAAAACATGTTCATCTATATCTACTGTTTGCTTTTTATGACAGAGAAGTTGAAAAGGTTATAATTCAGTGAATATGACCGTACAGTAACATATGTACACATGTTTCCGTTGACAAAATAGTTGCTGAACGACGAAAAAGGCATGTATTTAAATGGAAACTAATTTGGATATAAAATTGATAAAAATGGTTCCTAGACGGAATGGAAATGCGTAAAACTATTATAATACACTATCGGCGGAGCCCTAGGAGAAAGATTGTTTGACATGTCAATCAGAACCTTTAAATGGAAATATTTTTGAAATGAGGACAATTTGAAAGAAGTTAAATTCATGAACATAAATTAAGAGAATGGGCAATGATTTCACAATAGTAAAAATGGCCTAAAACATACTTAAAATTTATAATTTTGATGGTTCCTGTCCGTGGTTCATGTCTACTTCGAAAGTGTTGCCAAACATTCCATAAGTGACTAGGTAAGTACCTATAAAACAAATATTACTAACTAGATCAATGTGAAGTCGGTACACAAGTGTTACCAAATATGCTATAAGTGAAAAACAAATATTCCTAATTGCATTACTGTGAAGTTAGTCAATTAATTTCCAAGCTACTAATAAAAAATATAATAAATTTTAAACATAAATATACGAGAAAGTGTTGACATAAATAACTAAGTAAAACACAAATACTCCAATATCTAGATTTTGACAGCTCGATCGGTTTTTGGTTTTTTTTTACATAAAGTAGTCAGAAACATGTCATGTTTGTATCAAATAAGACGTATTGCAAAGAATTGCAATGCAGAAATGTTAAAATTTTGACAGTTCGATCGGTTTTGTTTTTTGCATAAAGTTTTCAGAACCATGTCGTATTTGGTATCAAATGAGAGGTATCGTCAAGGGCTACCATGCCGAAATGTTAAAAATGTAACAGCTCGATCGGCTTTTGCTTTTGCGTAAAGTTGTCAGAACCATGTCGTGTTTGGTATCAAATGAGATGTATCGTCAAGGGCTACCGTGCAAAAATGTAAAAATTTTGTGAGATCGCTTGACTTTTGTTTTTTGCAAAAAGTTACCAGAACCATGTCGTGTTTGGTATCAAATGAAAGGTAACGTCAAGGGTTGTCATGCAGAAATGTCCAAAATAAGACAGCTCGATCGGCTTTTGTTTTTTGCTTAAAGTTGTCAGAGTCATGTCGCGTTTGGTATCAAATAAGAGGTATCGCTGAGGGTTGTGAGGCAGAAATGTCAGAAATTTGACAGCTCGATCGGCTTTTGTTTTTCGAATAAATATAAATCGTTTGTGTTAGCGTGAAGACTGATGGCGTTAGCATTGTGGGTTTAAGTTGTACCTAGACGGACTGGACGTACGTAAAATTATTCTAAAACACTATCGGCGGAGCCCTAGGGAATACTCGGCGTAGCCGAGTTTTCGCTAGTTTTTAATACTAAATTTGTTTAAAATATTTTGTAAGGGTTATGTTGTTTGTAAAAGTCTGCATCAGTCGAATATATTAATAAAGCAACTATAAATCCGGTCAAGCTTTACACAAAAGTCTTAAATATTAAATTTGAAAAGTTCTGGATTATATCGTTAAAGATGCATTCGGGCCGGGTCGGACCGGGCTTTGAGGTTGGATCGACTCGGCCCGAAAATAAAAATTGCCGGCCCGGCTCGAAAATTGACCCGAAATCGGGCCGGGCTTCGGGCCGGGCCGGGCCTAAGCTCGAAATTGAGTGCAACTGGCATTCCTAATTTTGATTTTTATGTAAGGCGAAATGTTTAACTTTTTTCGTGTCAAACTTAAAAAAAAACTACATCCTTATAATGTTCCACATTAGTTAACAGAAGTAATTAAAAAAAGACACTTCTAGTGTAAGTTTGTCATAAAAATTACAGACCTATCCGTATTTGACACTTTGTTTACCAAACGCGTTCGAAAATTGAAACAACTTTTTCACAAATCTTATACAAAAAATATCATTTACATAATGATTTTTTATCTAACTTTGTTTATGCTCAAAAATAAGACAAGAAATCATTATGATAGGAACAAAAATCACCTTTATTTAAGATTACGAGTAGTAACAATAGTAATAATATCACAATAGCATTATTATTCTTTAGTGAATAACCTTGAATTCTTGAAGTAATTTTTATTTGTTAAGATGTGAAGTATGATGTTATTAAATCATTTTGATCCTTTTTAACTCCATACATTTTCATTAAAATATTAAGGAAACTGTGCATTTGATTGAACAATAGGATTTTTCGGGCCGGCCAAAATCAAAAGTCCGACTCGCCTCAACTTTTGCAAATGATTAGCCCGATTCTGCCCGAGAAAAAAAATCTTCGGCCCGGCTCGATGATCGACTCGAAATCGAGGCGGGCTTCGGGCCGGGCCGGGCCAAAGCTCGAAATCGAGTGCATCTCTATATATCGTAATATAATTTTCACGAAAATCTGTTCACAGCTTCAAGTAAAGTACCATTTCCGGTTTATCAATTTTAGAAAATATCTAATTTGTTGTTTCCATTGACATAAATGACTTAAAATAAAAATGAAAAAAAAAGTGAAAAGTGTTTTTCATTAAAAAAACTTCCGTTTATCCAATTTTACCCAAAATCTAACCAACTTTTCCTATTAATGCAAAAACTTTAAATACGGAAAATAGAAATTTTTGGAAGTTTAATATAAGAGTTATCATGGAAAGAAATGTCACAAACACAAGCAGACACACACACACACACATACACATACACACACTCACACACACTCTCACACACACATACACACACGCACACACAAAATGATGAGGTGCACTTTTAAAGGGCTGTAACTCTATAACGAAAAGTCTCCGGATATACCTTCATATAACATTTTTTACTCAAAATGACTCGCTCAATATATGATTTTATTTTGACACACTCTTTATGAATCACCCTGTATATAAGTTTGTTAGGCCGTTAGATAATGCTTATAGCACTGTAACTGTAATTTGAATGAAATTAATTACACTGAGATATAACTTTTGTACAGTAAATTTATGTATAAGCCGGTGCATGTGCAGCGCTATGTCTCTGCCTGGTCCAATTTTGGGTTCCTTGTTTCGAATCCACCGGCTAGCCAAGTACGTGTCGTAAAAATGCCAGTATATCAGGCATTAATCGCACTCGCATGTAACGACATGACCAGTTGTTCATGTTAAATACAGATGGTGTTAGCTGTAGAAGGAGTTTCTCCGCTGCCACACAGGTTGCATAGTAATCAGGGTTGTCGCACGATTTAAATACACCAACTGCACTAGTAATCATCTGTCTGGAAACGAATACACACGGTACTTGAAGCCTTGGCCCTACAAGGGCAAGCCGTATATGATGATGACAGCAAATATATATGCCTGTTTTATATTTGTCAATTGGCTAAGTTCTAAGGCGTTTTTTTTTTTCATATAACCGGGTTACATATGGTTAACCGCGCAGTAAGCGTGGTAACCGGTGTGAATAAAATATGTCCGGTTACTACAGGCGTTTCTATCAAATTAGCTATTTGACATTCGTCAATATTTATCTTATTGATTTAATTTAAAGGGTATTGATGTAATAAAAAACATGTTCACAAAAACCGCCACAGATAGATTTTTCATTACTCATTATATGTATGTATGTAATAATGTTTTTATTCACAATCATTATAGTAAAATACAGATTCCTAACCTTTTGGAGGTTGGAAAATACGTCATTCCTAACTTTAATTGCCGTAGATCCCCATAATTAAGTAGGCTAAACAAATTTTAAGATAGCTGTCAAAATATTAACAAAATTAAAGGTTATAATTCATTGATTTATTTTGAAAATTATTGATTTAAAATGAGGATGATTGTGAATAAAATAGTATACATTATCTCACCTCGAGGCTTCGCCTCTCGGTAATATACATAAGCCCTCGGCTATAATGAAACATCTCCCACCTCGGATGTAATATACCATTACCTGTGTTTATTTATGTATTTGATTTTTTTTTTTTTTTTTGTTGTCCAGAAATATATTTTGTTTTTCCCTATTCATTACATTATCATATTTATGTAAGTAAAATGTTTTTACTGATGTTTGTTTATGTATTTGAATTTTATTGTTATCCAGAAATATATTTTGTTTTTATATTTTCATTACTCATTGTATGTAAATAATAATGTTTTTAAGTACTTGTGTATTTTTATACCTTACCATGTTTCCTGATTACGGCAAAAATTGCTTATAAATTAATATTAATACGTAATATTTAAAATATTTTTTGAATATTACTTTAGAAAATACTAAATAATGAATTGCATAATGATTTATACAGAGTATTTCACAACTTATACACCAAACTTTAAGGGCATATAGCAATGACCAAAATGATTAAAAAAAGTTTAATCAACATGGGTCCAATTTTCAATAGTTTCCGAAATATAAGGGTGAAAAATGCGTTTTTACGGGGTTTACCTATTCTATATCGAAAACTTTGAGTTACGACATCCATTAAATGAGACTTTTTGTTTACCTTTGATAGGTCATCTTAGGTGTGCCTTTGTTTTTCAAAACAAATCAAATAATAATTATACTAGGAAAAATAACTTCTTAACTACTAGAAATTGAGAAAAATGTTTCATATAAAATTTTATTGTATTTTTATAGTCTATTTATTGGTAAACAAAAAATTTGGTTCGATCGCTATCTTTATCAGTTTTTCTTCAATTTTAATACAAAATGGCCTCTTTCTCAAATACAGCTAAAGATCAGACCTACGTTGATTAACCTTTTGTACTCATTTTGGTCAATACTATATACACTTCACTTAAAGTTTGGTGTATAAATTGTGAAACACACTGTATGAATAAAGAAATGAGAGATATTATCAAAAATAATTTTAATATAAAAATATATATTAACCAAGACGCATGAGATATTATATTCCAAATAAGTTCCGTAGATTTGTAATTTAGGGATTTTGTTAATTGAATGTTTATTTTTTAAGCGAATATTGCTGAATTTAGCACCATAAAAATGTCATAACCAGTCGTATTTTTTTAAAACTAATTTTACTAAAAATATAAACGAATTCAAACAAAATACAAACTATCTGCGCGAATGCTCAATTTTTACGCAAACTTTGTTGCAGCGATAAATAAATATATCATCACCCATTACTGGGTGTGCCAGTATCTACATCATGTAGACATGGATAATGATGACAGTATATTTTTACCGTGACACCACACATATCGTATGATATTGTCATAATATTTTGTAGATTTGCAAAAAGAAATACAATGAGAAATAGATTTCTTAATTTCGAACTTTGTTGCTAGCATAAAATTGATATTGTCAAAAACTTTTCTTAAAATTTTTATTTTTTAAAATTTTTCTAGAAATACGATTAAATACGAACGAAATACAATCGATCTGTGAGATTTTAAGAACTTAAATAAAATAAATATATCATCACGGCATATTACCCATTTCTGGGTGTGCCAGTATCTACAACACATGTAGACATCGGTAATGATGACGATATATTTTACCGTGTGGGCGCTTACCAGGCGTCACCTCACGGGCATTCATAGCTGCTGTGGAGAGTGCACCACAGGGGTCACTTTTGTGCCATTTAAAATTGGAAATATTTGGCGTCTGTCGGGATCGAACCCGGTTCCCCCAAGTTCGCGCCCAGACACTCAGGCACGCGGCCACGAGACCCCATATTTTAAGAACTTAGCAGCATAAAATTGATATGGTCAGAAACTAGAAATACAATTGATCTATAAGATATCAAAAATTTTACGTAAATACTGCCGCTAGCGTGAACTTGGCAGAATAATAATTGTGATATTGCCATGTCTATTTTTTTTTTTAATTTTTTTAGTAATACAATGTAATACAAACGATCTGTGAGATTTTCACGTAAACTTTCCTGCTAGCGTGAACTTAGCAGCATAAAAATGATATTGTTATTGTGCGACCAAGCAATGTGCCCCTGACCTCGACGCGGAAGGCACGCGCTGACGTAAATATTCAACCAATAACATTTGAGAATTTTGCCGCGAACGCGTAAATACATACAGAATAAAAGTAGAAGTGTAGTGGCGGCGGCGGCAGGCATATTAATAAATGAATTATAATTATGGAGAAGGTATAATTATATAATAAACGACATTTAAAGAAAATTTTATGTACATATTTCATTTGTGTTCTAAATAAATCCATTTTATACATGAACCGCTAAAATTTGTATAGAAAACTTCTGTCTCCGAATGTACTCTTAATGATAGACCACACCTCCTAAGTCTAAACCAGGGGCACATATTGTTTGGTCGCACTATATAACTTTCCGTAGAATTTTTTTCAAAATTCTTGTTGGAAATACAATCAAATACAAACAAAATGTGATATTTTTTTATTTTTTCACGTAAACTTTGCTGCTAGCGTGAACTTGGCAGCATAAAAATGATATTGTCATAACTTCCCGTAGAATTTTTTTTCAAAATTTTTACTAGAAATACAATCAAATACAAACGAAATACAAACGATCTGTGACATTTAAAATTTTTTTCAAGTAAACTTTGCTGTAGCGTGAACTTGGCAGCATAAAAATGTTATTATCATAACTTCCCGTAGAAATTTTTTTCAATTTTTTTACTAGAAATACAATCAAATACAAACGAAATACAAACGATCTGTGACATTTTTAATTTGTTTCACGTAAACTTTGCTGCTAGCGTGAACTTGGCAGCATAAAAATGATATTATCATAAC
Organism: Ophonus ardosiacus; assembly: GCA_943142095.1. NCBI lineage: Eukaryota > Metazoa > Arthropoda > Insecta > Coleoptera > Carabidae > Ophonus > Ophonus ardosiacus. Next base: position 14,455,063 of record OW964839.1, read on the forward strand.
TTCCCGTAGAATTTTTTTTCAAAATTTTTACTAGAAATACAATCAAATACAAACGAAATACAAACGATCTGTGACATTTTTAATTTGTTTCACGTAAACTTTGCTGCTAGCGTGAACTTGGCAGCATAAAAATGATATTATCATAACTTCCCGTAGAATTTTTTTTCAAAATTTTTACTAGAAATACAATCAAATACAAACGAAATACAAACGATCTGTGACATTTTAAATTTTTTTCAACTAAACTTTGCTGCTAGCGTGAACTTGGCAGCATAAAAATGATATTATCATAACTTCCCTTAGAAATTTTTTTTCAATTTTTTTACTAGAAATACAATCAAATACAAACGAAATACAAACGATCTGTGACATTTTAAATTTTTTTCAAGTAAACTTTGCTGCTAGCGTGAACTTGGCAGCATAAAAATGATATTATCATAACTTCCCGTAGAATTTTTTTTCAAATGTTTTACTAGAAATACAATCAAATACAAACGAAATACAAACGATCTGTGACATTTTAAATAATTTTCAAGTAAACTTTGCTGCTACCGTGAACTTGGCAGCATAAAAATGATATTATCATAACTTCCCGCAGAATTTTTTTTCAAATTTTTTAATAGAAATACAATCAAATACAAACGAAATACAAACGATCTGTGACATTTTTAATTTTTTTCAAGTAAACTTTGCTGCTAGCGTGAACTTGGCAGCATAAATATGATATTATCATAACATCCCGTAGAATTTTTTTTCAAATGTTTTACTAGAATTACAATCAAATACAAAAGATCTGTGACATTTTTAATTTTTTTCAAGTGAACTTTGCTGCTAGCGTGAACTTGGCAGCATAAAAATAAAATTATCATAACTTCCCGTAGAATTTTTTTTCAAATATTTTACTAGAAGTACAATCAAATACAAACGAAATACAAACGATCTATGACATTTTAAATTTTTTTCAAGTAAACTTTGCTGCTAGCGTGAACTTGGCAGCATAAAAATGATATTATCATAACATCCCGTAGAATGTTTTTTCAAATGTTTTACTAGAAATACAATCAAATACAAACGATCTGTGACATTTTAAATTTTTTTCAAGCGAACATTGCTGCTAGCGTGAACTTGGCAGCATAAAAATTTAATTAATTGCATAATACAAATAATATTTAGTAAAATACAATGAAATACAAACGAAACACAATCGATTAAGCGCACTTTCATTATTTTTTTTTAATATACTGCTGCCAAGTTCACGCACCTTATTATCTGCTGTCTTTTTGTACTAGAAAAATATAACATGATATCCACGGCATACTCGGTAATAGGCCTTGCGTATAAATACTTGGCGACGCAGTCGGTTTGCCAGGTAGCTTGTGAACGAAGTTTCTCTAAACTCCGCTACGTGAAAAACCGACTACGGACTACTATTTCACATGAGCTTTTTTCAAGTTTTATGCTCATGTCAATCGAAAAGGATATTCTTAAAAATATAGACAACAATGATATTACAGATTTAGTAGCGAGGAATTCTATACTCCTTACAAAACATTTAATTTTGTAATTTATGTATATACATACCAATAATATACTTCTAGGTATTTTTAAGTTTATTAATACAGTATTTAAAAACTGGTTTTGTTTGCATTATTTAAAAAATATATCTTTCAAACGTTTTATCTTACTATGATTTTTTTTTGTTACACATATAAAAATACAGTGACGTAGCTAGGGGGGTGGGGCTGGTGTTCACCCCCCCCCCTTAAAAATTCTTGTTCTGTGATCTGGCAATTTATTTTTGTACATGAAAGGGGAAAAATATGCCGCTTTTCCCATCCCTAGAAAAAATATAACCTTGAATTATAAGGTATTTGACCTTGAAAGAAAAAAAATTTCGCCTGCGGCGCTTTTTTTCGCTTGAGTTCAAAAATCTTATATTGACGCCGGTTTATTAAATTATGCCCGGTAAATTTTAAAGTTCCCATCCGCCCCTGCAACTAGCTTAAGGATTCTTGCATATGCACAACTTGTATACTTACTGAGTGGTGAGTGTTTAAATTCTATATTTGGTTGTAATCACTTAATCAGTGCAAGTAAACTTTTTTATTCACTATAAGGATTTGGGAAGATGGGTAACTTATTTTTATCGAAGTTTATTGATTTATTTATTTTAAGATTTAAAATAATTTAAAATATTTTAGAATACAATATTCATTTGTTAAATATAATGCCTGGAAACATATGTCAATATGTTAACTGTAAAACAAACCACAGCGAACGATTACGAAAAACTTAAACAATGGATATTAAATTTTTGCATTTTGTTATGCATATAAACTTAATAATAAAATTATTACTGTATATTATTTTTATTGAAATACATATTAGAAAATATATATCTAAAAAATAATATTAACAACTGCCAATTTGCTTCGTTTATAAATATAATTATGTATAGGTATATCGGCAAAATAATCTAATGGGTTTTGTGAAGAACTCACAATAATTGTATTTTACGTTCCAAGTTGAGAAAACTGAAAGTTTACCAGAGGAGTATGGCAAGTTTAAGTACGAGCGATAGCGAGTTCTGACGCGGTGCGTATACTATTTTTTCGTATTTTATATTATTATTAAAATGTACATTTTTTGCTGCATAATATTCTGAATGAAAAACATTTAAAAAAATCTGTTGTAGCCAGCACAAGACTTCTCGCCATTTCCATTTTATGTTATATAAGTATTGTATTGCATTTCGCAATCGAACCGTCGTTTTGTAACAAAAAAATGACAGAACTTTACCCAAATATTGTTTTTCATTGTATTTAACATATCTTCTGCACCAATACAATTCTAATTATATCTATTTTTCATTGTATGAGGAAGTTCCTAAATGTCAGAGATTCTTTCATTTCATTAAGAAGATTGACGATATTTCTAATGGATATAATGCAGGTTACCTATAATTTAATTAATAAAACCATCAGAAAGATCAAATGTACTTCCCAGAAAAAGCTTTCAGAATATAACTACAACTTTTGACTTTTGACACTGACATTTGTCATTTACAAATTATGTTATAAACATTTGAATTTGTTAACTGGTTTTCTTAGTGTAGTTTCGCCTACTCGACTTATTACATCCCAATATTCTATATACATATAGCGTCTTTATCTCTAAATTTATAGAAGATCTAATAAAAAATTTAAATGTACCGGATGTAGAATTTTATGTTCTTCAATATTAGTAATATCAAAAATTTTCAAAAAGAAGAATTTTGTTTAGAAACTACTACTTCCGGTTGTCCAATTGTTACCAAAACCTTTTCAGCTCTTCCCAAGAATGTAAGATTGAGGAATTCATAGTCAAACAGGTCTTGTCTTATAGTTTTTGAGGAGTCGTCCCTCCAGCATCCAGACATACACACACACACACACACACACATATATATATATATATATATATATATATATATATATATATATATATATACATCCACACACATCCAGACACACACACACACATCATTGTAAAAATGTTAAAATCGGATTCTAGTGACCTTGAAACGTGCTTATTCATTAAAATCTGGATGTGTGATTTTTAGCATGATTCCAATACCTCTTTTAGCGAGAGGTAAAAAACAGTAGTCAGATTCTCAGTAACAAAGTTACTTGACAGTTATTGTTTTTTGTACTTAACATAATGACAAAACCGTTATGTGTAACGGTTGCTATGTTGTAAAGTAAGCCTTTACTGTATGATTTGAGTATATTAAAATAGTACATTACTGTACAGAATACGAAAAAATACTTTTAAGCCACTTAAAAATTGGAAATAATTATTGATTTCGTACGAAATTAAACATGTACATAACTATTACTAATAGAATAACATTATTTTCCCATTTCGCGTTCACAAATTGTAGTTGACGTCTTATAGCATTTATTCATGTTCATCAGATTAAAACAAAAAAAAAAAAATATGAAATTTTGTTAATATGAAAAAATATATAATATAAATTAAACACTTGGTTGTTTTACAAACTTTATTTAATTAACGACGATCGTTTCGATCTCTCTGTCATTATCAAGTTAACAGAATTATTACAAAATTGTATCTTGTTTAAGTATATATATATATATACGTGCTAAAGTGGGTGGGGGTGAGTAAAGCTAGCGGTAACATTTAATAAAGATTTAACAATGGGGAGTTATTTAGGTCTATTTGATCATTGGTACTGGGTTTTCTTGAGTTTACGGCCTTATTTATTTCGAATGCTTCGCACAGACTTAAAAGAGAATTTTTCTGCAAAGTGTGCAAGATTTGTAAATTTTCGTCATATCTTCTGTCAAATCTTACACACTTTGCTTCAAGTGTTTAATTTATATTACATACATTTTTTTTTATATTTTTAATATGTTTCACCAAGTGCCCACCATGAAATCAATTAATAATATGAAATTTTGTTTCTTTTTAGAAAATTCCAAAATTTTATTTGCTGAAAAGAAAACATTAAAAAATAAATATAGGTATATGTGAAAATATTTTTTTAAACAATTCCTTCATGAACGAAAGCAGAAAAACGTACCACCCCGTCCATCTCAGTTAAAGTAGCAAAGCGAGTTTTATCATTTTCAGATTAATTTTTACCTCCTCGCTAAGAGAGGTATTGGAATCATGCTAAAAATCGCATATCCAGATTTTAGTCGATAAACACGTTTAAAGGTCCCTATAATCTGATTATAACATTTTCACGAGGTTGTCCGTGTGTGTGTGTGTGTGTGTGTGTGTGTGTGTGTGTGTGTGTGTGTGTGTGTGTATGTGTATGTGTGTGTGTGTTTGTGTGTGTGTGTGTGTGTGTGTGTTGATTTTGGAACTTAAAAATATTTAACTGCAGTTTCCTCAATCTGACATTCCTGGGAAGAGCTGATTAGATTTTGGAAACAATTGGACAACAGGAAGTAGTAGTTTATTAGAAAAATTCTAAATATAATTTTTTGGAAATTTTTGTTATTACAAATATATGTATAACATAAAATTCTCCATCTAATACACTTAAAAAATTTTAGAGATAAAGGCAATGTAATATATAGAATAATCTAATGTTGTACATCGCAGTTCGCAGAGGCTGTTTATAACATAATTTGGTTATTTGTTTTTTTATAAGAATGTGTGTGTGACGATTTTTCCTTAAAGTCTATTAAAATATGAACCAAACTTCCCAAATTTGGTATTAAAAACTCATATATAATTTGAAACAACATATTAGATTTTAACCATATATGAAAAATCCGATGTAGTTGGAGCTCTAACAGATTTTTGACGATAAACAATAAAACATAATCCAAAATTTCGTATTACAGACTTTTCTATTTATTGGACAACAAATTAGATTTTATTTACAAACGATCAACCGGAAGTGATACTTTACTTAAAGTTCACTGCTATTTTAAACATGAAATTGGCGGAAGGTGATGTACTGGCCACATCAGATTTTTTTATATTTGTGTATAAGAAACATCTTATTTATATTCATTCATTAGCTGTATTGGGTTTCAACTGTGTAGTTAAATATAATTTTTGTTAGATTATAATTACAATAAATGTAAGTTTTACAATTTTACATAGATTCAATAAATATTTTGTTTCAATGATTATTTATGTATTTTATTGAAAAATTATTTTTTTGGAATAATAAATAATTTCTCATTTACAAATAATAAATTTTATAATGAAATTTATTTATTTTTGTTACAATGATTATTTATGTATTTTATTGAAAAAATATTTTTTTTGGAATAATAAATCATTTCTTATTTACAAATAATAAATTTTATAATGAAATTTATTTATATTATTTCTCCGTTAAAATTAAGAATACCCAAGTGCCTTGATTTACAGGCATGCACGATCAGTGGTGCATTGGTAAAAATTTAGGTGCCGGCTTACGCCATCCAACATGAATCCCCCCGTTGTGAAAAACATTTACCTAAAAATAATTATTAAAGTTTCATTAAATATTAATTCATTTATTACAGTACATTGAAATTGGTAAATACGAAAAATTTAAAAAATTTTAAACAGGATCTTCTGGAAATTTTTGCGTGTTCGCGATTTTGGTTCGCGTATAGAAAACACATACTAATATAATCGATCGTGATCGAGCCGATGCGAGCGGGCTGCACGCAGAAAATAAATGCTAATTCTAATCATGCCAAGTCCAAGTGAGTTAGAATGAAGTACGAAGGTCAAATTCCATCTCCAACGACGCTCCGGTAAATATCTGTTTCGTAGTTTTAGAGACATCTTTTGGCAGTGTGGGAACTAAATGATTTCTGCCAATGAAACTCATATAAATGGCGAATCTGTTATATATAAAATCAATGGTAATGCTTAATAATATATAGGGTCATCATTTTTTAAGTTTATTAATAAAATAATATCATAGATACCTTCTTAAACAGGTACTATAATAATCATATCTTAAAATAATATTTTAATTACATATCTGTACTGTCTTTTATAAAACATTTTGATAGCCGCTGCCTGGTTAGCGTACTGCGACGACTTTACTGAACGGTAGGAATACATAACAATCTCTTGCTGGTTCTGTCTTGCTAGTTTCACACACGTTAAGGTGAAATGGTACCCCAGCCCGCGAAATTCAAAATTACCAAAAAGGTTTTTCATTTAAAATTGTATGATGTAATATGATTTCTTTGTATACACGAATAAAAAGGAGACAATTTGTCATCAAAATAAAATAGTTACAATAATATTTGTATTTATTTATACACTTAAAAAAATATTTTAAATATTATTTTCAATATATCTCCAGTTCAAAACCTACAATTTTGATTAAACTTGCCTAAAATATTTATAACAATATAAGGAATAAAATATGTGAAAATTAAAAAAAATGATTGTTGAGAACAATTTTAAAAATCCAAAAAACCTACTTTTTTCATACATTTTAATGTTTATCTTCTATACTAAACCTACAATTTTGTTCATACTTTAATATGTTTTGAAGAATATTGTTATACATAACATATAAAAAAAAATCGAAAATTGAATGTGGGGAACATACTTAAAAAAAATAAAATGTTTAATTTTATTTTTTTTCTCAAGTGTGTGAGGTGCTATTTCTAAAATTTATTTAGTGTTATGTACTGTACACATTTCTATATTTCTCAGATAAGTATTGTAAATATTTATAGTTTAATATAAAATATATTCGTAATTAAAACAAATTCTGTAAGTATTTTCATGAAATATAAGGAAGTGGCGCTACGAGTAGACCTAGCGGTAGAAAGCTCAACTATAATGAAATCGGTGGCTCCATGGACAATTGAAAAATATTTTTGTCTCCCACCAAATTTATACACTGTCTTGTAGATATTTCGCAGCATTCATTTTATATTACGTTTTGTAGTATAAAAGTGTATTCGGTTTTCCATTTCTTCTCACGTGTTTTTATTTTGTGAAAATGACAAGAGAACAGCCAAAGTTGTTTTGTCGAAAAAAGAGCATCAAACGAGGTTCTCATTTCTTAAAATTGGGGTAAATAAAAACATTTACAAACAGTTGTTTTGATTTAGGCACATTACGGTAAAATGAAGACACTTTTGAATATTTTCAAATAAAAAAATTGTTGTCCCGTGGCCGGTCTATTCTTAATAATTTTTTAAAATATAGGCCATACATACGGGCAAAAGAATGATGGAAAAAATCAAAATTAACTAATTCTTATGTTTGCACTAGATTATCTCAAAAATTAAGGCGTGTATTTTTTATAATTTTCGGAGGTACCGTAATCAAAATATTTTATGAATTATAAAATAACAAAGTAAAAGATTTATTACAAATTATAATTGCATTTTATTTCTATTAAAATCGGTATTGTGTGTGAGAGAGAGAGTGAGATGGTGCTATGTAGAATATAGAGATGGAAGATATGACGAAATGGTGGGGCTGGGGACGCGTACTGCTCAACAATCGCGGAATTGTAGAAAAAACGAGATGGTGTTATGGAAAATGCAGATCTGATGTAGGTAGAAGATATCACGTAATGGGGGAGGGGACGTGTTATTTTATAATTCGTAAAATAATTTGATTATCGTACCTCCAAAAATTATAAAAAAATACACGCATTAGTTTTTCAGATAACCTAGTGCAAACATAAGAATAGGCCCATAAAACATTTTTTTTTTAATTTTAAATAAAAGTTCGTTTCATTTTAAAGCAATAGGCCCATAAACCATAAGAAAAAATAGTAAAATGTACACTTTATCCTTAAAGTACTGCTGAATAAATAACGATTAAGATAAAAATAACATTTTTTTAATAATTGGTTAATTGCTTCAAAATTAAGCGAACTTTCATTTAAAAATATTTTTAAAAAATTGGTTTATGGGCCCATTCGTGGTACCAACAAGTTATAATTGTTTTTGGTATAACTGCATTTGATCTTCAAAGAAACCTATAGCTATCTTTCTCACACCAGTTTCTGTAGCAGGCTGCGCGAGAAAGATACCAATAGTGTGATGTCATCTGTGGCCCTGGAAATAAATTTAAATATCTCGCAAAGTAATTATTAAAAAAAATGTATTTTTTTATCTTAAAAGTTATTTATTGAGTAGTACTTTAAGAATACAGTGTTCATTTTATTATTTTTTGTTATGGTTTATGGGCCCATTAGTTAATTTTGATTGATTTTTTCCATCATTCTTTTCGAGTAAATTAAATGGTATTAATTGCGTTTTTTTTTTTAAAAAAAAAACTTGAAAGGTCCAAATGAGGGTACTTTCGATTGACCAATTACAACCAAAACCTAATAAGCTCTTGCTCTTTTATAAGAATCTAGAGTACGGAAATATAAGGAAATTGAATTTTTTGTACTTGTAGTATTGGAGTTATTGGAGGAGAAATTATCGTCACATATAATCATTGTAAAAAAATTAAAATCTTATTCAAGGGACCTCACAATGTGCTTATTCATTAAATACTCCACCGACTTTTTTGACTAAAGACAATACCTTCCATACCTAAAGAGGACGAAAGGTAAAAATTTATTGATATAAAAACTAAAGTAAAATAGTTTATTTCCAAAGTATAAACACATATTTTGATTGAAAAGCTTACATTTACGTATAGTTAGTTACCTCCTCTACGGCATGACCATGACGAATATTAGCAGAACCGTTCGGATACTTATGTACCAGAAAGTGTAATTGTAATCTATTTGGCTCACATCATACATAAACTTAATGGCATAGATAGTAACATATTTGTAAAAAAATCCTACTAAATATTGTCAATATTTTTTTAGCAGGCTCAAGAGCAAATATTATAACCCTAAACTAAGCGTCTTGGGAAATGATGCAGAATTGCTGAACAGCCGTCGCGGAATATTATATTAAATAATACCTTAAAAACAAGACATTCATTGCTAACCACATATTATACGAAATAATACATTCAACATCACACAGTCTATATACAAAGTAGGCATTTGCGCTCGCTTTTGTCACGCAAAATGTCACTTTGCCGCTCATGCGCGACAAAGAAAAAACGCTCGCTGTCCGAATTTCAACTATAAAATGCATCTCCACAAGTCAATCTGACTTATAATTGCTCTCTCGGTATATTACAAAACCAAACAAAAATGCCTGACTGCTTAAAAGCTGTTTAAAACTGTCAAATTGATTTCTGGTGACCTAAAACTGCCAAAGCTGTCAAATTCTCCCAACAAAATCTTCTTTTGCAATATTTTAAAACTAATTTTTGGAAGACTTAATAGCTGTTCAAAACTGTCAAATTGACTTTTGGTGACTTAAAAACTGCCAAAGCTGTCAAAATCTCCAACAAATCTTTTGGAATGTATTAAAATTAATTTCTGGGAGACTCAAAAGCTGTTTGAAACTGTCAGATTGATTTCTGGTAACTTAAAAACTGCCAAAGCTGTCAAATTCTCCCAACAAATCTTCTTTTAGAATGTTTTAAAACTAATTGCTGGTAGACTTAAAGCTGTCTAAAACTATCAAATTGATTTCTGGTGACTTAAAACCTACCAAAACTGTCAAAATTTCCCAGAAAATCTTCTTTTGGAATATTTTAAAACTAATTTCTGGGAGTCTTAAAAGTTGTTTAAAACTGTCAAAATGATTTCTGCTGACTTAAAACTGCCAAAGCTGTCAAATTCTTCCAACAAATCTTCTTTTGGAATGTTTTAAAACTAATTTCTGAGAGAGTTAAAAGCTGTTGAGAAATGTCACTTGTCTACATTCTTATTGTTTAAAACTGTCAAATTGATTTCTGGTGACTTAAAACTGCCAAAGCTGTCAAATTTTTCCAACAAATCTTCTTTTGGAATGTTTTAAAACTAATTTCTGGGTGAGTTAAAAGCTGTTGAGAAATGTCACTTGTCTACATTCTTATTGGGAACGTTTATTCAGGACTGCTTTGTCGGTATATTACATAACCAAACAAAATGCTGTACTACTGTGTAAAGGAATACACAAATAAAATAGGGCATTCATTTACTAAAATTAGATTATAGCAATAGCTCAAGAAGAATGGAAAATAACGATAAATTAAAATTAAATAATTTAATCGTTATTTATTGAGTAGTATTGTAAATATAAAGTGTACATTTTATTATTTTTTGTTATGGTGGATGACCCCATTGTGGCGACTGTAGAAAAAATCTTGTGTGTTTCGAGCGCAAATGGACATTGTCGATTTCGAGAGAATGCCGCGCGACGCTCAATCGACAATGTCCCATTTTGCGCTCTTAATACACAAATAGCTATTGTTATGATGTACCTATTATTTTTTTAATAATTATGAAAATGTAACATTTTTTACTCTTACAGTTTATAAATACGTGTTCATAATAAAAATTTTCTACGGTAAATACAAAATATTATGTAATCACTAATCTGTGAATTTTATGTAATATGTTACGATTTTAAAATTTTGTTATTTATTATTCATTCTCTTTCCTAGAAACGTTATTTTTAAAATATATTATTAATATTTCATACAAACAAAATATTTTTACTTCGTTAATAAATTTGAAAATATTATTTGACGCGACGTTCAATAAATTGTTTTATTTTCATTTGTTCTAGGTAACCTATAAATTTGCACCATCCGACATATATTTACTTTTAGAATGTTTTTAGGTTTGTGACATGGAACAAAGTATGACTATTATCGAATAGATGGAGATCGTAAAATATACACATATTTCTACTTTATCGATTTAGTCATAATTATTCATTTCAGTGCTCACTAGCGCTCGCCCCGGCGCAGAAACAAAATACCGGGGGGTACCATTTCACCTTAAAGCTGTATCAGTCACTGGATCGTTTTGAAGGGTAATTTGTCCACCACCAGTTTTTAGTAATTCAATCTTTTCATTTGCTACATTTTTTCTTATATCTTTTTTCTTATTATCATAGAACTTTTTAATAGAAGATACAGATCTGGCAATTGACTCCGAAAGCGTGACGTCAAAATCGACCGGGAATTACAAAACCTGAAAGTAGGCTTCCGGTTTCTTGACTGCATCTTGAAAGAGTTTATTGTGAACGAACCGAACTAGCGCCAAATTTAAATAGCTGTCATTTGTCTTATTTGGAAACTAGAAAATGTAATGATGTGATTTTGTTACATATTCCTGTTTTATGTATTTAAAGTAAAAAAATAAATTAAAATATATGCGTAATTTGTTTTAAGAAACCTTATATTGAAGTAGATTTTAATAAATTTTAAGAAATAATGTTAATTGTGGCTCGTCATTCTTCAGCGAGGACTTATTCTGTTCATTCTTATTTTCAATTCGGTTCGTAGTGCTTTAGTCGCGCTTGTTACTTGTTATCTCATCTGGTACGAGTTTGAACTTTTGCAAATTACAGTAGCACAAGAACAAGTGATTCGTTTTTCTGGAATAATAAGTTTTTTTTTTGTGGGTGAAGAGAAATTGTTCGTGGTAAAAATGCAGTGGAATCAAACCATGTTCATTTGGTCTGTGATGTCCACTGTCCATGAAATGGTTTATGACGCAGACCTTAATATTATAAAAGGAAAAGTGCATACATTATCTTTCTTAATTTTCGTTGGCTGTTACGATCTCTCACTATAATTACTAATTTTGTTTATTTTATTTTTGCATCCCCTACATATCCTATAAATTTGTAACACGTATTCATTAACACTCTTTATATTATTTATACGTATGTGACAAATATATTTTATTATATGATAATCTACTTTTCAAATTTTGCATACCTACTTCTTCTATTTTCCATGACCAATATTTGTCATATGCATTATTCATTTTATTAATTGATTATATTGCAAAATATTGTTATACAACTAGCTTTATAAGAAACAATTTTTAATGCAAAAAAAGTTTAGTTTACACTTTACAGATTACAGCTTTGATGACAGCTATTTAAATTTGGCGCTAGTACGGTTCGTTCACAGCAAACTCTTTCAAGATGCAGTCAAGAAACCGGAAGCCTACTTTCAGGTTTTGTAATTCCCGGTCGATTTTGACGTCACGCTTTCGGAGTCAATCGACCGGGAATTACAAAACCTGAAAGTAGGCTTCCGGTTTCTTGACTGCATCTTGAAAGAGTTTATTGTGAACGAACCGAACTAGCGCTAAATTTAAATATCTGTCATTTGTCTTATTTGAAAACTAGAAAATATAATGATGTGATTTTGTTACATATTCCTGTTTTATATATTTAAAGTAAAAAAATAAATTAAAATATATGCGTAATTTGTTTTAAGAAACCTTATATTAAATTTTAATAAATTCCAAGAAATATTGGCTGGTAGCACAAGCCCTGTTCTATAAAACGCTGTTTTAAGAAATGTCAAATTCAAATTTCAATGTTTAATTTCACCCTTATGTGTAAAGAACGATTTTTTTAAAAATATTTGATTGAATACAACTATGCGCTGCTTCAAAATCATATTTTAATATATTTGATGTTATTTATTTTTGTTATTAAATAATGAAATTTGACATTTCTTAAAACAGTGTTTTAGTTAAAACAAGGCTTGTGCTACCAGCCAATGTTATTGTGGCTCTTGTCATTCTTCAGCGAGGACGAAAAGATTTTCCTCTGATTCTATAGTTATAGACCTAGCTATTGTTTAAAGGATTGGTATTCTGCACTTAGATCACTTATTCTGTCCGATTTTGAACTTTTGCAAACTACAGTGGCACAAGAAATAAGAATAAGTGATTCGTTTTTCTGCAATAATAAGTTTTTTTGTGGTATCGTGGTGAAAATGCAGTGCATAGCAAACACATACTAACATAATGATGCAGTGGAATCAAACCATGTTCATTTGGTCTGTGATGTCCATTGTCCATGAAATGATTTATGATGCAGACCTTAATATTATAAAAGGAAAAGTGCATACATTATCTTTCTTAATTTTCGTTGGCTGTTACGATCTCTCACTACAGTTACTAATTTTGTTTATTTCATTTTTGCATCCCCTACATACCCTATAAATTTGTAACACGTATTCATTAACACTCTTTATATTATTTATACGTATGTGACAAATATATTTTATGATATGATAACCTACTTTTCAAATTTTGCATACCTACTTCTTTTATTTTCCATGTCCAATATTTGTCATTTGCATTATTCATTTTATTAATTGATTATATTGCAAAATATTGTTATAAAATTAGCTTTATAAGAAACAATTTTTAATGCTAAAAAAGTTTTATTTACACTTTTCAGATTACAACTTTGATGACAGCTATTTAAATTTGGCGCAAGTACGGTTCGTTCACAACAAACTCTTTCAAGATGCAGTTAAGAAACCGGAAGCCTACTTTCAGGTTTTGTAATTCCCGGTCGATTTTGACGTCATCACTTTCGGAGTCAAAGTTAGCTCCCACATTTTTGGCGCAATAAAAAATATATAGAGTTCTGGGTAGATATAGAAGAGTTCTAGAGTTCCTGAAAGTATTAGCAATAGTTCTTATGTTTTAAGCCCATAATAGGGGTTTCAAAGTTTTCGGGCGCTAACATCACGCAGCGCCCACATTTCTGTAAAAAAAAAGAGTTCTGAGGGTGTCAATCGACTACAATAGAAGAGTTCTAGAGTTCCTTAAAGTATTAGCAATAGTTCTGAAGTTTTAAGCCCATAATAAGTTTTCGGGCACTAACTTCACGCAGCGCCCACATTCCAGTACAAAAGAGTTCTGTTGGTGTCAATTGACTAAAATAGAAGAGTTCTAGAGTTCCTTAAAATATTTTCAATAGTTCTGATCTTTTAAGCCCGCAATAAGGATTTCAAATTTCCGAATGGAGTTCTGTACAGCGTGTTACAATTCTGCGCCCAAATATATAAATTTAATAAACAAATGAACATATAGTATTATTTAACACTTGATTTTAGAGTTCCAAATAGAGTTCTATGTAGCGCTATAATAGTTCTGCCCGAAACTATGTAAATTTCCTTGCAAATGAACATATAGTATTACTTAACACTTGATTTGAGAGTTCCGAGTAGAGTTCTATGTAGCGCTAAAATAGTTCTGCCCGGAACTATGTAAATTTCCTTGCAAATGAACATATAGTATTACTTAACACTTAATTTGAGAGTTCCGAGTAGAGCTCTGTGTAGCGCTATAATAATTCTGCCCGGAACTGTGAATATTTCCAAGCAAATTAACTTAAAGTACTTTTTACACTTAATTTGAGAGTTTCGAATATAGTTCTGCGTAGCGCTATAATAGTTCTGCCCGGAACTGTGAAAATTTCCAAGCAAATTAACTTAAAGTACGTTTTTACACTTGATTTGAGAGTTGCAAATAACTTAAAGTATGAATTTACACTTAATTTGAGAGTTCCAAGCAGAGTTCTGTATAGCGCTGTAACAGTTCTGTCCGGAACTATGTAAATTTCCAAGCACGTGAAGTTATAGTACTATTTTACAAATAATTTGAGAGTTTCAAGTATTGTTCTGAATAGCGCTATAATAATAGTTATACAGTGGATTATATAAATTTCCAAGTAATTGAATTTAAATTATTTTACATATCATTTTACTTCTGTATAGCGCTGTAATAAATCTGATGTGGCCAGCACATGACCTATCGTCAATTTTTTTCCATAGTACTCTTATGAATTACCACTGCCGATTTATTGTTTGTGGTCGTAATTTAATGTTTTATTCTGATTAATATAAAAGGCTTAAATATCAAATTCGAAGGGAGTTAAAATTTATTTAAAATATATTTTCAATAAAATCTATTTAGAGCTTCATTTAAATAATATCCTTCTTCCGGTTTCATATTTGTAGCCAAAATTTAATGTGTTACTTTTATTGACATAAAAGCATTAAATACCAAGTTTGAAAAAAGTGAAAGTACGATTATATTTAAATATATTTTTTTCACCAAAATCTGTTAGCAGCTTGAAGTAAACCTAAGTACTTCATCCTTCATCATGTACTGTTAAAAACAGCGCCATCATAGACAACGTCTTTCAAACGAAAGACAAGGCTTTAAATTTCCTGGTTCAACTATACATTCTAAGAAACTTACACATTCTTTTATTAAAGTATCAATATGTATATATTTTTGACAATTACAATTTGATTATGTAGTTGCATAAAAGAAAATATTATTAGTGCTACAATATAAATCTACTCAATTATACATAGATTTGAATAGAAAAATATACATAAGCAACGAATGGCGCTGTTGTCTGTTCCCCCCTCCAATGACTCAGACAGGTTACAGTGTAGCGCAAGTGGCAAGTGTGATGCTGTATAGGGATTTATGTAAATAAAAATGTGTTGTGATTGCGTGTGATTTTTTTTTTTCACATAACGACGTGTATTACAAATACATTTTCTAGTAAATATCTATTTATGTTAATTTTTAGCTTGAATTTTGTATTCAATTTGTAAAGGATATTTTTATTATTATTATTATTTAATTATTATTATACACTCATGGACAATAATGTTAAATATTTTTATAATCTTCAGTTTTTATTTTATTTGAGATGTAAAACGGGTTAAGTGTTGGATTGCTTTAATTTTATATTAATTATCTATCGAAGAAATTGCAAATTAGTTTTGGTATGTAAAATTAAAACTTTAAAAGGGTAACAATAAAAGATTATTAACTGAACATTTTCAAAACTAACGTAGCTACAGAATAAAAAAATAGCTCATATGGTCGCGTTCACCCGACAGAACAGTTACGGAACTGTTGAGTAACATTCGGCTGAACGCACAATTTCTACCGGTCTCCTCGGAACATGTTGGACATATACCTATTAGAAAATATACCGCTGATTCAATCTTCTCAGCATGATCGACATCAAAGTACAGAGATATATATTTCTATCTCAACTTGTCCCCTTATTCAATTTGCGCATGCTCGAAGTCTGAATACTCTATTGGTTAAAAACAAAACCTTGAATTCTAATGAAAAACCGCGAATCTTTGAAAGTAATTTTATTCTTGACAAATATTATATTTGAAATTAAATTCGTAAAACATTTCAAAAACGACGACAGATATTTACTTACTACATAAATTTTCTATTATTTCGTTTATTAAAATAAAACATTTTTTATAAAATTTAAATTAGAATTAACAAAATAAATTTAAATACATTAAAATGATTTCCATTTGTATTTAACTTATACATTTCATCAACAAAGAATAACAACATTTTTGCTTGAATTTTCATATATATTAAATAATTAGTTCAAAATAAATAAAGTTCTAATTAGATGGTTATGCAAATATTGTAGTTAAAAAAAAAATAGCTTGAAAATACAAAATTACAAATTAAAATAACGAAAAAGTAAACATGCGAGGAACATTAAAGGAAGATGGGCCAGAATACAGCTGTCATTAATATTGTATTTTTTGTCGATTACATATTACAGTGATAATTATAATTTACAAATACATTACAAAAATAAACTTCAATACAATATGGTTTAATATTACCTACTTACGAATGCAGAGTAACTGCTGGAATTTTTGCACTGCACAAATAACACTTTAAAATATCCATTTGTCTTTCACACACGAACAAAATTCAATCAAACACGTGGAGGTTAGCCAAATTTTCTTCAACTTCAAGTTACCGCCAGCCAGATCTACCGCTGTCACACATAGCCAATAGAAATGAGGTGTCCGAGCATGCGCACATTTAAAAAGGGTGCAAAACGAGATAGAACTATCAATATTGCTGTCGCTCTTTGCTAACCATGCCCACCACTCATTGTCAGAATACAAGCATTAGCGGTATATTTTCTAATAAGTATATGATGTTGGAGCGGGCGCCATTTTTAGTAGCACTCTTCATTTACACTCAGTCACGCCTGTGCAACGCAATGTAGTTTCCCTATCCTAGCTATGTCTCACAAATTTATCACGATAGAAAGAGAGAGCGGTGAGAGAGATGAAAGATCGGAGGCCGATGAGCGTATCGATTTACCTTTACATTCCCTTTGACATAAGGTTGTTTTGACGTTTGTGAAGTGTTTTGTATTCTAATTTAATATAAAATGGGGAAAAAATGTTTTGTACCGAACTGTAATAGTGGCTACGCGGCGTGTAAAGAAAAAGTTTCAATTTTTGGTGCTCCTAAAGATAAAGAAACATTGAAAATTTGGGTACGAAAAATACCTCGCAAAGACAGAGCGTTTTCTAATAAAGACTTTGTGTGCGCCAAACATTTTAAAGATGAGGAAATATTGAAAGAATGGACTGACGGCTTCAATCATGTTTGTACATTTAATCATATTTTTTACATTAATAAATTAAGTAAGAAAGAAAATGGGAAGTAAAACGAATATTTTCAGATTCCACACAAAATATTTCACTTGAAAAAAGGTGCTTATCCTACCATATTTCCAAACTGTCCAAATTATTTTAATGTTAATACCCCTAAAAAGAGACGTGAGATACTTAAATATGATACAATAAACAAAAAACGTAAGACAACCGACACCATGCTCGTATCGATGAGGATAATAATGAATCATTATTAACAGGTATCCGAGTACATCATGGTACTTTTATAAAAAAAATGTAGTCGTATCGACATGATCTCTATATTTTTTAGAAACAAATTTGGAAACTCCAACGACGTCTCCTTCACTTTTCAATTTAATTTTGAAAAATGATATTGTAATCACATTGCCTAACGAATTTTGGTCCTTGGGCAAAATAACAAATAATGGGAAACCATGCCTTGTATATTTAAAATTAATATTTTCGAATACAGAAGTTCCAGTAATTGAAAAGCAATTATTAATTACGGAATCTTTAGATGTAAAAATTGTTATTTACGGACAACAACTATTTAATATGGTATACAAAATAGTTTTACTAAATATTTCTAAAATTTTAGAAGAATTAGAAATATTAAATGTGTGCCAAGGCGTTAATTTAACAAATAGAAATATGATTATTAATGCTCAAAAACGAAAAAAATTATAACATTCTTTTATTTGTAGATATATTTGGATCTATTCAAGCTTACGATTTATTTGTAACAAATAAATTTTTAGAAACTCTTATGCCCATTTGCACCAACAAGGCTTAAATTTTAAGCCAGGCTTAAACAAAAAAATGCAAATCGAAATTTTGACAGCAATATATTATAATTCATTTGACTTTCATTGCAACGCAATATTGTCAATTTAAGTCAAATTTAATATTTAATCTACATTGGTGCAACCGGCCATTATTCAATTAAAATGTATATGTATACAGAAATCGAAATGTCCATATTTTTAAAAAAATAAATATCATACTATAGGAATGTAACTGAACTATAAAGTCTTAAAATTAATTATACATTGTCCTTTAAATAAAAATCAATAAAATATACACCGAAAGTCTTTTTATTTGAGAAATATTATGCATGATCTCATATAAACTACATAATCGCCAGCCGTACGTAGGCCTCCGATCTTCTGTCTCTCTCTTCGCTCGGCGATAAGAAAGTGTGCCGCTTTCCGCTGCTTCGTTGCAACTCCTCTAATAGTAGTTATATTATACTCCGTGCACTCAGTTGACAACTGTTTGCGCTACTTGGTGGTAAAATGGCGCAATTTACAACAAAATTTTATAATTTTAATAACACTGATTATGAGGTGTCAGAAACTGAAGAAATTCATACAAGACTTATAAATGGTAAGTAATTACTCAAAGTAGACAACTAAGTTCATTCATAATGAATCATTTATTTATAATCTTTTTTGAGGTAATTTACTTTTAAATTTAAAACAAAATATTTAACAGATAATTTTTCTACAACTGCTAGAATAAATAAATTGTAGTTTTGTCTATAGCAAGATTTTGATTTAAGGAAATTTTTTTGCAGAGCCAGATTTTGCGAAATTATATTTCACCCAGAACAACAATGAAATAGTTGGAGTTTCAGAAGAACCTCAACAAAACTCTACAAAAGAAGCCTTTTCTTGGAACAAGAAATCGACTTTATTATTAATTCAATTGTACAGCAACATGAAAATGCGTTTTCGAGATCCCAAAGTGAAAAAGAAACAGTTATGGAATGAGATTTGCCAAGCATTGGAGAGCCACGGATATGTGGGCGTTAACGAAGAAATGGTAGATAGGAAGTGGCGAAATTTAAAAAAGACATATAAGACAATAAAGGATAACAATATCAAGAAAAACACCGGTCGTGCACGAGTTCAGTGGGATCATTATGATATTTTTGAAGAAATTTACGCCGACGACAGGACGGTAAACTTTGGCCCAACAATTTCATCTATGGACATAACAGAACCAAAGCCTACGTCCATGCCATAGATTCCCTCCAATCATTCACATGAGTCGTTAGAAGGATTACCAATTGAAATAACCACACCAATACAAATGGCCATACCTACTGAAATAGTCAAACCAAATCAAATAGAAGCAACACCAGTTATTTCCGCAACACAAACGCCGACTCAGAAAAACAAAAGCGGAAGACAGTTGTACGCCTATAGGAAAAAAGCTCTACAGGTAGAAGAAGAACGAGTGCAGGAATTTAAAAAACTGCGGCTTGCTGTCGAAATAAGCAACGAAATACAAGAGAGAAGAAATACCTTGCTCGAAAAAATATTAAATAAATAATTACCATGTTATTTCTAATTAAGACATTTTTATTCTAGTTTTACAATCTGTTTATTTAAAATATGTTTCTTTGGAGAGAATCTCCGTTTTTGTTTTATAATTTATATATAAATTTACGAGTATGTACGTTACTTATAATATAATATTTATTATTTTCTTTATTAAAATATATTTACAATGGAAGCTCTTTTATTTTCTGCAGCCCCATTTCCTCTTCCAATATCATCAAAATTTGGTTCGTCTTCTAAATTATCGTCAAAGTTTTCCTCGAGCTCGTCGATATCATTATGATCAATAATGAAATTGTGCAATACGCAAGCTGCTGCAATTATATTGTTTCCTAATTCAAAATCTGAGATATCCAAATATTTCAATCTTCTGAATTTGCCTTTTAAAAGGCGAAATGCGCGCTCAATAATTGACCTTATTGAACTTAATTTAGTGTTGTATCTAACTTGCTCGTTTGATAAGTGGCCGTTATTTCTAAAAGGTGTCATTAAATTAACCATCAATGGATATGCAGCATCTCCAATCAAATGTAAATGCGGCGGCATAAGTAAATTAGCTTCGTCCGTTATCCTGCGGAAGAGTGGACTGTTCCTGAAAATCCTGGCATCGTGCATACGTCCTGGCATTCCGATGAACACATCGATGAATCTCGCACGATGGTCGCAAGTTCCTGAAAAAAGATCAAATAAGCAAAATAAAAAAATTTTAATATATAAAATATTTGTTTATTAATGATCAATCACCTTGTAAGACAATTGAATGAAACCCTTTTCTATTATAAAAATCATTTGCATTTCCAACAGGTTGTTTGCACGGTATGTGACAGCCATCTATGGCTCCTACAACTCCTGGAAAGCCATGTGAACGATTCTCGAAACACTAAAAATAGAATACATTTATTTTAAGAAG
Source organism: Ophonus ardosiacus (assembly GCA_943142095.1). Lineage (NCBI taxonomy): Eukaryota > Metazoa > Arthropoda > Insecta > Coleoptera > Carabidae > Ophonus > Ophonus ardosiacus. The sequence goes on from OW964839.1 coordinate 14,476,153, forward strand.
CATATAATAAAAAAATAATTAATCCAAATTGTCTACAACTACAAAATATTTATAAGTAGGTGCAACCATAATCATCTTTCTTTGTTCCTTATTAACGTCGCGGGATAGGAGTGTTATTTTGATTCTAAGCCGACTGATGGCAGCACAGTAGAAAATTTGTGCATCTGGTTGATGTCTAGGTTGTATAAGTGCAGCTGTAGCTACAGCCAATCAGAACAGTGTACCTTACTAGTTATAAATTACTTGAAAAGAAAGCCGGGATGGCCAGGGTGCATGTTTCGACCGAGGAAAACAAATTGTATAATATCAATGAAATACGTATCAAGTGACAAGGAAAAATAAAACAGTTATTATAATTCAAACATTTATTTGTGATTAAAAATGGAAATATCCTTGTTTATATTTTGAAATTAATATTTAAAAATAAAGTAATTGTCCATTATTTTGAACAATTGAGAGGAATAAATTCTACTGAGGTTCTCTGCATTTAAAGCCCTTCTGAATTCTTCGCAAAACAATTTCTGGTAGTATGCACTTCTTATAAAAATTAATAAGTTGATCTCTCATATGCTTTTCCCAAAATAAATCAATTTTCGATTTTCAAAATGAAAACAGGAGTATCTTTGTTAATAAAAATGATGAAATGTGTAATTGGCCTTGTATCTAAAATGAAATTTGTTTATTTCTAGACGAGCCTACGCTATTATTATTTTAAAAACTATTCAATATTTTTTTTACTAAATTTGGTATCTAGGGGTTTTTCGATATGACCGTTTCAACTAAAATATTTTCAAAGCAGTAGCACTTCCGGTTTAACCGGAAGTAGCCCCTAACTTTATTATTTTAAATAGAATGCTATATTTTTTATTTTACCATCGAATTCAGCAGAAAATTTTACATTCAACCTTTTTTTATTTTTTCTCTAAAAACGGCCACTTCTTTATCACTCTATATCTCGAGAATGGAATCGAATTTCTATAATCTGTAAAAACAGTTTTAAAAAGAAAGCTTTTGTTTACACTAATATAAATTAGCAACCGATAATTTTTGAAAAATTTAATTTCTACGTCAACGTAAAATTAAATTACAAAAAACTTAAGTTTTTCTAATTAAAAATTATCAACTTTCAACATGGGATATGCAACACAAACTAATTCTATTTTCTAAAGAAGAATTCATTTAAATAATAAAAAATGGAGTGTTCCATTTAAAACCAGTGTTTTTAAATTTCTTGTACTTCAACTGTGCTTTGAAAATATTTTAGTTGAAACTGGCATGTCGGAAACCTACTAGGTACTAAATTTCATAAAAAAAATATTGAATAGTTTTATAAATAATAATAGCGTAAGCTTGTCCTGTGACATTCTGTATACCGGGTGTCTACTTTTTTTATAACAAAAAAAAACATAATTAAATTTGATAGTAGTTCATCTCCATTTAAAACTGTAATAGAAAAGTTGAAACCCAGTATTACATAACATTTACCATCGGGACTTGCTGCTAGATATCCATTTTCTTCATCAATAAATAAACCCGAAGGAATAACTTTCTTATTAGTTTGATTTTCAAATATACGAATACCTATGTATTCGTTATCCAAACCGTATTTTATGTATTTTGTTATTATGTGGTTTTTAAATAAACAATCTCGTACCTAAACATCTTCTTTTACATACGCGGCCAAAAATTGACGATGTTAGTCTATTAGCTTCTTCAGTATCGTATACTAATTATGAATTACAATCCCTGTACAAGGATATCCCTAATTTAGTTTTTTTTTATAAAACCCAGTTGAACTGAACTTTAGATTAAAATACGCCAAAAAGAAAACAAAGGCCTTTATGATCAATGACACCGGGCGAGGGAAGTGTACCTGCATTTTGCACGTGTTCTTACAAGAAATATTTAATACCAGTTTCTTAGAATGTCTGATACCAATTATCCCAAATTGTTATACCTGTAAATACATATTTTAACAATGTCCCTTAGGTACATTTCATTTTAAAATTATTAAAATATCTTTCAGAACTCATATTATTAATTGGAAAAATACTACCTTTTTTAGTTTATGTTCTGTATTTATTAATTTAAACCCAACGTTTCGGCACCATAAACTGGTGCCTTCTTCAGGGGATACATTGACATTAATTTTTTAATTAACAAAAATAACAAGTAACCAAGGTAACAAGAAATATTCATAAATGTTACCTTTTTTATGTATGTCGAGAAGGTCTTGCAATAATTTTCGTATCTTCTTCTTCTTCTACAAGATTGAGCGAACATCATCGATCGATCAGATTGAACCAGCCTGAGAAATCGTCCGTTGCAGAACATGCCTTGGAAGAATTCCACCAAATAAAGTTTGAAGATAGGAAAATTATTGCAAGACCTTCTCGACTTAACAACAGATTAATAAGAGAAGCCATTGAGATTTATAAAACAAGAAATATCAATCTCAATCATTGTGACGGATTAGAACTTAGTCGCGCATGGCTTCCAATATTAAATATGTTGTAATTTGTAATATGTATACAATTTTTTATAAACTTTTTCTAACATCTGTTTATAAAGAGTACGGCTGCGGTATTTCGCTACCGATAAAGCGTGTCTGAGTTATACAGATCACTTCCCTGCCAGTTTTTGGGACGGTTTTTCCTCTGGCAAAAAGAGATTTTTTCCTGAGAAGATGCATGTTCGCCGTCCATGTTATTGCCGGGCATGCATATATTGTCTAGAAAATTGTATACATAAAAAAGGTAACATTTATGAATATTTCTTGTTACCTTGGTTACTTGTTATTTTTGTTAATTAAAAAATTAATGTCAATGTATCCCCTGAAGAAGGCACCAGTTTATGGTGCCGAAACGTTGGGTTTAAATTAATAAATACAGAACATAAACTAAAAAAGGTAGTATTTTTCCAATTTACATTTCACTTTGTTCAGATAAAGTTTTGCTTTCATTATACATCACATAATAAATACATAAACTTTTATCTTTTGAAGTACATATTTTCCAAATTTTTATATTATATGATACGATTACTATACGATAACTAGAAAATGTTTTATTATCATTGGTTGGAAAAGTATTTTTACATAAATTATAAATACAAAGTTTGAGAAGAATTAAATCTTCGTTTTTTTTTTATATTTTTACTATTTTTTACAAAAAATTATGTAACTGATTTGTTAGTATTATAGTTTACATTATTTGCATTTAATATATTCCTATTTCTATATGCGATATGTACTACTGTTTTGTTTCTCCAAAGAAGAAGACACCTTATTTCGAGCTTCATTTCTGAAATAGGTTGAAGTTGCAGTGCTTTGATAAAAATATACATACTTGTATTTTACCTTTTCAAATTAATTTTCTTTGCTATTTTAGCTCTTTTACTTCTTTTGCGTTTTCCAAATTGAAAACCCATTTTTCACAACTCGAATAAAAACAATATAAATTCACGCAATGCCGATTTTCCTAAAAGGCTGAATAGGCTGCAGAAGCGATTGCAGTTTATTTCACTATTTCAATATTTTTCCCCTCTACGTAATCTAACAACTTAAGCCCCTCCCTAACTCCTCCTTATGTTCCATTTCGACAGCTCAAATTTCATGCGGCACGTGGTGGCGAAAGAGTAAACTAAATTTGCCTATAATTAACATTGGAAGAACATTTCAGAGAGTCCAGGCGCTGTAATTTTCATTTTAAAAAAATTAAAAAAATTCATGTGATTCTTGAGCCAAAGTTCTATATAGTGAGTATAATAATTACCCTATAAATTACCTCACAATCTATTTAAAAAATGTTTTTAAAGGTACAGATTTAGCATTGTTCAAATGTTGGCTTATTTTCTCAGAATTCAATCATATTATACAAATTCTATGTATCTAGCTATATTCAGTGTTTTCTTGTGATTCCTGTGATATCAACTTTTTAACATAAAACTGCTCCATATATGACTTGGATTCATTTATGTAAAAAATAATAATTTCAGATTTTAATGAATTCAACATTTTTTTTCTCATCAATAATACTATATACAATTTTTGAAAATGTGATTTTGAAATCATTGATCTCTCCTTAATTACTCCTATTATTTGCATTTTGAAATGTTTTTACAGTTTTGAGGAAAAAAATTGAGAACTTATCGCTAAATCATGATTTTGACTGGCGCGCAGCCTTAAGGAAAGCTCAAGGTAAAAATAAATTTACAACGGAAGAAGTTTGTTGATTGTCAGCATTCGGCCAGGTAATATATTGTTGTGTGAGATGGGCCAGAATTGACACAATTTCCTTAAAAATCTTATGCCCCGTACTTTTTGCAAGGCCAAACCTATCTCCAGCTGCTAAAAAGTTTTCGGGTTTTCTAAGTATCCACAAAGTAAACAGCAACTTTTTTTGCAATGGCAGAACAATATTTGGGTTCTGCATACGGTTTCCAACTACGATACTGAGTGCCTATAATTTGAGATATTTTATTTAGACAGTTATCACATAGCTATTTAAAAAATTATTATACTTAGATTATATTTAATGTTACGAGATTGTTTCTTACCTCAAAAGTAGCTCTAGACATCCGAAAATGTTCCTTAAATTGGATATCAGTGTACAAAGGAATTACAATTTCAAAATAATTTCTATTTCTTTGCACAACTACTCTTTCTTCTATATTTTGATCAATTGGCTGCGCTAAATCTTCAGTAATATTTAAAACCATGTTCAAATTGGGTCCATCATTTTCTTCCAATAAATATAAAATAATCTGCTCGTCCGCATTCATTTTACAAAAAAAAAAAAACACGATTAAGAAATCCACTTACTCCAGAATCTGATACAAATAAAAGACTGATTTTCTCAGTACTGACAGTTGTTTCAAATATGTGCGAGATGTCATCCTGCGTTACACCCACTTCAGCAAATATTACACCGTTCATCGGTACCAAGAGTCGCTACCAGAGCGATACAAAAGCGCTCCCACAACTAAAGTTTCGGGTGAACGCGACCAAATGCGTGATTTCTCCTTGAGTTTGAAAGATTTACATATAAAACAAAACTAACGATTAAATAGACAAAAATATTGTTCGTAATATCGTTCGTAATACTTCAAATATATGACACATAAATATCAAAATAAAAAAGCTTGTGTAAATATGATTAAAAATATGCAATGTTTTTGTTCGTGTCCATTATATACCATAAATATCAAAAAAAATGCGAAGCAAATTAAAGGCTTTTAAATTGCATTGTTTGTCATTGTAAGGTATGAAAGTAAGACATTTTATCATTTTGAAATTGTTTAAGCTATAGAAAATCAGTTAACTAAAATAATGCTTAATATTAAGTAAAACTAATTGTTGAAAAGAAATTAAAACATTTCACTGTTTGATTAACAAATTATTAAAATTTCATTGTAATAAGTATTATATGTGAAAAATAGAATTTCAAATTCAAGACAATGTGCAACAAATAAATAATGATTTTTTTCAATTTATTAGGTTCACGGAAAAGACTAACTGGAAGAACTTTTACAAGCATTGCCTGATTCGTCATTTGAAGACATTATTTCAAATATTAAATTATTTTATGTTAGTGTAGTTTTTCTTTTTCATTTTATTTTAATTTCATTTCTGCTTAAGTTGCTATTTTGTTATTGCAACAAAAATGTATGATATTGTAGAATTGAAACGACTTTTGAGTTTAGAGGAATTTAAAGTTATAAACGATGATGGCAGGGTATTACTACCATCCCATGAAGTATATCAATAAATCTCGGTTGCCATGATTAACTTTGGGTCACCGATGAAACCTAAACATGTTTACACAACTATAAAAAATGATCGCCATGATATATTTCAGTATGTTAGAAGCATATTTTTTCATAATACCGCAGATAAAATTGAACGTGATGTTTCACCTGAATGTACAAACGATAGCAATTTTCAGTTGTTACCACCGTTATTTAATTAAATTAAATTAAAACAAGGTAAATGGACAAATATATTAGCTGATAAAATTTTTAAGCAACAAAAAATACCTTGTGCATTTAGTTTTAAATCGGCTAAAGTTAGCAAAACTATAAATTCGAAATATTACGCTAAATGCAATGAATGTAAATCCAGATTACAAGGAATTCTTTTGGAAAAACCGAAAAAAAATCACGACGTTTTCTTTGAATGTAAAGTAACGAATCAAGATTTTACATTTCAACATTTACGCCAAAGACAACTTAGAGGCGCTAGGAGACGACAGATTGCTCAAGAACTGATAAGTGGACGCAAACCTGCTGCAGTATGGTCAAATGAACAAGCAAATGCAAATTTGGCATTTGGTGATTTCATTCCACCAACACAACCAAATTCAAATGTTTACGGAAGGCTAAACAAGAAGAAATTGACCTACAATTAGGGTTAACGAGTACAGACCCTGTCATGAATTTACGAATAGCAAAACATTCAACATTGAAGAATTCTATTCATGCTATCGGAGCAGATCCATTTTATTGCATGTACTGGTTACCAGAGCAAAGACTTTTACATAAAATTTGTTATGAAAACACTGGAACATTTTATGATACTGTTGATGCAACTGGAGGTATAGCATTAAAAATTCCTGTGCCATTTGAAAAAGACGTAGCGCGTATGATGAATGTAAAGTCAAAATACATATATCTCTATTGTAACGCGACATACCTGCCCTCGTCTAATTGAAGGTTGTACTTACCCTACGTTGTGTTTATATTAAATAAGTAACCCTTACCTCGTTCGTAATACAGAGTAGCTGTTAAAAGTGGGGGAATCGGGACAGGTATTTGACAAAATTAAAGAATAATGTTCTCTCCAAAAAGCAGACAGAATATGTCAGCTTTGTGCATTTATTGAAAATTAACCCATTAACGACGTCTGTACTCAATTGAGTACACTTACATTTTATGTTGTAGCGTGCCATCCATTTCTACACTGAGTTACAGAAAAATAATTGGTGCTTTGAGTCAACGGCTGGTACTGTTAATTTCGTACTACGTAATTGGTTTTATTAGCAACAAATAAGGTTTTTTTTTGTGAATTCCGCTAATTTTTAATTTTATTTTGTCGCTTTGTATGATACAGAAGTGTAATGTGTTAGGTATAAAAAAAATTGTATTTTTTTTCTCTATAATATGCACCAATTGCTTTTGCTATAAATTAATACAGACTCTTTTGGCAGCTATTTTTATATGCTATAGCCCTTAGATGTTTTAAAATTTATACCCTTTATAACCGATGAGTGCAAATTTATATGTTTGGATATTTTTCTTTTAAAATTTAATTTGTCTCGAAAACTACAAACACCCTATTTACAAGAAATATATAATTGAAATGTATTCACGGCCGTGTAAAATTACATCGTGGGGCCGGATGACGCCCTCAGACCGCCAGTTTGAGACCATTGACCTGTACAATAAATTTGATATATAAATTGCCCTGTTACATTATATTTCTTTGTTCTTAGGAGGGAGGAAAAGGAGAAATCTGCTGACAGAAATTAATGTGCGAAATAAGAACCAGCTTACTCCACGGAAGGCACATTTATATAAAACCACGGTGGAATTACGTAACCAAAACAATAAAATGGCTAAACGGTGTTTGTCGTATAAACAACGCATATGTGCTGCAGAGGCAATGGCGGAGACTGATTTTTTCCAAAAATTACTTCAATCTGTCGACAAATTGACATACAATTATATTTTATGTCAAATGAGAAATAAAAAATTGAAGCCAAAAGGTCGCAGATTTACCACGGAAGATAAAATAATGGCCTTGTCATTATATAAACAGAGTGGGAAAGGGTACCGACTTTTATCAAAAATGTTTGCCCTGCCCTCCAGGAAAACAATGATGTCACTACTGACAAAAATACCTTTCAATACTGGTATAAATAATACAATTTTTATTAATTTAAAAAATACAGTCAGGAAACTGAAGACAAAAGAAAAATACTGTACACTAGTATTTGATGAAATGTCCATCGCCCCTAATCTACAATATAACGCCCATATTGATGAAATAACCGGTTTTGAAGATTTGGGAGGGAACAACAGAAAAATGGAATTTTCCGACCATGCGTTAGTTTTTATGGTCCGCGGTATATACAGTAAATACAAGCAGCCAGTTGCGTACTACTTTACGCGCAGTGAAACTAATAGTATCAACTTGGTAAGAATAGTTAAAGAAGTTATTAGAGCAGTACGTAGTACTGGACTACATATAGTAGCAACAGTTTCTGACCAAGCCCAAACAAATACAGCCGCAATAAATTATTTAAGAAGGGAAACTCTCAACGAGTACAGCAGGAAAGGAGAGGAATTCCGGGGATTAGGGTTTGAGGTGGATGGACAAGAAATTATCCATTTGTATGACTTTCCTCATTTGTTGAAAGGTAGAAATAACCTTCTAGTAAAAGATGCCAATTTAAACAAGATGGAGAAGAAAAGACAGCAAAATGGAGTCATGTCGTGGAATTGTATAATTACGACAAATGTGCCGTCGAAGATGATTTCCGGTTACTACCAAAATTAACGGATTACCATGTAATTGAAAAGAAAATTAAAAAAATGAAGGTTGCGTATGCCGCACAAGTTATGAGCCAGCGGGTTTCATCAATTATGCGACGACTTGCAGAAATATCCCGTGAGTATATACGAGTATTTACTATATTTGTTTTATTAGATATATCTCTAACAAATAAACAGTTACCTACTTATAGTTTTTGCCAAGTAGTTAATAAAAAACAGTTTCAAACATCAAAATTGAATAAAATAATTTTAAATTATTCATCATTTCCGAATCATACAGCAACTTATGATACCGGTCTAGAGTAATGCTGATAGGATTATATTTTCTTAGAGGCGACGGCAATAAAATCATCGATCCAGCTGCCACCCAAACTGCAGACTTTCTTCTTCTGGTGGATCGGCTGTTTGACAGTGTCAATGGCAGTTCCGTGACAGTCAGAAACGGGAAGAACTTCCGGTGTGCGATGACTCGGAATTCGAGGCGTCAAACTTTGGGATGAGGCAATAAAAGTTTTGGAGACAGTAAGATTTGTGTGTCCCAAATCTAAAAAATTAGTAGTAATTGCGTCTGTGAAAAATTTTATTCAAAATTTAAAATGTTTTAAATATTTGGCTATTAAATTATTTTCATTTGGGTTTAAATTTATTAATATGCGTTCTTTTAATCAAGATCCTTTGGAAAACTTTTTTGGGCAAATGAGAAGCCATGCTGCAAGACATACAAATCCTACTGCCTCTTCTTTTAGAACCTCATTCAAAGCTTTGCTGCTCAATAATTTCGTGTCGTCGCATTCCGTAGGTTCTAACTGTGAAGCTGACGAAACAAGCGGAGCCTTGTCAACACTCCAAAATTTTATTTAGGAGAGCGCGCCTACGGAAGTTCATCCACCAGTTCAACCAGAAATTAGTTCCAGTGAAGATTTTTCTTTGGAGGAAGGAGAAGATGCTACAGAGCCAACCAAATATGTTTCTGGGTATATTGCCAAAAAAATTATGAAAAAAATCAAATGTACTAAATGTAAAGAAATTTTTAAAGGAAAGAGGGATGAAAATTCCATTATTTCTAGTCGGGAGTATGCTACAAATAGCTTGTTTCACCCAAGTCAGGATTTCATAAATTTTATTAATAAAACAAAAATTTTATTTAATAAATTTATTGCTACCACAGCAGATAAAAAAAATGTTCTGTTTATCCTTACAAAGTATATAATTTCTAATATTCCAAATATATTTATTTGCGAGGTACATGAAACATTATTAGAGGATGTAATAAAATTAACATGTAAGTTTTTGTTATTTACCTATGTAAATCAAATAAATAAATTATTAAACGGCAAATTATGTAACATTAAAACAAATGATGTAAAAAAGAAAGCTGAAATGTATTGTAAACGTAAACAAACTTATATGTTAAAAATAAAGAAATAAATTTTATAACATTTGTTTTTCAATTATTCTATTCCTCTTAAATTTAAATTCTAACTAGGAAGGGCGCGGAATTTTGTGGCTATAATAATTCAGCGCTCACACACCGTAGCGCCACAATCGCAATTTCCAATCGCTAGCGTTTACATGTAGACTTCGCATAGTACGTTAGTATATGTTTTCTATGGTGCCATCTATTGAAAATTCCGTGCCCGACTATGTCTAGAAATATATTACAGATGGCACTGATTCCATATAACCTATAAATTTGGTTCTTCCTGTTGTACCGTATGTTCGGGTGCCATTACACTTTTGGCGAATTTGGTACTCCTACAAGAGATTAATATTCCGAAGATTACAGTAATTAGTTTATAAAATTATTCTTGAAATTTGTGTTATTTTAATCAATAACACATCCTTTTATAGGTCAGTATTATTGTTTTTATATTTTTTAGTACATACTAATTATAATACGCATTAAAATTTCATTGTACTCGGACGAGTACACCAGGCAGCTGTGTATCTTTTAGATATAAGAATATTAAAATCACTTCCAGTGTTTAGAAGAAGCATTGGCTGAATTATCAAATAATGATTTGCAAGATTTAGAAGAAATTCCAATAAATATTATACCCCCTTCCCCAGATATATTGACCGACGAAGACGGAAATCTAAGGGATCACAATCTTCCCTTTGATATTCCAGGTTCCATTGAAATTGATTTTTTTACTGATTCTGAAGATGATGTGCCTCTAACGGTAATAAGAGATCGATGCAGGCAAAAGGAATCATCATCCAGTAAAGATCGTAGAAAACCGTCTTCAGTTTCTGGTAACTCACATTCTACTATTGATATAGCACCAGAAGGCGAATCAATCGTTTACGTGCCTTTTGAAGAGCCGAAGTGGGTAAAAGTTGATCCAGTTTATACCAAATTTGGTGCAAATAACAATGTATACACTGAAAACTACTCTAAAGTTTTAGGTGATTTGAATGGATATACTCCACGTCAAATATTTGAGAAATTATTCACTGAAGACATTTTTGAGTTTATTGTAGCTCAGTCACAGATTTATGCAGCACAAAAGAACAATCACGTTTACAGTTTCTGTAAATGATATACGTACATTTATTGGAATACTTTTATTGACTGGTTATCACAGCGTTCCCCAAGAAAGAATGTATTGGTCACGTGATGAGGATCTGGGTATTCCTGCTATAAAGAACACAATGTCTAGAGACCGTTTTCTGGAAATTAAAAAATATCTTCATTTGGCAGACAACAGTATGATAGGATCATCAACAGATAAAATGTATAAAATCAGGCCTCTGACTGACCGTCTTATTAAAAATTATTGTCAGTGGGGAGTATTCCATAAAGACTTATCAATAGATGAATCCATGGTAAAGTATTTTGGAGGCCATCCCGCTAAACAATTTTTGAAAGGTAAGCCAGTTAGGTTTGGCTACAAGAACTGGGTTTTGAGTAGCTCAACTGGATATTGCTATAATTTCAATGTATATTGCGGAAAAGAAAATAATGAGCGAAAAATTCCATTAGGTGCGTATGTGATACTAAATTTACTATCTTATGTTGAAGAACCCAGTAAGCACGTCGTATTTTTTGACAATTATTTTTCAACGTACGGTTTACTAGTAACTCTAAAACATAAAGGATTTAGAGCAACAGGAACAATACGTGAAAATAGAACAAAGAATTGTCCATTAGTACCTAATAAAGAATTTTCAAAGAAGAATCGTGGTTGTTATGATTGGAGGTTTGACACACAAAATGAGCTGCTTTGTGTGAAATGGAAAGACAACAGCGTGTGCACTATGATCAGCAATTATGATTCAGTAGAATCGCTTGTAAAAATTAAAAGATGGTCAAGGGAAATGAAAAAGAAAGTAGATACTGATCAACCAAAATTATTCCGTACATATAATGCAGGAATGGGAGGTGTTGACCTTCTTGATCAGGCAATATCGAACTACAGAATTGCCATAAGAGGCAAAAAATGGTGGTGGGTCTTGTTTACATACATGATTGATATGACATTAGTAAATGCATGGAACCTTCATCGTTTGACTGCCGACGATAATATGTCTTTATTACAATTTCGTAGACAAGTAGCTAGATCGTACTTACAAGATAGCAATAGTCAACCTAAGAAAAAATATATTTCACCGAAATCTTTGCCGGAGGGACTTTCATTTGCCGGTGAAGGACATTTTCCAAAGAAGATAGTGAATCAACTGCGTTGTTGCATGTGCAGCTCACGAGTTCGCTGGCAATGCAAAAAATGTGAAAAAACTATGTTTATTGAAAAAGACTGTTTTGAAATTTTTCATACGAAACAACATTAAAGTTAACTGAGAAATGCCTGGTGTACTCAATTGAGTACACCCCCTAAATTCGGATATAAATAAATAAAAACTTTTTGTTCTTCATTTATATGTTTTATTACCCCCTGGATCTCTAAAATTTCCAATATAAACAAAAACTATTCAATCAAATTGTTTTTGGCGTTAATGGGTTAATCATGGAAGTAAATACCAAATAACATGAGAAATACAATTGAGTGTAATGGTTTGAACATGACACCCCGCTGTGGAAAGGTCCGCTTTCCGGCATTCGCCTTACGTACGAGGGAAACCACAGCTAAAACCCCGCACAGAGAGACATCCTGACACAATTTCAACAAATAATTTATAACAAATTCAATATAGTAACAATGATACGTTGTCACAATAATTTAATATGAACAACATTGCAAATAGACATTAATTAGACCGCTATATTGATAGCCAATTACAATCGTAATCGTGTACATGTATGTGAGTGTGTAGGTGGGGTAAGCTCGGTTTGTCCGAGGTTACCGTGGCGCTACATGCCGATTTTTCGTAGATAGCGAGGGTTCAGCAACGCTATTTTGGGTTCGCGGCTAAGCCGCCTCACCCTGATGGCAGAATAACCAATGTAGCCGGATTATTCGCTCGACGTGTGACTGAGTCACCCCGCCGTATGTACTTTTGAGTACCTGTGTCGCACTCGCCGGCTGTGTATTAGGTAATTTATACCCAAGTGAACGTGGACAAGCCAGCGTTCGGTGCTGATACGGCACACATCTTGAGCTTGACAACCAATATCAGGTCATGTATTGTAACAATTGTTACAATTTATCTTGTTGTATTTATATGTTCGCGCGCGTAGCAATTAGGGATATTCATCGGGGCCGCACTGCGCGGGATTGAGAGACGACACGGGCGAACGGTTTGGTTTGCTCTCTCTTCTTGCTTGACCCTGACGTAGTGAAGACGATATTTTTATGTGATCTATAGAATTGAAAATTGAGTTGAGATCTTATACAGTAGTATGTACTCTGAGACTTGATATTTTTACTTGTACAGGTGAGTTCTTTGCAATACTTTGGCTTTAGTTATGTCTTTTTTTCAAATATTTGAGAGTTTAGCGATATTGCGTAGTGTCGTGTCACATGTACTAGTAAAAATTGATGCGTCATCATGTATTTAGATGTGTAAATCTTTTCAAAATTTATTTGCAGGCTTTTGTTAGCAATCATACACGTAAATTATTTCATTTATGTAGAATTTTGGTATATTTTCACAATTTGCAACTCTATAGATCGCATTAAATCTCTCTTCATGCACGTGATAACTCAAAATTCCGTTTCGACAATGCTACATACAATTAGTAATTCAGTTTAAAATTTTTGCCCTTTTTATCGAGATTATTAACCGTAAAATCTCCTAGACCCACGCGTCATCGCACGCCATCAACTTTGCTGATTCCTCCACAAATGTTAAGTAGATCAGTTTAAATTTTATGTCATTATTTTGAGATTATTGACAGTAAAATCTCCTAGGTCCACGCGTCATCGCACGCTATCAATTTTGCGTATTTTGCTACAAAGTTAAGTAGTGCAGTTTAAATATTATTTTTATTATTTTTGAGATTAATAATTAATCTCCGTTACGGCATCCATAGCGTGCCATTTTTCCCTAAATCCCAGTCCTGAATCCTTCATCCATTTTCTGAAATGAGTGGTGAGAGATTGTATGAATGATTGAGTAACTAGATTTTTTTTATACGTCCTAGAGCGCGGTAGGTTCAGTGACCTCTTAGTTACCGCACGAGTCGTGTGCTTAAATTTTTGTTCATATTTTTGGGGTTTGTTCAGTGTAGCGCTTTCGAGAAAATTTTGGAAATTTCTGGTTATTACTATTTCTCGGCGCGGTTGCACACGTTACTCATACTCTACTACGTGGGAGTAAATTTTGTATTTTTCCAAGTTTTATATAGAAATATTTTGGGGATAAAAATTTTTTGAGGAGAATTCAAATTTACGTATCAAAATTTAGTTACATAACGTAGGCTATTTTTTATTAAATTGTCACTTGCAGCTGCTCTTTTCTACTTCTTATTCTTGCTTGTTCTTTCTTCTCTAGTTATAAAATTTTGACTAATTGTTTGCATTATTGCTCTTGTAAATATTTATCAGTTTTGAAATATTGTTCAGTTACCGCACAATCTAGGCCGTATTTTTTAACTTTTATTATTGTGAAGTACAGAGTACTGGCGAATAATATTTCCAGGGAATATAGAGGAGGCTGTTTGGGGAGGAGTCCTGTATTTTGTTGAGACCTACTGGCTATCGCCGATCCCACCGAGACCTACCAGTCGGGACAGTTCCCAGAGCTGAAGTTATACCTCTAGTTGCCCAGGGCACGACGCTACCACCGGGCATAGCTCTGCCTCGCATTTTGCTGTATTTGAGAGCAGGCCGAAATTATCACCGAATTGAGAGACGAGCTTCCAGCCCTACGTGCACCTCCTCGAAGCAGACGCCCAGCGCGTTCCCGCAGGCCGTCCACAGTCCCAACAGGCTCTTCCTCAACAGTTTTTCCGAGAAGATCAACCTTAGCTAGATTTTATATGCGAAAATTATCTTGCCAGTTAACCAGTTATTTTTGTACACCGTTGGCCTCAGGTAATAAACTTTATGCAAATTTTTATTATATTTTTCATCACTGGGCGTGTAGTACCAGTTATAGTTCCTTTCCTTTCACTACGCTGGCGCTCAAAGTCACCGTATTCTGGAGTGTATTTGTAGTTGATAATTTGTTAAATATTTTATTTTCAATTTTTGCTGGGCAAACATCCCTCCAGTATACGCTATCTTATAAAACCCGTACCCCGACCCCCGCAACCAGACTGAATAAGTTAGCCGTCAGCAACTTTATTGTGTGTGATCAGGTAGGTGTACATTTGTGTATCTTGAACTTATTTAGTCACTTTGTTAATATTATTTTTGACGTACCCTTCGGTCACAGTATATAAAAATTAATTATATCATTGTGACAACAACAAGCCGTTATTTATTAGTATATTTACCGTGAGTGATACAGTTTACAAAAACCAACCCAATACTGTCAGTACTCGTCACGCTCGCATGAAACTGTAGCTCTGTGCAAAAAGATAAGTTGTTTATAACTTGTCCAAAATAAATTCGCCGTGGGTGGAAAAAAGGGGGGAAAAGCCGACGTGCCTGACATAGCCATAGCAGCTGAACGGGTGGAAAAAAGGGGGGAAAACCGACGTGCCTGACATAGCCATAGCAGCTGAACGGGTGGAAAAAAGGGGGGGAAACCCGACGTACCTGACAGCCATAGCAGCTGAACGGGTGGATAAAAAAGGGGGGAAACCCGACGTGCCTGACATAGCCATAGCAGCTGAACGGGTGGAAATTGTGAAGGTATTGGAAAGCGGTATCGAGGAGGGACCTGGAGAACTTACCTGGGACAAGCCAAGAGTAAAATTTGGATGAATCCAGAAACTCGGGTTACCCAACGTGTCAACCACGCCAGAGGTCCAAGCTCTAGGATGCCAGAAGCCCGGGTTACTCAACATGTCAACCATGCCAGAGGTCCAGGATCTGGGAGTCCTGCCGAAGCAAGACTGATGAGTGTAGCTTCAGACCTCGTATTTAAACTCAAATATCCCTCTTGTCTCTTTCTAAAACTAGGGTGTTTCGGGGGTAGGCGCTACGTCACCGGTGTGGGTGGTTAGTGTGTGGTTGATACTTCGCAGATGTCCTAGCCCTGTGACGCCGGCTCAAGTGGTTTCACTATCTCGTCTTAACGGCCGAACTCGAATCCTTTGTCTCCTAGTGACATAAGACACACAAAAAACAACAACAAATATTTACGCAATGGCCATTGCAACAAAATATATTTTCAATAAACAAATAAATATATTGTCGTACTACAATTAATAATAATAATAATAATAATAATAATAATAATAATAATAATAAAAATAACAATAATAATATTTATAGCGTATCGTCTCAGTATCAATATATGTGTGTTCAAGTTGATAACGAGCAGTTAAATCAAAAATCAAGAAAAAGCTTTCCTGTATATCAAATGCTTTCTGCGCAACATAATGCGTCATTTTTAACTTTTTTTTTTTAATATTGAGGTCAGGAGCGCCACGGCCAAAAATTATGGTTACTGATTTTGGAATGGCTTTATTAATTGGTATTGCAAGTTCATTTTCTAAATGCTCAGATTTGAAAGACTACTTAAAAAAATGTCACGACCACATCATATTGGGTGAAAAAGTGAAACTTCCATCTTGCATTTTGCGACTTGACGCGAGCCATTTTATAGCACAGATCGCTAGATGGAAATGTCTCAGAGGCGAGAGGTCGCACGTTAGACAATTTTATTTGCGCGTATTGGGACATGTGTATATGATAAGCGATATAAATCAAATTCGAAGAACACTACATGCACTTCTGGTCGTTGCAGACAGCCAGCACATAGGAACAAAATCTGATGGAGAAGAATATGTTTCGACCAAATATCTTAATTATTTAGAGAGTGTAATTCGAGGAACAAGTAATATATCGGAGCCGACACATGAAGAAGCAGAAGGAAATGAGAAAAAAGAAGAAAGTTACAGAATAGAACTGATTACAGATACAGAGGATTCAACAGTGAGTTCTTGGATTGAGTGGACAAAGTCTTTAGGCAGTTCCGCTCGGGAAATCACGGAACAAACTTTCGATGATAGCATTTATAATGTCAATCCATATAACATTCCAAGAGCAGTAGAAATGTTATAACGATTAATGTACTATCTCCCATTATGGACTACAGTAATGTATTCAAGTTTGGGCATTGATGTATCCATTAGATCTCCATCTGCTGTCGAAGCTGAATTTTCAATAACAAAAACAATTGCTTTCGACCGTTTGCCCAAGCGAGCTGACAATTTCGTCTCACATCATCTTTCGTGGTTACAAGGTGAACTAAAACAACTTGCGCTGTTGATTTTAAACAAAAAACCACATATGTTACCTACCTCTAATGAAATTTTCAAACAGCACAATGAAAATGTTAGGCATCAAGAAAATTTGCAAAATCATTTTAATGAAGATGAAAACTGGCGTGGTAAAATCGAAGCAAAAAGGCAAGAAAGTACACAGACCAATTCATCTGAAGACGAATCGCAAAAAAATTTAAAGTGTTATATTCCCAATGACAATAATAGCAAGAGTACATTAAAAGAAAACTGTCAATTCAAATTCAATAATAAGGAAGATACAAGGAAAACCAGTGCCGATTTCACTATTTCAGAAAATGATACCAACAAAATATGGAAACATTTGAAGAAAAGATTTACGAAAACAATACTTTAAACATACATACATACATACATAAAATCACGGGTTTCCCACTTAGTGGGTTAGCAAAAATCCGAAAACAATAAGAAAAGGGATGAAAGTAAGAGCTCCACTGAATCACTTAACTCTTTATAAACATTCTTCTTTCGCCTTTTCCAAAATCATCATAACATTCATACAAGAACATATTAATGTGACCGATTTTCGGTAGTGAATAACCGCATCCGGACCACAATAATAGTTACGAAACAATCATCCTTCGCCACACATTCCTATCCATGCACACTTCTTTCACCTCAGCCACATTCAAAAACGTATTCATACATAATAACATATTAAAGTGACCGATTTTCGGTAGCGAATAACCGAATCCGGACCACATTAATAGTTACACAAAAATCATCTATCGCTCCACATTCCTGTACAAACAAAGTTCAGCTGTCTCTCCATTCTCATAAAACATTCTTACTGACCATACATCTTCACACCACAATAATTACGAAACAATCATCCTTCGCCACACATTCCTATCCAGGCATACTTCTTTCGCCTCAGCCACATTCATAATCGTATTCATACATGCTCTTCTTCTCTTTCCACTCGGAAACTTACGCTCCTTCAAAACACTACCAATCACATCCATCCACTTACACACTGGACGGCCACGCAATCGAACACCCTCAACTTTACCAACATATATGCGTTTTACAAGTCGTTCACTCATCATTCTCCCCACATGACCAAACCATCTCAACTGACTCACTCCAACTCTCGTAACTACATTCTTCCTAACCATACATTCTTCATACACCAAATTATTCCTCACGCGATCCCGTCTTGTATACCCACAAATACCACGTAAATACCTCATTTCCACAGCAGTCACTTTACTTTTATGCTTTCTCGTCCATGCCCAACATTCACTTCCATACATACCAGCACTCCATTATACACACTTAACCGAGCTTCTCTAGATACGTTTACGTTACGAGCAAACGTGCCCGGAGCACCCATTACCTTACATCCCGCACTCACCCTCTTATCAATTTCACGGTCAATTCGTCCATCCCTCGACATCATGCTACCCAAATATACAAACTCATTCACCTGCTCCAGTTTTACTCCATTCACCAACACATTGCACTCAGTCACCAATTCACTCCTTTCATATACTAACACCTTAGATTTATCAACATTCAACAATAAATTCATACTTCTTCCAACTTCGTTTATTCTCTCTATCATTCTTCTCAGTTGCTCTTCATTTTCACTTAAGACAACTACATCATCCGCATACGCTAACGCAGGCACAATGCTTTCACCAATATGTACACCATCCAATCCACTCAACGCCTTCCGCAACAACACATCCATATACAAATTAAACAACCACGGAGACATACCACAACCCTGTTTAACACCTACATTTATACGAAACCAACTACTCAACCTACCATCTATTCTCACAGCAGCTTCACTACCCTCATACAACGCTCGAATCGCTCCCAACCAATTTCCATTCACGCCGTACTTTCTTAGTACACCCCACAAAGTATCTCTAAGAACACTATCATACGCCTTCTTTAAATCTAGAAAGCCACAGAACACCTTCTTGTTCTTGTCTAGTGACTTCTCTACAATCATACGACGAGCAAACAATTGATCGACACATCCCCTTTCAGGCAAAAAACCACCCTGAACGTCACTAATTTTTGAAATTGTTAAGGTTCGCACCTTATGAATTAAAACCTTACCAAAGAGTTTCCCTGCCACACTCAACAGACTTATCGCGCGAAAATTTGTACATTCACTCGAACTGCCTTTGCCTTTGAATAAAGGACAAATAACAGCTTTTTTCCAATCATCAGGAACTACACAACGTTTTAGACAAAATCTAAATAAATACATTAACCAATCAAATACTTTCTCTCCCCCATACTTCAACATCTCATTTGTAATCCCATCCAAACCCGCAGCCTTACCATTCCTTACACGCGCTAATGCATCACATACTTCATTTTCATCTATATCATAATCATATTCACTATCATTTTCACTTGCTGCTTCGCTACTATCATCCCTTTCAATCTCACCTCCGTACAAACCCTTAAAATACTCACACCATCTATTCCTTACGTCTGATTCATTCCACAATAACTCTCCATTCGCACTCTTCACAGCTTTCACAACTCAACCACTTCCACCCCGCAGTCTCTTCACACTCAACCAAAACAATCGTTTATTTGTACTAAAATCATTTGTCAACCTTTCACTCAACAAATCATCAAATTGTTTTTTACTTTCTCTCACCACTTGCTTCACCCATTTATTCTTCCTTCTATACTCTATCAAACATTCTTCGCGCAAACTCCCAGGCGAATCCTTTACATTTAAATACTTTAAATACGCCCTCTTTTTATCATCAATCGCTTCTTTCACCTGTTCGTTTCACCACGCATTTTTCGGACAACAGCCTAATCTACTTTCACCACAAACTTCTTTTGCACATTTAAGGAGGGAATCCTTAAATTTCTTCCAAACTTCATTTATATTACAATCATAATTAGGCTCACATTCAGGCATGGATTCATTCAACCTATCAACAAATTTTATCCTAACATCTTCATTTAAAAGGGCACAGGATTTCACACGAAACATTTGCCCAGAACCTTTCTCCTTCATTCGCCAAAATTTATTTAACCGCATTCGCGACACAACCAAATAATGATCATTCGTACCCAATTCAGCGCCTCTTTTCACACGCGTACCTACAATCATACTCCTCAAACGCTCATCATAGATTACAAAGTCAATTACACTACGTTTATTCTGAACCACATTTTCCCAGGTGTACATGTGAGCTAACTTATGCTTAAACATGGTATTCGAAATGAAGAGATTTCTTTCCAAACAAAATGAAACAATTCTCTTACCATTGTCATTCACTCGACAATCACCGAAACGTCCCAACACATTCTCTGATTCACTTCGTTTTACACCCACCCATCCATTCAAATCGCCACATACTATCACCCTCTCACCCGGATCACACAAATCAATTACATTATTTATCGACATCCAAAACTGATCTTTTTCAAGGTCATTTTCAGATTTTGTTGGACCATAAGCGGACACAACGAAGATTCGTATATAGCCTACCTTGAATCTCATCCAAGAAATTCTCGAAGAAATACAACTATAACTTCGTATAAACGGCTTCATTCTTTCACTCACAAGTATACCTACACCATGCTTAGCATGCTCAATCTCTCGAACTCCCGACCACAAACAAAAAATGTCATCCACTTCTACCTCACAACAACCTTTCCTCATTGTCTCAGTTACACACAAAACATCTACACTGTACATTCGCATTGCATTCATCAACTCATTCTCTTTGCCATTCACACTTCTGACATTCCACGTCCCGAATTTACAATCATCATACATTCTCCATTTATTCTTCATTTTACTATACAAAAAAGATAAGAAGGACAGAGTAGACAGAAAACGGATTTTTTCGGTAAGAGTAGAAGTCAAAGCAGTTTACCAGACTCGTCTTTGACTAAAGTATAAGAAAAGAATTTAAGTCAGCCTTTCATTTTTACATTAGTTTCCTATAAAATTTGGAAATAATTACTTTTTTTGTTTATTTATTTCCTTATAAAAAAAAAACTATTAAATGAATTTATGTATGTATATAATTCTGTATTTAGACAGCTGTCAAACTGTCAAAAATATAATAAATTATAATCTAGTTATGCTAAAACCGTAACTAATAAACAAAATCAAATTTTGAAAATTCAAATATATATATATAATATAAAAATTAAACGTAATATCAAATGTATTAGAAAGATAATACTTATCTGATAAACTTAGTAGTTGCTGATGGCGTAAAGACCAAAATTATCAATTAGATAGGCTTCGGTAATAAAAAACGGCCGATGAAACAGGAAGCAGTCTTGTTTGTTTCACAGCACACGTTTTTTTTTTTTTTAACGAATCCAAAAATATAAATACGACACAAAATGACAAAAAACTGCATCCAGGACAAACTAAAAATAATAAAAGAAATTACCTTCAAGACTGTCCTAATTGGGATTCTTTTAAAAGAACACATTACACAAGCCTGCCGCTAATTCCAAACGGACTAAATTCTCCCGAATTAAAAGTTGGTGGTATAAAATATTGCGTGAGTTTTACATGTGCTATTGATGCACTACTGACGATAATAATGCAAGGAATACGAATAAGTGAGTTTTCTGACTACCTTAAAATCATCTGATGCGCCCATTGCTAAACTTGCAATAGGCCTTACAGAAAAGAATAAAATAGAAAAGTATCATTACAAACAAAGGTTTGATATTTTATATTCATTAGACTACATAAAAAAAGGAATAAAAACGAGAAAAATGATTACAAAGGACGCAAATTCCAATATTGGAAGTGTGTACGAATCATTGTTTAATGATATATCATCTTACTCAATAACACTAATATGTGAAACATGCGATTCTCGGAATAAACGGTACTGTCATTACATTAATATCAATGTGCATGTACGTTTTGAAAAAGGCTACGAATATGTACAAATGGCTATTGATGAGATGAATGATTTCCAAACAAAACGTCTCTGTAAAACCTGCAAAAATTCGTATTTAATAACAAAGGAGTGTGGATCATTTATAATGATTGACATGACTATTGCTTCATGTTTACTCTACAGAAAAAAAATTCCTGTCGAAAACCGACAAAAATGTTTACTAGGTTCTATATCAAAATGCATAACAGTTGGATCAAAGTTATATGAGCTTGTTGGTGTAGCTCATTATATTTCTTTTGAAAAATCAAGTGGACATTATGTAGCATTTACATTCAATGGACAATTTTGGGAAAAGTATGATGACCTGACTACAAAAGTTACAAAAGCGACACAAGCTACAGAAGTTGAACCGAATCTGATATTATATGTAGAAAAGAATGCTTCAGATATTAAATAAGGTATAAAAATAAAAAATAGAATTATTATTTTTTTGTATACAAGGCTGTATAAAAATGTTATATTGTAAACAATAATAAAGATAATTAAACATATTAAAGAAAAAACGTACATACAGTTCATTCACTTTAGATTTTCTATGGTTCTGCGGAACTACCAAATAAATCGTAAAATAACACTTTTCCTCCATTTGCTAGAAAACTTATATAGTTCTGCGCAGAACTATCATGCCGCTATACAGAACTCTATCCGGAACACCAAAATTTTCAGTAAAATAGTACATTAAGTTAATTTGCTAGATATTTTATATAGAGGTAGGAAAAACTAATTTAGCGCTACGGAACAATAAAATCAAGTTCCGGGCAGAACTATTATAGCGCTATACAGAACTCTATTTGGAACTCCCAAATTAAAGTGTAAAATAATACTATAAGTTCATTTGCCAGGAAATTTACATAGTTCCGGGCAGAATTATTATAGCGCTAAACAGAATTCTACTTGGAACTCCCAAATTAAGTGTAAAATAATACTACAACGTCATTTGCAAGGAAATTTACATAGTTCCGGGCAGAACTATTATAGCGCTATACAGAACTTTACTTACTTGGAAGTCCCAAATTAAGTGTAAAATAATACTATAAGTTCATTTTTCAGGAAATTTACATAGTTCCGGGCAGAACTATTATAGCGCTATACAGAACTCTACTTGGAACTCCCAAATTAAGTGTAAAATAATACTACAAATTCATTTGATTGGAAATTTAGATAGTTCCGGGCAGAACTATCATAGCGCTATGCAGAACTCTGCTTGGAACTCCCAAATTAAGTGTAAAATAATACTACAAATTCATTTGATTGGAAATTTAGATAGTTCCGGGCAGAACTATTATAGCGCTATGCAGAACTCTGCTTGGAACTCCCAAATTAAGTGTAAAATAATACTACAAATTCATGTGATTGGAAATTTAGATAGTTCCGGGCAGAACTATTATAGCGCTATGCAGAACTCTGCTTGGAACTCCCAAATTAAGTGTAAAATAATACTACAAATTCATTTGATTGGAAATTTACATAGTTCCGGGCAGAACTATTATAGCGCTATACAGAACTATATTTGGAACTCTCAAATCAAGTGTTAAATAATACTACAAGTTCATTTGCGAGAAAATTTACATAGTTCCGGGCAGAACTATTATAGCGCTATACAGAACTCTACTTACTTGGAAGTCTCAAATCAAGTGTTAAATAATACTATAAGTTCATTTTTCAGGAAATTTACATAGTTCCGGGCAGAACTATTCTGCCGTCATAAGGAGAAGTGCGGCATCTACAAAAAATGTCTATATGAGTTTTTGGTATCGTTGGATTCAGTATCTAAATTCCTATTTATTGCAATAATAAAAATCTGTTGTGGCCAGCACAAGACCTCTCGCCATTTCCATATTAGACTATATAAGTATTGTATTGCACTTTGCCATCGAGCCGTCGTTTTATAACAAAATATTCCAGGACTTTACCCAAATATTGTTTTTTATTGTATTTAACATGTCTTCTACATACATATAATTCTAATTATATCTATTTTTCATTGTATGAGGGAGTTTCTAAATGTCACAAATTCTTCCAATTCATTAACCAGATTGGCGGTATTTCTGATGGATATATGCATATTACCTATAATTTCAAATATTTAATTAATAAAACAATAAGAAAGATTAAATGTACTTCCCAGAAATAGCTATCAAAATGTCACTAAAACTGTTGATTTTTGACACTGAAATCTGTCATTTACAAAATATATTATAAACATTTGACTTTGTCAACTGGTTTCCTTAGTGTAGTTTCGCCTACTCGACTTGTTATATCCCGATATTCTATATATTATAGCGCCTTTATCTCTAAATTTATAGAAGATATAATAAAAAATTTAAATGTATCAGGTGTAGAATTTTGTTCTTCAAAATTAGTAATATCAAAAATTTTCAAAAATTAATATTTGGAAGAATTTCTTTTAAAAACTACTACTTCCGGTTGTTCAATTGTTACCAAAACCTTTTCAGCTCTTCCCAGGAATGTCAGATTGAGGAATCCATAGTTAAACAGTTTTTAAGTCTTATAGTTTTTGAGGAATCGTGGCTACAACATCCAGACATACACACATACACACATCCACACACACACACACACACACAGACATCATTTTAAAAATGTTATAAACGGATTATAGGGACCTTAAATCGTGCTTATTCACTAAAATCTGGGTATGCAAATTTTAGCATGAATCCAATACCTCTCTTAGCGAGAGGTAAAAAAGGCGGCATCTCCACTTCTAAGACCGAAATCCCAACTACAGAATGCGGTTTCTGAATCAGTTTTTTGCTTGATCCTAAGGCAGAGAGCGGCATTTGTAAATAATTAAGGATAAACGCGGTTTCTGCTCGTAGATGCCGCGTTCTTCCTCAGTTTTTGTAGATGCCGCTTTTATGCTTCGAACGCATGCATAAACAGCTGCTCGTGTTGCAAAAGTGAATTGATAAGAAATAACTTGTATAATTTTTAAGCTTATGTTGCATTATTTTTGAAATTTGGAATTTTCTCTTTTAAGTGTAACGTGTAGTTATGTTTAACAAAAATAAAACCAACAGCCGCACCCAAAGAATGCTGGAAATGTGTTATTTGGAGAAGCATGAAAAGACAACCAATTCAAGTAAGTTCTATCATCATTTTCTATTATTTATTCTAGTGTTTACTCTGCAAATTGTGCATAGTACAATATTATGCATAATATTATTAGCAGCTAGGCTATTTATTATTATATTGAACCTTCGTATTTTCCGTATATTTCATTAAGAATAATTTACAGTTACTAAAGTGTTTATATTTCTTAAAACAGGGTCTTCCTCTATCAAGAATAATAACGCACAAACTGATGTGTGGGTACCAATCGATGAAAACGTTGAAAATATGGACTCAATGGAAAAAATAAATAAATTCGAAGGTAATTTTGTTTATATTCCAATATTTCGCTGCTTTTATCCTATTCAAATGTTTATGTTATTATTAATTATTATCACACTTTTGAAGATTTCTTGTCTATTGAAATTTATTACAGAAGTCTTTTTCTTTTCTACAGAATCGGCCGTTATGAGAAAAACTGATCATAGTGACGTACAAATACTACTACTGTCTACAATCCATGATAACGTGGAAAAGATGATTTCCATTGAAGACATTCACGATAACTCTAACACAATAACTGGTAAAGGTTTATTTCATTTCGCTAGTTTTAGTTTTTATTCGAATGTCCATGACATCAATTACTTGCTTTTCAAAATCCCTGGTCTTTTAAAATTAAATTTATTACAAAAGTATTTTTCTTTTTGATATAATCGGCCGTTATCACAAAAGTTGCTGCACTAGTTCCAGTCTGTCACAATAACGAAGAGTTCGAATTGATCAATGAAGTAATAATTCAAGACTCAGTACCATATACAGTAGCTGATGATCTGTTCTCACAAGACATTTCCCTTCCTGATAATATTTCACAAAACCAAAACGAGTCAAACCAAAACGAAGATCAAACCATGCCTGAGAACGCAGAAACAATAAATGAGATCCCAGTATTTACAGAAGATGGCATACTAATTTTACCTCCTAATGCTGCTGTTCAAAATGAGCCAGAATTTACAAAAAGAGGTAACATTCGGAAGAGAGCAAAGCCCACAGAAACTCAAGCAGAAAAAAAGAGAAAAAGACAAGATTGCTTAGCAAGAAACCACAATGTATTGGAAGCATGCCAAAATGATACATGTAAAAAGAAATGCCGTACTAAAATTAGTGAAGAAATGCGCGTCAAAATTAATGAACACTTCTGGCAACTTGAATGGCTTCCGAGGCGAACATTCATCCTAGACCACTGTGAACGCTTCGATGTGAAGAGACATACGACACAAAATAAAGTAGAACCTACACAAAAGAATACTTTCAGGTATTTTCTTAAAGACGGTAGTGCAATAAAAAAGGAAGTATGTAAGCTGTTCTTTCTGACAACATTGGGGTATAAAAAATCCAATGATAGAGTTCTTCACGATGTACTATCTAAAACACCTAAAGATCAGCTACTCCCAAATGTCGACAAAAGGGGTAAACAACCACCCCCTAACAAAATATCTGATGTGGAATTTACAGAACACGTGGAGTCATTTAATCCGACGATATTCCATTACCGCCGAGAGCACGCTCCTAACGTCAGATACTTACCATCTGATGTATCTGTCAAATTGATGCACGATGATTTTCAACTGAAATACCCACAAGTAAAAATGAGTTATGACACATACCGACAGAAACTAAAAAAATTAAATATTTCTTTCTCAAAACTTGGTCATGAGGAGTGCTCGGAATGTGAAGAAATGAATTTACATCAGCACAAGAAGGACAGCCTTCAAAAAGGTTGCGAAATATGTGAATCCTGGAAATGTCATTACGAAAAATTCACAAAAAGTAATATTTTGTATCGTATGCACGCCGAAAATGCTGTCAAAGGTTCAAAAGCAACTCATTTTTCTGCTGACCTGGAAAAGGTTATCATGCTTCCTAGAGTGGATACATTTAAAGAAGTTATTTTTACAAAACGCTTAACAGTATATAATGAGTGTTTTGTGCCGGTGGGAGAAAAAAGTGCAACGGCACCATTCGCAGCAGTATGGCACGACGGAATTTCAGGAAGGTGCAAAGAACAACTTATAAGTACGTTCTATGCATTCCTAATGAGCGAAAGAGATACCGAGGAACTCACAATTTGGTTGGACAACTGTTCCAGCCAAAATAAAAACTGGTGCTTGATGAGTTTCTTTGTATACATTATCAACTCAGACTTCATAACATGCCGCACATTAACTGTGCATTACTTTGAGCCTGGCCACACTTTTATGAGTGCCGATAACTTCCATCATCAAATTGAGTTGGCACTTAAAAAAAACGCGGAAAGTGTACGATTTTGACGATTTTTGCGAGGCAGTAAAGAGTGCCGGAAATAAGACCCCCAACGTAAAGAGGATGAATTATAACGACTTCCACAAGTGGATAGAACACTCATCGGTTAAAAAACTAAAAGAACCACTGCGACCCCGTTTGTCGGAGATAGTTTGCATAAAAGCAGTTCGAGGAGAATATACCCTAAAGTACCAGACAACGTATGATGAGAGCGAAGGGTTCAAGGAATTAAACTTCCTAAAATCATCAGCAATGAAAAAGGGAGGCATGCCTTTTCCCACCGTGCAAAATGTTCCCAGCGGGTTCCCCAGAGAAAAAAAAGAAAATATACTGCACAATTTAAGAAAAATTTTGCCCGAAAACAGAAAGTCATTTTGGAAGAATTTGCCAGAACCATCATCCTCTGAAAAGAAGGAGAAAAAGAAGTCTCGACGAAGCGGCGCAGAAAAATAATAATAACATTCCTATTATTACAGAAAGGTGGTGTATTTAACATATATTTATTTATATTTTCAAATTAATGTATTTAATTAAAGTTTTTTGAAATATGTGTGTTTTTGTACTATTTAAAATTAATGAAGTCATCAACCCTATGTAGATGCCACAGTTTTATACTATTTTCACATGCCAAAGTTTTACTAGTGATCAGAAGAAAAAGTGCGGCATTTACTTTTTTCCACATATTTTCTATATTTTTACACGTAAAATATATTTTTTTGTAATTTTTTTATTAAAAATAAATATACCTATCCATACAAACACTAACATAATAAGTATCACGTCGCATGGTTGTGAAATATCAATTTTACACATTTTGGCCATTATATGAAAACTAGATTTTCGTAGATGCCGCACTTCTCCTTATGACGGCAGTATTATAGCGCTATACAGAACTCTGCTTGGACCTCCCAAATTAAGTGTAAAATAATACTACAAATTCATTTGATTGGAAATTTAGATAATTCCAGGCAGAACTATTATAGCGCTATGCAGAACTCTGCTTGGAACTCCCAAATCAAGTGTTAAATAATACTACAACTTCATTTGCAAGGAAATTTACATAGTTCCGGGCAGAACTATTATAGCGCTATACAGAACTCTACTTACTTGGAAGTCCCAAATTAAGTGTAAAATAATACTATAAATTCATTTTTCAGGAAATTTACATAGTTCCGGGCAGAACTATTATAGCGCTATACAGAACTCTGCTTGGATCTCCCAAATTAAGTGTAAAATAATACTACAAATTCATTTGATTGGAAATTTAGATAATTTCAGGCAGAACTATTATAGCGCTATGCAGAACTCTGCTTGGAACTCCCAAATCAAGTGTTAAATAATACTACAACTTCATTTGCAAGGAAATTTACATAGTTCCGGGCAGAACTATTATAGCGCTATACAGAACTCTACTTACTTGGAAGTCCCAAATTAAGTGTAAAATAATACTATAAATTCATTTTTCAGGAAATTTACATAGTTCCGGGCAGAACTATTATAGCGCTATACAGAACTCTGCTTGGATCTCCCAAATTAAGTGTAAAATAATACTACAAATTCATTTGATTGGAAATTTAGATAGTTCCAGGCAGAACTATTATAGCGCTATACAGAACTCTGCTTGGAACTCCCAAATTAAGTGTAAAATAATACTACAAATTCATTTGATTGGAAATTTAGGTAGTTCCGGGCAGAACTATTATAGCGCTATGCAGAACTCTGCTTGGAACTCCCAAATTAAGTGTAAAATAATACTACAAATTCATTTGATTGGAAATTTAGATAGTTCCGGGCAGAACTATTATAGCGCTATGCAGAACTCTGCTTGGAACTCCCAAATTAAGTGTAAAATAATACTACAAATTCATTTGATTGGAAATTTAGATAGTTCCGGGCAGAACTATTATAGCGCTATGCAGAACTCTGCTTGGAACTCCCAAATTAAGTGTAAAATAATACTACAAATTCATTTGATTGGAAATTTACATAATTCCGGGCAGAACTATTATAGCGCTATACAGAACTATATTTGGAACTCTCAAATCAAGTGTTAAATAATACTACAAGTTCATTTGCGAGAAAATTTACATAGTTCCGGGCAGAACTATTATAGCGCTACACAGAACTCTATTTGGAACTCTCAAATCAAGTGTTAAATAATACTACAAGTTCATTTGCGAGAAAATTTACATAGTTCCGGGCAGAACTATTATAGCGCTACACAGAACTCTATTAGGAACTCTCAAATCAAGTGTTAAGTAATACTATATGTTCATTTTCGAGAAAATTTACATAGTTCCGGGCAGAACTATTGCAGCGCTACACATAACTCTATTTGGAACTCTGAAATCAAGTGTCATATTATACTATATATTCATTTGCAAAGAAATTTACATAGTTCCGGGCAGAACTATTATAGCGCTACACAGAACTCTACTCGTAACTCTCAAATCAAGTGTTGAGTAATACTATATGTTCATTTGCAAGGAAATTTACATTGATCCGGGCAGAATTATTATAGCGCTACACAGAACTCTATTTGGAACTCTCAAATCAAGTGTTAAATAATACTACAAGTTCAATTGCGAGAAAATTTACATAGTTCCGGGCAGAACTATTTCAGCGCTATCCAGAATTCTATTTGGAACTCTCAAATCAAGTGTTAAATAATACTATATGTTCATTTGTTTATTAAATTTATATATTTGGGAGCAGAACTGTAACACGCTGTACAGAACTCCATTCGGAAATTTGAAATCCTTGAAGTCTACGTAGTATATAAAATCAATGGTACATGTAAATAAAGGTTATATTGTTCATCGAAATATAGTCCGTTATTCTTATTATTAGCAGAAAATTTAAATACATAATGCCGAAAGTTGGAAAATCAAATATTAAAGACAAATTTGCAACGTGGATACATGGCAAATCATCATTTGTTGTTGACAGAGATATTATTTTTTGCAACGTATGTGAGCGTAAGGTAAAAGTTTTATAGACTTATTTTTTGGAAAATAAATTTGTATCACAATATATCATTTCAGGTAAACTGTACGAAAAAAAGTCACTTACTGCAACATGAAACATGTGAGAAACATAAAAATAATGCTAAAAAGAAGAAAATCAATTCTACGACACAACAAACTTTAATATCACAAATGACTTCGACTTCGGGAAATCAATTTTATTTGGATTTATGTGAAGTATTTTTGGCTGCTGGAATTCCTTGGAACAAATTAGAAAATGTAACTTTTAGAAACTTTCTGAAGAAATATACAAATGAACGTATTCCCAATGAGTCAACTTTACGGAAAAACTACTTGCATCTAGCTTATCACAATGTACGAATTGTAAATTATTTTATAAATCATAAAGCTAAATTTATATCTTTTAGGTTGTAGCGATATATGGATAATTGTAGATGAAACTACCGATACAGTAGGTCGATATGTTGCAAACGTAGTAATTGGCAAATTATCGGATGAAAAGCCATCAACACCGCATTTGTTGGCATCAAAATTTTTAGAAAAAACAAATCATGTTACTATTGCTCGCTTTGTCAACGAATCATTACGTGAGTTAATTAATATTATATTATATATTAAACACTGTAGCATTGTTTTATTCTATAGAAATTTTATGGCCAAATGGAATACAATATGAGAAAGTTAGACTAATGTTATCTGACGCCGCAGCCTACATGTTAAAAGCTGGCGTGCATCTTCGTGTCTTCTACCCTAATTTGATACATGTTACATGTCTTGCTCATGGAATTAATAGAGTATGTGAGAAAGTTCGGGAGCAGTTTCCAAACGTAAATAGTTTAATATCTAATATAAAAAAGATTTTCTTAAAAGCTCCAATCAGAGTACAAATATTTAAAGATGTCTTACCAAATACTCCGTTACCACCTAAACCCGTAATTACTAGGTGGGGAACTTGGCTGAAAGCAGCAATATATTATCAAGAAAATTTTGCTGGTATCAAGGACGTAAAGTGTCCGCCTGTACTACTTTAAAACAAAAATAATTAATTTATGCAATTTCAGCTCTTTTTATCTTTCTCAGCAGATGAATCTGCAGCCATTAAAAAAGCAAAAGAAATATTTAATATAAACAGCCTAGAAGCTAACCTCGTGTACATTGCGACAAATTTTGATATAAATAAAATCTATAGAAGAGTTGGAAACAGTAGGATTACCTTTAACTAGAGCTGTACAAATAATTGAAAATTTACAAATTACTTTAAATAAAACTCAGGGAAAAGTAGCGCAGGAGGTTTCATTAAAACTAAAAACATTCTTACTAAGAAACCCAAACTATTCGCTTGTAAAACAAATTTCAGAATTATTAACTGGTGAATCCAATGAAATGCCAATCGAATTTGGAATAAATGCTACAAATATAATTAAATTCAAATATGCTCCATGTACGTCATGTGATGTGGAAAGATCATTTTCCCGATATAAATTCTTATTATCTGATGGACGTCACAATTTATCACCCAAAAATATGGAACAACTTCTTATTTGTTATTGTAATAGTGTAAAATAAGTTATTTTACTTGTTTATTAGTTAGTTTAAATAACTAATAAAAATAAACAAGTAAAATAAATACATTATCTCACTCGTATAGCATTTTTCTTTATTTTTAATAAACCTTTTTCGAACCTATTAACTGCCTATTTATCAACTTTTAAGAACCTTTTTGCCTAGCTATTCTGCATTTTTTTTATGACCTAAAATAAAATAGGTTAGTTTGCCTATGACATTTGACGCTAGGTGGTGTTTATATTTTCACAAGTTGTCTTCTTGTTAAAATTTTTAAATCATGATTCAAAAGGATCACGATTAAACTAATCTGGGTTCACAAAATCACAATCACGGTGCGAAGGAACACGCCTATTATTGCCGTTCTTGTAGTACATTATTTATTCAATGCTACTAAAAAATCATGACACCGAAACTTAAGCGTCGACATGGTGACATTTATTTCAAATTAAACTACTTCAGGGGTCTTAGTTGTCATAAATTCCTAAAAATTCATAAATTCACCCAAAAATCCTAAAAATGTCATAAATTAAAAAGTATGTCATAAAAAATCATAAATTCTACTAACAAATTCGAATAACTAATACAAATCGAATCCTGCCAATAAAGTTTGCATAAACTCGAACTCGGCTTTCTTCGTAACTATCTGATCTGAAAGTATTTCACTCAATAACAAGATTATGTGTAACTGTAGCTAATGTATTAAAAAATCAAATATCTACATACTTTCATTTAAACAGTAGCAACTGTCATGTTGAGGCATTAGTTGAAATAATTAAAACTCAATGGTTACATTACCAAAATGAACAAATCGATGAGAATTGGTATAGTAAATGAAGAAGGCTATGTACGAATAGATACATATTGGAAAAAAATATCAGAAATTAAAGATGTAGAGGGGAAAGTGAAGTATAAACAGTTATTTTGTTTAGTCAAAGCAGTTTTATCTTTAAGTCACGGAAATTCTGTACCGGAAAGAGGATTTAGTATTAGTTTCTAGTTTAAGGTTGGTGAAAGATTACTTAAAATCATATAATAATTTATATAATTTTCCCATGAGCACTAGGCTCTTTGACTTGTCCCGTCAGTCATATCAAAAGTACAAATTATATTTAAAAGAAAAAGAAGAAATAAGACAAAAAGAAAATAATGAATTAAGAAATCGAAAAGAAATCGCAAATTCTGCAGAAATAAAAACGAATAAAAAAAAAGAAAATATTGCGAAGAAATGGGAGATATTAAAGAAAAAGTTATAAAAAAAGAAATAGAGCTTGAAGTTGCTGAAAAAATTCTTACAACTGGAAATGAAAAATTACAAAAGGTAATTACGGGGAAAGAATCTAAAAAATGTGAAGAAAAAATAATTGAAGCACAACATATGATTACAATTGGAATAGACAACTGTAAGAAATCAAAGAGGAATTAGTTATGTTGCGACATAAAAAATATTATTTGGAAAGTAAATTGAAAAAATGAATACAGATGTATAATTTTTACATCCTATATGTACGAATAATTTTATGTAAGGGTATTTTTTATTTTGTTTAATAAACATAAAAGTCCTAAATTTGTCATAATTTTTGTTGATAAAATGTCCTAAATTCCTAAATAAATTATTAAATTTGTTGCTAAGACCCCTGCTACTTCAAATTTACCGCCCTTTTCACAACTTGCACCAATAAAACTATAAAAACAAAATAGAACTTGTTGCAATGTGACATACTACGAAAACATATGATTTTGTCACAATTAATATAAGTTTATATTTTTGTAAATGTAAATTTATGTATACTCCTCTATTTTTTAAGTAAGTCATGGCCGTTTGCACCAGTTTCCGTTAAATATTCGGCTTAGTAAAGGGGTACTTAATTTCTAAGGTATCCTTAAGCTTAGTTCGTTTGCACGGTTGCAGTTTGATCGTCGCTGTGTCACTTAGGAGAAATTCTAGTGTTTTTTTTACTTTGCATATTGCATAAATGTAGTAACTTATATGTCAAATGTGACATGACATATGTATCAGTGTTCTGAATTTTTTGAGTTGTTTTCATTATCTGTAACCGTCCACCATGTCCATCAGGATGTCCATAAGAGAACGAGCACCGAATTATAATAAGGAAGAAAAAATGTTGATATATCGTCATTATTACCGATGTCTACATGTATTGTAGATACTGGCACACCCAGAAATGGGTAATATGCCGTGATGATATACTTAAAATGTTGATCCTAAATATTATTAATGAATATAAACACATAATTGAGTGTAATAAAACTGTCACAATAACTTGGAATGACAAAGAACCTGCATGGACTCAAATAACAAATAAACTTAATTCATCAAATTATATCAAAAGAACTAAAAGCTCTCTTCAGAAATTTTACGAAAACAAAAAAAAAGCAAGTAATAAAATCTATTGCAAAAGACAGATGTGAATTAATCAAATTATTTTTGAGATCTTATTATTTTTCTCTTGTTGTTGGCATTTTGATAAATTGGTGGTATAATCTAGCTACAGCTGCACAACAAATCGGCTTGCTGTAGAAGTATGCATCCCACTAAAATCGGCAACGCTAAATGACTTCCTGTTGCGTAATATCGTAGAGTCATCAGTTTTTGATTAATTAGTGACACACAATTATTCCTGAAGAAAGTTATTTTAGAAATAATTTTATGAGGAACATAAAATACGTAGAGTAACGGAGGGGATTATGAAATATACCCGGTAATATGAAATACTATGTTTTTGATAAAACTACTAGCGCCATCTACACTCATTTGCTAAAATAACATTAGAATAAGTTCAGAGTTCTTCCGCAAGAATGCGTAGTCTAAGAGCATTAATTAATCATTTGGCTGTTCAGATAGTTGAAGTGAATTTCGACGAACGTGATATTTTTATGTAAGTGCATTAAAATTTTATTTTATACCTCTTGGAAAGTAAGTATATTTCATTTTATTGGTTAATTAAGTAGATGAAAGATATAGGAAAGCTTTAGTATCGAGATATCGCCCATATTAGACACCTTTTATGTTTGATCCGTCCTAACCCCCAAACTTATATGGGCGGGAATTATGAAATAGTATTCCATATTACCTGATTAAAAAATTAAAATCTTAAAATACGATCTTTTTTAGAAATGCCCAAGACAATTCAAAGAAAGGCCAAAACCATATCGCCACAACGTAAAAAGTGGAATGAAGAAGACATGAAAAAAGCAGTAATAGCAGTTAGAAGCAAGAGAATGGGTTATTTGAAGGCATGTAAAACGTTCAATGTACCTCGTGCTACCCTTTTTAGACTTTGTAAGAAGGATGGAACTGCTAGTGTGGTATGCCAAACAAAACTAGGGAGGAAACCTATTTTGTCACACCATCTGGAAAAAGAGCTAGTAAAGCATTGCCTGGCAATGGAGAAAACCTTTTATGGATTAACAAGGCGGGATGTCTGTAATCTCGCATTCCAGTTAGCAAGAAGAAATAACATTCCAAATTCTTTCTCATTACTAAAAAGAGCGGCTGGAAAGGACTGGCTAAATCGTTTTAGATTGAGGCATAAGGATGTGTTAAGTCTAAGAAAACCGACGGGAACTTCGTTTGCACGAGCACTGGGCTTTAACAAGAAAAATGTTTACGAATTTTTTGATCTGTTAGAGAAACAAATGGAAGAAAAAAACTTTTCAGCTAATCAGATTTTCAATGTCGATGAAAGTGGTCTTAGCATAGTACAATCAAAATGCCCTGAAGTTTTTTCTCAAAGGGGAAAACGGCAAATAGGAGCGCTGACATCTGCAGAGCAAGGCTCTCTGGTGACTTGCGTCTTGTGCATGAGTGCGAGTGGTAATTATTTACCTCCTTTGCTTATATTCCCTCGCAAGAATGCCAGCGAATTGATAAAGAAGGGAGCTCCACCAGGAAGTGTTTTTGCCTTCCATCCATCTGAGTGGATTCAGACAGATATTTTCACGCAGTGGTTCAACCATTTCATAGATTATGTAAGACCAAGTGCTGAAAGCCCTGTCCTTTTGATATTGGACGGACATCACACCCACACTAGAAACTTGGATGTTATTGTCGCTGCTAGAGAAAACCACGTAACCTTATTATGCTTACCACCTCATACAACGCACAAGATGCAACCGCTCGACAAGTCCGTAATGGGGGCCTTGAAAACCTATTACAATGAAGAAATTCGCCAATTTGTAAGGCAAAATAATCGTCCAATATCTCATTTTGACATCAGTGAACTGTTTGGTAAAGCTTTTCTGAAAATACAAACTGGCGAAAGAGCAGTCAATGGATTTCGAAAAACAGGTTTGTTTCCAGTAAACAGAAATGTTTTTACTGAAGAAGATTTCCTAGTGGAAGCACACAAAAGTGAAGAAGGGCCTGTTGAATATGATAATCAGATAAACTCACAGCGTGCCCAAGAAGATGGGGCGGCTGAACAACCTGTGGAACAACCAGTTTTACCAAGAGACATAGTTCCTATTCCTGTTCTTAAAAAACGACAAGGCACAAGAGGTCGAAAATCAGGAACAGCCAAAATTTTGACTTCAACCCCAAACAAGGATGAACTAGAAGAGTCATTCATATCTAAAAATGAAAAAAATAAACTAAAAAGAAAAATTGAGTTCGGCGGAAAGAAAGAGGCATCCAAAGATGCAAAACCTCATACCAGCAAAATGGATGATAACGCCAAACCAAGTTCGAGTGGTGTTAGAAAAAAACCGAGAAAGCAACTTGCAGAAGACGACGAATCTTCTGTTGATTGAGATGAAGATATGCCACCCTTAGATGACTCGACTGATGATGAAGATTTTCGGAACAGCAACAGTAACCCAAAAGATGATGCAGAATGTCTTTTCTGTTCAGAACGTTTTACGACTGACTCAAGAGGAGAAATTTGGATCCAGTGCCTAAGATGCGAGCTTTGGGCACACGAACTGTGCGCTGATTCCGATCGAGATTGCTATATTTGCGATTTTTGTCGTTAGAACTTTTCATATTCAAAATAATAGTATTCGTAGTATGTTTTCGGCCGGCAGAAAAGCACTTTTTTCCATTATTAGAAATATTTTTTTATTTATATTTTTTTGTAATTTTGTGACCATGTTCCGATATAATAAACACTTTGGCGCAGTCATTGGCATTTTTGTATTTATTTTTCACAGAATATGTTTCGAAATAATTCCAAAAATAAAAGTGGTATTCCATAATCCCCGACTTTACTCTACAAATTATAAGGGAATTCCAATTCATGTTCAATGCTTCTTATTAAGTCTAGTACGATATTTTTTGTTACACGAAAACGTTTAAAAAAAATTAATTTGTCAAATGAGTAAAAATAATTAGCTCTCTCATAAATTTGTCGCGAAATTCGATTTTCCACAAATTCTAACATCTCTAACTCTAAAATATCATCATCTATAATATTTAGCTCTAATTCCATTTTATAAATTATTATTAACCAGCTATCAAAAACACAAATGTCAAGTGACATTTGTAGAATAATTGCGATCAAGTGCATCTTTGAATTAAGGGGTCCTTAAGGGGAAAAAAAATTTGCGCTTAACTTAAGGGTACCTATTTGTAAGTTAAGGTACCCTTAACAATTGGTGCAACGAATTTTTATTCTTAAGGTGTACTTAATATTTAAGGGAAACTGCAACTTCACCAAAACATAAGTTTATTTAAATCAAATTATTTTATATATTACATTGTAAAATGATTTGTATTTGTACTTCAGTGTCTTGATGAAGTGTAAAACCAAATACACGAAAACCTTCCACTGATACACCCACCAAATTTTTCTCATCATATATATATGAGGTGCGGGAGGCCACGTGACTTTGACAAGTGCTTGTGGGGCCCAAACATGGTTGCCAAGAATACGGCTTGTGTACGTTGCCTGTGTTGCCAAATAAATTTGAGTGCAAAATTAATAAATAAAATTGTAAAGCTAGTTTTATTAATGAATATCATGTTGTTTTACTTTTTAACACATAAACTTAATTTTTAAAATATTTTTAAAAAATTATGCGACTTGTGCTGCTATGTACGATACAAAGATTTCTTGGCGCGCTAAATTTGAGGAAAATCATCAGTTGAATGTTGAACGTCTTGTGCTTCTCATCAATCTTGAGTTTTCTCGTGCTGTTTTCTTTTTTTGGGAAAATGTCTTATTTTAAAAGTTTAAATCCTGCCGTTCAGGCTCGGTATTTAACAAAAATAAGTGGTGTTAATAATGTAGATCTATATGAATGCGACGAATCTTTCTTTGTGCGTGATATACAAATATTTCCCAACATTGAAAATGGAGATATTCACAATTATTTTGTGGATACTGTAACTGCATACTCACAAAACGAATTTAAAGAATATAAAAGTTTAGATTCGTATAAGTTTTATAAACATGGTTGGAGACAGGACATTCTTGTCGCAAATGTGGGAGACAACATTTTAATTCTTGGCAAGGTGAGTTAAATAAAAAATTTACTTTTACATTTTATTTAATTTAATATTTAAATAACTTTCGTAGGTACGGCATTCACAAAAGATAAATGAGAAATGTTTACAACTATGGGCGATTGTAAAAGATGATGATTACACTGTTTTGAGTGGTCATTGTGACTGTACGGCTGGTCTTGGGGAAGCTTGTACCCACTTGGGTGCACTGTTGTTTGCAGTGGCAGGCGGTGTACAATCTAGGGAGGAAATTTCTGTAACGGGTACAAAAGCCTATTGGATGGCACCACGCGGAAAATTTGCTCAACCTATGCCTTGGACAGATATTCTTGCGAAGAGCAACAAAATTAAAACTACACAAAAAAATGCAGAGGAGCAGACAACTGAAGAATTTCACAATCTAATGGAAAAAATAAAAGCTGGAGGTAAGTTTATGTTTACACAAAGTTATTCTAAATTTACACTGATTCCCTAATCAGAATTAGTTACTAACAGGTATTAGATATAGACTACCTGCCACCTGCCTTTAATTCTTCACAAGGTGCACTTAACTTATTCTTAGAATTTTTATTGTTCACTGTAGGTACCTAAGACACATATTTTATGACTTTGTTAAGTATATTTCTTGAAAGGAATGAATATAATTTCTATATAGAAAAATTCCTTATAAAGCATGAAATGGTATATTTTATATTTGTTAAATGAAAATTGTAAAACAACAAATTTATAGCTATTTTCACTTGTGCTCATTCTTGTTACTATTCGCAGGACAAAAATGCGCACTCATGACAATTACTGAGCCTTATTGCCACGAAGAAGATGAAATGGAAATGAAAAATATGCTAGCACAGTCATACCGGGAAGAAAATGAGACCTTGTCTTTAGTGCAATTGATTGAAAAAGGTGAAGAAATTGAATTGTCTTTTACTCCAGAAGACTGTCAGAAAATTGAAGAAGCAACTAGAGGACAAAGTGGTATGAAAAATGAAATTTTGGATATATGTTATTTTCTCTATTACAGAAAAAATTGAAACGCCGTTTTCGTATTTCATATGGTCATTCGCTCGTATTGAAAAGAGAAAGAGAATTAAAATGTTAGTTAAGAACTGAGATCAAAACAGTCAATTTAATTATGCGATGTAGAATTAAACATTTAATTTAATTAATGAATTTGTACTATTCTAGATTTTTTCTTTAATTTACTCATATACATTTCATTAACATTTTCAATTTTTTTTTTCATATTATCTAGAATTTGAAATAAATGAAATAATTAAATTATTTCATACTTTATTTCCAGATAAACTTTAGTTCGAAATGAGGCGTGGAAGAATCCCTGCTTCACGATTTTAAAACCGTGTTCGACAAAAGTCGAAAAGCCTGCGTTATCAACGATAAAGGCAATATGCTATCCGCATACCACTAAGTTTGTTTCGAAACAAACTGAATATGGGTGTAAGCATGAAAAAGATGCTCTAGAGCAAAATGCGGAAATTGCTAGCAGTACCAATAACAATTTCCATATAGTTAAAGTGGGATTCATATTATCCCCTGAGTTTCCGCATTTCGGTGCATCACCGGATGCAATTATTTGTTGCGACTGTTGCGGACATGGATGCGTCGAAGTGAAATGTCCATACTGCTTGAAGGAGAGTTCTTTGCAGGAAACCTTCCCGAAATATTAAAAAAATGGGAAATTGATGGAGAATCATCAATATTATTATCAGGTCCAAATGAAAATGATCATTTCCCATGAACAGTATTCGGATTTTGTAGTGGGGACAAAACATGATTTATATATAGAAAGAATAGACTTCAATGAAGATTTGTAGCAGTCTCGCCTATAATCTAGACTACTGCTACATGGCCTCCCGACCAGGAAAGTTAATGAAGTTACGATAGTAATATGTTTTTAAAGTTCAGTTGTTATATTTCTAAAAAATAAATTTGACGTTTAAATATTTTGTGCTTTTTATATTTTTACAATTTAAGAGTTTCTTGTTCTATTTTTGCAAAGCGTGGCAGCAGAGTGGTCTGCCACGCTGGAAGTAGTAGCGACTATTATATTTTGTATTTGCGTTAGCCATTATAATTGGTGACCCCGAGTTTGGACAAATGGCATCGAGCAAAACCGACGAGGTACCTGGACTGGAGGTTGAAAACTCTCTAATAGATGTTTCACATAATTTCAAACTCCCTGAATTCTGGCCAAATGATCCAGAATTATGGTTTGCGCAAGTGGAGGCCGAGTTTACGAATCAACGAATTTCTTCCGAGATTAGTAAATATAACAAGATCATTTCTTCTCTTCGATCTAATCATGCAATCGTAATTAAGGATTTAATTTTAAAACGTCCACCTAGCAACCCTTATTCAACTTTAGAAGAGGAATTAATTTAAAAGGAGTACTCTATCCGATGCTGAGAAGTTTCAAAAGCTTCTGTCAGCTACTGAACTTGGAGACCAAAAGCCAAGTTTTCTGCTTCGAGAAATGAAATGGAAATCGAATTCTGGGCCCTCTCATTTTATAAGAATTATTCTTGCAAAAATTGCCGCGTACTGTACAGATAACAATAATTTCATCTGGCAAAGAAGACTTAGAACAAAAAGCAGAATTAGCAGATAAAATTATAGACATTTCAAATTCTTCAGTTCAAGTGGTTACCCCACCTTGCCTTTCAGAATACAAAGAGTTAGATGACTTGAAATTTTAAGTACGAAATCTTAAGAATCTACTAACGCGAAGAACGTCAACCTTTCAAGATCGTGGAAATTCGTCATCAACGTCAAGTACATATTGTTAGTATCATCACAACTTTTGCTCCAAAGCACGACGATGTTTAGCACCTTGCAACTGGAGAAATCCTGATAGAAGACTATCTGGAATTTTTGATAAAAATACTATATTGTACAAAATTAGAACTCATAAAAATCCTTTAATTTCTAGCAATAAAAGCATCTCTTCTCTTCGTTTATTCTTCATCACTGACAGAACTTCAGGTCACCGTTTTTTAGTTGATACAGGTGCGGAGGTGAGTATCATTGTTCCGAATATATTACAAAGGCAAAATAAACAAAGACTTAAATTGCAAGCTATTAATAACACATCTATAGACACTTATGGTACAATTAAATTACAGTTAGATTTTGCATTAAAAAAAATACTCACTTGGACATTTATTTTAGCTGAAGTTCAATATTCAATTTTAGGCGCTGATTTTCTCCGTCATTTTAATTTACTGGTAGATGTCAAAAACGAAAGTCCGTTAGACTTTGATTACAAACAAATTTCCACTGTCAAAATTCCACAAATCATTACACCTGTCAAAATAAATTTTTAGAATTACTATCAGATTTTCCATCTTTAACCAACTCTTTTAATGCTAAACGAAGTTAAACATAATATTAAACATTGCATTGTTACTACTGGTTTACCAGTTTCCGCAAGGCCACGTAGATTGCCACCAGAACGTTCAGTCTTAGCAAAAAAGGAATTTGATGATCTTTTAAAATTAGGTGTCATTAGACCATCCAAAAGCATGTGGTCATCTCCTTTACATATGGTCAGGAAAAAAAAAATCATTACTGTTCCTGACAGATATCCGTTACCTCATTTACAAGATTTTGCATCAATACTTGATGCTACTATATTTTCTAAGATCGATTTAATTAAAGCTTACCACCAGATACCAATGGAGGAGAGTTCAATCGAAAAGACCGCTATAACAACTCCATTTTATTTGTTTGAATATGTTGCTATGCCTTTCGGCCTTAAAAACAGTGCACAAACGTTCCAGCGTTTTATTACCGAAGTAGTTAGAGGTTTAGATTTCTGTTTTGCTTATTTGGATGATTTATTAATCGCTAGTAAAACACCTAATGAGCATTTAATACATTTGCGACAAGTATTTGTTCGGCTTGAGTAATATGACATTCTCATCAATAAAAAAAAAAAAAATGTTTATTTGGTCAGGAAGAATTACAATTTTTAGGACACCAAATCAGTAAAACAGGTTTTACACCTTTACCAGACAAAATTAAAGCTATACAAAATTTTCCTTTACCCACCACTCAAAAACAGTTAAGAGAATTTTTGGGTCTTGTAAATTTTTACCATAGATTCATACCACATTGTGCAATCATATCGCAGCCATTAAACAATTTTATTGACAAAAATAATTCTAAAAGCACCAAAAAATCTTA
Organism: Ophonus ardosiacus; assembly: GCA_943142095.1. Taxonomy (NCBI): domain Eukaryota; kingdom Metazoa; phylum Arthropoda; class Insecta; order Coleoptera; family Carabidae; genus Ophonus; species Ophonus ardosiacus. The sequence continues at coordinate 14,519,062 of OW964839.1, forward strand.
GACAATAAAGCTATTAAATCATTTCAAGATTTGAAAGTAGCGTTGGCAAACTATACAAAATTGACATTTCCCAGGCATTCAGCATCAACAAATATAATGGTAGATGCGTCAGACACAGGTATGGGGGCTGTACTCCAACAATTTCATAAAAATTCCTGGCACCCCTAGCTTTCTTTTCTAAAAGTTTCTCTGTCACAGGACAAAACTATAGTACTTTCGGGAGCAAATTTCTAGCAATTTATTCTGCAATTAAAAAATTTCAATATTTCTTAGAAGGCCGAGAATTTTACATTTTATCAGATCACAAAGCTTTGAAATTTTCTATTCGAAAAAACAATGACACCTATTCACCAAGAGAAATCAGAGATTTAGATTACATACTTCAGTTTACAAATGACATAGGTCATGTAACCGGAAAAAATAATCCAGTGGCAGATGAATTATAAAGAATTTGTATTAATTCACTTTCAAAATTAGAACACATTGACTATAAGAAAATAACAGTCGCTCAAACTAATGATGAAGAATTAAGCATTTTGAAAAATTCCAACTCTCACTCACTCATTTTTAAACAAATAATAATTCCTGATACTGACTATAAAATTGTTTGTGATATATCAACGGGAAAACCTAGACCCTATATTCCACTACAACTTAGAAACCAAATCTTTAATCATTTTCATAATATTTCACATCCAGGAATAACAGCCACCAAAAAATTAATCTCTTCAAAATTTGTTTGGAAGAATTTAAACACAGATATCCAGACATTGACTAAAATGTGCAATAAATGTCAATGTTGTAAGGTCCCCAAACACATTTCTTCACCGACAGGAAATTTTCCTTTACCGTTCAGGCATTTCGAAATGATTCATATAGATTTGTTGGGCCCCTTACCCATATCAAATTGTAATTCATATTTATTAACCTGTATAGACCGTTTTACACGGGCCGAAGTTATACCTCTCAAAGATACTAAAGTTGAAACGATTACACATTGTTATGTTCTAATTTTGTCCTTTAATCCAAATTCCTTATTTTATCCATTTCCTTCCTTCATTCCCTTCGATCCTAAAAATAACAGACATAATACAGGTTAATATCTAAATTTGCATAGTATCTTAAATAAACTTACTTGGCCTGTTTGTAATTCAATAACCTCATTGTTTATTTAAAACATAAATCACATTTTGATATTTGCTAATTAATCTTGTCATTGTATTTGACCGGCATTGATGTATGGTGTGCGCTACGGGCGACGTTACACTATCGCAAGTAGCGACAGCGGTAAAACGGTGTACTTAATAAATAAATGAAATTGTGTTATTTCGGTATTTTGTGGCATTAGTTTATTTATTTGTAGTAATTATTCATAATGGGGTATGTGACTAAATTTTGATTTTTACATATATGATACTAGACCATAAAATAAAATACCCGTACTTCTTCAAATTGATTAATTATTCGTAGTTTACGAAAAAATTATTATTAAAACTTTGAAGATAGATAGATATTAGGGTAGAATGATAGAAGAAGACAGTTAGACTGAGATAGATATATTGTGGTAGGCAAAAGTGACAGCAGCTGTCACATTCGCCATTCTATAACCTATCACAACATATCTATCTCAGTCTAACTGTCTTCTTCTACCATTCTACCCTACTGACGTCACAGATCCCTTCTCCAAAACATTAAATTGCTAATAACAATATTATTACAAACTAATGTTTAGTTTTTATTATTATAATGAGAAGCTGTAGAGGTTTGTTTTTATATATTATGACATATATTAAAATACGATTATGGTCACATACCCCATTATCAGCCTATCCTATTACCCTTGAATTAGCCCTATCCTATGCAAAATATAGAAGTAGTTTGTTAGGTGCGTAGTATGCAAGCTTTATTGTCTTCTTTGTCTCTCGTATATTCGTCTCTCTTTCCGTCTTTTTTTTTGTAATATCCGGATTTTTGAATTTTTCAGAACTTAACGTAAGTCATTGGGAGCGTGCGACCGTCCTTGCGAGAATTTCTCTAAGTTGCGAGTCTTAAAGGCACTTTTAAGTAATTTCGGTTGAGTAAAGTGTTTTGTACAAATACTACCCGTATTAGGGGATCCGTTCCGAGGTTTTTGGGTGCTTTATTTCGGCTTGGTTAACCTCATTCGGAATTCCCAAGTAGGGATTAAGTAAGTGCACGTGGTTCGCGACTTGTGCTATAAAGACTTTCCACTATCTCGCCGAGGGCTGAAGGATTCGTTGGCTGGGTTTCATCATCTCTTGGGCATCTCCATGCGGTGTGTTGCGGTTCGTTAATACTTTGCACTCGCCACGACCACTCAACGGTTGCTTCCACCTCCCTACCGTTTCTGAACAACAGCCGCCACTCAGGATTGATCTGGATAAGTTATTGTCAGACCTTTACATTATTTATATTGTTATTTATTATTCATCGACACCTTTTATTGTTGTACTGGAATCGCCGACTATAATATTAATTGTATGGTCATGTGCTTAAGGCACATTTTGGAAGATTTTATGATCTACTTTGGGTCATTATACATACATTATACATTTACTAGGCTATATACATGTTATTGTTATATGTTCCACATTTTTATAATAGTCGATTCGCTAATAATTTGTCCGCTGCGGATTGTCCGTGCCCCGATTTCATCAGGCTGTAAGTCGCCCTGCGTCCACCGTTGGCCAACGAGAAAATGTATAATTGTCTCTCGGGTTACGGGCTCATTCGCGTCGCCAAATTATATAGCCCATTTATATTTATTCAAATCGACTACATTTATTAAACGTTCATGTTATTTAAGATCTCGATTATTATTTTGCAAAAACCCCTTTTAACGATTTCGATTTCGAGTGAGCGTACGCAAAACGACGCGGTTAATTTCGTGTAAAATCGGACGTCAGAATGATCCGAGCCGAATTGGTTAGTAGAAAATAAACGCGGTAATAGTCCACCACTGGGTGACTCGAATGTTTTCGCGAAATTAAGACAGTCAGTGATTTATGGTAGGGAGATAAAAAAAGTCGAATGCACAAACCAATGGAAATAATTTGTACAATCTTGCAAACGACACAAAATTTCCTGTTACTGCAAGAAAATTGTTAAATTCAAAACCAATTAAAAGATTGGAAGGTGCTGTTAAAGGTACAATAGAATATAATTCCAGAAAAGGCAATGTAGCTATGTTACAAAAGGATCTAGAAAATGGTCCATGTCACATATTTGAACATCACAGTAACTGCAGAGATTATTTCTGTTATATAAATGATGCGGATTTAAATCATACTGAATATTTAAAAGATTGTGGTTTATGGCAGCATATAATTACTGCCCTAGAATTAGTAACAAGAAAAGCACCACGGCTGTTACATGTTCTAGATTTAATTCTGGCAAACGTTTAAATTTAATTTCAAGAGGTTCATTTCAAAGACGTTGCTATTTATCTGCATTACGATTTAATTCAGGAGTAAAATGGCATTCAAGTCCATGGAAAAAAAGATTTGGTAAGAACAAACATATATTTTTCTTGATTCTGTTTGAAAAAAACCTTTATTTCAATATTCATATGAGTATTTCAGTGAGAAAAAGTATTATTTTCCGTACAAAAAAAAATGTTAGTCTATTTTTAGGTATTCAGACCGAAGATCTAGGCTATCATTTTCGTTTTAGAAACTTGCATTTCTTTGAAATCACTAAAAGCCTTTTCAATGAAATATAAAGTATAAACTGAAAGAATGGTATGTCATAATTTTAATTTATAATCATTTTAATTAATTTCTGGTAATATTTTTTCTAATTTCTGGTACCTTGTATGAAGATTCTAAATGTCGAACTTATTTCGCCTACTCAAGGTGTCGAGAAGAGGGATAATTCATTTTCACAATTCTCTTGATTTTAACATTAATTTGGACGTTTCGTAGGTCCAAAAACCTCCATCTTCAGCATTTTACATTATTTTCTAAGTTTTTACATTTGATGTTTTGTGGTAAGATGTGTTCTCTTACAAAACCCCCGTAAATTTGAAAAGAGGGTTGACCTTCACCTCCATCCTGGCTTTTTGAGGGATTAAGGCTTGAATAGAAAATTCTTTTTTTATAAAAATGAAAGTGACCGACACTTTTGTTACCTCGACCACATGGTGACAGGTTTGAATTTAAAAATTTTTTGTTTTTTTTTCTAAAATTTTTAAATTCAAATCTGTCACCATGTGGTCGAGGTAACAAAAGTGTCGGTCACTTTCATTTTTATAAAAAAAGAATTTTCTATTCAAGCCTTAATCCCTCAAAAAACCAGGATGGAGGTGAAGGTCAACCCTCTTTTCAAATTTACAGGGGTTTTGTAAGAGAACACATCTTACCACAAAACATCAAATGTAAAAACTTAGAAAATAATGTAAAATGCTGAAGATGGAGGTTTTTGGACCTCCGAAACGTACAAATAAATGTTAAAATCAAGAGAATTGTGAACATGAATTATCCCTCTTCTCGACACCTTGAGTAGGCGAAATAAGTTCGATATTTAGAATTTCTGGTAAGTTCTAGTCCAGGAAAAATAACAAAAACTTATATTCAAAGACAAGTTCAGCAAAACAACTGTAGAAAAGCTCGTAGGGCACTTTTCTCAGAAAGAACTAACAGAAAAGTATTTAATAATATATGTGTAACATCAGATACTAATTATGGTCTTGCTGCCGAAGATGTAGAAATTGAAGGCGAAGAGTTACATTCGGAATGTTTACGCAAACTTCATTCACTTCAAGTAATTATATTTCGAGTCTCGTTCTTCGAGATTACATTGTAGTACCGCTACTTTCCGCTAGTTTACGCCACAAAGTTCAGAGAATAACTAAAAAAACCTGGCCCCTGTCTTGGCCTGCCATCTATCTTCACCTATATTCTTCATAACGTTCTTTGTGCTAGCAAGCGTCACATGTCAGCGAGTTTATAATACAATTTTTTGTTTTTTAAACAGTTTATAGTTATATTTTCCAAGTTATTTTTAATCATCTCTATTTTTTCACCATGGGGAAAAGTAAAAAACGAAGCAGAGAAAGAGATGTAGACGATGATGTAAATAAAAGACTGAAGAGGTTAGAAAAGTTGGTTGTGTCTTTGGTGGAGTCTACTAAATTGGCGAGTTCGTCAACAAGTAGCTTGGGATTAGGTAAATAAAATTGTGTTTGCCGGCGACATGTACTCGGTGTGAACGAGACATGTTCGTGCGTTATAGACTAGTAAATTTTGCACGTAGGAGGCAATAACTACTAGTGCTTTGACGTTCATCTTGTTTTTCAGATGACGATCAAAATTCACACAATATTAATACTGTTGGAAATCAACAGAGTGTGATGGATAATGTTTCTGTTGATAATATCGCTGTAGCAGACTGCGTTTTGTCAAATGTTAATAAACAGTCAGAGTCAGAGCTGCCTGCAGCTTCTCATGCGCAGGACAATGTTGAAGGTGTCTCATTAGGGTCTACAGATGAAGTTGATCTTGGGAATAACCTTAAAAAACTTGATGAGGATGTGGAAATTGTCTTAGGTGATGATCCGGCCGTTGTTAACTCAAAATCGGTTAACTTACATCAAAGCCTGGTATCTAGATGGTCTACTTGGTTAGTAGAAGGGTTATCAAAAGAAGTTAAAGACACCATAATGGAGAAATATCCACGCAAAGGAAATATTTCTCTTGAAGCACCAGACTTGAATGAAGAAATCTTACCAACTCTCAATGAAACGGGCTTGAAAAGAGACCAACTTTTCACTTTTGAGCAAAATCTGGCAGGTTCAGCCTTGTCAGCTTTGGGGGAAGGCATTACGATGATCTTAAACGATGAAGAAGAGCCACTAGATCGGCTTGAATTATTAGAAAAACTAGCAGATGCAGGCAAGTTAATTTCTCAGCTGCATTTTCAGATTTCTTCTGCTAGAAAAGCCTTTATTTTACCAATACTGTCAAAACCGATGAAAGAATTGTTACAAAAAACGAAACCAGGAACCTTACTGTATGGAGAAAAGTTGAGTGAAAAAATTAAAGCAGCAAAATCGATGGAAAAGATTGGTAAGGAAATAAAAAACTCGACCACCGTTTTGGGTTCGACAAAGAATTTTACACCAAAATTGTCATCGGGACGGCCTTTAAACTGGCGGGGCCAATATGCGAGGCAGGGGACTCAGCATCAGGGCCAAAAATTCTCTCGGTCGAGACATCCCCATTCATACCAGTATCAGAACAAGAACTCTCACAACAGAGTAAACAAACAAACCAAGACAATTCCATCGTCTCAGCACGACAAAAAGAAGTAGACAAGGTGAGAACTTTGGCAGGACGTCTTAGTGAATTTTTCCATGAATGGAGAAAAATCACTAGTGATATTTTTATTTTAAATTGTATAAAAGGGTATAATATTCCTTTTCTAACGTATCCTCCACGGCAGAGCCCAATGAATGAAAAAGTTTTTTCTCCAGAGGATGAAAAATTTTTGGATATAGAAATATCTAACTTATTGGCCAGTGGGGCAATAGTTAAATGTGAGGCAGTAGAAGGACAGTTTTTATCGCCCTTTTTCTTAGTGCCAAAACCGAATGGTTCGAAACGGTTTATTTTAAACCTTAAAATATTAAATCGTTTTATTGATACATCTCATTTCAAAATGGAAGATTTAAGAGCAACCTTAAGGCTAATTTATCCAAATTATTATATGTGTAATTTGGATCTTAAGGATGCATATTTTTTAGTCGCAGTCAATCAGAATAGTCGAAAATTCTTACGTTTTAAGTTTAAAGGTCAAATTTTCGAATTCACTTGTTTGCCATTTGGGCTTTGTACCAGTCCGTACGTGTTTACAAAAATATTGAAACCCGTATTAAATTTTTTGAGAAACAGAGGATTGTTGTCGACTGCGTATTTAGATGATTTTTTATGCATTGGAGACTCTTTATCAAGTTGTGTAGAAAATGTTATTTTTCCGAGAGAAATTCTATGTAAACTAGGTTTTATCATTAATGAAGAAAAAAGTTTACAAAAACCTGTGACTGCCTGTAAATATTTGGGGTTTATCATAAACTCAGAGGATATGACATTATCTTTGCCATTAGAAAAAAGATCGAATCTTATTAGATTTTTACAAGAATTCTTGCTTAAAAATGTTTGTTCAATAAGAGATTTTGCAGGCATGATTGGGTTACTAGTTGCTGCTTGCCCAGGCATACCTTATGGTTTGCTATACACTAAAATTTTAGAGAGAGAAAAATTAAAGGCTCTAATTTTAAATGATCAGGACTTTGATCAAAAGATGACAATACATCCTCGCGTAAAAGAAGAATTAAACTGGTGGTTAACTAATATCGCGATTGCTAAAAGTCCGATTAGATCGTTTAAATTTATAAAAGAAATTTTTTCGGACGCGTCACTTACCGGTTGGGGTGCTCATTGTAAGGGTGAAAACGCTAACGGGTTTTGGTCTCTGTTTGAAAGAAAACTCTCTATTAATCATTTGGAACTTATTGCTGCTTTTTTAGCTCTAAAATGTTTTGCACAAGATTGTATAAATTGTGAAATTTTATTGCGTATTGATAACACTACAGCTATTGCGTATATTAACCGAATGGGGGGAGTACAATATCCTGAACTCAATAGTTTGGCAAGAAATATTTGGAACTGGTGTGAAAAGAGAAAGATATGGATTTTCGCATCGTATATTCCTTCACGTAACAACTCTGATGCAGATAGAGAGTCTAGAAAATCAAACATTGATATTGAGTGGGAGTTAGGAGATTATTTTTTCCAAAAAATAGTCAAAAAATGGGGTCTTCCAGATATAGATCTTTTTGCATCGAGAAATAACACGAAGGTTCAAAAATTTTGTTCGTGGAAGAGAGATCCTGATGCTCTTTTTATTGATGCGTTTACTATAGATTGGAATAAATATTTTTTCTATGCTTTCCCACCATTTGCTTTACTTACGAGAGTTCTGCAAAAAGTTAAATTAGATAAAGCTCAGGGAATAGTAGTAGTTCCTCATTGGCCTACCCAGCCATGGTTTCCTTTGTTTAAATCTATGTTGTTAGAAGAGCCCATAATTTTTTCTCCGTCATCTGAATTATTATTATCTCCATGCAGGCTGCTGAAGCATCCGTTGACGAAACAGCTTTCCCTGGTTGCAGGGAAGCTCTCAGGATAACATACCAGCGAAAATTAATTCCATCAGAAGCTGTCGATATACTAATTTCATCTTTGACGGAGTCTACTATCAAGCAGTATAATTCAGCTTTAAAAAAGTGGTGGGGCTACTGTTCAGACCTTCGGAGGGACCCACTGCAAGCCGATCTCAACTTGGTATTAAAATATTTAACGTTTCGTTTTAATCAAGGAGCCGGTTATGGTACTTTAAATTCAGAAAGATCAGCACTCAATATAATAAGTCCAGTAGAGTTAGGTAGTAATCCCACAGTCTGTCGTTTTTTCAAAGGAGTTTCTAAAATTAGACCTACGAAACCCAAATACGACACTATTTGGAGTACCGAAACTGTACTAAAATGGGCGGAAACATTAGAGCCTTTAGAGTCTTTAGATTTAAAATCTCTTACCTTTAAATTAGTATGTTTGTTGGCATTAGCCACAGCACATAGAGTACAAACCTTATCAGTGATTAAGTTAAACGACATAGTAATATCAAGAGACAATGTAGTAATTAAAATTACGGAGCAGATCAAAACATCTCGAGTGGGAGCTCCTCAACCAATATTTGTTTTACCGTTTTTTAATAATAGAAAAACAGCTTGTGTTGCAAGAGTGCTGCTTCACTATGTGAAGTTGACTAAAAACTTAAGAGGTGATATCAATTACCTCTTCATTACCTTTAAGAAACCGTATCACAGAGCGACTTCACAATCCATAAGTAGGTGGATTAGACAGTGTTTGTTATCAGCTGGTATTGATAAACAGTACACAGCTCACAGCACAAGACATGCGGCTACATCAGCCGCGGACTTAAAAGGTCTGGATGTCAATATTATCAAAAGCACTGCAGGCTGGTCAGAACAATCTCAAGTTTTTGCCAGGTTCTATAGACGTGCAGTAGAACCTGATAAAGGATTGTTTGTTACGTCAATTTTTGATGTTTAAAAAATAAAATTATAATAAGTTTTTGTATGAATAATCTTTAAGTTAATGTATAACGAAGGTGGAGTAATAAAACAAAAATATAATATGAAAAGTCACGATAGTCACTGTGCTCTAAACATCTACAATGTAATCTCGAAGAACGAGACTCGAAATATAATTTAAAATCAAACGAACTTACCTTAAGTGAAGTTCGATTAAAATTATATGAGAGTCTCGTTCGAGATGATTACAGCCCTCCCTCTCTTCAAAGAATTTTCCCTCCCTAATAATATTGTTTATTACTCCAATTGTAGCTTTAAACTATTATGAAGAATATAGGTGAAGATAGATGGCAGGCCAAGACAGGGGCCAGGTTTTTTTAGTTATTCTCTGAACTTTGTGGCGTAAACTAGCGGAAAGTAGCGGTACTACAATGTAATCATCTCGAACGAGACTCTCATATAATTTTAATCGAACTTCACTTAAGGTAAGTTCGTTTGATTTTAAATTATTTAATAATATTGTTACACCTTTTAGATTGACACATTGCAGTTGTTTCAAGATTTCTCATAGCGAAATAGATAATATTGCAAAAAATACGGTTGGACAGTTTGGAAATGTTGTTTTTAATCAGAAAGAAGAGACCGATTGATTGCATCTCTGTTTGGAAGAGTGATAAAGCGAAAATTTTCTACATTATGTCACAATTTAGTAAAGGATGTTTTATATCCTAAAGAAATAAAAAATAATTATTATGTTGATTTTGGTAAAGCTAATGAGAAAATAGCAATACAAAAATTTGAACAACTTTATAATGTTACTATTTATCCCAGCGGTCTTCACATAGATAGCGAAAATGGGTTTCTTTCTTGTAGCCCTGATGGTTAGTGAATTTTTGCTTTTACTTTTCATTGTTATATGTATGTATATATTTTCAGGTTTATTAGGAGAAAACTATTTAATAGAAGTTAAGTGTGTAAAATCAATTGTTGAAAAAGGAATTTCACTACAAAAAGCAGCTGTGAAAAAAAATTTTGTTTAGAAATTTTAAATGGGGATCTAAGGCTTAGAAGAAATCACATTTATTCCTACCAAGTAATTTTATTTATTGCTGTGTATTACATACGTACATTAGTCTTGTAAATCGATTTTTTTCTAGATTCAAGGGCAGTTAAACATTTGTCGAAGACAGTTTTGTTACCTTATTATATTTACATCAAAGGAAGATAACATATTTGTAGAAATCACAGAGCGAGATAAAACTTTATGGGAAAGTATTGTTGCCAAAATTATCAAGATTTTACAAAGACTGCATACTCCCGGAAATAATTTTAAAACGAATCCCACGAAACAAAGTAAAATATTTATCTGGACATACTTTTGATTTCCTTCAGATGTGTAAAAACAGGGGGAAATAAAATTTCCATGTCTTATTCACACTGTTCTATAATTTATTTATTTAATTTATAATGCTACCGGACAAGGAAATTTTATTTCCCCCCTGGTTTACATGTTCCATTTCACACTTGGGTGTTCCAATTTCTTAAAATCCTTCATATGTAGTTAAATTCTGGCTCACGGTTGTACCAACGTAACTTAGATCTGTAGTGACATGTGTCATTGGAAAATTTGACAGTGACCATGACACATGTCATTGCAGTTTGGACATTTGACTTATGTCAATATATTTAGTTAAATCAAGTGGCCAATACCCTTCTCTAACAACCATTGTTAGTGTTATGTTAAAGTTTACCTAGTAACATATTTTGTGTAAATGTTTATTCATTTTTTGGTTTTGATAGAATCAGGGAATACCGGGAATTTTCACTTGAATGTACAGCTTTGGTACACCGCTAGCGACATCTCTGACGTAAGGAGGGAACTCCTATAAATGTTTTTATACCTGGTAGATGGCATACTAGTCACAGATTTAAAACTTAAATTTGATCGCGGTAACTTGTGTTGTGCGTTACCTAAGTAATTAAATAAATTTGAAACGAAAATTATCAGAAAGAAATGAATGACATTCCCTGGAATGACACATTAAATATTGTGAAAACATTGGCTGGTAGCACAAGCCTTGTTTTAACTAAAACACTGTTTTAAGAAATGTCAAATTTCATTATTTAATAACAAAAATAAATAACATCAAATATATTAAAATATGATTTTGAAGCAGCACATAGTTTGTATTCAATCAAATATTTTTTAAAAAATCGTTCTTTACACATAAGGGTGAAATTAAACATTGAAATTTGAATTTGACATTTCTTAAAACAGCATTTTAGTTAGAACAGGGCTTGTGCTACCAGCCATTTAGTTTAATTTCTTAATCTTCTGAATACATTTGGTTTAAAAATATTGAATTATTTTCTACATTTCATAAAGGTAAGTTGAACATTTCATTATTTACCTGAAATAAGGCAAGTATGCAAAGCATTTATTTGAATGTAAATGTTAATCATTTATTATACTGTGTAATTAATAATACCTAATGTTATTCCTACAGATGCCATTTGCATGCTGTGTACCGAGTTGCTACACGTATGCAACACACACTTTGGTGCGTTTTCCAAACCCAAAAAAAAAGTTGGATCTATTTTTATTATGGAAACAAGCTCTTAATAGTCCGGAATTACAGAATAAAACTCCGGACTATATTTATAGAAACAAAAGAATTTGCAGCCAACACTTTGAGGCAAAGTTTCTGAATTTTGCTGCAGTAAAATATTTACTTGCACCGGATGCTGTGCCTACGATTTTCCTTACCATGGGTAAATTATTAATGAAGAAATTATAACTTGATAACACTAATGAATAATGTTACATTACAGAAGAGCAAATGAAGGCAATGCGCATTGCGCCTCCAACTGAGGATGTCTCTGTAGTAGCCGAACCCGGTAAGTTTTTATTTAAAAGATAACATTTTGCTTTTTATATACAGTGTATTTTTCAAAGTCCCGAATGCATTACACTCCATTTAACTGTAGTGTTGGATATTTATAAAGCATGCATTTATGTTTTATTCAATACTAAACTCTTTAATTTTGACTGTATGTGTTTCAAGTATTAGATTAAAATTAGTATTTTTTTCCCCAAAAAATAAATTGCGATTTCGTAAAAATTTCATTAGCAATTGTTATGTGACACACGAAGTAAACACAATTGAAAATTTTAGGACCATGAAGAACTTTTTCCATCCCGGAAGCTCAGTGTACAATGCCAGAAGTCCAGACTTTGCCACAGTGCTCCACTCCGCCTACAGTTGGCCGCAAACGAGGTAGTTAATGTTTCAAAATCTATATTTCTATATGTTCCTTTTTTTTACCGAGTAATGATAAATATTGAAATAAACCAATCCTGCAAATTGAAACTCTTCAATTCTGCACATTGCATGTGATTCTGTATTTGTGTTCTATATTCAATTTATATATGGTACTGCATATTTTGAAAATGTTAATACACGAAGTAGAATTCAGCGGAGTAACATTGGTTCATAAAATATGATAATAATATTTACATTGATTTTTATGTACGTAGGTATATAAGGTATATAAAAAAATATGTTTGTAGGTATTCTGCGTAACATTAATCTACGCAAAGTTACGCAGTTATCGCCGAATGCGCGATACTTGTACCAGCGGCTGAAAGCTGTGGAGCGAAAAGCTGTAGCGAAGGAAAAGACAGTGAAGCGTCTCAGTAGTACGCTTAAGAAGGCTGCGAGAGAACGAGATCTAGAAATTCTAGACCAAGTTCTCCAGCCTCTTAATCATGCTGCACAAACTTTTCTTCTTTCCCAAGTCCGAGAGGCTGGGAAAAAGAAAAGTGGTAGGCGTTTCACCGTGGACGAAAAGGTTCTGGCAGTGTCCATGTTGAAAAGTATGCGAGGGTAAGGAATTTTATGAAACATTTTTGTACGAACCAAATATAATATTACTTCATAAAACAGGGCTTACCGGTACATGGAAAAATACTTTACGGTTCCTAGTAGATCTACTTTGCGGAGGCTACTACAAAAAACTCCCTTCGCGCCAGGAATTAGCATTCCATTGGAAGCGCATATGCGAGAAGTGATGGCGCAGGAGCCAGTGAAACGGCGAACTTGTGTGCTTCTTTTTGACGAAGTAGCGATTCAGCCGCATCTGACATATGACATGAGAGAAGACATGATTTGGGGCTTTCAAAATTTTGGAACGATACGTAAGGCTGGTTTTGCGGAACATGCTCTAGTTTTCATGCTTCGTGGACTCTGTACTCCGCGGTGGAAGCTGCCTTATGCGTTTATGTTTGTGGGTGCAACAACTGATACACCTGCTTTGGTACGGTGTATCAAACAGGTTCTGAGCTCTGCTGCATCTGCGAATTTCAACGTGGTGGCGACCATTTGTGACCAGGGAAGAACGAACATGGCAGCAATAGAGAACTTGAAACGGCAAACCCAGGACTTACGTATTCGCGAGGGAAGGGACTTTCGGCCTGAATGTTTTGAATTTCAAGGGAGGGAAATTGTCGCTCTGTACGATCCACCACACTTATTGAAAGGACTGAGGAACAACCTACTGACTAAGGACTTAGAGTTTAGTATTGACAATGTACAGTATCGGGCATCGTGGACAGACATTGTACGATTTTACAACTACGATGGGACTTTTGCTGTTTCCAGGTGTCCTGCTTTGACTGAGCAGTGTGTTATCCCGCAGAAAATTCGAAAGATGAGCGTCAGGCATGCTGCTAAAACGTTCAGCCGATCAGTTTATGCGGGAATAACAAACTTGCTCATTGAAATGCCGCCTGAAAATTGTCAACAGCCCCATGGACTTCAACGTAGTGCTGAGGGAACGGCGAAATTAATTCTATTCTTAGACGACTTTTTGATAGTGTAAATGGATCTCGTGACGTTGATCACTACGTTCGACCTTTGAGAGCAAAGCTGACATCTAATTCGACACATTGGGAGTTTTGGAATAGAGCGAAATCAATTTTGCGATCTATGAGATTTGTGCGGAGAAGTGGTTGTGAATCTGAGGCCTTGCGCAAGGACAGTGAGCTGCCACCTTCCCTGAGAAATTGGGTAGTTACACTAAATGGCGTCGAATATTTGTGGAAATCACTAGTGGGTTTTGGATTTAGTGCTCTTGATTTGAGAGCATTAAACCAAGATCCACTAGAAAATTTCTTTGGAAGTATTCGGAGTCATTTAGGATGTAACAGGAACCCTACGGTTGCATCATTTATTTCCTCATTCCGGACTCTCAGCGTGAACAATTTTATGTCAGCTCATTCTGCCGCGTCAAACTGTAGTCAAGACGAGGACGATGTTTCATTTGCACGATTGAAAAGTTTCTTAACAAGAAATGTTTCAATTTCGCCGAGCTCCAGTACACCGACGGACGAGACTTTGACAATTACACCGGACCAGGGACGGAGGAGGAGGCGGTGGTCTGTACCACCAACTGTCTACGTGGCAGGGTACGTGGCTCGCCGAGTCCTCAAAATGACAAGCGCGCGAACTTGCCCAACATGCACAAGTTTGTTATTATCGACAGAGGATCTGCCGGAACATGGCCTTATTCACCTTAAGGAATTGACTGTAAACGGACTTACGAGACCAAGGACTAAATTCATGTATTTTACGAAGCTAGTTTTGGACACAACTTTCACGCTACTGCCACAGATTGGACACGACAAGTATGTTAGGAAAAGACTAATCCAGTACGTGAACGCGAACGTGGACTTGACTGGACTCACGTGTGGGATTCATGACATCGTGAGTACGTTTGTGGAGTTTACAGTTAAGTTTTCTATTTTCATTTGGTGTAAACGGGTGAATAGATACTTAACTGGACAAGACAGACGTATTCATGATTTTCTGGATCCCATACAACGACTAGCTGCTGATCGCTACAGAAAGTCGTTGAAATACACACAACGCAAATAAACCGTAAGTATTTTCAATGCAATGTGTTAGAAAACAGAAATAATATTATAAAAAATTGTAGGATATCTTCACTGTAGTGGCTCCAAAAGTCATCACTTCAAGTTATGTTCTTCCTGTGACCGACTTTACTTGGTCACATTTTCTCCATATACGAGGCAGTACCCGAACAATTCATCTTTCTACGTGTACTTCACAGTTATTCTTGAATTCATCATCTGTTTCTGTGTTACCACGACCAATTTATATTTGTGCAAGCAGAGTTCTTTACAGAATTACTTTCTTCGTTCTACCGTACAAACACTCATTTATTAAACACCCAATGCTGTGAATAGCAGAATTTGTACAACAGGTCAACAAAGAATGTACCATAGTTATCAATGTTTACACATTCAATAGGGTGAAATATCCTAAGAATATTATGATAAAACAATGAGGTTCATCACATTAGGAAGAAAATAGTAATGAGAAATCCTAAATTCTTCATTATCAAAATGAAACAAAATTGTTTGTCACATATTTTTTTTTCTTGTAAAATGAAACCAAGTTTATAGAAGAAGCATGAAAACATATATTCCGTTTTGTATATATTGCAGTAAATAGTAGTTAATAATTAATGAAATTACTGACTGACTAAATGATTGCCTTAGACAACACTATATTAATCACTAATTTGCAAAATACGAATGGCATATTCAGATTCATAAGAATATAAGCATTCATTCAATAATATTTGGTATTGTTTTCTATACGAAAATTGAATATTTCATATGTTTTGTATTATTCTTATATTCTTAAACACATAACTTAGTGAATACATATTAATTACCCAATTGCTCATGAAATGAAATTTATATTAATTGTAAAAAATGGTTATTCATAAAATTTTAATGTAACTAACTAATAACAATAACTGGATATTTTTACTGTGATAGATAAATGCATTATCAATGTGTTTCTGCAAAATTCACAATTTTTCTTATTTATAAAGATATATTTTTTGTATTTTTACTTCACAACTTTGTACAATTTTTTGTAAATATAAAATTATACAAATAATTTTTTTGTGTATTTATTTCAAATATTTTTACAGGCGCGCAGAATATAAAAAAATGATACTAGCGCCAACCTAGCGGTTAAGGAGGGAACTAACTGTCAAGGACGTTTAGACGGTACAGTAGTTTTAACATTGAGCGGCGGTTCCCGAGTATTCCCTGGATAGAATAAACATCCAATTCAAATTGCATTAGTATTTCATTTTTATTTAGTTTTACAATTTAATTTAAAGTTACATATTTTTACATCTTGTAGCGGCTGATCCCGCTACAGATCTGAAACTCGGCTTAAATTGACAATATTGTATCGATATGAAGTATCAAATGAATAATAATAATACATACAGGGTGTCTCTTAAATAGGGGGACATGGCTTAACCACAGATTCCTGAGGCGAAAATAAGACGATTTAACCAAACTTGCTTCTACCGGAAAGTGTACCATTTAGCCAGAAATCGGCTTCAAAGTTCTTCGAAAAAAAATTAATTTTGCTTATAATAATCGGACGCTTTATTCGATTTGGATGAAATTTGGTATGACTGTTTATATGGTTATAGGTCGTCTTTTAAGGTGATACTTGTTATTATTAGTGAACCACTAGTGTATAAAACTTAGGTCTCCTAACATTAATTATATCGTAACTTTTTAATGGCAATGCCGAAAACGTGAAATTATTTTTCTTCAGAAAGATACATTCAATAGTAAACTTTTGTCTCTCTGCGTAATTTGTGATATCTGTTACGGTTCACACAGAAAAAAATAAAATCTGAGTGTCTGCACTGCTAAATTTTTAAAATAAATTTAATCTAGCAGTCTATCCAAATGTCAAACAAGTAATTTTTAATGACAGTAACAATTGTTTTACGGGTTGTCAAAAATTTTCTTCGCAATATTCTAAAATTATTAACATCCGTGTGTTCGGCCTAATAGTATTTTACTACCATTATTATAAATAAGACGATTACATATCTTAGCTTACTTCTAAACAAGTTGTGAAGATTGACAACTCGTTACTGTCATTAAAAATTTTTTGTTTGACATTTGGATAGACTGCTAGATTAAATTTATTTTAAAAATTTAGCATTGCAGACACTCAGATTTTATTTTTTTCTGTGTGAACCGTAACAGATATCACAAATTACACAGAGAGACAAAAGTTTACTATTGAATGTATCTTTTTGAAGAAAATTATTTTCACGTTTTCGGCATTGCCATTAAAAAGTTACGGTCTAATTAATGTTGGGACACCTAAATTTCATACACTAGTGGTTCACTAATAATAACAAGTATCACCTTAAAAGATGACTTATAACCATATAAACTGTCATACCAAATTTCATCCAAATCGAATAAAGCGTCCGAATATTATAAGCAAAATTAATTTTTTTTCGAAGAACTTTAAAGCAGAATTCTGGCTAAATGGTACACTTTCCGGTAGAAGCAAGTTTGGTTAAATCGTCTTATTTTAGCCTCAGGAATCTGTGGTTAAGCCATGTCCCCCTATTTAAGAGACACCCTGTATATTGCTGTCAAAATTGCAATTTGCATTTTTGTGTTTAAACTTAGCTTATAAGTCTTATTGTTGTAACTGGCAATCAAACAGCTAAATTCTCTATCTAATGGACTAAAATTATCTAAAAATATATAACTTTGTTCTATCATTTGAGAATTTTCAGTTGTTATTAATAATAATTTAATGATAAGTTAGCCCACTGATATTTTTTATATATAATATTTTTCTTTGAAGACATTAGTTCCCTCAAAAGACCACTGGAAGAAAGTATTAGAATAAACATGTTTTCAAAATAAATTTAGAATGTACTTATAGGTAATATTTTACAATAATAATTTTATTAAGGGTAACATCATTTCTTTAAACTTTGCTGAATTAGCTTTATATTTGTTACATGATCAATTATTTCCAAAATATATGTTAGAAACAAATTTATTTATTGAAATATTTCATACGCGTATACATTTATTTATTTATAAAGGAAAAAATGATTAATTCATGTTATTTTTATTATGACTTCATATTTTCGCGGGTTTTCTTTAACGCTCAAAAGTACTTTCCTCATCACATTTTCTCATGCCATCTATCGAATGCGAATCATATTATCGCGTAACGACTTGCCACCTTAATATGATTCCTGTAACCCAACTACATATACCTTTTTAAACCAAAATTTTTCGATTAATTTTAAATTCTTGCAACTCCTTTGTACATTTATTGTAATAGTTACTTTGTTTTTCCTGATTTGCTTTTAATTTTTGTACGATATTATTTATTGGATAGATTGTTCTTAATTTTCGGCCCATTAATATTTCAGCATGAGATGGTAGATTATTTTTAGAAGTGGAATTATAAGATAAAACAATTTTAAATATTTCACGTTCTGATTCTTTTTTACAATAAGATTTAATTGCTTGAATATGACGTTCAATCATTCCATTTGATTGAGGATAATTTGGACTAGAAGTACAATGTTTTATTTCAAGTGATTTAATAAATTCGTTTCCGTCAAATCAGAAAAATATCAGAAAATACTGTTATGGGATAACCATGAATTGCAAATATAAATTTTAAACATTTTACTATTTGCCCGGTTTTCTTTTCATTTAGATGAAACACATGAATGCATTTTAAAATGTAATCTACGACAACCAAATAATCTTTGTTCTTTACTTGCATGAAATCAATTCCAATTTTTTCCCATGGACGGCTGGGAACAGGAAGCCATTTTAACATTTGTTTTTGTTTTGATTTTGAATATTTTTCACATTTTATACAAGATTCTACGAAATCAGTTATATTTTTTGAAATATTTGGCCAATAAACAGAATCCATAGCTCTTTTTAAATAAGAATTAGTGCCCTGTTGGATGAAATACAATTTATTTAACATTTCATTTCTATGAGATTGAGGAATAATTAATCTATTACCTTTAAACAATAATCCTTCTCTTCCATGGATTTCATTTCTAAATTCAAAATAAGGTTTTACAGAATTTTCTACAGATTTGATAAGTTCTGGTCAACCATTTATAATATATTGTTGTAACAATGCCAATATACTGTCAGATTTTATTGCTACTTGTATTTTTTTTAATTTTATCTTGCAACTATTATGGAATTGACTGCTAAATTTTCTAGATAATTTGTATCCGCAAACTGCTTTTGCGGTGATCTACATAAGATATCTGGAATAAACATTAATTTTCCTTGAAGATATTCTAAAGTTGCATCATATCTAAATAATCTTAAAAGTAAACGTTGAATAAGAGGAGAAAGTGAGTTTAAGATTTATTTACTATACCCAATAAAGGTTTGTGATGCCTGTATCACAAGTAGATAAAAGTGAAATTTTTCACATCCGACTACAATACTTAATAGCTCCTTTTCTATTTAGGCATATCTCTTCTGAGAATCTGTTAAAGAATGTGAAGAATATGCAACTGGACGATTATCTTTCAAAATTACTGCTCCGCCCAAATATCTTTGCAATTCTTTAACATTTTCCGGTACTTTAATATTTAAAATATCTTTAATTTTGTCTTTATTAACCCTTTCGACCCTAATGGTCACGTATGTGTACGTTATAAAACAAAGGCAATACAAGCTTGAAATATTTTCTTACTTCAAAACCTGATGTACATGTATGTAGTTTGAACTTAGTAGATGACTTTTAACACCATCTGTGATTCCATAGCGTAATTAGCTTTTACATTTCTAACCTATTGTGAGTGCCCGCCAGATCACGACAGGAGCATACAGGGATGTATGTGAGCATTTAGGTGTCAATTTCCTTTTCATATTTATAAAATAGTAGCTATAATTTAATATAATCATTAAATATACACATTTAAGAACATATTTATATAAAAACTAGCTATAAATGTGTTTTTCGTAAGAAATGGTTCCATAACGAACATCACGTTCACTTTTGTGCTTATCAGGTTCAAAATTCATAGCAAATTTTTCTTGAATTAGGATGTATTTTTACATTTGTTATATTCAATTTTTGACATTGCAGACCTTCTCTAGATAAAAATGAGTAAAAAATGGGATCTAATGAGGCCACTTACAGAAGAAGAATTGGAAAGAGAAGCAGAACACATTCAGCATTTAAAAATGGAAATATTTTTGATTACATAGAAGAAAACGACAGTGAAGATGATGAAATTGATTTATATCAAGGGAAATCTGGTGAAAAAGTAGATATGCAAATTGAAAATGAAATTCAGGAACTAAGAGAAAATGAAGAAGAAGAAAAGGATCAAGAAAAAGAAAAGGTTGAGAAAGAAGTGGAAAAAAGAAAAAAGAAGGAGACACAAAATGAAAAATAGCGAGTAAGAAAAATTCACGTTCCTGCAGAAATGAATTTTGCAGTACAACTGAATAGCTTTGAACACACTCTGCTAAAAAGTCCATATACTTATTTTCAACGCTATTTCCCTGATGAAATTTTTGAGAAATTTGCTCAAGAAACTAATTTGTATTCAGTTAAAACTACTAGCAAGAACATTCAAACCAACAAAGATGAAATGAAGAAGCTCTTTTCTGTGCACATTACAATGGGAATATTAAAATGTCCTCGTTTGCGACTATACTGGAAACAAATGACAAACATCCCCGCAGTTTCTAAAGTCATGTCTCGTAATAGATCTGAAAGTTTTTACATATCACCAACGAAAAACCTGATAACGAAGACCGGTTTTGGAAAATTCGACCTGTAATTGATACTGTTTTGGATAGGTTCAAAAAGTTACAACTTGAAGAAAACCTATGTATAGCTGAAGAAATTAAACTCTCTGTGTTAAACAATACATAAAAAACAAACCGAATCCATGGGGAATAACGGCATTTCTATTATGTGGTTCAAGTGGAATTACTTATGATATAATATTTTACCGAAATGAACATGGTATGTGTACTGCCGTAGTTTTAAAATTAGCAGAGAGGATTCCTGACGGCGAATATTATAAATTATTTACTGATAATTTTTTTACTTCAGTAAATTTAATCAAAATTTTAAAATAAAAAGGAATTTGCTACGCAGGTACGAGCCGCCATCTTGGATTTTAGGTACAAAAATTTGGTTTTTTGATAATAACTCAAAAACGGTGGCTTTCACGACAAAAGATGTTCTATACAAAGTTAAAAGAGGATAAAATTTCCTACATTTTATGTAGAAATTTTTTTTTGTAGCACACATATGTTAGGAGTTACAGCTCCGTGAAGTTGCACTATTTGAAAAAAAAAAAGTATTATATTTTGTTATTTGGCTGTTAATAACTAAAATAAATAATTTAAACAAATGCATATCATATTGAAATAATTTTTAAAAAGACTCTACTTTAATTTTATATTAATAGGTTGCCCTAAACCTTAACGAATAGGCAGGTAGCGAGAGCACAGTGTGCTTTGTCTAGCTTGTAGAAGGTTACACTATTTTCTGTAACTGTGCATGGCGCATGTCAATTATATAAATGAAAAACTGATCGCCGCGTATTGTCGTAAAAAAGATAACGAACCTCAAGTAGCGTCGACATCCCGCAGATCTAGTATACCGACTTTTAATTTTAAAGTACAGTGTTTTCTCTGTACTGAAGAAATTACACCGGGCTTTTTAAATAAACAGAAAAAGAGGATATCACTCATCTCATCGAGATTTCGTTTATATGGTGCAACAATTGGGAGTGAAAACTACAATTTTAAAAGCAGCTGAAGAACGGGATGATGACTGGGGACGGGAAATAATAAAAAGAGTTCAACATGTGGCAGACTTGGTTGCAGTAGATGCAAGATATCATATGTCATGTCAAAAGCGTCTGTATAATCGAGTGCCATCGGGAAAAAAAGAGGATATCGGCCTGCAACTAATGTTGACGAAGCGATGGAATATATTTACTCGTATCTTACCGAGAACTCTGAAGAATGTCAATTTTCGCTTGATGAGCTCATGGACCAAATTGAAGGGGAATACCGTCCAGATCAAAGAACCGTAAAAGCTCGTCTTATGAATAAATATGAAGAAGATATACTTATCATTCAAAAACATAAGCAATCGCCTGTCGTCTGCTTCCGGGACACAGGTTACAAACTTCTAGCTGACCAATGGTATGCGGCAAAAAAGTTAAATCCCGATGAAGAACGGTTTCGTGTTGTTAAAGAAGCAGCTGCTATTATTTTGGCAGATATCCGTTCGCAGGACTATGATATGTCAAAATATCCCCCATCCGACAGTTTTTTAAATGAGGCCAATTCTGTAGTTCCACAAACTTTGAAAGTTTTTTTTGAAGAATTATAAAGAAAAAGAGCAGTTCGTTTGTCAAATGGAATAGAATATGCGAAACATTATCCCATGCTGTGATCTCTGCGGCTAGACCGACATCTTTTTTGTCGCCGATTCTAATCGGAGTTAGTACATATTTGTATAAAAAATTCGGCTCAAGAAAACTCATCAACCTGCTATCATCGTTGGGTTTTGCGGCGAGTTACGCAAAAAATATATTTTTCGAAGCATCTGCCATTATGCGTCCGGAAGGATCGATTGACGAAACTGCATTTTCTCAATTTGTTTGTGATAATGCTGACTAACACTATCGATGGCTTAAATACCGTTCACATTATGGGAGCAATCCAGTATGTGACCCCTCATAATGCTGTATTACCCGATCAAGAAATTCAACGTTTAAAGCAAATTCCAATGGCACAGGTTGTTGATGTTGGTACTGTTCCTCTTATATTTTTCTATAAAAATCAAAATACAGGCTTAAAAACTATACAAATTACAGACGTAGAAGGAAATCATCCTCTTTCAAAATACATCGTGCCTTCTTCTTACGATTTTCTTTGGCTGTATGGCAAGTGGTCAAAATTAAATCTACCTGGATGGAACAGCTTTATGGAATAAGCAACAGCTAATGAGTCTTTTATGCGGTCCAAGATAATATTTCTTCTATTCATAAACTTTCCACCAAGCCAGTATGACACGATATATACATCTCTGCTCTTTGCCATAGAAAAATGTAATAAAACATGCTTCGTCACCTTCGAGCAGCCCCTCTATGCGAAAGCTCAAGAAATCGTGGCAAATAATCCGAAATTTTCAAATGTCATCGTGAGACTTGGAGGATTTCATTTGCTCATGTCCTTTTTAGGTGAGTAAAACTTATTTTAATTTAACTAAATGTTCTTCTTTATATGGACTATTTTTGAATATTGCTCAATATATGCAAAAGTTGCACATATATGCAACTTGCATGTAATCCGTTCTTTAATAATAAACATATTCTTTCCCTTTTTTAACAGGTGGCATTGGGTACATAATGGGCGGAAGCGGATTGAAAGACATATTCAATACTATTTACGCTGAGAATAGTGTAGAGAAAATGCTAGCTGGTCACGCATATGCCCGTGCAATTCGTGCTCACATGTTGTGTCATCTTGCTTTGGCACATGTAATTTTGCAATCATTGGAATTTACAGACGAAGATCGTGATGTTATGCAACAATTGCTTGGCAATTTTGATAAATCGACGATTCTGAGGGCAGATGAAAACTTGGCATTTAGGGACGTTGCGACAAAATTTAAAGAAGCGCTTGCAAAATTGGAAAATAATGGTCCTACAGCCAAACTATGAATTCAGTATTTTAAAATGGACACTTTGGTAAAGCATTTCATTGAAGCGGAGCGAATGGGGAACTGGCAATTGCATCTAAAAACTGTTCAAAGAATGCTGCCCTATTTTCATGCAAGCGGCCGTTTCTAGTATGCAAAATGTGCTCATCTCTATTTGCAAAGTATGTTTGATTTGGAACTCCAAAAAATTCACGACAGAAGGCTTTTTCACGATTAGGCGTAGTAACAAATATTGGTCAGGCATTTGGTCCGACATGACCATCGAACAAACATTAATGCGAATGATGCATAGCTCTGGAGGCCTAACTCGTGGACGAGGAATCAGCGATAGTGTACTGGCTCATTGGACTTTGGGAATGATATCTTTGCACAATGTTTGCGAAGCTTTTGAGAATTATTGCGACGTTTATCTTGATACATCCGAGCAACATGTCAATGCAAGGGCTTCACGTATCTCACGAGACGATCAAGACCTATGTTGCATTGGTTTTCTCAGCATCCTCCCTTTCTCGAAATCAATTCCTTTGTTTGCATAAGCACTGAACTTGTTGGAGATGCAACGATAAACTGTCATTTGTCCAGGGAAATGGGTTTGAAAGGTTTGAACAAAATGGTTAACACGTACGAAAATTTTGAGGCAATTAAATTTAAACGAAAAGGTAAAGTTATCCCACTACTAGCAGTTAATAGCAGCATTAAAGTCAGCGATTAAACTATATGCCTCAACTCACTAATGCTGTTTCAAAGCATGTGCATTGCTAAAAAATCCGAAGACGAGATAATGGATTACCTTAAATACGAGCTGGCCCCCTTTCCTTTGTCGCTTTTTTCGGAAGCAGGAATGCGCAAAGGAACCAAGTCATCTTTATATTCTGTATTCACACCGCTTTCCGATGAATTTCAATTCGGAGATAACCAGATCAATGTGGTGGATGGGGAATATCTCCTACACAAAGTTGTGTGGCACCGAAATGATTTGTTTGGAGCGATTTGTGACAAATATGTTCGATATGTGCAAGATCATTTTGGTTCCCAAGCAATTGTTGTTTTTGATGGATATCCAACCGATGGTGGCAATACAAATACAAAGACCGCAGAAAGACTTCGTCGATCAAAAAAGCACGTGTCTGCCGATGTCCTTTTTGATGAAACAATGGTGACGCAAGTTTCACAGGAGCGATTTTTAGCCAATGAAAAAAATAAAGTTCGTCTCATATCGATGCTGAAGAACAAATTTGAGCTGGCTGCATTTACAGTTAAACAAGCTGAAGATGATGCCGATGTGCTAATTGTCAACACTGCAAATTCTTTATGCAGTGAATCAATATTTGATGCTGTTTTTGTGGTCGGGGAAGACGTTGACCTTTTAGTACTTCTGACAGCCTTAGCACCAGCCGAAAGTTCTATCTACTTCCGTAAACCTGGAAGAGGAAAAACTGCTGAGCGGATATATTCAGCAAGTAGCCTCAAATACGAAGAAACAACCAAGCACATTCTGTCCTTGCATGCCTTCAGTGGTTGTGACAATACGTCATCCCTATTCAATCAGGGAAAAACTAAATTTTGTACGCTGATAGAAAAAAAAAACAGAGCGGTTCATGAAATAATTGAAATTTTCAACCAACAAGATGCCACGCCAGAGGAGATTGCCGAGGCCGGAGTACGCTTTCTTGTAGCTTTATATGGTGGCAACATGGATAAAGAGAGTTTGGAAGAAATTCGTTTCCAACGCTTCGCCAAATCTACGCTGAAAAGCAAATTTAATCTTGCGTCTTTGCCACCTATAAAAGACGCGGCGCAATTCCACGCCTTTAGGACCTACCACCAAGTACAGAAATGGAGAGGCATAGAGAAAAATCCTGAAGACTGGGGTTGGAAGCATGGCGCTTACGGGCTCACTCCCTTAACAATGGCGGAAAAACCAGCTCCCGATTCCTTATTAAAATCGGTATCTTGTAACTGCAAAAAGGGGTGTGATGGGGCATGCAGCTGCCGAAAGGCTGGACTTAAATGTTCGGTTGTATGTGGCTTCTGCAACGGAGAATATTGCGGAAATATGCCGGAAATCTACATTGAAAGCGAGGACGAGGATGACGACATTTTTCAGGCTACGGACCAAAACTACGACCAGGACACAGGCAACTACGACCAGGACGCCGACAATAACCAACCCGGACCATCGAAACATACCAAAATGTAGTAGAAATTAATTTTTGTAACGCTCTAAAGTCATAATTTACTATTCTGCGATAAATGCGATATACTTTTCGCCTTTAAATTTGTTTACGAAAAGTATAATACTGTTTAGTGATAATATTTAAGTGCCTTTTAGTTTCTTTTGTAGTTATGTAAAAATATAATGATATATAATAAAAATAATAAAATAAAACTCAACCAAAATGAAGTTTCCGCATTTTTTTCAAATAGTGCAACTTCACGGAGCTGTAACTCCAAACATATGTGTGCTACAAAAAAATATTTTCTACAAAAAATGTAGGAAATTTTGTCCTCTTTAACTTTGTATAGAACATCTTTTGTTGTGAAAGCCACCGTTTTTGAGTTATTATCAAAAAACCAACTTTTTGTACCTAAAATCCAAGATGGCAGCTCGAGCGCATGCGCCTCGAGGTCGAAAACTTGGATTTTTCATTAGGGCCCCAAGCTTAACAACATACTAAAAAATCGCTACTACCCCACCTTTTGCATTCAAAAAATCCCCACGTACTGGACTACACAGTAGACGAAACCAAGCGATGGAGTAAATCTGAGAAGAAATATGTAGTTATTGAAAGGCCGGAAGTTATTTGTAGCTACAATGAAAATATGGGAGTAGTTGATAAAATAGATTTTTTAATTCAACCATACAGAATTTTTATACGATCGAGGAAATGGACTCTTCGTGTTATATTTCATCTGGTCAATTTAGCTATTACTAACAGTTGGTTAGAATATAAAAGAGATGCTGAACAATCTTGTACTCCAAAAAAAGACATTCTAGATTTACTAGATTTTACGTCAGAAATTGCGGATTCTCCACTGAAGGTGGATCAAAATAATTTAAAAAAGAGAGGACGACCTAGTAATGAGATACTACCCCCAGGTTATATCAAAAGATTGCGTATTGACACACGACCAATAAATGAAACTCGTTATGATGGAGTGGGACATTGGCCTGTGATGGACGAAGGAAATCCACAAAGATGTAAAATGTTTTTATGCAATTCTCGATCTAGAGTACAATGCATCAAATGTAATGTCCATTTGTGCTTAACATCAAAATCTAATTGTTTCGTTAATTTTCATAATAAATTACAATAATTTATCCTGAAGCCAAAAATATCAGCATTATTTTCTTATTATAAGACAATTGTACTTTACTAAACTTGTAACCCAATGTACACATAAGGGTACTAATTATACATAATAAATTTTTCAAAAATATATGTATATGTATAATTATTACCCTTAGAACAAAAAAATAACAATTATTATTTTTTTATAGATGAAAGAATTAGGCCTTAAGGATCACGGAGAACGGAGAATATTAAATAAACGACGAATTTTTTTAATTAACTAAAAAAACTCAAGGCTGAAAGGGTTAATAGAAATACTTTTTTCAGAAAATCCATGACCTACATACCTTACTTGTGTTACAGCTAATTGTATTTTTTATTGCTTTAATTTCAAATAATTTTTTCTTGCTCTTTCAAGAAATTGAATTAACCTTTCGGTACTGGTGTGCGGTGTCACAGACCGGGCATAATTCATTTTGTTATTATCTTGTAAACTAGATGGCACTATACTTTTATTTGTTATTTGTTTATATTTATATTTATATTATTTATTTTTCTACCTGATGTATTTTATTTTAGTACCTTCAAGTTACGTGCCGAACAGGATAAGTACGAGCCGGTAAGCCTGAGAGTAAATATTTGTTCATTTTATAAAGCAATTCGGTCTCATACACCGACGCCAATATTTACGTTCGGCAAGTCACCGAACCTAAGTTTTATAAAGGTAAATAATTTTATTATATTCGGAAGTATTCTTAGTATTTATATATTGCATGTAAAGAACTTGGGAGTTGTCTAGTAGATTGAAGTTGTTTTCTCCATGCATGTTCCAAAATCCAAGTGACGATAAAGATGTTTCTTTTTTATTTATGGTTTTGTGATTTTCCCTGGAGTAATCTGGGGCCTTGGCCTCAGTAGACGATCCATGGGACCTTCTATCTTCTTTTCTTGTTTTTTGTCGTTTTTTGGAACATTTTTATTATCAGTCTTTGGTGAATTATTTTTTGTAATATCAGAAGCTTTATTCGCTGACTTATTTCCGTTGATGTTGTTAGTTATTTTTTCTGTTTTTTTGTTCTCCTGGATTTTAGTGTCCTGTGCAACGAATTCTTCATGAATAAAGGATGGTTGTAGTAGGGAGGGAGTTGACTGCGATAGTCTTCTTGTATTCATTTCTAAGTCTACTTCTTCTTCGCGATTTTGTGATTCTAAGTCCTCGATGGTGAATTTTTCCCCTTCAACTACTAGGTATTGTCCACTTATGTATGCTCTTTTCTTAGCTACCCGTGCAGATTTTTGATGTGGTAGAAGTTTCTTCCTTATTTGCATTTCAGTTGGTGTATAATCTTCTTCAATTGATATATTTGAGCCTTTTAACATGTTTCTGTTTTTTAGAATTTCCCGTTTTTTATTTAGATTCCACAGAGTCATGCAGATAATTCTTGTATTTCCGAATCGATAAATGTTTTCTATATCGTCATTTTGTAAGTTGATTCTCATAGTCTCTGAGACGAAGTGTATAATTTTTTCTCGTGTTTCGAAGTTGACTCCGTTTCATCTTCTGGCATACCGTATACGATGAGATTCTTTATTTTTGTATGTTTTTCGAGTTGACGTATTTTGTTATCTTTTTCTTGTAGCGTTTGTTTTAGTTTCTTGTTTTCTTCTTGCAATGTTTCTACTGTTTTTTCAATAGCTTCAATCTTTGAATTTGACAATTGTACAGTTTGTTTTATTTCGTTTACGGCCTTGTCTAGAGCTTGTAGAATAGATATTCGGCTTTCTTCAATTTTTTGTAATATTAATTCAGTATTTATGTTGTCTCCCATGTTGTTTAATAGGATTTACGATTACTTGATTATTGATGTTATAGGATTCTAATATCTTGCGTTGCTTTTATTTATTTGTTCTATATATATTTATTTATTTATTTTTATAATTTTATTATATTATTTTTTTTGCAATATATTTGGCAACACTGAGTTCGGACGTTTAAATTATTTGTTTGCAACACTGAGCATGCAAATCCGAGCGCTCTGTTATTTGGTTAGCGGTGAAGGTCGTTAGTTTAAGTCAATGTTTATGTGAGTAACATATATTGTGAAGAGAAGAATTAAGTTGTAAGTTTTTACTCACGTTTATATATGGCCGCCGATGTAGTTCTGTTGATTTAAAAATTTATATTTTAGATTTAATCACGAATTGTTTTAAATTTTTTCACATCTCATAAAGAACACGACTTAAGACACTCAGTGTTGCCACTCCACTCCCCAGCTAAATACACTTATATTAGCAACATAGGGCAATCCATAATCGACCTAACCTGGATTAATACAACTTGCATTAAAATTATTTCCGATTTTGAAGTTGATAACAAAATCTTACTTTCCGACCATTTAGTCTGCAAACTAACAATAATCCTGAATTCGAATGTAATTAGAAAACACCAACAAAAAGAAACCTGCAACATAATCCATCGCAAAATTAAATGGGAAGGAAATAAAACGGAAGAATTCCAACAAAATACGGAGAATTACATAATGCATCTGACAGATATAAACAAAAACACCTATCAAAATATACTCCTAACATGTCATTCGGTATCCAAGGAAATGAACATGCTACATGCAATTAATCAAAAACAAAGTACAAACAAACCTTGGTACAACAAAGATTGCAGAGAAACCAAGAAACAAATGAGAAGAAGCTACTTCAAATACGCAAAAGACAGATCAAACAAAGAAAAACTAAAACGATATATTGAAGACAAGAAAACATATAAACAAATAATCAAAGCAAATAAAAAAGAATATCACAACAAAACGCGGGATGGCATTAACAACATACATGATGCCAAGCAATTTTGGACTGTTTACAAGAAACATAAACTAAAGAAAAAAACAGCAAACCCAATAAGTATAGAAGAATGGGAAGCACACTACAAAAATATTCACCAACCTTACATTGACATAAATACTCAATACATCGATGCACAACATCCATATCTAGACACCGAAATAAATAACTCCGAACTAAGAAAAGCGTTGAACCACTTAAAAAACAACAAAACACCCGGACCAGACTTGATACCAAATGAAATTCTAAAAGCACTAGGAAACAGCTGCTACTCCATACTACAAAAATTCCTAAATGTATGTTTGCAAAAAGAAACGGTACCTTCCGAACTATGCGCCAACACTTTAATACTAATACACAAAAAAGGCGACGAAAACAATCCTAATAACTACCGCGGTCTCGCAATGCTGAACACAACCCTAAAACTTCTAACAAGCATAATTTCATCACGACTAGAAACCTGGGCCGAAAGCTTCAATATTTTTCCGGAAGCACAAAGTGGCTTCAGAAAGAAAAGATCCTGCGTAGACAATCTCTTCACTTTAAATGCGCTCATCCAGTCTCGACTCATCGAAAAGCGAACTACATTTGCAATATTCATCGACTTCAGGCAAGCCTTCGACTCAATCTCTCACACAAAGCTTTGGAACAAAATATTTCATCTAGGAGTTAGTGCAAAATTAGTTCGACTGTTAAAAAACATCTATAAAAATGCAAGTATAACTATAAGTACAAACGGACAAAAATCAAATCTCATAAACGTAAACAGGGGCGTACTTCAAGGTGATTCACTGAGCCCCCTATTGTTCAACCTCTTTATTGCTGACATAGAACATCACTTCAGAGAGCAAGGACACGAAGGCCTTTTCATCAACCATCACAGTGACATCTTAATGCTGCTATACGCCGACGACTTAGTTATACTCTGCAACTCAGTAACAGACGTACAAAAAAAAACTCACCTGTCTCGAAAAATACTGCAATAATAACGACCTCATTATAAATTGCAAAAAAAAACAAAAGTTATGCAGTTCTTCAGGGGAAGACCACAACCTATAAACACCAATTTCTCCTGTCAAAATGAGGTCATAGACGTAGCAAGGGACTATACATACTTAGGCCTACTATTCACTAGCTCAGGTCTATTCAAGCAAGCGAAGGACGGTATAATTAGCAAAGCTAGGCGAACTGCAGGAAGCGTTAAAGACCTCATGGCCACAACAAAAACAACATCTTGGGAGACTAGACAACACCTCTACAAAACAGTAGTCCTTCCCACTTTACTATATGCCGCAGAAATCTACAGCCTGCAATACATCGAGAACCTCGAAACCATACAAGTATGCTTTTTTAAACAGATATACAACTGGTCCAGATGTACGCCTAACTACATAGTGCGCACCGAAACTAAGCAGGTTAAACTAGAAGGAGTAATCTTTAAGCAGATACTAAACTTTTTAAAAAAGCTATTCCTCATGAATGATAATAGATACCCTAAACTATGCTTCAATAAATTAATAAAACTAGACAAAAACAGAAACAATATCCCAAAATTTAATTGGACAACGCAAATCAAAATTATGTTCGCAAGGATAGATAGTGCAGACATTTTTAAACAGCAAAGTTATACCGTACTAAAGAACTCAGAAGAAGATATGACTAGGAAGTACGAACAATTACTAAAAGATGAAGACAAAAACAGAATTTTAACGTCAACCTACAGCACTATATATAAAGAAATCTGCACTAACAATGATCTGCAATATCTACATTGCGAAATAAACATAAATGTAACAAAAATAATTAGCCAAATCAGGGTAGCCTCCACACGCAACACAGCCCAATTATACCACAAAGGAATAACTTATAAATTCAGCGAAATCGACATCTGCTCCATCTGCAAACAACTGGAAATTGATAACCTCTACCACTTCTTCATAAGATGTCCGCACTTTGGGTCACCTAGGCAAACATTCCTCCAGAAACACCTAGAAAACGCCAACGAAGACAATTTCTTCACTCAGATTCTAAGACCAATCACTCAATCTAAAATGTATGATATATATAATTTCACTGTTTCAGCTCTCCAGATCAAATCATTTGCCATGAACATGTAATTCACAAAATGGAGCACAACCAACAACCTAGGACTGAAATTATTGTATACTTATTATTATTATTATAACTATTAATTACAATCACTATATTGTACCCACTCTTTTGTATAGACACGGCCTTTTCACAATAAACTCATTATTATTATTATTATTATTATTATTATTATTATTATTATTATTATTATTATTATTATTTATATATTGCGTTTTTTTTTTTTTTTTTTGAGAAAGAACAAGAGTGGTTATCACGCCTGTTAGACGAAACTGAAAAGGAAGACGGAGTAGTATACGATGATTCAGAAGAAGATGCTGAGGATCATGTAGAGGAAAGAGATGCTGACAGTGAATCAGAACAAGATCTTGATGAGGAAAGAGATGCCTACAGTGAATCAGAACAAGATGAAGAAACAGAATCTAGTAGTGATCTATTTTTAATGGGACGAGATAAACTGACAAAATGACAAAAGCACGTGCCACCTCAAAACGAAAGAACTCGCTCGAAAATATCGTTACGTGCTTACCTACACCAGGTAATCCGTCGCAAGAAATTTGAAATCTAGTGTAGATACATGGAATTTTTTGTTTGATGATACAATAATAAACATAATTGGTAAAAACACGAATAAAATTATTGAAACTGTAGCACCGAAGTACGATAGGTCACGAAATGCCAATAATACTAATTCGCTAGAAATTAGAGCACTTCTTGGATTGCTCTATCTAGCGGGCGTAAGAAAATGCAATCATAAAAATGCTAGAGATTTGTGGAAAACTGATGGCACGTCTATAGAATTTTTTAGACTGACGTCGTTTTACAGATTTCAATTCCTTTTACAACATCTAAGATTTGACGATAAAACAACAAGGAATGAGAGAGTAAAATTAGGCTAGCACCAATTAAAAATCTATTTGATGCATTTGTAGAAAAGTGCTAAAACGCTTATTCTTTGTCGGAATACGTCACAATTGACGAAAAGCTGGAAGCTTTTAGAGGAAGATGCGCTTTCCGCCAGTATATACCAAGCAAACCTAATAAATACGGTATAAAGATATATGCTTTGGTAGATGCAAAGATGTTTTATACCAGTAATTTAGAAGTATACAGGGGAGCTCAGCCGCCAGGCCCATATAGTCAAAATAATAGTTGCAGTTTTCGAAAGGCTATGTCAACCAATATCAGGTGTGACGAAGTCACATTGTTTCGCCATGAAATTCCAACACGCCATCGTCCAGAGAACATCACCGACCACTGTGGGGCTGCAGAGTAGCATGTAATCGTTCTCCAGATTTCACAACTAGAGCATGCATTCCACACCTGTCAAGACCGCAGCGCCAAACCCAGGCGGAATAAACTAGAACTTGAGATATTTGTTAATTTCTATTTTATTGTAATAATTTTTTATATATTTTACCTGTTAGTTTCAAGCAAGAAAAACTGGATTTTCATATTTTCTCGAGTATAGAATTTTCTAGAAATATTTTAAGAGCCCAGCCTCACGACCAATAGTAAGCCGAGTCTGTTCTCCTACTCGGCGAATCAAATACGAATAAAGGCCTTCCACATAAACAGCGCGCGTTTGAACGAGAATGACTAAAATCCGGCTATAAAAGACGCAGCAGCAGCCCTAGAATTCATTCAGTCTTCTGGCTAGCCGTTCTAGTCAGAACCAGAAGTTCTATAGCCGTTCTATAGAATTAAGTTCCAGTACCAGCCTTAGAAGGAAGAGTCCAGATCTTCTACAGCTGTTCTGTAGAATTCAGTCTCGGAGTGTCGTTCGACAAGTCTACGTTTTACAAAGTGAATATTACTTCACGTTTGTCTTCAGAGTAAGAATATTTCACGTACTAAGTTTCTCAGAGTTAATATTTCACGTACCAAGTTTCACGGAGTAAAGATTTCACGTACTAAGTTTCACGGAGTAAATATTTCACGTACAAGTTCTCAGAGTAAATATTATTTCAAGTTTGTCTGAAGTGTAAATAATATTTCAAGTTTGTCTGAAGTGTAAATAATATTTCGCGTACTAAGTTCACAAAGTTGATATATCCATTTTTACTTGATAATAAAATTCTCAGTAGTTTGAATAACATTAGTCACAGTTTCGTATTCATTTATTAAATTGTACATAGTGTGTAAATAAACATAGTCTTAGAGTACTGCATTTTTCACTGCACAAAACCAACCTACGAATCCTGGCTTACACGACTAGCTATCCGTAAACCTTCCTCACCGTCTCTCAGTTACACGGAGATACAATATGGTGCCCGAGCAAGAATCAACCCCCACAGCAGCGATGGAGAGTGAGGATGACATCACAATTTGGCGACCAAACAATAACGTCACAATTTGGCGATCGAACAATGACGTCACAAAATGGCGCCAGAGCGGTGTCGTTACAAAATGGCGCCCGAGCAGGGACGTCGTCACAAAATGGCGCCCGAACAGGGACTAAAACAGATCATGATGACGGGCGAAGAACTCGACAAGGCCTTCGCGGCCCTCACGCCAACCAGCATGTACACACTCAACAAGGAGGCCCTACAGGCCCACCTCCAGCATCAAGGAGCTGACACAACAGGCACAGTGGAGGAACAGTTTCACGATTTTGCCGCTAGGGGCAACGAGACACTTTACATTATCCAAACTGATTTCCTTGTCAATGTATATTTTTTTGTACATTTTATAAATATATTTTTATAGTAATTTAATAAATTTTCTTTTTTTCTTGCAATAAGTTGCAGTTTATTTTTATTTTCTTTATATGGATGTTGGTCGATAAATAAATACATAAAAGTTAAAGTACTATATAATTTTATTTCAAGTTTCCTCATTGACTATATTTCTTCTAAAATTACAAAGCATACATATAACGTAAAATATTCGACTACCCAAAGGAATGTAGCGTTTACTCAAAGGTTGAGTAATAATTTTATACGTTTTCGTTAAACCAATAATGCGTTCAATGTGAATTCTTTGTTGTGCTATTTTTCTGTCCTTTAACACATTCATACCTGGTAATTGCTTTTTTCCTTGTAAAAAAGTTGGCGTGTTTATTTGTACATCCTGAGTAGAGAACATATCTTGGACATTAAAACCTCTATCTGCCATTATAGAGTCTCCTGGATCACATTTATATTGCAAGAAACTTCTTTCAATTATCTGTCTGTCACTGATACATCCTCCGTATGCATCAGAACAATATGAAATCAAACCCCCTGGAGTTGCACCAACTAATATTTTAAAGTGTTCCGATTTTTTGTAGGAGGAAAATGTAGCTTGTTGCATCAATGGTTCCACAGGCTTCACTATAGGAAATTCAATCCCATCTATGATAATCCAAGTTTTGGGAAAATTTGTTTTAAATTTTTTGGGCACAAACAAATTTACTAAATCTCTAGAAGGCCATAAATTCAGTTCACTCCACTGGAGCGCCATGAAATTTACCCATGTCAAAAAAATATTTGATACGGTTGCACCACTTATATTAAAAAGTCTGCTTAATTCGAAAATTGTTTTATTTGGCCGTAATTTCATCAATGTTAAAAAAACTAATCCTCGATTGACAACTCAATAGTTTGCCAATATAGATAGTGCAGATTAAATCTATTTGGTCCTAATGTTGTTAATACAAAAATAAATTTTTTGTAGTTTTCTAACCCAGTGTAGAAGTGAATGGCGGCTTCATCCTCTATAAACTTATAAACTCCGAATGTGTAGTTATGTAATGTTTGTGTTTCTTTTTCGCAAGATTTATTTTCATCTGATACGGGGGAACAAACATTTCTTTTACAGCATCATCTTCATATTCACATAATAAATTTCTGCAAATTTTTTTTCTTCCTTCGCCCATCGCCTTCATCCCCAACAACTTCAGGAACAAAGAGTTCTTTTACAGCAGTATCTTCATATTCACATAATAAATTCTTGCATTTTTTTTCTTTCTTCGGCCTTTTGCAAGAGTAATATTAATATTACATTGATTGTGTAGATATGGCACAGCATCTTTCTTTAAAATACTTCTAGAATTTCGCATTCCTAAAATTGTAATGTATATGTTGTAAAAATATACCTATATTTCAATATTCTTCATATATACCACTATGATAACTTTCAACCACAAAATCATTCTTCTCAAAATGATCCGAAAAAATACGTGTTTGTGGAGTTTTTGTTTCTATATTTAATTGGCTTAACCATAATTGCTGTTTTAATTCGTTTTTTGGAAATTTATGGAGGTTCTTTTTGTTTTTAGAAATGCAACAGAATCGCATTTTTTTCACTTGTCATACAATGATATGTCAAAAACAAATAACCTCAAACATAAGAACCAAAATTGACAAGAACTAACAAGGATTTTTTAAATATTCCAGCATTTGTGCTGGCGCAAGCTGTGATAAGTGCACTTGTTTTAGTACATAACTTTGGAAAATTCCCTAGTCACGTGGCGCCACAGTTGCACTAATCCGCCGCCAGCATCTCTCATTACATGGACAGAGATAGCAAGTAATTTTAAAATTACGGGTATAAATGATTTGATGTTATGTAAATTCATTTTTTAATATTTTAATTAAATTTAGGAGAAGAAGCACAAAAAAGTTTATAATACTGTGACAACGCTATGTAAAAGAAAAACATGATTGCGTTGGTGAACAAACGTAGATCTGGAGCAACAAATACAACGAAATGGCAGTCATATCATCTTTTATCATTTTTAGATGATTGCATTGATTTCCGAAAGTAAATTGCAAAGGAGGCGTACAGTAGACAAACTTTGTGCTACCTACAATACTGCTCGTAAGCGTAACACCAGACGTTGGCCGATGGTCATTTTTTATTCATTTATAAATATCACTGGTATAAACAGTCAGGTCGTTTATTCTTTTAACAATCCTGGTGAATCGGAAGGCTTGAGAAGATTATTTTTAAAAAACATTGCGCTGTCATTAGTTGACGAAAATCTGAAGCGACGGGTAGAACTCACAAATTTGCCTCAGGAAGTCCGCCTACGTAGAAATGAAGTTGCTGGGACTTCATCACTAAATAATCGTCAAATCATGGTTCCTCAGGGTGCAAGAAAATATTGCACAGAATGCAAATATAAAAACAAATCAAGGTTCTATTGCGAAATGCAAGAAATGTATATGCTTAAAGCATGCCAAATATTGGTGCAATAGTTGCACGGATATCGGCCTTATTGATCCATGTAACTAAACCAGTCATCAGCTCAGTCGTGCCATATGTGACTTTTACCAAAGTGTTGCCAAATAAAAAATATTTTTTTTTTTACTAAATCTACTCAAGATTTGCAAGGATTAGTATTATTTTTTTTTCTGTATTTATTAAAAGGATTTTTTGTTCAGTTTTTGTTATTTGTGTTCCAAATAAAGTACTTTATCGTATTAAAAAAAGTTTTTGTTATATCTTTAATTTTAATTAGAAAAATGTACTTTTTAAATTTGGAGTCTGCGAGACTCCGCGCCACTAGTTTTGTTGTAAGGGCGCCACCGCCGGAAGGTTAACAGATCTCACACAAATTTGTAACTTCCTACTTTTGATTCCGAAGTTACAGAACCGGATTCTGAAAAATCCATTGTTGCAGATAAGGAGGTGGGAGACATAACAATGGAATCATTTTCAGAATCTGACGTTATTGATGAAAATTTACAATCGCTATTACAATTTAACCGAAGAAATACAGTAAAAAGAAAGAGGAAGAGTGAAGATGATGAGCCAAAAATATTAGACATATTAAACAAATTAGCATCATCAGTTGACGATACTGGGACTGGGCACTGCGCCCAGAAAAACGAGATGATAGAAAATATTAGACCCGAAGTTATGTATTTTTGCAAAACTTTGCAGTCACAATTACATAGACTTCCTGTACATGACACAGATGACGCTATATTCCAAATTAACAACCTAATATATGAAAAACTAAAGACAGTTAACAAGTAAATCATCATAAAGCAGTTGGATATCATACATACGCATATATCAACAACTTTAATAATACTTATTTTTACGAAATCAACACTAAAGTGCACGATATCACTCCCCGAAGTTATCCAAAATAGTCGGTAAAGTAAAACTTTGAAGAATCTTATGTCAAGATTTAACTTTACGTCCTCACCCGTCAGACTTGAATGACAGATGAGTACGTAAAGTTAAATTTTGACAAAAGTATGTGTAAAGTTTTACTTGAGCTACTATTTTGGCTACTTTGTATTAGTAGTCGAATATAAACATTTGGGTACGTGGTGATACACCGTAAAGTACCTAATTAAAATATAATTTGATAGGATTTTTATTTTGTTAAACATTTGTAAGTACATAATGTAAATTTATGTTTTTTAATAAACACTATTATTAGTATAATACCTATTCTGTTATAATATATTATCTTGCCAAGGTACACAAGCTACGGTAATGACATATTGTTTGTAGCAATTTCTTAAATTTACAGCTTGTACAGATGAATTTCTCGCACCAATTCGTCTTCTTAAACTTATATTATTTAATGTATTGTCAGTAGATGACAATCTCCAGTCTCCGGGAATAATATTATCCATCGCATCAGTTCGGTCCATGGAGGTATTCGTAAAGTATTTTCTGTTTTCATTGGACAATTCTTGTTCAGAAGATCACGGCATATTACCCATTTCTGGGTGTGCCAACACATGTAGCCATCGGTAATGATGATGATATATTTTACCGTGTGGGAGCTTACCAGGCGTCACCTCACGGGCACTCATAGCTGGTGTGGAGAATGCATCACAGGGGTCACTTTTGTGCCATTTAAAATTGGAAATATTTTGCGTCTGTCGGGATCGAACCCGGTTCCCCCAGGTTCGCGACCAGACACAGGCACGCGGCTACGGGACCCCATAGTAAGTAATGTGTGGGACTTATTAGACACTAACAGTCAAGATGGCTACTATGCAAAATATAACTCCATGTATAAACAGTGGAGCACAGAATTTACAAATTATTTTAATGAAAATATTGCGTCTTCTATTAAATGCAGTGGCAAATGGTAATTAATGAAACATCATTTGTATACATCCGGAAGTGGTATCACTATAAATGCAGCTGAAAGTTATAATTCTGTACTTAAAAGATGCTTGGAGCGTAAATAAGTAAAAGCACAAATACTGGTTTTAACGCTATATAAATTGTATCTGTATTATCAAAAAGAAATTATTTGTAGTTTCTGTAACTTGGGTAATTATAACCTTTCTCCAGATTATTTTAAATATAAACAAAATTCACATGAAGTTGTCTATCCTACTTCACATTTACCATTAAATGAACTACCATATATATTTTTAAACAGGGACTTTTCTCAAAAACCACAGTTTGAAGAGACGCCATATACAAATTAAGGTATTGCCAAAATGCTTGTACTGAATGGACAAGTTAAACTCGTACCTGAGGAGCAAGCATTTATTATATCTGGTACTTCAAATAAATATTTAGTGACTTTGTATCCTATAAAAAAATGTTCTTGTTTAGCCAAAAAGAGATGTTACCATATATTAGCAGCAAAAATGTCAATTGGAGATGAAAGAAAAAAACAAAAATCACTGTAACTTTCAAATATAATAAGGAAACAGAGAGGTTTCAAATCTGGAAGGAAAAGGGATCCGCAAGATTTCACAATTGTTGAAGTTGCCAATGGTTCTATTGTTCATAAAACTTCTGCAAATGAACATACAATTTTGTTACCAACTCTCGTTAGTGATGGTTCAGTAAAAAATAGATTTTATGATCCATGGGAAACACCATCATTTTCAACATGCCACACCCAATAAACCACGACTGGATCAAATCCATGGTACCCACTTACATAAATCCGATATTTCATTGGAAGCCGTACTGTATGACACATTTGATGAAAAGTTTAAGAAAAACAAAGAATTTTTAATTTACAGTAGATCTGTTTACCCGTCCCATTTAAACACTTTAATACCTGACAAAAACATAACATCAAATAGAGATTATCACCTAATTGAATCCATTTTGGATGTTTACTTGCTATTTTTAATCGAAGAAGAAAAACTGGAAAATGAAAAAGTTGACATATATGCTGCAGATAGTACTTTTAACTTTATTAATTATGAAACATCATATTTTGATTGCCTTTGTAATATTTTCAGATATAAAATACCAGGTTATGATAATGTATTATTTCCTATAACCAACAATGACCATATATCTCTGATAATCATTTTTAATACTAAGCGCATCGTTCTTTTTCTTGACAGCATGGCTATTGTAAAACAAGATTTTATTTCCTTTACTTTGCATTTATATTCGTCATATTATGAATACAATAATGAATCATTCAATCTTCATGAATGGAAAATATATGCTCCGCAGGTTCCTAGGCACGATAATTATGTGGATTGCGGTATGTATTGTATGTTCAGTGAAATCCTAATACGACGTTGTCCCGATTTTTTGAAATACCATGTAAATAAGGTCATGATCACTTACCGGAGTGAAGTAAAACAAGTAATTTTAAAATATATGAAAAATCCATTACCTCCTCCTAAGATTCATGTGTTCAATAAACAAAAAG
The DNA here is from genome assembly GCA_943142095.1 of Ophonus ardosiacus. Taxonomy (NCBI): domain Eukaryota; kingdom Metazoa; phylum Arthropoda; class Insecta; order Coleoptera; family Carabidae; genus Ophonus; species Ophonus ardosiacus. The sequence continues at coordinate 14,559,679 of OW964839.1, forward strand.
TAAAACAGAGATACCACATTGGGAATCCGTGACATTTAAAATCCTATATGAGGTTCCTGGTGATTCGGAAGATATTATTTCATTTTTATCCATGATCGTAAGCAATTATTGGTCTGAAACCTCTACTGTGTGTTTCAATATGACCTGCAGTCAGCAAAAGGGTCAGTTATTGCTTTGTAATACATGTAGACATGTATCATGTTACATGTGAACGAATTGATGAAAATGAAAAATTTTAAAAAGCGGTACAAATGTATATCTTGTCGTGGCCGTATAAAATAAAATTTATCAGTGTTTTCAGATTTTTATTCATTTGTAGTTTCAACCTTATTTTTGTATCTGAATTACTCTGTATTATTATGTTCTAGAGGGAAAAGTATCATTTTCTATAAAAATTGAAATCAAATTCGTTCTGGTTTCGTGATTTTTGTTATAATCATTTATAAAAATCTAGTTCATCATGTCGCTTATGTCCCTTATTTTTTAGATGTCTCGAAGCCAGAAAATTTTGAATCTTGCCCTGAAAATGAGCGATCCTATCTTAGTATCAACGGAACTCGATGAAGCATTGATGTACGATGTTATTCTTGATGATACTCAAATACAGTCTATAAGCAAAGTGAACAGTTCGCTAGATCTGGGAGACGAAACTTATCTTTATAATGCGTTCATAGATAATTCAGAAAATAGTATTATTACCTGTGATATTTTAACAGAGGCTGAGAACGGAGAGCATGAGACTGATGAAAATATAAATTATTTATAAATAGGAGCAGGGGAAAATAACCACTGGTCTTCTAGCGACTCAGATATTGAAATTCCCACTAGTAATAATCAAAAGCCTATAAATTCAGAGAATGTTCAACAGTCTAGCCTTGTCAATTACTCGTGCTCTGTCACTGATTCTTCAGAAGAAGATAATGCCGTGAAAAGAGCAAATGCCAAGAAGTTAGAAAACTGTGGTGAAAACCGAATGTGTGAAGATGAAAAAAATCTCGTGTCAAATGAAAATTTTTCACTTGAGAATAATAAACAAGATAAGATTGTTGAACAACATTGTGAATCTGATTCTTATTGTTCTTTTGCCGAAAGTATTACTAGTGAGACCACAAACAGTGACTTTAACCCGAACAAAAATGATACATTCAAAGGAAGAAAAAGAAAGAAACGTTTTACGAGTGTAACAGAAACGAACAAAAGATTGAAACTTGCAGGAAAGGCTTATAAAAACTATAGAAATGAATTAGTTGCCGAGAAAAAAGTTTTACCAAGCCCATATTTAGGGAAGAACTGTGTAAATAAATTTAACTCGTTCACTGAAGAAGAGAGACAGAACGTATTTGAGCTATTTTGGAATTTACAAACTCACATCGACAAGAGAGCGTTTCTTAATGGATGTGCAAATATTATTCCTGTGAAAAGAAAAAGAACGTCACAAGAAAATTCGAGAAGAAACTTGACATACCAGTATTTTATGATGAAAAATGACTCGCAGGTTAGGATATGTTTACAGTTTTTATGAAATACCCTTAATATAACGCAAAAATTAATGAGAAGTGCTTTGCAAGGAAAAATAGAAGCGAACCGCGATAAAAGGGAAAAACATGCACCAAAGCACAAAATCCCTCCCGAACAAATAGCAGCATTCAAGAAATTTGTTGAAGGATTGCCGGCAGTCCCTTATTATTGCCGAGGCTCTAGTGCTAAGCTATATCTTCCATCAGAAATTAAAACTATCACGAATCTTTACCGGATGTATAATACAAATATGAAAAATGCAGGTTCGAAGCCAGTTAGTACAAGCTGCTTCAAAAAAACGTTTAGAAGAAACTATAATATAGGTATACACGTACCTAGAAAAGATAAATGTGCCAAGTGCGAGAAATATAAAAACTTAGATGAAAAGTCAAACACTGATGCAATAAAAGACGAATATCTGAATCATCAAATATAAAAAAATAAAGCTAAGGAACTCTTTCTAGCAGAGCAAAACAAGTCAAGTCGGGATGGGTTTCTTATATCATCCTTTGATCTCCAAAAGGTATTGGCCACTCCGCATCGTCCAGGAATGTTGTATGGCTTTAGTAGAAAATATGCAGTGTATAACTTCACTATCTACGAAAGTAAGACGTAAAGTGAATATTGTTTTCTTTGGGGAGAGAAAGATGGGAAGAGAGAGGTGTTAACGAAATATGCAGTATCCTGCATTCATATTTGCTCCAGCTGGATAAGGCAGGAGAATTCTCATCTTTATCACTGTTTTGTGACAATTGTCCAGGGCAGAAGAAAAATAAATTCGTTCTAGCTATGCTCTTATATTTTTTGAGAACTTCCACAAATATTAAAACCATAACATTAATGTATCTAGTAGTAGGGCATACTTATATGCCAGTAGATAGCATTCATGCTGTCAGAGAATTTTGCAAACAAAATGAATGTGCAGGCTCCTTCAGAATGGGCCACAATAATTCGGAACGCTAGAAAACGTCCTAAACCCTATGAAGTTAAAACCCTAAATTATACTCAGTTTTTTGATTGGAAATCTGTTTCTCCTCGGAAAAAACTAAAAACAAAGGAAGGTGCAGAAATCAAAATAAATTCTATAAAAGCAGCAAAATTTTCTAAAACTGATTTGACGAGTATTCGTGTTTATACTGAATACGATGTAGAGAATCACTTTGACATAGAATTTCGTATTAAAAACATTGATGTAATTCCACGGCTTTACTTCTCCGATCTGCCCATATGTAAAAAGAAGTTAAGCAACGTTTTAGATTTGTGCAAGAAAGGAGCAATAAAAGAAAACTACCATGCAGAATATTTTACATTAACCTCTAATGCTTCCGTCACCGATACCTTACCAGAAAGTGATTTAGAGGATTCGGAATGACTTAAGACTATAATAGTGTTCTGTTCCTACTTATTTTTGTGTTATATTCATTTTAATGCTGAGAAGAATATTGAATGATTTGTTCCTACAAGAATATAGAAAAGATTTAAATTTTCAATTTATTTTCTATCAAAAATTATGCTAAAGTTTTAGAATTTCAATTTCCATTAGATTAATTTGAAAGTCTATATATAAATTGTTGTTCCTGTGAGACAATCTATAGTTATTTCGTAATAATTTTGCCGGGAATTTTGTTTATTTCATTTTATAATTATTTATACCAAATTTGTGTACCTTTACTGTTTTCTTAAGAAGATTTAAGTAGTTTTTAAGAATTTTGTTTATGTTCCTTTGAGTATCCGAATAAAAAATAAATTTCTTTGTACAAATCTCGTATATTTAAATCCTATTTCGTTTTTAATAAATAATAGCATTATTTCACAATCCTCTTTTCCTCACTCATAATCATAAACGACATCTCTGTGCAGAATTTGGTAAATTAGAAAGGCACATCGAAGGCTTATGCGCCATTTGAACACGATTCCTTTAGTTAAAAAGAGGCTCAAACACCAATCAAAAAGACTTAATCACCATGGAAGTATTCTCAAAAGTCGTAAGCGACAAAACTATATAAAAAAATGGAATTTGATGGTATAACTTTATTTTTTTGTAGGATTAAACCTTATTATAATAATTAACATTACCATGTTCAAAATCATTTTTGAAAAAACGTTATTAAAAGAAAATATCGTTTTTCTCGTTCCCTGACAAATTAGGTTAAAGTAGCTTACGCCTCTCTGTCAGAACACCGTCGATATATATATATAATATGTTAATCTTATCGCTGATGTACATTAACTATAGACCGATCTGCTCCTTAAAAGAAAATTTTTATTTACTAATATAATGGAACACTAATATTATAAACAATTCAAATCATACAAAATATAACAAATAACAGAAAATATTACCTTAAAAGAAAATCGATTTTGACAGTCGATACACTAGTATCTTTTTAATTATCTAAAGGGAAATAGATTTGACTGAGTTTAATAAGAATTCTTGTGCGATTTTATTGACATTCATATGACTCAGTTTCTATAGCAACAAAAATGAATATTTCATTTTTACATATATATATATATATATATATATATATATATATATATATATATATATATATGTTATGATCTAGCAATCTAGAAATGATAAAACATCAAGTATGTTCGATCAGAAAATAATAACAAGTTGAATGTTTGTTTATAAATAATAATAAAAAGTGTTTATTTCGTTGTTGCTTCTAAATTAATCATTATCCATTTATGTTTATATTTTAATTATACAAGTTTCAATTTCACGATTATACAAGTGTAGAGTGGTTTATAATACTACAGTATATTTGGCACTCTACAAATTGGTGACCCTTGACTTACAAAATGGAGGGCGTACCTGTTCCTGTTCCGGCTACACAACCAGTTGAACTGCCACTTCCTGAAATTTCTTCATTAACCACTTCCTTCAAGATTCCCGAATTTTGGCCTTCAGACCCGACATTATGGTTCTCTCAAGTCGAAGCAACATTTATGTCACACCATATAACATCTGAAACGACTAAATTTTACAAATTAATTTCATTACTTAGTCCTCAGTATGCAACAGAAGTGAGAGACCTTATTGATAACCCTCCAACAGAACTGCCATATACGAATTTAAAAGAAACATTAATTCATCGAACTTCACTGTCAAAACAAGAAAGAATTCAGCAACTATTCAATATTTCCGACTTAGGTGATAAAAAACCATCACAACTTTTACGTCAACTTCAGCAGTTAATTGGTACTATGCATCTAGACGACTCGATCCTCGAAGAACTATTTTTGCAAAAACTTCCTCAAAATATTCAGCTCATTCTTGCATCAAATAACAAAATCTCTTTAACAGATAAAGCTGAAATCGCAGATAGAATTTTGAACATAACACAACCAGCACTATCTTCCGTGAGCAGAGACACACAACAGATTGAAGAACTGAAGCAAGAAATCTCAGAATTAAAGAAATTAGTATTATCTCAATCAAGAAAGAAAACTCTACCTTTTTCCACGGCTCCACCTAGCACGAACTTATGCTGGTATCATCTCAATTTCGGCGTCAAAGCAAGAAAATGTGTTCCGCCGTGTCAACAAAATTCTTCTATAAACAAATCAGAGGTTTTGTTACACCTAAACAGAAATATAACAAATAAACTCATTTTACCATCTATTTCTAGCACTAATATCCATCCAACAACAACAAAACTTCTGTATTTGACAGATAAACTCTCTGGCCACTGTTTTCTCATAGACTCTGGAGCTGAGGTGAGTGTTATCAAAAATTCATTGTGCGAAAAACGCCAACAAAATTTTCTTACATTACAAGCTGTCAATAATTCAATAATCAAAACGTTTGTTACTAAAACATTACGGATAGATCTTGGGTTAACGAAACAATTTACATGGAAGTTCATTATTGCGAATGTTAAACATTCAATTATCGGCGCAGATTTTCTTACCTACTTTAACTTGCTGATTGACTTATCCTCAAAACGGTTATTGCAGACAAAGCAAAACATACAAACCAATTAAAATCATATATCTAATATTACTACTCAACATTCCACATGCTTTACCCATCTCTTATCTAAATTTCCTTCTATATCTTCACCTTTTAATTCAAAACGTCAAATTATGCATAATGTCAAACATTATGTCATCACTAACAATTCACCTGTTTTTGCACGGCCACGTCGTTTAGCGCCAGATAAATTATCTATCGCTAAAAATGAATTTGATAAAATGTTGAAAATGGGAATCATTCGTCCATCTTCTAGTAATTGGGCTTCCCCATTACATATGGTTAAAAAGAAAGAAACAGGCGAATGGCGACCTTGCGGAGACTATAGAGCTCTCAATGCTATAACTGTTCCTGATCGTTATCCAATTCCCCATATTCAAGATTTTACAACAAATTTACACAATTAAAAATATTTTCGAAATTAGATCTAGTAAAAGCATACCACCAAATACCAATGGACGAAGAATCCATTTCCAAAACAGCAATAACAACACCTTTCGGTCTATTTGAATACTTAGTCATGCCATTTGGATTGAGAAATAGTGCTCAAACTTTTCAACGATTCATTGACAATGTCATCAGAGGTTTAGATTTTTGCTTCGCATACATTGACGACCTCCTTATTGCTAGTAATTCCTTCGAACAACATTTGAAACACTTAGAATTAGTTTTCCAAAGACTTGAAAAACATGGCATATTAATCAACCAAAACAAATGTCAATTCGGAGTCCAAGAAATCGAATTCCTTGGATACAACATTTCAACAAACGGTATTCAACCAGTAAAATCTAAAATTGATGCAATAAATAAATTTCCCTTACCTTCAACCCAACAAAAATTAAGAGAATTTCTCGGCCTCATAAACTTTTATCATCGTTTTATCCCTAAATGTGCAACAATATTAAAACCCATTAATTGTCTCGTAACAAATAAACCAAACATTTCAAAACAAATCATATGGTCTCCAGAAGCAAACAAAGCTTTCAATGCCATAAAAAAAAACAATTAACAAATTTAACAACACTCTCATTTCCCGCGCACAATGCCCCAACATCCATCATGGTAGATGCTTCAGACACAGGAGTAGGCGGAGTTTTACAACAAGAAATAAAAGGTAATTGGAAACCAATAGCTTTCTTTTCCGCCACTTTCACCCCAACTCAAAAACGTTATAGTACCTTCGGCCGTGAGTTACTAGCAATATATTTAGCAGTCAAAAAGTTTAGATATTTTGTAGAAGGAAGAAATTTCTTTATTCTAACAGATCATAAACCTTTGACTTTTCTCGCTCACAAAATTTCCCACAACTACACCTCCAGAGAAATTAGACAAATAGACTTTATTTTACAGTTAACAAGTGACATCAGACACATATCAGGCAAATACAACGCAGTAGCTGACGCATTGTCCAGAATTCAAATAAATTCAATCCATACAGACAAAACCATCGACTACATCAAAATCGCTAAAGCTCAGGAAACCGACAAAGAACTACATACACTACAAACGAATAAAACAAACAATTTACAATTTAAAACATAAAACTTCCAAATTCTAACCATACTTTATTCTGTGACATATCTACCGGTAAATACCGACCATATATACCAAAAGAATTTCGAATCAACATATTTAACCATTTGCACTCACTATACCATCCAGGAATTAAAGCAACAACTAAATTAATAAATTCTAAATTTGTTTGGTATAAAATGAATAAAGATATACAATCTTGGACGAAACAATGCGTACACTGCCAACGTTCAAAAATAACAAAAAACACCCACGCTCCACTCAAACCATTTTCCGAGCCAAACAGCCGTTTCGACAACATTCATATCGACTTAGTTCATTTACCTATTTCCAAAGGATTTTCTCACGTGCTCACATGCATAGATCGTGTCACACGATGGCCAGAAGTAATTCCAATCAAAGATTGTAACACACAAACTATAGCCGAAGCTTTAGTAAACGATTGGATATCCAGATTCGGAGTTCCTTCTGTCATTACTACGGACAGAGGTAAACAATTTGAATCTGCATTGTTCAAAAACTTGCTCAAACTTTTAGGTGTACACCACATAAAAACCACCGCATACCATCCGCAATCTAATGGCATGATCGAGAGATTCCATAGACAGTTAAAAACTTCCTTGAAAGCATATAATAATCCAACAGAGTGGACAACTAATTTGCCAATTATCCTACTGAGTCTTCGCATTACTAATAAAGAACCTATTAAATGCAGTCCAGCAGAACTAGTCTACGGAACCAAATTACATATTCCAGGCGAATTCTTCTCTCAATCACCAATAATTTCAGACCATAACATACCTCACTATCTCCAACAATTAAAACAACAAATCAGCAAATTAAAGCATACACCCCCAAACTTAAAAAATAAACCAAATTTTATAAACCCAGATCTATTTCGCACATCCCACGTCTTCGTAAAACATGATGCAATAAGCCCCACTTTACAACAACCTTTCGATGGACCTTACAAAGTAATTAAACGGTATGACAAATTTTTCAAAATTTTAATAAAAAATAAATTAGACACCATATCAATAGACAGACTAAAACCTGCATATTTAAAAACAACCGCACAATTTTGATAACACTCATTCCTTCTCCTCATGTTTCCCCAAATAATGTTATTTAGTTTATGTTGAACGTTTGTAAAATGACAAGTAATGACATATCTTTCATTACCTGTCATTAGATTTTCTTTTCTCTAAGGAGGGAGATATGTTATGATCTAGCAATCTAGAAATGATAAAACATCAAGTATGTTCGATCAGAAAATAATAACAAGTTGAATGTTTGTTTATAAATAATAATAAAAAGTGTTTATTTCGTTTTTGCTTCTAAATTAATCATTATCCATTTATGTTTATATTTTAATTATACAAGTTTCAATTTCACGATTATACAAGTGTAGAGTGGTTTATAATACTACAGTATATTTGGCACTCTACATATATACAGGGTGTAAATTTTAAAACGGGTCATAGGGCTATAACATAGAAAAACAGTTTTTTAGACGCCAAAAGTTTCCATACTAATTTATTGAAAATATAATTGGTGCCTATTATAAAGAAAAAGTTACGAATTTTTTGATACCAAACACCTTACTTTTCTGTTTCATATAAAGCCAGAAATTAAATTTAAAAAAATTTTACAATTAAGAAAAAATATCATTAGCCATGAAAGTGACAGTAACAAAACATTGTCATGATAGGGCACAATTAAAGATTAAAGTTATTAATTTATGAACCAATACAAAATAACACAAAATAAAGTAAAAAATATGATATTTATATCAGAAACAATTATTATTTATTGTAATAGGTATTTACAAACTAAATATGATCTACATGTAATAAGAAATAAGTTATAAGAAACAAGAAAAACTGCAAACTACAAGGGAACAAATTAAAATCATTTATGCTGCATTTATGCAGCATATAAATTATGAATTTAAATTAAGCTACTAAATTAAGAAATTAAACTAAAATAACGTCGTTAAGCAGTAAATTAAAATTCAGAATTTTATGTTGACATTTCGTATAATCATAGACTAATAATACTGTATAGACTATTAACGTATATGGACGCTAAAAAATTCCTTGAGATAATAGCGACATCTCTAGCCGCGGAATGGTAGTACAGTAACTGAAGCTGTTCGTCGATAAGTTAGCTATCTTTTAAAAGGATGGTGAAATATGAATACAGGTAATAGACAAAGAGAGGTAGAGATAGAGAGATAGAGACAGATAGAGAGAGAGTGATATAGAGAGAGAGTGAGATAGAGAGAGTGAGATAGAGAGTATCTCCACACGTTATTTTACTTTTGGAAATCTAAAAAATACAAATTTGTTAATGCCATCATTAATTGTTATTTGTATCCTATAGTACCATGTGTTCAAAATATTTATAAATTTTTGACGGCCGTTAAAAATAATGCTCTTTTTTCATTAAAATGTGTTCATTATTTTTTATACAATACGACAAAATTTGAAAGAGGTTATTGTAATTGCTCATAATCTTAGATCGTATGCTGGACATTTTCTTGTAAGATACATAGCTGATACTTTAAAATTAACACCGGACATATTAATTCGGGACAATAAAATATTAAATGTAGATGTGTAGATGTGCGCAGCATTTGACTAAACAAAGTGTTTTAAACAAATTTTATTTTTAATAAAGTTATGTTTTATTATTTATAAGTGCAATTTGCAGTGTGTGACCTTTTTTTACAGAGAAAATTGATTATATTTAAAAAGTAAACGTAAGTTTGACTTTCTTAACATTTTACCTTTTTGACACCCGTTTGTGGGCTCATGGGTGTACATATAGCAAAGTGCTCTAGTAGCATGAAATAGTTTATTATTAATTACATTTTGTGAAATTTTGAAGTTTCTATCACTTCTTAATTCTAAGTAGGTCAACACGTGGTGCTTGGAATTTATTAATTTTTTTATTCTAAGGTCATTTTTTTCGTAAAATTTATTTATTGCATCTTGTTTTTCTCTTTTAAATACACATTTTAATACCGACTTTTTAAAAATTTGTCCTTACATTTGAAAGTAGGTCAACACGTGATGCTTGGAATTTATTTATTATTTTATAGCCTGTCAATATTCTTGTAAAATCTAATTATTGTTTATTGTTTGTCTCTTTTAAATACACGTTTTAACATCGACTTTTTTGAAATTTTTACATCTGAAAGTAGAGCAACACGTGGCTTTCTGCATTTGCTAGATTTTAAACGTTACTGACAATTTTATATTATTTCGAAAGCACCTTTTTTATCTCAGCTTACTATTGCACTATTTATACATTTTTTTTTATCGTATTTTGTCCTTTCTGTCAAAAATAGAGCAGATATTTAGTGCACCATTCTTGTTGACTACTGGAAGCTTTTTGCAGATTTTTTTTTTGCTAAACGTGGTTGCATTTATGTTATTGAGGGATTCTCTTCTTTTTGAATTAGATTTTCCACAATTCTAGCATTTTTTCTAATATATCTTGTGGACCACTCTGCTAATTCTTATTTCATTAATTCTTCACCTGTGTTTTTCTTCGCATCATCCTCAGTACCTAAGTTTTAATTTGTATTTTAATATTTGACTTTATATTTATATATTAATTTTCTATTTATTATTATGCCATAATGGCCGATTGTGCTAAATGTAGATACAAGAGAAAGGATCAAAGTTTAGTCAATTGTGAAGGTTCATGCAATAGAAAGTTTCACACATCGTGTATTATTATTACTGAGGATGTCTTTAATGTTTTCGAGAAAAGTAATTTCTTCTACTTATGTGATACCTATAAGAGAACCTGCGCAGTTATTGATAAAACCAATATGCTTGATATGTCATCCAAGATTAATGATATCAATGACAAGGTCACTAAGTTGTCGCTAAAGTCTAGTGATGATGATGGTCTCCACAAAATGTTTAATTTGCTTCAGTCTACGCTTCTAAGTAAAATGGAGTCCATGGAGTCCATGATTCTATCTTTTAAAGATGCAATACATAAAGAACTTGAAAACAAAATCTCAAATGCCTCGAGGTCTAGCCCCAATATTTCACCATCTCTTTGTAAACAAGCCTCTTATGCCTCAGTTACTAAGAACATTGTTGAACCCCCAATCATAGTCAAACCTAAAACTGGTGCCCAAAAATCAGGTATTACTACTACTGATTAATCCTAGAATTAAAGTCGTCGGCTTATCTGACAAATTAGATCCTACAGCTATAATCAATTATTTGAAAGTGCAGAACAAATCATGCATATCTGAAAATAGTGTTTGTGAGTTTATTTCAATGAAACCTTTACGTAAAAACAAATCTATTTACCAATTTCTTATACAAGTTGATCATAAAACTTATTATGATGTGTTAAATACCGGTAAGCTTTTTATAGGGCATGACTTCTGCTCTGTATATGATGGAATTGACCTACGTCGATGCTTCAATTGTTGCGGCCTTAATCACATATCGACCACCTGCACTAAAAAGACTCCTACTTGCCCTAAATGTGCGGATACCCATCGACTTGATGCCTGCACTGGGAATAACTTGAAGTGTATTAATTGTTGTCAATTCAATAAAGTCAATAATGTAAATATACCTACAGATCACGCTGCTTGGGATAGTGCATGTCATGTCTATAAGCAAGCCCTCGATAAATTTAAAAAAACTGTTTTACGGGACAAATAGCAATTACGGCATCCAAACGACTCTGTTTCCACTATTATGGATACATCAGTTAATTCACTTAGTAAAGATGGAGATGACTTTAAATTTAACTGTTTCTATCAAAATGTTACTGGTCTGAGTTCTAAGTGTAGTAACTTGTATCAATTTTCTTTATCTGCAACCCAATACCAATTATTCGCACTTTCTGAAACTTGGTGTCATGATGGTATTTGCAACTCCGAGCTTTTCAATGGCACTCAATTTACTGTGTTCAGGAGTGATCGCAATTTTTGTGACACAAATAAAAAGCGGGGCGGTGGAGTCCTTCTTGCAGTGTCCAGTGATCTCCAATCTTCAATAATCAACCATGTTGCATACTCTAATGGGTTTACATCTATTACTCATGTTGACATCTTATTAATAAAAATATTAGTGAAACATTCAACTGTCTACGCAATGAATATTTATATTCCACCTTCCTGTCCAGTTAACGACTATAATACTTTATTCGAATCACTCGCAAGTCTGCATTTTCTTCATAATTCTAATCTTATTATCTTTGGCGACTTTAATATTCCTCTCTATCTTAAATGCTACAATAATATCTCGTCTTGTCCTTTTTTTCAATTCTCTCAATAATTTCTTGAATTTCTTAAATTTAGAACAGTTCAATTTTATAGTTAATGACTTTGACAAAATTTTAGACTTAATAATAAGTAATTATCCCTGTGTAGTATCAAAATCAATTGATTCCTTATTTCGAGAATTCCCGCATCATCCTCCGCTAACAGTTGAAATCCCCATATACCTTAAGCATAAAAAACTTAAATCTGTCACCAGTCAAGGTCTTAACTTCAATAGAGCCGACTTTCCCTCACTATATAAAGATCTTTCTGCTATTCAGTGGGACTTCATAGACTTCTTAGACAATAAAGAGGATGTAAATTGTGTTATTGATGCCTTATACTCCGCAATAAATAATGTTTTGCACAAGCACGTACCTTTAAAACGTATGTGTTCTAAATCCTACCCTCAGTGGTTTACTGGTCCTATCATTCATAAAATTAAACAGAACCATAAAGCCTGGACGAATTACAAGAAGTATAACTCTTCTGCCTATAAACGTGAATTTATAAGACTACGCCTTGAAGTCAAAGCCGATGTTAATGATGCTTTTAAGAGTTATTGCTCTAGAGTTCAAAATGATATAACTCGGGAACCTAAAAAATTTTGGTCATTTGTAAACACTAAGCGTAACACCTCTAACATTCCCTCTGCGATAAATTACAATAACAATTCTGTTGAAAACTCTCAAGAAATAGTTAACTGTTTTGCAAACCACTTCTCAATGGTAACACAACCAATGACTGCGAATTTTATTATACCGGACAATTTTTCAACTTTATCCATCGTGACAGTAACGGAAAACGAGGTTACGACTGCTATTCATAAACTTAAATCCAATATGACAACGGGTCCAGATTTAATTCCATCTCTTATTATTAAGGATTGCTATCCTGCTTTTGCTAAACCTCTCGTCAAAATTTTCAACCTTATTCTTAGTAGTTCCACGTTCCCTGAGAAGTGGAAAACATCTAGAATAAAACCAATTTTCAAAAAGGGGAATAAAAATGACATCACAAATTACAGACCCATTGCAATTTTATGTAACTTTTGTAAAATATTTGAATCTATCTTGCACAATAGAATTTACAATCATGTTAGTAAGTCAATCTCCATCAATCAGCACGGCTTCATGAAAGGTAGATCTACAGTCACTAATCTCATGTGTAAAACACAAATGATATGCGACGCACTGGACAGTCAAAGTCAAGTCGACGTTGTTTATATGGACTTCTCTAAGGCCTTTGATAATTTGGATCACTCTCTGCTTGTAGAAAAACTTAAACTCTATGGCTTCTCTAAACCTTTGCTACAACTCATTATCTCATATCTTAGTAATAGACAACAATTTGTTGCTATAAACGGTTTCCAGTCTCAGAATTTTTTTACAAAAATCAGGTGTGCCTCAAGGCTCGATTTTAGGGCCTCTCTTTTTTAATATCTTTATTAATGACATTACTGCCAATATTGACGTCGATCACTTACTCTACGCGGACGACCTGAAACTGCTACGTAGTATAACGTCTGTTAATGACTGCATGCTATTGCAAAAAGGTTTAGATACTATATTCAAGTGGTGCAATGAGAATAATCTTCATCTAAACATTAGTAAATGCGTTTGTATGTCTTTTTCTAAAAAACATAACACGATTAGCTTCAATTACTCCATAAACAATTGTACCTTACTACGCCCTGATGTTGTACGTGATCTCGGAGTCACTTTCGATCCTAAACTCACCTTCACTAAACACATTGAAGACAAAATATCTGTCGCACTTAGATGTCTTGGTTTCCTGATCCGTAATTCGGACATGTTTTCAGATTCTAACATCCTACGCATATTATTTGTTACACTAGTACGTCCCCACCTCGAATACTGTTCTGTTATATGGAGTCCGTTATTCAGTCACCAAATTGAGTTGTTAGACAACGTCCAAAGCAAGTTTCTTAAATTTGCCACGTACTTTCTCGAAGGAGTCTACCCGCCGCGAGGTATTTCTCAATCTCAACTTCTTCAGGCATTCGATCTAGCCTCACTTGATCAAAGGCGGCATGTCACGGCTGTAGTTTTCCTACATAAAATTATTAATAATAGTATCGATTGTATATGTATTGTAAATAAAATTCACTACCAACTTTGCAGGATATCGTCCAGGTATAAAAGTATCTTTTATTTGAAAACAGCTAAGTCAAACAGTCTATCTAAGTTACCTATTTATCATATGGTCAATTCTTATATTACTATTGAGAATACAATTGATATATTTCACCACTCGGTTAATGATATAAAAAAGCTTACCTGTTGCTATTAACTATTTTCTATGTGTTTTTTCCTTTCCCTGGAATTGGGCTTTTTGCCTGTTGGGAATTGTATTTAATAATAATAATAATAATAATAATAATAATAATAATAATAATAATAATAAAAGCCTTTAAAAAACTGCACTTTTTTAAGTCTACCGAATTGTCACTACATGAATATTTGCTTCATTGTTCCGCGTACACAGCATCGACGACTGCGGGTTTTCTCAAATAAAGTAATTAATTAATTGTTTATTGTAACTAGGTCGGAATGTCCGTGGTGAACCAGATTTGAAACTAGATGTAACAAAATATATGTCGAAGAAGAATTGGTTGTTTTTGCTGGTTCACCGATGTCGAAACTTTTATAAATGTTTTATCTGTTGTAGCTATTTAGTTCTTTCTATTGTTGATCAGTTTATTTTGTTAAAATAAAACAATATATATAGATTACTTATATATTATTTGCTGCTACCATAAAAAACATCAAACATGTAGAAAAAAGGAAAATTATCTCATTGCATTAATAATTTTTAATTAAATTGTCGTAATGACCCTGGTGAAACAATATCGTAATTTTGTGAGGGTGTACCAGTCTAGAATTAAATTAGAACGAGTGTTGAAATTAGTTCGCGACGATATATATTTTATTTAAATTGATATTTATTTTGTCATATCATGTTTTCAATTGCATGTATTATTCTTTTTTTTTTTCAATGTGGAACGCAGACGACACATAAACTTTTTTTAAATTACAGTTTCTGTAATAATATTTTAACTCTGTTTATCTATTTTGTCAAAATTCAGTTTACAAATACTTTTCAAGTTATGATAGCTGCGTCTGAGTTCTCCCTTGTCAATCATTGGCAATTGGTATCCTAACGTTATCTGTGTTTATAGTCTAGGTCTAGACATTTATTTGTTGATAATTAAGTCTTCAAAATTATTATGCTCACATGGATGGATGTCGTATTTTTCCTAACCCCCTCTAAGAGATACCAAGTAATTTCATCTAACCGAACCGAAAAAGAATTCTGTCTTGTACCGGCAACCTTATCAGACGTGTTTTTATTTCTAAATTTTAAGTAAATTGTTACTTTGTCTTCACCATATTATCTCTAAATTTATTTAATAAATTTACAGCTTTCATTGTTTCCATTTTTATTTGCATATACATTTTTATATTCAATTTTATTAATTTTTGACATCATTTTTATTTCCCTTCTACACCGAATCGTTATCGTCTGAGTGAAGTGTTAGGCAGTGTTTCAATCCAACATCAGCTGTTGAACTAGGTCTAGTCCTAAGGTAAGTTGTTTGTAAATAATAATTAAGTAATTCCAAAGTTACAAACAATTAAACTTTTTTGTGCCAACACAAAAATATAATTTTTTTCACGAATAATTTGTACCCATTTCAGTATCAAATATTTTTCGTTATTTTTACCTCCCGTCACACCGTAGGTAAGGGAGGCCCAAAAATTCGTGTGTGTGTGAATTTTTCGTCCACGATAACTCTTATATCAAACTTCCAAAAATCTCTACATTCCGTATTTAAGCTTTCTGCATTAATATAAAGAGTTGATTAGATTCTGAGTAAAATTGGACAACCGGAAAGAGTACTTTACTTGAAACCCTTGACAGTTTTAATGAAAAACTATATTAAAATATAATCCAAAACTTTTTTTAGTATTTAAGACTTCTGTATCAAGGGGAATAACATATTAGATTTTGGCTAAAATTAAAAACCCGGAAGTGATAGTTTACTTGAAGCTCTGAACAGATTATAGTGAAGAACAAATTATGATAAAATCCAAAACTTTTCAAATTTGGTATTTAAGACTTTTATATTAATGAAAATAACATATTAGATTTTGCTAAAATTGATTAACCAGAACTGGTAGTTTACTTGAAGTTCTCAACAGATCTTTTTGAAAAAATATATTAAAGTATGATCTAAAACTTCTCAAATTTGGTAAAACTCATATATAATTTGTCACAACATATTAGATTTTGACTATAAATGATAAACCGGAAGTGGTACTTAATTTGTAGCATAATAAAATATGTTCCAATTTTTTTTATTACAGACTTTTCTATTTATTTGTACAACAAATTATATTTTATTTACAAATGATCAACCGGAAGTAATACTTTACTTAAAGCTCATTGCTATTTTAAACATGGAAATGACGGGAGGTCATGTGCTGGCCACATCAGATTTTTTGAAATAAAAAAGTTATTAACAATTACTTTTTAATTGCGAACACAAAGTGTTCAACAAAATTTTTATCCTGAAAATATATTTTGCTATCTTTAATATTAATTCTAAAGTTATTGACAATGACATTTTTTTTTGTGACTTCACACGAGCGTTCTTACAGAACATCAGTGATTCATTATGGATTGTTATAAAGTATAAAATGTATTTAGTTATTATTTACTAGGGTGGTATTCAATTTACACGCTAAAAATAATATTTCATCATGTTATTTGTTACTCGTCAAACAAATAAAAAATGTATACTAATATATCTAACAATAAATAAATTTCACAAATTGCATCCTTATAACAACCCATAATAAATGACATTGCTGCAATATTAGCCGATTAAACTTGTAATTCATACTCCTAAGTTGAAATGAAAATATTTTTAGGATGTAAATTGGACATTATCGTAGTTAATAATAATAAATAAATTTCATAATTTATGCACTTAAAACAATCCATAATAAATGACTGATCGTATGAAATTGTTACCAAAATGCAAGAAAAAAATATTGTTTTGATGTTAGACGAAATGGCAATTAAACAGGGTTTAGAATATAATAAAGCAAAGGATAAAATAGAAGGAGTTAGTGATTTAGGGTTTTTGGGAAGATCTGCCGATATTGGAACACAAGCATTAGTTTTCATGTTGAGAGGATTATTTTCTTCTTGGAAACTTCCAATAGCGTATGTAATAAGCGCAGGTCCTGTTAAAGGTCACATTTTAAAAGATTTAGTGCAACAAATGATTTTAAAACTTCAAAACTTGGGTTTTGCAATACGAGCTATAATATGTGATCAGGTTTCAAACAATCGAAAATTATTTAGTTTATTAAATGTCAATGAAACAGATCCTTATTTTTATATAGGCAATAAAAAAAATTTTGCTTTGCACGACATTCCACATCTTTTTAAAAGTGTGAGAAATATTTTATTAAAAAATGATATTCATATAGATACAGCAAAGATAACGTGGAATGACATAAAAATTACTTATTTTCATGATAAAAATACTACACGTTGTTTGACTAAAATTACAAATGCTCATATTTTTCCCAATTCATTTCAAAAAATGAATGTTAAACTTGCCACTCAGATATTTAGTCGTTCTTTTTCTACTGCTATAAAAACAGCCAAACAACTTAAAATAGTCGACACAGAAACTGCCCTTGATACTGCAGAATTTATTCAAAAATTAAACGATATTTTCGATTGTTTGAGTAGTAAAACTTTAAATAATGTAAATCCTTTTAAATGTGCCTTATCCTCTTCAAGTCCACTTGTAGAAGAAACATTAAATAATGCTATACTTTGGATAAAGAAATGGCAAGTTTTTAATAAAAAAGGAACTGTTCGGAAGGATATCTATTGTATTTCTGGATTACTACGTACAATTAATGGCATTATCCAATTATGGGAAGATCTAAAAAATGAAGAAATTTTATTCCTTTTAACTAACAGATTGAACCAGGACCCCCTAGAAAATTTATCAATTAGGAGGCATGGCGGACACAGTACTAATCCAACAGTAAAGTTATTTAGAATTGCTTTACAACGAGTTATAACTTCAGGCTTACAGGATCAAGTTCAAAATTCAAATTGTGAAATTGACAGTAATAAATACATTTGTGTAGAATTAGAAGATAAAAGTGAATACAAAAATAATGCAGTTGAAAATGTTGACAGTAATGTAGATGTGGAAATATCAACTTCTTCTTCCGATGAATCATCTGACTTAAGTTTAAATTTTGTGACAGGTACAATGAGTTCCAATAGTTTAGTATATTTTGGTGGATTTTTAGTGAAACGCTGTATTGACAAATTCAAATGTGAAAGGTGCAATAAAAAACTTCATACAGCAAAGAATTTGAGTGATCCAGATCAACTATTAATAATAAATAGAGACTATTCTTCCACAGAACAAATAAATACCAACTAGTGATGTTCGTCAAGTCGTAAATTTATGCTGTGAAATTTTTTCAAGTGATTTTAAAAACCAACTGTATAAAATTGGCATAAAAAAATATTTGTATGAAAAATGCATCAATTTAATTTCGAAAAAAATGCCAACCTCGTTTGATGAATGTAAAATTCATAAAGAATATATTATTCTGTACGGAATTCATTGCTTAATAATGAAACATGTTAAATGGCTGAGTAATGATTTAAAGAACAAATCAGTTTCTACCAAAAAATTAAATATTTTAAAAAATAAATAAATACTTCAAATTCCAGTACTGTTTTTGTAATTAATATTTTACTTTCATACGTATATGAATGTACATAGTTCTTATTTGTGTAGTATGTGTAGTGTTTAATAGTACATTAAAATACAAGTTTGGTAAGACAAGATTTTAGCGCACGTGTTAAGTGCGCTAAAATGTCTTATGAAACGTGTATTTTATACTATTTTTTTTCTATTTTGGTTCTTTTGTCAAAAAATATTTAAAAATATTTGTTATTTCATTTTCTAATTTATGAACATGAATTAAAAATATTTATTTTTTTATTTGTTTGTTGGTGACAGTGACTGACATATACATATATTATTACTTCATTTTAATAGTAGGTCTTCTATATTTATACTTATTATTTGTAGTGATGCCACGAGATCTCGCATTTTCGAGATCTCGTCTCGAATTTTCGAAACGAGATTAGCCTTATTCTCCTCTCGATATTTCTAGACGAGACGAGAGTAATGCCCTAGAGCAGTGGCGGCGTAGAGCGTGGGCGACGTGGGCCACAGCCCACGGCCTCGCGGTCCGAGGGGCCTCGCGCCACAGAGATTTATGTATTACTCAAAAGCCATGAACGCGCCGAAAAAAATGCTTGCGTCGCTATCGTTCACGAGGAATCCCCGCTGCGCGTCGCCGCCGCGCCGGTCTAAAATAGGGTATTCCCCGAACTTGCGTTGCTATCGCTAGCGACGAATTTCCGCCGCAACTTTTTGACGATTTTGTTTTCATACTGTTGGTCGTCAAAGCGTCACAGGAAAGACTTTCGGCGGTCGCAGTTTTGTCTATCGAGGCTGATATAGAATCCAAGCTAGATTACGAGCACGTAATTAAACAATTCAGCAGTGTAAAAAGTAGAAAATTTCTGTTTATTAATTTTTTTTAATGTTGGTAGGTTTTAAATATTTTGAATATTTATAGGTTAGTTGTGAGTTTGACTAGATTCTGCATGAATCAAAGTTTAATAATGACAAGTGTTTTTTTATTTAAAAAATCTGTCTTCATGCGCGAGCAGAGGGCCTCGCAAAATGTATCTTGCCCACATAAAATTATGTTCTTGCGCCGCCACTGCCCTAGAGATTTACTCGAGACGAGAGTAGAAATTCGAGATCTCATTGTACGATTCTTTTTATATTACGTAAATATTTCTAAGTATAAAAAGTATCAAAATATTTGTCGGTATAAATAAATATTTTTTAGACGACCATTGTGATAAGTATGACATATCAACGTAGTATCCTAACACTGAAAGTTGAACTTATCACATTAGTGTTACGATATATTTCACATCATAATAGTTTACACGGTTGCTAGGTTACTATGTCATTATTTTCTGGCTATATGTATACATTATTCATTTGTCAGCTGTCCGTACGTTTGAACCTAAATATCAGTTTTGAAAAAAAAGTTAAATTTATTTATGCTCGTCTAAATAATGTTCATAACTTGTATGAAATTCAAATATCTTAGCTCGTGTGTATTGACTTGCACTCCGCTACGCGTCGTGCGTCAATTTACACTCGCATGATATTTGGTATATTTCATAACTTGTTACGAAAATAACTATTTATGCACAGACGTATCATAATTTGACAATTATACACGAATTTCTTTCACATAAACGTCATTTTATAGCCTGCGGGCCTCATTATAGCCCGGCGTCAAACCAAATTATAACTTACAATATAAAGAATTTAAACAGGCAACATGAAAAGTTTTTATTACAAATCGAAATTTTTTATATTTAATGAAAAATGAAAATTAATTTTGTGATATTTATATGGAAAGCACGGAGATACACAAAATAAGACTCAAATGACATAACTAATAAACAAACAATAAACTGTTGTTCTCCGTTTTCATAGCAACACTAGATACTGGATGTATGAGGACAAATTCTTTTCGATACAATTTTTCTAACACTCATAATTTGAAAATTTTCGTCCGTGCATAAAGTTTTGTATGTACCACAAGCGTAACTTGTTTTTATGGCCTGTGGAGGGATTTTGAGCCCGAGGCGTAAGCCGAGGGATAAAAACACGTCAAAGTCTCCTTACGCTCTTAATAGATAAATAACTATAATTGCCTCAACAACGGGTAATAAAGCCATGATATTAGAGTACCTATTTTTTACCTACCATTCAAACACCAGATTTTCAGACTTAGTAAAATAATGTTTTAATCAGTGGTACCGGTTTATTATATTACGAGTATATTGCTTGTAATGTTAATTTATTTACTCTTAAAATAAATAAATATTTGTACACCAAGTGAGCTAAGATAATATGTTTGTTCATGAGAAGAAAGTTTAATTAGTTAATAAGTTAATTTCTTTGGGTGAATAAACATTCTTAGCTCACGTGGTTTATACAATATTTTATTCAATTTTGACGAAATAATAAAAACCACTATAATATTTAATTTTTCACAAAATAAAAATCTTATCAGTTTGTGCATGACAATCGTCGATGATAGGCGTCAAGTCATCTATTTAAAAAGCTTTATTGTGTGTCATTTGTGTTGTGAAAAATACTGAAAATGGCTGATAATGGGTGGGATTCTGTAACTCGTCCGTTATCAAACGATACCGTTATTACTATGGTTACATGGAAGATTTAACTTTATTTGACAAGTATGACGTAAATATACCAATCATCTTATAATAAATACGTATCTACAGTGATAACGATACCGTTTGATAACGGACGAGTTACAGAATCCCACCCCATGTCTGATAAATACTGCGGTAAGTGTTATTTTCGTACCTGATATTTTAAATGCATTATTTGTTGCAGAGTTGAATTAAAATTTTGTGAGAGTGATTTAAAAATTTTCAATTCACTTGTGAATAAAATGTTACTTGTGGTTGTTGCTATGGAGTTAATAATGACAGTTTAAAACGTCAAAATTGAATAAAATAAATAAATATATCATCACAGTATATTACCCATTTCTGAGTGTGCCACAATCTGCTTTATTTACTCTTTCTAATTATAAATTCGAGACGAGACGAGAGAAGATTGTTTCTCGCCATATCTCGTGTTACATCACTAATTATTTGATATCTAATTTTAGATATAATTATGTTTATAAGAATCTCTATAGTAAAATGTTTTATTATTACAAGTTGCTTGTTATTTATGTGTTTTCTTCAATATATCACTTTAAAAATTCAATATTTTATGTTTTTCCTACCCATTTTATTATAGGGTATTTTAATACCAAATATTGCACTGATTGTAAATCTCACATTTTTAACTCATTCTTTCAATATCTTATATAAAATTTCAATTAATTTGTATAATTTGCTAACTTTTTAACAGTTTATGTCTTTACAATTATAATAATTTATATTGTTTATTTTGGTTAACACTTTTAACTAGTATATAAAACTTAATTTGAAAATATTAAAATCATAAATAATGTATTGATGAGAGCCAACAAAGTATCTGACATCTGGTGGCGAAATTAAAAATACGAGTCGTGGGGAAAACATTGCGGCATGTGAATTGTACTATCATAGGAACCAAGCAAAAGTGAGAGAAATGTCTAGCAAATGTAAGCAATATTGCTCTGTACCGCAGTGCAATAATTACGTTAGTACACAAATATCAATGCAGTACTTCCCGAAGGACAAAGAAATGCGAAAAAATGGGTAAGTAGGAAAGAAAGTGACACGATATATGAATGTGTGTTCTGCTCATTTTCTGCCTTCGGATTATTATCAAGGTAAATCGTATAACAGTTTCAATATATTCTTTTAATAATATAAAAAAAATATTTACAGGAAAAACCCAAATAAAAGATCTCTTTTGGAAAAGAATGCCTGTCCTACTAAAAAAAATATTTCTTTTTAAATTAAAGACGAATAATACACTTAAGGTAATAAGTGTCATTTTTAATTTACCATATTCAACTGCTAGAATATATTTTTGGGAAATGTTAGAAATACTTACAATTTCAAAAACAATTATTTTCAAACCGATAAGAGAACAACACATTTTAAATACCTATTCCGAAATATTTCTTAAAAAAAAAAGAAATGTTAGAGTAGTGCTAGAGTGCACTGAAATTGATATTCAGAAATCAAAGTGTTTGAGTCGCAGGATAAGATCATATTTTAATTATAAAAAAGACATACTTTAAAATATCTAATTAGAGTTACAGCGGTAGGCGTTATTATGTTTCATAAGTTATGCTTTTGGTGGCAGAACCTCTGATAAGGAAATCGTTAGAGATTTTTTTTTTGGATCTCCTAGAACCATACATGGATGCAGTTATATAATAAATAATGATTTTAAAACCAATAAATTAAAAGTGTCTTTCCAAATACAACGTACACTTTCACTGTTGTACATTGTTTTCAAGGCAAATGCGGATATTATGTGAAATCCCTTTTAAATTAAATGTTTGTAAACAAAGACCGTGAATTTCCACATTGTTTTCTTTCTTAAATTGGAAACCATACATTATTATATGACCAGCTAAAATATTACAAATTTTCAATGTTATCTTACAAACTTTTCTAGTAACTACTTTATCTTTAAATGTTGCTTCTCCTTCCACTATTGGCCTTACTGCACCATTTAAATATATGTAGATATCTCCGAATGAGATAAACATCTTATTTTAATTAATTATTTCACGTAAATAAAGAGAACTAAATAAAAAATTCGATATTACTCCTATACCATCAATGTACAAAATACAATGTTTTCCCCACTACGAAGATGTCAATGCTGCCATCTATTGACGGTGGTTACCGCGGATCGAGAAAGTGTATCCCCATACAATGCAAGCACACAGCGTACCGCAAAAGGAAAATATTGTGCGCTCGCTGTGTTGATCACTGCTTGTAGTTGATAGATGGGGAACGGGGCTGAGCGTTGCAGTTCTATAATAAACTGATATCTACGCGGAGCGCTAGCTACTGCATGCAACCATATACCTATTAACTAATATATTGCTAATGCTCGTATCTTTCCCATAAGAGTAGGTGAAGGAAACACTGTGAAATGGAAATATCATTTCTGCATAAGTCCATCTCTCACAAACACCCAACCGGCAATTATGCGCATGCTCGGAAATCTTTACTACTATTGGCTAACGCTGACAGCGTCGCTGGCTGGGCTGCGTTCCAAAATTCTACTCTTAGAGTAAGAAATTATTCAAAGTCGTTTCAAAACTAATAACCTTACTCTCAAAGTTTACTCAACCTGTTCCAAAACAGCCAGAGTTTACTCCAAAGTGATGTTCTACTTACTCTACTAACGAGGAGGGTATAGAAAATACTCCACAATATTTTCAAACGTAGATGCTCACGATTCTCAACATATGAAAGTAATTTGCCTTCTTGAGGAAGAAAACATGCTTTTGGTTGAAAATAAACAAGTAAATACGTTGGCGTGTATTACGAGCATACTTTTATAATAAAAGCGCTTTTATGGAGCGTACTATATATTAGAGAGAGTGCTCCATAAAAGCGCTTTTATTACGGGCTTGACATTAATGTTGTAATTATAAGTAGTTTTGTTAGTTTTTTAAAATTATTTTTAATTTAGTTTCAATTTTTTACTTCAACAAAACTCTCATTCGTTCCAAAACACAACACATCATACTCTACGCCAAAACTCGGTATTCTTGGTTTTGGTACGCTGCCCTGGTGATGCAGCGAGCACATGGTTTGACTTTGACTTTTGATTTCATTTCTGTTTGTAGTTGTACTTCGAAAGCATTTGCTTTGTGTTTCATACAGTAATTTGTTGTCACCTAAATAAATTAATCCTGACCAGATTGTATTCCTATTATTTTTACAGTACAACAAAGTAAATTATTTAATTCAAATTTAGCACTAGAATATGTCAATGTTTTTTATTATTACTAATATTTATATTCAAGAATTTACATACAAAATAAATAGTAAGTACATTGTTTAATTTCTCAAATTTAAATTTAAAATTTCTCGCGCTAGTCGTTAATAAACAGAACTTTGTGATTCGCAAAAAGTGATCATGATTTCCTCGTTAGCCAATAGTAGTCAAGGTTCCCAAGCATGCGCATAATTCGCGGTTGGGTATTTGTGTGAGATAGACTTATGCAGCAATGATACTTCCATTTCACAGTGTTTCCTTCAAGAAAAGCAAAGGATCCGCAATATATTAGTTAATAGGTATATGATGCAAACACCGCACTCCGCGACACCCGCTGCCACAAATAACTACGCTGACCGTTTTGCATTTGCGTGAGTAGTCTATACAGTAATATTAGTCTATGGTATAATCTAACTTTTATAGGTGCAATTGCAATACATTATATAAGATAAAAAAAATAATAAAGGTAAACAATTTGTTGAATAAGTCCAATCAGTATTTCGTCGTTCTTTTCTGCAGGAACTTTGTTGTCATCGTCGTACATTTTCATAGGTTAGGTGCGAAAATTTGTCATAAGGGCGCGAGTGGCGCAGGCGCAGCATTAATAATTTGTAATTTTTCTTTATGAGTCAAATTGTTCATAATTTCTTCTTAATAAAACGAAAATAATAATAATTTAACAAATAAAGTGTAAGAAACGTTTATTAATGAGCGTTTAAAGTCAACAATTGTTTTGTTTTGTTTCTGTCTGTTTCACGGCTATTGATATTTTTTCTTAATTGTGCAAATTTTTAAATTTATTTTCTGGCTTTATATGAAACAGAAATATAATATGTTTGGTACCAAAAAATTTGTAATTTTTTTCTTTATAATATGCACTAATTATTTTTTCAATAAATTAATATAGAAACTTTTGGCGTCCAAAACACTGTTTTTCTATGTTATAGCCCTATGACCCGTTTTAAAAAAAAAATTCAGTGTTTAAAATGGCATTTTACGGGAAACTCCGTAAGACAAATTAGAGATTTGTTTGTGCCTTATATCCCGATTCTCGAATTCCATCTGTAGGAACTATTCACGCTATAATTAAAAATTTTAGTGAAAGTGGAAGCGTAATTAAACTTTGCAGAAAATGTAAGAACCAAGAAAATGTACCCAATGAAGAAATTAGATTTAATGAAAATAAACTTAATGTTCTCCTTTGTGTTACGGAGAAACCTAACGCAAGTGTTCGTCAAATTTCACACCAATTAAATATTCATCCGTCTTCAGTTCACAAAATTTTAAAATCAGAAAAATATTTTTCTTACAAATATGCAGTTCACCAAGAAATATTTAATATTGATGCAATATCAAGGATGGAGTTTTCTGAAACAGTTATGAATAAAGCAAATGAAGACCGTAACTTTTTAAAACATATCTGTTTCACTGATGAATCCACATTTTCAATGTATGGAGAACCAAATCATCAAAACTTTAGATATTGGTCTAAGGAGAACCCACGGTTAGTTTTAAATACACACTCCCAATACCCACAGAAGATTCATATTTGGGCCGGAATTTATGGTTCTCATATTATCGGACCATTTGTAATAGAAGGGACACTAACATCTGAGAAGTACCTGGATATGCTACAAAATTATATTGGACCACAAATAGAAGAAAAAAGTAACGGCGAAAACTTAATTTGGTTGCAACATGACAGTTGTCCCGCACACTGCAGCCGAGAAGTTAAAGAATATTTAAATCAGAGTTTCCCTAACTCGTGGATAGGTCGAGGGGGTCCTATTAATTGGCCAGCTAGGTCGCCGGACTTGACCCCTTGTGTTTTTTTTTTTTTTTTTATGGCCACATTTAAAAGAAAAAGTATACCAGCGTCAGTATAATGATATACAAGAATTAAAAATTGCGATTGACGAAGAATGTAGTAGGATTACTCAAAGACAATTAAGTGCGGTTCGTCGCGAGTTCTACAATAGATTAGGATATTGTTTAGCTGTTAATGGAAATTTATTTGAACATTTATTGTAATAATTTTTTTTTTATATTATTACTCGTTTTTCTCTTATTTCATTTTAGTTACATACATAAAAAATAAATTAGAAATGGTTCCCATAAATGACGGAATATTTTTTAAAAATAACTTAATACTAAAATATCAAACATTGGGTAATTCTTTTAGGCTCATTTAGGCAGTTTTTAATTGTAAACAAATTAGTATTTCACACTTTTTGCTCTAAAGTTAATAGGTAAAGACATATCGGGGATTTATAAAATTAACATTGTATTTCCTATGTTCAGAAAAAAAGTAGACACCCGGTATATATATATATATATATATATATATATATATATAGGTATACAAAGAGACATTTTTGTGTCCAATTTAGTAATATATTGCACACTTTTCAGGCCAAAATTTTTGTCGCAGGCCAGGTTCAAAACTCGCCTGATTATTTCCATATTTTATGTTATAAACTTGATGGAAA
Source organism: Ophonus ardosiacus (assembly GCA_943142095.1). NCBI lineage: Eukaryota > Metazoa > Arthropoda > Insecta > Coleoptera > Carabidae > Ophonus > Ophonus ardosiacus. The sequence goes on from OW964839.1 coordinate 14,587,179, forward strand.
TGGGAAATATTTGAATAAATTAGATAAATATGGATATAATTATTATATTAATAACCAGTTTTTTGAAAATAATTATTTCGTATTAAATTATTTTAAAAGCAAAAAATATGACATTTTCGAGGCCTTGTATATAATTCGTATATAATGGAGCTGCAACCAGTGAACTAAAATCGTAGTGCGCTATGTTTTCGCAGCTTTTCGTCGATAGATTTCACTACGTGTCTATTTAGTTAAAAACTTCTGCTGCAATGGGTAATGTCTAGAATCAAGAGAAAAGCATATTGTTTGGCGCACTGAGTACAAAGATCGGAAGAGATTATAATTCAATTTTATATTAAGACACATACATAATGCTCTAGAATGAAATAAATTTGAGTAATATTCATGTCCAAGTATATTATAATTTTTATATAATAAGCGAAATGAATGATTAATGATTGAGACACTTTCACGCGTTATTAACGTTGGCTTGACCATTGCCCTAGATGCCACGAGGGCGGAGCTACCATAGAGATTAAAAGGGCGATTAATGATTGGGCCACTTTTACGCATGAGCGTAGAAAGCGCGTTATTAACAGGGGGTCAGTTTTGAATGTCACTTGCACTAGATGTCACACTGGCGAAGCTGTCATGTATCATAGAGATTAAAAGGGCGATTAATGATTGCAACATTTTCAGACATGAGCGTAGAAGCACGTTGACGGACATTTGCGTCTATAGCCGTCAAAGCGAAGTTCACTATGTGGCATGACGGCAATAGCCGTCCAAAACGAAACGGTCGTTTTTAGACACTACGGCTATAGCCGGCACAAATGTGCATTTACCGGCGTACAAGTAGAAGCCTAGTGTTATGTTTTGGAAAAAAAATTTTAGTTTGTACCTGTTACACGACTTGCAGCACGTGGTTGTGAAGGTAGTAGTGCGATTGTGTTTTCTCTTAAATTTATAGTTATTATTGATACATTTAACGATATTTATTATTTATACTGGTAAGTATTTGTTTATTATTGATTTTACACTTTAAATAGAAATAAAAAAATTTAAATTTAGCATTTTTTGATACATTAGCGATATTTATGGTTATACTGTTTACTTTTTGTTTTTTATGATTTTACATTTGAAATATAAATAAATAATAATAATGTAAATAATAAATATATATATATATATATATATATATATATATATATATATATATATATATATATATATATATATATATATATAATATACAATAAATAATAATATAAAATAAAATGTTTTATTCAATATTTACAGAAAATGGCCAGTTGGGAAAAAGAACAGGCTAGGCTGCTGAAACTTTTTGAGGAAATGAGTAGTGGGTCAAGCAACAGTGAATCTGAACTTGATGCTGACAGTGCTGAAAATAACAGTTCGGGTAGTGAAGATAATGAATCAACTACAGATGAGGAATATGAAGCACCAGAAGAACCAGAAAATGATGAGACATGGCATACCAATACAACACCTATAAGAAACTTTTCTTTTGATGCAGATGCTGCTGGGATTCTTTTGGATATAGACGAAAATGTTTCTCCAATTCAGGTTTTTGAAAAGATATGGGATGACCAAGTAATGGAAATGATTATAAAATCTACGAATGATTACGGCATAAAACTTTGCAATCAAACACGGCCACATACAAGGCATAGTAGGAAGGCAAATTTCAAAAAAACTGATACGATTGAAATGAGAAAGTTTTTAGGTTTGTGTTTGCTTCAGTCCCAGCTTAAATTCTCCAGCATTAGAAAACTCTTTTCCATTGATGCATTACATTACCACCCAGCATTTCCATCACAAATGTCTGGAAGGAGGTTTGAGCAAATATTGAGATGCTTTTGTGTAGAAGAAGAAAATTCAAACGACCGTTTGAGGAAAATAAAAATATTTCTTGATTTGCTCACACAAAAGTTTGCAAATGCATATGCACCAAATGAAGCATTATCATTAGACGAATCTTTGTTATTATTTCGAGGAAGGCTTCATTTTCGCACGTACATGAAAGGCAAAAAGGCAAAATACGGAATTAAATTCTACGAACTCTGTTCAGCCCAAGGTTATGTTTTGAACATAGAAATATACAAAGGCCATCGAGAAAACAATGAAAACATGACAACTATTGAAAGTCTTGTAATGCGATTGATGCAGTCATATTTAAACAAAGGCCATCATTTGTTCATGGATAACTATTACAATAGTCTACCATTATCTAACAAATTACTTAGCAAAAAGTCACATGTGACAGGAACTCTTCGTGTAAATAGGAAGGGTCTGCCGCAAGAAATAACACGTCGTAAGCTTAGAAGAGGAGAACATGTATGGCGACGCCAAAATCAGACATACGTGTCCAAATGGAAAGATAAACGGGATGTGCTATGTCTAACAACAGCTTACCACCCAAGTATGATAGACACAGCTAACCGGCGACAACAGGAAAAGAGAAAACCAATTGAAATAGTGAATTATAATCAGAATATGTCATGTGTTGACAGAGCAGATCAGATGATGTCCTATTATTCCTGTCCACGAAAAACAATTAGATGGTACAAAAAGGTGATCTTTCATCTACTGGATGTAGCAGTGTGGAATTCTTACTACATCTTTAAAGAAAAGACAGGTTCTCAAATGAAGTTTATAGAATTCAGGGAAGCAATCATACGATCTCTAACTGGTATAGATTATAAACAGGATGGAAGGTCTTTGGTTCAATTGAAACGTGCACGAATCCAAACCAATGAAATCAACTACAATGGAACACAGCATTTTCCTGAGAAAATTTCTCCTCCTGAAAATTATCAGCGAAAAACATATTTTCAGCGTTGTAAACAATGTTATAAACAGGGAATAAGGAGGGAAACATCATATTGCTGCAAGAATTGCATGTCAAAACCTGCACTGTGTCCTGCACCATGCTTTGAAACATGGCATACCGAAAATAATGTGTAATAATTATAAAGTTATAATAAATTTTTTTGTCATTTATTTATTTTTGTTTGATTATGAACTAACATTAAGCGTAAAACTCCCAAAAATATTTTGTTGCACACAAAAAATTGCTTATTTGAGTCATTAAACCTGTCATTTACGTTTTTAAATTTTTGCTGTTATAGCCGCCATCGTCCCTTTACTTAGTGTCTTAAGTCCGCTGGCGCCATGACGGTTATAGCCGCAACCTAATTAAAGGGGCTGAATTAATCAAAATTAAGTTTATTTAAGCAGAAAGAGTAAAACTATACTTCTAATATTCTAAAAATTACAAAAACATATAGTGTCAATTTTCGAACTTCACTTGTTCCTACTGTCCGTCAACGTGTTAACAGGGGGTCAGTTTCGAATGTCACTTGCACTAGATATCACACTGGCGGAGCTGTGACGTATCATAGAGTTTAAAAGGCGATTAATAATTGCGACACTTTCACACATGAGCGTAGAAAGCGTGTTATTAACAGGGGGTCAGTTTTGATATGTCACTTGCACTAGATGTCACACTGGTGGAACTGTGATGTATCAGAGATTAAAAGGGCGATTAACGATTGCGATACTTTCACACATGAGCGTAGCAAGTGCGTTTTAATTGGGGTTCAGTTTTAAATGTCACTTGCACTAGATGTCACACTGGCGGAGCTGGCATGTACCATAGAGATTAAAAGGGCGATTAATGAGTGCGACACTTTCACACATGAGCGTAGAAAGCGCGTAATTAACAGGGGGTAAGTTTCGAAGGTCACGCACTAGATGTCACACTGGCGGCGCTGTGACGTATCATAGAGTTTAAAAGGCGATTAATGATTGCGACACTTTCACACATGAGCGTAGCAAGTGCGTTTTAACTGGGGTTCACTTTTAAATGCCACTTGCACTAGATGTCACACTGGCGGAGCTGTCATGTACCATAGAGATTAAAAGGGCGATTAATGATTGCGACACTTTCACACATGAGCGTAGAAAGCGCGTAATTAACAGGGGGTAAGTTTCGAAGGTCACGCACTAGATGTCACACTGGCGGCGCTGTGACGTATCATAGAGTTTAAAAGGCGATTAATGATTGCGACACTTTCACACATGAGCATAGCAAGTGCGTTTTAACTGGGGTTCACTTTTAAATGCCACTTGCACTAGATGTCACACTGGCGGAGCTGCCATGTACCATAGTGATTAAAAGGGCGATTAATGATTGTGACACTTTCACACAGGAGCGTAGAAAGCGCGTTATTAACAGGGGGTCAGTTTTGAATGTCACTTGCCCTAGATGTCACACTGGCGGAGCTGTGACGTATCATAGAGTTTAAAAGGCGATTAATGATTGCGACACTTTCTCACATGAGCGTAGAAAGCGCGTTATTAACAGGGGGTCAGTTTCGAATGTCACTTGCACTATATGTCACACTGGCGGAGCTGTGACGTATCATAGAGTTTAAAAGGCGATTAATGATTGCGACACTTTCACACATGAGCGTAGCAAGTGCGTTTTAACTGGGGTTCACTTTTAAATGCCACTTGCACTAGATGTCACACTGGCGGAGCTGTCATGTACCATAGAGATTAAAAGGGCGATTAATGATTGTGACACTTTCACACATGAGCGTAGAAAGCGCGTTATTAACAGGGGGTCAGTTTCGAATGTCACTTGCCCTAGATGTCACACTGGCGGAGCTGTGACGTATCATAGAGTTTAAAAGGCGATTAATGATTGCGACACTTTCACACATGAGCGTAGCAAGTGCGTTTTAACTGGGGTTCAGTTTTAAATGTCACTTGCACTAGATGTCACACTGGCGGAGCTGTCATGTACCATAGAGATTAAAAGGGCGATTAATGATTGCGACACTTTCACACATGAGCGTAGAAAGCGCGTTATTAACAGGGGGTCAGTTTCGAATGTCACTTGTCCTAGATGTCACACTGGTGGAGCTGTGACGTATCATAGAGTTTAAAAGGCGATTAATGATTGCGACACTTTCACACATGAGCGTATCAAGTGCGTTTTAACTGGGGTTCAGTTTTAAATGCCACTTGCACTAGATGTCACACTGGCGGAGCTGTCATGTACCATAGATATTAAAAGAGCGATTAATGGTTGCGACACTTTCACACATGAGCGTAGCAAGTGCGTTTTAACTGGGGTTCAGTTCTGAATATCACTTGCACTAGATGTCACACTGGCGGAGCTGTGATGTATCATAGAGATGAAAAGGACGATTAATGATTGGGTCACTTTTACGCATGAGCGTAGAAAGCGCGTTATTAACAGGGGGTCAGTTTTGAATGTCACTTGCCCTAGATGTCACACTGGCGGAGCTGTGACGTATCATAGAGTTTAAAAGGCGATTAATGATTGCGACACTTTCACACATGAGCGTAGCAAGTGCGTTTTAACTGGGGTTCAGTTTTAAATGTCACTTGCACTAGATGTCACACTGGCGGAGCTGTCATGTACCATAGATATTAAAAGGGCGATTAATGATTGCGACACTTTCACACATGAGCGTAGCAAGTGCGTTTTAACCGGGTTCAGTTCTGAATATCACTTGCACTAGATGTCACACTGGCGGAGCTGTGATGTATCATAGAGATGAAAAGGACGATTAATGATTACGACATTTTCACGCATGAGCGTAGCAAGCGTGTTATTAACTGGCTAATTAATAGCTAATTTAAAATAAAAAAAGCTAGGTATAGTATATAGTATTTTGAGAAATATTGGTCGAAAAAATTAATTTTTCATTTCTTTAAAATTCTTGTGAAATAGGTTTGCCCATTAAACCATCTTTTGTAGCTTTTATACTTCTCGAGATAGCAACAGTGTACCATTTAAAATGAACACCCTGTATAAGTGTTTAAACATTTGCAGTTATGAGTAATAAAGTCAAGCATTTTCGTAGAAAATATTACATGTTAATCTATTTGAACACTGATTTATTAGATTTCAGTCTTGACGACCCCACAGAAAAACAAAATAGAAAATATCCTAAACAATAAACAAAATAAAATAAACTTTTCTTATTTAAATTTCAATTTCACGAGCTTACTTTTTATCGAATTCAGCAATAATATCTTCTACATTTATGTGTACTATTTACTACTTCATGTTTAAATAAATTTAATAATCCATTTAATCTCTTGGACCATTGATAACGAAGTTTGTGTTTATTAATTTCTATTTTGAAAAACTCTTCTCGCCACTAATAAACGAATTTGGAAGCATTAAGCTGGGGCAAGGCCCGATAATTTTGTTCATGAAAATGGTGTATCAATATATAAAATTTGGAAATCACTTCTGTTATTGTTTTTATTTAATACTTTCTTTCCAAAACTTGAACCAATAATTTAAGTACTTTAAAAGTTAGCATATTTGTTTAATTTTTGTTTTAATGTTGACTATGCCGCCCGTATATTTTTGCGCCATAGGCGACTGCCTAGTGCATTTGTAGCTCAGGCTGCTCTGAATTTACCAATAGCCATATCATATTTCAAAATATTATGAAAAATGACAATGATATTTTATGTAAATACAATTTTTTGAAAACTTATTAAACATGAAAATGAAATTCGGAATTTAGTTGTATAGGTAGGATTAGGTAAACAAAATTTATTATTATAAGTTATATCAGGGGCGTCCAATCTTTTTGAGAAGCGGGCCACATACGAAATTTTAAAATACATTGCGAGTTGGATATTAAAATTCATATTGGTATCCTATTGGAATATAAAAGTAAATAGACTTATAAATTATATGTATCATTTTTTACACAATATATGAGAACTACCTACCAAATATGGAAACAATTTTATTTTTATTTATTTTTTTTTTTTGCGAAATTTTTAATTTTCGGTCTTTCAGAAAATTTTCCCTTTAAATAGTAGGTAGTAACTTCAACACCAACATATCATTAGCATGAAAATCAAAAAGTTCTAAATGTAAATTCTTGTTAATATTGTTGATCACGTCTTACAATCTCACAAGGATTTTGAAAATGTTGAAATATTTGTGAATTATTTTTAAAATCGTTACATTGACTCGCAAAATCTTCCTATAATAATATAATACAGAATGATCAGAAATGACTGTTTCAATTGGAAAAAGACAGAAATACTATTTGACATGTAATTTTAAAATAAATACGTTATGTCAGGGGCCTGACAGATAATAGGATTCTGAGTCCCACAAATATTTTATTTTGGCCTCTATATGTTATTCCCATTGATATAAAAGTCTTATATAACAAATTTGAAAAGTTTTGGATTACATTTTAATATAGTTTTTCATTAAAATCTATTATAGGCTTCAAGTAAAGTACCACTTCCGAAAGTTATGTAATGACCAAAAAGGGAGGTGCACAACTAGATGTTATAACAGTCCTAAATACAAAATTTTAACTTTCTACGGCTTGTATTTTGATTTTGTCATCAAATATAAAACATAATAACCCTTACATCATTGAAAAGAGAAAAAAAGAATTATTTTTTTGAGACTAAAATCAGATATGGGTTCCATTAAAAAAAATATAAGTTTGTGTTATATCTCGAAAACTTACGGATATAAAAATTTATTTCGTACGCCGCTGGTTAGTTAATAAAAATATCTTTTATGTTGGAAACGTTTTTCTCAATTACTAATAGTTTAGAAGTTATTTGAAAAAGAAAAAATCAACAATATTCAGGTTTTCGTCATTATCTAGTGCCCTATGAGAATTTTTGGAAAAACAAAAGCACATCTGAGATGGCCTCCCAAAAGCGCACAAAAAGTTTCATTTAATCGACATCGTATCTCTTATAGTTCCCAATGGTGGCAGTTCTAAATGGGACACACTGTATTTAATTGACGAATTATAAAATATAAAATTCTTTATATGAAGTCAACTAAACAAAAAAAAAAATCAATATTAACTCTGTGGCATATAAAGTATATATGATAAATGCATAAAAAAGTAAATAATTTTCATTAGGCACTCTTAGAGAAAATAAAGAAATTATTTCCGCTATTTAATTGTCAATTTACGTGATACTCTCTAAATTGTTTACAAATACTATAGCTAATAAGGTTTGAACATTTTTATTGAGTAAAAATGTATGTATAAGCAAATATGTTTTATTAGGCATTCGTAGAGAATATAAATGAATTGTTTCCGCAATTTAACTGTCATTGTTTAAAGGTTTAATCAATATGTGATATTCTCTACATTTTCATTATTTTACTAAATTTTTCAATGTTTTTGTTTACATTGTATAAAATTAAACTAATAGTCCAGGCAACGAAGACCGAAAAGAGCCAAATAGCGGAAATAATTCATGTAGAAGCCAATTTTGGCACAGTTATAGGGGAAGGTGTCCTTAACAAAATACTAAAAGTACTGATGGGTGGGAGTGGAGCTAAGGGGGGAAGGGGTCTCTAAAGGTCCCTTTTTTCAGTTTTTTGTTAATAACTCGAAAACTACTGCCCCTAGCGAAAAAATGTTTATGTATTAGATTAATCTACATAAAATTCTCTACAGAAAAGGTCCTATATACATTTTCGTTAGAATCAATACTTAAGGAGATATAGAGGGGGAAAAATGAAAAATTAAAAAAAAATATTTTTATTGTTAAAAATCAAGTTTTAATAAAAAATGAACCATTCAGAGCCCACGTATTAATAACAAAAAAGATCCTATACACATTTTCTCTAGGATCAATAGTTAACGAGATATAGAGGGGGGAAAATGGAAAATTAAAAAAAATATATTATTAAAAATGAAATGTTAATTGTAAAAATGAAATATATAGTAAGGAAGGATGTATCTTGAACATTAATTTTCTTCAAATTCTAAATTTTCATCATCATCATCGGTGCTGTCTTTGATGGGGGCTGCATTCGTACATGAGCCGAGGCACACCCCGCAGGCACCGGAGCAGGCAATCCCTGCTTTGCGGCAACCGCAGCTCCACACCTAGTCGTGCATCGGCAAAAGATCGTGTTCAAAACGGAATCGGGTACTACAGGGTCTTCTTAGATTGCTTCATGTCACCAAATTTCTTGCCAATGAAACTTTGCATGGTTTTGGTTCCAATATCCAGGGCTTCGTGGCAGTTTACTTTGGAGTTTCCCAGGATGCCTGTTGACAGCGACATGAGCGAATTCAACTTTGGAAAAGGGGGATGGTCATTGAACCATTCGTGAATCTTAGATCGATCCCGTGAATCTCTCTTTTCCCGTTATATACGGAAATGTGCTGCTCTCCACTTGAAAAAGCCACTCCAGCGAACTCCTCCAATGACGTGCAGATGGCGGTGCTTCCCGGTGATCCACAAACCCACTTGGCGAGTACAGAATCAGTAATTCCTCTTCCTCGCGTTAGGCCACCTAAACTTTTCATGGAGCGCATAAGAGTTTGTTCTATGACCTTATGACCATATCCGACCAAAGTCCTGCCCAAGGTGTACCTGTGCGATTAATGGTGAAACTCCTTGTACGGCTGTGGATGGATATTTTTCAGTTTTATCATGTCTTGCACGTACAGATGAGCACATTTCGTATTCGATTTTGATTTCGATCTAATTTCGGATTGGCCCAACGTGGTTATTTGACTCTACTTTGTCATTTGGACTTGCGATTTTGATTGTTTTCTATATTTCATTAAGGTAAGTTGAACATTTTATTACTTACATGAAATAAGAGAAGTATGCAAAGCATTTATTTGAATGCAAATGTTAATCATTTATTATACTGTAAAATTAATAATAAAAAATTGATACTAGCACCAACGTAGTGGGTGAGGTCGTAACTGACTGACAAGGACGTTTAGACGATACATTAGTTTTAACATTGAGTAGCGGGCCCGAATTGTCCCTGATAAGGACGAACGTCAATACGAAGGCCCCGGAAGATAACGGGACCAACAGCCAGTGACGGGGAGCCCTGAACTCATTTCAACCGTTCTCCCCTTCTGTCTATAGTCTACAGTCATCTCCAACGACGTACATTATTGTGGTACCCCCCCCCCCCCCTCACACAATTCTTCCATTACATATTCTTGTAGTAAAGTTATTAATACGTGGGCTCTGCATGGTTCATTTTTCATTAAAACTTGATTTTTAACAATAAAAATATTTTTTTTCTAATTTTTCATTTTTCCCCTTCTATATCTCGTTAAGTATTGATCCTAGCAAAAATATATATAGAACCTTTTCTGTAGAGAATTTTATGTAGATTAATCTAATATATAAACATTTTTTCGCTAGGGGCAGTAGTTTTCGAGTTATTAACAAAAAACTGAAAAAAGGGACCTTTAGAGACCCCTCCCCCCTTAGCACCACTCCCACCCATCAGTACTTTTAGTATTTTGTTAAGGACACCTTCCCTTATAACTGTGCCAAAATTGGCTTCTACATGAATTGTTTCCGCTATTTTTCCTTCGTTGCCTGGACTATAACTGTATAGTCGTATGGAATATATGGAAACTTCATGGCTCTAATTACTTATTAACTACAATGTGTAATTTTTAGAGCATTTTATAACAAAATACCTTAAATTTACACATTCTAGTATTATCAAATAGGTACTTATTTTGCAATATTTACTTTAATAGAATTAGTTAACAATAATGAATAAATCATGGCCAAATCATTATAAAATGCGAATTATTCAAATCGGTATTTTTAGAGAATTGAACCTATAACAAAATACCTTAAATATACGTATCTGTGTTACATATTGCTCGTAGCATTATCAAATACCTAATTTCCAATATTTACTTTAATTTTATTAAAGATATTTAACGTTAAAAGCACTAAAAGTGATAAGTGATGTATTTAAGCAAGCAAAGTCGTAACTTTTTGCTAGGAAGTAGAGAATATTGGAGCGCGATTTAAATTATAGAATTCGATTTGTATTGGCGACTCAAATCACCGAGTGCGGCGCTGCTGTCGCATACAAAAGTGATGGACGAAGCACGGATACCACAGTGACAGTTCATGTTATATTAATCTATTTCTATTAAATATGAAGAGAAACATTATTTCTTACCGTGAAATATTAAATTTTTAAGTAGTTCGCCCGATTTCAGGAATATCGTGGAAGGAGAGGAGCTGTTAAACGCAAACCATACCTATATTATTGTATATCATAGAAATTCGGGGGCTATGTTTACAAACATCAGCGTTCATCAGCTCCTCATGAAATTAAAGAAGTTTTTCATTATTACGCCAATATAACAATGAAAAGCATGTTCTGCATATGTAAAGCGGGTGTGAAATGCAAGCATATTTCAGCATTTCTGCTGTATTGTAATAGGTAGAACAATGTACAATGTGCTATGAACAGAAAAATATATGCCTGATTATTATTCAATTCAAAAGTGAAAATGTTAAAATTGTTCTTGAAATGTAATTTTCCTTAAATTTATTTTGAAATACAGAAGAAGAATACGCATTCCCATTAAATTTCCTAACCCATGCTAAATGTCTATCTACTTGCTCAAAAATTCCATATTTATTTAAAACGAATACTATATTTTCATGCTTTTGTGGAAAATGGTGAAAACTCAAATAAGTTTCTCGTCCCTTCTTTGTTGAACAACCATATACATAACAATAACAAATGTTATTCTTGGACTTCACATAAAAACAAAAATGTATATATTTAAATCTGTACACTACCTACATGATAAATATTAAAAGTACCTACGTACTTTCTTACTAGTTCCTTTTGAACCACTAGGACTTCCCATTGTACTTTTAATAAACAACAATTCCAACAAAATCACATCACTTAACTCCAGTGACATTATCAGAAACTTGGCCTATCTGTGTTTTACTAGTTCTAGTTTTCGTCGCAAGATGTCTCACTTAATTTGAGTCGCAAATGCGACGTTGCCAAATTGTGGTACTGTAGCTGTACTACTCAATCGTACACTTTCTTATTATAATTTGCTTTTTATGTAATAATTAAAAATAATGCTCACTTAAGATTATAATGGGGATTACACCATTTTTACCTTCCGTCACCTTTAGGTAAGGAAGGTATTGTCTTTGGTCAAAAAATTCGGTGGTGAGTTTTTAATGAATAAGCACGTTTTAGGGTCCCTACAATACGAATATACCATTTTTAAGATGATGTATGTATGTGTGTGTGTGTGTCCGTGTGTGTGTGTGTGTGTGTCCGTGTGTGCGTGTGTGTGTCCGTGTGTGTGTGTGTCCGTGTGTGACAAATTTTTCTCCGACGATAACTCCAATACTACAATTCTAAAAATTATAATTCTTTCGTATTCCTCTTCTGTACATCCATATGAAGAGTTGATTAGATTTTGGTTATAATTGATCCACCGGAAGTACCCTTATTTGAAGTTTTTAACAGTTTTTCTTAAAAAACGCAGTTAAATATTATTTTTTGACATTTTGTTATTATATATATTAAAGAAAATACTCTTCTCTATACAGTTTGATTATACATTTTCCTTCATATTCAATAGATGTAAATTTAAAGCATTATAAAGAAATTAATTTTCAAAAATTAGTCAGCTTTGTTATTTATCATGGAAACAGCTGACATAATTATTCAAAAAAATTTAATTGACAGATGTCAGTTGCAAGTGCAAAACCAAATATGGAAAAAAAGTATAGGATCTAAAATTGGTATGTCATAGTGTTGCTCGCAAGTGACACGCAGAGAAAGGCCAAAGAGAAGATGGAAGGACATTACTTAGTGTAGTTTATGTTATAATTTTATTGGATTTATAGAACCTTTTCAAATGAACTTTTGATATGGAATTTGTAAAAAATAGTATGTGTTTTTACATGATATTATATAGAATCTGTTCCAAGGACCTTTTGGTATGGGATTTGTACAAAATACATGGAATTGACGGAAGGTTTTGTGCTGGCCACAACAGATTTTTTTTTTATAATTTCATCTGAAAATATTAGGAAAACTAAGACTATTGATGAAAATCCGGTGAAAAAATTCCTATTAATAAGCGAGGTATGGTCTCCCGAATTTTGAAAAGATTGACGTGACGTCACATTTATGTGTTTTTATATCAAACTGTTTTCATCATGGACCTAAATGTTCTTGAGATATATGCTATTTTAAGTTATATTTACATAACAATAAATGAATATTATAACACTGTATAAGTCTACATACTTTATAATTACAGGTGTATTTAAATTATTAAGTTTAATGCAAGAAATTTATGTTAAAATAAAAACTGTTTGGAAACTGCTGTGCAGGAATGTTAGCCCCTCCTTTCGAATTTGAATTTCTTAACTTCCATTGGTAGCAATCCCCACCTCCTAACACGCTATTTGTAATACATATATAGGCGGTCTCTCGGTCGCCAATCAAAATATTTTCATATTAGTGTCGAAGCGCTATAACAAAAAAGCCTTTATTTCCGAAATATCTCAATTATACCATTTCATTTTTTTATTAATATTCGTTATTCAGCATATACATTCGTATTTTGTTACTATTTTCCTTTAATTCGATTGAGCTGTAATCCCCCATTGAAGGATAAATTAAACAATTTATTTTACAACCAACTACGCAACTATGCATAACTTTCACTATTTTAAAGAAGCTCAGTATTCAATTCATGTGCAATATTTTCGTAAAGTTGATGGTTTAGCTTTTAGCAGATAATAATGTCATACCCACGAATGGGTAGAAATGCATTTTACATATTTTATTACACATGTACTCCGATTTTCATTACTTAATATTCATAAACACAGGCGCTATGAATTTAAAATAATTTTGAATAAATCAAATTTTATTGACCTCCGGAGAATCTCAGACTTCATAATTCATATCTCGAAAAAGGTTAGAGATAGAGATAAAGCGTATAAGATCTTTTTTGTTGCTAATCGACTTTTAGAGGGGATGTGCATTTAACATTTTTTGGTATGACGTACCAGTTCCGAGTTACGGCGGTTTATATGGGTTTTAACGGGTGTTTAGTCTCTATACCCTTAATTTGGGGGTTATATCGAAAAATTTGTCGTAAAGTTGATAGTTTAGTAGATAACGATGTCGCACCCTAAAATGGGTGAAAATACGAAGATAAGATATCGGAATCTACGTATTTTTCTGCGCCAAAGATTTGGTTTTTCAATTATTGAAAATAAGAAAAGTCCAAATTTTTCAACACTCAAAACTAGGTCAAATAATCATTATCTTTATTATATTTTTGGTAAATCCCATAAAATTTTTGATTCTCTACAACTTGTGTCATCTGAATTTTTACATCTCGCTAAGAGAGGTATTGGAATCACGCTAAAAATCGCATATCCTGATTTTAGTGGATAAGTTCGTTTTAAGGTCCCTAGAATCCGATTATAATATTTTTACGATTATGTCCGTATGTGTGTGTGTGTGTGTGTGTTTGTGTGTGTGGATATTGGAGCCACGGTTTCTCAAATACAATAAGAATGTTAAAAAAATTAACTGCAGTTTCCTCAATCCGACATTCTTGGGAAGAGCTGATTAGATTTTGGTAACAATTGGACAACCGGAAGTAATAGTTTCTTTAAAAAAATCTTCTAAATATAATTTTTTGGAAATTTTTGTTGCTACAAATACATATTGAAGAACATAAAATTCTCCATCTAATACACTTAAAATTCTTATTATATCTTGTTACCTCTCGCTAAGAGAGGTATTGGAATCATGCTAAAAATTACATATCCAGATTTTAATGAATAATCACGTTTTAAGGTCACTAGAATCCGATTTTAACATTTTTACAATGATGTGCGTGTGTGTGTGTGGATGTGTGTATGTATGTGTGTGTGTATGTCTGGTTGTTGGAGGGACGATTCCTCAAAAACTATAAGACTTAAGACCCCATAGTTAAACTACGAATTCTTCAATCTGACATTCCTGGGAAGTGTTGAAAAGATTTTGGTAACAATTGGACAACCGGAAGTAGTAGTTTCTAAAAAAAAAAAATTCTAAATATTATTTTTTGAAAATTTTTGATATTACTAATTTGATACATTTAAATTTTTTGTTATATCTTCTATAAATTTAGAGATAAAGACGCTATAATATATACAATAACGGGATGTAATAAGTCGAATAGACTAAACTACACTAAGGAAACCAGTTGACAAATTCAAATGTTTATAACATAATATGTAAATGACAGATGTTAGTGTCAAAAATCAAAAGTTTTAGTTACATTCTGAAAGCATTTTCTGGGAAGTACTTTTAATCTTCCTTATGGTTTTATTCTTTTATTAATTAAATATTTAAAATGGTAGGTAAAATGCATATATCCATCAGAAATACAGCCAATGTTGTTAATGAATTGGAAGAATCTCTGACATTTAGGAACTTCCTCATACGAGTACAATGAAAAATAGATATAATTAGAATTATATGTGTGCAGAAGACATGTTAAATACAATAAAAAACAATATTTGGGTAAAGTTCTGTAATTTTTTTGTTATAAAATGACGGTTCGATAGCGAAGTGCAGTACAATACTTATATAAAATAAAATGGAAATTGCGAGAGGTATTGTGTTGGCCACAATAGATTTTTTTTTCTAGAATTGATGATATGTACGTTAGTAAAATGTATATGGCAAGATATGTTCAGAGTGATTTGTGTTCATCGCGAAAAAGTATTGTTACGGGTAGAAAAATAAAACATCCGTCCGCTTGCAACAATTCTTTTGGATTTTATAATATTAAATAATAATATAAAATATCACAGATATAAATATATTGGATTTTTAAAAACAAACTTTGTATAAAATTTCATCATAAAATGCAAAATGTATTTCATTTTGGTCTGAAACTTGAAAAACAAAACAAAAATTATACTATACAATTATCGTGTAACAATTAGTTGTTTAGATTCAAAAATTTTAATAATTATTTAAGAATTTATAACGAATAGCAAAGCTATAATGTACAATAAGTTGTAATTACGTGCGAGGACTTTAAGATCATTTTTCATTTGAGATTCATACAAAATTTTATTCCATTCTAGTATACTGACGCTTTTAAATTATATTAATTATTAATAGAAATTTTCAATAACTCCTAGGAATATGACTTGATTGCATTGCTTGATTATGCAATAAGCTGACATATAGGCGCCGGAACCGTGAGGAATTTAGTACTTGAGCGTTTTTTTTTTTTCTCTTTTTTTTCCTAATTGTATTTAAAGTTTTTACAACTTATTACAATTTTGTATATGGGGTGAGTCAAATTTTTCATATAATTTGTATATGTTGAAGCTGTACACGTTGCGTTGATGGACATGAGATGATAAAGGCAAACACACAAACATCCACAACTTACCCGGGATTCGAACCCTGAACCCTTAGGTCGTAAGTAAGCTGTGATGCCCACTGCACCACCGGGGTCGGTATTGAGTATTAATAATTAGCTACTAATGATGAATTTTTGCAAATGTACCTACAATGATTGAAATACCCGCAGTCAGATACATGTCATATACATATTTAACACTATTTTAGTTAAACGAACGGGATAATTTGTTTAACAATTGTCTATTTAGTTTCAGCAAATATGAGAAAATTGGGATTGGGTATTAATAATTAGCAACTAATTATATTTTTTTGCAATTCTACAATGAATGAAATACACGCAGTCAGATATATGATATATATTTAACACTATTTTAGTCAAATGAAGGGGATAATTTTAATTATTTTATTTATTATTTAAATTTGCCCATTTTGAAATAAGCTGCTGATTGTTTATCCTGAGTGAATTATAAAATATAGAAATTGATAATTAGTGTTTAATTACATAATTTAAAATGATCGATATATTATGAAATCGAATAGTCAGCAATGGTGTTCGTATTTCGTACGTGTAAACATCAACAGATGTCAGAAGTACAGCGGAAGCAAGCAAGAAGCGTCATAGCGTCATAAAGAAGCCAAGAAGCATAGTGGAGTGGTTGTTTAGTTTCTTGTTCTCTGTTTTTTTTTTTTTTTATGTACAGTGTAATAAAAGTACTGAAAGTTCGTGATTTCTTCATTTCATTGTAAGTATTAATTTTAATACGTAATAATTCACTTGTAAAGTACTGCTCTGTTTTCCATATGATTTATGAAGTGGAATATAACCTATAAATTATTTTTACGTGAATCATACTTTTTAAATTATGAATACGTTTTCAATTTATTAATATTTTCAGTTATTGCAAATATGAAGCGACGACGGGTATCAGAAAGGCACATGAATAGAATTGCTAATAAGGAAACAACAGATATTTTACGTATTTTAAACACATGTGAAAATTCAGAAGAAACTGAAAGTGTTTGCGAAATTGTTCCATATGAGAACAATTCTACAGACAAACTAGATAGTAATTCACCAACGAATACGTTACGTATTTTAAATACTTCATCTGAAAATTCAGAAGAAATTGAATATGCTTGCGAAATTGGTCTAAATTATGAAAACAGTTGTATTGATGAAAGTCAATCCTATTCTCAAAATTTGCCTGGTAATTTACAAGATACTGCTGTATTAAATATACAATCTTTTTGTGATGAAATTATAAATAAATCTAGTAATAATCCGCGAAATGAAAATAATACTGAATCTTCTGTTATTGAAAACCGATTGAAAGAATGGGCAATTAAATTTAATATATCTCACACTGCACTATCAGAATTATTGAAAATATGAACAAACATAAACGAACTCAATAGTTTACCAAAAGATGCGCGAACTCTTTTAAGAACACCGCGACAGATTGTAACACGAGACGTATTTCCGGGAACGTATTATCACATTGGTATAGAAAATAGTATAAATAATTTACTAAGAAATGAAGAACTATCTCAGGATTCTAATATAGATGTAGCATTTAACATAGACGGTTTACCAATAAGCAAAAGTTCAGGAAGCCAATTGTATCCCATTCTTTGTATAATGAAGAGTACTACGCTGATTGATCACATTACTGTTGTCGGTATTTATCATGGGTATGAGAAACCTGCTGATTTTAATACTTTTTTGGAAGAATTTATTAACGAAGCCGTAAATTTAACAAATAATGGAATTAAAATTGGTCATTATATATTAAAATTTAATATAAAAATGTTTTTATTCGACGCTGTTGCAAAAGCGAGTGTTTTACAAATAACGGGTCATTCGGGTTATTTTTCATGTACAAAATGTACACAGGAAGGTGATTATATAAATAATCGTATTTGCTTCCCTGAATTAAATTTTACTAAAAGAACTGACAGTGATTTTATTAATAAATCTAATCCTGAACATCATATTGGATATACTGCTTTAGAAAGAATTCCTAAGATTGGTTTAGTCAGTGATATTCCTTTGGATTATATGCACCTTATTTGTCTAGGAGTAATGAAAAAATTATTAATTTCTACGTGGTGCTTTGGAAGACCCCCGCATAAATTTGCAGCACATGCGTTCAAGCAGGTTTCTTCATATTCCGAATTAATAGCAAAATTTATTCCTCAAGAATTCGTAAGGAAATCTCGATCTTTAGCAGAAGGTAAACGTTGGAAAGCTACCGAATTTCGACTTTTTTTGTTATACACTGGCCCAGTTATTTTACGAGATCATTTGGATGTAAAAAAATATAAACATTTTTTAACTCTTCATGTAGCTGTAAGAATTTTGTTAAATGATGAACTTGTTCAGACTTTACTGGATTATGCTAATTCAGTTTTATTTCATTTTGTGGAATCTGCTAAAATTATTTATGGATCACATTTTCTAACTCACAATGTGCACAACTTATTACATTTAAGTGATGATGTCAAAAAAATTGGAAACTTAAATACGTTTAGCAATTTCTCAAGTGAAAATTACCTTCATGAATTAAAAAAAATTGTTCGAAAACCAAATAATATTTTGCCACAAATTATACGACGTTTGTCTGAAAATAATTTAAATCAGTTATCAACTAGACATATTCCGGATGAAAATTTATTTAAATTAGATCAAATTCATAGCACAGGTAAACTAATTGATGACTGTTCAGACCCTCAGTATAAAAAAATTATTTTCCAAAAATTTTCAATAACACTTACATTGAGAAATAGTTGC
Source organism: Ophonus ardosiacus (assembly GCA_943142095.1). NCBI lineage: Eukaryota > Metazoa > Arthropoda > Insecta > Coleoptera > Carabidae > Ophonus > Ophonus ardosiacus. The sequence goes on from OW964839.1 coordinate 14,606,252, forward strand.
TGTGTACTGAAAGACGGATCAATAGTTGAAGTGAAAAATATTGCCTTTTGTCACAAAATAAATAAAGAAGTAATAATTGGAAAGAAATATACATCTGTTTCTGATTTTTATACCGAACCGTGTCCATCTTCGCACCTCAAAATTTTTAAAGTACAACACTTATCTGAATACACATATTGGCCTGTATCAGATAATCGGCCTGATTCTGTAACATAGTTGCTATACATTAACAACCACGTGACGTGGGTAACCGTGACGTCATTTGCTAAGTTAACCACTTTTACGTTTTTCTTATTCTGTAACGACTAAGTGGTTAAATATTTAACCACTAGTGGTTCAGAAAGTTACTAACTCTAGCAACTGTATTTATTTGGTTGCTTATGTGTTAGCAACTGGCTTAAAAAATTAAAAGTATTAATTTCAATTTTAAAAAATGAACCCGGCTGGATTTCTATTTGATATAAATTTTATACATGTTGCGGAAGAAATAATTGAGCAGTAAGTTTATTATTAAATTTAAATTAACCTCAATTTACATCGTTTTATTTCAATTAAAACTGTAGAAGACAAATTCGACTGGAACATGCCCACTTACGGGATGTAAGCAATCCTTTTGAAATTCCAGAAACCTATTTTAAAAAAATGTATCGATTGCCAAAAGGTTTGGTCTTACATACATTATTGAATGTTAGGTTTTAACGACTTTACATTTCCTGGCCCAAGGGACGTACCAAAGTGGTGTTGGAAAAGATTTTCACATAGCTATTTCTCAGCCAGTCGTCAGCCGAATAATTGATGAAATTACTTCGATTTTTACTAATCAATTATTTCCAAGATTTGTAAAATTTCCAATAAACGATGATGAGATTAATGAAGTAAAACAGGGGTAGGAGGATTATATTAATTTTTAATTAACCTGAAATACAATATAACCAAATCCAAATTTTATAATTAGGTTTATAAATAAATTTAATTTTCCAAATGTAATTGGCGCGATTGATTGTTCGCATGTTGCCATAATTTCCCCACCTGTGGATGATCCGATTCAACCTGCTATTGCTTACTTAAACCGAAAAGGATACTACAGTGTCAATGTTCAAGCAGTAAGTGATTTTTATATTTTGAATATTTTAATTTATTTAAAGTATAAATTTTGACAATAATATAAATTTCCCATAAGTGCATTTAAAACTTAAATGCGGTTGATAATTTTGTGCATAAGTTTATTATTAAGTACATAATTTTTTAAATATTTTAGATATGCGATTCGAATTTAAAATTTCTCGCAATTATTGCTAGATATCCCGGCGCTACACATGATGCTGCTATATGGGCTGTGTCTAGTATTAAAAGACATTTACAACGGAAATATCACCAACGAATGCTGTCATCTTATTTATTAGGGGATTCTGGCTATCCCCTACAACCCTGGCTAATGACACCAATTCCAGATGCCCCAGAAAATACTCCCGATGGAAGATATACACATAGACACTGTAGCGCAAGAAATGTGATTGAAAGGGCATTTGGAGTGTGGAAGCAACGATTTCGATGTTTACTTAAACATCGAGTGCTCCATTATAGTCATAAAGTCGCAGGACAAATTATTTATTCCTGTGCTGTTCTTCATAATTTATGTTTAATGCATAACATTGCTGATAATGATGACAACTATTTAGAAAATGATGAAGATAATTTGGACAATGATGAAAATTTGGGAAATAATGATAACGAGCAAGTTGCGGATGAAGGTAAAATATTTAAAAATCTTAAATAAATAATCTTTAGCTAGATATAAATTATATTGCAGAAATAAACGCAGATTGGTTGGCAGCAGGGCGACATATAAGAAACAATATTATTCAAAGATTTGAATTGGAATAACTGTATTTTTATTGTTAAATAGAAAAATTGTATAAAAGAAAACATATTCTATGATGTAATACCTAAATAACATAATAAATAGCGACTTATTCTGAATATACGATAAAATAAATAACAATTTCTTAACACTTCTTTCATTAAATAACATGGTCAATGATGGGAAAGCTCGAATATACAAAACCAGAATATTTAACACCAGAATATGCATGCACAGAATCATTCAATTCCCGAATATTGAAGAACCGAATCGTGCATCGCCAGAAAGAGCTTTGCACGAATGATTCATAAACCGAGTATATGGGCGGGGCCAGGAGGTGCAAAAAAGGATATGTTTACGTTGCTTAGCGATGGTTAAGCTGATACGCTATCAGGCAATGCGCAATTCTGTGTTTGAATATTCGATATTTGAATGATTCTGTGTATGTATATTCTGTTCTTGAATATTCTGGTTTTTAATATTCTAGTTTTGAATATTCGGGCGTTGACTACGCACCCGTCAATGATAATTTACATATTTTAATTTAAATTATATGTGTCGCAGCATTAGCCGATGCCAATTTTTCGGTAGCTTCAGCAAATTTTTCTATAGCTGCGGCTAATTTCTCAATCCCAATCGCAAACTGAGATAATGCAGCACTGATTTTTTCTGCACTATTGGCATATATTATTGCCGATTGGTTTAAAGCGCCAACATTAGACTGAGTAGCTGATTTCTTTCTCCTTATATTTTTTTTTTTGAATTTACAGGAGTAAAAGTAGCTGGTTTAGCGGAAATATTTTCTTTTTTGTTATCTGCTCTATTATCTGCTATACAGACGTTCTCTACTTCACATAATTCCATGTTTTCGTCTGCCAGCACTTCATATGTAATAATTGTTTCACTGTTTGTTGGCTCTGGTCCTGGTTGAACGTCTGGATCTATTTCATCCGGTAAATCATTAGACCCAGTAACAGCAACCCAACCAATAAGAGACATCAAACGTTCTTCATGATCCGTTAGTTGCTTTAAATGTGATGGTCCACCTCCTAAAATAACAGTTATTTTATTAATACTACTTCAAACGTAGCATATCCGTACTAGGGCATAAATATATACCTGTACCAGTTATGTTTGTTTTCAACTCACGAGCCTTCTTTCTAGTTTTACTTTTCCATTCTATGAAGAATCTTTTCCAATCTTCAGTACTTTTTCTAGCACCTTTAGAAGAATTTAAAATAGAAGTTAACTCTTGCCAATTTTCATCTACTTCTTTAACGTTTAGAGGATGATTTTTGCCGGATAGCATATTTCTGTGAATTGACAAGAAATTTAGTATTATTTCTTGTTGCTCAGAAGTTGTTCTTGTTGCTCGTTGTGGCATGATGATTATACTTATTACTAAATCTGTAAATATTAAATTATAAATTATGACACGTCAACAAAATTGAAGATTTTTACCATTTATAAATGTTAAAAAAAGAATTAATGTTTCCTTACCTCAGCGTTTAGGTTATAAATGTGTAGCTGTCACTGGCAAAATACGCCGCCTGTTCCTCACTTCACTTCAGTTTGTTAGCCACTGTGGTTAAGAGTGAAGAACTAGCAACCTTGCTAAAATAATATTTTACAGAATGGCATTTTAGAAAAAGTAGTTAACAAAGTGGTTAAAAATTAAAACGTTAGCAAGGTTGTTACTTAGTCACTTTGTTAACCACTTAGTTACAGAATTGGGCCGATTGTAAACAAATTCGTGAGAATATCTCTTAACGACGAAACTGTGGTGTTTCCGTTATTGCACATATAATTATTATTTAATAGTATATTATGCAACGAGTGTATTAATAATCATTATACAAGAGTTGCATACACTATTTTTTCTACGACTATTCATAATAATTAAAAATAAACTATAAATTGGTTATAAAATACATCTGTATCATAATGATAATCTGTATCGAAATGAAAAGAAAATCTATATCATAATGATAATCTGTATCATAATGAAAAATAATCTGTATCATAATGATAATCTGTATCGAAATGAAAATCTGTATCCTAATGAGTGTCATTCAAGTACAGATGACACATACATAATACATATATTAAAGCATAGGAGTAGAAAAAACAGTATTTCACATTTAAAGCAACCAGTACTTTACAATTAAAATAAGTACGTTAATTAGTAAATGGATTATTTTGGAAAGTTCTCATTTAATTTAGTGCATATTTTTATTTTTTTAAAGAAATATGAGTGGCTGGTATGTTGCCAGATTTTTAGAAGATGAAGTGGAAGTAATACCCTCCAATTGGTATAACAAGGACAAAAGTTCATGTGTTTGGCCACCCTATACCAGGGGAAAACTACACAATGCAATTAAAAATAAAGAAGAACCAGATATAAGCTGGAAAATGTACGATGCATCTTTAATTAGCGACAAATTATACACGAAATTTCAAATTGCCTCGTCAAAGGCAACAAAAGCAAAATTTACGTCGGACATATCTGCTGCTGAAGATCAACCGGATTCAAAAAGAAGAAAATCGCGTCATCAAATATATTCGTCTTCAGAAGAAACAGAATCATCTGATAATGATACCACAATAATTGCGCCTTTCCCACAAATACCAGTAATTCATGCTCCGCCAAAGGACATAGGGTGTGGTAAGTTTGTTTCAGAATAAAACATTTAATTAACTTTATTTGTTAAAAGGTAAAGTTTTTCTTTATCTTTATTTTTAGGTACTTCCTCGGCAAGTAGCTCAAATACACCAAAGACTACACGAAATAAAACAAATTGCGAATTAGAGTCCAATAAGAGTAAGCATTCATATACAATCTAATAATTCATGTGGTATTCTAATATTTTGTATATTACATTGTCTAGATTCTGTAACGCTTCAGGCAGAACTTTTGCGACAAATTACTGCACTAAAACTACGAGTGAAAGAAAATTCGAATATGTTGAGCCTTATTCTTACTAAGCTTGACACGCTAATGAACGATAGAATGAATGTCGCAGTATCTGACGCCAATGAAACAAACGACAGTTTGATGCAGCACTTCCCCGTAGGTGATGCTAATGCATTAGAAGAAGTGGAAATACTTCTTCAAAATGAAGAAAACCGTAAACAACTGGTAACTATAATTAATTTATTTTAGCAGATAAATTTAGCTCTTTTTTGTTTTTACGATTTAGACGCTGTAATATGTTTTTAATGTTTAAGGTCCACCACATGGCCAGAATCGGTGGAGATACGGCGGCCGAACATATACGCCGCATAATGCAACGGATTATGAAGGATGAACTGGCAGTTTTGTACAGTTGGATAGGTCATAAAAGAAAAAAGAAATTTGTTACACTAAAACTTTCGGCCATTATATTGGGTAGGAGTAGGAAAGTAGGCTGTTATTATAATAATTTTTAAATGTTCTGTTTCTGTTTTCGCAGAGTCCGTTCAAGTAAAATGGCCGCAAAGTACCCTAAAAAACATATATGCGTATCCAAGTGGCTCTCAAAAGCCACGGAGAGGCTCAAGCAAAAAGAAAAAAATAAAACGGACGATTGAATTTGTTTTCGTTAAGAATGCAAGCCTTGGAGATATGTTTTACTTTTTCAACATGTGTTTTTTCCTGCATTTAATAGAATATGGTAAGATATATAAGAAAAATAATTTTACAGAATTTATTGGAATTTGTGTTTTTGTTTTCAGTGAAACTTCAACAGAAGAAAAATTTTTTTTTCAACATGAGTGTTATTTATTTTTTTATATAAAATATATATTTATTTAATGTTAATTTTTAAAAAATATATGAATAAAAATATTTAGAACAATTTTATACTTTTTGTCACACATCAGTCCTTCCTGTGATGTCATGTAAATATTATTATAAAAGATAAAATTTAAATTTCTATAATTCAGCAATATTTCAGGATATGTCAATAAATAAGATAGGCTTCAAAATATTCTTTCAATATTCCTTCGAATATTACTAGAACATTAATTAGTAAAAAAATTGATTATTCCTATATTATTCCTTTCATATCTGGGAATATTTTAAGGATATTCAAATATCCTGTGTCATATAATTTTAGAATATACTAGGAATATTACTATTAGATTAATATATATATTTCAATATTAGAGTAATAATCCTAGGACATTCTAAAATGTTTCTACGAATATTCTTCTAAATATTGTGAGAATATTTGTAGAATATCGTCAGGTGGGACATTAGAATATTCTTTGAATATTCTTTGTATATCTACGAAGATTCTAAGGATATATGAATATGCGATAATATATATTCTTAGAATATACTAGGAATAAATTTGTGTTGGCTGGGATGGAATTGGCGGGAGGTCATGTGCTGGCCACATCAAATTTTTCAATTTTCAATTCACTTAAATTTGTTCGTAAATATGAAATGATATTAACCTTTAAATAATAATTGAATGTAGTCAATTCAGTGTTACCAACTACAACATTTCACTTACTAATTTCCCTAAATTAACTCGGTTTAATATAAGCAGTTTTTTAAAAAATATTTTAGTATGTAGAAGGCGCAAAATATAAAAAATAGTATAAAGAACTCATTTTATAAGACTTTTTTTTTGGCACTTCCCAATTAGAAAGCTCGCCAAGGCTCGTTTTCTAAATTTTGAATGAAACCGTTATGCTGGTCTATTTTCATTAATCATTCTCTCCCAACTCTTTGTGGATAAAATTTTCAATGTTAAGGAAAGAACTGATGGTGAAGAAGAAAATCAAAAGTACTGAAAAACTTGTTCAATTGCAGGAATTTTTAAAATATATTTGCAGGGGCTATTAACCGAAAAAAACCAAAGGCTTTAACCCTCAAACAAGTTCTTGCATTTCTTAAGGAAGCACCTACTGAAATATATTTAATGTACAAGGTTGCATTCTTTATTGGTATATTATATTATTATATATAAATCTTCTAATCAAGAATTTTCTGGTCGATTTTAAACAGGGTTGTCAAAAACCCGGGTTTTTTCGAGATATGCCCAGTCCACATGGTTTTCTTTGAAAAACCCAACCCATTTCTGTTTTTTTTTTTTTTAAATATTATTACATAGTTCATGTACTTAATAAAAGTTAAAAATAATTACAAGAAACACTAGTTTATTATATTTCAATTAATTACAATATAATGTAATACAATTTTTACTAAACAGTACAAGCATTTAATAAGTAATATTACTTATTAAATGGTACAAGTTTATTCTTGATATTTTCATGCGTATACTCTTCTATGGGCTATCCAGCGAATCAAGCGGTTTACGTCATCATTTAGGGATTTTTGAAATTTTCTTTATATTTTTAAATATATTTTATTAACGGTATTTTATTGTTTTTACTTCCTTGTACGAAGTAAAGGAAGTATTGTAATCGCGAAAAATTTCGGTTTCCAGATTTCAACGGAAATATCCGTTTTGAGCATCCCTGAATCCATTTTGACTAATTTCGTCGTGACGTACGTACGTACGTATGTACGTATCTCGCATAACTGAAAAACGGGAAGCCGTAGAAAGTTAAAATTTTGTATTCAGAACTGTTATAACATCTAGTTGTGCACCTCCCTTTTTAGTCATTACATAACTTTCGGAAGTGGTACTTTACTTGAAGCCTATAATAGATTTTAATGAAAAACTATCTTAAAATATAATCTAAAACTTTTCAAATTTGGTATATAAGACTTTTATATTAATGGGAATAACATAATAGATTTTAGTTAAAATGGTCTACCCGGAAGTGGTACTTTACTTGAAGCCTATAATACATTTTAATGAAAAACTATCTTAAAATATAATCCAAAACTTTTCAAATTTGGTATATAAGACTTTTATATTAATGGGAATAACATAATAGATTTTAGTTAAAATGGTCTACCCGGAAGTGGTACTTTACTTAAAGCCTATAATAGATTTTAATGAAAAACTATATTAAAATATAATCCAAAACTTTTCAAATTTGATATATAAGACTTTTATGTCAATAGGAATAACTTAATAGATTTTAGTTAAAATGGTCTATCCGGAAGTGGTACTTTACTTGAAATATATTCAGTACTTTGCAAATAATATACAAAAATAAAAATATAACACATAAAACAGATCTACAAATTCTTATTGCACATAAGTACACTTCGGTTTTTTAAGATATGCGGTACCCATATGAGACAGTTACTTGTACTTTTTTAGCAGTAAATTATACAGTGTGTTAATTAAAAACCTAGCCATAGGCGTTTAACATGGGAAAATAGTTTTTCTTTGCGGAAAAGTCCCTAATTCATTTTAGACAAAAATGATACAAATAAAAGCTGTAGATAATTATATTCTACGCCTAAACCACTCTTCAGATTTAATTTTGCACGTTTGATAACTTGTAAAATCTAATTTGAAATTGGAAATGTTGTGACGTGTGTATTTACTGGGCCGAGTATTGGCAATATGTCGTGATGTCTAACACCGAGACGGACTATAATTTTTTGATTGACACTGCCGCAGCTTTTGTTACTTCCCTCTTTATTTCTTTACGCTTTTCTATTTTTAAAACTTGTTTTATTTTCATAAATCAGAATTTGTACAAGCGCTAAGATAAGTAGATTTATATCCAATGAATTAATTATTAGGAATATTTTTTTTCCATAGCCAAATTATATTATATTGAGTGAATTTTCGTTTAATATCTACATAATTCAGAGCCAAATCATTTATTTTGTTCAATTTTAAGTTGTGGAATCTTCTATCGTGTATGAAAAATAAATATAATCGGACGCGTAACTATGAATAATGTACCAAAATATAATATTCTCGGTGTTTAATTTGAAGCATAATAATAATAATAATAATAATAATAATAATAATAATAATAATAATGATAATAATCTGGCTAAATTATTTTTTCTTTTTAGATTTGCAAGCAAATCTTAGTAAAAACAAAGAATAATAAAGAAGTAAGCCATAGTTTGAATTTTCAAGATGTGGACTTATCTTCAGGTTAGAATTTATTTATTTCTAATTAAAAAATAAGGTTACTGTATTTATAATTTGTAACATATTGCGATTTTACAGCGAGTATTACAAGTTTGTAATGAAAATTAAGTGTAATATTATTATACAGGCTGGCTGACTTTTTATTGTCCTGCTTATATTTCCTGAAATATTATATATAAAGCCGATATCATTAAAGAGAAAAAGAAATGACCCTAAATGTTGGCTGTTTAAAGTTTAATTATTGACAACGATAATAAAGTTTATTATCCTATAATTATTTAATTAATACAAGTTTTTGATGAATTTAACAATAATATTAAGTTGACGGGCACGTATCTTTTTTTCTCTAAATTTAAATAATTTGATATGTGTGAAACCAACTGGCTGACAAGTGCAATCTGCTATTTTCTTACGTGAATCGGATTGTAGCTTTTTCTTGTATATTTAATATTTTAGGTGGTATAAGCTGGACAATGGAAAATCAAAATCAATAAGTTCGCAAAAATAATTGCACATTATTTAGAAGAAACATGTTTTGTTATGCATTGGACTTATAGGTTGTAGTTATAAACAAAAATTATAAAAGATTATAACTTCAATTCATTATAATGTTTACTGCTTTGTATTTTTTATTGTTACTTTTTAGTCGAATGGTACAAAATATGTAAAATATGTAGTCCTGCCCTCAGTTTGATACGATTAGCATAAAAGGGCGACTTTGCCCCACTCTGAGGCTTTGTTACATAACTATTAGTTCATAAATGAAACTATTTCATTTTATTGTATTCAATCAGTATTACAAAATTAAAATATTTTGCTACGTAATATCTTGGCAGGTGACGCGGCCTGATTAAACAAGATGGTACCTAAGTTTGTACTTACTTTTATTTATCGAGTCATAAGTAAATAATATCGTTAAATAATAAAAAAAAAGTTTTCATTTTCTAGCCTAGCAATTTTCGTCCGACCAAATTTATTTTTAAAAGTAGAATCGAACTTTATGTGTTATTAAACGGTTTTAACATATATGTTCTAAGCAAGTAACTTTTCTCTGTCAAATACTTTTTGCCTGGGTAAATACAATATGCATGGACAAATAGAATTACTTGTTATATATAATTTTGATTTGATTAAGCGAATAGTATTTAACTACGAAATATATACCTTCACCATACATAGCTCATTTTTATAAACATAATTTGATGGTCATTTAGCCTTTATCTCAATAGCTTAAAGTATTCCTAAAAACTTACCAACTTAAGTTCGTCGGACCGCGCCACCTGCCAAGATATCACGCAGTACACCATTCTTAGGGCCCAATTCTCAATTTTCACCGAAGTGATATTCAGTGAAAAAATTTCACTTTATCACTTGGAGCTATTCACAATTTTAAATTGATCTGATATTAATCAGTGAAAAACTGTGATATCTTATGTATTTACCGTATGACGATAATATTGGTTGCGCATTTAAAGAAAATACGAATTTGGTGCATGTGTTTGTTGGTATTTGACAAATAATATCATGACACTGACAAGTAATATCATATAAATTTATCATTTCATATCATATCACAATGGTGAAAATTGAGAATTGGGCCCTTATTTTGTATACTACTTGAAGTCGATAATATAAACATACGAGTAGTTTCATTTTTTAACTGATGGCTATGTAATGAAGCCTCAGAGTACGATAAAGTTACCCCTTTACGCTTATCGTACCAATCTCAGGATTGATAGGCCAAGCTTCTTCATCATCAACTAGTACTAAAAAACTAAAAATTTCTGTAACTCGAATGGGCACAGCATTATTTATACATTATATATTTCGAAAATAAAAAGCATTATATTCACTACATCAAAATAATAGTAAGCCTGCAGCGCAGTCCCATTTTAACCCCCAAACGGTGACGTTGAGGTTGATTTGGTTCGAGTTTTAACAATGTCAACGCGTATAAAAACCATAAAAATGCATTTTTTCTGTGCGCTGTTCAAACGGAATTTACACTTATCTTGCCATATCTTAGCTAATTTTGTTGATATAAATTTGAAATTTTAACACAATTTAGTTTAAGTTAGTCTCAAAATATTAAGCTTCATCTGAGCTCTTAATATCAATTAAAAACAAAATGGCGAATTTTTAGAAAAATAATAAAAACATTAAATTTTGTCTATTTTATTGCTTGGCGGTAAATGGATTAATTACTAATATTCAATAAATCAGCTTTTATAGTAGAGTAGAATATATAGCAAGATTTATGATATATAATTTTTTTTTTTTTAATTTCACTTGATAAATGTTTGTCATTAATTAATTCTATTGCAGATAGATCTAGTGATAGTGACTACAAACCAGATAATTCGTCAACCGACACATCAATTTATTCTAGTAAAATTTCTGATGGTGAATAATTATCAGATAGGAGCGAGTTATGTAACAATCAGAAAATACTTAAAAATAAGAAACTTACTGCGAACTCCACTGGAATTAAAACAAAGTTACGAGTCCCAAATTCGGCCTCATGTAGTACAGTTACAAAAAAATATTTCTGTACATTCTGTGAAAAATATGTCCATCGTTTTGCTAGACATATTGTGTATGTACATAAAAACAGTATTGAAGTACAAAATATTCTACGATTTCCAACAAAACATCCCGAAAGACAGAGACTTATAAGTATATTAAGAAATAAAGGCACATTCGTGAGTAATACAAAAATGGCATATAATAGTGGCGAATTGATTGTATCAAGAAGGCCATCTAAAAAGAAGTCACGATTACCAAGTAATTATTCTCCTTGTCCACATTGCTACGGATATTTTATTTCGAAAAATTTATATCGGCATATAAAGACATGTCCAGCAAAAAATAAACCTAAACATAATAAAAACATTAAAACTCAGTCACGTTCTATTGAAATAGAATTTAATTTGAAAAACATGGATTTACATACAAACGTACCTTGGTTATTAGGTGAAATGAGGGACGATGAAATAGGAAATGTGATTAAAAATGACTTTTTACTTTTGCGATTTGCTTCCCATCTTTGTACAAAGTATAATAAAGAAACTCATTTAAAACATTATGCAAGACAAAAATTGCGTCAATTAGCTCGGCTTTTAATTACTGTGAAAAAAGACAATCACCATATTGTAGATATGAGAGATTTATTACAGCCAAAATATTTCTATAAAATTATTATAGGAATTCAGAAACTATGTGAATTTAATGCAAAAACAGGACAATTTCATATACCGTCAATGGCAGATCATTTAGGCATTTACTTGAAAGAATGTTTAAATGTTCAGTATTCATTATGCCTTACAGAACAAAATGAAGAAGAAAAGAAAAGAATAATTGATCTTAAAGAACTTTTTGCTCTTGAATATGGTGCAAACATTTCCAGGACCGCTTGAAAAACATTGGAAGAAAATAAGTGGAATAAACCCAAGTTATTACCACTAACGTCAGATATAAAGTTGTTCAGAGATTATTTGATTTTGGAAGCTGATAAAGCTTACAATATTTTACAAAAATCATTTTCTTACGCAGAATGGCGAAAACTGGTAGACGTTACAGCTGCGATAAATTTAATATTTAATAGGAAGCGACCAGGAGAGACTGAAAGAATATTATTAAAAAATTATATTAATAGACAAACTGTTGAAAAAAAATCGGAAGATTTTAAAACTCTTACGATTCTAGAACAAATACTATGTGCTTCCTTTCAGCGCGTCGAAATACGAGGTAAATTAGGACGAAGAGTCCCAATACTTCTTAGACAAAATCATATTCGTTACGTCGATATGATTCTACGATTTCGTAAAGATGCGAATGTTGAAGATAGTAACGATTATTTATTTGGATTAAGAAAAAATGAACATATTCGTTTAACTGATGTTCTACGTCGAGAGGCATATTCTAGTAACGTGAAAAATCCAGAACTTCTCCGCGCTACTTATTTATGAAAACATGTAGCCACAACATCTCAACTTTTAGACCTAAACGAAAATGAAATGCAGTTATTGGCAGATTTTATGGGTCATGATATTGCCGTTCATAAATCGCATTACCGTACACCTGAACTAATATTACAAATTGCACGAATGTCTAAACTTTTGATGGCGGTTGATGAAGGTGATTAGCTGCCTACAAAGATAAAAATCTTAAAACTCTTGATATAGAAAAGTATTTGAATGTTAATGTTGGAACGGATATTTGCAATGACGAGACATCTAGTGTACATAAATGCATTAATGGTGAGTTACGTAAATGTATAATAAAAATTAATAAAAACTTTTAAAAAATATATAAGAATGACACGTTTTTGACGTTGCCACGCAATAGGTTGAAAAGTAACTATTTTCAGAAACTTTGTCTCAAGAATTTGCTGTAGAAGAAAATGCAACAGATACTAATAATACGGAAAGTTCTCGGGCAGCATCATTTGCTTCTAAAATAATAGGTTTGTATTTTTTTTTATAATAATAGTTTTTAGTCATATTTGTAGGCTGTGCAGTAAGCTCAAAAAGGAACACCGTCTCACATTCAGTGTATTTTGTAATTCTAGAATGTAGAACATTATTTTATAGAATAGGGTCGTATACCGAACTTTTTTAATTTCTTTTCTGCAAGAACGGGATGACTAAGAATTTTAGTGCAAGCGCGACTTAAAAATTATACGTAATAATGGAGATATGAATTTTTAAAGTTCAGAATGTGTCGTGTGTAGTTTCTTCTAGGGCTCCGCCGAGTTTCTCTTAGGGCTCCGACGATGGTTTTAGTACTTTTCACGCAAACTGCCTACCCAAACTGCCCACTCAAACTGCTCACCCAAAATGTCCACTCAAACTGCCACACAAACTACCCGCGCAACCTATCCACCCAAACAGCCCACGTAACCTGCCCACGTAACTTGCCCACCCAATCTGCCCACGCAACTTATCCACCCAAACTGCCCACACTACCTGCCCATCCAAATTGCCTACGCAACCAAAACAAAAGCCGATCGATATGTCTACATTTTGACATTTTTATAGTGTAGCCGTCCACAAAACATACGAAACGCGACAAATTTCTGACAACTTTATGTAAAAAAAAAGAAAAGCCGATCGAGCTGACAAAATTTTGACATTTGTGAAAATATACATCTCGAAATAATTTAATGGGGTATGTGACCATACTTGCATTTTAATACTTAAATAAGTTGGAAAATATAAAAATTAACCACGATAGATGCTTATTTTAATAAGAAAAATGAAATATTTTGTAATATTATTTCAATTTGATGTTTTGGAGAAGGGATATGATGTCGTCAGCATGGCCGTGCAGTTATTTCTTGACCATGCTTACGTCACTGTAACCCTTCTCAGTATTTTTTTTTTCTCGTAAATTACAAATAATTAATCGTATTAAAAAATACGGGTATTCTATTTTTTGTCTAGTATAATGACGTAAAAATCAGAATTTGGTTAAATACCCAATTATCGTATTTTTTATCAAATTAATTAACCACTGGTTATATGTTAATAGTTAATACTTGACACTGTTTTTTTTAACATTTGTAGAATCCTCAGCAGAACTGGATAAAAATACTGCTAACAAAATTTGCGTTGCGACGAAAAATACAAGAAGAAATTTATTTTGTACAAAAAGTAAGTACATCGTTTTAGTTAGACATTTGAATATTATACATCGCCAATAGTGTGAGGTGTTGTTTCCTGTTTTAAATTTCCGACATTAACTGGGGTTAAAATTTTTATTATGGAATATTAAAATCCAAAATTAGGACATTTTGTTATTCCTTAAGATTTATTTTCTTATATTATAACAGTATATTCTAAATATAATAAAAATATTTTTTTATATAGATGTTTCATCTGTACAAATAGGGGGTGACGAAATGTTAACTTTGCCGCCTGCTTCTTCAATAAGTAAGTCAGATTCTGAAAATATTGATACTTTATATTGTGTTGTGTATTATGGATCAATATAATATGAGCCTTGCTGAGCATTCTCTACATGAGCTATGAGTGTCCATGTGGTGACGCCAGGGAATCACCCGCTCAGTATGAATGTGTAATCTCATTTCCGGTATGTGCGTATAGAGTAGATTGGCCCATCCAGAAACGGGTAAAAGCCGTGATGATATATTTAGTAGCACATTTTAAACTATTATTCAAAAAAAGCAGTGAAGGTACAAAAATTTTATTTATAACTTATAATAAAGATTTTTTTTGCACATCCGGGCGTAAAAGTCGGACAAATAGCATTGTTTTAAGGGCGAAATGACATTCATTTTCGCCCGAGGGCGAAAAAGTAGTCATTTGCAAACTATTTGCAACTGTCAAATTTTTAAATACAAATTTTTAGGTTAGTTCGCTCAGTTATCGCAGCGTGTGATAAAATCATATCACATAGTTGCGGACGTATCTGATTGGCTAACGAGATTTCATATCACACAGCTTGGCTGGTGATGTGCAATGACCAACTTTCAGTAATAGTTTAGCGTGTGAATTTATGTACTTTTCGTAGTGGTCGTCGGAAAAAATATTGTATGTATTACGGGCGAAATATATTTTGGCCCTAAGTGCATTCAATCTTGCACCGCGGGCCAAAATCTATATCATTTCGCCCTTAATACGTAAATAGCTATTTCAGTGTTTTAAAATTATCTTCAGAGGTGGTGGCCAAACGCGGCAAAATAAAAAAAATGTTTTGTCCCTAACTTGTTATACTTGGAGTTTTTTTGTGCATAATTAGTTTTATTATATAGTTTTAATACAATGTATTATATACATTATATTATAGGGAACAAGTAATAATTAATAAGAACTTACATATGAAATGACACAGCTCAACCGCGTACGTACCGCTGACTGCACGAAATACACTATTTCCCCATTATTTTGTCGCATACACACCTCACAACACAAACATATTCGTATGTATTGACAGAAATAATTGTAAATGTTTTCCAAAGAAGTAAATAATACTCAAACAGTCACGAAACGTCAGATGTAGATTTTGACAACTAGTGATAGAGAGCGATGTATAGATGTTTACATATGGCTGAAAAAGATGTACAATGAGTACGAACGCTTGCGCAGTATACTTTAACTGAGACCTTCCGTACTGTTGAAGGACAGAATATATATTTCTATCCTTATATGTTGGAGCATTATTCTAACAATAAAAGAAATAGGTCCATTAGTTTAAAGGTCGATGCTTATAAGTAATGGGGCACTTGCACGTGACCTTTCAACATAGCGACTAACAGCTGATTCTCGACAGGCAAATCTTCAGTTTACATTGCGTCTTACGGAGAAGATCGTCCCGTAAGCTTTTATTGTTGTTTTACAGCACTTATTGTTTTCCTTAAGGAAAAAGTGGCTAAAGTTTGTAAAGATGAGTGTGTAAGCAGTGTTTTCCGTTAAATATTTTTGAGGATATTATTATTATTATTATTTTAGTGTGTTCAAGGTTATTAAATTAAAACTAACCTAATCGTAGTTATTTGTGTTACTTTTATTGCATATAAAATAATTTAAATATATTCGAATAGGACCATCTTGTACGTATGTTTAAATATATCTGATTTTCTATAAAATGCATAAAAAACATGAAAAATTATTTTTTAAATTACAAAATTTGAAAATAGAAACAAAAAAAATATTCATATATTTGCGCCTGTGTTTCTCACGAAGGTTTAAAAATTAGATAATTAATTATTGATTTCATATTGATTTTTGGAAGGCATTTATAATTTTTGTCTAAATAAATATTAAAGTATAAGGATCCACATTATTTATCTACTTAAATTTATCGATTTAACGTATTATGGCTTAAAAAAAATTATAAACTCAATAAGCTCATCCGTAATAAAAATACCTACCAATAAAAATACATATTATGATACTAAGAAAAATGAACCCGAAGATAAATATAACATATAGATATCTCAAATTTAATTTTTTGTCTAAATTAAGAAATATAATAATTCAATTTATATTAATTTCAATATTTATCTTTTCACTTAAAAATACACACAAGAAAAACTTAAATGATTGTAATGCAACCTGATTCTACAAGCTACTTATTTTAACTTAATAGTTTTCAGATTATATTTATAAATATGACTGCTTTGTTTTACTACTAAAAAGTACATACACTTAATTTTAATTATGGCCAGTTACATTTTAAAATAGCATGTATAAATTTACGAAAAAGTGAATTTCTTGCACAGACAACACATTCGCTGCATAAAACCCAATGTTAAATTCAAACTGGGTTGTCCAGAATCAGATGTTCATCCGCCGTGTTGTGACGTAGGTGCAAGTGCCCTATTAAATAAACAAAACATTGGATATTTTTATAAATTAATTTTACGCTTAAATTCATTTGGCAACAGGCTAGGTACACAAGCTGTATCTTGGCAACCTTGTAGGGGTGGACCATACAAGCAAATGTCAAAGCCCGCGCCTCATATACAAAAATGGATGCGTTTTTTTTTACAGATTTACAGATCTGTAAAATACTACAGATTTGACCTGTAATCGAAATATGTATATGTATAACTTGATGTATACTTATTATAAAAAACTTTCTATTCTAAAATGCCAGTGATATTGCGCCTCTAGTGAGAAATGCTCGAACTAGATAAAACATATCTCTATCTGGCCAGCCGAAATCAAAAGAAAACACTAAGTTTTGTCTAGTTATATTTGGTCGTTGGTAGGGACCCTAAAACGTGCTTATACTTTAAAAACTCATCAATTTTTTTGACCTGTCAATACCTTCTTTGTAAAGCCTATGGCACACTGATCGATGAGCTCTTCGACGGAACATCAGAACGCACCCGTCATCAACGAAAAATAGCGGCGCCGCTATTTCCATCGAAGAGATCATTGATGAAACGAACGTATCTCATTTCACACGTATGTTTTGTGCCTCATTTCACATTAACGCGGATAACGTGAGACAGTTTAAAGGCATATTTATAATGAAGTAACGCAAGCGGTAACGCAGTTGCAGTAAGGTAAAGCAAAAGATAAATGTACGGTACAGCATATACCGTTTTATAATGAAACGCAACGCAGAGCCGCAGAAGTAACGTAACGCAACGCCAAAGCTGACCAACTTTCGTCTTTCTACCTTACTTTTGAACCTCTAGCCAATCAGTAGTGGTAGCACGCACTTTAGAATTCTATCAAAAGAGGCATTTGTTTTCACTTTTCGCCACGAAGCGAAAATTTGGTAGCATGCGTGTATCAAAATATTCGCCTGCAAGCGTACGACTCGAGGGGAAAGTGTCAAAGTAACGTCATTATTTTGCCACAATTCTATTCAAAGCCACTTTATATATAATTTATTAATTTATTATATACAACTGTCATAATATTTTTTATTTTAATAGTATAAAATCCAATAATTTCCGAACCAAAAAACGAATATAGTATTCTAAAGTGCATGCTACCAAGATTCGTAAAAGTAAAATCGTATTCGCCTGCTTTCTATGATAGAATTCTAAAGTGCGCGCTACCACTACAGAATTCAGTGTTTCAGTTTTACTATAAAAATCTGTATTATCGATATGTTCGTGAACTGTCAAAATTATATAATAAATAATACATTTTATGGTTAGACCGGATAGATTTTCAGAGCGATACGAAGAATAATTATGGATGACAGAAAATTAATCAAATTAATCGAGAAACAGTATTCCCGCAGCTATATCGTCGTCACTGTCCATTTCTATTCAAATTATTTTATACACTTATTTATATGTCATGTGTTATAAAGACTATAAATAAAAGCGAGTTGAATTTCAACAATATATACAGAATTCTTTTGATTGGTTAGAAGTGCTATCTTCGGCGATTATTATAAATCGCATAAAGGCCTATTTATAATGAAGTAACGCAAGCGGTAACGCAGTTGCAGTAAGGTAACGCAAAAGATAAATGTAAGGTACAGCATATATCGTTTTATAATGAAACGCAACGCAGAGCCGCAGAAGTAACGTAACGCAACGCAACGCCAAAGCTGACCAACTTTCATCTTTCTACCTTACTTTTGTACCTCTAGCCAATCAGAATTCAATGTTTGAGTTTTACTATAAAAATCTGTATTATCGATATGTTCGAGAACTGTCAAAATTACATAATAAATTCTACATTTTATGGTTAGACCGGTTAGATTTTCAAAGCTATACGAAGAATAATTATGGATGATAGAAAATTAATCGAAAATCACCGAGACAGAAACAGTATTGCCTAAAGGCCTGTTTATAATGAAGTAACGTAAAACGCAACGCAACGACGCAACGTAATCAGTAACGCAAACACAAAATATGTGATTTATAATAACTGCCGAAGATAGCACTTCTAACCAATCAAAAGAATTCTGTATATATTGTTGAAATTCAACTCGCTTATTTAGTCTTTATGACACATGACATATAAATAAGTGTATAAAATTATTTGAATAGAAATGGACAGTAAAGACGATATAGCAGCGGCAATGTTGTTTCTGACTCAGTGATTCTCGATTAATTCGATTGATTTTCTATCATCCATAATTATTCTTCGTATCGCTTTGAAAATCTAACCGGTCTAACCACAAAATGTAGAATTTATTATGTAATTTTGACAGTTCACGAACATGTCGATAATACAGATTTTTCTAGTAAAACTGTAACACTGAATTCTGATTGGCTAGCGGTACAAAAGTAAGGTAGAAAGATGAAAGTTGGTCAGCTTTGGCGTTGCGTTGCGTTACGTTACTTCTGCGGCTCTGCGTTGCGTTTCATTATAAAACGATATATGCTGTACCTTACATTTATCTTTTGCGTTACCTTACTGCAACTGCGTTACCGCTTGCGTTACTTCATTATAAATAGGCCTATATTTTGTGTTTGCGTTACTGATTACGTTGCGTCGTTGCGTTGCGTTTTACGTTGCTTCATTATAAATAGGCCTTTAAACTGTTCCAACATTGTGTAAATATAGAAACATTTTTTAATGAATTTGTATAATAAATGAGACTAGCTAAATTTAATATGAGTGAAATAAATAATTTTAATATAAATATAATTGTAAATAACGTAAAAAGTAAAAATATAAATACAAAAGACACATAACCTGTCAATCTGTTAACTGTCAAAAAT
The DNA here is from genome assembly GCA_943142095.1 of Ophonus ardosiacus. NCBI lineage: Eukaryota > Metazoa > Arthropoda > Insecta > Coleoptera > Carabidae > Ophonus > Ophonus ardosiacus. The sequence continues at coordinate 14,626,302 of OW964839.1, forward strand.
ATTTTATACTTTATACAGTTTCGTATATCTGATCGAAGTGGTCCTCAAATGGGTGAAATTGAAGATGTTCCATCTCCATATTATTGGTGCTATTCTGTAACTTTGCTCTATAACACTGTAACTCTATACGCTCTGTAAGCTATAGAGCTCTATAAGATCACACCTTATAGAATAGTAAAATTACCTATTCTGTAACTCTCTCTGTATCAAGTCTGGCTATAGAGTTGTTTTGGTTGTTATTCATGTCAAACTGTTAAATATTCTATAACCATATTTTTGACAAGACGTTAAGGAATCATGTATAACTTATAACTCCAATAATATGTAAGTATATATTTAATTATATTACTGAATTAATGTTTATTGTCATATATATATATATATATATATATATATATATATATATATATATATATATATATATATATATATATATACATTTTGATTATTGTAGTTGTAATTATTTACAACTGCTGTTGTGATATAAATAAATAAATATACCATCACGGCATGTTGCTGGGTGGGCCAATCTGCTTTATATGCAGATATCGGTAATGATGATGACATATTCGTACCGTGCGGACGTTTAAGATTCGAAATAATTTTGGCTTCGGTCGGGATCGAACCCGGTTCCCCAGATTCGCGGCCCCGACACTCAGGCACTACGAGACCCCAGTTACTTTTAATTATTAAGACATAATAAAATTTCTATAATATTTTTCATACGTAAATGTCTATGAGAATTGATAATACAACATGTGTATTTGCCTTCTATGATTAACATTTAATAATAAATATATTAAAAATGGTATTATTTCACTGTCCATTGCAATATTTCGTTACGTTTGACAATATATTTTTTAATATAAATATTTTTGACGCTTCAATGTTCTCTGTAAATACTTTACAGTCAAGATTTTGGCGCTGTAAGATTTATAGAAATTTCTATAAGACTATCGCCCTTACAGTACTGTAACCTAGATACAGAATAGCTATTTTCTTACATACTATAACGTCGGTTGTTTATAGAGCCTATAGAGCTTATAGAACGTTACAGAATAGCACCATATGTGTGTGAAGATGTTTAGATTACTGTAACGTTATTATCTTAACGAAATATAATTTAATTTGTATTTACCCTGAAAATGTTGCTGCGTAAACTGGTCTCATCAAGCTCCGCCCACTACTGCAATTGCAATTTTACACCAGATAAAGTATAGGGAATTTTCATTTTAAAAACCGATGGCATAGGAACATATCATTGGTATTATAACCAACTTAACTTTCTTCCGTTACGAAAAAATTCGCTGTATTTGTCATCAATGAAATTGAAAATCATCAATGACGGGTGCATTCTATTGTTTCATCAAAGAGTTCATCGATCAGTGTGCCATAGGCATAAAGGTGACGAAAGATAAAAAAAAACATTGTACACACTTTCTTGTGGTATGAATAATATTTTTGCACCTTTCACTGTTTTTGTAGAATAAAGGTTTAAAATAAGATCCTTCTTTCAGTAGTATATTAGTAATAATATAATTCATATTACTTTTATTTTTCATGTTATGTGCCACATAAATATACATTTTTTTTTATGCAGGTCCTTTTGTATCATCAGATGAAGATGAAATTATAATTACAAAGAAGTCTATATTTACTCCTCCTAAAAGTAAGTTCTTTACTAACAAATGTTGGCGTATAGACATATACTTGGTATTAGAAGTAAGGCGGCGGTATATCTCATATTCGATTTAATATAATACGTCAAGACAATAAGCAATGTACAAAGGCAGTGTTTGTAAATTAAAGATTTGTAATGCTACCCACTTTGGGTACTCAACGTTTTCATACTAGTATCTTCAGTTTACGCCACCACGAGCGCCGCTGTTTTTATTTTATTTTTTTGTAGTTTAATTTAGTTTAGTTTTAGTAATAAGGTTAAATGCAATAGCACACCGTCGGTTTACGATAAAAGAGGAGTAAATTTAATACAGCCATCGTCCTATAGCTATAGAAATCAACCAGAAGAACTTTAATAAAACTTCAAATGATGAAGCTCACCAATAGTGTGCCAACGCTTTTACCCTAGGATTTAAAAACTTTGTTTTCAATGATTTCATGAGCTTGTTATCATGTGGATTCTTTTCACACTGTGCCTTTAATATTTGCTGCGTTGTAACTGGCTGATGGTCACAGAACATATTGGGCTTCTTTCTATGCTGAAGTTATTTTAAAGAAAATTAACGGGAGCGCTCCTGGTGGCATAAGGAGTATACTGAAAATACGAGTATTAGTAAGAAAACTTCAGAAGTACTTAAATTTACCTGTAGCAAAATTAATTCGAATAGTCATTCATGCCTATTTTGGAATTCAGTGGTTAATTATTAACTGCTGGTTAAAAATTTTATCCAACAGATATTTATTTGACAACTAAAAATTCAATTTTTTGTTATACATATCAAAATACTTGATTGGTATAAATTTTTTAACCAGTTGCTAAAAATTAACCTCTGAGTTACAGTATAGGCCCGATTGTTAAAATATTATAATCACTTGAAATTAGGGTGAACAGTTGCGGATACTTATATTTGTACGTCTTTAAGGCATACGAATATATTTATTTCTAATATTTAAATTGTTTTGAGATGGTGCATGTAAAATTATATATTTTGAACCAAATTGTTATTGTCTTGTTTTAGGACCAAAAGTACAGAGAAAATCATGGAAAACTCCAGAAAAACGAGTTTTAAGAACAAATTTCCAGCATCATTTATTAAATAAAACTTTACCGTCTTACGCAGAATGTGAAAAAATTAGAACAAATAATCCAGAATTGTATAGAAGAACAACAGCACAGATAAAAGCTTGGATAAATAATCAAAACAAGAAAATTTCTACCGATATTTAATTATATTTGATGTTTATGTTTTAGCTTATAGGGTCAGGTGGGGTAGTTGAGAACGATTTTTACATATTTTTTGTTCTTATCGTTTTATTTAAGTTAATTTAATCTTTTTTAAATAAGTCGCTACATTGTCCATAACTTCAATGACTTGGGCGTGAAGTTACAGGTCTTACCTGTAGTTTTATTAAGAAATAAAAAATATAAATTTTGATCTTCCCACGTTTACAATTACCCCTTGACTTCGGGGAAATTGTGAACATGTCATTTTATAACCATATGTATTTACACAAATATTGAAGGGGGAAAAGTGAACAAATCATAATAGGAATCAAATCAGCACAGATGTATACTAAATATTGCTTGTTTACAATTGCCCCAAATTGTCACTTATATTCTAGAAGAAACGTAAGAATTTAGTTTATTGGATATTTATGTTTATTTTATTGACAAAAAGTGATTACAAAAGATATTAAACAATAAAATTACTTCTCCTGAACACAGACTTGGCCGGGAAAAACTAAACAAATTTCTTCATTTTCTACTTCGGTTTCCGGATCGGGCAAAATAGCGACAATCATATCTATTGTAGTGCTTGATAGGTCATTTGGAATAATAGAGAATTTAGTAGACAGACTGTTGACTTTTTTGAAAACCTGAACAACAATTTCTCCTTCGTCGTCATCGACTTCTTTTACGCGACAGACATATTTGTAATGACTCTTTTGTCTTGGTCCACCCAAAAAGTCTACTAATAAAAATTTGCCGACTTTAATGTTTGCCCAAATCGGAATTTCATAAGACACTTCGGGGACAGTTTCTAACCTAATATTTTCCGCCCAATTTTCGAAGACTGCTATGGAAACAACAAACAACAAAAAAAGTGCAACAATTGAATTTCTGAATTTTACTTGACAATAGTAGATTATTGTGAGTAATAAAAATGATTTATTCTCGTTGGGAAAAATATGATATGTTGAGTTATTACATTCGTTGTCAAAGTTCGTTTATTACTCGTAAAAATCTACTATTGTCAAGTAAAATTCAGAAATTCAATTGTTGCACTTTTTTTGTTGTTTGTTGTTTCCATAGCAGTCTTCGATTTACTTTTTTCAATTTAATTTTAGTATAAATAACAATTTTTATTAATTTTTCTGTTAATTATAAAAATAAATTATTATTGTTTTATATCATTGTAAAGCTAAAAAAAATATCTATTTAAAAATGCCATAGCTTAATATGACCTCCATATGAAAAATAAAAGTTGCTATCAGTAACTCGTAAATGGTTAGATATAAAAAAAAATTGAGAACTTCTGCAAATTCACCATACAAAAGTGCCTTAAGAAAGTGCAAACTAGAATCTCGTATTATTTCATATAACAAAGTTATAAGCAAAAAAAGAAAATCGCTAAATTTACATTTTCACCTGTATCTAGTGACCTATGCATTTTTTCGCAAATAACAAAACACCATTAAAATAGCCTCCTAATGGGGCAACTTTTGTCTAATTTAACCAACCTCGTAGCTCTTACGGTTCTCGAGATACCAATGCATTCGTACCTTAAATGGGACACCCTGTATAATAAAGGTAGTAAAATACTATTAGGCCGAACAAACGGATGTTACTAGTTTCCGAATATTGCGAAGGAATTTTTTGACAACCCATAAACAATTGATACTGTCATTAAAAATTCGTTGTTTGACACTTAGATAGACTGCTAGATTAAATTTATTTTAAAAAATTTACGATGCAGTCACTCAGGTTTATTTTTTTCTGTCTGAACCGTGACAGATATCACAAATTAAACAGAGAGAGAAAAGTTTACTATTGAATGTATCTTTCTGAGAAAAAAAAAAATACGTTATCGGCGTGGCCATTAAAAAGTTACGGTCTAATCAATGTTGGGACACCTAAGATTCATACACTAGTGATTCACTAATAATAACAAGTATCACCTTAAAAGATGACTTATAACCGTATGAACTGGCATACCAAATTTCATCCAAATCGTATAAAGCGTTCTGTTATTATAAGCAAAATTAATTTTTTTTCGAAGAACTTTGAAGCAGAATTCTGGCTAAATGGTACACTTTCCGGTAGAAGCAAATTTAGTTAAGTCGTCTTATTTTAGCCTTAGGAATCTGTGATTAAGCCATGCCCCCCTATTAAAGAGACACCCTGTATATTATAATAATTAAGATTTGTTAATAAACATTTATTTGAATAAGGGCCAGTTTTACAATCTCCGTTTAGAATTTTAAGTTAAACAATATTGAATCGGATTATTGACAGCAATGATCAATTCCTCGCTTGACAGCTCATTTCGTTTCAACTGGTTCTAAATTATATTATTTTACAATTACCTATTTATCTATTTAAAAAGTAAGATCAATTTCATTCAATGCATCAGGAATAAATCTTTGAATATGAGCGACATATCGCGCACAACTATTAATATTCTCCCTTATAATATTTTCCAGCCTTTGCAAACAAAATTCTGTTTTTTAAATTTTCAATATGAGCGACATATCGCGCACAACTATTAATATTATTAATATTCTCCCTTATATTTTCCAGCCTTTGCAAACAAAATTCTGTTAAATTTTGTATTTTTTCTTTCAGAAGGTTCTCTTGTTTAGTCTCAATTTGAAATACTTTATTCACAATTCTAAATTGTTTATTCTCAATTTGAAATTGCTTATTCTAAATTTGAAATTGTTTAATCGTAATTTGAAATTGTTTAGTCTCATTTGAAGTTGTTTAGTCTCAATTTGAGGTTGAAATAGTACAGAAATATATTTTTACATGTTCAACTTACCGACTATTTGTGTTTAAATTAAATTTATAAATGTTTCATATACAATTTCCAAGTGGTAAAATCCAACAAATAATAAACTTACACTCTTTTCAATTTTTATTGTGTTTGATTTATCCTTTGTCCAATATGCTTTTTTGTAAATTATAATTTTATCATACATATTTATACCAAAATTTGGTTAAGTGCATGTTTCATACGACTAATAATTTTATGTATAATAGCATTTTACAGTTGTTATCTTTATGATCAGGCTATTTATATAAAGAAAAATTGACGGTTTATATTAATATATTCCGTGGATCTACAAATAATTACTTATTAAAAACTACTGCGTAATTACTATATTTATAAATACGTTAGTTTTTATGTATATTTGCATGACATTAAAAAATACATGTATTCTAATATTTACATAATGGATAACATTCACCGGTTTCAAGCCGGTTAAAACAGAAATCTATAATAGCGCCATCTAGTTTTCAATGGAAGAATTCCGTGGTTCGAAAATGTGGCATTGCTTACAATACTTTAATACTGTAATAATTAAAGAAAAACACGAAATTAGATAAAATAAATAATAGGAATCAAATCAGCACAGATGTATACTAAATATTGCTTGTTTACAATTGCCCCAAATTGTCACTTATATTCTAGAAGAAACGTAAGAATTTAGTTTATTGGATATTTATGTTTATTTTATTGACAAAAAGTGATTACAAAAGATATTAAACAATAAAATTACTTCTCCTGAACACAGACTTGGCCGGGAAAAACTAAACAAATTTCTTCATTTTCTACTTCGGTTTCCGGATCGGGCAAAATAGCGACAATCATATCTATTGTAGTGCTTGATAGGTCATTTGGAATAATAGAGAATTTAGTAGACAGACTGTTGACTTTTTTGAAAACCTGAACAACAATTTCTCCTTCGTCGTCATCGACTTCTTTTACGCGACAGACATATTTGTAATGACTCTTTTGTCTTGGTCCACCCAAAAAGTCTACTAATAAAAATTTGCCGACTTTAATGTTTGCCCAAATCGGAATTTCATAAGACACTTCGGGGACAGTTTCTAACCTAATATTTTCCGCCCAATTTTCGACATCATCGTCTGATTCATCCTGACATAACACATCGTCCGCAGGACAATCAGTTTCTTCATTAACAGTTTCTAATTTAGTTCTCTTGTTCTTTGTTCTAGGTTTGTAGTTTTTCTTTTTATTTTTGTTGGCTTTCAACTCTTCAGCTTCTTTTTTTTTAATTAATACTTCCTCTGTAGTTAAAATCTCAGCATACTTCAGCGGTTTCAAACGAGGTATAACTTCTTTCCTTTTGGGCAGAATATCGTCAGAAGTGAATGACTATGAACTTAATTTCGAAGCAAAAATTTCTATGATGCTTTGAGGCGAAGGTGTGATAAGAGGCAGCATTTTCTCAGAACATTTTTGTGAACGTAGAGTCGGTAGAATTTCAGAAATTGCAGTAACCTGACATGATGTGGAAGCCACTTCTTCAACGTTCGATATAACCTTAAGTGATGTTGGTATTAAGGTCGTAGTATCCTCCATGTTTAATGTCGAGTGTGAATTCAAACCTGAAGTTGAAGCAATTTCTTCTGTGCAAGAAATATTTTGAAAATTTGAACTGGATCCTGAACCTGAGGTAGATGGATCTTCGTTAGAGTTTTCTTCAGTAGTAACATTTTTCATTTTTTTAATTTTGTAGTTGCTAAGCTGCGCAGGATCAAATAAAGACTCTGGAAATTTGGTTGAATCACAGGGGAATATTCCAGTAGACGAAAATCCCATGACAATATTTTGAGGTTTCATAGAAGCTTTCCACACTTCTCCCAATAGCTCTACAAACTGACACTTTGAGAGGCGACCCGATTCTCTTTTCTCCAATTGTCTTTTAGCAAAAGTTATTAATCTTTTCTCCCAATCATCTTTTACTGGCTTAAAAACCGTTTTGTCAAGAGGCTGTAATCTGTCTGATAGGTGAGCAGGAAGCTTTACATTTAGTTAACCATTCATAGAAAATTGGCTTCTCCATTCACCCATTAGAAGTGGTCGTGTACAGTGTTCCAGGGTATGCTTTGCTCGTTGTTCAGCGCGCTTGGACCGCAACATCTTTAAATATTATTAGAGGAGGAAAACATTGTCCGTCAGCCGAAATAGTTGCCAAGACTAAGGTAGACTCCCGGCCGGATCCTCCAGATACTCTGGATAATGGGATGTCTTTCTCTCCAATGGCCTTTAATCTCCTGGTATCAGAACAAAACCCGGTTTCGTCACAGTTAAAAACGAAGCACGATTTCTCTGAAAATGTTACGTCATATTTTTTAATAACTACTGCCTTCTCGTAAAAGTTGTAAATAATGTTTGGCTTTCTGGCGTCTTTACGAGACTTTTGAAGATGTTCCGGCTTTTTAAACGTCAACCTTGGGTGTCTTTTCATAAACCCATAGTACCAGTCATTGCCAGCAACACCATTTTTAAACGGAGTTTTCAAATTATGTATCTTTACATAGCCCGCGACAATCTCGTTAACGTCGTCTTTATTGCAGGGGAATCCCATCCTTGCCTTGGCTCTAATGCAGTTTTCGAGTTCAGATTCGACCTCGGTTGAGCGAGTCGGGGGTTTTCCAGCATCCATTTTATCGATGCTGACTTTGCGCCCTTTAATTCTGTGATATATAACAGCTTTGGGTATTCTGTAAAATTCTTCAGCCTGTCTAAAGGTTTTGTTTTTATTTTCAACATCTGACACTGCTCTAGCCAAATCTTCTTGAGTGTAAGAAGAGCCGGACGTCTTCTTCTTATAATTTCTGGGCATTCTACAAAATAAAATGACCTATTGTGCCTAAAAGAGTGTTGTAGCTATATGAGTATTAGGTGTTCACAAATGCCCCAGCTCATGTGTTCACAATTACCCTATTTGTAATTTATCAGGGGTAAATGTAAACCACCAACCAATAACTATTCGCGATGCAAGTTTAGACGTCAGCGCCGCTAGTAAACTTGCTTGGAGGGTATTGACATCTGTCAATCTCTTGTTTACTTTGTAATATTTTTGCGTACTTTCTCTTATATTTGTGTTATTGTTATTAATTTAAGTGTTTTGCGATAAGAATATACAATACTTTTGTATATAAGCATCGTTTTCATCTATCTAGTATTGATATTGGGACTTTTTGTAGTAGGTAATACTTACAAGGTTATGTAATAATTTCATTGTGATATTTTTATATCATTTCAGTTTCATTGAATATTCAGTGACATCGTAGTTCTTATTATATTATTATTATAAACCTATGTTTATATAAAAATTAAAAAATAAAGCGAAATTACACAAAAATATGACAAAGTAAACACGAGATTGACAGATCTCAACACCCACCAAAGAAGTTCACTGTTTAGTCACTAGCGGCGCTGACGTCTAAACTGGCATCGCGAATTGCACTGAGAAAAATGCAGCCATGAATTCATAAATGGGATCTAGTACACTTGTTTGTCATTATGAAATATAAACAACAAATATCACTTACCTGTATTACACAAAATTTTATCAAAATATAAACCTCAACTGCTTTAGTAACGGGAATATTTAGCATCTTGAAAGTCAAACAACTGTGGAATACACCTAGCCTTCATATTTCACGTTGAAATTGTCATCAGCGCATGCCAACGATGTTGCCAATATAAAGAAGCTTGCTGTTGGCAGTAATTTTAAATATTAAGCAATTTACGTACGGCGTTTCTAAATACCTCGATTTTACAATTACCCCACCTGACCCTACTTCATTTCACATAAGAAAATAGCGTTGGTTTAGATAGGGATATAAATTCTGCCCTTTGATTGGTTAGAATGCAAATCTAGTTCACAAAAACGAAATGAAATTCACCTGTCAGTTGTCACTTATTAAATAAAATGTACAGTATTAAGTGTTGTTTAATTATGTTTTGTTATAATTTTTAATATTCAAGTCTTGTAATTTTTTACGGATAAAAATATTTATTATTGACTAAGTTTGATTTTACGAATTTAAATTATCTATTTAATGCATGCAAAAACGGTCGGCACTCAAGCGCCATCTGCTATTTTCCTGCGTGAAATGAAGTATAGGATCAGAAATGGTCAAAAAAAATTTTTCTTTTTATTGAGAACGTTTTGATGTTATACCAGCAGAAGTTAAAATTTAAGTTTAAACAATAAATGTAATGTAATAAAGTTGTAGAAAAAAATTAAAGCCTTTAAGTTCTAGTTGATAAAAATATTTATTAAACATACGTTTCGGTCATAAATGCGACCATCTTCAGTGTATTACTATACCTTTTCAACTGCAAATTGAGACTAAACAATTTCAAATTTAGACTAAACAATTTCAAATTGAGACTAAACAATCTTAAATTGAGACTAAACAATTTCAGATTGAGAATAAACAATTTCAAATTTAGACTAAACAATTTTAAATTGGTACTAAATGATGAGACAGAACTATAGACCCAATATATATTGTTATTGTAATAAATTAGTTCAGAAAGTTTTTTCCAGTACTTAAGAATAAATGATTTCATCTCAAATATCTGAATTAAAACTTATATACAGAATGTCTCTTAAATAGGGAGACATGGCTTCACCACAGATTCCTGAGGCTAAAATAAGACGATTTAACTAAACTTGCTTCTACCGGAAAGTGTACCATTTAGCCAGAATTCTGCTTCAAAGTTCTTCGAAAAAAAATTAATTTTGCTTATAATAACAAAACGCTTTATACGATTTGGATGAAATTTGATATGCCAGTTCATACGGTTATAAGTCATCTTTTAAGGAGATACTTGTTATTATTAGTGAACCACTAGTGTATGAAACTTAGGTGTCCCAAAATTGATTAGACCGTAACTTTTTAATGGCCACGCCGATAATGTAAATTTTTTTTTTTTCAGAAAGGTACATTCAATAGTAAACTTTTCTCTCTCTGTTTAATTTGTGATATCTGTTACGGTTCAGACAGAAAAAAACAAAACCTGAGTGACTGCATCGTATTTTTTTTTTAAATAAATTTAATCTAGGAGTCCATCCAGCTAACATATTTATTCGTCTTATATACAGGGTGTCCCATTTAAGGTACGAATGCATTGGTATCTCGAGAACCGTAAGAGCTACGAGGTTGGTTAAATTAGACAAAAGTTGCCCCATTAGGAGGCTATTTTAATGGTGTTTTGTTATTTGCGAAAAAATGCATAGGTCACTAGATACATGTGAAAATGTAAATTTAGCGATTTTCTTTTTTTGCTTATAACTTTGTTATATGAAATAATACGAGATTCTGGTTTGCACTTTCTTAAGGCACTTTTGTATGGTGAATTTGCAGAAGTTCTCAATTTTTTTTTATATCTAACCATTTACGAGTTACTGATAGCAACTTTTATTTTTCATATGGAGGTCATATTAAGCTATGGCATTTTTAAATAGAGATTTTTTTAGCTTTACAATGATATAAAACAATAATAATTTATTTTTATAATTAACAGAAAAATTAATAAAAATTGTTATTTATACTAAAATTAAATTGAAAAAAGTAAATCGAAGACTGCTATGGAAACAACAAACAACAAAAAAAGTGCAACAATTGAATTTCTGAATTTTACTTGACAATAGTAGATTATTGTGAGTAATAAAAATGATTTATTCTCGTTGGGAAAAATATGATATGTTGAGTTATTACATTCGTTGTCAAAGTTCGTTTATTACTCGTAAAAATCTACTATTGTCAAGTAAAATTCAGAAATTCAATTGTTGCACTTTTTTTGTTGTTTGTTGTTTCCATAGCAGTCTTCGATTTACTTTTTTCAATTTAATTTTAGTATAAATAACAATTTTTATTAATTTTTCTGTTAATTATAAAAATAAATTATTATTGTTTTATATCATTGTAAAGCTAAAAAAAATATCTATTTAAAAATGCCATAGCTTAATATGACCTCCATATGAAAAATAAAAGTTGCTATCAGTAACTCGTAAATGGTTAGATATAAAAAAAAATTGAGAACTTCTGCAAATTCACCATACAAAAGTGCCTTAAGAAAGTGCAAACTAGAATCTCGTATTATTTCATATAACAAAGTTATAAGCAAAAAAAGAAAATCGCTAAATTTACATTTTCACCTGTATCTAGTGACCTATGCATTTTTTCGCAAATAACAAAACACCATTAAAATAGCCTCCTAATGGGGCAACTTTTGTCTAATTTAACCAACCTCGTAGCTCTTACGGTTCTCGAGATACCAATGCATTCGTACCTTAAATGGGACACCCTGTATAATAAAGGTAGTAAAATACTATTAGGCCGAACAAACGGATGTTACTAGTTTCCGAATATTGCGAAGGAATTTTTTGACAACCCATAAACAATTGATACTGTCATTAAAAATTCGTTGTTTGACACTTAGATAGACTGCTAGATTAAATTTATTTTAAAAAATTTACGATGCAGTCACTCAGGTTTTATTTTTTTCTGTCTGAACCGTGACAGATATCACAAATTAAACAGAGAGAGAAAAGTTTACTATTGAACGTATCTTTCTGAGAAAAAAAAAAAATACGTTATCGGCGTGGCCATTAAAAAGTTACGGTCTAATCAATGTTGGGACACCTAAGATTCATACACTAGTGATTCACTAATAATAACAAGTATCACCTTAAAAGATGACTTATAACCGTATGAACTGGCATACCAAATTTCATCCAAATCGTATAAAGCGTTCTGTTATTATAAGCAAAATTAATTTTTTTTCGAAGAACTTTGAAGCAGAATTCTGGCTAAATGGTACACTTTCCGGTAGAAGCAAATTTAGTTAAGTCGTCTTATTTTAGCCTTAGGAATCTGTGATTAAGCCATGCCCCCCTATTAAAGAGACACCCTGTATATTATAATAATTAAGATTTGTTAATAAACATTTATTTGAATAAGGGCCAGTTTTACAATCTCCGTTTAGAATTTTAAGTTAAACAATATTGAATCGGATTATTGACAGCAATGATCAATTCCTCGCTTGACAGCTCATTTCGTTTCAACTGGTTCTAAATTATATTATTTTACAATTACCTATTTATCTATTTAAAAAGTAAGATCAATTTCATTCAATGCATCAGGAATAAATCTTTGAATATGAGCGACATATCGCGCACAACTATTAATATTCTCCCTTATAATATTTTCCAGCCTTTGCAAACAAAATTCTGTTTTTTAAATTTTCAATATGAGCGACATATCGCGCACAACTATTAATATTATTAATATTCTCCCTTATATTTTCCAGCCTTTGCAAACAAAATTCTGTTAAATTTTGTATTTTTTCTTTCAGAAGGTTCTCTTGTTTAGTCTCAATTTGAAATACTTTATTCACAATTCTAAATTGTTTATTCTCAATTTGAAATTGCTTATTCTAAATTTGAAATTGTTTAATCGTAATTTGAAATTGTTTAGTCTCATTTGAAGTTGTTTAGTCTCAATTTGAGGTTGAAATAGTACAGAAATATATTTTTACATGTTCAACTTACCGACTATTTGTGTTTAAATTAAATTTATAAATGTTTCATATACAATTTCCAAGTGGTAAAATCCAACAAATAATAAACTTACACTCTTTTCAATTTTTATTGTGTTTGATTTATCCTTTGTCCAATATGCTTTTTTGTAAATTATAATTTTATCATACATATTTATACCAAAATTTGGTTAAGTGCATGTTTCATACGACTAATAATTTTATGTATAATAGCATTTTACAGTTGTTATCTTTATGATCAGGCTATTTATATAAAGAAAAATTGACGGTTTATATTAATATATTCCGTGGATCTACAAATAATTACTTATTAAAAACTACTGCGTAATTACTATATTTATAAATACGTTAGTTTTTATGTATATTTGCATGACATTAAAAAATACATGTATTCTAATATTTACATAATGGATAACATTCACCGGTTTCAAGCCGGTTAAAACAGAAATCTATAATAGCGCCATCTAGTTTTCAATGGAAGAATTCCGTGGTTCGAAAATGTGGCATTGCTTACAATACTTTAATACTGTAATAATTAAAGAAAAACACGAAATTAGATAAAATAAATATCAAATTGTCATTTCACAGGTTGAAGCCAAATTCTAATTAAAATATTTTTAATTTCTGTATATACTGCTTGGTTCAAAAGTGCCCGCGCACGTATATATATATATATATATATATATATATATATATATATATATATATATATATATATATATATACCGTGAGTTTCAGCTAAGATGCAACATTTACTTTACTGTTATTAATGTATTACCATGGATACTAGTTATATGTACTGCATCGTTCCAGATAAAATGCAACATAGGTTGTCAAAGTTGTCAATGTCAAATTAACTTCTCTTATCATTACTCTTCAAAGACGTTTAGTAAAGAAGAAATGATTCGAATGGTTACTTGGTACAATGTTTATAGTTTAAGAAATGTGTGGGATATGTTCAGTTTCGAGAATATTTTCAAAACTTAAGTGATGGATGTTTGTATAAGTATCATAAGAGGACAAGAACAAAAACTACATGGACTGAAGAAAAGAGAAATAATTTACTAAGAACAATAGAAAGCAATTAGCTATCTATGAAAATTTTGGCAAATCAATTACATATTAGCAAAACTTCTGTATTTAGATTATTAAAAAACGAAAATTTTCATCTTTACCATTTTCAAAATCACTAAGGGTTAAGAAACAATGACCATGAGAAGAGAATTGTCTTTTATGAGCTACTTTTTGAGAAAATTAATATCGATCTGGTTTTGAAGAGCAAAATTTTGTTTAGTGATGAAGCAAATTTTGTTACAACAGGAGAAGTAAATTCATAAAATATATTTGGAACTGCTACAAAATAAGATTATACCAAGTTTAAATAACTTCCTTTACTGTTGTTTTTTTTTTTTTTTTTTGTTTTTAAATCTAAAGTATATACAAGAGAAATTGAAGAAGAACATACATTTATAATTAGAGATACTTCGTCAACAATATCTCCCGAAGTATTACATTCTGTCTATGAACATTTTTATAATCGTCTAAATTATTGTTTAATTGTTAATGGTGCAGTTTTTGAAAATATGTTGTAATTTGTATTTGAAATATATTGATTCTTTATTGCTACTGCTCTTATTTATACATCAGTAAATTATGATGACAAGTTAATTTGACATTGACAACTTTGACAACCTATGTTGCATTTTATCTGGAACGATGCAGTACATATAAAAACTAGTATCCATGGTAATATATTAATAACAGTATAGTAAATGTTGCATCTTAGCTGGAACTCACGGTATATATATATATATTTCTGGAATGTTCAAAAAAATATTCTGCTTTCCGATTTATATTCTATGTATATTTATTTTGGAATATTTTTTTGAAATTCTAGCATAAATATACTTAAAATATTTTCTTGGGAATATTTTTCTGCATTATATTTTATGAATATTCCATGCACATTTGTTGAATCATTTTCCCAGAAATGTTTTCATTGTTTACATTTTTAGTAGTTTCACTTCTATATAATTGAACTATAAACTTTAAGAAAAATAAAATTCGGATGGCTTAAATAAATGAATGAACAAACTTCACATCAATTATGCGAATTAAAAATTTATTATTCAATAGACAAAATTATGTTTTTAATATTTTAGTGCTTAAATAGAAAGGGAAAAACGAATATGCGAATTTATAAAATAAAATGTATTCTATGATGTGGTTTTTGTTGTAAAATTGGTGTGAAGTTAGATAT
The DNA here is from genome assembly GCA_943142095.1 of Ophonus ardosiacus. Classification (NCBI taxonomy): domain Eukaryota; kingdom Metazoa; phylum Arthropoda; class Insecta; order Coleoptera; family Carabidae; genus Ophonus; species Ophonus ardosiacus. The sequence continues at coordinate 14,641,857 of OW964839.1, forward strand.
ATTAGTTTGACATTGCAACCAAAAATATTATAGTAGTTAACAGTAAATTATTTTATTGAAATAATTATACACGGTATTTGTTTATATATAAATTGAAAATTATAATAAATTTAATGCACATCTACATTAAAAATATGCATCCAATTTCACGCCCAGATGTCAGGCTAGTCGTCAATGTCGTCATCTGATAACAAAGTCAAGAGAAGTGAACGAATTTGTTGCTGCTGCCAAGACTGCTGTTTTGTGTTTTGTGCTTCATTTTAACGTGGGCAAATCTTTCTTAATATTAAATAAAAAGAAGAATTTATACTTTATTGTAAGTACTTTTAATTAATTCACTTAATAGCAAAATAAGGACATATTACACATGTAGCGTAAACATAACCTTAAAATTTGTTTTTATAAAACTATTCAATGTATATTTCTTTCTTTATAATACATTTTAGTTGCTAAAAAGATGAAACGTAGACGAATTGATAATTTAAAAATTATTTTATTTCCAGTTTTCCATTTTCCCCTAGACGCAAGTGCCAGAGAAGACACATTGATTTTGGTTTGAAAATAGAAATATACTCGTTATTTTACTTCTTGTGTAAAGGTATATACAAATATTGTTTTAGTATTACATGATCTATATGTCTGTTTCTTTTTTTTTAGTTGTTTGAAAGATGTACAATCTTATATAAATAAATATTAATTGAAATACATATTTTATTATTTCTTAATTATATATCCTGAGAATATTCCTTAATTAATCCTATTCATTTGAAATATCTGTTTTCAATATATATGTAATATTTATAGAATTACTCGAGAAATTTCTAAAAATATCCTTAGAATATTCCGCCATATATTCCTGGAATGTTCCTAGAATTTTGTAAAGTAGGACATTGGAAAATACAAGGAATATTCTCTGTATATCTACATCGATTGTAGGAATATTCGACATATCGCAACCATATATTATAAGAATATGCAGGGATTATTTCTGTGTTAGCTGGGATATAAGATCAAAAGAATTTATTTTATATATATAACATGTTTTAGTTCCTAAGTTTGTTAAATAAACAAATATTTTTTTAATAATATCTACTTATATAAATTTTTATATAATTTACGTAATATGTACGAGTACATAGTGTATGTATAAATTTTGTCAAAATGCTGACTTGTTTTAATTGTAATTACTCTACAAATTTGAATAACCTTTATATAAAACACTTAAGACTTTTTCATTCTATAAATGTAGGACCAGGATTAAATTTAAAATGTGGTTCTGAAAATTGTCCTTATATATTTGTCTCATATAGTGGTCTTAGAAAACATCTAAACAAGTGTAATTTAAACAATAATGAAAACATAGTAAACCATAATATAGAAATACATTCAACATCTAATCTCGCATCTAATTTAGACTTAAATACAAATGATGTTCTGTCAATTAATAGTACAAAATCTTTGTGTACTGTATCAGATAAAAAAATAGATGCTGATACTAATGAGTTAAATGAAAGTTTAACATTTATTTCCAATATTACATGATTAAATTTACCAGAAAGCAAAATTCAAAATATTATTGAATACACTAGTAACTTAACGCAGGCAATATCACAAAATTGAAGATTTTAATAATAGAGATATTATTATTGATAACCTTTTTTCGACAATTAGTACACAGTACTTATAAACGAAACAAATTATTGGAGAATGAAATTGTACAACCTATAGAAATATCACTTGGTATAAGACAAGAAAGAGTTTGGGATTCTAAATTAAAACGAATAAAAGAAATTTGTAAACCTTGTTATTTTATGTACGTACCTCTTTTAAAAAATTTAAAATATTTTCAAATTCTCATTTAGAAAATATACATTTGTTAAGTTTGGCATACACAATGGATTTAAAAAAAATTGGTATTAATAAAATTTTAAACGTAATTATGGAAGACATTAAAATTTTAGAAAAAAATCTGATGTGGCCAACACAAACCTCCCGCTATTTAATTTTTATTAATTTAAATACATACCTACCTACGTATTTAACGCTGCAAACTGTTCCATTGCAGAAAACTATTGCTTTATTTACTATTTTCCTTTTAAAATGTCACTATTATTAATTTGAAGTGATAAGTTTTCTGAAAGTGACATTTACTGTCAGTTACTCATTTGAAAAATGAACTGTGTAACAAAGGAATACTTTTTATCTTAGGCTTCGCGACTGATAAAAAAAATTATTTTTAAATTTATCTGTAAAATATATAGCAAAAGTATTAATCTATTCCTGTACAAAATTCAATAATCTTTAATTTTCATAAGACATAAAATTCGAAAAAATGGCATTTACTGGTATTTTTTGAAGAAAAACCATTATGAGCTTCAAGTAAAGTACCATTTCAGTTTATCCGATTTACACCAAAATGTAATGGATTCTATTCCTATTAGAATAGGGTAGAAATACAAGGTTTCAGAATTTTGTGAATGATAGTATTTGAGTTAGAGTGCAAACAAAATTCGTACACATACACACATACATACACACACACACATACACACATAATCGTGAAAATGTTAAAAATCAATTCTAGGGACCTTAAAACGTGGTGATTTACTAAAATCTCGATATTAGATTTTTAGCACAATCCCTATACCTCCCTTACCAAGGGTAGCGGGAGGTAAAAATGGTATTTATATAAATCGTCTTAAAAGACCACTATTTGGTACATTAGTAGCAATTTGTCACGATAATTTGGGTGGAACACCGTTGTTACGTATGGTGGAAAGTTTTTCAGCTACACATTATTGCAGAATTTGTTTAGTAAATAAACACGATGCTCGAGTAGTAGTTAGTGAAAATGACAAGAGAATTGTAATGCGTACTATAGTCTATTTGAGAATGACTGGCAGTAATAAATCATTCTGTCAAAGACATTCCAGTGGCGCGCCAATAATTGTTTGCACAGGGATAGTCGAAATGACTAAATTCGGTAGAGAACTATAGTTTTAGGTCTAAGTTGTTTTTCAGGGTCAGGTAAAGTCATTTAAATAATTAAGATGAAACTACCTGAATATAATGTAAAATATGGTTTTCCTAAGCCGCTTAAGACATAATAAAATTCTCAGAAAATTGTTGTAACTACCACCGAACTTTTATATTAATATCGTTGAGAAAGTAAAATTGTTTAGTTTAATATTACCTGTCTAACTTTGCTCATCTGATTCAACTGTGAAAACCAAAAATATTTGAAATAGAAGGATTTTCTCCGGCAAAACGTGTGAAAAGTTCTGCGTTAACAATAAATGAAAAGTTAATTGTATCAAATGTGCACGATGCCCTTCGACATCAACATCCGTCAAGAAGTGTTGACGACATTGTCGAATTGTGCTCAACCATGACGGGGGTATCAAAAAGAACAATTTATCGTATTGTGAAGGAAAGAAAAGCTGGTGGTCAAGTACTTGCACCAATGTTATCTCCTGGGAGGCCGAAGTCTGTTATATTGGATGATTTCATGAAGGGTGTAATTCGAAGAAAAGTCCATTAGTTTTATTTGAATAAGAAGATTCCAACCATCGATAAAATTTTACAGTTGGTAAACGATGATGAAGATTTGCCACAAATTTCAAGAAGTAAGTTGTGGGAAATTCTGCACGAACTAAACTTTAAATGGGAGAAGGTAAACAGAAAATCAGTTCTTCTGGATAAAGAAGAAATTATTTGTTGGCGAAGCAAATATTTGCGTACAATAAGGCAATATAGAAATGAAGGAAAGGAGATGTATTATCTTGATGAAACGTGGATAAATGAAGGGCATACAGTCAAGACAGTATGGCAAGATAAGAACATCGAAAGCTCTAGGCAAGCGTTCTTAGAAGGCTTATCAATGGATTTCAAGCACTGTCTGGAAAAGGGCGCCGTTTGATAATAACCCACATTGGTAGTGTTGATGGATTTGTCGAAGGAGGTTTGCTCATGTTTGTCTCAAAATCAACTGCAGACTATCATGAAGAGATGAATGCAGATGTTTTTGAAGAATATTTTGAACAGATGCTGGATTTGATACCTCAGAGTTCGGTCATAGTTATGGACAACGCCAGTTATCATTCGCGAGTAAGTGAAAAACTTCCAACAAGTGCGTGGAGAAAACATGACATAGAACAGTGGCTATCGTCAAAAAATATTGATTTTGAGATGGGAATTGTTAAAACTGAGCTTTTGGCTATAGCTAAATTACATAGACATAAATTTATTCATCATGTTATTGATGATATGGCAGCGAATCGCGGTATTACTGTCCTTCGTTTACCGCCCTATCACTGCGAGCTCAATCCAATTTAATTAGTTTGGGCTCAAGTTAAAGGTGAAGTAGCGCGAAACAACACCACTTTTAAATTGGACAATGTGAAAAAACTTTTTATGGATGCATTAAAACATGTGACTGCCGATAATTGGAAAAACTGTATTCAACATGTCATAAAGGAAGAAGACCAAATGTGCAAACTTGACCATCTGATAGACGAAACGATCGAGCCATTTATAATTTCAGTAGGACAAGATTCAGAATCAGATTCTGATTTTTAATAATTTATGTATAAATATATAAGTATATGTAATGTAATATGTATATTTAATAGAAATATGACAGGTACCAATATCTTGACAACACACATGAAATAAGTATAAATTTTAGTATGTAACAAATAAAAATGTAAATATTGAATGTATGTATGTAAATATTAAATGTATGCAATATAATAATAATGACTGAGAAAGTTATATTTAAATATTAAAAACTTTTATTTTTAGTAAATGTATAAACAGATCACTCTACAAATCCTATCTACGTCTATGACATAGTCCGACGGGGATTATCGGACGGCATTTCTATTGTTCGACAAGTAAGTTTTGTTCCAGGTACAAAGCGTGCGGCTTATTTTGACTATCCTAGTGTAGTTACAACTGATTTTTCTGGTAGTTTTATTTGCCGCATTGCTGGCAAAAATCCAATACTACTCTTGACAATAATGATTTATTACTGCCAGTCATTCTCAAATACACTATAACAGCAACTACGAAGAACATTGCACTTTACTTAAAAATAATGATATATTAGGAATAAAAAATAGATGTATTTTAAATGACTTATCTTATTTTAGCATTATCGAAAACTGTACTGTTGACATAATGCATGACTTATTGGAGAGTGTGGTACAATTTGAAATTAAATTATTTTTGAACGAAATTTTATCGCAGAAGATAATTACTCTTGAGAAAATAAATCAAAGAATACAAAGTTTTCATTTTACTCGACAAGACATATGCAATAAACCAAGCATAATTATAGTTGATAAACCAGGAAACCTTATTGGACAACGGGCTTCACAAACCTGGTGTTTAATTCGTAATTTACCTCTTATATTAGCTGACATATTAAATCAATGTTCCGAAAGTTTCTTCTTAATTTTTCTATTATTAGATTGCATCGATATAATATTTTCACCAAATATTTCTTTGGGAATGATACGACAATTGGAAATTTTAATAGATAGATAGATAGATAGATAGATAGATAGTTTATTTGTTTTTAGATATTATACATATCTTTTACAAATTGATTGATACTTACATTTACAAAAATTTTGATATACAATATTACTCAGTTTTTTAATCCCAAATTAATATACCATATTTACATAATCTTACAATATACATGCATTACATACATATTTTTAAATATCGTTCTTAACTAATTACTTAATCCGAAATACAATATACCTTATATACATATATTCTTTGTTTGACGGGTTTATTATATCCTTAATTAATGTAAAATTAATATATACATACACATATATATGCATAGGTACATATTCTATTTATAATTTAGTGGTCATTCTTCTAGGCAGAAACTTCTTGTTTTTAGGGCATTTATGATGTAATAATATATTTTATTTACTTTATCTTTGGAGGGGTTATTTAAAATTTTGTAGTAATTTTCGTTATTATATTGGGTGGGGTTAAAATCTTTTAGGTAATGATTTCTAAAGGGTTTGTATATAGGACATTGAATTAGCAAGTGAAAGAGATTTTCGGGCGTGCGCAAATTGCAGATTGGACAATTGAGGGTTGTATCAATTATATATTTAATATTGTTAAAATAAATTATTATTAGTTTGTTACTGGCTAACCGGAGTTGTGCAATAATGCGTAGTTTTGATATGTTTTGGTTGAACTTTAGATATGTGGCAACTTCAAAGTCTGATTTCAAGTATTTGTAATAGATGTTATAGGATGAAATGGTTGATCTATTAATGTCTTTTTCTGTTAAATGCATTCTAAGTTTTTCGATAATCTCTTTAATTATATGTTTGTCAATGTGCTGATTTTTCCATACGTTTTCAAATCCCAGGTCTTGTAAAAATATTTTAATTTGTGTACACCAATTGTAATCAGTTTTGTTATTTTCAGAATTATCGAGCTCTCGTAAACGATTGTACAGTAGTCTAGGGGTTCTTTTGTCGTTCATTTTCAAGATTTTTGACCACCAGTTCAGAGCATGCGACCATATGTTTAATGCGACCGAGATCATGCCCGTTTCCATACGTACCATGTAATTAGGGGTGTTTCTCGGGCATTGAAGTATTGATTTTAAATAGGTGATTTGACATTTTTCAATAATTTCAATTTGTCAATTTGTCTCAGTGCCCAAATTTCTGCGCCGTAAAGCGCGGTTGCGTTTATTATTGAATTAAAGAGTTTCACTTTCTCTAACCAACTGTTGGATTTTCCTTTAGCTAAAATTTGTTTAACTTTATTTACTGCTGTAAGGCCTTTTCTGTAACTTTCGTTTGCTGCTAGACCGAATTTGCCAGAAGACGAAAAAGTTATTCCTAGGTAAGTAAAGGAGTTTGCAGCTTCAAGTTGTGAACCATTGTACAGAAATTTGTGTTTTACCGTTCTGCCTCGGCAAAATTTAAGTACTTTTGTTTTCATCGTATTGACTTGAAGGAGATTTTTCATACAGTAATCATGTAGTTTGTTTAATTTCTTGTTAACGTCTATTGGAGAATTACCTAATATAACTATATCATCCGCAAATGCAAAAAGCATAATATCATTTTGACCGTCTATATTTATTCCACGAAGTCTGTCTGTACGAAAGTGTTTTTCTAGGTCGGCTATGAATATGGAAAATAGTGCTGGGCTGAGGATCTCGCCTTGTAGTATTCCGTTAGTGACTCTAATAGGGTTTGAAGTTTCGCAGTTAGCTTTTATTTGGATGTTTGCATTAATATACAGACTTTGAAGTATTCTTATTATTTTACCTGAAATTCCGCTTTCATAAAGTTTGTTCCAAAGAAGGCCGTGGTTTATAGTGTCAAAGGCTTTGGTAAAGTCGACAAAGACTGCAAATATGGGATTTCTTTTCAGGCGTAAGTGCAGATGAGATATTCCCATCAATGAAAATAAATTATCAATTGTGCCTCGGTTTTTTCTGAAACCTGCCTGAAATTCCGGAAATAATTCATTTTCTTCGAACCAGAATTGAATTCTGTTATATAATATTGTTGTGAAAATTTTGCTAATACAATTTAATAAGGCGATACCTCTATAATTTAAGGGGTCTTGTAAACTACCTTTTTTATGAATTAGAAAAAGTTGAATTTGGGACCAGCTTAAGGGTACTTTTTCTTGTGTTAATATTATATTGAAAAAATTTAGCACAAAATGGAGCCAGTTATCTGTTAGGTTTTTGAAGAATTCATTATTTAGTTCATCGGACCCGGGTGTTTTATTATTTTTAAGATTAGTAATAGTTTGATTTAATTCATCGATTGTTATTGATGAATCTAAATAAGGGTGCAAACTATCGTAGTAGGACATGTATGGGGATGTTATAGGTAAGAAGACTTGAGTGTAAAAGTTTTCCCATTGCCTTAAGTCAATGGGGTTCGGGGTTTTAGATTTTGGCCTTAGATTTTTAATTGTGTTCCAGAATTGTGAATTATTTTTTACTTCCGACAATTTTAGTTGTATTTCTGTACAGAAATTTTTCTTACTCTGTTTGAGTAATTTGAAGTATGATTTTTTGCTTTCTAAATAATTTGTTAAGTTGATTTCCGAGTTTTCTTTATGGTACAATTTTAAATAGTTTTTACATTGTTTCTTGGCAATAGCACATTGTTGTGTGAAATTTTAATAGCAGAACATCATTCGTATTTAATTAAACATTATAATGTATCATTAACTCCGAAGCATCATTTTATGATACACTATCCTCGTATTATTAGAAAAATGGGTTCACTTTGCTTTTTATGGAGTATGAGATACGAAGGAAACATTCGTATTTTAAAAATTTAGTTCATACATTAAACAATTTTAAGAATGTGTGCAAAACTTTAGCTATTAAACATCGGAAATATTCAATCCAACAATCGAAAAATGCAAATAAATTTAATTTTGGTCCTAACTGTCCACGAAGTGTTTCAAAAAAAAGTTTAAAATTAATTAAAAATTATAGCAATTTTTCGAAACATGTAGCGTAAATTAAATTGAGTACGCTACTGGCGGACACGCTGGGTGGTCTCACAGGTACCAACGGGGCGCAGCTGTGCAGTCAGGCGGTCGGAGTCAGTTGAGCGTTAGTCGTCAGCAAGGATGGATGTATTTGTCCATGGTATTATATTGTGTTGTAGTATTGTTTAATAATTTGTACTTATATATATATAATATATACAGTATGTCCCCGGATTGAGTTTACAAGAGGAAAAAAATTTTTATTTTTGATTTTACGAAAAAATGTCAAGGGAAGAAAAATTTTTGCTTGAATTGAAACGCATGTTTCAGTTTTTTAAACTTTTAATTAATGTAAGGTTCATTTATTATAACGTTTTTTCGTATTTTGTCCTCTTAATAATACAGTTATTACATTGAATCTAACATGATTTTAGTTAGCTTTGAAATATTGACAAATGATTATTAATTCTAATATCAGATAAAAAAGATTTATTTGAATAAACTACATGTGTTTTGATTTTCGCCGTTTTTTACCTCTCGCTAAGAAAGGTATTGGATTCATTCTAAAATTCGCATATCAAGATTTTATTGAATAAGCACGATTTAAGGTTCCTAGAATCCGACTATAACATTTTTAAAATGATGTCTGTGTGTGTGGATGTGTGTCTGGATGTTGGAGGGACGATTCCTCAAAAACTATATTTCAAAGCTAACTAAAATCATGTTAGATTCAATGTAATAACTGTATTATTAAGACGACAAAATACGAAAAAACGTTATAATAAATGAATCTTATATTAATTAAAAGTTTTAAAAACTGAAACATGCGTTTCAATTCAAGCAAAAAATTTTCTTCCCTTGGCATTTTTTCGTAAAATCAAAAATAAAAATTTTTTTCCTCTTGTAAACTCAATCCGGGGACAAACTGTATAATTGTATGATTAAAAGTAAACACGTTACACATATTTTATATCCTAGTTGGATAAAAATTTGTGGAGTAAAATACAGAAAAAATATGTTTATTTGTACTTCACTTGATCAGCATGATATACCAGTTTTCGTTAATATTGAAGTTATTTTTTATTTAAAAAACAAACCGAATATTCTTGGAATTGTATGGAAAACATTATCATATCATGAACAGTATCATGGCTACCATATTAAAAATGTTAGCAATAATTACATCATTATTCCAATGGTAATTCAGAAACATATGAAGCACACGTATGATAATAATGATTTTTATATAATTCCAAAATACCACATTATACAAGTAGCATAAAATGTTATTTATGTCTTTTATAATAAATAATATTTATATAAAATAGTATTTTTTCTAAACCCTAAAGAACACATCTTGACAAAATATTTTGTTAAGTTAACAAAAAAATATTATTTAATTCATCATTAGTACTTGTCAGTATTCACCTAAATAATTAGACAAACTAACTAGAATAAATGTGAAATTTACATTAAAAAAATGTCATTTTAACTAATAATTTTAATGAAATTAACAATAAAATTTGTTACAATTTAATTACAAAATTAGATGAACTAACTAAAAAATTGTTAAATTTACTTTAAAAAATTGTTGTTTCTTACTAGTAATTCTAGATAAATTAACAAATAACACCTGTGCTATGTTAACACATTAGCATGTGTTATATTAACTTTCAAAAAAATATAACAGTTTTAACAAAAATCTTTGTTCAAATTTAACAATTTTAGATAAGTGTTAATTTAACAATAATTTCAAAGAGCTCTATATGAACTGATTTTTTTGTTAAATTAACACTATTTTTTTTTACTGTGCATAGAACGAGGAACAACTGGTAACCACTTAGACTTTTTATTTCTCTCAATTTTACGAAATAAAATATTATTTCGAACACCGTAAGTTTTGGCTAAATCATCAGAAATTTCGTTAGCTTTCCATTTTGAAATTAATTGTGTAATTTCATTATCTCTTTGTTGTTCAACCTGCAACCAGTCTTTTTACAAATCCACGAATTCTACTGTTTTTTTTAACAAAAATTTGTTTATAATTTTCAATATTTGGTAGCGGATTACGAGATAAAAAGTCTGCATGTTTCATACGTGAGCCTTCTTTGTACTGAATATCAAAATCAAAAGATTGTAAAAATGCCCACCATCTGTGAACTCTAGGAGTCAAACCAATTTTATTTTTCGAGGATTTTAAAGAATTGCAGTCAGTTACTACTGTAAAGAATTTTCCTTGCAAGAAATGTCTGAAATGTTTAATAGCATTTACAACAGCTAATGTATCGAGTTCATAAGAATGATAACGTGATTCTATATTGGTTGTACGTTTACTGAAATATGCAACAACATGCAACTTTGAATTATTTTTTGTAATAAAACAGCACCGTAGCCTTCAGAGCTAGCGTCAGTATGTAATTCAATGGGAAGAAGTGGGTCAAAAATAGTTAATACTGGTTCTGTTGTTAAAAATTTAATTAAAATATTTCTTGCCTCGTCGTGTTTTGATAACCATTGAATTTTTTTTTGTCGAACTTGCTGCAAGCTGATATAAAGGGGTTGCAATTTTTGAAATAGATGGAATGAATTGTCGAAAATAAGATGCTAAACCTAAAAATTGACGAACTTGTGTAGCAGTTTTTGGCAGTGCAGAATTTATAAGAGCAGAAATTTTACGAGGGTTGGGTCGCAATTCTCCTGCTCGAACTACATAGCCAAGAAATTCTATTTCTAATTTAAGAAAACTAGATTTTTTAAAATTCAAAAAGAAACCGGCGTTTGCCAAAGTTTTCAAAACAATTTCAAGCCTTTCTAATCCTTCATAAACAGATGTAGATGGTATTAAAATATCATCCATGTATGTGACAGCAATTGTGTTGCGTAATTCACCTAACGCCTTATCAATAGCTCTTTGATAAACAGAAGGTGCATTCATAAGACCAAATGGCATTGTCAAATATTCATATTGTCCATCTGGTGTAACAAAAGCGGTCTTTTCTATAGAATTAGAATTTATAGGAATTTGATGAAATCCAGAAGCCATATCTAATGTTGTAAAATAATATGAACCGTGAAGACGATTAATTTGGTCGCTAATTGACTCCGAAAGCGTGACGTCAAAATCGACCGGGAATTACAAAACCTGAAAGTAGGCTTCCGGTTTCTTGACTGCATCTTGAAAGAGTTTATTGTGAACGAACCGAACTAGCACCAAATTTAAATAGCTGTCATTTGTCTTATTTGAAAACTCGAAAATTTTATGATGTTATTTTGTTACATATTCCTGTTTTATATATTTAAAGTAAAAAAATAAATTAAAATATGTGTGTAATTTGTTTTAAGAAACCTTATATTGAAGTAAATTTTAATAAATTCCAAGAAATAATGTTATTGTGGCTCTTGCCATTCTTCAGCGAGGACGAAAAGATTTTCCTCTAATTCTAGTTATAGACCTAGGCTATGGTTCAAAGGATTGGTATCATGGCTGCGTTACCTATTCAACATACAACTGATACTACAGTGCAAACACTGAAACAGTTGAAGATCTATATCCTTTAACACCACATAGATCTACTGATCGCACAGTTTCTGAGGAATATGTTGAAGTATTAAGAAACGAATTAGCCAAATTTGGAAAAGCAGTGGGAATTAATCATTGTAAGTTGCGAGACATTTTCTCGCCGCTGTTTTAATTCTGGCCTAGAAAGGTTTTTTAGTAACCGAACTTTTACCACCAGGCGTTAATTTTTAATGATACCATAGTTTACGGTGGAACAAATTCAGAAAACCAAAAAATATTACGAGGGTTAAAATACAAGTAGAAAGGGCCATAGGAGGAATTAAAACTTTTCAGATATTACATATGATTGCTTTTATTAATGCATCATTCATCCTTAAAGTTTGTGGGGCTTTGACAATATTTAATACCCTCTTATAAGGAAGTAGAAATATTTTACAATTAACAAAGTATGTAATCGAATTTTTGTAAATATGTACAAAGGCTTTTAATGAATACGTGTTACAAATTTATAGGGTATGTACGAGATGCAAAATAGACTAACTTTTACTAATAAACTCATAAAATGGTAATTATCTTTTTTAATTTTCATTGGCCGTTACGATCTCTCACTACAGATACTAATTTTGTTTATTTTATTTTTGCATCCCCTACATACCCTATAAATTTGTAACACGTATTCATTAACATTCTTTATATTATGAATACGTACGTGACAAATATATTTTATTATATGGTAATCTACTTTTCTAATTTTGCATACCTACTTCTTTTATTTGCCATGTTCAGTATTTTCCATATGCATTATTTATTTTATTAATTGTTTATACTGCAAAATATTGTTATAAAATTAGTTTTATAAGAAACAATTTTTAATGCTAAAAAAGTTTTATTTATACTTTACAGATAATAGCTTTGATGACAGCTATTTAAATTTGGCGCTAGTACGGTTCGTTCACAACAAACTCTTTCAAGATGCAATTAAGAAACCGGAAGCCTACTTTCAGGTTTTGTAATTCCCGGTCGATTTTGACGTCATCACTTTCGGAGTCAATTAACGGTAAAGGATATTTATCTGGCACTGTATTACTATTTAATTCTCTGAAATCCACACACATACGATCTGATCCATCTTTCTTTTACACTAAAATAATCGGGCTTGCAAAAGGTGAACAACAGTTTGTAACTTTCTTTTTAAAACTTCACTTCTATTTCCAACAACATGACACGCAAATAAGGTGGCCAATGCTTCGTCACTTTCACGGGTTTTAATTAAATGTAATGCTAAACGAATTACTTGCAATCCTTCATCTAACAGTGTACTTCCATGAGGGCTATTTTGACGTCCGTTGACAGCCTCTTTAAACATTTCCATTAAATCAGCAGGTTTGGTAAACACAGACAAAAATTCTTCACGAATTTCCTCCCATGTCCTCCCATGACGATGGTCACTGGATTTGAATTTATTCTTTATGTTTAACGTTGTAGTCTTGTGGTTAGCATGTCAGTTTTTTGCTAAAGTTTGATTATTTAAATCAAAGTTCAAATCCCACAAGTAAAAATATTGTTTTTCATTTTTTATTGGTTTGTATTGTTTTGATTTACACATACAGTATAATTGTTTGGTTATATTGTATGTCGTTTGTTGTAAAATGTATTGTTGTATTTTGGTTATAGCTGCTAATGTTTATAAAATTGTTGTTTATCTGTCAGCTATTGTGTGGTCGAGTGGCTAGTGCGCTTGACCAGCACGCTAGATATCGTCGGTTCGATCCTACATAAAACTGTATTTTTTATATTTTTAATCAAACTTTGCGAGAATTTGCAGGATGACTAAAAACGTGTTTGAACCTTTTTTTGGATATTTTTAACGGTTTTTCTGGGTATAAATACGAGCTGGAACGTTAGTTACAAGCAGAGAAAGTGTGTGCTCTCTCAAGGGAGCGCTAGCTCTCCAACGAGCCTAAGATGGTGTGTGCCGTCTTCTGCGAACCTGGTGAGGGCCAGGTGAGCGGGTTAGGGATGACCTTGGCTGCCTCTGACTCAGTGCTGTTGGTGTGTGCCGGCAGCTCGTGAGAGAGTGCAGAAGGTGTACCGTACCGGTGTAGCCGGTTGTTTTGTGCAGTGGTGTTGGCCGCTGTTCGCCGTAAACGCGATTGTCAATGAGTGTTGGTGTGCGCCAACACTGTCTTAGATTGAAATCGCGATTGTTAATGAGTGTTGTCGAAGTGACAACACTGTAACCGTACCGTGTTCCCGTAACTTTGGTGTGTGCCATTGTTACTCGTTCATAGCGTGTTTCCCGCAACCTTGGTGTGTGCCATTGTTGCCCGTTCATTGTTGATCGTGCGTAGTAGAGAAAATATCCTGCAAGTATCGCTGGTTCATTGTTACTTTGCTTTGTTATATTTATTACTGTCTCATTTTAATTTATTTTAATAAAATATTAAAAATGATTACAATTGATTTCACTGTCAAAAGCCAAACTCTGTCTCCACTAAGCTACCCAAGCACTTTTTTAGCGTTCTAGCCATCCTTTTCAGCGACGCTATGAGAGCGTCCTTTACAGGACCGACCATCTCTCCTTGTGCTGTATTTCCGATTTATTGGCGCCTGAGCAAACCCTTTGACAGCATGGAGAACGAATAGGGACGTCATTACAAAATGGCGACCGAATAGGGACAGCGTCGTCCGTTTTTCGTTTCGTCGCCGTTACAATTTCAAAGCAAATTAGATGCCAGAGCTCAATGCGAGTTAATTAAGACCGCTCTTAATCTTTCTGCTGATGCTGGTTTAAGAATTTGAGGAGTTACTTGCGATGGTACTGTCACTAACTTTGCCACAATGGAAATGTTAGACTGTAAACTTTGTATCTAATCATATGAACAAATTAAATGCAACTTTAAACATCCTAGCAGGGATTATGATGTATATTTTATAGCTGATGCCTGTCATATGCTCAAACTGGCAAGAAATGCTCTTGGTACTTACAAATATTTTGAGATTGAATCAAATAAAATTCAGTAAGATTTTATAGAAAAACTGTACGATTTACAAAAAATATTACTTTTAAATATGCTAATAGACTGAGTTCCGGGCATATTGAATGGGAAAGAAATAAAATTAATGTCAAGTTAGCAGCACAAACTTTTAGCTCATCTGTTATGGACGCACTGGAATTTTTACTAGAGTACGAAATTACTGATTTTTATTGCTGTGAAGCTACGATTAATTTTATAAGGTCCATAGACAGAATCTTTGATTTTTAAACACTAACAATCCATTCGGGAAAAGTTTATACACATATTTAAAAAAATTATGTTTCTTAGAGAAACATTTAGTTTCTTTAACTGAGTATTTATTCTCATTAAAATTTGAATGCCAACCATTGTATAAATCTAAAAGGAAAATTTTTATTCTTGGATTAGGTACTTCAGTAAAATCAGTAATGTGTATTGTTCGTAAATTATTAACAAAAGATACGCATTTTAAATATTTATTAACTTACAAATTTTCGCAGGACCATGTCGAATTACTTTTTGCTAGAATAAGGCGTAGGCATGGCATAATCCGAATCAAATACAATTTAAAACTGCCATGAAACAGGTACTATTAAAAAATGCTATACGACCTTCACCCTCTGCAAATTGCATAGCCTTTGCTGATTATCCAACCAGCTCAATATTTGATTTTAAATGGAACAGAAGAAAATCTCCCTTAAATTCAATGCTTTATGAAAATGAAGATGGCACAAGCAATGACGAAGAAGATGAATTTAAAGATTTAAATACCAACATGATTTATGAATCAACAGAACTAAAAAATAACATTCTTTATTATATAGCCGGATATGTTGTGAAAAAATTCTTAATGACATTAATTGAGAGAGTTGTGCAGCAGCACTTCTAAATGATGTAACAGAACATAATTACAGTCATATGAATTATTTTAGTAAATTTGTTAATTTTGTTATAGAGGAGGACTAATTATTGTTTCTAAGTCTGTTTTCCTTATAGTTAAAGAAGCTGATAAAATGTTTGCATTTTATACAAATAATTATAAAGACCTAAACAGAAATGATCAATTAGTAAACAAAATTATGATGCATTGTTACAGAAAGTTTTCTTTGGACAATCAAATATTTAACAATTTACAATGTACAAATGTTTCAATTGAAGAGAGGCCTCATAAACGATTAAGTTAAGATGGAGGATGATAATGGTGAATTTGAAGTAAAGTGCAATATTTGTAAAGAAAAATGTAAAAAGAGCGAATGTATTTTAATATGTGAAGGCATCTGTAAAAAATGGATGCATGCAAGTTGTGTTAAAATAACAAATAAACAATTTAAAATGATTGTTGAACTTGGATCGATGGTAAAATGGTACTGTGACACGTGTTCACCAAAAATTAATAAATTAATCGGAGAAGCTGATTTAGCAGAAAATGTCATAAAACGAGTAGATAAAGTAATAGAAATATTAAATACTAGCAAAGGTGCAACAGTACATCAAGAAGAGGAAAATAATAGTAAGCTAACCTCCAAGCTTACTTATGCAAAAGTAGTTAAAAATAATGTTAATAAGAATGTATATAAAGATAGTATAATAGTAACAAAAGGTAATAATTCTAAAGCAGATATTGTTAAAATACTTGAAAAAGACATTAACCCAGCTGAACTAAATATAGGAATAAAGAAAATCAAAACATTACATAATGGCAAGATTGAAGTTGAATGTCGTAACAAAGATGAGATAAATAAATTAAAAGACAGCATTGAATCTAAATTAAGCAGTAATCTTAAAGTTAATGTTCCAGTAAAAAAAGATCCGTATATAAAAGTTGTTGGTATTCATGCGCACATGTCAGAAAGAGAGGTTATGGAATGCATTTATAAACAAAACCATTTTTTACAGCAAAGTAAGAATATTATTGAAATTAAAACCATATACAAATCAAAATATGGTTTATCTTTGATTGCTAAGGTGGATCCCGAAACTTTAAAAGTATTGCTAGACGAGAAATATTTAAGTATTGGATGGGCAAGCTGCAAAATATATGAACAACGTCAACATTTTGAGCAAAAAATTGATTCTAATAAACATGAGCCTAAAGAATTGTGGAAAATATTAAAAAATCTTGTATCTCCTAAAGTTAAAGAACATTATAGTCAATTATATTCGCGTCCAGTCCGAATATATTGATCACTATGTAGTCCGCCCCTGGCTACTTACGTTCCGTGTGCCATATTCAAAGAATTCTGAAAGAAAAAGACGCTTGCGCTTGCGCAGCGTTCCCCCCACTGCTCACTGGTTTGCTTGTCGCTGTCGCCGAGCGGTACTCCATTCGTTCTTGGCATACTAATCGTTCTCGAAGCTATTCTTCTTCTAGGCGATCCTTATACAAGGAAAACAAGGACCTTAGAAAAAAGCTGGATAAATTTAAAAAGGAAAGAGACAGGGAAAAGGAGAGAGACTTGGCTCGAAGATACAGACCGGTTCATAGTCATCGGTCTCGTTCTCGTCACCGGGAATGCCGCTCTCCGAGTGAGACGGATTCCCGCAGATATTCCCCTAGTTGGCGTTCTCGTTCCCGTCTCCGTGGAAGCTGCTCCCCGCTTGAGACGGCGGCTTATGCTTCGCCGGGGCGGGGTGTTCGTGATAGGCGAAGCCCGAGTGCGGCGACTTCACGGCGCTGTCGAAGCGGTAGCGGCCGGGAGCTGCGCACTACAGCAGACGCCTCTAAGTTGAATGACCGCATTCGGCGTAATGCGGCGCCAACAGGGCTGGATCAGGACAGTTTGCCCCCTTCTTTTAGCCGGCACGAACGTGAAAGTCGCAGCCCGAGTGCTGCGATTTCACTCTATAGCCGAGCCTGCACGAGCCGTGAGGCGAGTCCCGCGCTAGAGGCGGGCAATTCAGAGGACCGCTCCAAGCGTGGCGCGGTGTCGACTGGATCGGACCCGGATAGGATGTCCGATGCATTTCGATCGAATGACCCTGGCCTTTCTGATAACATCAGAAAGATTCTAGGACCCGACCCGACTCAACAGAATAAATCCGAGTTTTACCTTCACCCAGCTGTTGAGGCTATTTGGTCATTCACTTTGACCTCCGGACTGTCAAAAGAGGACCTCGACAACCTTGTCCGCAAATACGATTTGCCGGAAAACTGCAGGTCTCTTCTTCCTCCGAGGGTGAACCCGGAGATCGAAGCTAGCATGAACTCCCTATACTCGGTAAGAGACGCCACACATTCACAATACCAGTCGCTCCTAGGAAAGGCGTTAGCAGCGCTAGGTTGCTCCTTGAACACTCTCCTCGATGAGGAGATCGACTTTCCGAAACAAGCCAAAGAAGTGATCTTAGCAGGCGTGGCGGATGCGGGGCGGCTGCTCTGCAGCCTTTTTAACAACATGTCGCATAAAAGGCGACAGCTGTTTTTTCCCCTCATGAATAAACAAGTTAAAAGTTTGGTGGAATCGGTCCCGCCAGGAGAATTTTTATTCGGTCCTGACTTGGGGGAAAAGATTCTAAGTATGAAAGCCTTGGAGAGGGTAGGAAAGGACCTTCGACCTACACAGCCTTCTTTCCCTCGACCTCGGCCCAGGGCCCCTCCAGGCGTTCAAAAAACGGGGAGGGGAGGAGGTAATAAACCACACTTTACAACGAATAACCAGTTAAACAGGAAGCGCCCGGCCCGCCAACAGAGGGAGGCGAGGCCACTCGGAGGGCGATCCTCGTACTCTCGGAAGTCAACAACCCACAGGAGACGCTAACGGTAAGTAAATTTACGCCTTTCGCAGGGCGTCTGCGATTTTTTAAGAATACTTGGAGATCAGTGACCTCTAACCCTGCAGTCCTGTCCTGGATCGATGGATACAGAATCCAATTTCGGGATATACCTCCTCGTACTACGGATACGTTTTTACGTCAATTTTCAGTTAACGAATTAGCCTCAATGGACCTGGCCATTAAAGAGCTCTCCGCTTTAGGAGCCATTGCCAAGTGCAAGCCGTGTGCGGATCAGTTTGTATCCCCAATCTTCCTAGCTGATAAATCTGACGGCAGGAAAAGATTTATCCTCAACCTCAAATATCTAAATCAGTTTGTAATTGCGCCACACTTTAAAATGGAAGATTATCGAACGGCTCTAAGGTTAATTAGTCCCGGGTATTTTTTGTCAACAGTGGATTTAAAAGATGCATACTTTTCGGTTCCGATCCATTTGGAATCCCGGAAATATCTGAGATTCAGATTTAATAACTGCCTCTACGAATTCACGTGTGTACCGTTTGGCCTCTCGTCAGCGCCATTTTGTTTTACTAAATTAATGAAACCATTAGTTTCTCAATTGCGTGGAAAAGGCATTCTATGTGTCAACTACTTGGACGACTTTCTCGTCCTCGGGGAATCCCCTATACACTGTTTAGAAAATACTAATACAATAATTACCCTTTTAGAATCCTTGGGCTTCACCGTGAACAGGGAAAAGAGTTGTTTGAAACCTAGCAAGGTTCAAAAATTTTTGGGTTTTATTTTTGACACATATAACATGAAAATCTTTTTATCAGCGGATAAAAAGGAAAGTATAAAAAAGTGGGCAGTCCATTTTCGGGAAAAAACCTCTTGTAAAATTCGAGATTTTGCTAGATTCATCGGCTTCTTAGTTTCAGCCTGCCCGGCTGTCAAATACGGTTGGTTATATACAAAAACTTTGGAACGAGCAAAGTTCTTAGCTTTATCCTTAAACAACTTGAATTTCGATGCTTCCATGACAATTCCAACCCACTTACATCAAGATCTCACATGGTGGGAAAATAATATTTCCAATTCTTTTAATGACATTAGAAAGGACTCATACAAAGCTGAAATTTTTACTGATGCCTCGTTGACAGGCTGGGGAGCTTGCTGCGGCAGAGAAAGAACTCACGGTTTTTGGTGTGACCCGCATAAAATTTCCCATATAAATTTTTTAGAATTGCAAGCTATTTTCTACGGATTAAAATGTTTTGCAAACAACTTTTTCAATTGCGACATCCTCATTAGATGTGATAATACTACCGCTATATCCTTTATTAACCGGATGGGCAGCATTCACCACCCCGAGCTTAATCGGCTTACGAGATCGATTTGGCAGTGGTGTGAACGCAGAAATATTTGGATTTTCGCATCCTACGTAAGTTCTAAAGATAACTACGAAGCAGATAAAGAGTCACGTCAATCTAGTGCCGAAACAAAATGGTCTCTAGCCCAAGACGCATTCGATCGCGTAGTAAATATCCTCGGCAAACCAGAAGTCGACCTGTTCGCGTCTCACTCCAACCACAAATGTAACATATATGCATCTTGGCGTAGGGATCCTGGGAGCTTCGCTGTTGATGCGTTTACCTTGAACTGGAAAGATTTTCTTTTTTACGCTTTTCCCCCATTTAACTTAATTCTAAGAAGCCTTCAAAAAATCATCCAGGACAAGGCCGAAGGGATTGTAGTGGTACCACTCTGGCCTTCACAGCCTTGGTATCCACTTTTCTCCAAACTAATAACCGGACAAATAGTTTACTTGGACCCTTCTCCTGATTTATTGTCTTCTCCTTTCAGCAAAACCCACCCTTTGGCTCACCAACTTACCCTGGTGGCCGAAAAATTATCTGGGACTCGTTCGTGATTAGAGATGTTCCGGAAATAGCCATAGAAACTATGATCTCATCAATTGCGGAGTCCACGGCTAAACAATATAACACGACTTACCGTCTCTGGTGGGACTTTTGTACAAAAGAAAAGATTCCCTTATATCACGCGTCCAACAAAGAAGTGCTCTTCTTTTTGCAGAAGATCGCAGTAGACCATAACTACAAGTACGGAGCTCTAAATTCCCATAGGTCGGCCCTCGGCCTCATTTTACCTAGAGATCTCGGATCTGACCCGATAATAAAGAGGTTCATGAAAGGCATATCTCGCTTAAGACCAGCCCAACCGAGATATGCCAATACGTGGGACCCTGTAGTGTTGCTCTCGTTCATAGAAGCCCTACCTATGGAGCTGACTCTTCAGCAACTGTCGCAAAAACTAGTCACACTTCTAGCCCTGATCACAGGAGGTAGACTTCAGACCATATCCTTAATTAAACTTTCGAATATTAAGAAAAACGACCAGAGTATTCAAATCAACATAACGGACCCAATCAAGACATCAGGGGTTAATAGAGAACAACCCACGTTACACATACCCTTTTTCAGGGAAAAACCGTCACTCTGCGTCGCAACGACCCTAAAGAAGTATATCGAGAAGACGAAACCATTTAGAACATCGGATCAAGACTCGATTTTTGTTGCTATCAAAAAACCGCATGCAACCGCAAACAAGCAAACGCTAAGTAGATGGGTAAAGCAGATGCTTGCCTCAGCGGGAATCGATACCTCTAAGTTCAAACCCCATTCTACTCGCCATTCCTCAACTTCTGCAGCTTTGAGACAGGGAGCTAGCCTGGAGACTATATGTAGAACAGCGGGTTGGTCAGAACGTACAGAAACGTTCGCAAAATTCTACAATCGTCCCCTCTCTGATAAGACTGATTTTGCACGAGCGGTGCTGGCTCTCAGCACGGCAGCATAATAATGTACAGGACTAATAATTTTGTTTTTCTTTCATTTGACTCTGTATGACATTTGCTTTAAGCATTGGCTTCTTTCAATATATCTTAATGTTCTGATAATTTTGTTTTCTTCTTCTTACTTTGAGTTCATTAATCCGCAACTCAGTTGCTTTGAACAACTACATAGTGATCAATATATTCGGACTGGCCGCGAATATAATTGTACGATCAAACGAACTTACCTTAAGTGAAGTTCGATCGTAATTATATGAAGCGTCCAGTCCGAATATATCTCAACCCTCCCACCCTTAAGCTTAAAGCACCCTATTTGGTTGCGGAACCTTAATGAACAAATCCTTTAAAGAATGGAGTACCGCTCGGCGACAGCGACAAGCAAACCAGTGAGCAGTGGGGGGAACGCTGCGCAAGCGCAAGCGTCTTTTTCTTTCAGAATTCTTTGAATATGGCACACGGAACGTAAGTAGCCAGGGGCGGACTACATAGTGATCAATATATTCGGACTGGACGCTTCATATAATTACGATCGAACTTCACTTAAGGTAAGTTCGTTTGATCGTACAATTAATAGTTGATAATAAAGTAATAACTGATATTAATGAAATAGCAGAAGCCTTTAATAAATTTTATGTTAATAGTATAATTGAAATTACTGATTCGATTTCTCATGTTAATTTCGATTGCAGTATTGAACGTAGTACAAGTATATTTAATGAATTTAAGTTGGTTGATAGAGATATATTAAAAAATATTGTTTTCTCGCTATCAATTAAAAGTAGCCCAGACGATATTACTGCTAAAATGTTAAATACATGTTATGAAGAAATTATAGATCCACTAATTCACATAATTAATAGTTCTTTGGAGTTAGGTGTAGTTCCTGATATGTTAAAAAGATCTACAATAATCCCTATAAAAAAAGTAAATGAAGCCCAAACACCAGAACAATATAGACCAATAAATACTCTGCCAACTATTGCCAAAATATTAGAAAAAATTGTTTCCAGTCAGTTAACAGAATATATGACTAGTAATAATTTGTTATCAATGTATCAATCAGGTTTCAGGAATAAACATTGTGAAACAGCTATATAGTATGTTTTAAATGACTGGCAAGTGTATTATGATAAGGATTGCATTACTGCTATTGTTTTTCTTGATTTACAGCGAGCATTTGAAACAATTAACAGAGATATTTTATTACAAAAATGAAATGCATTAGGAATAACAGGTGTAGTTTATAAATGGTTTCAAAATTATCTTGCAAACAGAACACAAAAAGTTAAATGCAATGCAACTTTTTCTGCAGACCTAATTAATGACAATGGTGTTCCACAAGGTAGTATTTTGGGCCCACTATTATTCTTACTATATGTAAATGATATTACAAAAATTGTTAAAAACTGTAAAATACACTTATTTGCTGATGATACTGTAATACATTTCAGTAACAAATGTGTGAATACTGTATTTACCATAAATACAGAACTTGAGCAAATATTATTATGGATGCAAATTAATAAATTAAAAGTAAATATTAATAAAACAAAGGCAATTCTAATTGGGACCAACTGTTTAAAAAATACATGGAAAGAAAATAACTTCCAAATCTAATTGAGAAATTGTTACATTGAAATAGTAATGGAAATGAAATACTTAGGTGTTATTATAGACGATAAATTAAAGTTCAAAAACTACATAAATTATCTATGTAAAAAAAATTCAAAAAAATATCTTATTTGTATCGAATTTCAAAATATTTGACTAATTATAGTTGTTATATTGTATATAATACAATTATACAGGTGTCCCATTTAAGGTACGAATGCATTGGTATATCGAGAACCGGTAGAGCTACGAGGTTGGTTAAGTTAGACAAAAGTTGCCCCATTAGGAGGCTATTGTAATAATTGAAAAATCAATATTCGACTGTGTTAGGATGGAGGTAGATACAGGAAAGTAAGAAATCTTCGGACTTTCAGTCAATTAATAAAATTTATTCACGCCGACGTTTCGACTATACTATAGTCTTCTTCAGGGCTCTAAAATATGATATAAAGGCGAAATAATAACATATGAACACAAAATAAATATAAATTACAAAAATTATAAAATATAGACTTACAGAATGGTCAGTTGAAACAAGGAAACCACATGTGGATAAAATAACATACAGCACGGACAATTAAAAAAATAAATAAATAAATATGAATAAATAAATAAATAGTTAAAACCAACATATCACAGAGAGAAATTCGTCTAAAATTAAAAAACTTGTCTTTGATGAATGCAATATTTATGGAACTACAAATAACTAGTAACGTGTAAAAAAAATTTTTTTTTTTTAAGAATAATTAAAGTTGAGGACTAATGTGGATAATTTTCGATTAATTACTGCAGGACCAATAGATGAGTGGGTGTGAGAACTCTGATGTGGGACCGTGAACTCCTTGATGGCAGATGATGTGGTGTGCATCCGTGTAAATTTTAATATTGTGTTGTTTTTAATTTTATATTTTAAGTTTGTTTTTAATATTAATTAAATTATTGTATATTAGGCTAAGATGTTCAATATCTGTTTGTGAATTAATGTTGTTTTTATCTTGTTTTATGAATAACATCTCTAACGTTAACCGTTTGTGTAAATTTGATTCCAATGCTAAAATTTTAGTGTTATCAAAATCAAATTCATGTTTATTGCTTTTAGCGTGTTCCACTAGCGCACATTTTATATTTCTATTATTATTGTTGGAGTTTCTTTTATGTTCATCCAGGCGTATTTTTAAATATCTTTTAGTTTGACCTGTATAAACTTTATTACAATTTTTACAAGGAATTTTATATATTAGATTGGATTGTATCTCTTTCTTTGTTGTGTCTTTTATTACGGTAAATAAATTTTTAACTGTTTTATGTTGTTTAAAGGCTATGTTTAACTCTAGTTTTTGTTTCATCAATTTTTTAAATTTTGGCGCTAGTTCTTTTATATACGGTAACGATATATATCTAACTTCATTATTATTGTTTTTATGTTCGACATTATTATTTGATGTATTCATTATTTTGTTGGTTAGTTTATTGGGAAAGTTATTAATCTGGAGCAAGTTCGTTATAATATTTTTAATTTCATTATGATATTTATTACTTGTTAATTTTAGGGCACGGTTTTTCATGTTAAGAGCGACGTTGATTTTTTGATGGATGGGATGATACGATTTGAAGTTTAAGAACCGTGTTGAAGCACATGGTTTACGAAACCATTTCGTGTCTATTGTGTTGTCTTCATTATGTAATAATAAAATATCTAGGAATGGAATCTGCTTATTTTGCTCCTCTTCTATGGTGAATTGTATCTTAGGATGGAAGCTATTAAACGTGTTCAACATGTATTCTATTTGATCCACTGGTGCTATGGTAATTATGTCATCTACATATTTCTTAATGAAGCTTATTTCGAAAGGTAACTGTTTTAGCACTGACGTCAATACATAATCCATAACCAAATTGGCAATAATGGGAGAAAGAGGGCTTCCCATACTTGTACCGGAGATTTGTTTGTAGAAGTTTCCATTAAATGAGAAATAGCTACTGTTGTACCAGAATCTAATAAGTTCTAAAAACATATTCAGTGGAATCTTTGTTTTTAAGCTGATGATGTCCCATTTTTCTGTAATAACCGTTTCAATAAGTTCTAAGGGAATGTTTGTAAATAAAGAAACTACATCAAATGATATGAGTATATGATTATCTGGTATTTTAATCTTTTTTATGTCTTCAATTATGTCATATGAATTTTTGACCAGATATTCATCTTGTTCTAGATGTTTTAGTATGTCACCAAGAAATTTTGATAATTTATATGTTGGAGAATTGATTCCAGCTACTATCGGTCTTAAGGGCAAATCGTTTTTGTGGTCTTTAATTAAACCATACAATTTGGGAGGTACCGCATTTTCAGTTATTAATTGTTTTTTCGTAATATCATCAATAAAGTTGGTTGAATGTAATTTTTTAATGATTAAATTATTTTTATTTTGTAGTTTCTTAGTAAGATCCTCATCTATAGGTTGGTAAACAGTGTTATCGTTTAATAAATTTGACATCTTTTGTTCATAATCTTGTTTTTTAATGGCGACTGTTTTCTTTGTTTTGTCTGATTTTATTATTAGTGTCTCTTTATTATTTTTTAAGAAGGTTTTAGTTTTATTATAGATATTTTTAGTTATTTGTTCATGTCTCGGTAGATTATTTGGTTTATTTAAATAATTAGTCATTATATTAGTGAATTCTGCTCTGCAATTATTTTTCAAATCTGCATCCTGTGTACTGTTAAGTGCAAATTCTACGTCAGCAATAATATTGTAAATTGGAATATCTGTTTTATCTATGGGAATACTATGTTTAGGTCCTAGTGATAGTAAATGTTGTATGTCCTCTGGAAACTCAGTGTCTGTGAGATTTGTGAACCAATCTTCTTCTTTCGTTGTCCTAGTTGTTGTTACTTGTTGTGTTTTTAAATGTTTGATTTTATTTTGTTGTTTAATTTTTATTTTTTTATTTAATATTATGTAATTATGATGCAATATGTTATAAATAGAATGTAACAACGTTTCCGAAATTTTATTTTTTAAACAATTTAAATGGTAATTGTATTCATTAATTAAGTTATTTATTTTCCAACAACTGATTTTGATTTCCATGTTGAGAATTTGTTTTTGAAAGTTTTGAAAAATTCTAGTTGTCTGATATTTAAACGGATTATTATCTATTAAAGATGTATGTAAACATTTTACATTATTAATAATATGGTTGGGTATAATATTCTGTGTTCTACATGTAAGGAGAAAAATCCTTTGATTTTTGGAGGTTGTTAATTTGTTATTTGTAGTCATTAATTTTTTAAGATGATGTTTCATTTCAGCTCCGTACGTCATATATACCTGGTGTATGATGTTATCCATAGTCAGTCAGTAATGTCCAAAGTGTGATGAGAGTTGAAAAATCAATATTCGACTGTGTTAGGATGGAGGTAGATACAGGAAAGTAAGAAATCTTCGGACTTTCAGTCAATTAATAAAATTTATTCACGCCGACGTTTCGACTATACTATAGTCTTCTTCAGGGCTCTAAAATATGATATAAAGGCGAAATAATAACATATGAACACAAAATAAATATAAATTACAAAAATTATAAAATATAGACTTACAGAATGGTCAGTTGAAACAAGGAAACCACATGTGGATAAAATAACATACAGCACGGACAATTAAAAAAATAAATAAATAAATATGAATAAATAAATAAATAGTTAAAACCAACATATCACAGAGAGAAATTCGTCTAAAATTAAAAAACTTGTCTTTGATGAATGCAATATTTATGGAACTACAAATAACTAGTAACGTGTAAAAAAAATTTTTTTTTTTTAAGAATAATTAAAGTTGAGGACTAATGTGGATAATTTTCGATTAATTACTGCAGGACCAATAGATGAGTGGGTGTGAGAACTCTGATGTGGGACCGTGAACTCCTTGATGGCAGATGATGTGGTGTGCATCCGTGTAAATTTTAATATTGTGTTGTTTTTAATTTTATATTTTAAGTTTGTTTTTAATATTAATTAAATTATTGTATATTAGGCTAAGATGTTCAATATCTGTTTGTGAATTAATGTTGTTTTTATCTTGTTTTATGAATAACATCTCTAACGTTAACCGTTTGTGTAAATTTGATTCCAATGCTAAAATTTTAGTGTTATCAAAATCAAATTCATGTTTATTGCTTTTAGCGTGTTCCACTGGTTTCGTAAACCATGTGCTTCAACACGGTTCTTAAACTTCAAATCGTATCATTCCATCCATCAAAAAATCAACGTCGCTCTTAACATGAAAAACCGTGCCCTAAAATTAACAAGTAATAAATATCATAATGAAATTAAAAATATTATAACGAACTTGCTCCAGATTAATAACTTTCCCAATAAACTAACCAACAAAATAATGAATACATCAAATAATAATGTCGAACATAAAAACAATAATAATGAAGTTAGATATATATCGTTACCGTATATAAAAGAACTAGCGCCAAAATTTAAAAAATTGATGAAACAAAAACTAGAGTTAAACATAGCCTTTAAACAACATAAAACAGTTAAAAATTTATTTACCGTAATAAAAGACACAACAAAGAAAGAGATACAATCCAATCTAATATATAAAATTCCTTGTAAAAATTGTAATAAAGTTTATACAGGTCAAACTAAAAGATATTTAAAAATACGCCTGGATGAACATAAAAGAAACTCCAACAATAATAATAGAAATATAAAATGTGCGCTAGTGGAACACGCTAAAAGCAATAAACATGAATTTGATTTTGATAACACTAAAATTTTAGCATTGGAATCAAATTTACACAAACGGTTAACGTTAGAGATGTTATTCATAAAACAAGATAAAAACAACATTAATTCACAAACAGATATTGAACATCTTAGCCTAATATACAATAATTTAATTAATATTAAAAACAAACTTAAAATATAAAATTAAAAACAACACAATATTAAAATTTACACGGATGCACACCACATCATCTGCCATCAAGGAGTTCACGGTCCCACATCAGAGTTCTCACACCCACTCATCTATTGGTCCTGCAGTAATTAATCGAAAATTATCCACATTAGTCCTCAACTTTAATTATTCTTAAAAAAAAAAAATTTTTTTACACGTTACTAGTTATTTGTAGTTCCATAAATATTGCATTCATCAAAGACAAGTTTTTAATTTTAGACGAATTTCTCTCTGTGATATGTTGGTTTTAACTATTTATTTATTTATTCATATTTATTTATTTATTTTTTTAATTGTCCGTGCTGTATGTTATTTTATCCACATGTGGTTTCCTTGTTTCAACTGACCATTCTGTAAGTCTATATTTTATAATTTTTGTAATTTATATTTATTTTGTGTTCATATGTTATTATTTCGCCTTTATATCATATTTTAGAGCCCTGAAGAAGACTATAGTATAGTCGAAACGTCGGCGTGAATAAATTTTATTAATTGACTGAAAGTCCGAAGATTTCTTACTTTCCTGTATCTACCTCTATTTTAATAATGTTTTGTTATTTGCGAAAAAATGCATAGGTCACTAGATACAGGTGAAAATATAAATTTCGCGATTTTCTTTTTTTGCTTATAACTTTGTTATATGAAATAGTACGAGATTCTGGTTTGCACTTTCTTAAGGCACTTTTGTATGGTGAATTTGCAGAAGTACTCAATTTTTTTTTATATCTAACCATTTACGAGTTACTGATAGCAACTTTTATTTTTCATATGGAGGTCATTTTTAAATAGAGATTTTTTTTAGCTTTACAATGATATAAAACAATAATAATTAATTTTTATAATTAACAGAAAAATTAACAAAAATTGTTATTTATACTAAAATTAAATTGAAAAATGTAAATCGAAAGCTGCTATGGAAACAACGAACAACGAAAAAGTGCAACAATTGAATTTCTGAATTTTACTTTACAATAGTAGATTATTACGAGTAAAAAACGAACTTTGACAACGAATGTAACAACTCAACATATCATATTTTTCCCAACGAGAAAAATTCATTTTTATTACTCGTAATAATCTACTATTGTCAAGTAAAATTCAGAAATTCAATTGTTGCACTTTTTTGTTGTTTGTTGTTTCCATAGCAGCTCTTCGATTTACTTTTTTCAATTTAATTTTAGTATAAATAACAATTTTTATTAATTTTTCTGTTAATTATAAAAATAAATTATTATTGTTTTATATTATTAGGACTACTAGGAAAATAGGAAAATAAGAAAAATCAAGTATGAAACTAAACACTCCCTTTATTCTGAATACCGTTCCTCTTGTCGCATATCAAATACAACTAACTCCCAAATTATTATTTCCAACCTTTATAAACAATGTATTACGTATACACATACAAATTAATCAACTACAGTAAATCCTTGCGTAACATTCGGCCATCCTGTATTATGCAGTGTCCTCACTGCATCCAAGATTGTCTGAAAAGAAATGAGATTATCTCATGGCGTGTTTGTATGGCCCGCACTTGGCTCATACCGCAACACTAAAATTTTCGTCATATGCGTGTTTGTATGTCCCGCACTTGGCTCATACCGCAACACTAAAATTTTCGTCATATGTAAACTCAGCTCTTTTAAATTCTTGCACACCGCATCATGTTTATACAGAAAACTGTAACGCAACTATGATTATGTGCAAGTTCAACCATTTGTAGTATGTTCTGAAAAAACAGACTCAGGGACTACTTCAACAAGTAACTGACAACTTTGCCTTTATCACAAAAATAAACTCACTGCGCTAAGCAATAAAAATCTCTTACAATTTGCTCACTATCGCTACTACTGCCATCGCTCATTGTACTTCTATGAAGCCTTCCCTCTCTCTCTTATTTTTACAACAAATCAATAAATTATCCACAAATAATAAATCTTATTTACTTCTTTCAAAGCCTAACTTTCTCAAAAGGTCATCAAAACAATCATTCCATACTCGAGGGCTTTCTCTCAAACCATACAATGGTTTGTCTAGTTTACAAACTCTGTAACGTCTTCATAACCTCTAGCCTGTTTTATATAGATTTCTGAAGTAACTTTACCATTTAAAATGGTGTTTCTATATCCATTTGTGCATCACTAAACCCTTTGACAATAATATTACCCACAAATCAAAGGTCCTGTGGCCCCACAATTACAATTTTTCCATAATACTAAGTCATCTTTCCTATGTAATTTTGCTTGTTTCCTATTTACTTTACGTCGTTGCTATTATTCCTACTATAATTTATAACATTTCCATTTAAAATTGGATTACCGTTAAATAAAAACATTGACTCATACGGAGTAAATTTGGTATTTTCGTTTACTGTATTGTTCACACCTCATGTTATATTACGAACAGTCTCATCCCAAGCATGTTCATCAACATTAGTCATACGCAATGCATTTAAAATAGTTCTGTTTACCCTTTCACCTTGACCGTTTACTCGGGGGTAGCAATCGCATTTTGGGCATGTTTTATTTATTTATTAGTTACAAAACTCTTAAATGCAAAATTGTTTCGCGTGAACTAAGGGTACGAGTAAGCTTAGTAACAGTATACTTTTTACTTTGTTAACGAATCTATAAATACGAGTAAATATGACTTACCGCATTTACTTTTTACTAAAGGATCTAAATGGTCAATATGTACGGTACGCATTGGTTCATTTGGTTTTCTAATCGCATGTAACATACCCTCCTGTCTACCATAATTACTCTTTTGTACGCATAATTTAAACAAGACTCTATACAAATATTTTTTTTATATAAAACGCTTCATTTGTGGAAAATAAAATTCAGACTTAATTAATTTTCACACTTTTTTTTAATTCTGGGGTGACCAATGTCATGGAACTTACGTAATATGTTCCATCTTGAATAAATCGAATTCTTGTATTTGGAGCCATCATCATGCAATACGTGGTAAGTCGCGTTTAATGGACGTGGCACGAACTCCTGACCAGTCAGTCACAATTTTAAATTTTGTACCTGAGACGTACATTCTAAAACGCTTAATTGATTCAACAACAGCTAATGTTTCCAATTCATAACTATGGTTAACACGCTCGTCATTAGATGTTACCCTACTAAATTACACCACTGGCAATAGACCACGTTAGAGTAACGGTCAATTTGTGGCGGCAAATTCAAACTAAAACCCCTAACTCGCCTTTGCCGTTTTATACTCCCATGTTATTCATACGGGAACAAAAATATGCTATTTTCAAAATGTTCAAAACAACTTTAAAATGCAAATCTTATCTATTAAACTTTATAAACACAAATCTCTAATGTATTGTATATCTACTTTCGTCGTATAAGACATCTAAAACACCCAAAATTATTGAATAATCTGTAATTAAAGCAACAAGTGCAAATTCATTAAAACGTAGGTCGTAGCTGTTTTCGATTCTATTTAATCTTGACAATCGTCAGCAAAGAAATTATTTATTGCGGACAACTTAATAAGCCTCTCAGACATCGCAAATAATAAAAATGAAAAACTTATAATCACCTTATATTATAACTTTAAAGACAAAAAGCGTCAATTCCAAAACTAACCTATAAATTCAGTTACTATGTTACTATTTGCAATCCTACTTTCTTTGAAATGAAATTATGCTTAACTTATTATTTTGTTTATACTCTTACTATACAGAAAGCAAAGAGTATTTTTAACAGTTAGTAAGAAACTCAAAATTGTACTTAAGACACGCAGAATAGCTTTAATAATATGACTTGAAAATGCGCTTCCATAAGAAATACATACATTCTGATTTGATTTAGGGTTTCGCGCCAAATGATAATCTTAACCTCACTAATGTGGTCTATATCCCTCCCAAATCTAACACAATTGCTCGAAAGTTTTACTAACTGATCTTCAATATTGAGTATAGGATATATCTTTTATAGTTACTGCATTCAAAGCTCTATAATCAATGTGTAATCGATGGTCACCGTTCTTTTTAGATACTAAAACTATGGGACTTGCAAATTCTGAATTAGATTTACGAATAACACCGGCTTTTAGTACATTAGAAATTTTGATTTGTACAATTTCACGCTCTTCAAAAGAAAGTCTTTATGGTTTGTAACATACGGGGCGATCATTTTTTAAACGAATAGGTAATTGGGTAAGACCAGTTGAACTTGAACTCAACTCATAACTGTTAACAATTATGATGTTTTCTAAGTAGGTTATGTAATTTACTCATATCATCCGAATTAATGGCTCCCACTACTAAATTTGGCAGTGATAACTTACTAATTATGACTTTTAAGTTGTCCGATCGATCCTATAGTATTTAAAACAAAGCATTAGAAAATAAATAGCATACCTCATTTCGTTCATTTTGTTCGAAAGTCGCTATCTTATGTTTAGTTTACCGAAACTTCTCCAATAATTGTACCCTCGACTATTTCTTTCCCGTCCTGGAGTAATCTTCGAATGCCGTAAATATAAAACCAGTTATCATCGGATTTATTGTAATATTTTCAGTTACAAGAATGTCAACTTTAGTGCTGAAATAAATACATTAAATAGCATTAATTGTAAATATTCCATTTGATTTAACCAATTCTACATTAGTATCGTTAACTTTAAAAGTAATCTTTGGGCTATTTATTACTGGGTAAAATGTCAATATTCCCAAAATTTGCTTCTGATACCATAATTTTTATTGGTAAAACAAAATCATTAATACTAAAA
The DNA here is from genome assembly GCA_943142095.1 of Ophonus ardosiacus. NCBI lineage: Eukaryota > Metazoa > Arthropoda > Insecta > Coleoptera > Carabidae > Ophonus > Ophonus ardosiacus. The sequence continues at coordinate 14,674,836 of OW964839.1, forward strand.
ATTTAATTTCCTTTTCCTACATGAAACATTACTTGCCCCGAAAAACATTTTATTGCATATTCTGTCTAAATTAAATTTAAATATGATTTCTGAGCATATTCCTAAATTACTTCACTCTTGGTAGGTATCTAAATATTCTATAGCTAAATATCCATTTACAAATAGATCAGTAAAATATAAAACATTGAATGATACTTCCCTTTTATATCATTTGTCGACCATCCAACATCTAGAGTGTGACCAAAACATTGCCCTACTTTACACCTTTGGATTTCAATTGATGGTGATTTGGAAAGAATCTACTGGTTGTTCATAAACGCCTGCCTTGGTGCTGTTCAGGTAAACCCATGCATTGATTTTCTTTTTAAAATCTCTTCAAATTTCCTTGTATGTGTAACACTTTCACCATCACTATCCCAATGATCAGAACTACTACCACCCTGTCTAAATCTTTTTGACATTTTATTTTAATAGAGTTAAACCCGAATTCTTTATCCCACTTCTGAACTATTAGGACTACTAGGAAAATAAGAAAAATCAAGTATGAAACTAAACACTCCCTTTATTCTGAATACCGTTCCTCTTGTCGCATATCAAATACAACTAACTCCCAAATTATTATTTCCAACCTTTATAAACAATGTATTACGTATACACATACAAATTAATCAACTACAGTAAATCCTTGCGTAACATATCATTGTAAAGCTAAAAAAAATCTGTATTTAAAAATGCCGTAGCTTAATATGACCTCCATATGAAAAATAAAAGTTGCTATGAGTAACTCGTAAATGGTTAGATATAAAAAAAATTTGAGTACTTCTGCAAATTCACCATACAAAAGTGCCTTAAGAAAGTGCAAACCAGAATCTCGTATTATTTCATATAACAAAGTTATAAGCAAAAAAAGAAAATCGCGAAATTTACATTTTCACCTGTATCTAGTGACCTATGCATTTTTTCGCAAACAAAACACCATTAAAATAGCCTCCTAATGGGGCAACTTTTGTCTAATTTAACCAACCTCGTAGCTCTTACGGTTCTCGAGATACCAATGCATTCGTACCTTAAATGGGACACTCTGTATTGCCACACTTCCATTTTTGCAGTACTGTTCTCTATTTGAGTGATGCATCTGACAAGCAAAGATTACAGTTGCTACAAAATAGGGCTATGAGGATTTTATTAGGTTGCAATCGATTTACAAGTATAACATTGATGTTAAAAAAATTAAATTGGTTACCAATAACTACTTTTTTAAAAATGAAAGCTCTTATTTTTATACATAAAATAAATGTAGGCTTAGTGCCAGATTGTTATATAGACGTGTTGATAAAATTTAAAAATATACATGGATACAATACTAGAAATGCTAATAACTTTATACTAGAGCATAAAAACTACAAAAGGGGACAGAACTCAATATTCTTCAAAGCTGTGATAGAGTACAACGCTATACCAAATGTTATGAAAACCTATAATATTAAAAAGTTTGTAAAACAAATAAAGTTATATTTATTGTAAAACTATGTAACTGTATTATTTATATACTATATTGTATCTTTTTGTACCTTAAAATGATTTGTTTATATATTTTTATTGTTATTTATATGTATGTATATAGCGTATAGCTAAATAAATACTATTATTATTATAAATTATTTTTAATATTAGCAATTACTAAATGACATTTAAAAGTTAAGATTTTTTTCTTATGGTCTGTTTTATTCTAAAAACATCTTGAATGCTTGTCAGTAGGAGACATGAATTAAGAAAACAGATATTATTTTCTCATTCATAATTTTATATTTTTATTTGTATTTTTTATAAAACTATATAAATATGTATTACACACAGGTTAGCGATCCAGCGTATAATATTTAACATCCTTGCCTGTAACAGTTTTAAGTGTGTGTAAATTCTATTACGCTGTGCGCATGCACATACCTATGTGCCAGCTACGTTTCCACAAACATAGTTTTTAGTCTTTGCCACTGAACTTTTGTTTTTGTCTTTGTCAGAAAAATTTGACCGTTTCCATCTCTTAACATAAGCATAAGTGACAGAGAATGTTTGTTCACATTTAAATTCTATACAATGAAATCCTCAGTTCCACAATGTAACAATTATTCAAGTGAGAATATATCGTTACATTATTTTCCTAAAGATTTAAAGATGCGACAAGCATGGATTCATGTATTAAAAATAGGGAAAAAGGTTACAAAGTATATGAATGTATTTGTATGAACAATTAATCTTCATTACAATAATATTCTATCGTACTATATAACATTACTTATAAATTAATACCTGATTTTACATAAATGTTTATTCTCCACTTAAACTTATTTACATAGTAAATTTCCATCAAGTCGTCGAAATTATAATTAAATTTAAAACAGCAATGTTAAAATTAATTAAAACTATTTAAAATAATGCTCATTTATTAAAAATAAATAAATTTACTGTGGAAATAAATCTCAGAGAAGAATTTGTTTATAAAACCGGACCTAAAACTTCTAACAAATTAAATGTAAATAGTATACATTGTTCTTCCAAGCTGCTTGAATTTTAATTAGCACATTCAATATTAACTGTAGTGAAAAAAATACCTATTATACCACTACTTGTCATCATATCAAAAACTTTATCTTGAAGTTCAGATAATTCTTGTTTGGATGGAGAATTTGATTTCTTTTTCACTTCGGGGTGGCAATATTCGGAGACTTGCAAATAATTTCTTGCAATTCTTCATGCTTACAAACATATTTGTGTCTTTACGAATTATTATCAACAACATTAAACTTTTAAATGCAATGTAAATTAAATAACTACGAATCACTCATGAAAAATGTTAATCTATAATAAAAATACAAATTATTATTTTAAGTTGCATTCTCTTAATGGATATATAGTAAATATTACTGTAATTACATTCTAATTAGTTTACCTATTACCTATTGGCATAAATTAATGTAGCGACAATTTATGTTTGCATGAACCACTTAGACCAGCTCTGCAAGAACAGGTAGCACGCCATTCGCTAACATTTTTTTTTAATTTAATATTATTATGTGGTGCACTCTTTCAATTAGAAGTTTGAAGACACAATCCTAACAATTCCTTCTCGTCGGTATCTTTCTTCCATCCACATAACATAATATGTCCCGCTATAAAATATTAATAACATCATATTTACAGGTTATACTTTGTGTACCACATATATTTACCTTTAAATACAGCGTCTCCTTCTACAGTCGGCCGTATTTTTCCATTTAAATATGAAAAAATATCTGCTAATGATATTTCCATATCAGAAAATTTTAATAATCACAGATATTTACAAAAAAATACAAAAATAACACTTAACAACACGATACGTTCGTTCATTACACTGGTTATCTGAAGTTTGTTTTCCCCATTACGGTAAACGATTTTGCTGCCATCTACATTTAGATTTTTTCGCGGATAAAATGGTTTAAATGAATTTGGGAATAATATGTGCATGAATTATATTGATAATTATTAATATAATTACGTTCTAATTTAATTAATTTGTTTAAATACAAAATAAAATGAAAATAGTATATAAAAATGTCGAGGTGAACGAACCATCGCTGCATCTTGATCAGTGAACTCTATTCTACGTACATGGAATGGAAACGTGTATACCTATAGCTTTGTAAGGGGCTGGTCATGCGAACTGTCAGAAATTCCACTAGTTTCACGCATGCGCAGAGCACAGCTCATGATTTTCCAGAGGTTTTAATATATTTCGGAATGTGTACTTTTACTAATTATTCACTGAACAGTGGTTATGAAAACATCGTTCTTTGAACAGTTTGGTTGTACTTTGCGTTCGTTTTAATTTTTTTGGAAAAATCTACTCGTACTGCGGGTTGCGTACAAATTTGAAGTACCACGCCAGCAACGTTCGTTTCCGTTCCATAGTAGTATAGAGTTCACTGATCTTGATACATGGTTCTGTTTACAAACATCTCGCCATTTTGTATCTTGTCTTGTACGATATTGTTTTCATTCTGTAGTGTGTTTTTCTGATTTTTTCCTGGTGTTTCCTTTTATTTTTTTCTCCTGTTTCTTGTTTGTTTATTCTTGAAATAAATAAAATAATCAGTCTTTAAAAACTACTTTCATTTCATATCATTATCACCTACTCCCTATTTTTCCTTTTATTTCTTTTTGATTTTCCTGACTTCCATAGGCGTAATCCGGGGGCGGCAAGGGGTGGCAGTTGCCACCCCAGAATTGTCGAGCCCAGTATTTTGCCACCCCAGAATTTTTAAGTAAAAGTCTCAATAATTTACGAATACCTAATTGAAAAATACAAGTCTACAACAGGGATTTTTTTTTAAACTTTATCAATTCTCTCATTAATCACGCATAGTATAGCTCAGAAAGGTAGCATGTGTTTTGAAAACTTGTAAATTATAAACTTAGATAGAAATATTGGATTAGTAGACTTTATGTAATGAAATAAGGAACATTAAAAGCGTGAAGAGCGAGAATGAGCGATGTAGACGTCCGGAAGTGGTAACTCTGTAATACACAGACTGCACTGCACAGCCAGATTTGGCAACAAGGGCGACCGCGCAGGCGCGCAGGCCTCACTGTTGTAGTCTTTTGACTTTACAACTGGAAGCAAGACTGTTGGTGTTCTCTTTAATTTCACTCTTCTCCTTAGTAGATGTATTACATTACTGCAGTATGACGTGTACGTGCTAACGTACATATTGTTTTAGATTTTTTATAAGTTTATTTATATCATCACATAGACGATAATAGGTGACAAGTGATTAAGTGATGTGAATTTAATTAGACCTACACTATTACATTTCAAGTGAACCGTCGTATGATTGCATGGACTGTGACATGGTAAGTTCATTTCAGTTATTTCATAGTTTTAACTTATTGATCCGTTTCTGGAGTTTTAAATAACCATTTTCAGAAGAATTACCCATTTAATTCAATCATCCGTTTCAAAATGGCGTCCATTGTGTTCTAGTAGCATTTTGCTTTTATTTATGTTCTTTTTTCAGGCTCGGAATAACAAAAAAGGACAGAGTTCGTTGCTGTCCTACTTTAGCTCAGGCCCAGCAAACAAAAAGAAACGGTTAGAAGATGAACTGCCAGAAGGAGTTGCTTTGGAACATGAACGCAAACCAGAAATAGAAGATGTGTTAGACTCGTCATCCGCTCAGTCAACCACAACTACAAAGGATAATACTCCTGCACATGAAGCGCAGAGGCCCTGCTGTTCTTCTAGTCCAACTGACCAATTAACAACTGGTCTAATTAATAAACGTGATCCTGCTCATGGTCCAGGTCTGGCTAAGGCGTTTTTTAGGGAAGGCTCATTTCAACCACGAGATTTAAATTTCCCTAAAACGGATGGTAGGAAATTTAGGCCAGATTGGTATAAAATGTTTTCTTGGCTGGAATACAGTCCTCTAACCGATAAAGCATTCTGTTTTGTCTGCCGTTCGTTTTACAACCCGGAAGAAAAAAACAGTGCAGAAGATGTATTTACACTCAATGGGTTTTCCAAATGGAAGAAAGCTGTAAAAGTATTTGAGAATCATGAGAAGAGTAACTCACATCGAAGTAGTAACACTAAACTCAACTCTCTAAAAGAAGCTGACAAAAGTGGCACTGTTATTGAAAAAGTAAATCAAAAGTATTCAGAAGAAGTACAAGAAAACAGATTGTACTTAGAAGCTTTGTGTGAATCGTTGATATTTTGTGGCAGGCAATCTATTGCTCTAAGAGGGCATGATGAATCTACAGATTCAAAGAACAGAGGAAACTTTTTGGAGCTGATGAAGCTTCGTTCCAAGGATAATAGTTTAATACAAAAATTGTACATAGAGCATCGCAAAAATTTTCAGTATACTTCAGCGACTTTCCAGAATGAGCTATTGTCCATTATTGGGGAACAAATTAAGTTGCACATTGCCAAAGAAGTTAAAGAGGCAAACGTTTTTGCCATTATAGCTGATGAGACTCAAGACATAGCAAAGCAAGAACAAGTAACTATTGCCTTGAGGCATGTTAATGATAAGTTAGAAGTTTATGAGTCATTTGTAGGGTTTTACCGTGCTAAAAAAACTGACGGCGAAACACTGGCAAATGTACTTAAGAATGTTTTGATTTCACTGGTCTTGAACATTAAACATCTGCGTGCTCAGTGCTATGATGGGGCCTCAAACATGAGAGGCCCATACAAAGGAGTGGCAGCTATAATTATGCAAGAAGCCCCAATGGCAATGTACATTCACTGCAATGCACATATATTGAACTTGTGTATTGTAAGCTGTTGCACAAGCGTGACTTCAATAAGAAACACATTCTTTGTACTTCAAAGTCTTTACAACTTCATTCAGAAATCAACTAAACGACATGCTGTTTTTGAAAACATTCAAAAAAGTGTAAAAAGCTTTATTGGTGGAACAGCAACATTGAAGTCTTTGAGTGATACCAGATGGGCTTGTCGTGTCGAAGCAGTGCGTTCTTTATTAGATAATTTTGATACCACTCTTACGACTCTAGGAGAGATTTCTGAGATAGACCATGACAGTGGTGGACAAGCCAATGCTTTGTTGAAAAATATGGAGGACTTTAACTTTGTATTTGACCTGCTATTACTCAGGAGAGTTCTAGCACAATGTGACATACTGTCTAAGACCCTTCAGTCAAGCAGTGTGACCTACGAAGTTGTGAAATCTGTAAAAAACAGCACACTTGAAGTATTGAAATCCTTCAGAACAGATGAATTTTTCACAAAGTTGTTCAATCACTGCACAGAAATCGTTGACAAGTGCGGGTTTAGAGCCGCCGAGCTACCAAGAAAGGGAAAAATTCCCTCAAAAATTGGGGGAGGGAGTAAAGCTCCATTTGAGTCTGTAGAGCAATACTACAAAGTTTCAATCCTCTGGCCAGTTATTGATATCCTAAACGAGGAGATAGAATCCAAGCTTCAAGAAAACAACCTAGATGTACTTAACCACTTAAGCAAGGTTCTAGGTGGAACTGATGTGGACACAGCCAGTGTTCAGTATGTGTGTAAATATTACAATTTAGATAATGAACTTCTTCTGTCTGAACTGAGATGTTTTTACAAAATGGAAGAATCAAGAAACAGAACTATTCAAGAAAAAGCTGACGTTTTTGTACATAAATCTTTGAAAAGTGTGTTCCCTATTTTTTGAACTTTTTCGTTTGTTTTTTACGATTCCAATGAACTCGGCATCCTGTGAGAGGTCTTTTTCGTGCTTACGGCGGTTAAAAACGTACACCAGAAACACGATTGGCCAGGAGAGGTTGTCCTCGTTAGCTCTTTTGGCTATTGAAAGGAGTGTTGAAGTAAACATTTCCAAAGTTATTGATGATTTTAATTCAAGCCAGAAGAGAAGACTTCATTTTATGTAAAAATAACTTGTGTATGATGACGTTAAGTAAAAGTAAAAGTTTTTTTTATATCATGTTTACTTGATTTTTCCTTTTATCATAAACAAATGGGCTGAGCACGCATAAATTAAAATTAGGCACACTTTTGAGTTGTGTATGATCGATAATTACTTTAGATGTGAATTAGTTAATAACTCAAGTCATTAAAAATTATTGTTTTATGGTAAATTGTTAGCAATTAAATTGTTGTAAAAATAGTCTGAAAATGCTTCAGAAACTAACAAATTTAAAGCGTTTTTAAAAATTTTCCGGGAGTGGCAAGAGTGGGACGAATCAATAATGTCACCTTCATTAGAAGGCAATGATTCGCAGTCTATTTTAGCATCAAGACCAATTTCATCGGCAACATCAACCAGCTTGAAACCTGTTCTAAAGAGGAAAAGGGGAGAAGATGCTATGGAGAAGATTGCTGCCGCAATAACTGCTCCAATAATAGTGGAAAATGCCACTTCCGACACATGGGCAGTGTCGGATGGAGCGAAAGACTTCTGTAAATTTATAGGCAGTAGATTAAATTCATTACCTATGGTAAAACGGCGTCAGAGCTGGGCAGTAGCTAAACTACATTTTCTCGTAGCTGTAGCTAAGCTATTTTAAAAAAATTGTAGCTGTAGCTTAGCTACATTTTTCTCTGAAGTAGCTGTAAAATGTAGCTTTTTTAACTAAGCTACGTTAAGTAGCTTTTTTACCTAAGCTACGTTAAGTAGCTTTTTTCAGTACCTATTCGCTACTTTTTCTGTATTAAAGCTACTTTTTTGTATTAAGCTAGTTTAACGTGCGTGTTACAACCTGCAAAAATACGCGTAAAGCGTTGAATGGAGAGCGCACGCAGTTTAGTTTAATTCAGTTTAATCGTAGCACTAGCAGGCAGTAGCAGCATATACAAAATGAGTGATAGTGAATTTAAGGTAATAAGGTATCTATATGTTTTATTAACATTAAATTTAATTTATTTCTATTTGCAAATGAATAGGAAGGCGAACCGTACGAAAATTCCGACGAAGATTCAGATTACTTACCTTCACCTTCTCAACCTACACGAAAAAAATTTGGGAGTATTGCTGATTTTTTAATAAGAGAAAGACCTTCTTCATCTTGCAGTTCAACTTCTTTTGAAAAGTCACAATCTGATAATACAGCCTCGATTTCAGAATTATGGTAAGTTTTTTACAGCCGTTCGACAAGGCAGTTTTCGGTACACAATTTCACTAAAAATTTTGCTATAAATTATATTTTAAATATTGTTTCATCATAGCACACATAATCATTGCCTAATTTTACATTTAAAAATGTGTTTGCAACGGTACATAATTTAAACAATTTCGATTAAAATTAATTCGTATGTTCGTTATATTCTAGTAATGATGCTGAGACTGGGCCCTCACCTGAGATTGAGAATAAAAAAAAATCAAAGATAGTATTTTGTTTGACGGGAAGTTTTTCACTGTCATGAAAGTAAGTGGCAAAAATTTAGAATCTGAATGTCAACTTTGTCTACCTAAAAAAAGTAATTATAAAAGGACCAGTTAACAGCACATTTAATTTTTTAAAGCACTTAAAAGTTAAACATCCCGACTATGTAAAAATGTACGAAAATTACAAACAAGAAAAAAAACAGTTTAAATTTAAATCTTCTAACAAAGATACTACTATGCGAGTAAAACAATCTACTCTTGATAGAAATCAAAAACAAAAGAAGAATAATAAATTAAATCAACAAATTTTTCACGATAATCTTCTAACATTTTTTACTGGTATTATGATTCCTTTGTCTATAATAGAAAGAGATTCATTCATCAATTTGTTTTCCTTTGCAAATGTAAATATTATGTCCAGGAGGTCTTTTGTTCGCAAAATAGAATCAGAATTTGAAACGAAAAAACAGTTACTAATAATTAAAATCAATTCTGCGAAGTATGTTTGCCTTACTGCTGATATCTGGTCCGCAAAAAGGAGAAGTTTTTTTGGGGTAACCGTCCATTGGTTAGATGAAAATAGCAACAGATTTTCAGCGACCTTAGCATGTCGAAGATTTGCAGGCACGCATTCTTATGACCAAATTGCGAATATATTAGAAGATATTAATTTTTCGTATAATATATCCAATAATAAAATTACTGGTACGGTTACTGACAATGACAGTAACTTTATTAAGGCTTTTAAGGAGTATGGTATCCGGATAATGACATATGACGAAGATGAGCATGAAGATGATGAAGACATAAATTTTGTTTCTTTTCGATAAAAATATTATTTTATCGAAACATGTGAGATGTGCATGTCATACCATTAATTTAGTAGCAACAACGGATGTTAATAATTGTATGAAAAAACATCAGAATTTAAAAACGAGAAACGAAAAAGTAATGCATAAATTCAGCATTTTGTGGGGTAAAGCCAGTCGCCCAAAAAGTGCTGATATAATTGAACGCGTCTTAGCACACACTTTTAAGTTATCCGTCAATTACGAGATGGAATTCATATTACGATTCGATTTCTCAAATTATTCAAGAAAAGTAAACTGAGTACTCTTTGCAGTGAATTGCAAATAAAAGAAATATTTACTGAAGCAGATATAAATTATCTAGAGGAATACTCTTTATCATGAAACCTTTAAGTGAATCAATAGTTTTTTTACAAGTAGATAAAAATACGTACTACGGCTACTTGTTGCCTACTATAGTCTCATTATTATTTAAATTATAAAAATTAAAAACTGACGAAAACGTACTAAAAACCAACACAAAATTATTAATAGACGCAATAATACAGGGAATTATGAAGAGATTTTCATATTTGTTTATGAAAGATGAAGATGCAATTTTATCTGCAGTGACTATACCAAGCATAAAAGTTAGATGGCTAAAATCATTTAACGAATTTACACTTACACAAATTACTGAGAAATAAATTATCGAAATGATGATTACTCAACTGAAAATGATTAAACCTATTAGTACAGGAGAAGTAGAATTAGAAAAGAATATTGCAGAAGAAACAGATATAAGTTTAAAGGAAACACACTCATTTTTTGAATTCGATGAAATACCTAATGTTTCGTCTAAAAAAAGAGAAGCTTTAGAGGATGAAGAGGATTGAAATAGAAGTATTAAAATACATACAGGATACAAGGATTAAAATGACAGTATTAGATGATTATCCAGTAATTAAGGAACTATTTTTCATCTGCTCCAGTCGAAAGGCTATTTTCTCACGCTACACATATTAATTCTCCAAAAAGAAATTCATTAAGCGATGAACTTTTTGAAAAATTAGTTTTGTTAAAAGCAAACAAAATTGTAAGTACTTAAATACGACTAATTATAAACACTTTATTTTTTATTTATTGCATAGTATGTACTAATTTTGTTTAATAATAAATAAATAAATAAACAGTCGGTATTTCTCTTTACTTGTCCCTAAATTTGCTGAAAACAAATAATAGCTTTAAAAAGTAGCAGTAAATCGCAGCTACAGCTAGTAGCTATAGCTCAGCTACTTTCATTTTAAAATAGCTGTAGCTGTAGTTAAGCTATTTTTTTTATCAATGTAGCTGTAGCTATAGCTCAGCTACATTTTATGAGTAGCTTGCCCAGCTCTGAACGGCGTAAAGCCGAAATGTCAATAATGACACTTTTAAATGATATAGAAAATTACCTATACAGTTCTAAATTTGTTAATATAAATATAAAAGTAAATAGATTAAATGCTTTAAAAACTTTTTAAATCATTTCGTGTTGCCATGGTACGGCTCCAGCTGGACTGTTCAAATAATCTTTTAATAATGTTCGATTTTGCTCAGCTGTTCTGCTTGCGTTTCTAGATCCTAACCTTCATCTTGACCCCATTTGCCCGGTATTATAATTCCATCACTGTTATACCGATCAGTATAATTTGTTGGACAGTATTTATTACCTACAACTGAAGTGCACTTCATAAAATTATGCAGACAAACTGATGCTTTAACTATTGAATCTACTGTTTCGGGATAGGCGTTTATGGTTCGGTGAAAAACTCTGAATCGTGCTACCAAAATGCCGAAAATATATTCGATACATCGGCGAGCTCTAGACAATCTGTAATTAAAAATTCTTTTGTCATCTGTTAAGTTTGAACCTCCAAACGACGAAGCAAATTTCTATGTAATGGGAATGCCTCATCACCAACGAAATAGTATGACATAGTTATATTAGTATTCTTAATGTATGTAAATCTAATTCCCTTAAAAAAATTTTCTCCCAAAACTGGATTCTCGAAGAACACCACCATCACTCTATGAACCGTAAGCTCCTATGTCCACATAGGTAAATTAATAATTAGCATCACAAATTGCAAAAAGCACGATGCTAAAAGATTTTTTTCTACTCCCATGCGTGAAGTGAGTACTTCACGTATCAATTTTTATGTGTAAAGTTTGAGTTTTTGCACACGGTGCGTGAAGTAACATTTCACGCACCGTTCATTATTTTAAATATTATAAACTGAACTGTATTTTAATAAGAACAAAGCTGTTAAACACCCGTAACGTTGGTAACCATGGTTACACAAGTCGATAATACAGAGGCTTTACGTTTAAAGAATGACAATGTAAAAAAAAGTATAGTATGTAACACGTGTGTGAAGCCTATTTTACATTCGGGTGGTTTGCAACACTCGCCTCCACCCTCATGTAAAAATGTCAGCTTCACACACTTGCCACATAATATACTATTGTAGTTGTAATATTTAGATCCACTATGTTTCGGTGTTTGAATCACTACACGTTTTCCATCGATAGAACCCACGCAGAGGGGTAAATTCCACAAGTTTTCATTTCTAGTGAAATTTTTTCCCGTTCTATTTCATTTGGAAATTTTAAATATTTTGGAGACAACGCTGACCATAATACTTCGCATGTTTCCTTTATAATTTTACAAGCTGACGCTTTCCCAATTCTAAATGCGTAAGCAATTGATGCTAGCGAATCACCAGTTGCTAGAAATCTACAAGAAAATCTTTATTAAACGATGCGCTTTATTGTACTTGGAATATTACCGTAGAGTTATAGCCAGTCTAGCTCCAGGTGTAATTGGTTTTCTAAATTTGTTTTGTTTCCTAATTTTTTCCATCACTAAATTTAATAAAAAATCAAATTGAGCAACAGTGAGCCTTGTATAATTAAAAAAAAAATCCTCATACTGTCACATTTCATTTATTAAATTATCCCAATCTCCTTGTTCAATTCTTTTTTGATTAATTGGATGAACCCACCACCGATGAACTGTTATATTCTTACCCTCCTATTACTAGAACAGACACATGTATGAACTTTCATATTCGCGGAATTCGCTTTTCACAAACATGTTATTTTCTAATTGTCACGTAGTCCAGTGGTATGATCCTGGGAACCGCTGATCTTGCACTCGAAAAAGGTATAAATTATGGAAGCCACTGCTGAGCAGGGTCAGTCAGTTCAACTCAGTTCAGTCCGATCAATTCTTATTCAGTTCACATAGATCTCCACGTCTTTTCTTCGATCGTAAACTAGTATTTTATAACTTAATCAATAGCTTGTAACTTTAATAATAATATTAAATAAATAACTAATTAACCTACGATACGTGCTCGGCTGAGCCGTTTATTAGGAAACCTAACCCTCTACCACAGCCCACAGATCGCTCAATGGTGTCAGAATCCTGATAAGTTCTGCGAGCTTGCCCATCACAAAGGTAGGACAAGACGAACTTAATACATAATTAAACAAATCATAACATAAATTAAATGGTGTCCGCGTAGTGGAATTCCTCAAACACGTAATCGTTTAAATAAATATATTATAAAGTACTAAATAAAGTGAAAGTGATCAGCGAAATTCATCAATTGGCGTCTACGTGCGTAAAGTCCGAGATAACGCCACAACGTAGAGTTCATCGTCGACGGTCCATACAGCTCCCAGGTTCGCCATCGCTGCCCTGAATCCAGCTTGTTCGCCGCCTTCACCGACTCAGCGCTAGCTCGTTGTCCGCTGCCGCATCGTCGCCAACTCACTCATCGCTTGCCGCTTCATCGCCAACCCAGTTCACTACTCGAATCAACATCCCTAATGTTCCTAACTCAGTTATTTATGTAAGTCTAATTTATTTATTCACATTGTTGTAACACCATAACAAATTTATTTCAAATTTCCAAATTAAATTTATTTAATAATAATTATAAACCAAAATGGCTAACCCAAATCAAACAACATCCGCCGCTTCTGGTTCAAACCAAATACAAACCTATGTTAAGTTAGAAATTGCCGAAAAATGTCTTATTAAATTTGATGGTGACAGATCTACCATAAAAGAATTCATAGGCAATGCCGAAATTGCTATAAAATTAGTAAAACCTGAAGACAGATTTATTTTAACCGAAATTATAAAGACTAGAATAACAGGTAGAGCTAAATAACTTAGTCAAAATAGGGAATTTGATAATTGTAAAGCACTTAAGCAACATTTAGAGAACACTTATTCCGAAAAACGATCAGAAAGACAGTGGGAATTTGAACTTCATTCATGTAAACAAGGGAAAACGAAAATGTTAGAGAATATTCAAACAGAGTAGAAAATTGTATGCTTAAATTAATAAGCACTTTAGATCCTACACTAACAGACGAAGAATATAATGCATGCGAAAAATTAATTAGAAAAAAAGCTTTAAATGTTTACTTCACTGGCCTCAATGATTCTGTTATATTAATGGTAAAAGCCCAAAAACCAACATATTTGGAAGACGCGATAGACCTAGCATTAGCCGAAGTAAGAGAAATTATTAGTAGAAATGAAACACAGAAATACTATCAAGTTAACAATTCAAATAGCTCAAATACAATAAAAAAATGTTATAATTGTCATAAACCAGGACATTTGGCAACTAATTGCAGATTGTTATATAAACCAAATTTCAATCAAAATCGTGTCAAAATTAAACAAGAACCGATAAATCATGTCAGTCAACAACCGTCAAAATTCCAAAAAACATGTAAATATAGTAAAAAAAACCTGGTCACTTAATAAATGAGTGTAGAAAACTCCAATTCAAAAATAACCAAAATATGCAATCTAATCAGTCTAATCAAAATTTACATTCTAATACAAATCAAAATCAAAATTCGAATCATTTAAACTCGCCGAGTACCTCGGGTGCGAACGCGTCCCGAAGGTCAGTTCAAGACAAGCGTTCACAATAAAGAATAAAATTATATATACTGTCGATTCTAGTATCACAAATATACAATCACTATTAATATTTCAGAATGTTTATCAAAATCTACAAAATTTTTAATCGACACGGGCGCAGATATTAACTTAATTAAAATAAAATGTTTAAAAGGAGAATTAGAGCTAGATGAAAGTAAAAGGCATATCAGGTAGTTTCTCCTCTCCAACTCTAGGCTTTCGTTTTATAACTATTCCAAATGGCAGTGATTCAAAATTACATAAATTTCATATAGTAGATGATAATCTTCCAATCCAACAGGACGGATTATTAGGAAATGATGCATTTACTGAATTAAATGCAAAAATATGTTATGAAAGTAAGAAACTCATTTTATCTCAAGTTAAATATGATATTCACAATAATTATAATGTCATTGTCCCTCAACGGGCTGAAGTTTTTGTGCAAGTACCAATATCTAATTCATCCAATGTCACAGAAGGCATTTTAGAACGTAAAGAATTAGATTCAGGCATTTTTCTTACTAAAAGTTTTGTTAAAGTTAAAAATTCATACGCGATCAGTTCGATTATCAATAAAACAGAGCATCCAAAAATTATTAGCATAGAGCCACAGAATTTAGAAATTATAAATAATTCAGAGCATTTATATAATTCAGAGCATTCGTGTACAGAGCATCCAGATATTTCAGAGCATTCAGATAATTCAGAGCATTCAGATATTTCAGAGCATTCGTGTACAGAGCATTCAGCTATTTCAGAGCATTCGTGTACAGAGCATTCAGATAATTCAGAACATTCGTGTACAGAGCATTCAGATATTTCAGAGCATTCGTGTACAGAGCATCCAGATATTTCAGAGCATTCGTGTACAGAGCATTCAGATATTTCAGAGCATTCGTGTACAGAGCATTCAGATAATTCAGAGCATTCGTGTACAGAGCATCCTTCAGAGCATTCATGTAAAGTGCATTTTTCAGAACATTCATGTAAAACAGAACATATTTTAGAAGATTTACGTAATTTGTATAATTCAGAGCATTCATGTAATAAAAGATAGACTTCAATATTAGAAATTTGTAAAGAATATAATGACACAGTAGGCAGTTACCAAAGAAATATTGGTAACAATTTATTGGCATCAATGAGTCAACCAATGATCAGCCGCAGTATTAAAGAGGTAGCCTGTGCACTTAATAGACACTGCCTAAACACGGATAAAATTTCCAAGAAATGAAACTAAAAACCAAAATTTAAAAACGAAGTATGAGTACATACATAAAATAATTGTATGTTACATAATTATTGTTATTAGGTTCCGCGTGATGCATCGTATGCCACATATTATTGGAATCGTGGATGGTACACATGTTGCAATTCACAAACCAACAGAAAATGAGCATGCATATGTAAATAGAAAAGGATACCATAGTATAAATGTGCAAATTGTAATATAAATAAATATTGCTTTTTCATATATTAGTAAGTATATTATTTTTCAGATATGTGATCCACATTTAAAAATACTAACGACCGAATTCACCATTCTTTGATTCTGAATCAATCCAATTCACCATTAAAAATCAAGTTAATCTACTAATCAAAATCAATGATCAACCGATTCATCATATTCCATGAATCAAGCTTTGATCAAATCATTGCATCCTAATTTTCACATTTATAGCTATGTCAAGATTCTGGCCGTTATACTCATTTGTAACTTTCCATCATGCTTGTTCTTTATCTCTATTTAAAACCTCATTGGTTTTATTATTTTCAAATATACTTTTATTTCTTTCATTTTCACCATATTTAAAAACTCTCCTTTATTGGAATCTGTAAATTTCTACCTATATAAAAATATAATATTATTATAGGAAAATTATAAAATATATTTTACAAATAAATTACAAACTTACACATTAATACTTTTTAACGGAAAGTACGATTACTACGAATAAAATTATAAGACAGTTACATTAACTGTCAAAAACCAAAACAAATCTGTGAATCTGTTGATCATGTTTACTTGATACAGAAATGAAGTTGGTGATTTATAACAAACGTTGATTTACAATTCAGCTTGATTCCTTAATCAGTTGACCATTTAATTAACGGAATAATGGTGAATTCGGCTGGAAGTATTCTTGCTCGCTATCCGAGATCTACACATGATTCTTTCGTGTGGCGAAATAACATCGTTGGAAGACGACTGAAGGTAAACTATGAAAATGGAGATCATGAGTCCAGTGGTGGTAGTACGCCAAATAGTATTCTACTCATGACGTCACATTATCGCTTCAAAGCGACAAATCGGCAGCATGCCGCTATGAAGCGACGCTTTCCCCTTGCCTCACACGCCCCGGTAGAATCGCTTCGAAACGTAAAAACGGAGCAGTCGCTTTACACTAGTTGTCTCACTCCAACTAACGCAGTTAGACATTTGTATCTTTATTGTTGACAAGATTATAGCCAAAGGAAGAACTGTCATTTTCTGCAGTGAATAATAAATACATTGGCAATTAACTTAAATTTTATAAGTTATAAAAATTAAACTATATAAGGTATGTACCATGTACGCACTAAAGTTGTATACATTGTATTGTAATATTGAATTCTATAAATGTATAAATTTCAGATGAGGGTTAATACTGATCACTGGCAATATTTATTAGAATATGCTGAAGAAAATCCAGCAATAATCACGAACAGAGTATGTGGCATAGACGGAAAAAATGATCTTAAAAAATTATGGAATGAATTATCGGTAGGCTTGAACAGTTTAGGTTATGGAGAGAAGACTGTGGAAGAATGGAAAAAGGTAATTTATATTTTGTAAACATGTTGAAATAATAAGTATTTTTCGCCTTTTATTATTGTTATAGACATTAACGGATTGGAAGAGTAAAACAAAATTAAAGGCTAGCAAAATTAATTCACAACGTCAAATGACCGGAGGAGGACCTTCCTCTCAACTCAGTTTGACATCTTTAGAAGAGAAATTATTGTCTTTAATGGGCAAAACGGCTGTTGAAGGAGACATTAATATAATTGAAATAGGACTGCCAAAAACTGTTATCAGTGAAACGGAAGCAACAAACAATGACATACTTGTAATACAAGATTTAGTAACCGAATCGGAAATAGTTACTATCGAGAATGTAATGCCAGCAGCATCAGCATCCAAAACACCAACCACAACTACTCCAATAAAACGAAAACGCAGCGAAAAGTCTGATATAAAAGATGAACTATATCAAATGAATAATTCTATTTTACATATTTTAAATAAAATTAACGAAAACATACACAAAATAAATGTTAACTTCGAGCAACTTATTAAAGTATTAGAAAAGAAGAACGAGTAAAAAATGTTGTTTTAAGTTTCATCTGCGTTTTTGTTTCTACAGAGAATTTATTTTAAAATGCAACATTATGGTTGATCACTTCCATGGTTACTCACTTATCAAAAAATGACAGCAATGTAATATTTGTCCATTTTAAATTGCAACATTATAAATAGTATTGCAGCACAGGAGATACGTCCAGAACACATCACAAATGGTGTCAATTCCTATTACGACCGACTAGAATATTGCCTCATTGTGAATGGGGATATTTTTTAACAATTATTACATGAAAGATGAATTTTTGTAAGCTAAAGTTTGTTAAGATGTGCAACATTCATATTTTGATTTCATTGTTAATCGTATGTAGGCTAATTTATTGGAAATTTGTTTTGATAATACAAAATTACAAATTTTGTATGTTGCATTTTAAAATGAACATTTTTTGACAATAGTGAGTAACCATGGAAGTGATTGACTATATGTTGCATGTTACAATAAATTCCCTGTATATACCAATTATAGTTGTAGGAATTTTTAATTAGAATTATTGTTTATTATTTGTTTAAGAAAATGTTGTTTTCGTTTTCATAATTTTATATGAAACTGTACTCGCAAATATAAGACTGAATATATTTTATTTTATATTTATTATAGTTAATTTTGTACTCAAAATACAAATGTTTAAGATGTACAATGTAATTATATAACAGAATTCAGTTTTGAAAATATCTCTCAATTAATTGATCCCTGTAATTGCGTTGAAATATGTTTGGTTCATTATTCCTAGCATTATTTTCACAGTTTTCATCAACTTGAGGCAAAATATCAAATTCTAATCTAGCATTAACACACATATTGTGTAGAACTGCACACGCTATAATAATAAAGCCAGCTTTTTCGGGTGTATATCTGAGAACTCTTTCTCCCATTATACAACGAAATCTTGTTTTGAGCACACCATTACAACGTTCAACACAATTTCTGGCAGCAGAATGTCTTGCGTTGTACCGTTCTTGAGCACTTCCTTCTGCAGCGTTTAAAACAGGGGTCATTAGCCAAGGTTCCAGAGGATATCCAGAGTCCCCCAGCAGCCAAGTATTTCTTTCGCCGTTTTGGAAACATTGTTCGAGTTCTTGACGAATATTTGAACGTCTCCAGATATATGAATCATGAGATGCTCCCGCGTATCGAGCATTTATATTTAAGATTTTTAAATCATAGTCACAAATCTAGAAAACAAGATTAAGCAATAAAAAAAATAATGAATAATTCTGTCGAAAGTTTACTATTTGAACATTCTTCGAATGGTAGCCTTTCCTATTTAAGTAGTTGTGCTCTTCTTCACTTGGTGTTAATATTGAGACATGGGTGCAATCGATGCATCCAATGACTCCGGGAAATCTTGTCTTCTCCATAAACTTAATTTTTATTCTTTGTTTCTCATTAACTGTTGCCGGAAATTTAATAAACTCTTCTGCCAAGTGTTCTATAATTAACTGACTAATTTCTTTTACGTATACACTGACTGAACGCTGACAAACTGACAATAAATACTGCTGTCCTACATGTCTTTGATATGCCCCAGTAGCATAGAAATTTAATGCACATAATATTTTTAACACAGGACTTACAGCATTTGGATGATTTGAATTTCGCATGTAAGGAATTAATCTATTGCAAATAAAATTAACCATATCTTTAGTGAGACGAAATGTATTTATAAAAAGTGTATCATTTAAACTAAAAGGGTCACTCGTATCTCTTAAAATTCGTCTTTCAATATTCTGCCTATGAATTACATTCTCTCTGTGTTGTTCCAGTATATTATGAACATAATAAATTTGTACAGGCAGCATTTTAAAGCAACAAAAATTAAATAACTAATCTGTCAAATGTAAAACGTCAAAGTAACACTATATGTTTTCATGTACAATAGTATACATAACATGATATTTTCAGATCGAACAGTACAATCTACGAAAATACCCGAAGTCAGTTTCTATTGTAGAATACTATAGCGTATGCTCCGAATTTTGCGACCGATAGAAACTATTTCGCTTGTATTCTATCGTAGAATGCTATTCGGCGTACTGCCACCACAGGATAATAAGGCTCGTGCAGCTACGTCATCAACATGGCGGCCAACAACTGTTTGGAAGGTAAACATCTAGATATCAGCATATGATTTAACGTTGGTTGAAGCAGGTTATCGAGTATTTTTATCTTTTATGCAATTTGAAATGGAAGTTTAGTTATTTTTATGATGTCTTCACATAGTGATTATTTATATAGCATAGATGAGAGTGTAAAGGCTAGATATTTGGAGAAAATATTACTAATTAATAATATAGACCCGTTTGTCATCGATATCGAATAAGAAAATTTTTACAACAGACATTAAAAAATAACTTATATAGACATTTATAATTATTTGATTTAAAAAAAAGTGCCTACACTCAAACAGAATTTCGAGCATATTATTATTACATGCTTACAAGTTCTACAAATGTGGATAGGTTAAAAATAATCAAACAAAAGTTAAAGAAAATATGATTCAACTTTTTTAAATAATTATATATAAAAATTATTCCATTGTAGGGGTTACATTCTCAAAGATTGAATTACAGCCCACTACAAGCGAGATTTGTAGCCAAACAAGAAGGAGAAATCTTATGTTCCCATTGCAAATGTGTAGCTGTATTAGGAGAAACTTGCAGTCATGTTACAACTTTAATGTTCTACATGGATGATATTGTCCGAAATGTAGAACCTGTCACTGTAACCGGAGAAAATTCATATTAGCTACCACATCTTCATAAAAAAAAAAACTATGGCTGCAGCTGAAGGAATGGATTTTTCTACCTATAAATCCAAACATGAAGTTTTACACAAAATACAGACAATTGCATTACCTGAGGAAAGTAGAACATATTCGGATTTTAAAAATGAAGAAATGATGCAGTTTTTACAGACGCTATATGACAATAAAGTAGATGCATCAATTTTGTCTGTAACAGCACCATTTTATATGGAAAATGCAGAAAATATTCCTCGAAATATTCAGAATAAACATCTGGAATTAGATTTTTTTAAACAATATCATTTAACTGGAACAAGAGACGATCTTCTTCAAAACGCGTCTAAAATACAAATATGTTTAACAAAGGTAAGAAATTTATAACTGCATTGTACTGAATTTTACTACATTAAATTTATTTCTTTAGGAGGACTGTGAATTTGTGGAGCAAACTACAAGAGAAGAGGCTAGTAACAAGTTCTGGTTTAAATGTAGAAAAGGTAGAATAACTGCTTCTATTTTAAAAAATGCATGCAGAACAAGTTTGGAGAAACCCTATTTATTTATGTATTTAACACAATCCTATTCGATGACATGTATTAAATTATCTATATTGTGTATTTTTATAACCTTCCTTAGTAGATACTTACCTGAAATATGGACAATAAAAGACAATATCGCATGAAATATTACAAACTGTAATTTGCGCCTGTCTACCAAGTGCGTACCAAACAGCCATGTTGTGACGTAAGCTGCACGAACCTTATAGGTATTGTATATATTTGCATGTTCAAGGTTATTGTTATAAAAATAATAATGTAATAATGCAGGTGATTCGGGTTATCCTTGTTTGCCATAGCTAATGGTACCTTTGGCACAACCTGCAAATCACAGGGAAATAAGATTCAACAGAAGATTTAAGCAAGTTAGGAGTACCGTAGAAAGATGCATAGTAGTTTTGAAAGGAAGATTTAGATGCCTTCTAAAAGATAGAACATTACATTATCAACCTCAAAAAGAAATGGATGCTGAACTGCAAGAACTTCCAGATAATATACAAGCAGATGCAATGTACAGGCAATTGGGACAATCTGCACGTAATCAGTACATTCAACAAAATTTCTAATTATATTGTAATCATGAATTGTTCGGGAATAAATATATGTACTTGCAATTTTTTTATTTATTTCAATAAAAAAACCTGTATAAAATATGACATTATTTTTTATGGGGTTTGTCCTTCCAGTGCCCTGGCTATTCTCTCTAATAAATTATTTGTTTCCTGCTTCTGTCTTAAAAGAGCATTATTTTGCTTTATAATGGCATACACTTTATTGTTTAGCTTCGTTACTTCGCCCGTTAACATCTCTAAGTTTTCATTTGTTTCGCCTGACAATGATTTTAAATCTAGAGCAGCCTTTGTTGCACCATTTTGTCGAGATGTTCCTATAAAAAAAAAAAAAAAAAACTATTATCAACATATCACCTTGTTTACAGTAAGTATTATATAATTTCCATTTACGGTCAAAATTATTAATTCCTAGCGTTATCTATTAATACATTAACAGAATTTGTATGATAAATAGTAACATGCTTTGAATATGTCATGAAAAACATTTTCCTAACAAATAGAGGTTTCAAAATATGAACAAATTTATTTAACGTAATACATACTACGAGGTGTCGATGCAGTTTCTTCTGTAACTGTGTCATCTGCTAGGCCATCAGTCTCCAAAATCTGCAACATTTATAAATCAATATACACCTCATTAATTCATTTTTATTACAACTTACCGGTGACTGGGTACAACTACCAGAATCTGTTCTCATTCGGACTGTTGCTTCTTCTAAATCCGCACACTGAATCTACTTAATTTTTTTTAACACGTTAAGCGCCAACAATGTTAATTTCAAATCTTGTTTGAGAACCCATGTGGATTGCCGATGAGCCACACATTTTGATTCTTGGTGGACCGCGTGGTCCGTAATTGACCCATAGCTTATGCTATTTTATATTGGTTTTATAAATACTAGTCCAGCAGAAATATACAATATTTTATTATATTCGGTCCCACGGTAAAACAAGCTTCAATTTAAAAAAAAGCGGGACCCTGTACAACAATTTTTAAAAAAGTTATTCACATTTTTGTTCGTTGTGTATTATTTTTGCTTTTGAAGGTTTCTTCTTCAATATCCATTTAATACCAAGTAATAAAAAATGTGAAATATTACTACAAAAAACTGATATTCACTGGTGCGTTTTAGTAATAACTTACGAAGTGTACAGGCGGGCATGGAGCAAAGTAAAAGTGTGGGCCATTCGCACACCACGTGGCGCTTAACGTGTTAAACAAGCCCAGAAGGTCCGGTAGCACAAGCAGAGGAAAATCTGCTTGGAGAGACTTTTCCCTTCATTGCAGCAGTTCCAGAGGGGCCAGTATCAAGTAACACATGGCTTTCATCTGTTTCTGGTCTTTGTTCCTCGCTCTCTAAATTCACCCCTTCTGAATCTTCAATACCAAAAACTGATTCCTCTGACATGATTTTGATGACGCGATCATCAAAATCAGTCAATTCATGTCCGTCATAGGTCCACCTCCCGTCTTAATTCTGCTAGCTCTCATAGCCATTTCCGCCGCACTTTAACTTTTATGTCCGTCCAAGTCTACATATAAAACAGTGTTGTTTGAGAGTCGCATACGACATTTTTTGAAAACGTTGTGGAACCTCTGGCAGGTATAAAAATCCTTGCACCCTGTCGAAGAAAAGGTTCATGTCTTGAGTTGTACCAATGTACACACATTACTAAAATCATCAGCAAGTTTTATGTACAAAACTGTATTAATCAATAATATCATCATTAATAAATCACGAGTTTCAAAGGCTCGAAAAGAAGCAGTGGGTTTCATTGTTTCTCCCTCACGTCGTCCTCCTTGTGAGTGTGTAAGTGCATCATCATTTTTGGTCCTTCGACCCGAATTTGTTTCAACGGCAAATCCGAAAGCAATCAACCATCATCTCCCACGGGTGCGTCTTCAAGGAACGCCGCCTTCAAGCAACGCCGTCTTCAAGCAATTCCGTTATCATCAAGGTTAGTGATTCGCCATTAATTCATATTTTATACATAATTATCCAACATCGGTGAATTAAATATTCGTTATAAACATTTTAAAAATATTCTAACCGAATTCGAACAAATACAAGATAAAATTGAAATTGTAGATCCAGACAAAAAACACACAACACGTAGCATATCGCGAAGAAATAGAAAATGAATATTTTAAATTAGTAGCGGCCATAGAAACTAAATTATCGCAATCAAATCGAGTTGGCAGTGTAAATGGTCAGAGCAGTAACTCGGATAGTACATCAAATACACACAGTAATATCAGCATTCACCTTCCAATGATAAATTTACCGGATTTCACAGGTCAATATGATCAGTGGACAAGTTTTATTGAAACATTTGATTCCTTAATACACAAAAACGGAAAACTATCAGAAATCCAAAAATTCCATTATCTACGTTCATGTTTAAAAGGTGAAGCAGCCAGTGCAATGCAATCATTAAATCCGTCTCAGTCAAATTATGAAATAGCAAGAAAATCATTGAAGTCACGTTACGAAAATAAAAGATTGATTGTAAAAACTCATTTAACTGCCCTATTTGCTATTCAACCAGTTTCTAAAAATTCAAACGTGTCTACATCTCATTCTGATGACACAAACGAGGTCCCCTCAATAACTTCTCATTCATGCAAAACAATATCAATTACATCTCAAGTTCTATTATCTACAGCAGTAGTTCATGTTTTTAATATCAATGGTCAGTCTCATGATTGCCGAGTACTTTTAGATTCGGGATCGCAGTCAAATATCATTTCCCAAAATATGAGCAAAACATTAAATCTACCAACAAAAAATATAACTCTTTCAATATCAGGAATCAATAACGCTAGCACACATGTCAATCGATCTATGGAAGTAAAAATCGCGAATCAATAAACTGCTTAATATTACCGACTGTCACGGAATGATGAGTTTTAGTAGAGACACACTTAAAATTCCAAAGAATATCGAATTAGCGGATAATAATTTCAATACCACTTTACCCATTGAAATGCTGTTAGGCGCGGAATATTTCTGGGAACTTTTATGCATTGGGCAGATAAAACTGGGAAACAACAAACCATTTTCACAAAAGACGGTGTTAGGATGGATTATTGGCGGCACAGTACCAATAAACCAAGCACACGGGAAAGTACAATCTTGTTTAGAAATAGAGTCAGACAGTTTCCATGCTCAGTTGGAAAAATTCTGGGAAATGGAGAATTGCTTGGCAAACAAAACGAAATATTTATCCAAGGTTGAACAAGACTGCGAAAATCATTTTCTACTAAGTCATAAAAGGGATACCGACGGTCGGTTTATAACAAAATTACCCTTCAACGACAACATCTGCAGGTTAGGGTCTTCTAGGGAAAGTGCTCTTAGGCGGTTTATGACCCTAGAAAATAAACTAACGAAAAATCCTTCACTAAAACATGAATATAGCAATTTTATAAACAAATACGTACAGCTGGGCCATATGCAAGAAATTACAGATACCGACAAAGATACAAACAAAGTAGAGTATTATTTGCCACACCGCGCTGTAATAAATTCGGTCAGTACAACGACCAAGTTGCGCGTCGTTTTCGATGCATCTCGACTGGACTGAGCTTAAATGATACTCTGTTAGTTGGTCTCAAAATTCAGAAGGATTTATTCGATATTATTCTCAATTTTCGGATTCATAAAATAACATTATCTGCCGATATATGTAAAATGTATAGGCAAATTTGATGATGAATGATCAGGGATATCTACCAATATTTTGGCGTGAAGACCCTCAACAAGATATTAGAACAAATCAATTAAAAACAGTGACATATGGTACATCGTCTGCACCATATGTTGCTGTAAGGTGTTTGCAGCAATTAGCGATAGAAGAAGAGTTAAATTCTTCGACAATTTGTGAAATTATTAAAAACGATTATTACGTAGACGACCTATTAACTGGAGCAAATGATATAACAAGTGCATGCCACATACAGGACGAGTTAGCAAGGATTCTAGGTAAAGGTTGTTTTCAATTACATAAATGGGCGTCAAATATGCCCGAGTTAATATCATACAATCTAAATGGATCTAATCATAATATCTCATTAGTTGAGAATACCGAAACAAAAACATTAGGGTTAATTTGGGATTTTAGAAAAGACGTTTTTAAATTTACTGTTCAAGAAATTCATTTGCCAAGTAAAATAACAAAACGAGTAATTCTTAGCATAACATCACAACTTTTCGATCCGCTAGGGTTAATAGGACTAATCTTGATAACCAATTCTCCTACAAAAATTATGGATTTTAAAGCTAGACTGGGGCGAAGCAGTTCCCATGGAAATTCATTCTAAGTTCATCATACGAGCTTGTGTATATCTACGAGTAGTGCAGGGTGACGACATACACATTCAATTAATATGTGCAAAATCGCAAATAGCATGTTATGTCAAAAACAAAATTAAAATTTTGGATATAAAGCTAATTCATCAAAAATCAAATTCACCAAGCTCTGAGTTGGGAAATAACGATGTATTACCGAAAGACATCCACACGGAAGAAGCAGAACGATCTACAGAATCTGAACCCATGCATAACTTTGAAATTTCTAACTATGAAATTAACCATACGACTCTTGATAAAAGTGCTGAAGAAAACATTCAAGACAAACAAAATTTACACATTCCAAGTCCCTTCAAAAGAGTTCTTTTTTGGCCAGAAGAAAGTGCTACCAACGGTAACAATAAAAGAAAAAGAGAAAATATACCAAGTGTCGTTACTAGTGACATAACCACCAGTGTCGGCATTGTCAGCACCATTCGAGGCACCATCAGTGTCACCACCCAGATATTCAGACTAATCTGGCGGGTGTTCCGTAGAGTTTTCGAAGACATAACCACCAGTGTCAGCATTGTAAGCACCAGTGTCACAACCCGGATTTTCAGACAAATCTTGCGGGTGGTCCGTAGGGTTTTCACGACATAACCTCCAGTTTCAGCTTTGTCAGCTCCGGAGTCACAATTCAGATTTTCAGATGAATTTTTCGGGTGGTCCATAGTGTTTTCGACTCCAACTAATTCATCTTCAAAAACAAGTTCGGCTTCATTAATCATGCTCTCAACACTTTCTGCAGTAAGACCATCATCCGTAAAATTTGCTGGAGTAACATCCATAAGATTTTCTCGAGTAGCATCCATGAGATTTAGTGTTTTTAATGTTTCTCCAAACATTAAATAAGCTTTTATCGCTCGTTTCACCGATCCAGTGATCATGGAAAGATTATCTTCAGTCAAAAGTGACGTATTCTCGTAGTTAGTTTTTTTAAAAACCTCTCCGTTCTCCTCATGGTCGCCTGGGAAAAAGTCAGCGACCACTTGAGGATTCCACGGATACATGCCGCATTTTCGAAAACCATTTTGTACAACTGTTGGGGTTACCAGATCTTTTATTGCGGTGTCTAACAAGGGAGAAAAATCACGTTTTCTCGAAGTTTGGTGTTGGTTTTCAGTTCTCCATGAGTTGACTTGTTCCTTCCATCCTGATTTGAGGGTACGGAATACGGCCACATCCATTGGTTGTAGCAAGTGAGTGGCGTTAGGATATAATGCCACTAAAATTATTCCCTTCTTTGGGCACGTTACATTTTCTTTAACCCATGGATAAAACACATTTGCCATATTGCTGTAAAATGTGTCCGATGTCATCCATCCGTTCTCTGAGACACCAATACCTCAATGCTTTGGAACACTAGTAGAAAGTTCTGATGGAATTCTTTTATAACGAAAATTGATCATAGGTGGTGCCAAAGTACCAGCGGCATTGCCATTTATTAGTAAGACACTCTTTCTCATTGCTGTTCACAGTGGCATATACAGTTTTTTCACCTCTTTGTTGCCTTTGGGATTAAGAAAAAACGCCGATTCATCAGCACTAAAGATGCGATTTGGGTCTTGGAGGATGTGGCTATTGTTGGTTTCTTCCAAATGATTTCCAAAAACCAGTTTTGAATTTGAGTTTTACTCACTGATGACCTGCTCATGATGAGGTTTTGACGTTTTTGAAGGAAACTCTCATACCACTTTCGCACGGGAATGTCATTTTTAAACTTTTTGTTCAATTCTAGAGCTAGCTTGGAAACGCTGGCCAAAAAATTATCTTTGGAAATGGGAAATCCAGATTTTGCCATTTGCAGAACTCAGTGGATCAACAGATTTTCTTCTTCATTACTTAACTAATACTATTTACACTTAAACTTAATCCTTACTTATTGAAGAATGAGTTTGGGTTATACACACTGTTAACGGGGTTGAGTGTTACACTCTAATTGTTGTTGATAGGGAGAACGCACAATTGTTTCCCAGATTGTTTCACCAGGCCACTAGCGGTACGCACTGTCACTACGCGCACTACGCCGTCGGCACCAGGATGTAGTTGGTTAATGCGTCCCAGACGCCACTTTAATGGCGGAAGATTTTATTCTCTTAGCACCACCATGGCGCCCACCTCAGCTGTCGAAGATGTCGTGGTCGCCTTCCACTTGGGACGATTCTGTAGTTGCGACAAGTAGTCGGTTGACCACCGTTTCCAATAATGCTGACGCATGTATTCTATATGTTGTATTACGTACCGCGATGGTACAGTAATAAAATGACCTCACCAGGATGAGGCTGCCGGCTTCTCAGGGAGAAAAGGGTGGTTCGAATGAATGGGCGCCACGTGATCGGACAAGCTGCCCTCACCCTCTAGACCACGATAGTGGACAAACAAAAAAGAGAAAATGTTCAACGCAAACAAAAGCCTGCAAAAACGGTTGACATGAAAAAAAAAAAATGGGTACTTCGTATAAATAAAACCAACATATAAATTTAATTAAAATTAGTGTATATTGCCGAAAAGAAAATATGGCCACAGAATTTACAGAACAATAATACAATAATAAATAAAACGCAGGACAACGGATGTTCGCGACGCCAACAAACAACAAAAAAAAAAGAGAGAGAGAGAGGATTATAGGAAGGGGCGAAGACAGGATGGAAGCGCGGACACCGGCGACTATATTTCCCGCAAGCTCACGGACTAAACCCTGGAAACGTTGGGTACTACAAGGGCCCTAACTACCGGATCTGGCCAGTCGGTTCACAAAAAAAAATGGCGGGAGTAATCTCGTAGAACCGTTGTGAAATACGGCGCAGGCGCAAGTGTACAAAAAATAACGGTGAACAGGAAGGGTAATTAAAATAAACTAAGGGCGACAACCCACAAACATCCACGTTCACACATAAGTAAATGAATAAAGAAAAACCCAAAAAAAAGGCTAGCTGAAGGCTGGTTCGCACAAGAACAAATTTTTTGTGCAGCAAAAAAAAAATATAGTCCGAAGACTCTAACAATGAATTAACAGTCCAACGAGAGATGAGCAAACGCAATAAAAAAAATGTTTCTACGAATGCACTTAAAAAAAAAAAAAAAAAAAAAAAAAAAAAAAAAAAAACTCAGTCACACCACTTGTCTCACACACTTAGCTGTTTTCTTTGTCTCTCGCACGTGTCCCGCAGGCGGACTGGTGCAACGCAGAGGACGTGGACAGCGGGGCCAGATGTACAGGTTCTCGGAGCACGAAGTAGGATGGACTCAGGATCACAAGCCGGAAGTCTCAACTCCAGGCGACGTTCGCTCGGTAGCGCGTAAACTCCTCTTAACGAGCTTTCCGGGTGAGAACGAATCCCAAAATCTCACGCGCGAAAAAAAAATCACCGATAAATCTTTATCCCCACAAGGGAATCGAAAAATAAAATCCGATGCGCAAAAATTTATCGCCACGCGACTACAAAAAAAAAACGACCCCCAAAAAAACTATGACTTTCGTTTGCCAAAGTACACCCGTACCTGTCCGTTACCCCTTGCTGGGTTTTGCAATTTTTTTAATTATTCACAAACAAAGTGTATTGCGCATAGAAAGAGATGTGAAAGAAAAGGATAAGAAAAAGATCGGATAACGCGCCAAAATGCATTTAAAACTGAGAGAAGGAAAGAATAACGAAGAATGAAAGATGAAAGATGTTGAAGTAACGAGAGAGGGAGAGAGACGAACGTTGAACGACACGAAAAAGGTCGGAAACATACGACCGCGGCCGAAGAACACGCGCGCACAACACAACACAAATACATGCAGAACGAAAAACGTAAAATTTATTACAGAGAAAAATAAAAAGAGACACGAATAAAAAGTTACTAAAACAATAACAATTGACACTACAGAATAACCTCACATAACAATAAAATGATAACAACAAATACATGAAAGAAATAGATTAAGGATAAGGTATGAAATTAGAAAATAGAATAAATAGACGGTAGGTAGCTAACAGTTTGATTGTAGGTATAAAAAAAGGAACGAAAATTAGAGCAGAATAAGGAAAAGATACACAAAATAACAAAAGACAAATAGGCACGTAACAGTTGCCACCTAGTCAGCCTGCCAACCTTCAAGTCTAGCAGGTTTGGTTCCGGTGGAGCAGTATGTGACTCGCCAATAAGGAAGTGTCCAGGAGTTAATACTGTTAGGTCGTTGGGATCATTGGAGAGGAGAGTTATTGTACGAGAATTAAGGACATGCTAAAAATATATACATCTCCTCATAAGTAAACTGCAAATTGCCAACAACTTTGTAGAAATGGCTTTTTACAGACTTTACACCTGCTTCCCAGATACCTCCGAAATGCGGTGATCTAGGTGGTATAAAATGCCACGTTATATTTAATTTCGCTATTTCTGCTGCTAAATCGGGTGGAAACGATTTTTGAGACAAATAGTTAAAAAAATTTAGTTCACGTTATGAGCCAACAAAATTGGTTGCATTATCGGAATATATATTTGATATCATACCGCGTCTGGAAATAAATCGTTTTAAAGCGTTTAGAAATGATTCTATAGTTAAATTGCCCACAAGTTCTAAGTGAATGGCTTTAGTTGCCTTACAAACAAATAGTGCGATATACGCTTTTACAGTTTTGCTCACTCGTCCGGAAGTAGTTTTTAACACAAATGGACCAGCGTAATCAATTCCACTATTTACAAAAGGTCTAGCAGGTTGCACTCGAACAGATGGTAAATTCCCCATTTGATAATCGTATTGTTTCGGTTTAGTTTTAAAGCATTTTAAGCAATTAAAAATTATGTTTTTACTGTTTGTTGTCCTGCTAATGGCCAATAAACTCGCCTTAGTGAATCAAGTGTTAGTTTTGTTCCAGAATGTAGTAATCTGTCGTGCTCTCTTTTAATTAATAAATTTGTTATATGGTTTTTAGATGGTAATAAAATTGGGTGCTTTTTGCCGTACGCAATAGAAGCATTACAAATGCGACCTCCCACGGAAAAACGGATTCAACGAAAATATTCTGCTTTTTGAATTAACTGTACCGCTTTTCTTTAAATCCTTGATTTCCTGGGCGAATGCATATTTCTGAGAAATTTTGATTATTACCTGATTGCTGTTTTTAATTTCGTCAGCTGTTATTGTACCTACTCGTTTACTTGCTTTATTTCGGCAATTATGAACAAATCGTTTGCAATAAGAAATTACTCTGGAAAGTTTATCGTAGCCCGAAAATTTTGTTAATATATTTATATCGACCGGTTCGCATACTACTAAATTAATTTTACGAAGTTCTGGAATTTCTCTTTGATTTTGTAATCTGGTTTTGGGCCAGTTCTCGGAATTTTCTTTAAGCCAGTTAGGACCAAATCTCCATATATTCGAGATATTTAAAGAATTTGGTGGCATACCGTGAGATATTAGGTCGGCTGAATTGTCTTTTGATATTACATGAGACCAGTCAGATGGATTTGTTAGGGATTGTATTTCTCCCACTCTATTTGCGATAAATGTTTTTAATAAACTAGGTGATGTCTGTATCCATGCAAGCGTTATCGTGGCAGGAATATAGTAAAAAGAAAATAGAAAAGAAAAAAAAAACTTGAAAGAAAACGGAAGCTAGAAAGAAAGAAGAGAGAAAAAAGCAAAAAGCCCCCCAAGAAACGAGCATCAGTTATCATTGACAGACATTCATCATCGGAAGACAGCTCTTCAAATTCGGAAGAGGAAGAACATGAACATAAGAGAGGAAGCAAGTCAAAACCTGTAGTTGGAGATCATGTGATTGTCTTTGAGGTTTGGATCGACTCGGTCCGAAAATAAAAATTGCCGGCCCGATTCGAAGATCGACTCGATAAAAAATTAGCTGGCCCGGCTCGAAAATTGACTCGAAATCGGGTCAAAGGTCGAAATTGGGTGCATCCGACATTCCTAATTTTGATTTTTATGTGAGGCGAAATGTTTAACTTTTTTCGTGCCAAATTTATAAAAAAAAAAAAAACCTCTACATCCTTATAACTTTCGATATTCGTTAAGGGGATCGTCTTCGCTCTCCCAAATGAACGAAAAAACGCTCTAAAACAATGCTAATTATGCAAAATCTGTTACGAATTTGTAATTTATTTTTATCATATTTATTAAAGAAAACTTGATATTATGTCTGTAACTTTTTATTTTTGCAATATCATTGTTCTTATATCTGTGACAAAGCTCTAAAATTGGTGATTTTTGGTTCATTTTAAAGTGAATTTTTCGTGATAAAGAATATTTATTTAAAAATTTTAAAAAGTTACGTACTTAATTTCATGTTTTCTGAGAACGAGTAATTAAATTTTATTATAAATGAATTGCAAATACAGCCATAATAAGTATTGAACTGAAACGTGTTTTGCGTATTTTCAGCGCTACAGAATTTACATGCCCTAGTACAGGCGAGGGTGAGCACGCGGCGGGAGGGTATTTTGTCATCCAATAGAATTTCTCTTGTATTCTGGCGGTTGGTAGATAGAGATATGAAATTTCTAGACAGAAAATTATTGAAAAATGCATATAATTAATATTTTAAAAGTGAAAGCCAACTATTACTTTATTATAAATTTTAAATTTTCTTTGAAATATAATTAAATTAATCTATTAAAGATACAAAAGTCGTTGATCCGACAAGAAAATTTTACAGATAATTCTACACAGATGTGGATGATTAAAAATAGGATAAGTATGGATTAAAGATTAAAGAAATTTCCGAACGATTTGAAATTCCGATAATTGACATAATATGAAATTAACGTAAGTTTAGGCTTTTACCACACCAATTCCAAATACTTGGAATACGGATAATTAGCTCGCAGAGCCACATATTTAACTTTTAGAGGGGATGTATGAAGGGTATATAAGAGAAAACTTTGAATTTTTCTTATTATGTTGTTAAGTGTATACTTACAAATTACATTTGTTAGCGATTGTTGTGTTCAGTTCTTATTAGGTGTAAATATAAATTGTTAAGTGAATACTTACAAGTAACATTTCATGGGAAACTATGAATGAAGCTGCAGAGAGGAAGAGAAAAAACTTGCTGTGGAAGAAGGAAACATAGATGCTGAAGGTTACCCATTAGTGACAGTAGTTGCAGATGGTTCTTGGGCCAAACGTTCATATAAAACGAATTATAACGCATTATCGGGTATAGCATGCATTGTAGGTTATAGAACAAAAAAAATATTATACATTGGCATATGAAATTTGTATTGTTGTATTTGTGACAAAGAAAAAAAATGGATGAACAGCCGACAAAACGCACATATGCTACAAAAATTGATCACAAAGTTCAACAGCTATGGAAGCAGATATCATCGCTCAAGGCTTTCGTAACAGTGTGGAAATGTACGGTTTGAAATATAATATTTTAATCGGCGATAATGACAGTAGTGTTACAGATCGACTTACTAAATGCGCACTTGTAGTCTGGATTTATTAGTACAAAAAATAAACTGCAGTAATCATATATACAGGAATTTTCCTAATAGACTAAAAGAAATTTGTAAAAAACGAAGTAATGAGAAAGGAATTGTACCCATTCAATTGCGTCGTAAATTAGAATCTGAAATCGAAAGATTAACAAAAGCAATTCGATGCGCTGCGAAATACAGAAAATCAGAAATTTTACCTATAGGACAGAAAATAACACATTTGAAAAAAGATATAAATAATGCACCGTATCACGTATTCGGCTCACACACAAAATGTTCAGAATATTTTTGTACGGCAAAAGATAATCAAGGAGAAAACATTGTTGATGAGTTGAAATTAAGGGGGATATGGCATGATATTCAGTATGCTATTCGTTTAATTTTACTTCAAGCCAACAGCCTAATATACAACGTAAATAACAATATGGTAGAATGTTACAATTCTGTGATAATAAAATATATATCTGGAAAAAGAATAAATTACACTGCAAGGGGATCCTATGAACACAGATGTAATTTAGCCGTGATGAATTACAATAAGAGTAAAAATTTTCACGCGGATACCCATAAATCATTGTATAAACGGAGCCCAGGTTCCCATACGAAAAAATACATTGAAAGAAAATTAACAGAACAAAAAAATATTCGTCGTCGCCGGTTAAACTATGTAAGAACTAAAAAAAGGAGAATATGTGTATCCTCCGACGAACACTATGGGCTACAAGAAAATCCGGATATGGATACTACAATGTACGAAGCAAAGAAAAATGATTTCCTGAAAAAACTGACTTTAAATAAAGAAGAAAGGACAGGACTAGAAATAAATACAAAAGAACAATCAAAATGCAGAACATCAAATTTATGGAAAGAAAGATACAAAAGGATGACTGCTTCTAATTTTGGCAAAATTTGCAAAATGAGAGAAAAAGCTTCGTGTATTGTAACTGTGAAAAATATTTTATATTCTTTTTAAAGGTAATGCACCGACAAATTGGGGCACAACGAAGGCATGCACCGCAATGAAACAATTAGAAGAAATGCTTGATGTAAATATTGAAAATGCAGGGTTAATTATTGATGAAGAATATCCTTTTCTTGGAGCTAGCCCAGATGGTATTATTGACGAAAATGGCATTGTACAAATTAAATGCCCGTACAACGCATGTAAATATAAACCAGAGGAAGCTATAAAGAAAAAAATTATAAAATTTGCTACATTTACAGACGATGACCAATTTATGTTAAAAAGGTCAGATCCTTATTTTTATCAAGTACAAGGTCAGCTCCGTATCGCTGGTCGAAGTTATTGCATTTTTGCAGTTTGGACACCATTAGGAATTGTTTACGAAAAAATTTTGTATGATTCCCAATTTTGGCATGAGAAAATGGAAAAAAAATTAGAATATTTTTATATGAAATGCATATTACCAGAATTAATTGATCCTCGATTTATCCGAAATTTACCGCTACGGGATCCAAAAGAAAGTTAAATTTACATATGTACATATATATACAGGGTGTAACAACATGATATGTCACAAATACGTGGACGTGTTTTACTAACAAAAACAAGAAAAAAAGTCATTTAAACTTTTGCCCAACCTTGATTCGTTTTCAAGTTACAAGTTGTTAAATTTTTTTGAAGAATTTGTTCATCGATGTTTGGTTCACCAGGTTGCGGCCTCTCAACAGGCCCCTTGCGAATTCCTCTTTCCCTTAAACGCATGTCAACTGCCTGAAATATTCTTCGATCAGGAAGTCTCCTCTCGGGAAAGTTTTCTGCGTACAATCGTCTTGCTTCATCAGCATTACCCCAAGCCGCACCATACATTAAATGTATATCTGTATACTCTTCATTAGTAAATGTAACAGGCGCCATTATTGGAAAATAACTTTTTAAGTTAACAAAATAAGTATCAAGCTTAAGCAAACTGACACTTGTCTAACAACTTGGATTTTGTTTTCACGGCCTACCGGATTCAAATGCATTGTAGCGCGCGAGAACACAATCCGCTTTTATCGAAAAATTTTAACACCCTATAACTTGAAAACGAATCAAGGTAGGGCAAAAGTTCAAAGGACTTTTTTTCTTGTTTTTGTTACTAAAACACGTCCACGTATTTGTGACATATCATGTTGTTACACCCTGTATATATAATTTTATGTAGTTCATATAAAACTTCCTAGATTTATTTTCATAAATTTCATTTGTATGTACACTTTTGTATTTATATCATTGTTAATTATATTATATATTTAGCATTTCTCATTATTATTTTTCCTTTGCTATTTTATTGCAGAGAACAAATAATTTACATGTGTGTGTGTGTAGGTATGTATATGTGTCATGAAAAGTTAAAGAAATTTAAAAAAATCTCACAATTATCTTCTTTTGTATGTGTATACAGGTGTCCTTCCGTCATATTCCATAAATTGATCAACCAGTATATTAATTATTTATTTAGCTTATTTATTGATATAACGATTTGCGTCGCTGAAAATAGTATTTACTATATGAAACTGGTTACTGATAACGAATATAGATCCTTGGTATTATTTCTGGTTTCTGAAATTAATTTAATTAAATTAATACCAACTTTGAAATTACTCAAACAAAATATAACATACTTTATTTTTTAATCATCTTGTTATATCAATAAATATTGCCTGGCCCTTTATTAAAAGGATAAAAAGTTAATTATGTATATAGATTTTAAAATTTTCACATAGTTTGTTATTCAATTATATAAATTTTAAAAATTTCACATAATTTCTTATTCATATTTCAATATTTTTAAATTTTCTTATTAGATAGAGTAAAAAATCATTATGTTCTAATCCTTGTACGGACGAAAGAAACAGAATATTTTCTTTTAGAATTTTGTGGGCAAGCGTACAGTTATTTAAAAGAAATAAAATAACTATTTCCGTACATTTATTTCACTGGCCAATTGCAGTAGGTATAAAAAGGATAGAGATATTGTAGTACACTAGTAAGAAAGAGAAAGTACATTTGAACATTCCCCTTACCCCAACCACACTTCATGTCAACAGATCTAGGTAAAGATGTTCAATGCTGTACGGACGATCCCCTTAACATAAGTTGTTAAAAAAGACACTTCTAGTGTAAGTTTGTTATAAAAATTACAGACTTACGAATATTTAACACTTTGTTCCTCAAAGGCGCTCGAAAATTGAAACTGTTTCACAAATCTTATACAAAAAGATATCATTTACATAAGGATTTTTTTATCTAACTTTATTTCTACTCAAAAATAAAACAAGAAATCGTTATAGTAGAAATAAAAATCACATTTATTAAAGTATACGATTAGTAACAATAGCAATGATAACAACATGACAAAAGCATTATTATGCTTTAATGAATAACCTTGAATTTTTGAAGTAAAATAACATTTTTATTAATAAGATGTGAAGTATGTTGTTATTAAATCATTTTGATCCTTTTTAACTTCATTCATTTTCATTAAAATATTAAGGAAACTGTGCATTTGATTGAACTATAAGCTAGAATTTTCGGGTCGGGCCAAAATCAAAAGTCTGACTAGCCTCAACTTTTGCAAATGATTAGCCCGATTCGGCTCGATAAAAATATATCTTCGGCCCGGCTCGATGATCGACTCGAAATCGAGGCGGGCTTCGGGCCGGACCGGGCCAAAGCTTGAGATCGAGTGCATTCCTAATTGGGCCAATTGAACTCCAATTAAAATTACCTAAGAAATTTTAAACAAAAATATTCTATTCAAAGCTTGAGATCGAGTGCATCCCTAATTGGGCCAATTGAACTCTAATTAAAGTTACCTAAGAAATTTTAAACAAAAATATTCTATATCTTTTTATTTTGTTCTCTCAACCTGTTGATATAGTAATTATAGATACAGACAGCAATTTCATTTGAAAATTATTATTTATCAAATTTATATCGATCTAAAGGCTTACATTTTCTTAAAGTGTCAGCCACTGGTACATTTACTTTAAATTGCACTCCTTGATGCCAGTAATCGCCAACTTGTATTTTTGATATATTAACAGTTTTCGCAGTTTGAAGTAATGTTCGAGGATCTTGAGGCAATATATTAGGAATACGTTCATTTCAAATTTTAAATAATTCTCTAAGTTGTATGACTAATATTAAAAGAATTAGCCCAAACCTTTTACTCCAAGTCTAACATTAGCATTTTTAATTGTATCGTCGACTTCAAAATGATCTTCATCTGTGCTATTCTCCAATATGATATTTCAGTTATTTTTTATATGAATATCACTGAGAAGATGGCTTCGGAAATAATAGGTTCTTGTGCAAAATTTTTATTAACTTCATACAGGGTGTATCAAGATAATGGAACAGTGCCGTTTATTCGTGTATGTGAAAAGATACAGAAAAAAGTGATTAGGATATTTTGTAAGGGTTAGAGGGGGACACATTTTAGCATAAACTTTATTATCATAAATCCAGTGGTATTCAAACTATAGGGCAATATTATATTTTTTAAATGGCATTATATACAGTGTGTCCCATTTAGAGGTGCCACCATTGGGATCTCGAGAACTGTAAGAGATACGATGTCGGTTAAATGGAACTTTTTGTGCACCTTTGGGAGGACATCTCAGATGTTCTTTTGTTTTTCTAAAAATTCTCATAGGGCACTAGATAATGACGAAAAACTGAATATTGTTGATTTTTTCTTTTTCAAATAACTTCTAAACTATTAGTAATTGAGAAAAACGTTTCAAATACAAAAGATAGATATTTTTATTAACTAACCAGTGGCGTACGAAATAAATTTTTATATCCGTAAATTTTCGAGATATAACACAAACTTATATTTTTTTAAATGCAACCCATTTTAGTCTCAAAAAAATCATTATTTTTTTCTCTTTTCAACGATGTAAGGGTTATTATGTTTTATATTTGTTTTGTCTTCAAAATTATTATTTTTTCCTTATTTTGTATTAAATTTATAATTATTTTGAAAATATTGGTAGATTTCTATTTAGAAATACTCCATGTATTTAATTAATTTATTCCGTTAGAAAATTTTGCTCAAAATTCGTATCAAACTAATTTTTATATTTTGTATCTGGTCGCCCTTGGCACATTATAGTGTAATTTGTAATTATGAGTCTATAATGAAAATATTAAGTAATAAAGGCATAAAACAAATTATTTCGATCAAATACAATATAATTTATAAAAATAATAATGTTTTTTTGGGAAATAATAAGAAAGTTCAGAAAAATAAAGAGAAAAATTAAATTTTAGGAGCAAAGCAAATATAAAACATAATAACCCTTACATCATTGAAAAGAGAAAAAAATAATGATTTTTTTGAGACTAAAATCAGATATGGGTTCCATTTAAAAAAATATAAGTTTGTGTTATATCTCGAAAATTTACTGATATAAAAATTTATTTCGTACGCCACTGGTTAGCTAATAAAAATATCTATCTTTTATATTTGAAACGTTTTTCTCAATTACTAATAGTTTAGAAGTTATTTGAAAAAGAAAAAATCAACAATATTCAGTTTTTCGTCATTATCTAGTGCCCTATAAGAATTTTTGGAAAAACAAAAACACATCTGAGATGGCCTCCCAAAGGCGCACAAAAAGTTCCATTTAACCGACATCGTATCTCTTATAGTTCTCGAGATCCCAATGGTGGCACCTCTAAATGGTACACACTGTATATTTTATTAACTAATTAAATAGAGAATTTTGTTCTGAATTCAACGATATAATAATATCATACCTTTACATTGCGAAAAATTTGATAAAAATTAATTCAAAGTTAGTGTTTCATTTCTACTGTATCTAAGTAATCTGAGCAAACATTCAATCAATAAAACAAAAAAATTATTTTAAAAGTTGAATTTATTGTCAAAATCGTAGCTTACTTGAACGTAATAAAACTAAAATAAATTTTATATTGTTTTATTGATTGAATGTTTGCTCAGATTACTTAGATAATGTCGAAATGAAATATTAACTTTGAATTAATTTTTATCAAATATTTCGCAATGTAAGGGTATGATATTATTATATCGTTGAATTCAGAACAAAATTCTCTATTTAATGAGTTAATAAAATACATATAATGCCATTTAAGAAAATATAATATTGCCCTATAGTTTGAGTACCACTGGATTTAAGATAATAAAGTTTATGCTAAAATGTGTCCCCCTCTATGCCTTACAAAATATATTAATCACTTTTTTCTGTATCTTTTCACATACACGAATAAAATGCACTGTTCCATTATCTTGAGACACCCTGTATATACAGGGTTAGTTAAAAGTATGGAGACTGCAATTTATTGTCGTTAGTATTCATTTTAGGAAATTATGTTCATCAACATTACCGATATCTGCGATAAAGCAGATTGTGGCACACTCAGAAATGGGTAATATGCCGTGATGATATATATATATTCAATACAAAAGTTTTTTAAGAAATTTTGATCTACTGTAACAAACCACGTTTGCTGAAATATTTCGTTTTAACAAAATTATTTGCAATTTGTGTCAATTTAATGTTATTAACCTTTTTGGCTATGCGCGAGGGTATTACACTTGTTAAATATAATGATGAACAGTCAGCGGTCAGCAAAAACAGTCGACAGTCAACAACAGTCTTCGATTCGATCAACCCGGCTGAAGATGAGACCCTAGATAAGGGATACACTTTGCTAAATATTATTCGTTAATTGTAATATCATATAAATATATTTGTATTTATTTTGTTTATTATTTAACTTGTTTTTATTAATACAAATCTTATTTATTTTTGGTTACTTTTGTGTTTAACTATTTTATAACCTATGACCGCAATTCTGTCTTTTGTATTATTATTAATTAAATTTTTCTAAATTATTACTTATTAATAATTGTGCCACCAACCCAGTGCAGTAATCAGCTTACCCGCTGACGCGACAGCAGGGTAAGTACAACCCTACTTTAATCGTTAACGTCGCTACGTCTGTTGCACCTCAGTTGCGATTGTTACACTACATTTGGGAATACTTGAATTTTTTTTCTTCAATTGTTTTTTGAGTTACGCTTGTCCGTGTAATTTTTTTAAATGGGAACCTATTAATTTTACTCTACCATTCGATAGAGCGTTTTTTCTCTTTACAACAGTTTTTTTTTTTTTTTTTTTCAATTTATTTTAATAACATTTTTACACCACCATAACCCAGCATCATAAGTATTTCAATTCTTTCACGTTCACTTAAACTCGCCATTGCTAATATTAACAGCAATAAATTGCACAAATGTGTTTGGACGTAAACAATAACCACTGATAAAGTTACATCGCTCGAGTTTGTTTATCGCTTCGCTTTTGTCTATCTTAGATGTACTACTATTCGTAAATATTTGAACCGGTGTTTCCTTGTAAAAATATTATTAAAATTGAAAAAAAAAATACTGTTGTAAAGAGAAAAAAACGATCTATCCCATTTAAAAAAATTACGCGGACAAGCGTTACTCAAAAACAATTAAAAAAAAAAATTAAAGTATTCTCAAATGTAAATCAAAATTTCTCAAAAAACTTTTGTATTGAACATAATTTCCTAAAATTAATACTAACGACAATAAATCGCCGTACTGTTAACTAACCCTGTATGTTCTTCGATGTTAATTTCTGATTTGTGTAGAACTCAATCAAATTTATCTGCTTTTTCTTCATTTTCATTGAATTATTTTGTACTGTTCTTCGGAAATTACCGCTTCTCTTGATTTGTCTCTACTTACCATAATTACACGAAACAAACTGTCACCTGCTAACTTTCTAATAACATTTTTGAATGTCAAAATATATTTTTCGTTCTGTTAAACTCTTCATAGATATCAAATTGTTTTAAAAATGTAGCACAGTAACATTTATAAAATCATGATAGATACTATGTATAGCATAAATTTGTTAAGATATTTTTGGGAAAAAGATAAAGCTTTAAATCATGAAGATCATTTTATTTTTTGTCGGTTTTATTAAGTATTTGTTCAAATATTATGCAGATGTCTCTAAAATAGGGGACATGGTTTAAACACAGATTTTTGAAGCTAAAATAAGACGATTTAACTAAAAGTGTACCATTTAGTTCTTCGAAAAAAAAAATTTCTTATAATAATAGAACTCTTTATTCGATTACGATGCAATTTGGTATGACAGTGCCATATAGTTATGTCATCTTTTAATATGTACTTGTTATTATTAGTGATCCAGTAGTATATGAAACTTAGGTGTCCCAACATTGATTAGACCATAACTTATTTAATGGCCACGCCGATAACGTAAAATTATTTTTTTAGTCCCAAAAAATAAGTTTGCGTTGTCATGGTAATTGCCGTTATTTATTTATTTTCATTAACTGTCAGTTATAAAAATCAACCATAATCGTTGAAAATGTTGTCAAAAGACGAACGCATTTACCTAATTCAATGCTATGGCAAAGGTAATAAAGCGATCCGTCGAGTTGTCGAAGAATTTAACAATGATTATGGTTGATTTATATAACTGACAGTTAATGAAAATAAATAAATAACGGCAATTGCCATGAAAACGCAAACTTATTTTTTGGGACTTCAACTAAATGACCAATTTTCGATTTTTAACTGAAACTAAAAGAAAATTTGAAAATGTTAAAACTGAATTAGCCGTTTCGGGACATCCAAAAACTTTTATCAAGAATACATTTTTTGTAAAATAAAAAATAAGAAAGTTTTTCCTCTTTGGAACTCGATCCGTGGACATACGGTATAAAAGGTGTGGATGGAGCGCAAATTTAGAGAATCAGATTCTATAAGAATCTTTATAAAGTAATTAAAATTCATTGGGGTTCACAGCACGTTCTGTCAAAGTATTTTGCTGGTGAAATTTATGAATTTGTTATAAAAAATGAATGTACCTTTTGTAACACAAAGAATCGAATGGTTTGTTTCATTTTATTTCGAAATCCTATTACATAATAATTTAAGAAACATCTAACTTAAGAATGTCGTTTTATAATATTGCTAAAAAATTAAATAATATTTATTACTTTGCCGTATTACCAATGAAGGAAAGGATATTATTATTTATAACTACATATTTGTATTTTTGAACTTTTTTTGTTTTAGCATTATATTTTTTTTTTAAATATTTGTATTTCTTTAATTTTTGTATTTATAAACTTTTTTGAACATATATTTTTTTTAAATTGAAAACATACCAAATTATTATATTGTTCATGAATACCAATCACTTTTGTAAGAATTGTAACATTTCTCACAAAATAAAATTATTATTATAATTAAAAATAGCAATGACCCCTAAAATAAGTGTCGAATACGATACGATCAAAAAAAAGCGTAACAAGTTAATAACAAATTATCAAATTACACATATATTAACGATATAAACCAAATGCATCAAGAGTTTCTAATTCCTTATCAAATATCATGAACGCATATACATAGTCATCACATTCGTTATCATGTTCTGGATTGGATAGTATTATTTTATCATTAGTTAATTCGTTTTTCCTTTTTCTACTTGCACTATAACAGTAATATTCTTCATCTGTGTCACATGTTACAGAGTTATCTATTGGACTCTTACGTCCAATTCTCAAATAGCTTTTATCATAACCAAATATATAACGCCCATATGCAACAAAAACTTTTGACTTGTACATAAATAAAGTTTTCTTGGTTGGACAAATAGTTCCCCCTATCATTTGTTTCTGACTGCCAATTGACTTATCCAATTCTAATTCTTCACATGGGTCGTGAGTGTACCTTATAAATAATTTTATTAACTCATCAATATTATCTGTATCCATTCGATACAAAACATTGCCTGTCACATAAATTGATTGACAATTAATATTCTCTTTACAATCGTCCCAGTTTATTTTCTTTTCGTTTTTCATAATTTTGATATTATACTTACCACTTAGTTTCACTTCTTCCATATTATCTAATTTAAATATTCCTGTATTAATATCCATCCTGAGTAAATTATTTATTTTATTATTTTTAAATTTTATATCGAATCACAATTCTAAAAATTCCCTGAAACAAAACAAACACATTTACAGCACAATAATAAATTATTTTAGTAACAATAGGTACAAATATTTTGAATTATTTAATATATGATAT
This sequence comes from Ophonus ardosiacus, assembly GCA_943142095.1. Lineage (NCBI taxonomy): Eukaryota > Metazoa > Arthropoda > Insecta > Coleoptera > Carabidae > Ophonus > Ophonus ardosiacus. The sequence continues at coordinate 14,718,775 of OW964839.1, forward strand.
TTTACAGACTAACTTTTACTAATAAACTGATATCCGAAAACGCACCGTTTTCGAGCTAAAGGCTAATGCGCGGTTGCAGAAACGTAAATCAACGCCTTGTTCAATCAACGGTTCATCAAAACGAAGAAATGCAACGTAATTTTTTGACAGCAATGATTTAAATGTCATAAGAACAAGTAAACTGATTCGAATTTGTTCGTTTTGATGAACCATTGATTGCATAAGATCAAAAATATTTCATTTGTTTTGTTTTATTTATTATTTTATTTATGTATTAATTTATAAATTGTTCTGTCTTTCATTCGAAATAATATTAATAATAATTGATTGCATAAGGCGTTGATTACCGTTTCTACAACCAGGCATTAGTGATGCAAATACTTGTTTTTTTTGCGGGATAACATTGTTTTAATTTTTTATGACAACATGGAGTATTTTTCAGCAAAATAAAAAATACGTATTTCATATTTTTCAATATAAATAGGGGGACATGGCTTAACCACAGATTCCTGAGGCTAAAATAAGACGATTTAACCAAACTTGCTTCTACTAATTAAAAATTACTTGTTTGACATTTGGATAGACTGCTAGATTAAATTTATTTTAAAAATTTAGCAGTGCAGACACTCAGATTTTATTTTTTTCTGTGTGAACCGTAACAGATTTACAAGTTTACTATTGAATGCATCTTTCTGAAGAAAATAAATTCACGTTTTCGGCATTGCCATTAAAAAGTTACGGTCTAATTTATGTTGGGAGACCTAAGTTTCATACACTAGTGGTTCGCTAATAATAACAAGTATCACCTTAAAAGATGACTTATAACCATATAAACTGGCATACCAAATTTCATCCAAATCGAATAAAGCGTCCGATTATTATAAGAAAAATTAATTTTTTTTCAAAGAACTTTGAAGCAGAATTCTGGCTAAATGGTACACTTTCTGGTAGAAGTAAGTTTGGTTAAATCGTCTTATTTTAGCCTCAGGAATCTGTGGTTAAGCCATGTCCCCCTATTTAAGAGACACCCTGTATATACATACACCGAAATTGCTGTGAGCGAAAACAACTGTCACAACGCGTTGTGGACGGTGCTGACCAAATACCGAAATTCGCGTTTTGGTCGTGTTTTTTAGGAGTTGCCAGTTAAGTTACGTTCCAGCTTGTATTTTCTTGTTTTTTTTTTTTAAATACAAACTGCGACGTAACCTAACTGGCAACTCATAATATTTGTTAGGTTGACCAGATGTTAATCACCGTCCACAACGCGTTGTGCTGTTTTTTTTTGTCGCTCACTAAGCGATTTCGGTGTTTTCCTTTCGCAAAACTTCCCATTTAATTTTAGACAAAAATGTTTCAAATAAATGTTGTAAATTCCACACATTAAATCATTAAATAGCTTTTATTTTACATGTTTAATAAGCTGTAAAATTCAATTTGAGATTAGTGATGGGAGAATCGAGTAATTTTAAGAATCGAATACTCGGTATTCGAATACTTTCAAGAATCGAATACTTTCCGAATACCGAGTACTCGAATGAATTCTTAGAACGAATTGCTTGATAGTTTACTGCGCATTGCATATTATTTTGTTTAAATTTATTTTTCTATTTTATAATAATTATTCAAAGAATAAAAATATAATTTTGTAAACAGTTAAAATTTGTTTTTTTAATTACATAATGTAAGAACGTCCTTACCCTTGACCTTGCATGTAGAATTGAAATTTATTATGCCGCCTCACTCTTAATTCGAAAATAATAAAAGAAAATAAATGTCAAATAATTTTATTTCAAAATTCCTAACCTAGCTAGAGTGAGTGAGAAAACGTCTATATTGCCTGTCACTAATAAATATTGCTCATTTGTAGTGATAGCCATGGAATTTAAACAAAATTACAAAGTAGTGCAATCGTTTGAATTTTCAGAATTTCGATTTTACAGATTACAAAATAAAAATAAATAAAATCTGTGCAGTGATTTAGATGTAGATTGTGAAAACAAAATCGAATTTCTGACAGTTCAGATGATATGCATTGCTTTGTCATTTTGTTTAAATTCAATGGGTATCACTACATATGAGCAATATTTATAAAATTTCAAATTGGATGTTGCAGGCTACTAAACATGGAAAATAAAATAAGATTAGTTATTTAGATGTATAATTTAATTCTCGACAAATTTATTTGAAACATTTTTGCCTTAAATTAAATGGAAAGTTTTACACAAGAAAAAACTGATTTCTTATATTTTGTAATACTTTTATATAGTACATAACAGGAATGTGAATACCTTGTAATTAGAATAGTTAACATATTTTATAATTTATATTCAATGTATTTTATATGCTTAAAACAAAATTGTTCGTGTTCATAAATATTGCGCCACGTTGTAGGTGGCACTCTAGCAGTTTATATATCTTATTTTATTGAAATTTTTCATCAAATTTCGAAATTAAATTAAATTTTGACTATTGTCTACTAAAATGATAAAACACACCCACTTTCAGTTACGAGAATCCGTAATAAAACTTTCTCGACAAGGCAAGGGTTCTCGCGAGATAGCTGGCTTGTTAGAGATTGATAAGAGCAAAGTAAATAGAATAATTACAAATATGAATAGCCAAAACTATCAGCTGACGAACAAAGATGCGACAGACCCCGTAAACCAACAAAGCGAACAGATACAATAATTAAACTAAAAGCTATAGCAGATCCAAGAAAACTACTATGGATATTTCAAAAGAAATTCGAATAGAAAACCAATATCAACCGAAGTAGTGTATCTCGAAGGCCTTAAGATCAAGAACATATTGGACATGTCATTATATAAAAAACTTTTAGTTAGTAGAAGAAATAAAAAAGCGAGACTAAATGTTGTAAAACATATCAACATTGAATTGAAGTTGACTAATAAAAAATATTATTTTCGAATGAATCAAAATTAGATAGTTTTGGAAATGATGGAACGAAGTATTTTCGGTGACCAACAAGTGCAAGATACAATTCTAGATACCAAATCCCTACAGTTAGGCATGACAGAGGAAATGTGATTTTATCTTATGCATGTTCTCAGGACGGTGTAGGTCTATTAGTCCAGATTAAAAGTACCATGGATGCTCTAATGTAAAGAGATATTTTAACATAGCATATGTTACCTTTTTCAACAGGATAACAAATCTAAACATTTTTCAAAAGTAGTAAAGGAGTGAATTATGGAACTATTTGGAAAATGAATAGCAAAATTTACCTGAAAATTCTATTACAAATTTAATTAAATCGACTGTGAGCTACAGTGATTGCTTCAAGAAGAATGTCGACTTTAAAACGGTTTATTCAAATATCAATTTATTGACATGCCTGTATAGTATTTTTCAAGAACTTTCATTTGATATGTCACAAGGGGTATATTGCCATTTAATATTTCAAAGTTGAGAGTGGTGGGGGTGAGATTAGTGAATTAAAAAAACAAATGGCCCTCTAGATGTTAAAACATTTAACGTAAACCGGGTATGTCTATCACAATTCGTTTCAAAGTTATTAAGGGTGGATCGTCTTAAGCGCGCCATCCTGTATATACAGGGTGTCTCTTAAATAGAGGGACATGGCTTAACCACAGATTCCTGAGGCTAAAATAAGACGATTTAACCAAACTTGCTTCTACCGGAAAGTGTACCATTTAGCCAGAATTCACCTTCAAAGTTCTTCGAAAAAAAATTAATTTTGATTATAACAACAGAACGCTTTATACGATTTGGATGAAATTTGGTATGACAGTTCATATGGTTATAGGTCATGTTTTATGGTGATACTTGTTATTATTAGTAAACCACTAGTGTATGAAACGTAGGTGTCCCAACATTAATCAGACCGTAACTTTTTAATGGCAATGCCGAAAACGTGAAATTATTTTTCTTCAGAAAGATACATTCAATAGTATAAACTTTTCTCTCTCTGTGTAATTTGTGATATCTGTTACGGTTCACACAGAAAAAAATAAAATCTGAGTGTCTGCACTGCTAAATTTTTAAAATAAATTTAATCTAGCAGTCTATGCAAATGTCAAACAAGTAATTTTTAATTTTAATTTTTCTAAGAATGTCTGGTGGCAGTGAAACACATGAATCCCTAATACGCTGGTTTTCTTTTGTTGTTATGCGCTGAGAATATACTGTATCTTTTAAATAACCCCACAAAAAGAAGTCCATCGATGTCAAGTCAGGAGAACGTGCTGGACACTTGTATGGACCATTGTTACCAATCCAACGGTAATTGACACATAATCTCTCACCAAACACAATACAAGCTTCAACAGCATTTTTATGACACTCTCCATAAATTAACAATAAATTAAAATAATCTTCATTATTTAAATTTTCCATATTAGCGTTTACTTTTCACGAAAAAGCACAACAATCACTATTACTTATTATAAATAATGATATTTTGACATAACAATAGCAGTTAAATACAAGTTAATTGTTTTGTTATTGATCATGGCCTACTGTTTTGTGTTATGTTAAATAAAATTTATTTAATTTTCAAATGAATTTTTCTCGATAGTTTTGTTATGCAAGAACATAAAATATTTATATGGTTGAATTCAGAAAAAAATACTTTGTCGAATGAGCCTAAAAAATGTATTATATGCAACTTCTATTTGAATGATTTTCTTCTATTCCTAATAATAAAGAAAATAATCGGGGTGTCCCGTATCCGTGAAATACCCTGTAAATATATATAAACAAAAACGAAAAGAACTGTCGAATGACATTTATCATTGCTGTCAACAAAACGACACAATATTGTCTACTTAACTAGAAGTTAAAATTTTAACCAATGATAGAAAAACCGGCCCTTAACTGTCAATTTTACTAGAAAAAACTAATTTTCAAAAGCAGTAGGCGGTATCAATAAACGAAGTTTATGCACTCATAGTGAGTAGCAAATAATAGTTATTTAAGTATTAAGGGCAGTAAGTGCTTTCTATCGGTTTTATTTAATAAAGAAATTGCTTTTCGTTTACCAAATCATACAAATCTATAAAATGCATTTCCTGCTTAATATAAAAGAATCACAGAATCATGCAAATCTCTAAGACAAGATCATGCACAACTATATGCATAAATGCATGCACTGTATAATTCATAAATAGCCATATAATTTCAAACAAATGTTGTAGCTTTAGTCAACAGATGGCACTCATATAAAAAATGAAATAATGAGGTATTGCACGATTTTTTTTCTTTGCATTATTTGATAGAAAACTAAAAAATATTTACCCCGTATTTTTTATTTTTATTCAAATTAATCTCTAAAAAGAGAAAATAATTATTAAAAGTGATATTCTCGGGAAAACAGCAGTTTTGCACCGCTTCTCCCCTTGCCCACTGACGTCAACGGGTACCAACCAATAAGGTAACAGCATGTTCCGTGGCGTTTGTTGTCTTTTTAAAATTCAAACGCGTAGTAAAAATATAGGTTATAGAACCACAAACCCACAAACATTGTAAGTATGGACTGCTCCTAAACATATCGAAGTTTTTAAATTTTATTATATAAAATATGTCGAATACCGTATTAATTAAATTAATTATATATTAGTTACATTTAACCATATTCAGACATTTGTATTATTTTTACCTCCCGCTACCCTTAGTAAGGGAGGTATAGGAATCGTGCTAAAAATCGCCTATCGAGATTTTAGTAAATGTCCATGTTTTAAGGTCCCTAGAATCTAATTTTAACATTTTCACGATTTGTCTGTATGTGTGTGTGTATGTGTATGAATATGAATTTTGTCTTCGCTCTAACTCAAATACTCTTATTCAGAAAATTCTGAAACCTTGTATTTCTACCCTATTCTAATATGTAAAGAAACCATTGGATTTCGGTGTAAATCGGATAAACGGAAATGGCACTTTACTTGAAGCTCATAATAGTTTTTCTTCAAAAAATTCCATTAAATGTCATTTTTCGCATTTTATGTAATTAAGAAAATTAAAGATTATTGAATTTTCTACAGGTATACATTAGTACTTTTTCTATATATTTTACAGATAAATTTTAAAATCATTTTTTTTATATAAATCCTGAAGCCTAAGATAAACACAATTCCTTTATTACACGGTTCATATTTCAAATGAATGTAACTGACAGGTAAACGTCACTGTCAAAAAACTAATCACTTCAAATTAATAATAGTGACATTTTAAAAAGAAAATAGTAAATAAAGCATAGTTATATGCAATGGAACATAAAATAGTTTGCAGCATTAGTAAATACGTAAGTATGTATTTAAATTAATAAAAATTAAATAGCGGGAGGTTTTGTGTTGGTCACATCAGATTTTTTATTTTTAATTGATATGCGTATTTACTCATAAGACGTAGTGATAGATCCAATGATCCAATCATGTAAGATCTATAGCACAATTTGTTTTTCATTGGCTTGTGCCGGATATGTTACAATTTCGACGTTTTGAATGTATAATACTTTAAATTGTTTTTTCTAATGAAAATAAACAAACTTTTATACAAAATGTTATATTATATAAAACTATGAAGTTAAAATATTCGTATTATCGAATAAAATAGACATGTTAATATTTTTTGCAATACCTAATTGTAGGAATATAATTTCTTTTGTATTATAATACGTAAATTGTGTCATTTAAGATCACATATAAGTAAAGAATAAAATTACGTATGAATAGAACAAGGTGTAATAATTACAAAATACATTCATTTCGTAATTAGTTCAGAGTTAGTTCAGATCAGTACTTACGAGGAGTTTAATGAATATTTAAAATAATAATAGACATTGCTCAGAAGACTGCAAATAATATATGTAACTTCAATTCTAAATATTCTCACTTTTCTATACAAAAATCAGTAATAAGCAGTTGTCTTTAGTTCTCATAATTTATATCAATTACTATTTGCTCTTGTATATTTCTTGTTCCATTTGAACATATGACTTGAATACCCTGGTAATCCTTACCAGATGACATTGAAAGTTTAGCCAGACATTTCGGTAAATTATAAAAATAAAATCATGTCTTATCATCCATTTCTGGATGTGGCAATCTGTTCTAATTCACAGATTCCGGTAGTGACATTATCTGTACTGTTGAAAGTGTTTAGCAGTCGACACTTCATGAGCTGTCAAAGTTACTACCATGGACAAAGCGGTTAGCAGTTGGCATTGCAAGTTTAGCCGAAGATTATTATAATATAATCAAATCAATTATAATATAAACTGGTGTCTACTTGATATCTTTTATATTAGGAATTTTATTCTTATGTTTGAACTGTCAGAATTATACTATTGAATTACTTGCATATTCTCTTCCCAATAAAAACCTATTTATAAACCAAGTTAAATTATAATACGAGGAGGGCTGCTGCGAAGATTAGCAGCTTCACGCAGGTGTTATTTTTATTGAATGACAGCTGTCAGCTCGGCAACTACCTAACATTAGGACTTGTACATACCTTTCCTTGTCGAAATTATTTTTTTCAACTTTCAGTTGCGGGAAAAATCCAATTAATGAATTTAAATTCCACAGCAAACTAGTACATCTGAAAATACATTGATTTTATAACTTTAATAGTAAACAGGTTGTTTCGAGAAATGCGGGCCACGGACCAACTATAAACATGGGAAAAGTTTTTCCTTGGGCGTTAATTTTCAAATTATTTTAGAAATAGTTTTAAGAGGCTCCAGTACTCATATAAAACAGAAATTATTGCAAGATTTACTATCTATGCTATGTGATCAATTAGTTCTATCATCGGCTCTATTCAGATAAAGTTCCATTTCATTAATTTATGCGTAATTTAACTAATTTCAATTTAATAATAACTATCAAATTCAAATGAATCCTCACTTAGAACCGATTGCACGCTTCAAAATGACAATTTTATAATGCATTCATGTATCTCCACATTATACATTCAGTTTAAGACAATAATTTGTACTTACATCCAAACTGCTTTAATCACTAAACAATGTAATAACAAAACTATTTTTTCTACAATCTTCCCTTCAACAGCAAGCACAACAACAAACAACATATGAAACAGCACGTCACGTGAGTACCACACGTTAACGAACATAGGCATAGAGCACTGACGCCAAAAAACCCTGCGCAGATGTGCAGTGCTCAGTGTTCTCAACAGCAGAAAAACAATTTTGAAATTTCAGTTTGATATTTTAAAAATGTTATGTAAAATGTAAAACATGTTTGTTTTTGTCATGTCATTTAATAAATAATACAGAGTGATCAAAAAGAAATTCACATGCTTGTAAACGACGTGGGCGGAGACCCAGTAGAACGAACTTGTGAGTACTAAGATGGCTGCTGCTGCTATTGGCACGTAGATGTTAGGAAGATATAGATATTAAATTAAAAAATCTGATGTGACCAACAGCATTACCGTCAATCTATATATAGGGAACTCCAGCTAGGCGCTACACCACCTGGCGGACAATTTGAGAACTATCCAGTACAAGATTGAAAATTGTTATGGTAGAAATTAAATGGCAAAAGACTTACGTCATCAAAAAATATCCCTAAAGTAATGACATCATGTACTACTAAGTTTACATGGGATAGTAATTCATAAGGCGCGAGCAGGCATGTGACTTTGTTGGTCTTTCTTGACAAGCAGATATGGGGACCCGTGACAGAATGACATTTGTAAATTATGTACACGATTACTGTCATTCTGTCACGGGTGCCCATATTTGCTTGTCAAGATTTGCTTATTTGCAGGGCATCTGTTCCTCTCTAAAAATACATAATTTAAAGATTGATACAAAAGAAATATTTGAAAAAAATACCTTTTGAACGGAATTAATTGCCCACAATTCCCCTTCGAAATAGTTCATGACTTTCATGGTTAGTTTCTGAAATTGCTTTTTTAAACTTTATGCATTATTATGGATGTAAACTGACAACCAAGTGACAATAGTGACAGGATGGATATTCGATCAATTTAAAATTTAATGTAAACATTGTCATGCCAACGTATAGAATAAAAATAAACTAGAATTATTTCAAATAATTTCAAATTCCGTAAAAGGAATAGAGCTTGACTTAGAAATACTTGTAAATTTCATTAATATATACTTTTCTTAGGGCCGTTTTCATAATCAGGCTTACTTTAAGACTTTAATTAAAATTACTTTAAGACTTCATCTTTAATTTAAAGTTTTCGGTTTTCATAATCGACATCCATAGTTACTTTAACAAAAGTAAAATTTTAAGTTTTTTTAAATATGTTGGTATACCTGAACGAATAAAAATTCAAAGTTTGACGTTTGACATCTGAAGTACTTAGCTGCATTCTTTTTACCAATATCTCACCTCACTTGTTCTCAAAGTGAGGTGAGATTGAAGTGAGGTGAGCTGAGATAGTTGCTTAGCAAATAGAACGCAATTTAGAGAAAGAACGGAATATCTGTTTATCATATGTTTTATTTATCAGTATCTTGACATTTTCATTTTGTATTTGAATTTATTTTAAATATCTAACAAGGTGGACCTGCTAAGACGATGAAATGTCAAAGAATATATCTGCCTTGTACGAATTTTCATTGCAAATAACATTATAAAACAATTCAATTTATTTATTAAATTTATAATTAAAGAAATACAATTTCACTTATTAATATTAAATCATCAACATTAACACTTTCTTAAATATTCATTTTTAAATAAAAAATAATATTGAAAAAGACCCCCACTCCTCAACTGAGGTGAGACACTCAACAAGCATCACCCCGCTAGGTAGCTCAGTATCGGCAAGGGGGGAGGAATCCGCCTCATCTCAGTTGGGACAAATAGAACCAGGGTTGCCAGAGTAGGCGATTTATCGCCAAATGGGCTATCTTTTTCATAGATTTGCGACATCTTTTTACATTTTGCGACAAGCTACACTTTAGGCTATCTAAAATATAATAATGCGATTTTAGGCTATTTTACGTTTGCGTATATTCTTTAGTAAGAATGTATGAACATTGTTCCTGTTATAGATTGAAGTGATTCACGTAGCCATTGTTTGTTCAAATTTGCCGCCTTTTATTCAGATTTCAGTTTAAAGAAACTGACTAGCTACGCTTGCGCAAGCGCAACCGAAACAGGAAAAGGAAACAGTATCAGTATATCACATAGTACAATCACATTTCACACACGACACACGTTGACAACGACGGGACAACACAGGTTCATGTTTATATGACGACGTATGCTTACAACTACCAGTGTTATTTCATAAATAATGGGTAAATACGGGAGGTATAAGAAAAAATATAAAACATGTTGGGAGCAGGAAGGCTGGGCTCGAGGTAAATAACAACTGAATATGCTAGATTGTTTTTGTAAGGAAGTTGTCTTAGCAACGTTGCTTAAGAATTTTAACTTATAATATCAAATGTAAAACTTGTCTTGTCATATTCAAGTTTTATTTAGTGCTCGTAATTATTATTGGTTAATTGCTATAGCAATGTTGCTAAGGTATAACAACTTTTTTACAAATTAGGGCTGATGATTACTTGTTAATGTTTTCAATCATATTTAGGTTGGTTAAAAGAAGCAAGTGATCAACAACAAAATTCTTATTTAAATGAGGCGTATTGCACGGTGTGCAAAGTTTCTTTGCGAGCACATCGCACGGATCTGTTGAAACACAAAGGTACCAGAAAGCACAAGGTTAATTTTGAGAAAATTGCACCTAGCAGTACTCAGGGAAACTTGAATAAATTTGTCGTTGCTAATATATCTAATGATGAGAAAAAACGTGATATGAAGTTTGCTGCGTATATAGCATGTCATAGTGCTATTAGGAGTATTGACCATTTAAATCAAGTATTGATTGATACCTGTAAAATTGATTGCCAGATGCATCGGACAAAGTGCTCTGGAGTTATTAAAAATGTTATATCGCCTACATTATTCGAGGAACTTTTGGAAGACTTGGGTAATATGCCCTTTTCTTTAATAGTGGACGAATCAACTGACAAATCAACACAAAAATATTTATGTTTGTGTATAAAGTATTTTAGCAATATTGCTAATAAGATTATATCAAATTTTTTATGTATGCTTTACATGGAGAATGGAACAGCTGATCATTTATACAACTGTATAAAGAATTACTGCAATAGTAATAAAATCAATCTCAGTAATTTAATAGGGATTGGTACGGACGGAGCAAATAGTTTGTGCGGAAAAAATCATTCCCTTTTTACTCTTTTAAAAGAAAATACTCAGAATCAGCAATTAATACTGGTGCGTTGTGTTTGCCATTCGTTAAATAATGCCAGTAGTAACGCTGCCGAATGTTTACCTGCAAGTGTCGAATTTCTTTGTCGCGAAATTTTCAATTGGTTCCAAAACAGTCCAAATCGGAAAGTACAATATCAAGAAACATGGGACTTAATTAATATTAATGAAGACAGGACTTTTCATCAATTTGTACAATTAACTAAAACACGATGGCTATCAAGGCAAGTTAAATAGATATTTTCATGATTTTAATTTTTTTTATCAACCAATCTTGTTACAGGTATAATGTTATTCGAGTCCTATTAGAACACTGGCTAGAATTAAAAACTCATTTTTCTGGTATACTCGACAAAGAGAAATGCTACACTGCAAGAATTTTAAGTGAAATGCTAAATGACAACACGAATTACGCTTTTCTGTTGATTATAAAACCAATTTTGTATGAAGTAAACAAATTAAATCTTATTTTCCAGAAAAATGATTTGGAAATTGGCCAAGCATATGTTGATTTATGTAACATTATTATAGTAATCGCAAAAAAAATTATGAAACCAATCTTTTTACTGAACAATGACGTAAATACTATTTTCAGTAACATTGAAAATGATTTGGCTTTCTTGTTACCAAATAAGTGTGACTATGGACATGATTATTTTTCTTCTGTGATTCTAGCGACTGAGCAAAAACAAGTTGTAGAAGACAGGGCTTTCAAATATTTAAAAGCTTTATTAACTGAATTACTTAAAAGATTACCTGATACTTTAAATTTATTTAAATCATTGCAAAATTTAAGTCCACAATTATGTTTAAACCAAAGAAAGGCTAAATTCAAAGATTTACCATTTACAAATATTTTTATAAAAAAAGATGATATTTCAAAATGTGAAATACAATGGGACAAACTTCTTGCTGTCAATTGGACACAAATATTTGGCGAGAATATTACCGAAAATAGTTACACATTTTGGCCCAGTGTTTTAAAATATACAGATGCTGGATGCAATTATGCCTTCCCTGAACTCGCAACTTATGTGATAACTTGCTTAACACTACCAACAAGTAATGCTACAGTTGAGCGGGCTTTTTCAATAATGAATGCTATTAAAACAAAACCCAGAAATAAAATGCATCATAAAATGCTAGATTCATTAATGAGGATTAAAATAGATTTTTATTCTAAAGGCACTTGTTGTCAAACTTTCGAACCAAGTGAAAAAATGTTTCAAAAATTTAAAAGTAAAAACATTTATGATGTAGACCAGGAAAGTAATACCAATACCGAACAGTTCATTGAGATGATTGGTTCTCTTTTGTGATTATCTAATTACTAATTATTATGTATTGCTCTGTACTGGAGTTTTAAAAATAAACTCCTTTTCTTTCTTTTAATAATAAAGAGAATTAATCCTGAAAATACCTATCTTATTTACATTCGCAAGTGGATTTTAAAATTTTGCGATTTTGGGCGACATCTGGCGGAAATTTGTGCGACAAATTATTGAGGATATCTGGCAACCCTGAATAGAACTGTCAAAAGTACTGAGTCAACTGAGGTGAGCTGAGATGAACTGAGATTGTGTGTAAAAAGAATGCACCTTTGTTTTCACTAATGTGTACAAAAGACAAAATTATAGATGCAAACTTCACAAAATCAGAGAAATATTAAAAATTATTATAATTTTCAAAATAAAAATATAATATATAATCAAATAGTTGTTATTCTATTTTACTACATGAGCGGGTAAGTTATTTAAATCATTAGAATATGCCAATATATTATCACGTCTCATTTAAAGGAAAAAGCATGGACAATGGACACCATGAAAGAATTAAGCAATACGTCCCACATATACCTTTATAACAAATAAAGAGAAAATTCCATATCCTAATCTTAGTGAAAAAAGGCGCGAAAATGTATTGACGCCAATTGCGAAAATTTGAAGAAAACTATAAATAAATGGCATAGAATTTTTCGCATATTAGAAGAATAATTCAGTGATATATCTGCATAATCATTCCGATGAAAACTATTCTTGATACTTCATTTCATTATTTCAAACCAACAATGACAATAATTGATTACAATAATTAAACATTCATACAATAAAAATTCATTATATTTTCTTTTAATTTTAATAAAAAATTACTGATATAATAAATATGTGTATGTATTGCAATTTTAGTATATAGAAAGTTTAGTAGGTAGTATAGGTCGTTCCTGTTTTTGTGTGAAACTGAGTATCTACTTCAATTAAAATTAATTTATCTCGACATCATGATCAGAATCTATTTGTAATTTAACTAATTCTTTCATATTATGATCTTATAATCTACAATATATTTAATAAAATTCTTGGTTCATCCATATGTATACCTATCAAAATTAGTAACAAAATTTTCATGAATTATTGATTTTCTTAAAATAAAATATTCACTTTTGGATGAAAAGAAAAATAAATTTATTTCGAAATTCAAAAATGAGAGATAAAAGTAAACTAACCTAACAAAGAAAAATTACAAGTCTTAAAGTACACCTAAATTGATGAATGATTTCACTTTATCTTAAAGTACCGTTAAAGTGCTAAAGTTGTATTATGAAATTTAATTTAAAGTACTAAAGTGAAGATAAAATTTATTATGAAAACGGCCCTTAATACTAGTATTTTTCTTTCTTCTGTATTTAAAAATAAATAATTTCTACAAGTTATATTTCATTTTATAAAGTTTTTTTCAGGTCGATGACGCAAGTCTTCTGCCTTTTTATTTTCACTGGTAGAAATGAATGGCAGAAGACTTACGTCATCAAAAAATATCCCTATGTGGGGGACCCGTGACAGAATGACAGCTAGTAATCATGTACATAGATGTCAAATGTCATTATTTTTCATTCCAAATTTACTAAGTTTCCAATTTCATGCGATTTATTTAACTCACTAAGTAAAGTCCACACTCCTGGTGACAAAGAAACCAGGCATTTTCCTAAAAAAGTGCAAAAGTAGGGGAATTTTTCTAAAATTTATGAAAATAAAACGAGGTGAACTTAAAAAATCTTGAAATTTTGAATTAAAATTTATGACATTTTTAAGTTATGTACAATTGCGGCCAAAAAAATAGAAACACCTACATTTATCTAGTCAGCTGTTTTTATGAATTTTTAACATTGTAATTTGCCTTCCATGTCAAAATGACATCAAATAATGTCACACAAGCAGTGGCGTTTCATTATGAAATCCAAAATACAGTTTTTATTTACTTAATTTTTATTTTACTAATTAAATAATTTAATCAAAATAGAGAAAGAGAAACATCTATTACTTATATCAAAAATAAAATATAATGAAAAACAGTGAACACAAAAAAATTATAAACCAAAAAATCAAAAACAAAGAATTAATATTTTATGGGGGCTCCATTTTTTTTCTATCACAGTTCAAATAGCTCTTGTCTTTTCGTTTTCATTCAAATGTCGAGGCATTTTAGTGCTTTCAAATTATTTTCATTTAATGTGACATTGACATTTATGTAAATAATTACAGAAAATTTACGACGCCTTTTGAATGTCCTGGCAAAGACTGAATTACAAAAATAAAAAAATAGGTGTTTCCATTTTTTTGGCCGCAATAGTACATGATTACTAGCTGTCATTCTGACACGGGCCTCATATCTTCTTTTCAAGATTTGCTTATTTGCAGAGCTCTCTAAAAATACAAAATTTAATTAAAGATTGATAACAGAAGAAATATTTGCACAAGTATCTTTCGAATGGCTTTCAACAGAATTAATGGCCCACCGTGCCACCGCGTTGAACAATTTCCGTTCGAAATAGTTTACAACATTCATGGTTAGTTTCAGAAATTGCTTTGTGCATTATTATGGATATATTATAGTATATTACTTATTAAAACAGACACGTAATACTGTACCACAAGTTATAAATACTTAACGCAGAGAAAACTGACAACAAAGTGACAATAGTGAACATGTAAACATTGTCATGTCTGAATATCAACTACAATTATTTCAAATAATTTCATGTTCCGTAAAAGGAATAGAGACTTACTTAGAAATACTTGTAAATTTCACTAATATCAGTGAGTATAAAGTATATAGAGGAATAATGTATATGGGGTTATTGTACCAGATCGTACCCCGGCACATGCTACCATCTAATTATTAAAAGTACAAACATAGTCAACGCTTCTCAACACCGGTTGAAATCTAAGCAATGTTGTCAAATATTCCCGTAGCAAAAGCAGACTCGCCTCAGTCAGTGCCCTCCTACGGTCCATATTACCTGACTTATCCGGGAGAGCCACATCATAGAGATGGCAGCACTAATGACCGACTTATAGGGAAAACATTATACTTTACTTTTGTGCTGTAAAAATTTTTAGGCAGAGTAGTCACGTCATCATTTCATTACAAAATGAAAAAACACTGTAGTATTGTATATGTTTAGGAAAACGAAGAAAATAAATACTGTTTTTTGCGTACTGTAAGTAAAGTACATTTTAATTAAATTTACAATTATTTTAAAGTCGAATATAATGTTTTTAATGAGTTTTAATTTTATTTAAAATAATTGTAGTTCATTTTTTCACCACATGTTGGTACTATTGGATTTCAATATTTAAACGTTTACATGACATGTTTCTCCCGGAATTGTCAAGCGTCTGCTGTCATTAGTTCGTTACTTTGAGATTGATCTTGAACTTTTCTGTTTTTAGTTTGTGTTAATTTCAATAATTGTAAATTGTATTATTGGAGTATTTTCAATCAAATATAATATATTTTTTAAATGTTATTTTAATTATATTTTCAATAAATTGAATTTATAGTGCTACTCTTTACTTTTCTATAACACTACAGAATTGTAAATCTAAATAAAATCAAATCAATTTTTTAAAAATATGTATATTCAATGTCATTTAACATTAATTTTCTTATTTTTCATGAAGTGCTTCATTCACTCCCCGTATTCCTTCTGAAACCCGACTTGGTGTGCCCCACACCGAATTTTCAATACCATAAATTGGAAATATATTACATTTTACAATAATATTCAATTCAATTCGACTATTAAATAAATTAACTTGATCACATAAATTAGCATCGCAGGTAAATACAATTATTTTCTAAAATTAAATTAGTGTCCCATGTAAACCTACTAATTTCGTGACGTCATTATCTAGTTACAAACTTTGATGACGTGACTACTCTGCCTAAAAATTTTTACTATAGGGCCCGTGCATCACGTGATCAAATGCAGGCAACCCGCCAGCCTGGTGGACCAACAAACAGTTTCATTGCCTTTGATATCATCGTGCGAAGTTGGCGTTTTTTGATTTCTGTGCTTATTTTGTGATTTTTCAATCTAAAATTTGTGATAGTTGAAGTTGTATTATGGCTCAGTTAAGTGAACACTATTATTCTCGTAGTTTCATAAAAAATAATAGGCACTGTTGAATTTTTGTAATAGAAGGAATTTCAGTTATATAAGGTTCTACTATTTTTAATATTATGATGAGTCGTGAAAATGTGGGAATGCCTGTATAAAATTGAGTTCTTGCGTCATTATTTTTAAATGCATCTATAGTCAGAGTTATTTTCGAAAGCTCCTCTCGCAAATGGTAAATTTCAGCATTTCTAGATATTAATTCTGCTTTTAAACTATCAATAGTCTCAGGTAAACCATGTTCCCTAGTGCTAGAACTAGTGCAAGTCTCATTGTTAGTGCTACGAGTATTAGTATTAGAATCATGTTCCTCATTAATAGGCTCCACGGAAACACTTTCTGCTTGCTTCTGTAATTGTAATTATTGTAATTTATACATAGTTCCAAAACAAATTTATTACAAATTAGCTCTAAAAATAAATTATTTGTCATAAAGTTTAAAATACCATTCTAAAAATTATCTGGATTAGAAATTTTAATTTTTAGTTTTAAATTTAATGTATTACTTTCAAATTAGAAGTTTTTGATTAATCATACGTTAGTATGTCTTTGGACCACTAACTTAAAACTCAGAATATTATGCAGCTATGTGTTCTACTGTCAATAAAATGTATTTATTTTATTGTTAGTTACAACATAATTATATTACTTATTAACATATTGAATGTTAGTAAAATGTATTTGAATTCGTTAATAAATATGTTAGTTACAACATACAATAATTATTACAACCATCAAACCTTAGTGTGTCGACCTGTTAACCTTTTATAGCGGTCTAAACCGGTATCTTTATTTTGTATTCCCTTTGTATATCCCATGTTTAAAGACGGAATCCAATCAGGATTGTCTTTGTCTTCCAAAGCACCTGGTTTTCCTTTAATTTAGCAATAATTTTAGTATTTCTTTATTATCTACGTTATTTAACTATCGGGGACTCTAAATGAATAATTTCTGATGAAATATATCTTTTACTTAGTTTAAACAACCCACTTTTATCCCATATTAACCTAATTTTTGATCTTACTGTTTACATCTGGCAAAATTCATTTAGTTTAAGCAGATATCAATTTCAATTTACCATAATATTTAATGCTAGGCTCGTATAGAAAAAATACCTGTAATAAAGTGCCTAGAACATATTCGGCCGTATTTAATTTTGCTATCTGTCAGATCAGCTCTCTTGAGTGGTGTTATCCACTTTTTTCGTCGTTCTAGAGCTACAGGAATTATTCTACCTCTACAATCTTTCTCAGATAAGAACCTATAAAAAGATAACCCATCACCAGTACCACTTTTTTTCGCACAGCCAACTACAGCACAAAATTGAGGCATTTTTGTTGAGATTTGTCAAGTATGGTTTGTTGGTTTTGCTATTTTTAATTGAAATCAAATATGTTTATCACAATGTCAAATATATACATTTATTTAAATGATGCAGTGCGGCCTATGGTCGAAGGAGAAGTAGTATATAAAGGTAAAATAAGATTCAAAATTGAGGTTATCTGCATGTTAACTACTTATTTAATTATTTTTAGCTGGACATATTATCTTGTGCGGATATAAGACAGATAAACAGAATAATATAGTAATAAATGAACTGTGTTCAAATATCTAATTTTAAAGGGACTCCTCACTCAATCGTAATAACTTAAATACAAATGCACATCAAGTTCTTTGTTTTGCACGTCTTCCTCTTGCTTCTTGCTCAATTTCTGGTATTTTTATAGTTTCTTCTTCTTCTCTGTCTTTCCTATAAACAATTTAAAATAAATATATAATATTAAAGAATAATAGTTACTACTTACAGGTAACGTCTCTCTATTTTTCTTCTCTGTACAGGGCTTTTGTAGAATTTTCTTTACGGTAATTTTTGGCTTGGTATATCATTTTTTTTTAATGACTACAAAAACAATCTAACAATGTTTTGAAGCATAAATTTTTATAAATACTTACATGGAATAAAATCGCTTAGGTAAAAAACGTTGTGAACAAACGTTCATGAACGGTGATATGCACTTGCATAATTATTGCACTGCGGTACAGAACAATAGGTCTGTTCGTTTGTATGGTTCTAGCTGCACTAACTTGTAATTTTTTGAAAAATATGTTCGTTTGTGTGTTCGAAGTTGGCTGCACTGTGTTCGTTTGTAGTCGTGCATGTTGCACTAACTTGTCTTAACTGTACTACCTCCCGAACTAGTACACTTAGTGCAGTGCGCAGTGTTTACAACGATGTGACAATTTGTCACATAGGTTGTCGTGTATACTTGTAACTATAATTTTTTCATTAATCTGCAAAATCTTATTCTATATTCTAAAAATGAATCAAAGGAAATGTGTTTTAAGAATACCAAAGAAATAAAATGGAAAAATAAGTACTATTTCACTGCATACAAAATATTTATTAAAAAAAAGTTTGAATTTAACTGAAAACTATTAAAATCGATATAGATATGTGTAATTCACATTTAGTACAAAAAATAAGCATTAATGGATTTTTCATATTGAAAGAATTGCAATAAATTTTAACCAAATGGAAAAATCATTATACATATATTCATAAATGGCGTTGCTAGTTAACCTACATTCTGCACTAACTTGTCTAATTAGTGTTCGTTTGAATTTCGAAAACAAGTCTGTACTACGTTGCACTAAACTACACTGTGACGTATTCTCGGTACATTTTGTACAAGTTAGTGTAATACAAACGAACAGACCTATTATCTCTTCGATTTGTTGGTCATTTTATGTTGTTATTTACTTATTACCCTATATGACAGCACAACGTTTTCCCTACTACTTATATGTTTGATTTTGCCACCAGATGTCAGCCACTTTGTTGGCTCTTGCCAATTGCATTCAATTTATTTGTTAGTCCCATACTCCCCTAACATTGTCAGCAACGGATATAAAGAAATCGTTGATTTTCACGAGAAATTGTATATATTAGAGTCGATCCTGTACGTATAATTAATAATATCGAGCGGACGCACAAAAATATTCATAACATGACCAGGCGCGCGGCCCACTGAGTGCGCCAGACAAAAGAAATTAATTTTATGACTATTTAGTACAACATAATATTTTTTTACACATTGGAAGTTAAAGTAGTACATATTATTAAATTATATTCAATTTTTTGAATGAATAACGAACAAAACTCAAAGTAATAAAAAATAAACACAAATATGATTGATCGATGTTATTCGTCGTCCGATTGCACTACTTCAAAATTTTGACGTAAAATGTTGCTGATTGTGTGTAATTTGCAAAGTATTATAAAGATGACCAAAATAAAAATTTAGATCGAAATAAAAATAGACTTACGAGAATATTTCTAAAATACTATGTATCTGCCTCTAACTCCAACGAATAAATTATCGTTTTTCGTTTATATCACTGCAACTGTAATGAAACTAAAAACAATGGTAACATATTGTAACCAAAGATCCAAAGAAGGATTCGCTTGAATGACAAAGCATCCCTTCGCCCAGTAACAATTTTATGAGACTTTTGTTGAACTTGGCGCACTCAGTGCGCTCGCTCGAGGGCTAGAGATGGATGACCCCGAATCAACTCTAGAATTTTATTTCATTTATACGAGATAAATATTGTATTTGGAGTATAGAAGTTATAAGTATTTCACATCGTTTCAATAATAAATTACTCCCCTATCCTTTAATCAATACTTTTCATTCAAATTTCGTTTATCAATGCGGTTGGCTGGAAAGTTTTAATTAAAGGTTAGGAGAGTAATTTATTAATTAAACGAAATGAAATACTATAACTTCAAATACAATATTTTATCTATGAAATAAACTTCGAGAGTTCAACAGGGGGCAATGACATATAATAATTAAAATTTATGTAAAATTATAAATTATGGAGAGGAAATTTTAGTTTTGCCTTCTCAAGGTGATTAAATAAAACACTGTTTTTATTACAGTTGTGGACGTTTCAAGAGACCCAAGGCTCTCATCATCAGCAATTTTAAAACATTTAATAAAATTTGTTTTCTCTAGTAATAGACCATTTTGTACATATTGACTCAAAAGTCATAACTGGAATGTGTTTGCGTACAAATCTCCAAAAAGTAGAAATAAATTCGCCTCCAAACTAACATTGTGAGTGATTATGGCTTGATCACTTCTCTGATCCGAAAAGAAACAGCAAAAGATTTCTTGTGAATTGTTGTTGAGGTTAGTGTGAATAAAATTTTCAGCTTCCATGCTTGTTTTTCTGAGGGATTAAGGCTTGAAAAGGAGAAATTTTCCTTTTTAATAAAAAATCACGTTTACTGGCTGGAATTCGGAGACGCAATCGGATTGCGCGCTCTCTATAGAACATTCCTCTTTACATTAGACCGCCATTCAACGTTAGCTTGTCACTATTTCGCGTTCGGACTAATACAAAAAATTAGTTGTGACCAACACAAAACTTCCCGCTATTTAATTTTTATTAATTTAAATACATACCTACATATTTACTAATGCTGCAAAGCTGCAAATGCAAACTGTGTATATTAAGTTCCTTTGAATATAATTATTGCTTTATTTACTATTTTCTTTTTCATATGTTACCATTATTAATTTGAAGTGATTAGTTTTTTGACAATGTCATTTCTCTCTGTCAGTTACATACATTTGAAATATGAACTGTATAAGAAAGGAAACTTTAAATCACAGGTTCTGAGATTTATAAAAAAGATTAGTTTTTAAAATTATCTGTAAAACATATAGAAAAAGTATTAATGCATAACTATAGAAAATTCAATAATCTTTAATTTTTATAAGGACAAAAAATGCGAAAAATAACATTTAATGGAATATTTTGAAGAAAAACCATTATGAGCTTCAAGTAAAACGCCATTTCCAGTTGTCCGATTTACACTAAAATCTAATGGTTTCTTTCCATATTAGAATAGGGTCGAAATACACGGTTTCAGAATTTTTTGAATGATAGTATTTGAGTTAGAGCGGAGACAAAATCCATATACATACACACACACATACAGACATCATCGTGAAAATGTTAAAATTGGATTCTAGGGACCTTAAAACGTGGACATTTACTAAAATCTCGATATCCGATTTTTAGCAAGATCCCTATACCTCCCTTACCAAGGGTAGCGGGAGGTAAAAAGTAATATTTAACCTGTAGCATGTATTTTTTCTCGTAAAATATTTCATTTAAACGGAAATTTCGCACATGACGCAAGGTGTGTTTTCACTCCTTTCATTCGCCAATATTCAAGTCTAGTGCAGCAAATACCATTATTTTCAAGTTTCAACTAAACACATACGAGCGAGAATAACTATCGTCGATCGAAACTATTTTTCATTGGGCAAATATAATCAAATATGTATAAGGAATCCAAAGTTTTATTTATAAAACCATAAATTTTTGAATAAATGGAATGTTTACGTGGAAGCAAATTTATAGGTAAGGAAATTCAAGAAATATTTTTTAAAATATATTTGTCTTACTTAAAATAAATTCAATATTCGGCAAATATAATAGTAATAATAATAACAATAAATAATAATAATATTTATAAATATACCATAAATATACATATAAGTACAACATATTCGTGGATAAGTTAACATAAATACATTCAATATTGACATTCGTGTATCAGTTAAATTAAATTGAATTAAAATACTCATTCGTGTCATAGAAACAATTTTTTCTACAGTCACTATAGAAAGTAGCCATTTCCACTCTCTTTTGTCAACGCAAAATGTCACTTTGCCACTCATGCGCGACAAAGTAGAAAAAACGCTCGCTGCCAAATTTCTAAGTATACAATGTTGGGAAATGTCACTTGTCTACATTCTTAATGAAAATGTTTAGTTAGGAACTAATGGCACTGTAATTACACATTTATCACGTTCAGAAGTCAATTTGACATATGTTCTGTCGGTATTTAACATAACCTAACAAAATGCCACACTGCTGTGAAAATGAAATAGGGCATTAATTTACAAAAACGAAAGTATAAAATGCTTAGATTAGATTGAATAAAAACTAAAGAAGAATGGAAAATAACGATAAAATAAAATTAAATATAAAATAAATTGTGTGAACAGTTATGTTTAGTAACAGGAATGATTGTACACAGATGGCGGTAGGATAGTTGCGAGTCGTACTGACATCTGATCTCTAGTTAACTATCTATTTTGATTACAATAAAGTTTAGTTATTTCGTTACTTAAATAATTGCGAGAAGTCAGTCAATGCACATACATGTCTATATAATCACAAATTCCTTGAAATATTTGTTAATTTTTTCAGTATGACAGGTGTGACAACTAACCACACATTTTGCTACAAAAACTCATCAAATCATCACAAATCCTTGCATCCACACTCTAATTTTGTTTTTTTTTTATGGAATAGATGGCTAATGTAACGATATAATCATTTAAAAGCCTTTTTAAGTTTAAACCGTATCTTTTGTATTAGCCAATCGTTATTTATTGAGCAGTAATGTAAGTATAAAGTGTACATTTTATTATTTTTTGTTATGGTGGAGGACCCCATTGTGGCGACTGTAGAAAAAATCTTGTGTGTGTTTCGAGCGCAAATGGACATTGTCGATTTCGAGAGAATGCCGCGCTCTTTTGTCGCGTGGCAACAACCTCTCAATCGACAATGTCGCATTTTGCGCTCTTAATACACAAATAGCTATTGTATGAGATAGTGTTTAAGTTTTCGCTTGCTGAAATATACTTAAACTTGAACTGTTTTTTTTATCGAATGTGGTAATTTATTGAGCCAGGTGCCAATTTACTAATATTTAATTTACAGAATGGAATTCTTGAATCATTTTTACCTCCCGCTACCCTAGGTAAGGGAGGTATTCGCGATGCCAGTTTAGACGTCAGCGCCGCTAGTGACTAAATAGTGAACTTCTTTGGTGGGTGTTGAGATCTGTCAATCTCGTGTTTGCTTTGTCATATTTTTGTGTAATTTTGCTTCATTTTTTAATTTATATATAAACATAGGTTTATAATAATAATATAATAACAACTACGATGTTATTGAATATTCAATGAAACTGAAATGATATAAAAATATCACAATGAAATTACTACATAACCTTGTAAGTAAATACCTACCATAAAAGCTCCAATATGAATACTAGATAGATGTAAACGATGCTTATATTCAAAAGTATTGTGTATTCTTATCGCAAAACACTTAAATGAATACCAATAACATAAATATAAGAGAAATTACGCAAAAATATTACAAAGTAAACAAGAGATTGACAGATGTCAATACCCTCCAAGCAAGTTCACTAGCGGCGCTGATATCTAAACTTGCATCGTGTTAAAAACAGCATATAGAGATTTTAGTGAATAAGCACGTTTTGATGTCCCCAGAATCCGATTTTAACATTTCTTCAATGATGTCTATAGGTGTGTGTGTGTGTGTGTGTGTGCGTGCGTGCGTGCGTGTGTGTGTGTGTGTGTGTATATCGGATAACCGGAAGTATCATTTATACAAGCTTTTAACCAGGGATTTGTTAACTACTGGATGGAGCGAGTGAATCTTTACCATGTACCCGGCCAGATCGACAGAGATAGTCATACATAATTCCGATTTGTTGTCTTTGTTTCCGTTACTTGTCAAATCTTTTGTTTGACAGGTTTGACAGATTTTAGGTTATTCTTGATATCATTATTGAAATATAATTATTTTAATATATGAGAATGGTTCGAAGGTGTTGTGTTGAAAATTGTGTATCAAAATATGTGATAAACGGTGCTGTGTCGTTCCATTAGTAAGTTATGATTAAAATTATGATTTCTTCAAAAAAATAATTTGACAAATAAAAGACTTATATTCTTATAGGTGTTCTAATTTAGCGTTGCATTAGATGTATTTGTACTTATTTCACGTTTCATGATCAAATATACTTAAACACAATTAATTTTTGACGTAAATTTGACAGATGTGAATATGACAGACATGAATATCAAATTCACTTGTCTAAAGTGGAATTATCTATATCTTTCTCACTCACACTTCCTGTGTTCTCTCTTAATCTAGCCGGGTACACAAGAAATACATATATCGATATACACTTGCTCCATCCAGTAGTTAACAAATCCCTGCTTTTAACAGTTTTTCTTGTAAAAAAATCTGATGTGGCCAACACAAAACCTCCCGCTATTTAATTTTTATTAATTTAAATACATACTTACGGATTTACTAACGCTGAAAACACACTATTGCTTTATTTACTATTTTCTTTTTAAAATGTCACTATTATTAATTTGAAGTGATTAGTTTTTTGACAGTGACATTTAATGTCAGTTACATTCATTTGAAATATGAACTGTGGAACAAGTATTAATGTATTCCTGTAGAAAATTCAATAATCTTTAATTTCCATAACGACAAAATGCGAAAAAATGGCATTTAATGGTATTTTTTGAAGAAAAACCATTATGAGCTTCAGGTAAAGTGCCATTTCCGGTTATCCGATTTACACCAAAATCTAATGGCTTCTTTTCTTATTAGAATAGGATAGAAATACAAGATTTCAGAATTTTCTGAATGATAGTATTTGAGTTAGAGTGAAGACAAAATCCCTACACATACACACACATACATACATACATACATACATACATACATACATACATACATACATACATACACACACACACACATACAGACATCATCGTGAAAATGTTAAATTTGGATTCTAGGGACCTTAAAACGTGGTCATTTACTAAAATCTCGATAAGTGATTTTTAGCACGATCCCTATACCTCCCTTACCAAGGGTAGCGGGAGGTAAAAATCATTGAATATAATTTTTTAGCAACTTTTACTAATTCAAATTGAATATAATGGTGTGGTAATGGTGTGTGTGTGTGTGTGAATGGGAAGCGCTCATTAGATTTTAGTGTATATCGGATAACCGGAAGTATCATTTATACAAGCTTTTAACAGTTTTTCTTGTAAAAAAATCATTGAATATAATTTTTTAGCAACTTTTACTAATTCAAATTGAATATAATGGTACAATCTTCAATTCTACGATAATAACATTTAGTAAATAACTCTAAACAACTTTAAATAGGAATTTATTAAATAATTTATTTTCATGTATCACCTAGCCTATGTGTCAAACAAAAACATAATTTTATTAATAATTTTGACATATTTAAACAAATGTTACTGACAGAAAGCAATTACCGCAATTACATTAAAATTAATAATGAAACCGTGTGAAGGAGAATATAATAGTAAAATACTTAATTAAGGTTTGTCAAAATAATATATTTTCCATCATACATAAACGTTAGATGTACATGATGATCTGATTTAAATTTGCTAATTGCTATTTTTGCAGCACTATAAATTAATATTAATTTACAACTACACATTTACGAAATGGATCATGTACGGCGAAGAATTTACAAAGATTGTGTTTTAGAGCACGTAAAATATGATGCTGATTTTTATAAGAATGTGTGTGTGTGTGTGTGACGATTTTTCCTTAAAGCCTATTAAAATATGATCCAAAAATTTGGTATTTAAAACTCATATATAATTTGAAATATATTAGATTTTAACCATATATGATAAATCGGAGTAGTAACAATAAAACAATACAAAATTTCGTATTACAGACTTTTCTATTTATTGGACAACAAATTAGATTTTATTTACAAACTATTAACCGGAAATGACACTTTACTTAAAGCTCACTGCTATTGTAAAAATGGAATTGGCGGGACGTCATGTGCTGGCCACATCAGATTTTTTCTTCTAGTGTTGAAGTCGTGAAAATCTTTATTGAATGAGAGAGAGTTTTTATTTTCTTTATTAACGGTATTTTATTGTTTTTCTTTTATTATTATTATTATTATTATTATTATTATGTATTTAACACCTTTAATAGAAATAATTATATTTGGATATATTATTATTAAGTAAAATTTTGTAAATTTTTGCAAAATGACGTTTGATTATATTTTTTTAATATTGGTAATTCTGAACATGTATATTACTAAATACATTATTATATGTCTATATTATACTTTTCAACCTGTATTGTGATTTCATTTTGTTTCTGGTTTCGTTGTTCATTGACAAAATGTCAAACGCTCTGTCATGTCAAACTCAAGAGCTTGTAGTTAATTTATTGACTTATTTTAAAAATGAAAAATAGATTGGTGGGCTCTTACTTTCACTGAATTGTAATATTGAGGTAATATTTCGTTGTATTTGTCAGTAATAATTTGAAAATTAAATCTATATGTACAGCGTGTGGCAAACGCTATACGCAATGTACAGAAACAGTGAGAAATTGTATAATATACAGTATTCTGTATTTCTTTAAAGATCTCACATAATACTAGAGAGTTTGTTGCATATACTACAAGAATGAAGTATTTATAACGGCGTAAACAGTATCGTTCAGAATATTTTAAATAAAATTGGATTTCGCCTGAAAAAAATGATACCAGACGTGTTACCTTTTTAAGAAAGATTTGGATTTATGAAGGCAACCTACAGATCATATTTTAATCCGTTTTACATGCTCATGTAAACTTTTTAACATATGACGTCATTGTTTTTAGTGATATTGTATTTATTTATTTATTAAGAGAACCAACAGTCAAAAACCAATAACAGGTTCCCACGGAAAATTAACGCACAGAAGTACAGTTATACATAAATAACAATAATACAAATACATAGTGTTTAACAAGTGACAAATTCAAAACCAATATTAATTAATTGAGTTCCTCAATAATATTTGTTTTAAACTTATTTAATGAAAGATGGAACATATCCAAATGCGAAAATTTTGAGTTATAAGTACTCATAATTCTTTTATTTGTAGGATACATTTGAAACATTTTATTATTTTTTAATATATATAATTAGTTTCAAAAATAATATTTTATTTAAAAATATAGTACAATATACATTTCGAGGTTTAACCTCATCATCAGGTAGAAAAATAAATGATAAATATAAATATAAACAAATAACAATAGAGTGAAACAAATTAATAAAGATAACAAAATTGAAAATTTATTAATATAAAATTACTAAAATTTTGAAAAAATATTAGGATCTAATAGGGGTGAATTGTTTAAATCCAAAATTTCATTCATTAGATTTTCTTTTTTGTGTAAAGAATTTTTTATCTCGAAAGCTTCTAAACAATTTAGTTTTTTACTTTTGTTTTCAATATGGAGTATTTTTAAATTTTGAATTGTACAAAAATGTTCATTGTTAAATAAATGTTTTGCCAAATTTGAATTTTCTATTTTATCGTATTTAAATTGTCTTAAATGTTCATTAAATCTTAACTTGAAATTTCGCCCTGTTTGACCAATATATTTATAATTACAATTGTTACAAGAAATTTCGTAAACCCCAGATTTATCTAATTTGTCAAAATTTTCAATTTTATTATTTACAAAAATAGATTTTAAATTATTTTTTACATAATATGCTGGATAAATATTATTTAATTTTAATATTTTTCCAATTTTTAAACTCAAATTACCAACAAATAATATTTTTCTGTAGTTTTTATTTATTTTATTTTGATAGCAATATAATTGTTTTGATATTAATTTCTTTTTTTTGCTTTTTAAAAATATTATCAATTATTATTTTATCAAAACCATTTTTATAAGCCAAATAGTAAATTGTTTTTAATTCTTTTTTATAATTTTTGTTAGATAAAGGAATATTCAATAACCTTGTAATATAACAATAGAAAGAAGCCAACTTATAATTTAGAGGATGTTTTGATTTATAATGAATAGTGTTAGTGTTATCAGTGCAAGTTAATTATCTGTATATGTCGAAACTAAATTTACAATTAAATTTTGTTATTTTTAAATCTAAAAAATTTAAGCTGTTATTTAATTCTTTTTCTATTGTAAACTTTATTGAATTATCAATAGAGTTTATTAATTTTTAAAAAATCATCTAATTCATCCGTATTACCCAACCAAAGACATACAATATCATCAACATATCTATGCCAAAAAGAAATTTTAGAAAGTAGATTGTTTTTCAAATTAAATAGATTTATTTCAAAATTATTCATGAATATTTCTGCTAATAATGGTGATAAAGGACTACCCATAGGCAACCCATCATTTTGTTTGTAATATTGATTATTAAATCTGAAATAATTTTGGTCTAAACATATATTAATTAAACATTTTAATTCATTTCTAATTTGAAAGTTATCAATTTCTTTTTCTAAATGATTATTGATAATTACTTTTAATTTAGTTATAGGTATTGAAGTGAATAAATTTATAACATCAAATGATACTAAAATTGAATTATTTGGAATAACCGTATTTTTAATTTTATTAACTAAATCAACTGTATTTTTAATTGAAAATTTTGAGTTAAAATTTATAATAGGGAAGGTGGAACTAAGAAATTTACAAATTTTGTATGTTGGGGCATTAATATAAGAAACGACAGGTCTAATTGGTATATTATCTTTATGTAATTTTGGTAATCCATATAATATTGGAGCAGAAGGATTCATGTTAACATAATTTAAAATATTGTATGTATTTGATAAGGATGTATAGTTTTTTAGAGATTTTTTAAATACATTTTGAAATTTGTGAGTAGGATGTGTTTTAATTTTATTTATTTATTTTTCTACCTGATGATGAGGTTAAACCTCGAAATGTACATTGTACTATATTTTTAAATAAAATATTATTTTTGAAACTAATTATATATATTAAAAAATAATACTCATAATTCTGTTTATGGGTGAATTTTTATTGCTATTAGTGTTACTTAGCGGAACAAAAAATAAGTAATTAGATCTAGTTTGTTTACTAGATACATAAAAATTAAAATTATTAGTTGCGTAAACCGCTTGATTCGCTGGATGGCCCATATACAATCGCGGACAAAAGTATGGAAACTTTTAAATATTTCATTTTTTTTTAAATATGTTTATAGTTCTCGCAAATTTGAATTGTATTTTCTAAAGTCAATATATTGAAGAATATACTCACAAGAAATCTTTTGATATTGACTGTACGATTTAAGTGAAATAACATATACTCGTTTTTTCGGTGGACAAAAGTATGATAATAATAATAATAATAATAATAATATATAATTTATTGCCCAACAGTTAAGAACCAGTTACAGGACAATTTATAAATAAACATTATATAGATTTAAGATACGTGCAAATATATAAATACAATTATTAACAAAGAGACAAAAAGAAAAAAAAATTACAAAAATATATCATCATATAAGGTGTTCGCATTTTGACACATAATGGTAATTGGGGCACGACGAAGTACGTCAGAATGGGCTACGGAGAGTTGAAACGTCGTGGGATATCTGGATGCTGGACGTGGTACATGGATCTGAACTCTAGACAGTAGAAATGGTGCATCAATCTCGCCACGCAGAAGGAGCCAGAGGAACTTGGCACTGCCCACCTCCCTCCGAGCCGCCAGCGACGACATACTATGACGCTGAAGAAGGGACTGCTGATCCGTTCCCCTAGGTGGATAAACCCTATCTAATTTGAAGGATAAAAATTTGAGGAATCTACGTTGAACACGGTCAAGTGCCAGGTGTTGATACGTGTAATATGGGAACCAAACAAGATTGTCATATTCTAATTTGCTTAGAACATAGGCACAGTACAGTGACTTAATAA
This sequence comes from Ophonus ardosiacus, assembly GCA_943142095.1. NCBI lineage: Eukaryota > Metazoa > Arthropoda > Insecta > Coleoptera > Carabidae > Ophonus > Ophonus ardosiacus. The sequence continues at coordinate 14,749,234 of OW964839.1, forward strand.
CATCAGTATTCTGAAAAATATGCGTAATTCTAATAATAAAGCTTAACATTCTGTTAGCATCGTGAACTATATTGTTTATATGATCTGAAAATATAAAATTATTTGAAAAAGTTACACCCAAATCTTTAAATGATTTTACTGTATTCAGAGAGGTATTTTGTACTTTATAAGGGTACTGAATGGAATTGATTTTGCGTGTAAATGAAATTACACAACATTTCTCAACATTCATGGTAAGTTTATTTCTTTCACACCAGGCATTCATAGTGTTTATGTTATTTTGTAATAGTTCTGAATCATTAAGTGACTTTATTGAGTTGTACAATTTTATATCGTCAGCATATGCTAGTGCATGACAACTAAACATGGAAAGAAGGTCATTTATATATAAGTTGAATAAAAGTGGACCTAAATTAGATCCCTGGGGAACCCCCGAGGAGGCAACGAAGGTTGTTGACGAGAAACCATTGTAATAAACATAGGATATTCTGTTATACAAATAAGATTTTAACAAAAGAACTAAATTTGGAGTAGCTCCAGACGTACTTAGTTTTGTTAGAAGAATACTATGATCTATAGAGTCAAACGCACGGGATAAATCAGTATATATAACATCAACTTGACCTCGTTTGTCGATAATTTCAGCAGCGTACTGAGAGAAACAAGCTAAATTTGTAGTAGTAGATCGACCTTTTACAAAACCATGCTGATCATTGGATATACTAGAACTAGTATGCCTGTATATGCACCTATAAATTAGAATTTCAAAAATTTTGGCAAAATTGTTTAATATTGAAATCGGACGATAATTGGAAATATTAAATTTGTCACCTTTCTTAAAGACTGGTGTTATTCTTGTCTTCTTCCATCTTTCCGGAAAAGTACTAGAGGAAATAGCTAAATTTATTATAAGAGTAATTGGTTTAGACAAACTAAATCGGGTATCTTTAATAAAAAAGCTTGGTATCATATCCTCGCCTGCTGTAAACTTGTTTTTGAATGTTGACATAACTAACAGGATATCATTTTCAGTTACCAGGTTTAGAGAAAAAGGAGGATAGTATGAAATATGATCTAAATTATCGCTATATAGTGAACTAGTAGAAAAATGTTGCAAGAAGGAGGTTGCGAAGGCATTGACTATGTCCTGAGGATTGTCATATTCTCCTAATTCGTTGTACAATTTCCCAGGTATTCTAGAAGTTCCTTGCTTATCATGTGCAAATTTCCATAAACCAGTTGGATCTGTCTTAATGTTATTTTCTACCGATGTAAGATACGCTTTATATGCCTTGCTGATTTGAGATTTAATTAATTTACGAAGTCGCTTAAACTCATTAAGATCAGATTGTTGTTTATATTTAATCCATTTTTTTCTAACATAAGCTTTAGTTTTCAAATTGTACTTAATGTCCGAAGTGAACCAGGGTGGATATCGGGAACCATTGTACGTCGATTTCTGTACTGATTTATTTAATTCTTTGTATAAAGTAAAATAAAAAATATCTAGTGCAACATTAACATCTGTAACATTATCCAGAGAAAACCAATCAATTTTACATGTCATCATAAAGTTGATTAAAGTTAGCTTTACGAAAATTGTAACGAGTATTTGATGCAGATGGAAATTTATCTTTACACGTAGAAGAAGTAACATTAAATGTAATTGATAGAGTTGGATGATATTTGTCTTCTGGAACCAAGGCAAAATCAGATCGTTCAACATTAATTGATTTTAGAAAATTTGACAAGACTAAATCTAGTTTATTTGAATTGCAATTAAGAACATTATTGTACTGTGTAAGATTTAATCCCGTCATAAAATTTTTAAACAATAAGGATTTAGAGCAGTTAACGGAATCATATAAATGAGGAATATTGAAGTCTCCTAATATTAGTAAACGCTCATTAATAAACATTAATTCTAAAGCATCAAAAAAAGTATTAAAATCATCCACACTTATGTCTGGTGGTATGTATATGGCGCATATAATAAATGACAGATTTGAGAAATAGCATTTACATGTTACTATATCTATTAGTGGTGTTAAATTTTTAATATGTGACACATCCAAGGTTTTATAATCAATATTATTAAGAAGAGAAATTAAAACCCCACCACCTGTAGAGCGGTTGATTAGAGAACACTTTCTGTCATCACGAATAACATTATAATGCGGCGGAAATAATTCAGTATTTTTTACAGAATCGTACAACCAACTTTCAGTGATAACAACATGGAAACTTATTGAAAATATGATTTTAATTGTCTCACTTTCAGTTGTATTTTGTCTTTTATTTAGTAAGTTGATGTTAAGATGGGTAAAAATAAATAAAGATAAAGATACTGTGAAACAGCGCAATATTTAAAAAAATTTAAAAATCAGTAAAAGTGGCATATCAAAGATATTGAAAAAAAATCGCAGTGTAGAAGTGTTAAAATTAATATAAAAGTCGGTGGTCCAAGAAAACTAGTGCTAAAATGGACAAAAACCATTCGGCGTCTATCCGTAAGTGATCCTACTTTATCAACAAGTGAACGTTCTGCAAAAATTCGGGAACAATTTCATGTAGATTTGAGTGATCGCACTGTGATACAATGGCTATGTGGTGTAGGATTACTAGGATAAATAGCCGTTAAGAAACCTGTACTATCAAAGAAAAACAGGAGGGCCAGAACTGCATTTGCTTAGAAACACTAATCGTGGACGAGTGAAAAATGGCATACTGTCCTTTGAAGCGATTAAAGCATGTTAAAATATTTGGTTCCGACGGGAGTTAACATATTAGATATCTTGAACTTGATTTCATTGCTCCAAAGGACAGTATGTCATTTTTCACTCGGCCACGATGAGAGTTCCTAAGCAAATGCAATTCTGACCCTCCTGTTTTTCTTTGTTAGTACAGGTTTCTTAACGGCTATTTTTTCTTATAATCCTACATCACATAGCCTTCGTATCACAGTGCGATCACTCAAATCTACATGAAATTGTTCCCGAATTTTTGCAGAACGTTCACTTGATGATAAAGTAGGATCACTTACGGATAGACGCCGAATGACTTTTGTCAATTCTAGCACAAGTTTTCTTGGACCACCGACTTTTATATTAATTTTAACACTTCTACACTGCGATTTTTTTTTCAAAATCTTTGATATGCCACTTTTACTGATTTTTTAAAAAAATTAAATATTGCGCTGTTTCACAGCATCTTTATGAAGCTGCACTATCCTTTTTGTAAGTCGACGGAAAAATATTTATTTTTACTCATCTTAACATCAACTTACTAAATAAATGACAAAATATAACTGAAGGTAAGACAATTAAAATCATATTTTCAATAAGTTTCCATACTTTTGTCCACCGAAAAAACGAGTATATGTTATTTCACTTAAATCATACAGTCAATATCAGAAGATTTCTTGTGAATATATTCTTCGATATACTGACTTTAGAAAATACGATTCAAATTTGCGAGACCTATAAACATATTAAAAAAAAAATGAAATATTTAAAAGTTTCCATACTTTTGTCCACCACTGTATATATGCAGGGTGTCTCAATAAACTTGCTCACTATTGGTAACTTTTTTATTTGAAGAGATACGAGGTTGGTTAAATGAGCAAAATTGTGCCATTTTATATTAGAAAATTGGTCATGTAGACAAAATAAAAATTGTGTCAGCGGTTCTCAAAATTTGGGACAAAATATATATTTTTAAATGGAACCATACATTTTTTATTTTTAATTTTTAACCGTAAATAACTCGTATATTTATATAAACATTACCTTATTGGAAAGAGAAAATAATACTCTTTCCAATAAGATAATGTTTATATAATTTTTTTTCAAATAAACGAGTTATTTACGGTTAAAAATTAAAATTTTGTAAACTGTTTTATTAATTTATTTAGCCAAATAAGCCACGGAAACAATTGATTCTTTGTTTGTTTGACGTTTAATAATTTCTTCCGTAAACTTCTGTCTGTAATAATGTTTAATAACTTTACAAATGAAGAAAAGTTAGATATAATCTTGCTATATGGAGTTATATCTAGTATCTAGACACCAGTTACGTAGAATGGTCGGCTCTCTTTCCAAAAGAGCTGAAATGTGCGAAAGAAATAATGACTTTCATTTTGAATATTTTCTTTAATTTTTTTTTTTATTGCCGTAAAATAAGTTAATAAAATAATAATTTTATAAAAGACAAATGTTTCCATGGTTTACTTGATTAAATAATCTAATAGAAGATAATTTTTATCTTTAAACGTAAATAACTCATTTATTTGAAAAAAATGTACATAAACATTACTTTACTGGAAAAAATATATAGTCTGTCCAAAATTTTGGGAACCGCGGACACAATTTTTATTCTGTATACATGACCAATTTTCTAATATAAAATGGCACAATTTTGCTCATTTATCCAACCTTGTATCTCTTCAAATAAAAATGTTATCAATAGTGAGCAAGCTTATTGAGACATTCTGTATATATATGTTATTATAAAATTTCGAAAAACATGTTAATATTGATGAAAAATAATGATAATGACATTAAAATTCGAATAACTAATAACATTTTTGAAATTTTGATACTTACGGTAGTTAATGACCCATTTTCGAATTAGTATGATGGCAGACCCAGACGATAAAAAAGTTATAAATATCAGCGTTGTAAATAAAATATCTGCAAAAATTGGTGATTTCGTTTTAAAAGTATTTATTTATTTATTTGCATTATACAAACTTAACAAGATATTTTAATAAATTTTACAGAAATTATAAATTCAGTGGACCAAGTATGAAACACCCAACTTTTAACATCAAAGCGCCAATCTTCAAAATCTTCCAGCAAAATTTGCATTTTGAACTTTTTACTTTCATTATTCAATCGTTTATTTTGTAAAAGTGGCGTCATGGTAACTACACAACAATACTCTTCTATTTGTCTACGTTGCCATGGTGACCGTACTGTCATACTGAACTCGTTGTCCTGGAGATGGTATCGACACAAAAATAATTCATCACCGTTGCTAAGCAACATATATGCGCCATTTGTTTCCGTAACTTTGAAATCTGTTCCCGTCGGATGTGTGATGTCTGTGTGTGCCTGTCTGTAATGGGGTATAGGTTGGATATTTCTGATGTTTTTTCGACAAATGTAGCAGATATTTCGATGTGGACAGAAAAATAAGCTGTGCTTTTTTAGTTTTGCAGGTATATCTTCAAAATTACAATCGTAATAGTTGAAACTACATTGTCTTGGAAATTTTGCACATTTACTGCAACGCCAACCTCTGTTGTTAATCAGCATCGCGTTTAAACATGATACTACTTGTCCACACTCGCAAGATTCAAAATCTAGTTCTATATCTAAACGAACTTTAACCCTTGTGACATTGCCAATAATATTTTCCAAATCACTTACAACCAATTTTAATGTGTCAATTGATCCTAATTTTCTGACAGTGCCAGTTTTAAAAACAATTCTTTCATTTGTAAATTCTATAGTAAATTGTTTACGTCTGAATTTAGTGTAGTCCAAACCCAAATTATAAACTTGGATACAAACGAAATCGTTACGTATATCCAATTCGACAAAGTATAAAACATTCATTTGACGAAGGATTAAATAGTGATGTCCACATTTTGTTAAGTCCAGTTCGAAATCGGCGAAATCTATGAAGTATTTATCAGAATGACACTTTCGCAGATGAGCGATGCAGGGTACAAAGAAACTATTTCGTCGTAAATCTATCTTTTTCTTTTTTATTTTTTTCTTAAAAAGGCAATATTTGGATAGTTCTTCAGATTCGCATATTGTCATACTGTTAAATATTTTTGTTTCTTCCTCCATTACTGCAACTAAAAAAAATGAATTACTTTATTGATAATTTTGTGACTGCAGTACAATATAAATGAAACATTTGCGTTATGTATGTGGGTAAGTTAGGAGGGATTGTGAAGAATAATATGAAAAATGTAGCATTTCGTAAAATGATATTGAGAATATAATAATAAAACTGTTTACTTCAAAAAATGAAAATGGTGAAATATTACTTCGTTCTAATAAAAAATGCTTAATTATTCTAAACGCAACGTCACAATCTCTAATCTGTTATTATCGTGAAATTTCGGTTGAATTCGGGCGTACTGGACCTACTATTCGTTGTTTTTGTTCGAATTTAAATTAAGAATTACAGTAATAATACCGTCATCCGAATTCTCAAAATGTTTCATGAAACTGATTGAAATAATATTTATTTTAAACATTTTTCTTTATTCATTACAAATTAATATGACAAGGGAAAGAAGATTTAATAAAAATAAATGAAAATATGTCTAATACAGACAAAGCAGATACCCCTACAAATAACTGTTTGAAAAGCATAACATTTAAAAATTCATATCTCGCTTACTAATTTGAATTTTAACATCGCGTTTTTACCAATATTCTTATATTTTTATATATTACCAGAAAAAGAAATTAAAAAATAATGGTAGACTAGCCCATTTCACAGGTATATTGTACATTTAGACTTATTAAAAGAAAATTTAGATCACTTAAAATTAAGAAAATCGAATTAATTATCTCACTACAGTGTTAAAAAAGCCCAATTCGGAGTAGGCTATGAACAGGGAAACGTATGTTTTAAATTTAATTAAATATCAATTTGACACAAGATTTGCATGACATTCTGTCAAATATGTTATACAAAGAAATTAAAGCTTTTCTTGTAGAATCGTACTTTAGAAATGGAAATAAATTAGAAAACGGCGAATGGCAATATTCTTTTGCTGCCTGTTATAATGAATTTCTGGAAAATTTTCCCATTGAAGCAGCAGATTACACTTATTATGCTATTTATAAGGTTGTAAAGACAACCTGTAGCGATATTTCGGGAAAATGAAAGTGTTGAAAGAAAAACTGGTAGCGGCAGACCAAGGAAGAGAACAGCTGAAGTACTTGATAATGTCAGACAAATTGTGGAGGAGACCCCATCGACATTTTCAACATCCTCTTTAAATAAAATATCTGTTTTCTTCTTTATTATCTTTTCTTCTCAAAATTACATTTAAATTTTGACAACTTGACTTTTGAATTGAATAAAGATCAGACATACGTTTCTCTGTTCACAGCCTACTCCTTTGAATATACATATCTACTAATGTATATATTCAAAGGCCTACTCCGTTTTTTTTTTTTGAACACGCTGTACAATCACTACATAATTTAATAATGTATGATGTGATAATTTTTGGTTTTTGACAGTAAATTTACAAGTACTCCTATAATGCTGTTGCACTCAATTTTTTGTATTCAAACCGCAAACCTATGTAAAAACAGCAAAATTCATTTAATTTGTACTACCTCGACACCAAAGTTTTTTGTATCATGGCTAGGTAAATAACATTCTAAACCAGCCTCGTATCTACAATTCTTACTGAAAATATGAAATTGTGATGCAAATATTTGAAAATAAGTCTATTTAGTACATTGCATTATCATTTCATTTGGAGCAAAGCAAACAAAACAGTATTATGTTACAGTTATGATACTACCATTATAAGCAAAAGAATATAAACATCAAGAAGCATTAAATTAAAACTTACCTGTATTCTACGCACAAAAGTCCAATAATTATTGCGCAATATTACGTTGAAAAAATAATGATTAAATTCTTGTCAAGTTCCAAAAATATAACTAATCCTACAACATTGTACATTAATGCATTTCTTTATTAAAAACTGTGTAATTTTCATTATTATCTTTGCAAACATCATCTTTCCTTCATTATTCATTGTATTGTAAGCATTTGTATCATTGCCAGTGCAGTACCAATGCGAAGAAATTAAAAAACCTTAAAAATTATTTTCAATATGAACATTAAGCTGAAATTAATTTTACACTAATTAGTAACTTGAAAACATTTATTTAGTTAACTACAAAATTCGAAGTTTAGAATTATATTATCAATTTTATCTTATATCCCCAAAATACTTTCCGTATGAAATATGTTACGCCGATGAATCGTGACGTTATCAAAACAGTAATTAATAAAAAGTTTCATTTGTTTTTGCCCGATGCAATCGGACCGATTGTCATTTTGTCCTTCTATTTATTAGGTTACGATCACTGAGTAAATTTTCATTGAATATGGATATAAATTACTTCAAATATTTGTAAACTACTAAAAATTATTTTTAAATCTCACCTAACCTTAAAATATGAAATATAAACAAACAAATAAATGTAATATTAATCATATATAAATAAAAGTTTATAATTATCTTCTACATATGATTTTTGTATTACATATTTATTAAATAATTTGTTAAGATCTGACAGCTGTCATTTTTATCGATGTCAAATTTTTGTTTCACCTCTGTGAAAACAGCAATCAGCAATATACACACGTGATACACACCAGTGTTGCCAACTCTTTGAACGTTTGAACCAGATAGATCGTACAGTGAACAATTCTACGATCGTACTTTTTCGTTAAAGATCGTACACTTTTCTAAAATTTGATTTTAATATATTATTAATAACAATAAATTATTTTTACTTAGAAGGATAATTATTAATTATTTTAAAACCAAATGTTTGTTATGTAACAACTAATTTAGAGATAATAACAAAAATAATTATGTATTTTAATTACTAGTCATCAGTCTTGCTCTTCTTCAAAGATATCTTAAACTGGGTTCTGCGTTCTGCTGCTCATAGAATATATACGTAAATAGAACGCGCACTCTGAATAGAACCTGCTGCCTAACAATTGATTACAGCGTCAATGTGTCAACATGAATAGAAGCAAACATGTAGGTAAAGTCAAATAAATAAATCAAAAATCAAATTTAATCAAAACAAGAAAAAGAAAAACCTAAAATTATTAAATTATCGTACAAATCGTGTACGATCCTTAGCTGCGATCGTACATCGTACAAAACTTAAAAAGATCGTACTTGTACGATCAAGATCGTACGGTTGGCAACACTGATACACACCGCAATAATTTTTATATATGCCTACCGTTCTTTAAAGTTGCGTTCACGTTTCGATCCCTACGAGTTTATAGCTAATGAAATGTGAATTAATCAATGGACATAAGGGCTAGGGTCTCAACGCGAAAACTTTTACAAGCCTTCTTCAAATCACGACTTATGCATTTCTCGACTCCGTAAATCTAGGCCATGGAAATCCTTATACCCTTGACTTGTGCACCGTTATATAAGATGGATGACAAGTACACTCCGGAGTACATTTTTTTTTTTTCAAAAAATAATACTAATAACACAGAACAGGAGTGGGATCACGTAAAAGTGAAAACGATATTGCGATTATCGAGAAGTGAAAACGACATTCGTTTCCTTAGCGATCACGTAAAATTAGTCACCCACTACGTTTTCAACTTCGGTTATTTCCGTAAAGTGACTACGTTTTGTGAAAACGATATCGTTTACAAACTAATGTTTTTGTATTAAATAGTAGTTTTAACAGATAGTTTATATGAATGTCATTAAAAATTTTAATCAAATGTCAAAAAGTATTATTCTCGCCCTTCGTTTTTATTTCGTTCATAATAGCAATGCTGTAAGAATTGAAGAAGGATACAAGTTAAATTATCAATTAGTTACAGATGCCATGTATCATCTAATTTTGTTCCTTTTGATATTCCAGAAGAAAAATTTATGAAGTAAACAAAAATATTTCTAAATATATAATTAAAACTTCAAGAGACCTTTTAAGACTGCAAGTTTGTTATTTTAAAGTAATCTAGTTTTTATTAAGTTTTGTTTTTCAAGTAAATAAAGTATGGGCCACATTTAAATAACGGCGCACAACCTTCGACGGGGTGCAGAAAATGATCAATTCACAAATTTTAATTTTATGTAAAAACTACAAAATGTTAATCACAAAACACAAGCTAGAATCGTTATATTTGATGCTTCGCAGAATACAATATTATTAAAATATTAATAATATTTTCTTTGTTGGATTTATTCTTGTTGTAATCAATCAAAATATGCTTTGTTGTAATCAACACTTTTACAGTTATTGGAATATCAATATTGCCCGAAAATATTTCTTTTGGGTAGTTCATTCACTAAATTTTAATAGTAAATCAGGGAAATTTCAGTAGAAATAAGAAAATAGCTAATCACCAAGATTTCAATTTTCTGTCATAGATTTCAAAAGAGTAAAAATATATAGTAAATCATAAGCATTTGGTTCTTCGCAACATGCTTATTAAAATATTCATGAATTTTTTTCTTAGATTCATTCTTGTAAAAGCTATAAAAAAAAGGTAGGTATGTAGGTTTTTAATTAATTCATTTTTCTCAATTACTATTTAACTTGAATATAGAACCGAGATATGATATAAACATACTGTATTATACTATAATCTTTTCTTTCCTTGATAGTCAGAACTATTAAAGCTCATTGCATGTAGTGTTGGGCTAATTACTATAGAACTATGTATTGTCAGGAATATATGGGCGATAATACATGCATTAATATAATATACATTTCACATTTCTATTGACCTGTTATCGGCGTCCTCTTCTTCACACGCACACGAGCTCGTCATCATCGGACAGCTCCTCTAGGGCGCGTTTCCCTAGGTGTTATAAATATACGTTGTCATTCTAATCACAACAATTAATGCAGGCATGCCTTATCATCTAATGAGATAGAAAGGAGGGGGGGCAGGAATAAGGTTACTCCCAAGTCCCAGACTTGGGCAGGCGCCCCGCATATTAAATACGGCCTAGCACCTCGTGGGTTCCGGTACCTCTATCCGCAAAAGTATGCACCTAGTGCAGGGACAATCTGCTGGAATACGGCTCTTGTGAATTGTCACTTTAAGCCACTAGCGATACCGTCGCCACGCATGTCCCAGACATGTTGAGCTCCCAGAGCTCGACCTCCAAGAGGCCATGGGTCCCAGACCCATCATGAGAGTTTAGCTTACGATCACACATAGGTCCCAGACCTATAATAAACCCCAGGTTTATCCTTAACGTCCCAGACGTTCTCGTGGATCTCAGCCTCTCATTTAGTGTCACTAGCGGTACCATAGCCACCAACACATGTCCCAGACATGTTGAACTCCCAGAGTTCGACCTCCCAGAGGCCTGTGGGTCCCTGACCCACTTGGTGTTTCTCCACTATGTACCCTAGCCACCTTTAGAGCACGAGGCTCTATGGACCCAGGGTTGTCCCAGACAACCCTTCGTATATTAGGATATAACTACACGTTGTGGTCACAAATAAATAATACAAATGTATACTTCACATATACCATGCATATAAAATACACAAACAGTGTATAAGCAAATCAATCAAGCATCTGTTGATTTACACTCGATCGTCATACCTGTCAATAATTAGAATGACCGTGAGTTTAAACACTCACCTTTCATTACAGCAAACTGCTCGTCTTATTGACACACACATCTGCATAGTACACTGGTCACAACACAACTGACCTAGTCAACCAGCCTCCAAGGGTTGGAGGGATCGAGCGTTGTTTATATTTCTAGGAATGTGTTTATACTTTGGAAAGTCAAGTGCTTTCTGCCTGCATTTCAAACCATCGGCACGCAGCCGAAAAGTGAATCTTACACTTGTAATCAATTTTCATTTTATAATTATCGTATTTTATCACAATTATTTCATTTTCGCCTTACTAAATAAAATAATAAAAAATACCTTTCAAATTTAAAATATAAATTTATTTTTAAATAATTTATAATGACATTTCTTTCATTCTTTCCAAAACGTCAAATTCAACTCACTGCTCACTACATTCTTTTACCTAAGTGCAAGTAAATAAGAAAAGGATATACCTATACCCAAATGTATAAAATAAAAAGAGACGTAAGAAACGACTATCGTTTTCACATGCTTTGAGAGTGTCGACTAGAATTCACATTTTTTTCAGTCTAACACGATATCGTTTTCGGTTTTCATTATTTACGTGATCACATTTTCACTTGTCGACAGTCGCAATATCGTTTTCACAGTTACGTGATCCCACTCCAGATATGCTAATGCAGAAGTGACTTTATTGTCGGCTCCTTTGATGTTTCGCTTGACGTTTCTATGACCTTGAGTGACATTTGCCATCTTGTTTGTTGTATACATTCGCGCGAAATTTAAAGTTCTGTCATGTGCTATAAAGAAATACTTTTGTTTTTTGAATTTTATAAATATAATAAATAAATATTTCTGTAATATAGCTACTTAACATAAAAATGCTATTTTTACCTACCGCTACCCTTGGTAAGGGAGGTATAGGGATCGTGCTAAAAATCACATATCGAGATTTTAGTAAATGACCACGTTTTAAGGTCCCTAGAATCCAATTTTAACATTTTCACGATGATGTCTGTATGTGTGTGTGTGTGTGTGTGTGTGTGTGTGTGTGTGTGTGTGTGTGTGTGTATGTGTATGAATTTTGTCTTCGCTCTAACTCAAATACTATCATTCAGAAAATTCTGAAACCTTGTATTTCTACCCTATTCTAATACGAAAATAAACCATTAGATTTTGGTGTAAATCGGATAAACGGAAATGGCACTTTACTTGAAGCTCATAATGGTTTTTCTTCAAAAATGCCATTTTTTCGCATTTTATGTCATTGAACAATTATAGATTATTGAATTTTGTACAGGTATACATTAATACTTTTTCTATATATTTTACAGATATATTTAAAAATCATTTTTCTTTTTTTAATCTCGAAGCCTAAGATAAACAAAATTCCTTTGTTACACAGCTTATTTTTCAAATGAATGTAACTGACAGGTAAACATCATTGTCAAACATTTAATCACTTCAAATTAATAATAGTGACATATTAAATAATAAAAAAAATCGTAAATAAAGCAATATATGCAATAGAACATAATATAGTTTGCAGCATTAGTAACGTAGGTATGTATGTAAATTAATAAAAATTAAATAGCGGGAGGTTTTGTGTTGGCCACATCAGATTTTTTAAATTACTTTTTTATAAATTTTAAGCAAAAATTTTAATTTTGAATAAAACTGAATTACTGAGTAAATAAATACATAACACAATAAATTAGAGAACTGTATCTCACAAAAGTAAATTAACAACTACGAGTACCTAGTCTACAAATTTCCGAAACTTTACCAAAAATCAAAACAACGCAACACGTGAAAACTGTCACAAAGTTTTGAAATAACGAATAACACACGTCGTTTACTCGAAGAAGCTTGAAATATAGCGATGACAACCGATGTCGCCATATGTATAAAATTACATTTTTCTCTCTCTAATTTTAGTTTCCTTGTCTTACTGTCGCTTCTGTATTAGATTATCAGGAGTGGGATCACGTAACTGTGAAAACGATATTGCGACTGTCGACAAGTGAAAATGTGATCACGTAAATAATGAAAACCGAAAACGATATAGTTTTAGACTGAAAAAAATGTGAATCCTAGTCGACACTCTCAAAGCATGTGAAAACGGTAGTCGTTTCTTACGTCTCTTTTTATTTTATACATTTGGGTATAGGTATATCCTTTTCTTATTTACTTGCACTTAGGTAAAAGAATGTAGTGAGCAGTGAGTTGAATTTGACGTTTTGGAAAGAATGAAAGAAATGTCATTATAAATGATTTAAAAATAAATTAATATTTTAAATTTGAAAGGTATTTTTTATTATTTTATTTAGTAAGGCGAAAATGAAATAATTGTGATAAAATACGATAATTATAAAATGAAAATTGATTACAAGAATGAATCTAAGAAAAAAATTCATGAATATTTCAATACGCATGTTGCGAAGAACCAAATGCTTATGATTTACTATATATTTTTACTCTTTTGAAATCTATGATAGAAAATTGAAATCTTGGTGATTAGATATTTTCTTATTTCTACTGAAATTTCCCTGATTTACTATTAAAATTTAGTGAAAGAAATACTCAAAAGAAATATTTTCGGGCAATATTGATATTCCAATAACTGTAAAAGTGTTGATTACAACAAAGCATATTTTGATTGATTACAAGAATAAATCCAAGAAAGAAAATTTTATTAATATTTTAATAATATTGTATTCTGCGAAGCATCAAATATAACGATTCTAGCTTGTGTTTTGTGATTAATATTTTGTAGTTTTTACATAAAATTAAAATTTGTGAATTGATCATTTTCTGCAGCCCGTCGAAGGTTATGCGCCGTTATTTAAATGTGGCCCATACTTTATTTACTTGAAATACAAAACTTAATAAAAAACTAGATTACTTTAAAATAACAATCTTGTATACTTGCGGTCTTAAAAGGTCTCTTGAAGTTTTAATTATATATTTAGAAATATTTTTGTTTATTTCATAAATTTTTCTTCTGGAATATCAAAAGGAACAAAATTAGATGATACATGGCATATGTAACTAATTGATAATTTAACTTGTATCCTTCTTCAATTCTTACAGCATTGCTATTATGAACGAAACAAAAACGAAGGGCGCCTGGGCGAGAATAATACTTTTTGACATTAGATTAAAAGTTTTAATGACATTCATATAAATTATTTGTCAAAACTACTATTTAATACAAAAACATTAGTCTGTAAACGATATCGTTTTCACAAAACGTAGTCACTTTACGGAAATAACCGAAGTTGAAAACGTAGTGAGTGACTAATTTTACGTGATCGCTAAGGAAACGAATGTCGTTTTCACTTCTCGATAATCGCAATATCGTTTTCACTTTTACGTGATCCCACTCCTGTTCTGTGCTAATAACGTAACTTACACAGTTGCCCTACTTGAAGCAACCAATCAAATTAAAGCAGCGCGTGACGTCACTCAGAAAGCCCAGCAAAACATCCGTATGAGAAAATACTAATAAAGTTTATAAAGATATGAATTCAAACACGAAAAAGAGTTTCAAATCATATGGAATATTAATAAATATTACAATGTTATTATTATATTATTAATTACTATTTAAATATTTTATGTACGTTTTATTACAAAAAAATTAAAACATTATTACTATACAGGCTGTCCCAAATTGATTAGGTTACCATTGGGATCTCGATAACTATAAGAGCTACGAGGTCGGTTAAATGGGAAATGTTGTGTAGTTTTGAGGGTTAGGGGGGTGACAGTCTTATGAGTGATCTTGAACAGAGTATCTTGATGGTAAGGGAGGAAAGAGGTAAAGGGAAATAACGTTGTGTACAAGTTCATAATGGCAGCACATGCGCCAGTACTAGCATAATAGTTATTTTACAGATTATTAGATGGCAGCATATGGAAATTTCAAAAAGTCTAGCTGTCAACCGACAACTCGTTCATTTGGTTTGAATCAGTTGAGTGTGGATTGCCATCACAAAACAGTTTTAAATTGCGCGTGGAAAAGTTTATCACAAATCAGTATTAAATTTGTTTCTTAAGGTAAGAAATGTTTTTTTTTTAATGCATGAATCTTTGACATTGAAACTGTTTGAAAGTAAGATTAATTGATAAATGATTGTTACATTTTTACAAAGATTTTTACATTAATACACTACTATTTTTTTTTTGTTTGAAAGTAAGATTAGTTGATAAATGATTTTTACATTTTTACAAAGATTTTTACATTAATGCACTACTATTGTGTTTTTGTAGATAATATTTTATTTATGATTATATAATCATAACATAGATCAATGTCGAGTTTGTGAACGGCATTTTGGAGATTCTTTAATGTTATCTTGTTTTTACCTTCCGTCACCCTTAGGTAAGGAAGGTATTGTCTTTGGTCATAAAATTCGGTGGTGTTTTTAATGAATAAGCACGTTTTAAGATCCCTAGAATACGATATTACTAATTTTACATTGATGTCTGTATGTATGTATGTATGTATGTATGTATGTGTGTGTGTGTGTGTGTGTGTGTGTGTGTGTGTGTGTGTGTGTGTGTGTGTGCGTGTGTGTTTCTGTGTGTGTGTCCGTGTGTCCGTATGTGACAAATTTTTCTCCGACGATAACTCGCAAACTAAAATTCTAAAAATTATGATTCTTTCGTATTCCTCTTCTTTACAACCATATGAAGAGCTGATTAGATTTTGGTTATAATTGGTCAACCGGAAGTACCCTTATTTGAAGTTTTTAACAGTTTTTCTGGGAAAACCGCAGTTAAATATCATTTTTTGACATTTTGTGATCATTAATATGAAAGAAAATCTTATTTTCTATACAATTTGATTATACATTTTCCTTCATATTCAATAGATATAGAGTTACAGAGAGATTAAGAGAGGTTAACTTTCAAAAATCAGTTAGCTTTGCTAAAATTATGGAAACAGCACATATATTCAAAAAAATTCTAATTGACAGATGTCAGTGTCAAGTGCAAAACCAAAGTCGAAAGTATAGGATCAGAAAGTAACATAAGTGACAGAGTGTCCCTCGCATAAGTGACTTGCAGTTTCAATGCCGGGAGTACGAGGAAGGCCAAAGAGAAGATGGAAGGACTGTGTAGCAGAATATTTGAGAGAGGAAGAACTGTCTGAAGAAGATGCGTTGGATAGGAATGAGGAAGTGTGAAGT
The DNA here is from genome assembly GCA_943142095.1 of Ophonus ardosiacus. Lineage (NCBI taxonomy): Eukaryota > Metazoa > Arthropoda > Insecta > Coleoptera > Carabidae > Ophonus > Ophonus ardosiacus. The sequence continues at coordinate 14,765,822 of OW964839.1, forward strand.
GCAATTTACAGAATGTACATTCGTGTTATAATAATATTGGATTTATAGAATCTTCCCAAAGGAACTTGCAATATGGAATTTGTAAAAAATAGTGTGTTCGTGTTACAATTTTACAGGATATATAGAATCTTTTCCAAGGAACTTTTGGTATCGGATTTGTACGAAATACATTGAATTGACGGAAGGTTTTGTCCTGGCCATAACAGATTTTTTTACTTGTTAACAAATATATTTGTAGGATAAAAAAATGTTTTGTTTTTTAATGTTTTTTTTTTGTTAATAAAAGATATTTGTATTAATGAGTTTTTTTTTATTCCAAATATTTGTATTACCATTCAAGTAAAATTAATATACATGGTAGTACAGATGAGATTTTAAAATTTTCGCGGTTAGACATTAGTTCTATGTACAGGTCATAGATGACTCTGAACCTCTATCCTCGTAAAATACATTGACTTTCCAATCTCTCTATGTATATAGATATGTTATCTCTGTAGAGGGTTGATTTAGATTCTGTAAAGAAACATTCAAAATTCCGAAGTCTGAAAATTATTAAAAAAAAAAAAACTGATAATCGCGATTTTTAAAAATGTCAAATAAATCCGTAATTATAATAAGAGATATAAAAAAATGTTTCATATAAAAGTTACACTATTTAATAAGGCAAACTTAAAAATGTTGTCAGTATAAAATTCAAGATGGCGGTTTTCAAGATATTAATAGCAACTTTCTTATTTTAAATGGGCGCCATATTGGATTTGTACATTATTAAATAGAATTTTTTTTTCTCTTTTCAACGATGCATAATAAAGTATGTTTACATTAAAATTTAATAAAGATATTAATTATTTCAATTTGATAACTAATCAAATAGGCTTAAAAACAAATGCAAGTGAATAAGAAACAAAACAAAATTTATTATAACAGTGAACTGTCATAATTAAATTTGTATGTATTCGTTTATTCAATTTAATTAGTGAATTTATTTATTACATATTTAAAATGCCTACTTTTTCAACATTAGAGCAGTACGATATGTTTTGTACATACATCAAATGTAATAAAAACTCCCGTCTTGCGGCACAAACTAACTTTCTGGAGCGAAGACAACCCAATGATAAGGTGTTTAGAAGATTGGATATAAATATGCAGCAATATGCATGTTTAAAAAAACCTACTCGTGACCCACAAGTGATAGTCGAAGATGAAATTCAGGATGAAGAGTTAGCACTGGCATGTGTAGCGGCTAACCGACCATTTCAACTCGGGACATAGAAGCCCAGGTACATGTATCTAAGACGAAAGCGTCACGAATTCTTAAAAAAACATAAGTTTCGTCCCTTTAAATTACACGTTGCCCAGATTTTACGACCAAATGATCATGTCCGCAGATCAGTATTTTGTAGATGGTTTACTAACCAAATAAGACAAAATAATGATTTTATTAATCACATTTTATGGACTGACGAATCTCGCTTTTCTAACTGTGGCTTATTTAATCGTCATAACGAGCATTATGGGGCATAAGAAAATCCATGCATAGTGATTCCACGGTGAAATCAAGATAGGTTTGGGTTTAAAGTTTTTTGTGGCATATTGAGAAATAATTTAGTTGGCCCTATAATTTTTGATAGAAACCTAACTGCTCAACGATATTTGGAAATTCTTCAGACATCCCTGGAAGATTTAACTTTGGCACAAAATTACCGAATTTGGTATCAGCAAGATGATGCTCCTGCTCATAATGCTAGAAATATTATTAATTATTTAAACAATTGCTTTATTAATAGAATCATAGCGACTAATACACCCATTTCATGGCCAGCTAGATAACCAGACTTAACGCCTCTCGATTTTTATTTATGGGGCACTTTAAAAGATAAAGTGTATGGTGTTGTGTTTTATACTTTATATATTAATAACACTTTATTAATTATTATATTTTATTAACATAAGATATATATGAAGAGATACAATATCACAACATCCCCCTTATTTTAAATGTATTAACAATAAATTCAGCATAACATACATATTACTTAGTATAATAATCTTTCATGTAATGCCGTTTTTTAGTAGCACTTTGGCTACGTCTTAACTGACAATTGCTATTGTTATTAGGAACTACATTTGTATCTGTCACAGGAGCTGGTGTGACATCATCATAGTTAGTATTAATATTATCATAAGTATTGCTACCATTACACTGAGTAATTGACAACTTGTTAGAATCTGTTTTGGAACAATTCATATTTTTCTGAGACTCAATAATGTTTTCTAATTCAGTTTCTAACAAATAGTCATCCTTAAAAGCTATATTACATTTTTTAATAAACCTTCTATTTCTTTAATAAGTTTTATTATTTTTATCAATTTTAACAAAATAAGATCTTGGTCTAATACTATTAATACCAGTAATACAACCAGGTTCCCATTTACTACCTAAATTTAAATGTGTAACTATCACTCTATCCCCTTCTTTTAAATTAGGTAAATCTTTGGCACTATTATTATAGTACTGTTTGGTTTTAAAATAAGCTTTATTATTATGTTTCTTAAAAATTTTAGGTTTTAATAAATTGTCATTTACGGGCAGAATACCTTTAAGCCTCCTCCCGAACAACAATTGGGCTGGCGACAACAGATTTAAATCTATTGGCGTGTTTCTTAGTTCTAGCAAAGCTAAATAAATATCTTTATTATTATGTAATGCTTTTTTAAACAAATTTTTAATAATTTGCACTTGCCGCTTTATAAAACCATTGGATTGCGGATATCTAGGTGATGAAGTTACATGTTTAATTTCCCATTCTAGTAAGAACTTTTTGAAATACTGATTATTATATTGTGGTCCATTATCACTATATATTACATTTAGCTTCCCATGTCTAGCCAAAGTTGATTTAAAATTATTAATAAAATTTTGATTAGTAGTATCATTGTTTAAGCAAACAACTTCGGGATATTTTGAATATTTATCCACAATTAGTAAATAGTTTTTCTTTATAAATTGGAATATATCAGTAGCAATTTCTTACCATGGAGTTAATTTATTTTCATTTGTAAAAAAAATTGTCTCTTTTGAGTTATTATACTATGTAAAAGGCAAGTAGTACAATTTTTTACTTTATTTGTAATATCATTTGTCATTCCAGGCCAATATACCAAGTCTTGGGCTCTGTTAATTGTTTTTTGTATTCTCATATGGTTATAATGCAATCTATTCAATATTTCTGTTCTTAGTACCTTTGGAATAACTATCTGTTCTCCTTTAAGAATAAATCCTTTTACACAGTTTAATTCTAATCTAACATTCCAAAACTGTTTAAGATTTTCTTGAACCAAATTTTTACATTTTGCCCAACCATTAGTGATTTGAATTTTTAATTGTTTAAGTTGTTCATCTTTACTAGTTTCTAATTTAATTAATTCTTTCATATCATACGAAATTGCAACAAAATCAAGTAAATTAACTTGAGCTTCTGTTTGCTCTTCTAAAAGTTTAAAATTTGTAGTATCTGTACTGTCTCTTGATAAATGATCTGCAATATAGAGCTTTGACCCCCGTTTATACTTTACATTAAAAGCGTATTGACCTAAAGTAGCTTTTAAATGCTTTAGTCTGAAAGGACATTTATCTAAGGGTCTTTTAAATATCGTTTCAAGTGGTTGATGATCAGATTCTATTAAAAATTTCTTACCAAAGAGGTACTGATGAAATCTTTGGCAGCCAAATGATATTGCTAGTGCTTCTTTTTCAAGTTGTGAGTACTCTTGTTGTGCACTATTTAAAGCTTTGGAGGCATATGCTATCGGTCGATTGTTCTGTAGCAATACTGCTCCCAGGCCGTGTTTAGAACTATCAACCGACAAAATTATATCGCCATTAACATCATAATAGTCTAAAACTACATCTTTTGAAAGAATATTTCTTAAATTATTAAACTCCTGCTCATGTATGCTTGTCCAAGACCATATTATACCCTTTTTTAATAATCCTTTCAAATTATACGTTAATTCTGCTACATTTGGTATAAATTTACCAAGATAGTTAACTGTACCCAAAAATCTAGTAAGTTCTTTTAAATTTTTCGGAGTTTTAATATTTTTTATCGCTACTACTTTATCTGGGTCTGGTTTTATACCCGTATCAGTCAAAATATGTCCCACAAATTTTAATTCTTGCACTAAAAATTTACATTTTTCTTTATTAAATTTTACGCCGTATTCTTCCGCTCGCTTTAAAACTAATTTCAAAATTTCATTATGTTCTTCTATAGTTTTAGCAAAAAATATTAAATCATCAATATATAATTTTAAGCCCCGTATACCAGAAAAAAATTCGCTGAAAATTCTATGAAAAATTTCTTTAGATGCTTGCTCATCCAATTCAATTTGCCAAAACCCTTTATTAGCATCTAATGTGCTAAAATATTTAGAACCTCGCATATCTCTAGTGATTTCTTCAAAAGTAGGGATTTGATAGTATTCACGTTCTTTTGCTTCGTTTAAATAATACGGATCTAATACTAATCTGATTTTCTTATTTGGTTTTGCTAGCACTAATAACGGACTTACAAATTCTGTAGGCTCAGTTACTGGAGTAATTATATCATTTTTACGTAGTATCTAATTCGTCTTTAACCTGACCACGCAGACTAAAAGGTATTCTTCTGGCTGGTACTGCTATAGGTTTATAGTCATCCTTGAGTTTAAATGAACATTTTGCGGTGTTGATTTTACCTATGCCACCAAACAAATGATTAAATTTAGTTATGTTCAAATGTTTGTCTGTAATTTCGCAAATATCCATATTTTTATTTACTAAGTTTAATTTTTCACAATCAGTTACACCCAATTATAGGAACGGCTGTATCACAAATTGAATAATGTCCCGTTTATCTTTGATTGTTACTGTTAAATTAACAGCACCAATGACTTTTAATTGATTTCTACCATAGCTAGTTACTTTAGCTAAGTATGGTTTAATTTCATTTTTTAGATTTAAATTTTTATATGTTCAGGCATTACATTTATTTGTGCACCTGTATCTAACTTACATTTTAAAGTTATCTCATTATTAATTATGACTTCAACATACCAATCTTTTTTATTACAATTAACTGTATTTATAACAGCTAATTCGTAAAAATCGTTTAAATTATCATTTTGTTGCTCATTACTGCTAACTATATGGACATTAGCACTTTTACACATTCGAGCATAATGATTTTTCTTTTTACATTTATTACATATAACACCAAAAGCTTTACAGTTACCATATTCATGTCTATACCCACATTTACCACAATTCCTACTACTTTTACCTCTGTTGTAGATGGTTTTTTCACCTTTTCTACCATGAGTGGCTGTAGCTGACGATTGTTCTTTGCCCCATTGACCAGAGATTGAACTTGATTGTTGCTCTCAACGCTGCTGCCTTGGATACGAACTCTTCCCGTACTTTTCTCTTCCATTGATGCCATGGACATAAAGGCTGGTAGCACGAGCTCGGTTCTAGCACCGGTGTCAGACAGTAGTACCAGATTCGTAGCATGAGCGTTGTGCTACGGTCAACACGGTTCTAGTTGTCCTGGTAACAAGCACTTAACAGCATTTATTTAGCACCGCGGTTTGGAACTGCGTTAGGCAAGACTACCTGTGGTTCTAATCGATAGATAGGTTATAAATTTTCATTACATCTTCATAAAAATGGCAAATGCTATCGAATTATTTGAGCATTTTGAAGATATTGGCGAAGTGCAAGAATTGAGAAGACATAGAAGAGCAAGAAATAGATTACAAGAAAGAAAAAATCCTTTCAATTTTTTAACCGATATTGAATTTAAACGGCGGTATCGTTTTACCAAAGAAAATACGAGAAATATTATCGAACTTGTACAAAATAGTTTACAACCACTTCAAATAAGAAAAAATATAATTGATCCGCATTTACAAGTTTTAATTGCTTTGCGATTCTTTGCAAAAGGGTTATTTCAAGAAGATAATGGTTAGTAATTTTTAAAAATATATACAGTTTAATTCTCACCATTCATTTAAATTGAGTACAACAAAGAATTATTCCTATCATTGTTATAATCAAAAATTTTGTATGCATACATAGTTTTAATTATTGTAATCAAGTTTCAAGTATTATTTAATTATAATTTGTTTTTATAATTATTATTATCATAAGAAACATTCATATTACAGGTGATTTGCACGGAATAGCGCAAAGGACAGTCAGTAAAATAATAAAAAATGTTGCAGTGGCACTGGCTGCTCATGCAGCGCGATTTATTAAATTGCCCGACGATCTAAATGAGTGCAAGAGACAATTTTATAGAATTGGCGGGTTCCCTTCAGTTATTGGTTGTGTTGACTGTACACACATTAAAATAAAAAACCCAAATAAGGATGAACCATTGCTATATTGCAATAGAAAAGGCTGGTATTCATTGAACGTCCAGGGGTGGGATTCTGTAACTTCATAACCGATGTTATAACAGATGCATACGTTATATAACTTATTCAAATCAAAGTTGCGATTCTGTAACTACATAACCTACTCAAATAACAGTTGCTTGCGTTATTTGAATCCGTTACCATAACAGACGATAAATAGCATCTGTCACAGAATAACAGCTTATCCACTTCAAAAGTAAGACGTAATTTTTAAGTAAGTATATAAATAATTATTAATAACATTATATTTTTTTGTTAAATAAATATGGTACGATACTTATTTTATATAAATATAAAGAATTTGTCTGAAATTAAATATTTTATAACTATAAAATACTTTTTCATCATGGGTGTTTTATATATAAAATTATTATTGTAAAATATATTTTAGTGGCGCCGAAAAGATTAGGCAAAACCACTCATTTGCAATATGAGAAACTAATTTCCTTTATGGAAAATCACCCAGATTTGGCACATGGCAGAGTGCGAGGTTTGAATGCTCGACAACGGTCTAAAAATGAGTGGGAAAATTTGGCGGCAATACTAAATGCAGAATTAGGACCACAAAAAGAACCAAAGCAGTGGCAGGCAGTAAGTATTATAAACGGTCGTAATATAATTTCTAATCTGAAAGATATTTTTTTTTTATTTTATTTTATTTATTTACTATCTGTCTTACATAGGACAATAAGTAAATGGTGTAAATTATAGATATACAACTTGTAGTAAAAATATCCATTGTTATTTTTACTTTATGTTAACTTATACATTCTTAATTACACTGTTGTTACACATTACATACATATTTTATTTAAACCTATATGGCAGGTCTAAAGGATCAGCTTTTTTTAGTCTGTAAGTATTTGTACTGTTGTCAAGTAAATTTACTGCATAAGCGTTTGGATGCTTTTCAAGTTTGGATAGGTATTTTTCGCTGGCATTCGTAATTTCCTCTTTAACTGTTTTCATATGTAGGTCTTGATGTATTACTGTGTTTGTCACGTACCACGGTGCATTCACTATAGTTCTTAAGGTTTTACTTTGGAACCTTTGAATTATTTCTATATTGGAAACACTTGCTGTGCCCCATAGTTCGATTCCGTAGGCCCATATTGGTTTTAGGACCACTTTATACAGTAGCAGTTTGTTTTCTAGCGAGAGTTTCGACTTGGGACCTAACATCCAATATATTTTTCTTAGTTTTAGGCCAAGCTGCTTCCTTTTGGTTTGGATATGTTTACGCCAGGTCAGTCCTCTATCTAGGTGTAGACCAAGGTATTTAGTGCTGCTCGCTTGAGGGAGAGCGTTGTTATATAAGAATACTGGTGGGCAGGTTTTTCTACGGGTTGTGAACGTTATGTGTGTGGACTTTTCCTCGTTTACCCTTATTCTCCACGTGTCTAGCCATTTTTGTATGTCTATTAGGTGACCTTGGAGTACGTCTGACGCTACAGTGGGTTCTTCGTGTGACGCTAAGATCGCAGTGTCATCCGCATATGTGGCTACCGTTACTTCTGGTTGAGTTGGGAGGTCTGATGTGAACAGTAAATAAAGGATCGGACCTAACACGCTTCCTTGCGGAACACCTGCACCAATGGGCTTTAGTTCAGAGAATTCATTCTGATATTTTATTTGAAAAAATCTGCCAGTTAGGTACGATTTAATTACCTGATAATGGTTATTAGGGAATTGTTTTTTAATTTTGTATAATAGTCCTTCGTGCCACACCTTATCGAAGGCCTGAGATACATCTAAAAAGGCTGCCGAACAGTATTTCTTTTCTTCAAGGTTGTTTTTTATTTCTTTTACTATTCTGTGCGTTTGCGCGATGGTAGAATGCTTCTCTCTGAAACCAAATTGGTGATCCGGTATAAGATTTTCTTCCTCTATTATTGGTCGCAATCTTCTAAGAAGTAGCTTTTCGAAAACTTTTGAAAGCGCAGGTAAAAGACTAATAGGCCTGTATGACGTAACTTCTTGTGGGGGCTTTCTAGGTTTAAGGATTAGTATTATCTGCGCTATCTTCCATTGTGGGGGGTAATGGCTAAGTCTGATGATGGCGTTGAAGATGAAGGTTATGAGTTTGAGTGCCTTTTCAGGTAGTTCTTTGAGGACCTTTCCTGTAATGAGGTCATATCCAGGAGGCTTTTTGGACGGTGTTTCATTTTGAATAATTTGTGTAACCTCGTTTACACTAATATTTTTCATATGTAGAGAAAGTTGATCCGGGGTATTTAGAAATTCGATTATACGTTGTTCTTCTTCGTCATTTTTGCCTGGGAAAGGTTGAAATACAGTGCTATAATGCTCTGCGAATGTGTCGCATTTTTCTTTATTACTTCTAGCCCAACTATTGTTTGCTTTTCTTATAGGCGGAATTGTTTGTATTGGAGTTTTAAGATATTTCGTCGTTTTCCATAAGGAATAGTCTGTGGTTTTGGTAGGTGTAAGATTTTTTAAATGTTCCTGTACTTGTTCGTTTTTCCAGTCTTGGAGAGTTTTTTTGAGGTTTTTCTGTGCTTGGTTAAGTTTAGTTTTAGTGTTTGGATTGCGACTAGTCTGCCAGCTTTTTCGTATACGTCGTTTTTCTGCTATTAGATTTTTTATTGAGTTTGGGTATTCTAGTGTAACTTCTTTTTCTGTTATTGTTGGCGTTGATTTCCAAGCTGATTTTTGTATAATTTGTGTTAAATTTTCGGTAGCGTTATCGATGTCTTCACTGCTTTTTAGAGGTATTTTTAGATTAATTTCTTCATTTAGTATGACCCTGAAATAGTCCCAGTCGGTGTGCTTATTATGTAAACATGGGGGCCTTATTATTTTATTTATTTTTGTGTTTATTGTTAATATTATTGGCGTATGATCTGAAGATAGCTCAAGACTAGATTTAATCTGGACGTAATTTGATGTGATATTCCGAGTTATACAGAAGTCTAAAAGATCGGGAATTTTATTCTGATCAGTAGGCCAGTACGTTGGTTGACCAGTTGAGATATGTGAGCAGTGTTTGCTTTTCATAGCTTTTAGTAGCTCTCGGCCTCTCGTGGTTATAAGTCGAGAGCCCCATTCTGTATGCTTCACATTGTAGTCTCCTGCTGCGATAAATTTGTTTCCAAGAGTATCAAGAAATGTTTCAAAATCGTCTTTTTTGATGTTGTGCTTAGGTGGGCAGTACACAGATGATACTGTAATTGGTCCAGTTCTATCCTCAATAAGTACTGAGTTAGCTTGTAGGTGATTCATAGTGTACTCTGGAAGCATATAATGTTTGATTGAGTTTTTAATAATAATAGCTGTCCCCCCATGTGCAGTGCCATCTGGATGTTTGGTATCATATATTGCATATTTTGGTATTTTAAGGTATGATCGGTCAGTGAAATGGGTTTCAGCTATTAGCATGATGTCTATTTGATGGCTGTTGATAAAGGTTTGTAACTCTTGGCTATGTTGAGCCAAGCCATTAGCATTCCAGAATGCAATTTTTAAGATCGATGTCATTGCGGAATTTTGGAGACGAGAGTAGTCAGAAGATTTAGGATTGTGTCCATTCTCTCCATTAGTTTAATCATCATATTTTCTAATCTTTTGTTTTGTGAGGGTAGTTCTGGAGTATATTGTGTTACATTTGAATTTTCTTCTGCAGCTTGAGCATAAGTTTTATTGTGGTTGACGGGTTGAGATAATTTACGTTCTCTGAGTGGGGGGAATTTCCTTTTTTGGATTTCTTTAAAAACTATACATCCCTTGTAATTTGCTGGGTGGTTTCCTTGGCACAGGGCACATTTTACACGGGTTTTATCGTCTTTTTTACAATCCTTTGTTAGGTGGTTCTCACCACATTTGACGCAACGTGGACGACGCAAGCAGTAGGTTTTGGTATGTCCTAGTAGTTGACATCGACTGCACTGGGGTACTTCTCTTTGCTGTCTGGGTGGCTCTATTACAACTTTAGTATATTGCAAGTGATTAATTTCATATATTGCTTTGTTATTAGAATTTGGTTTTAATTCAACGAAAAATATTGGTAGGGGGTTTTTATTTATTCTATGTTTTATATTGTATACGTTGGCAACAGTATGGCCTTTTTCTTCTATTTCTTTTTTTAGATCATTTATGTCTGTAGAGTGGTGCAGGTTTTTTATAACAACGCGATAGGTGCGATCTTCTTTTAACTGGTATGTATGAAACAGTACTTGTTTTTCTTTTAAGGTTGCGATTACATTTCTATACTTTTCTGTGTTATTTATTTGTACTTTAACTTGATTATTTCCTATTGACTTTAGAAGATAGTTGTCTTCTATAACTGAGTTTAATATTGTTATGAGAGGTTTGACATCACTTACATCAGGTATAAATATAGGTGGTGGTTTTGGCACTTTTGGAGTATTTTCTTGATTTGCGTTTTCCACTGATTTGTCGGGAGTAATAGTTAGAGGCTGGAATCGGTTATATGTTTTAGTCACTTCATCTTGGGTAAATTTTTGCCTTTTTATAGTTATGCTGTCATCAGATCGTTTGGTTTTTCTGGAGTTTACTTGTTGCCAGGTATTTGTAATTGTAACATCGTCTTGAGTACCACTTGATTGTGATTGCTGAGAGTTATCCATTGTGATTGTTTCCGAGGCCCTGGGGACCGCTTTTTCACTTATTTTTCACTGTTTGTTGTTTAAGGTTTGGAATTTTATATTAGTATTATTATTAGCACACACACATACACATACACATGTATATACATATATATGTATATAGTTTGTATAGAACACTTCACTGTTATGGCACTATCACTACCACTGTAACAAAGGCGGTTACGTTAGCACTGCGAGTAATAGGCACGTCCGTTCACCACAATGGCTGGCGGAGGAATGATTTTTTTTTTTTTTTTTTTATTTAAACATATTTTTTTCCAACCTTACTACCCTATCAACATTATATAATGTAGAGGTGTTTGAAAAGAAATGTTTTAATTTCTCAGCTAAAACAAGCAACCGCCGTTCTAGTATGTGTTAAATTTACAAATTTAGTTGAGTAGTTTCTGAAACATAAATTTTCAATAGTTATTAAAGTTTATATTTTACTATTTGTCTGAAACCATTATTATAATCACTTTCTGTAATCATTTTCTTTGTTGTAATCAATCAAATTTTTATGTTTGTTATTTCGTTTTTTGTTGCAATCAAGCATGATATTTTAAAATTCAAAAGAAATGGAAAGACCGTAATAATGTATTTATAATATTAATACGTATTTGAGATAATCTATTTAATAAATACCTACATAATATTAGGGTATGAGTTGATTTGTTGATTTCCTTTTATATCCCGTTAAAAACATATCCTTTACATTAATTATCCTTAGGCATGGAACGACTGGAAAACAAATATAAAAAAGAAATGGCGCATAATTAAAGAAAGCCAGACCAAAACCGGAGGCGGTCCAATGACAGAAGTGAAACTCTCACCTATTGAAGAAAGGCTGATTGTTTTAATTGGCCATTCATCCCTTATTGGTGATGGGGAAACCCCTGAAAGTTTATGTGGTGTTGCAGCCGACGAAACAGAATTTCTGTACATTGTCGAACCACCGACACCGACAGTTACTGTACTGCCAAATGAAAATTTTATACCATCTCCACAAACTACCCCCAGATCTAAATCAAGAACTGAAAACCAATCCTCTATTTCCCTTCCTTCAAAAACAAGAAAAAGAAAAATAACTGATGAAACTATAATAGAAAATCAGTCAACGCAAATAAAATTGATGAAAAACATGTCTGAAAGCTTATATGAGATAAAGGAAAGTTTTAAAGATTGTGTTAAGGCAATAAGAGAAAATACCGAAGTAATGAAAGAATTAGTAAATCTTCTTATTTCAAAACAATAAATTATTATTATTATTATAATAGAAATATTTTGTATATATTTATTTGGTTTTTAAAAAGTTTTTATTTAAGTAATAATTACATTGTGTGTATAACAAATACAATGATTTTGTTTTAATACATTGTTTTTTATTTAAGTAATAATAAATATATTTATAATATAATAAATAATTTTGAATAACGCGTAATAATACTTTAAAAGATTGAAACTTTAATACCATAAATTAGAAATTATAGCAAATTACATTTACAATATTTTGTGAATAACTCAAACAAATTAAATTTTATATTTTTATTTAAATTACATTTTTATTAAATAAAGTAAAAGTTTTCCGCACAACAATGCAAAATTAAAGTACAAAACTACGAACAAACTTGCACAAAGTACCAGAATACGAAAATAATAAAATTACAAACTTGCATGAAATACGAAAATAGTAAAATTAGAAAACTACAAACTTGCATGAAGTACCAGAATACTAAAATAATAATAACTTGTAAATTCTAGGTGTCGAACATGAAAAAAGAATTATTTCTAATTTATAATTATCTAATTAAAATAACGCACAACATTGTTCCTTATCCTTCTACCTTCATCCAATACGTTTCTCACATCTGCGTTGTTATCCTCTTGAATAATATCATCTACACCGGCTAGAACAGCATCAGCAACAGGAATCATTTTTAAATGTATCCTCATGTTGTGAAGAACGGCGCAAGTGTTTATAATTGAGCCTGCAATCAGTGGTGAATATCGGAGAATTCTGTCCTTTCCAAGGCATCGGAAGACACTCTTCAAAACCCCATTGCATCGCTCTACGCAAACCCGTGTTCGAACGTGACAGTCCGTGTATCTCTCCTCCGGAGTTCCAGCAGCAGCATCGACGATAGGAGTCAATAACCACGGTTCCAGTGGGTACCCCGAATCTCCTTCATAAAATTTATTTTTATTATAAGAAGAATTATTAATATAACAAAAATATTAACCGAGTAACCATGATCCTCTAATACCAGCGTTATATTGTTGCATTAAGTGCTCTCGAACACTGGAATTCCTCCATATAAAAGCATCATGTGTGCTACCAGCAAAACGTGCATTTATATTTAGGATCCTGAGATCAAAATCAGAAATCTACAAACAAAAAGAAATATACTTAAACTTGTTATTTTTTTTTTTTTTTTTTGTTGAACGACTAATATTACAATTTGTACGTTTTTGGAGTGGTATCCTTTTCTATTGGCGTAGTTATGTTCTTCATGGCGAGGTGCAAGTATCGCTACATGGGTACAATCAATCGCACCACAAACGCCAGGGAAACCAGTCTTCTCCATAAATCTTTATGTAAAAATAATGTATTTGAAACAACGTTGCATACATGAATATTGCATATTATTACCGTTGTTTCACTACTGTTTTATCATCTTCGGTAAATGGAAACTTTACCCACACGAGAAGGAGATGTCTCTCGATGACTTCACTCACTTCATGAATTGCCCTACTCATCATGGTTTGCGACATTCCCAAATTGTAGTCTTGTCCAACGCTGCGTTGATAAGATCCCGTAGCGTAGAAGTTCAAAGCACCTAAAACACGGATATGAATGGGTATTCCGGATCGTCTAGTTCTTACAGTCATAAATGGTGCAATCATTTCTATGATTTGCAACACCCAAAACTGAGGAAAACGAAATAATTCAATAAATCTATCACCGGGTAAATCAAAAGGATTGCTGGCATCACGTAGTTGGCGTCTCTGCAACCTCAAGGAACGTCTTCTCTCACGTTGACGTACAAAACGATGAATCAACAAGTTGTCCATCTAAAAATCATATACGAATCATGAAAAGTACAAACATTCTAAATTCATAAGTTCATTTTACTTACCTTTAACCAAGATCTTTCCAACTATTTTTCGTAGAACTATAACTTGATAATACTTACAATACTAACCTGACACTAACTAAATATTACAATAAAAAATAATGAAAATATACAGATATTTAAAATTACTACAATAAAACTTATAAGTAGGGCAACCAAAAATATGCAAATGCATATTAGGGCATATTTTTGCATTTTTCAACTATAAGAGCATATATTGCATATTGGGGATTATATGACATTTTTCGAAAAAACTGCATATTTTTAATGCATATTTTGGATATTTTTGTGTCATATTTATTATCTAAAGTACAATTTTTTTAAATTTACTATACAAATTGATACGAAAATAATATGACAGTCACCAATTCAATTAGTACTTATTCCTCTGATTTTCCGTTCTGGCGTCCCGTAATTCCCCAATCGGTCGCCAGGTGACTCCTCGTTTTGCCGGCCGATATGTCTTTCGCGCAACATTCTGCAAGATTGTGTTCTCCTGCGCTCTTCGCTCGTTGTACAAAGCCCACATAAACTACGACGTAATTTGGAAAGTGGTAAGTTTAAAAATTTGTTAAAAATTATAATATTTACTATGAATTGTAAATTATTTTAAGATTATGCCGAAAGTAAAGACGTTGATGTCAGAAAGGTTGTCGCAATATGTGCGTGAATATCCGGTATTCAAGACTGATGGTAAGGTGCTTTTTTGCAAAGTGTGCAACAAATCTGTGTCTGCTGAGAAAATTTTTACGGTAAAACAACATTTAGCAACTACAAAACATATTGAACTTGACCAAAAAAATAATGCAAAGAAAACTACGCAGACTTTCTTTGGTGAATGTTCCACATCTAAGTCAAAAGATGCTCAATTTGCAGAAGATTTATGTAGCGCTCTTATTTCCGCTGATATACCATTATATAAAATGCGTAACAAAAAATTTGTGTCGTTCCTAGAAAAGTACACGGAGCACAAAGTACCATCGGAAACCACTCTTCGGACCAATTACGTTAAAAACCTTCACAAAAATACTATAGATCATATACACAATTGCATCAAAGATCGCTTCTTATGGATTTCAATCGATGAAACTACGGATGCAACTGGGAGATATGTGGCAAATGTCATCATTGGAATTTTGGATCAAGATGAACTGATCGCTAGGCAAAAATTTTTGTTAAAAAGTGCAGTACTTGACAAGGCAAATCATAGCACAATTGCAAGACTTTTCGATGATTCAATTAAGATTTTGGGTGAAAGTTTTAACAGAGATTTAATTTTACTATTTATATCAGATGCTGCGCCATATATGGTAAAAGCAGCCAAGGCCATACAAATATTTTACCCAAAAGTAACACATATAACTTGTCTTGCACACGGACTTCATCGAGTATGTGAACAAATTCGAAGCATGTACACAAACGTTGATCGCCTTATAGCCAATGTAAAAAAAGTGTTTCTGAAAGCGCCGTCAAGGGTAGCAATTTTTAATGATTTGGCGCCTTATCTAGCACTTCCTCCGCAACCAGTAACTACTCGATGGGGAACATGGATAGAGGCCGTAAACTACTATGCCACCAACTTTGAGAAAATTGCATATGTATTTGAAGCATTTGACGAGTAGGAGGCCGCGTCAATCAATATTTCAAAGGACCTGTTAAGTGACGATACAATTAAACTCGACTTGATTTTCATTGCCTCAAATTATGGATTCCTTAGCACATCAATAAAAACACTTGAAACGTGTGGGTTACCGCTTGGTGTACAGGTTGAGGTTGTCACACATGCTCAGGATAAAATTAATAGCGTAAACGGTGAAGCAGCTAACTTAGTAAAGAAAAAACTAGCCACGGTCATTTCAAAAAATCATGGTTTTTCCCGTTTGAAGGAAATTTTGGCATGTTTGGCTACAGGATCTACAACAATAGACAAAAAATATAGTATTAGTGAAGCACTGGCATTTAAATTTGCACCTATAACATCAGTTGATGTGGAGAGAAGTTTCTCCATGTATAAAAATGTTTTACGCGCAAATAGACAAAGTTTTCTTTTTGAAAACTTAAATGAGATATTTGTCATTTATTGTAATAAAAATTTAAATTAAACCTGTTTCTATTCTAGTTTATAAAATAAAAAATGTTCTTGTAATCATAAATATGTCGTTTATGTAAATAGAAAAATAAACAATTTTCTTTTATTGTATTTCGTCGTGTTTACCGTACCCTCGACCTTGCCTATAGATTTAAGAAAACATATTTTTAAAGGCATATTTTCATTTTTAAAGAGCATATTTTCTTTTTTATGGAACATATTTTCATTTTTATAGAGCATTTTTTAGGCGCTTAAAACAATTTTTTTAGAGCATATTTTTGGTTGCCCTACTTATAAGTAACTATAAATTGTTATATATTATTATTCTAAAAATAATGTTGTACCTATGTAAGGTAATTTATAATTTCAATAATTTATCGCAAGGAAACTTATCACAAGTTGAGGTCGGAAACTTGTCAAAATATATAACTTGCGCACGCAGCTATTCCAACCATAAATTCGCGCGCATTTTAAATACTCATTGTGATTCGCTAATATTTGAAACATGCTGCTATTGTACATGGTACTTATTATCATCTGTTATATAACAGATGATAATAACGTACGTTGTTACAGAATCACTCGCTTTGTTTATGTCTGTTATTTTCATCGGTTATATAACGCACTCAAACCATAACGGACATAATTATAGAATCCCACCCCAGGTCACTTGTAATGCAAAATGCGAAATAATAGATTTGGTAGCTCGATGGCGCGGTAGTGTGCATGATGCTCGAATATGGGACAATTGTTCCTTGAAGCAGCGATTTGAGGTATTATTACTCAGTTTATTGTTAGTTAAAATATATTTTAATGTATAATTTGCTACAGAACAATACAATCAATGGGATTATTTTGGGTGATAGCGCGTATCCGTGCACAAAATACCTTCTAACACCGTTATTAAATCCCAGAACTCCGGCAGAAATAAGGTATAATAGGGCTCATATTCGAACTAGAAATACCATCGAGAGGTGTTTCGGTATCTGGAAAGCAAGATTCCGTGCCCTTCAGAAGGGAATGCTTATTTCATTAGAAACTTGCAAAGCTGTAATTGTAGCTTGTGCAATATTGCATAACATGAAAATAAATATGCAACAAGGATATGGTAAAATTATCATTTTCAATTTTAATAATAATACAGTACGATTTTTGCCTTATTAGAGTCAGATTTGGAAAGTGACGACGACGATGATGAGCAGCCAGAACCACAAATAAACAATATAAGAAATGAAAGAGGAACAGCTTTTAGAAGTTTCATTGAACAACATTTTTGATTGTTTTTAATATTATATTTTAAATAATCAAAATTATTCGTTTTACTTATTTGTGGATTCCATTTTATCATTATCTACGTATTTAAAAAGAAAGATATCAAATTCTAAATTACGGTTTCTCTATTTTTCTACCTAATTGGTCATACTTACAATATATTCTGTAAATACTATATAAATAATTATATCATCACAGTATATTACCCATTGCTGGGTGTACCAATCTGCTTTGTATGCAGATATCGTCAATGGTGATAACGTTGACATATTCGTATTGTGTGGGCGTTTACCATGCGTCATCTGACGGACACTCATTGGTGGCATGAGAGTGCACCACATGAGTCACTTTTGTGCCATTTAAAATTCGAAATAATTTTGACGTCTGCCACTTTTTATACAAAGGGGTATATGACCATATTCGAATTTCAGTATGTCAAAAAAAAAAAAAATAAAAACTAACCACTATAGCTTATTATTAAATAATAAAAACTAAATTTTAGTGAGCAATAATATTGTTATTAGCAATTTAATGTTTTGGAGAAGGAATATGTGACATGAGCATGGTGAAATCTGGAAGAAGACAAATAGACTGGGAGGAGAAAGATATAGTTATAGAGCAACGACGCGATTATGTTGTGGTAGGCGTAGCAAGGCGACAGCTGGCTATACTATAAGTATCTCTTTCTCTCCTAGTCCATTCATCTTCTTCCACGATTCTACCATGCTCACGTCAAATATCCCTTCCCCAAATTGTTAATTATTTTCTCCTTGAGTACAAATAATTAATCGATTTAAAAAAATATGCTGATTTTATTTTTTGTCTAGTATATTATAAAAATTTGTTCATATACCCCATTTGAAAACTGAATGTAATTTTCAAATTTTATATCTCTCGGAATTGAACCAGGTGAAAACTATTTCCAGCAACGTAGCCTATTATTTACTTGTAATAGTAGGTATAGTATTTATTACACCGTGCTTGTATTCTATTTCATTAATATACTTTTCATTCTGTCAAGACAATAAATATTACTATAACACTGATTTTGTTTATCACATTTATTGAACAATACATAATAAATAAATATAATTATCACAAATTTTCGTTAACTAATTATTTTCTTTTAGTTTTAAAATTTCCAATTGCAATTTTTCTTTTTGCAATTTTGCCGTTTCTAAAAGAAGTTCTTTAGTCTCTCTCTCTATTTTCATTTGTTGAAGAATTTCTATGTGGATCTCCTTTTTTCTTTCTAACTCATCCTCTCTTAATTTCACTCTCTGTAATTCTAACATTTCCTTTTCATATTCGTTTAAATTACTGTTTTTTCTTTTTTTGGAGGGACCAGGAGTGGTAGGATCAGGGAATGATGTAGTAGGTTTGGGATGAGACTCGGAATTTGTGGAAGGGTGGTTCTGATTAACTACCTCGTTGGTTGATTCTTCCATAAAACAACTACGTCATAAATAAAGTTTTTTTTTTTATTTATACAATACATACTCGTATATTAGTAAATAATTTTTATAGTTAATATTATAGAGATAGCACAAAACAATAGAAATATTATAAGAACAAATAAATATTATTTCATAAGAAACATTCAATTCATTATTTCAATATTTAATTTCATCCTTTTGTTTAAAAAACAATTTTTTAAAAAAATATTTATTTGAATAAAACTATGTTCTGCTTTAAAATAATAATTTGAAAAAAATAGTGCTTTAAACATAAGGGTGAAATGAAAGATTGAAATTTGGCATTTTCAAAACAAGGTTTGTGGTACCAGCGATTATCTTCTAAATATACCATTAGAGGAGAGAAAAATTTAGAAACGAAAACATGAATGAACAATGAAGAAACTTAATAATTTTGTTAAAGAATAGGTATATATGTATTGAACTTGTCTTTCGCATACAACATCCAATGTTTCCTCAATTTGATTAAAACAATGAATTTAATTCCCAATAATCACTAATCTTATACTGCATAATAAAAACTGATTTAACTACAATAAAGTCCAACTTAAAAAAGGGAAACGATGAATGCTGGTTTGTAATCAGAATTTTAATTGTTGTAATCAATTGAATTTGGATAGGATTTTTATCTATTACTGAAATACATACCCAGTTAGTTCATCCAGTATCAAGACATTATTTATCATTTCTGCATCCTAAAAATTTCTTGTTATTTATTATTAAAAATATGAATATTTTAATTTACCTGATTTAAAATTTTGTCGGAGTCATACTTCGATTCGTCAATTTGAAAATCTGTCGGGCATATATCCTGTATCATCCAATCAACATCATTGGGTGGTGTTGGTGGAGATCCTCCTCCTGTTTTATTTTGTTCCCGGCGATAAGTGGATACATTTTTCTTTGCGCTGCATTTCATTTTCTTCCACTGATTTTTTATTTGTGTGTTATCTCTCACAAATCCATTCACTCTAAATAACTCACTCATACTATTCCATGCATCCTGTTTCTTTTTCAAACTTTTACAATCATTCTTCTTACATTCTAATACATTCTTAAATTTTTTCATGCATTCAATGGGGGATTACGGGTCAATCGAATTAAAGGAAAATAGTAAAAAAATACGAATGTATATGCTGAGTAACGAATATTAATAAAAAAATGAAATGGTATAATTGAGATATTTCGGAAATAAAAGGTTTTTTGTTATAACGCTTCGACACTAATATGAAAATATTTTGATTGGCGACCGAGGAAACCGCCTATACATGCATTACAAATAGCGTGTTAGGAGGTGGGATTACTACCAATGGAAGTTAAGAAATTCAAATTCGAAAGGAGGGGCTAACATTCCTGTACTAAACAGTTTTTATTTTAACATAAATTTCTTGCATTAAACTTAATAATTTAAATACACCTATAATTATAAAGTATGTATACTTATACAGTGTTATAATATTCATTTATTTTTATGTAAATATAACTTAAAATAGCATATATTTCAAGAACATTTAGGTCCATGATGAAAACAGTTTGATATAAAAACACATAAATGTGACGTCACGTCAATCTTTTCAAAATTCGGGAGACCATAACTCGCTTATTAATAGGAATTTTTTCACCGGATTTTCATCAATAGTCTTAGTTTTCCTAATATTTTCAGATGAAATTATAAAAAAAAAATGGTGTAATCCCCCATTAAAAACGTTTTCTCTTCATTCGACCAGTTTTCCCGCCTTTTGCTCATTTTACTCTCTACAAGAAATATATTTAATTAAAAATTGAAATTATAAAGTAATAATAACTAATTCAGTATTACTCACATTTTTTTCTAAAAATTCACAGTAATTTATTGATATTTATCAATATATATATATATATGCAGAAAAAGAATTGACAGGTGATATCGGCAACTTGACTTATGCGTGAAGTCTATATCTGTCTGTAACTAAGTTCACGTCATCAATTTCCAATGATGCCAAATTTAAATTAACGCTAGAACCGTGATACATAGAATCACCTTGAAACCACGTTCATGCTACACTTGGTGCTAAAGTGTGTGCCAAGTCGTTGTCATGGTACTAGTTGGCACCGTGCTAACACCGGTGTTAGAACCGAGCTTGTGCTACCAGCCTTAGTGTTTCTTGTTGCGTGTTCAACGTAGTTATGTGTTTAGTAGATTCTTCTGCAGCTTTACATATGTTTATCGTCTTCTTCAGGTCTAGGTTGTCTTCTCTTAATAGTCTATTCTTCACTCTGGAGTCTACGATGCCACATAGTATTCTATCCTTGACTAACTCTTTTTTTAGTGTCCCGAAGTCACAATTAGCAGCCATTTTCAATAGATCTGCATGGAATGCTTCAAAATTTTCACCTTGCATTTGAATTCTAGTATTGAATTTGTGTCTTTCAATACTAACATTGGTTTTTGGAATGAAATATTCATCGAACATTTCTATAATCTTATTTGGATCTTGTTTATCAGTTTCTGATAGAGTAAAAGACACAAAAATATCTTGTGCATCGTCACCCATTATATGCAACAAAAGAGCCGCTTGTCTTTTTAGTGGTAAGCTATTCCCATTTGCTGCTGTCATGTATATCGTATATTTGTTTTTGAATTTCTTCCAGTTCACAGCTAGATCACCACTCATTAACATTGGGTTTGGTTGCCTTATCATGGACTCCATTCTGTTGTTATACTATTTAATTTTATATGCGTCTTATATTTCACACTTTGTTTATCACTTTAATCTGATATTTTACGACATCTTACGCTCGGACCGACTGCGCCATGTTGTGTTTTATATTTTATATATTAATAACACTTTATTAATTATTATATTTTATTAACATAAGATATATATGAAGAGATACAATATTTATATAATAATGTGTGAGGCACGTTTTCTACGACCGCCGTTGACAACGGAAGTCACTATCGCCCCCTGTCTTATGTTGCTGTATTAATATTAACTAAAGGCTGTTGTACAATATCACAACATAGGGCAGTAACATTATTTACAATAATGTAGAGGAATTACGTGAAGCAGTAGTGAACTCTTTTAATAGTATTAATCGCAATACATTGCGGACAGTAACTGCCAGTGTTGCAAAACGTGTTCATTTATGTTTACTTAACAATGGCCAGAATTTTGAGCATTTGTTATAAATTATTGTTACATTAGTATTAAGTTGTTTTGTTTCTGATTTGTTTAAAAAAAATGTACTTGCATTTGTTTTTAAGCCTATTTGATTAGTTATCAAATTAAAAAAATTAATATCTTTATTAAATTTTAATGTAAACATATTTTGTTATACATCGTTGAAAAGAGAAAATAAGGTTTATTTAGTCATGTAAAAGTTGCTATTAATATCTTGAAAATCGCCATCTTGAATTTTATACTGACAACATATTTAAGTTTGCCTTATTAAATAGTGTAACTTTTATATGAAACATTTTTTTATATCTCTTATAATTACGGAGTTACTTGACATTTTTAAAAATCGCGATTTTCAGTAAATAATTTTCGGACTGTTCGGAATTTTGAATGTTTCTTAACGGAATCTGAATCAACCCTCAAAACTACACAACATTGCCCATTTAACCGACCTCGTAGCTCTTATAGTTTCCGAGATCCCAATGGTAACCTAATCAATGTGGGACATCTGTATATATCATTTTTAAGATATTATTTTCCTGATTTTTTTATAACACCTTCACTTAAGTTTTTGCTAATTTATAGATTTTTTATGCATCAAGTGAGCTAAGATAATGTTTATTCATGAGAAGAAAGTTTAGCTCACGAGCCCATAAGGCTCACGTGGTTTATACAATATTTTATTCAATTTTGACGAAATAATAAAAACCATTATATTTAATTTTGACAAAATAAAAAATTAATCGGTTAGTAGGCTGTGCATAACAATCGTCGATGATACCCGTCAAATCATCTATTTAAAAAGCATTATTATGACTAATAATATCTGATAAATACTGTGGTGAATGTTATTTTCGTGCCTGATGTTATTTTAAATGCATGATTTGTTGCAGAGTGAGTTAAAAAATGTGAGTGATTTAAATAATTTTAATTCACTTGTGAATAAAATATTACTTATAGTTGTTGCTGTGGAGTTCTTCAATTATATCTTTTGGAATGTTAAAACTATTCCGCCTATTAATAAAATTAAATGTTCTGCGTGAAACAGATTTTTTTACAATATATTTTTTATGAAACTTTTTAAATCTTTTTTCCAAGTATGAAAAGTCATTTTTCCATTTTTTATGGTTCAATTGAACCTCCATAAGAAAGATGTCGAACCCATGATGGTATAGAGTAATGGGGTCCTATACCATTTTAAAATTATTTTTTCTGTAAGAATAGGATGAAATAAGAATTTAATGCAAACGCGACTTAAAAAATTTACGTAATAAGCGAGATATGAATTTTTAAAGTTTAAGAATTTGGTGCGTGGCGTAGCAGGTACTGACCAGTGATCGACAAACAATGGGACAAACAATTTTTTTCATGGATGCATAGCTGAAATGTTTTTATATAAAAACTTATACGTTATATTCACGAAGAAATTATTATTAAGTATAAATAACATAAATAATAAGCATTTTTTTCCTAATAAATTATAGAACACTGAAACAGTTTGACAATATTATGACACAAAGTATAACGACGGATGGCGCTAGTGTTTGTCTGTTGAAGTTTCAATATTAATTTAATTAATATTACAAATTGATTTAATTATAAATACATTATTATTGTTAATATTACTAGATGTTATAATTAAACAAATTCATCAAACACAAAATTGTTAAATTATTGTTAGATCAGCGTGACATTTCATAATGTTTTAAAGGTGAACGCAGCAGACGCGCGAAACTCCTTTTTAAAATCAGGCGACCAATCAAATTTTTAGTACCTAACGAGTCATACCCAATTAGTAATCAGCTTCAATCGCTTGTAGTTTGTGACCTAATCAGTATTCAAACAAAAATTTTTCACTAATACTCATTAATTTATGTATACTTTCGTCTTCTTATTTAAGATAGTTAAAATTTGACTATGATATAGGACCCCATTATGGATTGGTTTTTGCTTGGTTTCACTACCCATATATGGAGACTCATTTTTAAGTTTTTTTTTGTAAGAAATCCTGCTAAGTATTCTGCTTCATGTTGTTCACTCTGTTTTTGAATATTTTTTTCGTTTGAAGATGCTGCTAGAGTCAGACTCTTCATGAATTAATATATTATCTGAAAGGGCATCACCACTATCAACTTTGATTTCTAAATCCATTTGTTTAAAGACATTAGCAAATATAAATTCAGATTTTTCTAATTCGATGGTATTTGCAGCTTTTCTTACTCCCAAATTTTTTCCTAATAAAATCATCTTGATTCTGTAAAGTGTTTGAAGAGGTAATGGATGATCATGCAAGCCTCCTTGAGTTCTGATCTGGAACAATATTTTAGTAAAAGGTATTCCAAATAATAACCGAAGTAAATTAAATCCTCAAATTTCTTATATCATGGACGGACACAAAGGAAC
The DNA here is from genome assembly GCA_943142095.1 of Ophonus ardosiacus. Classification (NCBI taxonomy): domain Eukaryota; kingdom Metazoa; phylum Arthropoda; class Insecta; order Coleoptera; family Carabidae; genus Ophonus; species Ophonus ardosiacus. The sequence continues at coordinate 14,790,446 of OW964839.1, forward strand.
TGCGTGCGCTATCACTTGTTCGCGCCTTAATAATACCACCATATATGACATCTCCTTTTTTTACAAAATTAAAGTTACTTAGGTATATAATATTTTACAAAAATATTTCAATATATTACATAATCTCTTAAATAACTAGGTTTTTTTAATCAGTCGAATTCTTGTAGTGGATCTAGATACGAAGAACTATTAGTATTAAATGAATTACTTATTTTGTTTTCATGAATGCTTTTGTCCAATTCATTTGTAAGTTCTGTCAGGTTTGTCTTTATTTAGGTCCACCTTGTCATGTCCTGTTTCAGTCTTAGTTTCAATTGTTGGTATGTAGCTAAAATTATCTGTTACATTTTTCTATATATCTTTTTGGTTTCTTTGTAATACACTACCGTTTTCTACTAAGACTTTGTAAGATCTTGGTTTATCATAAACTTTGTCAACAATTATAGCTGGATTGAACGGAAGTTTCCTGTTATTAATAAAAACATTTGTACCTTGTTTAATATCTGTTTGTTCCCTTACCCCTTCTTATCATAATAAAATTTTTACTTATTTGTTTTATTTATTAATTGTTGTCTAGTTATTTCATCTGTATTTATATCAAAGTTTGGTATCAACCCATTAATTTGCCGTCCGAATAGTAATTCAGCTGGTGATGGCATATTAGAATCAATTGGCGTTTTACGAAATTCCAGTAAGGCTAAATACGGGTCTTTATTATCATGTTCGGCTTTACTTAGTAATTTCTTTACTGTTTGTATATTGCGCTCAGCTAGACCATTTGACTGTTGATGCCACGGACTACATGTTTCATGTTTGAATTCCCAATCTCTACTGACGTTTTTAAACTTTTCGCTACAATAGTTTGTTCCGTTATCAGTGTATAATAGATCAGGATTTACGGTATGTTAAAAATAATCGTAGGCTCTGTTCCAGAAGGACGGAGAGCTGCATATTTTCGGTACAAAACGCAAGGTTGAAAACTACGTTCATCATCTGTTATGGTAAACCTCCTCGTTGTTAATTTTTTTGTATTTCTTAAAGTGACAACAATGTATTTTAGAGTTAATGATAGAAGCTTGTCATACCGACACACACCAAAAATTGTAATTATTTTAAAAAGCAACCATTGGTCATCTGGAGCTTCGACCCCAAGTAACACTGACCAACGGTCGACCAAAAAGTGACGTCGATTTTAGGTCGAATTTACGTCATATACGGCCGTCTAATTAGACGTCTATGCGACGTCACTGGGACGTTGATTTTTGGTTGAAAATAGGTATATTTAGACGTTTAATCAGACGTCTATACGACGTCACTGTGACGTTGATTTTTGGTCAAAAATTGGTCTATTTAGACGTCTATGCGACGTCACTGTGACGTTTTTTTTGGTCAAAAATAGGTCTATTTAGCCGTCTATACGACGTCACTGTGACGTCTGACTGTTTTTGGTTTGAAATAGGACTTTTTAGACGTCAGATTTGAGGGCCATGTGACGACTTTATTTGGTCGTAATTAAGTCTATTTAAACCTTTTTCAGACGTCTAATTTGATGTCTTTATAAAGACATACATTTCGTTTATTTTTACTTTATTTATAATATTATTAAAAATATAAAACAATATATTGTTTACTATAATTATTTTTAAAATTCGAATAAATATAATAAAAAACTTATTTTATACATATATGTATAATATATATTTTTATTTATGTATCGCCATCACCTAAAACTACGAATAGAAGTAAATTTGGCACACCCAGAAATGGGTAATAAGCCGTGGTAATATTTATACTTTATTTATTTAAAACATAATATATATTTAATTATAAATGTGAAACAGAAAAAAATTATGTTATATTTTCTTGTATAAATGGACATTTTAATTTTCAACATATTAAACAAAACCTAGTAATGACAAGACAAACTTTTAGCAAATGTTTATAATAAAAAAACAAATGTGTAAACAAAGGGTAACATACATTTTGTAACATTGGTAGATCTTGGGGTCTTCAGTAGTGATCTATCATCCTTTGGAATGTTGTTGTGATATCTAAGAATAAATAATAATTTATTAACTGAAGATTGAGTAATATTTTCTTCAACTTCCCATTTTCTTATATCGTATAATATATTATTGTTCTCATTACTCTTTTTGTGCACAACCGATTTTAAAGGCAAAATTTCTATAAGGAAAAAAGAAATATATTAATTAAGAATTTAACTAACATTTAGTAGGTATAGTATAAGGACCCAGCTGTGCATGTTTCAATTCACTTGGAATGAAGGGTTTTTGTCATTTAATTTATTGGCATACAGTAAATATAAATACTGAGAAAAACCAATTGTTTAATGTAATAAAAATTATTAGTACCATCCATTTGCCACAAAACGAAAATGTAATACATGACTTTTGAATTTTCCGCCCTAATTTCCGATGTTTTTCATTCCACGCCCTTCAGACATCACTACATGTGTATAATATTAATTTCCTTTCTTTTTATGAAATATTATTTAGCTTCAACCTAATAATAAATGAATTATAATATTATCCCGGAATCACTTAAATTATTTAAAAATTATTCATAAATTCTCATTTTTATGACATTTTGACAATTGTATTAAAAAATAAAAACAATAAAAAAAGTCAGATTGTGTATCCATATGGTGAAATTTTCCATTACAGTACTCAAAAGAGTCAGGTAAAATTTTACATGACGTATAATACTGCAAATATGAATTTTCAAAACTCAAGATAGCCATGAAAATTTTTGACAGTTAAGGGAAATATGTATGTTGTATAGACGCACCCTCTGAAATTTTTGACATGTCACAGACGTTTACACAAGCTATAATGGCTGCGCTGCAGTCAAGTGAAAAATATATTAGAATACTAGTAATTACTATGGGAGAATATTGAAAATAAAATTTCATAATATGAACATTGAAAATTTAGTATAGGTATTGTAAGTGGATCAAATTGTGGTTATATTACATATTACATTTATTTTTTTATAGCTATGGCAAGATATGAAAGCAAGTGGCTCTATGAGGAATATAAACAAGGAATGTTGAACTGTGAACTATGTACGATAATGGGCGAATAATTACAAAAATAATTTATTGTTTTATATTTTATTGTAGGTTTATTGTTTTACTTTATTTAATATTTTCTAATTAATGTTTTATATTATAGAGTATAAATAAAACTTTAGAATTAAATTATTTATTTTTCGTAGTAATTTTTCCCGTCATTTATGTTTATATCATAAAAATCACGTCGAAACAACGTCTTAAAATGACGTCTAAACAACGTCTTGAAATGACGTCGACACGTCTTAAAATGACGTGGAAACAACGTCTAAAAATGACGGCGCACAGCTCCACGCTGAGACGTGGTCAGGACGTCTATATGACGAAATTTCAGACGTCGATTTTAGGTCATTTGTGTTACTTGGGACAAGAAATCTTTCAACTCTTGCTTTTTAGTTAGAACTTTAGCGTTTTATTGCAACATATCGTTCATTTCGTATCTTCAAAAACGCAATTACCCTATGAAAATGAAATCTACAAATATATATATATATATGTCAGATCAAGTCCCCCAGGTGGCTGAACCCGTCACGCGAGCGAGAGCCAGGACGGCACATCAGCACTAGAGTGGAGACAGAATCATCGGACGGATAGGTCTGTGCGCGGAAGGTGCAGGTGTATGAACAGTAAACGTATTTGAAGTGTTGTTAAAACGTAATTGTTGTTATTAAAGGTTTATATAAATTGTAGTGTGTTTTGTTTTAAAGCAACCCGATCTAACAAATGCAACAGGGTCATCACTTAGATCGTTAGCTTATTCGTTTAGAATTGGTGTGAGTACAAGTATTTCTGAGACTGTTGTCGCATTGTGGGAAACACTTCAGCCGATTCACATGTCTGTACTAACCGAAAATATGTTTAAGAACATAGCCCAAGATTTTGATAAATTGTGGAATTTTCCTCATGTTCTTGGGGCAATTGATGGAAAAACATATTAGGATATTATGTCCCAAAAATTCGGGATCTATGTTTTATAATTATTACAAAAAATATTTTTCAATTGTACTGCAAGGTATTTCGGATGCAAAATATAAATTTATCGCTATCGATGTATGTGGATATGGAAAGTAAAGTGACGGAGGAACTTTTCAAGCTTCAAATTTTTATAAGGCAGTTAATAAAGATTTAAAAATTCCGGATCCTACTTGTTTACCAAAAACTTTAATAAAAGTTCCTTTTGTTTTTATTGGTGATGAAGCATATCCTTTAATGGATTGGCTTCTAAAGCCATACAATGGAAGAAATGAAATTACTTTTGAAGAAGAATGTTTCAATAATAGACTTCCCCATGCGAGAAAAACGATTGAATGTTCTTTTGGTATAATGACATCAAAATGGCGCATACTTAGAAAAAATATTGAGACGGACATAAGTACAGCGGATAATATTATTAAATGTGTATGCATTCTTCACAATACAGTAATAGACAGAGAAGGATTTGATAGACATTTAACCGAAGTGATTGAAGAGTTTGATATACAAAATTTTTCCCGAACAGCAATAGGTCGACCTTTGAACTCGGCGAAGGCAATTAGAGACATATTTACTTTATATTTTAAAAATAATCCAATCGTATGTTTAAATTTAATAAAATTATAAATATACAGGGTGGTGGCGGTTAGGGGTGAACATAGGGATTTAACATGGGATTTTAATTTTTTGCAATTTCCTGCTCTCCTGTTCATTTTACGGTAAAAACTGAAGAGTACTAAGATGTTCAGAATTAAAAGTTCAAAATAAAACTGGTCTTGCATTTTTTATTATGTTTTTCATGTCTTCACAATTTTAAGAAGAAATTTCAAATTTTCTGTTAAGTTAAATAGTAGCAGCCATGACTTGACTCAAATGTTTAAAAATAATTGTCATTCACTTTCTGTCATACGTTTTTTATAAAAAGTTAATTCAATAATGAATGTTTATTCGAATGCGGAACGAGTCTTCATTATTAAAAACTATTATGGTGGAAATAGTTTTAGAAGAGTACGTGATTTATTTTCCATAAAGTATGAAAATTCACCAATTCCAAGTATAGCAACAATTTCTAAACTTGTTACAAAATTTGAGAATACAGCTAATGTAGCTGTGAACGAAGGTAATGAAGGAAATAATAATAGAAGACGTCATAACGAAGTGAATGAAGAAATGGTATTGGCTATGATAAATCAAAATTCTACGTACAGTATAAGACATATTGCTTCGGAGTGTGGTTTGCACCATTCAACAGTCCTGAACATTTTAAAAAAGCATGGATATAAATCATATAAATTTCACACCCATCAAGAACTTCTTCAACTTGATTTTGAATGTAGAAATATATTTTGCGAAATTATGCAGGAAAAGGCAAATCGTGACCGACATTTTATTTCATCCATTTGTTTCACGGACGAATGCACATTCACGTTGAACAATGAACCAAATGTTCAAAATACTCGAGCATGGGCCAAAGAAAATCCCCGATTGCATGTATGCACAAATACCCAATATCATGAAAAAATTAATATTTGGGCTGGGATTTTCAATAATCGAATAATAGGGCCGTTCGAAATTACGGGAAATTTAAATTCAGACAGTTATTTGGAACTTCTACAAAATAATGTTGGTCCTGCATTGGAAGATGTTGCTCAACTAGATCAGGATATTTGGTTTCAGCAGGATGGCTGCCCGGCTCATTTATGGCAAAAGATATAGTAATTTAGATTTATTAAGAGAAGCTATATTCGAAGAGTGTAGAAAAATTACTGAAAGACAATTAGCTAATGTTAGAGCTTCTTTTTACAACAGACTTGGTTATTGTCTTGCCGAGAATGGTGGCTTATTTGAATATTTATTGTAATTTGTTAATTCTTTTTTTTTGTTTACTTTGTTACAAATAATTATGTTACAATTATTTCTTCATTCTCTTTGTTAGGATGTTTTCTATTACTATTATTGATTTCATTAATTTCTTTGACCTTACATTAGTTGTAATCTCAAATTTTTAACAATTTTTGAAACTCTTCATACATTTGGAATGGTTTACCTAATAAAAAAAATCGTACTAAAATTAAAAATTGTTTGTTTTTATTTAATTTGTAAGTTAGATTGACGCATGATTGACGTTTAGAAATAAATAATTTTTGACAACCAGAAAAAAAGACAAATTCCATAGATACTGCTACTGAAATTTTGAAATTTCTTTTTAAAAAAACCAAAAACATAATAAAAAATGTAAAATAAGTTTTATATTGAACTTTTAATTCTGAACATCTTTGTACTCTTCAGTTTTTGCCGTAAAATGAACAGGAGAGCAGGAAATTGCAAAAAAGTAAAATCCCATGTTAAATCCCTATGTTCACCCCTAACCGCCACCACCCTGTATAAAGCCTAGTTAATGTTTTATTAATTTATTTATGTATTTATTCACTTTTGATTGTGAACATAAGGAGTACAATGCAAACCATTGGAAGATAAAATAGTAATTGGGGTATATGAATAGCAAGAAAACGGATCTGATTGTGAAGAATCAAAATATGCATACTGTTGTACAAGTTCTTGTACCCGTGTTCGAAGACAAAGTTTTTTTCTTGAGGATTTTTTTTTTAATATGCGGCATTAAAATTAATATCTTCATTTTCTTCATCATTTCTTTTTTCGGCCTTTTTTTAAGATACTCTAATTTCTGCTTCTCTATTTCCAAAATACTCTCTTCATAATTTTCAAAATATTTACGTTTTTTGCGATATTCTTTGTACATGTATTGCTTTCTTTATAATTTGCTGATTCTTCAAGTGTATTATTTCCCAATATTTGATTTGCATCTTCTGGTGTTTGAGCTGTATGCCTTTTTCGTTCTTCGTTCTTTTTCAGTTCTTCTTCTTCTAATGTATCAGTGTTTGAGAAATTTATTAAGCTATCTGGGTTAATATTATCCAAAATGTTAATTTTAAATTTTGATAAATTACCAGAAGATATCCTTGGTTTTACTCTATTTTTTAAAAATAGAAGCGAATTGAAATAAGGCCATTTAGATTTGAAAATTTTGCCCGCCGAATCCTCCAACCGTGGCTCTGGAATTTTTCTAATTTCGACCGCAAACTGGTCCCTTAAATATTTCCATTTCTTCTTAAAAATATTTTCTAAATAAATTAAATGTATTTATGTAATTAATAAAACAGAAATCGTATTTTCAGGTGATATTTATATCTCATACCTTCACATTTCATATTAATAGTAATATCTTCCCATAATTTTTCTATTAGAATGACATTTGTAAAATTTGTTCCAAATTGCTTCCCGTTTTTGTACTTCCGATATTAGAATATCCATATCAAAGTTTTTTTCTGAACACATTTTGTGCTTATTTACTTTAACTTGTTTAATAAGAATATTGGTATGGTTCTGGCAAAATCGGAAAGCGGGCAGTACCTGCTTGACAAGCGCCCCTGCAAGCGCCTGTTCAGCAGTTGTTTGCTTTTACTCTGAACGCCTACTCCTAATAGACCATATTACCAAATTTTGCGCCTCTAGTGGCAGTCATATCAACTGTAAAATTAAGTGCCACGGTAGCCAACTGTTTTTATTTTCTAAATTTAAGTTGGCAATAAAAATTTTAAATGTGACAAGTCACAACACCAAAAAGAAGCGAAAGAAGAGAAATAGACAATGGCGTTTGTATACATATATTTGAAAAGTATAATTTAAAAGTGAGTATTATTAAGTTGAATGTGGTGCATATGTTTTTAAACGTATAATTAATTTTTAGAATGGAGTGGGAACAATCTTTAAAGGCCGTTTCTTTTTTAATTATTATAATTAATAATTATTTGTAATTCCTAAAGTAACTTCGGCTCCAATAATCCAATATCCCACAATGTGTTGTTAGTTGCACACTTTATATGTGTTTTCCTCCTTTTATTTACAGTTTCTAAAATACATAATGAATACAATTAATATTCAAATCATAAAATTATTTAGAATAATATTGAACTTAGCAGTTTTAATTAAAAACTTTTTATATTCACGTTTTAAATTTTTAAAATGATGCCCACATAATTCGCTATATTTTGCAGGTTGCCATAAATTCATTATATTACAGCCTTTTCGGTTTATAGTTCTTACAAAATATTTTCTTTCTTTTACAATTTTTGGGAAAAAATGAAATGAAGTTCCTTTATTTAGCTATGAATTTAAATTGCATTAAAGTTAGGTTATGGTTGAGTATATGTGAGTGACGCTTGAAAGCGGAGAATCACAATTTTTAAATAGTCTGCCATTCTCTTCAAAATGAAATTATTATTTACATATATTTACTTCAACAATTAAAGTAAAATTTCGTGAGAAACAGTTAAAACACAATGAAATAATTATTATAAAATTTATTTGGTAATTGATTTTATTTTATAAAAAAAGATATTTCATGTTGAAAATTGATTTTTTCTCATAAGATAGCATTGGCATTTGAATTCAAGTACTTCCTAAATTTGATTCGTCCATTGTGAGCATCCGCAATTGAAATGGTACATGTGAATATTTTTAAAGCAGGTGAAAGCAGAAACAGGTAACCTGCTTTCTCTTTGAATATACCCTTAAGGGGGGGTTTCGAAAAAGCGACACGAAGTAATATCGGCCAAGCCATGAACTATTTCACGTTTGCTTATAATATTAACCAAGAGAGGGCGATAGAATGTTTCGGGTCTCTACTTAGGTTTGTGCCTGAGATAAAAGAATAAACGTAAACAAGATACAGATTCTTTAGGTCAAATTTTACCCAAGGCCTGGGGTTTTATGACTAGTAAATAAAAGCTTTTATAACCAGTGACAAAGCAACAGCAAATCATTCATTTTTGTAGCATTTCACTTTCAACGAATGATTTCTAGATATATACGACAATTTTCCTTTTTAGATTTGTGTATAGGCATGATTACTGCCCACTTTCATAAATTTCTAAGTATTTAATTAATGATAAAATAAGAAATATTAAATGTACTTCCCAGAAAAAGCCTTCAGAAATGTCTCTGGATTTTTAACGCTGACATTTATGTCAATTACAAACATTTTAATTTTTCAAATGGTTTCCATGAGTTGTTTAATACAGTAGATTATTTTATAAATTTATAATTCTCTATCTCTAAATCTATAGGAGATATAATAAAAGTGTTCACTGTATTGGATAGAGAATTTTATATTCTTTAACATTTGTAATAACATAAATTTCCAAAAAATAATATTTAGAAGATTTTTTAAGAAACTACTACTTCAGATTGTCCAATTGTTACCAAAACTTTTTCAGCTCTTGCCATTAATGTCAGATTAAGGAAACACGTAGGTAAATTGGTCTTAAGTATTATAGTTTTTGAGGAATCTCTCTTAGCAAGAGGTAAAAAGCATACAATATAAAATGAATGTGTGTAATCCCTAAAATTTTAACTGCCAGTTATTAAGTATTATCATACACATTTCCATTCGTTTCTTTATATTAAAATAGTAAATATAACATATTAATTATAAAAGCATTATATTGTAGATTTCGAGTAAATACTTATTGCCCGCACATTAAAATAATGAATAAAGTAATTAAAATTGAAAACTTAAATGGAACATATGAATTTCAACAGTAAATATTTGTTGGCGATGGTGACAAAAATAGTTATTTTCGTAACACGTTATGAAAAATACCAAATATCATGCGAGTGTAAATTGACGCACGACGCGTAGCGGAGTGCAAGTCAATACACACGAGCTAAGATATTTGTATTTCATACAAGTTATGAACATTATTTTTTAGACGAGCATAAATAAATTTTACTTTTTTTACAAAACTGAAATTTAGGTTCAAACGTACAGACAGCTGACAAATGAATAATGTATACATATAGCCAGAAAATAATGACATAGTAACCTAGCAACCATGTCAACTATTACGATATAAAATATATCGTAACACTAATGTCATAAGTTCAACTTTCAGTGTTAGGATACTACGTTGATATGTCATACTTATCACAATGGTCGTCTAAAAAAAATATATAGACATTATAGATTATAAAATGACAATTATATTAATAAAATATAACACTGACAGACGTTGAAAATAGAATATACGGATAATATTGATAATATATTAGAATAAAATTTGTACAAAATAAATTGCTACTATGATAGATCTGAGACAGTTTATTTTTACTTCCCGCCATACGGTAAGGGAGGTAATGTTTTTGGTCAAAAAATTCGATAGAATAAGCACGAATTAGGGTCCCCACAACACGTTTTTGCTATTTTTACAATGATGTGTGTGTGTGCGACTATATTTTCATCCACGATAACTCTTGTATCAAGCTTTAAATAATTTCTATTTTCCATATTTAAGCTTTCTGCAGTAATATAAAATATATTAATTATTAACTGAGTGTTGTGTTGAGTAATTATTCAGAGTTCTCCCTATATATCCAAAAAAGCAGAGCGGGATAGTTTTTAAAAAAACAGTGTAGCAGAGAACTAAACTTTATAAATGCAAAAAAAATATAATTTAATACCATTACTCCTGAATATTGTTTGTTGTAAATATTTGCAACGGGTCCAGCTGGTTAATGATAAATTTGTTATTTGACAGTTCATTTCGATTCGATTTTGTCTATTTACTCGGCAGTTAAAATTTTTTCGTAGTACCATACTGTTATTATGACATAACAGGATTAAAACAAAAATGAAAAGATAGAAATTATTTTTTGTAACAGTCGCCTACAATTAAGAATAAGGTGTTCCTAGAAAAATAATATCATATTGATGGACTGTTGTCTATGAGAGTTTATAAATTAACCAAAAAAGTTGTTCAATATGAGAAATAGAAGAATTTTATTATTCCTAAATGTTTAAATTTTAAGTTATTTCGAGAAATCTTGAAAGCCATACGGCCGATATGCAAATAACGAACTCGACTGATTATAAACCTCAGTCCTGTCCGTTATTTAATGACGTTAATAACTATAACCGGGGTTTTACAACTTGACATAAGAAGATAAACACTGTATTTTCTAAATATTAGCTTTCGCAAGTAACAGAAATTTATAATCTCTGGATAATTAGCTTGATATAAAGGGGAAAAACCGTGTGTCATTTACGACATAACCGGCCCTTTTCGGGAAAAATACATCAGTAATCTGCGGCTAATGTTGCAGCTGAAATTCTTTTCTTATCTACCACAGAGCCATAATGAGCTTTACACGGATTACAAAATACCCATGTAATGTTTTCAATACAGGTGTGCGGGTGCCTGAGTTATACTGTTTATGTGCGGAAACTCCTAACTTTTTGTGGGTTATATAGTATACAAAGTGATAGTAGGGCTTTCTAGTATAAATCCATATTCATATTCTAGGAAAATATTTATGAATATCTTCTTTCAAAGCAATACTACTTCATATTACCTGCGTAATGAGTAAACATAAATAAAAATGTAGCTTTTAATCAAATAAACATTTTTTATGATAGAACATATTTCGTTTGCCAGTCATTTAACTATATGCCCATAATTTTTCTCATAAGTTGAGGCAGTTGAGCAACGCACCTATTTGATTAAAAAAATAAATGCAGCCAGTGCCGGTTTTACATAAATTTTGCCCGTAGGCTAAAACATTTATAGCACCCCTTATAATTTTTTTTATAAATAATTAGGGTATGTACATATATTAGTGGAAAACGAAAAAATATACTTTTTATAGTACTTTATTTATTTTTTTGTACATGTATAATTTAAGAAAAGAATAACAACCTTAAAGTAAGTAAATTATACAACATAAAATAATATATTCTTCCTAAATAAATATTTATAAAACAAAAACAAATGTTATTATAATATACGCTAATAGAACAATAAGAAAATTGGTTACTGTGGCTACAATTGCTTCTTTCTTGATTTTTCGCAGAAAATTCATTTATAATATCATCAAATGACATTTTGTTTAATAAATCACTATTTATCTTTAAAACTGCTAAATCACAAAATAAGTCTTGACTTAAAGAATTCCTTAAATAATTTTTAACACGTTTTAGTGTAGAGAAAGGTCTCTCAGCACTGGCGTTTGAGATTGCAAGAGTTATAAATATTTGCCAATAAAATGTCTATATTTGGAAAGGAAGAAGTAATTTCTTTATCTTTTATAAAAATTAACATCTCATTTAGAGAATTACGTTCAATGTTTAAGTGGGCCATAAACTCTTTAAATTGAATGCATTCTTCAGGAAATTCTTCTTCTATATCCCCTTGGTATGTAGATTGAAGAAGTGTAGCTCTCTTCCGTATTTCTTCGTCGGTAAGAGTTGATAAATTGGTAAGAAATCCAAAAATATTTTCAATTTCATTGTAAGCACTACGTCGATATAATAGTTCTTGAATTAAATTGTTTAAAATTTTATTAAATGTGTTTACTCTCCTATCTGTTTTAGCGTCAAAGATTACTTCAGTATCTTACTCTTGAAACTGTAATTTTATGTGACGTCTTCTAATTTTACTGTATTGATCACATTTTAATTTTTTTTTGCCTGTTTCTTCATAATGTCCAAAATTATTGCGCATTAATGAATTAAATAATCGTACTGCAGTTAGTAAGTCTACTTTAACATTTTGTAATGCTTTACTTTGTGACGAAGTCACATTGTTTCGCCATGAAATTCCAGCATGCCATCGTCCGGAGAACATCACCGGCCACTGTGGGGCTGCAGAGTAGCATGTAATCGTTCTCCAGAAGCCGCTGTGGCACAAGAACAGGATTCTGCAGTCCAAACTGGCCGTACAATGTCCATAACCTCACATTCAGCACATGGTTAGCACGCGGTATTTTCCATGAAGCTTCACCGACCACTGTGGGGCAGCATCACAGCGTGCAAACGTTTCCCAGAGACAACTGTGACACAAGAACAGAATTCGACTGTTTAAAATTGTTCTTAACAGGCTTTTAACCTTACCTGTAGCACATGGTGAGCACACGGTAACGGCCAACGGAAAATCTTCTAGTTTCCAGCCTGCCACTATCTTTCCGGGGTTTTCGTGGCCGGCATTCACGCTGCACATCGCACGGACACTTCAAAAGCAACCGTTCACCTAGATTTCACAACTAGAGCACGCATTCCAGATCTGTCAAGACCGCAGCGCCAAACCCAGGCGGAATAAACTAGAACTTGAGATATTTGTTAATTTCTATTTTATTGTAATAATTTTTTTTATATATTTTACCTGTTAGTTTCAAGCAAGAAAAACTGGATTTTCATATTTTTTCTTGAGTATAGAATTTTCCTCCGCCTCTCGACCAATAGTAAGCCGAGTCTGTTCTCCCACTCGGCCAATCAAATATGAATAAACCGCGCGCGTTTGAACGAGATTTACCAAAATCCGGCTATAAAATACGCAGCAGCAGCCCTAGAATTCATTCTGTCCTCTGGCTAGCTGTTCTAGTCAGAACCAGGAGTTCTATAGCCGTTCTATAGAATTAAGTTCCAGTACCAACCCCAGAAGGCAGAGTCCAGATCTTCTACAGCTGTTCTGTAGAATTCAGTCACCGAGTGTCGTTGTTCGACAGGTCTACGTTTTACAGAGTGAATGTTACTTCACGTTTGTCTTCAGAGTAAGAATATTTCACGTGCTAAGTTTCTCAGAGTTAATATGTCACGTACTAAGTTTCACGGAGGAAATATTTCACGTACAAGTTCTCAGATGTAAATATTATTTCAAGTTTGTCAAGAATATAAATAATATTTCGCGTACTAAGTTCACAAAGTTGATATATCCAGTTTTACTTGATAATAAAATTCTCAGTAGTTCAAATAATATTAGCCACAGTTTTGCATTCATTTATTAAATTGTACAAAGTGTGTAAATAAACATAGTCTTAGTGTACTGCATTTTTTCACTGCACAAAACCAACCTAAGAATCCTGGCCTACACGACTAGCTACCCGCAAACTTTCCTCATCCTTCTGTCAGTTACACGGAGATACAAGATGGCGCCCGAGCAAGAATCAACCCAGACAGCAGCGATGGAGGGTGAGGTTGACGTCACAATTTGGCGACCGAATAATGACGTTACAATTTGGCGATCGAACAATGACGTCACAAAATGGCGCCAGAGCAGTGTCGTCACAACTTATGTTGTCATACCTTTGCAGAATATCGTTCCAAAAAATTGTTAATATCGCAAAATTCTAGTCTGAAATTTTTTTATCAAATTTCTAGCTTCTACTCTTGTTGCAGCTTTTTCAGTTTCATTAATTTCGATATCTTGTAAAGCCAGAAAAAAACAATTGTATCCTTTATATAAGGCTGTACATGCACTTCCTCGTGCTGACCGCCTTGTAGCAGACAACGATTTAGGTAACAGGAATTTACTCCTTCAATTTCATTTTCTTCTGTATATTTTTTTTAAATGTTCCATATTTTTGTAGAAGCCGAAAAGATGCAATATAATTGTTCAACAAACATAAAAAATGATGTTGCATTGGTACATCATTCTGCTGCTCCTACTAAATTATTAATTAATATTAGTCGTTTATTTTTAGTCGAGAGCTCAGAATGCCAGCCATAAAGGTAAAAAACGTTTTGTCCAAGTTTTTTTTTTTTTTTGTTTGACATCTCATTATTATATCAAATAATTTTTCTCGGCGCCCCCAACGGCTGGCGCCCCTAGGCTATAGCCTAGTTAGCCTATTATGTAAAACCGGCACTGAATGCAGCTTAGATGTGCGCAGTGGACTGAGCCATCTTCAATTTAGTTGTACGATGAAAATAAAGAATTATAGCTGAAAACTTTATTTATTTGTTGACAAACCTAAAGAACTTATACTTTTAGTAAAAATTAAAACTGTTTTACATAATGACGCGATAGGCAGATAGATTTATAAATAATTACAAAAATCATATCGAGACTTGTTCAAGATTTACGAGTCTATTCTGTAACTCAGTCGTTAATTTATAATGACTGGTTATAATCTTTAACCAATCATGTATGTTGATATATAACAAAAAATTGGATTTTTAGTTGTCAAATCAATATCTATTGGATAAAATTTTTAACCAGTTGTTTAAAAATAACGACTGAGTTATATTGCCGGAAATTGTTTTGGGGAATAGATTTCAAAACAAAAAGACCCGGAATACATTTTGGAAGCTAAAACTTTGAGGGACAAAAAATAATTATTAAATAATCTACAATTTTAACTTTTGATTACATATCATTTACTGAGTGAAAAACTACTTAACTTTAAACTTTTTTTTGTAAATAGTTTCAATTATTTAATATTATTGTGTTATTATTAATTATTATTATTATTTCATATTTATTTGTTTCAGTATTTTCTTTAAATGTATTCGTAATTATAAGTAAGTTTTTAAGTTTATATGGTTATATTAATATTATTTATTTAAATTGTATTGCCAGAAATTGTTTTGGGGAATAGACTTAAAAAAAAAATAATAAAAAATGTAAAGACCCGGAATACATTTTGGAAGCTAAAACTTTCAGAGACAAAAATAATTTTTCTATAATCAATAATTTTACCTTTTGATTGCGTACCATTTACTGAGTGAAAAACTAATTAACTTTAAATTTTTTTTATAATTTTAATTATTTAATATTATTGTATTATTATTATTATTATTATTATTATTATTATTATTTCATATTTATTTGTTTCAGTATTTTCTTTAAATGTATTCGTAATTATAAGTAAGTTTTTAAGTTTATATTGTTATATTAATATTGATCTGATGATGCTGTTTCATTATTGCATATTGCCGGAAATTGTTCTGGGGAATAGATTAAAAAAAAAAATAAATTAATAAAAATGTAAAGACCCGGAATACATTTTGGAAGTTACATTAATTATTATTATTATTATTTCATATTTATTTGTTTCATTATTTTCTTTAAATGTATTCGTAATTATAAGTTTTTAAGTTTATATGGTTATATTAATATTGTTTATCCACAACTGTCAAATAATGTACCCATAATTCCATTACTTTTTATCAATTAATGACCTTCGTTACTGTTGCTAATTGAATAATATTGACAGTTCGATGGAATAATATTATTCAATCGTTATGTCAAATTCAAATCTTACCTGTCAAATGAGTAAAACAAAATTACTTTTAAAAAATTTTTTTCTCATAAAAAGCCAAAGTTACATCAGCTTTATCATTTTTCATAATTTTATTTTCTTTTTAAACTTAAAATGTAGCTGAATAATTGGTTTAAGATTTTTATAATTTTGTTGTAACGAAGGTGCAAGTAATACCTAGCCTGCCATCTAGCGATCGTTGCTGCAACAACGATAACTACATTTGTCATTTGTCTATGTTTGTAAACAAACAATTTTTTGTATTTGTCATTGCAAAAATTCTACTTACCTAATATTTCAATACAAATATGTCTTCTGAAGACGAAATATGTTGTACACCTCCTGATATTAGAAAGTTAGCAGCAAGTGCAACAGAAAATTTGTTACCTGGCAAATCAAAAGGTAAATACGATGTCGTATATAAGAACTTCTTGGACTGGCAGCTCACGTACAAAACTTCATTTTCCGAAAGAGTTGTACTTGTATATTTTACGGAATTAGCGAAGAAGTATAAGTCATCTTCATTATGGGCTTATTATTCAATGCTTAAAAGCACACTTAATATATATCATAATATTCATATTGAAAGCTATATGAAGTTACAGGCGTTTTTAAAACGCCAGTCTGAAGGGTATCGTCTGAAGAAAGCCAAAACTTTTACACCAGAGGAAGTAAATAAATTTATAAAAGATGCACCAGATCAAATCTTTCTTCTGACCAAGGTATTTGTTACTATAATAATTAAATGTTTTCTAACCGAATCTTTTGTAAAGGTGGCTCTAATCATGGGATTAATGGGAGCCTGTCGCTCTAATGAGTTATATGCCATGGAAATTGTAGATGTACGGGATTACAATGAAGCTCTTATAGTGAATATACCTTTTACAAAAACGAAAACTTCTAGATCATTCACCATAACGGGTGAATTTTACAAAATATGCAAAAATTATATAAATCTTCGTCCATCTCATGCTCAATGCACTTCCTTTTTTTGAATTATCAAAAGGGTAAACGTACTATACAAAAAGTAGGTATAAATAAATTATCTGCTATGGGCAAACAAATTGCCACGTTTCTGAAACTAAAAGATCCTGAAACCTATACCGGACATTCATTAAGAAGATCTGCAACCATTTGTGTCAGCTCAGGCGGTGACATTACAGCTGTAAAAAAGCTTGGAGGCTGGAAGTCTACCACCGTTGCGGCAGGTTACATAGACGATAATATTAATAATAAAATAAACAGAGCAAACAAAATTATTAATGAAATTAACAGAAATGATAACCCCTGCACTATAACAAGTTCGAATACAAATACAACAATAACCTAGACAATAACCAAAAAATATGACATAACTGGTAATTCAGCTCCAAACATAAATTTTAATAACTGTAATAACGTTAATAACTATTAATTATTACTTTAATAATTATTTAGTTATTTCTAATTTTATTAAAGTACTATCAGTGGAATTCTGTAAATCGTCCAATTACAGACGGTACTGTTATAACTCTAACAATGTATTTTTAATAAGATGATTGGCATATTTACGTCATAATTGTGAACTAAATATATAAATAAATATTTATCATTTACATATTTAGTTCAGTGTATAATTGGCAAATAAAATATAATTTTTTATGTAAGCATATAGTGATATCGGTACCGATTACTATCGGACAAGTTACAGAATCCTACATTATTGGACAGTTGTGGATAAAGTATAGTATTCTATTCGCATGTAATGGCTATTAATCATTCGAATGATTTACATCACTCGCCATTCGGCTCGTGATGCAAACTTTATTCTCATGATTAATAGCATACATTACATGCTCATTGAATAATATACTATTATTTAAATTGCATACTGCCAGAAATTGTTTTGGGGAATAGATTAAAAAAAAAAAAATAATAAAAAATGTAAAGACCCGGAATACATTTTGGAAGCTAAAACTTTGAGGGACAAAAAATAATTATTCTATAATCAATAATTTTACCTTTTTATTACATATCATTTACTGAGTGAAAAACTACTTCAAACTTTTTTTTGTAAATAATTTCAATTATTTAATATTCTATTATTATTAATTATTATTATTATTTCATATTTAATTATTACATAATCAATAATTTTACAATTTTGAAAAAACATTCAAAACTGCTTAACTTTAAACTTTATTTATGATGATGTTACTGTGGTAGCGAAACTATAGTCATCGTGATATAAATATTTTTTTGTACTCACAACCTCGGAAGTGACATTTGGCACATGCTATACACAACCGGAAACATCACTTTCCCGGTGCACTACACCAGGAAATCAAGCAAAAAACACTGACATTTTCTGGGCATTCTTCAACAAAATAATCTTTAAAATAACAAAATATAGTTTACAAAATTGCACTCATACGATTTTCAAGCATCAAAAACCAATAATAATAAAAAAATTAGTAATAAATAATAAATTTGTCTACCATCAGTGCCATCTGTTGGAGAATCTGTCATCTGTTGAATGTCAAATTAGAACATAACCTGAACGTAACCTTTTAAATATAAATTATCAGATTTTACTTGTATTACATTGAAAATGAAACTACCAGTGCCAGACATTTTTCTTTATTTAATTATTTGAAAAGTTGGTAAGTACAACACAAAATATGCTTGACAACTTTTGCTTAATTTAGTTATGTCTGTGAAAACAGCAACACCCAAAACCAGCAACACATTGTATAGTCCTACCGTTTAATAAAGTACACGCCGTGTAGAGCACACGTACCGTGTCATAATGTAAATAGTCCTAATGATATTCTGCCTATGTTAAATTACGTATTAACTGTTTAAAGCTTTCTGCTATCAAATAAAATTATCATTTCACAATCTGTATAGTAAAATATAATAATATAATATATGATAATTTCAATGGGGAAAGTTATTCTCGCTCGATGAAACATTGACATTGTATCATTGTAATAGTAATTAAATTAAAAATATGAGTACAGAATAAAATAATAATGAAATATACGACATTTCAGATTAACAACGACAAAAACCTTTCTCCCATATTTATATTATTGTCTCCGCTGTGAAAATCGAAGCTAAGATATAAATATATATTAAAAATAATATAGTTTACACATTAATATTCATTACTAACGGACTATCCTCTAGTTAAAGTTAATATTAAGTATACTTTATTTGCAGATATTTTTTATATTCATATATCTCTACCCTTAAATTGTATCACTTTCTTATTTATACTGAATATTAAGGGCACTATACGTATACATCTATTTACCAATTACAAATTTGGCTTACAAGTCGTAGGGGATGAGAAATAAGTTATCATCCTCGTGTACATTCTACTTGCAAAAAAAGTTTGAAAATTCATATCTCCCTACCCTTAAATTGTTTCATTTTCTTATTTAAACTGAATATTAAGGGCACTATATACATCTATTTCCAAATTACAAATTTGACTGACAAGCCGTAGGGGATGAGAAATAAATTATTCCTTGTGTATATTCTACTTGCAAAAAAGTTTGAAAATTCATATTTCTCTACCCCTAAATTGTTTCACTTTCTTCTTTACACTGAATATTAAGGGCCCTATATACATCTATTTCCAAATTACAAATTTGACTGACAAGCCGTAGAGGATGAGAAATAAATTATTCTTTGTGTAAATTCTACATGCAAAAAAGTTTGATATTTCATATCTTTCTACCCTTAAATTGTTTCACTTTCTTATTTACACTGAATATTAAGGGCACTATATACATCTATTTCCAAATTACAAATTTGACTGACAAGCCGTAGGGGATGAGAAATAAATTATTCCTTGTGTATATTCTACTTGCAAAAAAGTTTGAAAATTCATATTTCTCTACCCCTAAATTGTTTCACTTTCTTATTTACACTGAATATTAAGGGCCCTATATACATGTATTTCCAAATTAAAAATTTGACTGACAAGCCGTAGGGGATGAGAAATAAATTATTCTTCGAGTAAATTCTACATGCAAAAAAGTTTGAAAATTCATCTCTCCCTACCCTTAAATTGTTTCACTTTCTTATTTACACTGAATATTAAGGGCACTATATACATCTATTTCCAAATTACAAATTTGACTGACAAGCCGTAGGGGATGAGAAATAAATTATTCCTTGTGTATATTCTACTTGCAAAAAAGTTTGAAAATTCATATTTCTCTACCCCTAAATTGTTTCACTTTCTTATTTACACTGAATATTAAGGGCCCTATATACATCTATTTCCAAATTAAAAATTTGACTGACAAGCCGTAGGGGATGAGAAATAAATTATTCTTCGAGTAAATTCTACATGCAAAAAAGTTTGAAAATTCATATCTCCCTACCCTTAAATTGTTTCACTTTCTTATTTACACTGAATATTAAGGGCACTATATACATCTATTTCCAAATTACAAATTTGACTGACAAGCCGTAGGGGATGAGAAATAAATTATTCTTCGAGTAAATTCTACATGCAAAAAAGTTTGAAAATTCATATCTCCCTACCCTTAAATTGTTTCACTTTCTTATTTACACTGAATATTAAGGGCACTATATACATCTATTTCCAAATTACAAATTTGACTGACAAGCCGTAGGGGATGAGAAATAAATTATTCCTTATATATATATTCTACTTGCAAAGAAGTTTGAAAATTCATATTTCTCTACCCCTAAATTGTTTCACTTTCTTCTTTACACTGAATATTAAGGGCCCTATATACATCTATTTCCAAATTACAAATTTGACTGACAAGCCGTAGAGGATGAGAAATAAATTATTCTTTGTGTAAATTCTACATGCAAAAAAGTTTGATATTTCATATCTTTCTACCCTTAAATTGTTTCAGTTTCTTATTTACAATGAATATTAAGGGCACTATATACTTCTATTTCCAAATTACAAATTTGAATGACAAGCCGTAGGGGATGAGAAATAAATTATTCCTTGTGTAAATTCTACATGCAAAAAAGTTTGATATTTCATATCTTTCTACCCTTAAATTGTTTCACTTTCTTATTTACAATGAATATTAAGGGCACTATATACATCTATTTTCAAATTACAAATTTGACTGCCAAGCCGTAGGGGATGAGAAATAAATTATTCCTTGTGTATATTCTACTTCCAAAAAAGTTTGAAAATTCATACCTCCCTACCCTTAAATTGTTTCACTTTCTTATTTACAATGAATATTAAGGGCTCCCTTACTTCTAGCAGGTTTTGGGGGCGACGTTTAAACACTTTTTCCTTAAGATATCCCCAAAGAAAGAAGTCGCATATGCTTAAATCGGGCGACCGCGCAGGCTACCCGTCGTCATCTCTCAAAGACACTAGACGTCCAGGAAACATTTCTCTTAAAGCGTTTAGAGAATTTCGGGATGTGTGGGCTGTAGCCCCATCCTGTTGGAACCAAAAGTCCCCTAATTCCTCTTCTTCAACAACCGCTTCCAATCGGGGCTGCAGAAAATTTTGCAACATTGTAACATAACGCCCGGAATTCACGGTCACGCGTCCCTCTTCAAAAAAGTACGGGCCTATAACGCCAAATTGTGATACGGTACACCACACCGTTAGTTTAGGAGAAGGTACCTGTCTTTCGTGAAGAATTTGGGGGTTGTTTTCAGCCCAGTATCGAAAATTTTGTTTATTCACATCCCGCTTAGGTGAAAATGTGTCGCTGCTTTCAAATATTATTTAATGACGAAGCAAGATTTGGCAATAATGGGGCATTAAATCTTCATAACTGCCATTATTATGCCCAGGAAAATCCGTAATGGATTCGTGAATCACATTTCCAAAATGTTTATTCAGTTAATGTTTGGTGTGGTATAATAATGAGCACGTGATTGGTCCCCATGTTTTTATATGGAAACCGGAATGCCGAAATTTACCTACATTTTCTAAAAGTGGAACTGCCCCCATTGTTGGAAAATTTAAATACTAGACAACTAATGTGGTTTCAGCAAGATGGGGCTCCATTTTATTATCATAGAATTGTCAGAAAATTTCAGAAATCGATAGGTCGGGGATCGAACAATATATGGCTAGCTCGAAGCCCTGGTTTAACCCCCTTGAACTTTTTCTATGGGGGATAATAAAAGAAAAACTTTATGAAACACCAATATTAAATGTGGAGAATCTAAAGGACAGAATACGACGAGAATGTAGGCTGTAGAGCCAAACTTTACAGCGTGTAAGACGATCGTTTTTAAACAGACTTGAAGCATTTCTACGAGCCAACGGAGGACAATTTAAACATTTGTTATGCTAGTCTACTAATTTCATATTTCATTAGTAGTAACATAGCAGTCCAGTAATTTGGAATCAAGTAGACCGCATAATAACAGTAACTTATTTACCATGAAGTATATTCTACAGTACCCTTAAAAGTCGCAAGAAAGAAAAACAAATGACATTGAAGCAGCTCTTTGACAAACAAGGCAACATAATAAAAGAGGACAAAGAATTATTAATGGAAAGAACATTTCGAAGAATTACTAGAAGAAATTCTTATCAACAACGAAAAAGGATAGGAGGAAAGTACAGAACTGGGAAACACAGAATCAGAAAAGGAAGAAAAAGATACTGAAAAAGAAATGAAGACAGTACTTAAAAAACTAAGAAACGGTAAAGTACCAGGACATGACGCTATGATACTAGAACAACTGAAATACATGGGCGAGGAAGGAAAACAAATTTTGTTAAATAAAATGAAATGAAATATGAAAAAGGAGACAAGTATCAAAAGACTGGGAAAGGGCTATTGATATTACCGATACATAAGGAGGGAAATAATAGAATTTGCAGTAACAATAGGGGGGGAGGGGGGTTATCATTGTTATACACAACTGCTAAAATTTATGAATCAATATTAGAAAACAAATTAAGAAAAGCAACAAAGGCATCAATGGAGAACGCACAAAGTGGTTTTAGAAAAAGGTATTCTACGCAAGACCATATCTTTACAATAAGAACTGGTAGCACACTAAGAATAAGTACACATGGCCGACGAAGATCCATCAGAACATCAGAAAATGTGGAGCTAGTGAGAGACGAACAATCGCCAACACGTTCTGCTCGAAGGCACGCTATTGCATTGGGGGTTTCAGACCGCAGTTTGAGGAGTCTGGATTCAGATTTGAATTTTCATCCCTTCAAAATAATGATGGTTCAAGAATTAAACCCAGCAGACTACGCCAACCGCCAAAATCTGTGTGAGGAAATTCTTGCAGCGATCCCTCCTGAGGCAGCATACTTCAGCAGCGACACATTTTCACCTAAGCGGGATGTGAATAAACAAAATTTTCGATACTGGGCTGAAAACAACCCCCAAATTCTTCACGAAAGACAGGTACCTTCTCCTAAACTAACGGTGTGGTGTACCGTATCACAATTTGGCGTTATAGGCCCGTACTTTTTTGAAGAGGGACGCGTGACCATGACCGTGAATTCCGGGCGTTATGTTACAATGTTGCAAAATTTTCTGCAGCCCCGATTGGAAGCGGTTGTTGAAGAAGAGGAATTAGGGGACTTTTGGTTCCAACAGGATGGGGCTACAGCCCACACATCCCGAAATTCTCTAAACGCTTTAAGAGAAATGTTTCCTGGACGTCTAGTGTCTTTGAGAGATGACGACGGGTAGCCTGCGCGGTCGCCCGATTTAAGCATATGCGACTTCTTTCTTTGGGGATATCTTAAGGAAAAAGTGTTTAAACGTCGCCCCCAAAACCTGCTAGAAGTAAGGGAGCCCTTAATATTCATTGTAAATAAGAAAGTGAAACAATTTAAGGGTAGGGAGGTATGAATTTTCAAACTTTTTTGGAGGTAGAATATACACAAGGAATAATTTATTTCTCATCCCCTACGGCTTGGCAGTCAAATTTGTAATTTGAAAATAGATGTATATAGTGCCCTTAATATTCATTGTAAATAAGAAACTGAAACAATTTAAGGGTAGAAAGATATGAAATATCATTCTTTTTTGCATGTAGAATTTACACAAAGAATAATTTATTTCTCATCCTCTACGGCTTGTCAGTCAAATTTGTAATTTGGAAATAGATGTATATAGTGCCCTTAATATTCAGTGTAAATAAGAAAGTGAAACAATTTAAGGGTAGGGAGATATGAATTTTCAAACTTTTTTTGCAAGTAGAATGTACACGAGGATGATAACTTATTTCTCATCCCCTACGACTTGTAAGCCAAATTTGTAATTTGGAAATAGATGTATATAGTGCCCTTAATATTCAGTGTAAATAAGAAAGTGAAACAATTTAAGGGTAGAAAGATATGAAATATCAAACTTTTTTGCATGTAGAATTTACACAAAGAATAATTTATTTCTCATCCTCTACGGCTTGTCAGTCAAATTTGTAATTTGGAAATAGATGTATATAGGGCCCTTAATATTCAGTGTAAATAAGAAAGTGAAACAATTTAGGGGTAGAGAAATATGAATTTTCAAACTTTTTTGCAAGTAGAATATACACAAGGAATAATTTATTTCTCATCCCCTACGGCTTGTCAGTCAAATTTGTAATTTTGAAATAGATGTATATAGTGCCCTTAATATTCAGTGTAAATAAGAAAGTGAAACAATTTAAGGGTAGGGAGATATGAATTTTCAAACTTTTTTGCATGTAGAATATATATATAAGGAATAATTTATTTCTCATCCCCTACGGCTTGTCAGTCAAATTTGTAATTTGGAAATAGATGTATATAGTGCCCTTAATATTCATTGTAAATAAGAAACTGAAACAATTTATGGTAGAAAGATATGAAATATCATTCTTTTTTGCATGTAGAATTTACACAAAGAATAATTTATTTCTCATCCTCTACGGCTTGTCAGTCAGATTTGTAATTTGGAAATAGATGTATATAGGGCCCTTAATATTCAGTGTAAATAAGAAAGTGAAACAATTTAGGGGTAGAGAAATATGAATTTTCAAACTTTTTTGCAAGTAGAATATACACAAGGAATAATTTATTTCTCATCCCCTACGGCTTGTCAGTCAAATTTGTAATTTGGAAATAGATGTATATAGTGCCCTTAATATTCAGTGTAAATAAGAAAGTGAAACAATTTAAGGGTAGGGAGAGATGAATTTTCAAACTTTTTTGCATGTAGAATTTACACAAAGAATAATTTATTTCTCATCCTCTACGGCTTGTCAGTCAAATTTGTAATTTGGAAATAGATGTATATAGGGCCCTTAATATTCAGTGTAAAGAAGAAAGTGAAACAATTTAGGGGTAGAGAAATATGAATTTTCAAACTTTTTTGCAAGTAAAATATACACAAGGAATAATTTATTTCTCATCCCCTACGGCTTGTCAGTCAAATTTGTAATTTGGAAATAGATGTATATAGTGCCCTGAATATTCAGTTTAAATAAGAAAATGAAACAATTTAAGGGTAGGGAGATATGAATTTTCAAACTTTTTTTGCAAGTAGAATGTACACGAGGATGATAACTTATTTCTCATCCCCTACGACTTGTAAGCCAAATTTGTAATTGGTAAATAGATGTATACGTATAGTGCCCTTAATATTCAGTGTAAATAAGAAAGTGAAACAATTTAGGGGTAGAGAAATATGAATTTTCAAACTTTTTTGCAAGTAGAATATACACAAGGAATAATTTATTTCTCATCCCCTACGGCTTGTCAGTCAAATTTGTAATTTGGAAATAGATGTATATAGTGCCCTTAATATTCAGTGTAAATAAGAAAGTGAAACAATTTAAGGGTAGGGAGAGATGAATTTTCAAACTTTTTTGCATGTAGAATTTACTCGAAGAATAATTTATTTCTCATCCCCTACGGCTTGTCAGTCAAATTTTTAATTTGGAAATACATGTATATAGGGCCCTTAATATTCAGTGTAAATAAGAAAGTGAAACAATTTAGGGGTAGAGAAATATGAATTTTCAAACTTTTTTGCAAGTAGAATATACACAAGGAATAATTTATTTCTCATCCCCTACGGCTTGTCAGTCAAATTTGTAATTTGGAAATAGATGTATATAGTGCCCTTAATATTCAGTGTAAATAAGAAAGTGAAACAATTTAAGGGTAGAAAGATATGAAATATCAAACTTTTTTGCATGTAGAATTTACACAAAGAATAATTTATTTCTCATCCTCTACGGCTTGTCAGTCAAATTTGTAATTTGGAAATAGATGTATATAGGGCCCTTAATATTCAGTGTAAAGAAGAAAGTGAAACAATTTAGGGGTAGAGAAATATGAATTTTCAAACTTTTTTGCAAGTAGAATATACACAAGGAATAATTTATTTCTCATCCCCTACGGCTTGTCAGTCAAATTTGTAATTTGGAAATAGATGTATATAGTGCCCTTAATATTCAGTTTAAATAAGAAAATGAAACAATTTAAGGGTAGGGAGATATGAATTTTCAAACTTTTTTTGCAAGTAGAATGTACACGAGGATGATAACTTATTTCTCATCCCCTACGACTTGTAAGCCAAATTTGTAATTGGTAAATAGATGTATACGTATAGTGCCCTTAATATTCAGTATAAATAAGAAAGTGATACAATTTAAGGGTAGAGATATATGAATATAAAAAATATCTGCAAATAAAGTATACTTAATATTAACTTTAACTAGAGGATAGTCCGTTAGTAATGAATATTAATGTGTAAACTATATTATTTTTAATATATATTTATATCTTAGCTTCGATTTTCACAGCGGAGACAATAATATAAATATGGGAGAAAGGTTTTTGTCGTTGTTAATCTGAAATGTCGTATATTTCATTATTATTTTATTCTGTACTCATATTTTTAATTTAATTACTATTACAATGATACAATGTCAATGTTTCATCGAGCGAGAATAACTTTCCCCATTGAAATTATCATATATTATATTATTATATTTTACTATACAGATTGTGAAATGATAATTTTATTTGATAGCAGAAAGCTTTAAACAGTTAATACGTAATTTAACATAGGCAGAATATCATTAGGACTATTTACATTATGACACGGTACGTGTGCTCTACACGGCGTGTACTTTATTAAACGGTAGGACTATACAATGTGTTGCTGGTTTTGGGTGTTGCTGTTTTCACAGACATAATTTAGTTTATATTTTATTTAGATACTGAATTGACCGGAACAGTTATTATAGACATTAATATTTGTAGGACAATTATTATTATAGATAAAATGTATTAACGGATTTCTCGGCGGTGATTGTAAGGAATTATATTGTTATTCTTATTCTTGTTATTGTTGTTCTTTTAGCGTGTTCCCAGCAGTTGTGGATTGAAGAGACAAGTTTTTCTCAAAGTTCTTTATTTCAGGATAAACGAAAAGGCGCCTGCCAAAAATATAAACATAAATTTGTATTTCAAACAATTGGATACATTCTCAGAATTAATTAATATCGGTTTGAATAATTTTGAGAACGTAACCTAGGAAAAATAAATGTGACAAAAAATATTGTACATTATTGCATACCTTTTCGTATATTACAATAGCACGTACTTTATTTGCACATAGCAATGGATTTTCTGCGTTGCTAAACATGGATTGCACTCGATTGACGCAAATATTTCTCGTGTACGTGCGTTTTAATCAAAGTCTTTCTGACTGACAAGAAAGTGAATATAGTCGCGTAGGTAACCAAAACATAGATAAGAAATAAATCCGAACTTGAAGTTAGTTCTATGATGATCAGTAGTTACCAACATAATATATTTAATTTGACATTTTGACATATCGTTTTAAAAACCTATTGCATACACTTTTATAAAATTTATATATTTGTTTATGGTTTTTAATAAATTGTGTCCTGAATATAATTTGGTCTACGTATTTCAAGTTATAAATCGGAAATGAATTATTTTTTTTCATATCCGTTGAATTTTTTCAACCAAAATGGTTTTAGGACAAACATAATCATATAATTTACAAAATTTTAATAAATATTAATTATTTTTTATTACAATTGCGAGGGGACACGTACCAAAAATGATATTTTTACCTTCCGTCAAAAGGAAGGTATTGTTTTTGGTCAAAAAATTCGGTGGTGAGTTTTAAATGAATAAGCACGTTTTAGGGTCCCTACAATATGAATGTACTATTTTTAAGATGATGTCTGTATGTTTGTGTGTGTGTCCGTGTGTGTGTCTGTGTGTTTGTCCGTGTGTGTGTGTTGTAATTCTTTCATATTCCTATTCTTTACAACCATATGAAGAGCTGATTAGATTTTGGTTATAATTGGTCAACCGGAAGTACCCTTATTTGAAGTTCTTAACAGTTTTTCTTGAAAAATCGCAGTTAAATATCATTTTCGACATTTTATGTGATTATCAATAGAAAGAATATCTTATTCTCTTTCTCTATACGGTTTGATTATACATTTTCCTTCATATTCAATAGATATAGAGTTATAGAGAGATTAACTTTCGAAAATCAGTCAGCATTGCAAAAATTATGAAAACAACAGAAATATTCAAAAAAATCTAATTGACAGATGTCAGTGGCAAGTGCAAAACCAAAGTGGAAAGCATATGATCTGAAAGTGATATAAGTGACAGAGTGTCCCTCGCCAGTGACTTGCATTTGCGGCCTCGCCTCAAGATAGGAACTTATAATGCCAGAAGTACGTGAAAGGCAAAAGAGAATATGGAAGAACTGTATAGCAGAAGATTTGAGAGAGGAAGAACTGTGTCACGAAGGTGCTTTGGACAGGAATGAGTAGAAGAGAAGAGTAAGAAACAGCGACTTCTAATAAAATAGGGCAAAGTTGAAGCAGGAGGAAGTGTTAAGTGCAATACACAATGTACGTTCGTATTCGTATTAAAATTTTATTAGATTTTAGAATCTTTTCAAAGGAACTTTCAGTATGGATATGTAAAAAATAGTGTGTTCTTGTTACAATTATACAGGATATATAGAATCTTTTTCAAGGAACTTTTGGTGTAGGATATGTACAAAATACATCGAATTGACGGAAGGTTTTGTGCTGGCCACAACAGATTTTTTACCTATTAGGTTAGGTATTTGCTATTTATTTATAGAATCCATTTCTTATAACTGCTTTTATCGCTATGGCAAGTAAAGGAAAAAAAAACTGTTCATTCCGAAGCCGAAAATATTATTAAAAATGTCGTGGAGTTCTTCGATATTTATTGTTATTAATTGATGTCATGGTGGGCACTTGGTGAAACATATTATGAAAATAAAAAATTATAAATTAAACACTTGGTTGTTTCACAAACTTTATTTAAACGACGATCGTTTCGACTTCTCGGTCATTATCAACTTAACAAACTATTACAAAATTGTATCTTATTTATTTATATATACGGGCTAAAATGGGTGGGGGTGAGGGTGAGTACAAGCCAGCGGTAACATCTAATGAAGATTTAACAATGGGGAGTTATTTAGATCTATTTGATCATTGGTGATGGGTTTTCTTGAGTTTATGGCATTATTTATTTCGAATGCTTCGCACAGACTTAAAAGAGAACTTTTCTGCAAAGAGTGTAAGATTTGGAAATTTCCGTTATAATGGTGTTTGTTCTCGATGCAATGTGTTGCAAAATCAGTCGCATGTTTATTATTTTCTATGGATTTTCGGTATTCTTTAATTCTGGTTTTTATGGCTCTACCACTTTGCCCGATATAAAAACAATCATATTCTGAACAATGTATTTTATAAACGCCCGATTCTTCTTTGTTTGCTGTTTTAGGCTTATTGTTTACAATGATGTTTAACTTTGATTTGTTTGTAACTATTGTATTTATTCCGAATTTATGAAATAAGTTTTTAATTTTATAAGAAGTTTGCGGGATATAGTTTAAATAAAACCATCTATTATTATTTAAGGGCATGCTATGGTACAACAATTTTTGTGCTAAATTTCGTTGTTTTTTGCAAATTATTTGATCAATAATATGAGGATTATATCCATTATTGTATGCAATACTTTTAATACACAACACTTCTTTATGGAAGTTATTGTCAGAGAGTGGAACCGTTAGTAATCTATGTACTAGACTATTAAATGCTGATAATTTTATGGAGTTACTTTGATTGGAGTTACTCGGAATAACGGTATCGCAGAACGTGTCTTTTCTATAAATATTGAAGACAAACTGGTTATTTATGATACTAATAGATAAATCCAGAAAATGTTGTGTTTTATTGTCATCTTTTTCGATTGTAAATTGTATATTTATATTGTTTAAATATTTTAGAAAATTGTCTAATTCCCTATCAGTTCCTTGCCAAATGCAAAAAACATCATCTACATAACGTCTCCAAAATTGGATATGCTTAATAAATTTGTTGTCTTTTCGATTAAATAAATTAATTTCGAAGTTGTTCATATAAATTTCAGCGAACATTGGTGAGGTTGGTGATCCCATTGGAAGTCCTGAATTTTGTTTGTAGATTTTACTGCTGAAACAAAAATAATTTTGATCTAAACAAATGTCTGTTACAGAAAGTAAGTCTAATTCGAACATTGGATCTAGCTGATTGGTACTTAAGTGTTCTGTAATTATGTTTTTTAATTCATTGATGGGGATGGATGGAAAAAAGCTTTTAACATCGAATGAAACTAGTTTGTAATGATTAAGTGGCTGAACATCATTTAATTGTTTAATTAGTTCTTTAGTTGTTTTTAATAGAGTATTCTGAAGTAAATTTGATAGCTCCAGGTAGTATTTTATTAAATTTTTGGCAGACTTTATAAGCAGGTGCTTTCAGGTAAGAGACGATGGGTCTCATAGGGATATCCGGTTTATGTATTTTTGGTAATGCATACAATATTGGGGCCTGAGGGTTCATATTTTTCAATAGATATTTATCTGCCTTAGTAAATATACTTTTACATTCCGCTAAAGAGTTTGTTACTATTGTCTGAAATTTTTTGGTTGGATCACTAATTTCTACACAATCACTTGCACTTATCACTTCTTCCGTTTTCTTGATGTATTCGCTTCGGTCCATGATGGTGGTTGTATTTCCTTTGTCTGCTTTGCATAATACTAGATCGTTGGTTTCCAGTTTGGTTTTTAAGTTCTTGATGGAGTTGGATTCTTCTCTGGATTCGCGGGAAGTTGTGATTTTTGAAAGTTGTTGAAGATCTTTCTTAATTATAGATGCGGCTTTCTGTTTCAAACTGTCTGTATCTGATCCAATATTTGCGCTAGTTATGTAAAAGTATATTTATTGTTATTTTGCTGAGGACTCTTTCAAGGAAACGTGTTACAGTCTATTTTTGCAATTTAAATTTTGAGGATAATTTAAACTAATCCCTAGTATTACCCTTATTGTAAACAATATTTGATACTCTTTAGCATTGCTGGTCGTCTGTTGTCAGGCTTGTTAAATTTTTATATTTGTATACTTTATGCGTTTTTGCAAGTTTGAGCTCATTCGCAGATTTGAGCGAATATATTCATTCTGTCTATGATCGTCGTTTTCGCTACATCTCAGTGTTGGTTATTATTTTTCAATCGTTGATTTTGCATTGTTGGAAGAATTTTAACGTGCCCGTTATTTGGGGATTTAACTGAGGAAAGTAGTTAAGGGAAATATTGTTCCCACGGAAATTTGTTCCGGATTTTATTGCACTACGATCACTGATATACTTCAAAGCCAACCACGAGCCAAGGTATTTATATTTGATAATAATGTTTAACCCGGTTGTAGAAGTATTTATATAGTATTTGGTGTTAATATTTTGATTATTGTGAATATTTAAATTAGTAAAAGTAACATTTAAGCTGTATTTGTCGACCTGTCAATTGGCAATGCTAAATGAGTTCTTCTTTTAGGCTTTTATTTTTTGGTTCCCCTTCATTTTATGTTGGGTTTTACTTTGTAATCCATTGTGTTAGAAACACATTGTTAGATTGGGAATTCGAGCCCTGATATTTGTGGATAACATTTTAACGGAGGATTTTGGAGAATTGGATGATTGACGCCATTTTGGAAACCACATCCCCACCCACTACTACGTCACTACCGCAACGTCGTCGCCAGCGATTCTCCACATATATGCAGATAAGCTCCATTTTTGTTTCGATTATTTGTTCGAATTTAAAGTTCATTGAATTTAATAATTGTATTATATTTGATATTTGCATTTTGATTACATCGTGTGTTATAATTTTGAATCTGAGAATTCTAATTGATTATTGTCTTATATTGCTATGTGCTAGCTCACGCGAGTTTATTAATTTTACTGTGAGAAATTCTCATTTAGGGTTTGTTTCGGTCTAGAAGGGTTAGGACTAAGTTTATTTAATTTCTGGTTTATGTTACGCACGCATTACCCTGATTGGTCGACCAACCACCCGTATTGCGCCTATTGTTGCGTTTTATGTTTTATATACGTATTATACGTTCTTTCGACGTTTACGGTCCTCGCTCATTCACGCACCACGCACCCCCTATTTGAAGCGCTTTATTCTCCTAACTTATCATTATTTTATTACTCATATCTTGCATGAGATATATTATTATCAATTATTTAACTTTATAATTTAACTTTATAATACTATTCACTTTCTGTATATTCATTCAATTTATTTCACTGTATGAAATAAACCTTTTTAATATATGTTTCATTTTAAGTTTAAAAGGAGCTTTATTTGTTCATTGAATCTTGCTTATCCTCCACATATTGGTATTTTCGAGGTTGTATACCATTTTAAAGATAAACAACCTCGTGGCGCCCTTTTTTAATATTTCAATTTTATGTACATATTTGGAAATCGTACTAACCCACTCCCGACTCCACTGTCTAAAAGTTGGCGGCCGCATTCCTGAAAAACTAGGGTGCGTTACACTTGCATTTTTGTAAAACCCTTAAGGTTGTTACAGTACGTAGCAAACGACGAAGTGGGGGTTCCAAGAAAATAATTTTGGATGATTTTGATTTAGGCGTTTTGAAGAGAACTGGTAATGAAGTTTACATGATAGATAAAAAAAGTTCCTACTATTAACATTTTAGTTAATAAAATCAAGGTGAAGATTGGCTACGTTGGGGATAAAGAAACACTAATGCCCGTATTCAAAGTCGATGCTCAATCTCGTACTTGAGTATTCCTTCTCCAAGCATTACTCCAGTCTTTCATGTGTGACATTT
Organism: Ophonus ardosiacus; assembly: GCA_943142095.1. Classification (NCBI taxonomy): domain Eukaryota; kingdom Metazoa; phylum Arthropoda; class Insecta; order Coleoptera; family Carabidae; genus Ophonus; species Ophonus ardosiacus. The sequence goes on from OW964839.1 coordinate 14,823,820, forward strand.
TTAGACGTAACTTACATCAATACATCTTATGGGGTCAATAAGTGCTGACAAGCAGAAACGAACGTGGTGTTTATAAAACTGACCGAACCTGCCAGAGATATATAGTTGTTCATGCAGGAGGATCGTATGGTGTTGTTGATTCAGCAAATTTTACGATATTCTCGATAATGTTTTCAGGGATTGTGTTCCTCTCACTCGTAGAAAATTATCTCCCTATCCTCCTTGGTTCACGAAACAAATTATTTCTGATCTTAAAGATAAATATCATCAGTTAAATAAAAAAAACTAATGATGAAAGAAATTATTTACAATTTAAAGCTTAGCTCTAAAATCAAAACTGATTTTAAGGTTGAGTATAAAAAATTTATTGGCTGTTCGGAAAATATGATTGCTAGTGACCCAAGTAAATTTTGGTCATTTATTAATAAAAAGAAGAATTGCACACGTATACCTGGAAACATGCATTGGGCTGATATCAATTATAATGATACTCAATCTCCTGTCCAAGGTTTTGCTGATTACTTTTCTACTGTCTATTCCCGAATAAATGTTACAGACCTCTAAAATATATAATCCTTCAACTCGAAATAACTATTTAAATATAAAAGAAATTTCAGAAGATGAAATTTCTGCATCAATTATGTCTTTAAAAGTGTCATGTTCTCCTGGTCCTGATTTTCTTCCTTCTTATATTTTAAAAGGTTGCTCTGAAATTTTTGTCAAACCACTCTATATTCCTTTTAATTTAATCTTAAAAACTAATAAATTCCCTGATACTTTCAAATTATCCCAAATTAGTTCAATTTTTAAATCTGGTGACACTACTGATATTTTAAACTATAGGCCAATTTCTATTATTTCTAACTGTTTCGAAAAAAATCTGTTTAAAAACATATATCGGTCTGTTAGTAATGAATTAACAACTGCACTACATGGCTTTATTAAGGGCAAATCAACTGCTACTAACCTTTTACTGAATTCACTATTAATGCTCTCAGTGAAAATTCTCAAGATGATGTTGTATATACTGATTTTGCCAAGGCTTTTGACTCGATAAATCATGATGTACAATTGTTCAAACTGGAGCATCAGTTTGATTTCTCTCCGGACTTACTTATGTTAATACGTTCGTATATCAGTAACCGTAAACAATTTGTGCAGTATAATAACCACAAATCTGATTTTTTTACTCCCCACTTTGGTGTTCCACAGGGTTCTCATTTAGGTCCTCTTCTCTTTGTTTTATTTATTAATGATATTGCTAAGTGTTTGGAGTTTTCAAATACTCTTTTATATGCTGATGATTTGAAACTATTTCAAGTTGTAAATAATCTAAATGACTGTCATAAATTACAAAAAGATATTAATAATCTTCTAGCTTCGTCGTCTTCATCACATCTATTTATCAACTTTTGTAAGTCTAAAATTATGTCTTATTCAATGAGGCACAATCAGGTATTTGTTCCATACTGGATGGCAGGCTAGTGTCTAGAAAGAGTGATTATCATAGAGATTTGGGAGTTATATTTGATCCAAGATTACTGTTTGATTTACATTACAATTTCATTGTAAATGCTGAGGTTTTATTGTACATAACTCGCAGTTCTTCAAAAATCAAGAAACTCTTAAATATCTATACTACTCGATTGTTCGATCAAGACTTGAGTACTGTCTTATTGTTTGGAATCCAATATATGACTCACATAGTAAACATTGAATGGGCACAGAGAAAATTTGTAAGATACTGTACTAGAAAATTCACAATAAATTTTAATCCATTAGATTACAGTTACAATGTAGCCCTGTTTGATCTCAATATGTTTATGTTGGAGTACAGAAGTAAGATGCATTCTTGTCTTTATCTACATAATTTATTAACAGGCAAAACTAACTTACATCCAGAATTCGCATAACATTTTATATTCCTCATCTTAGGAGAAATTACTATTTGAAGAGTCCAATGACACGACTATGTTTCATTTACAATAGAGTCGAAAGAAAAATAGATACTGAAGTTGACCTTTTCCATTTAAATTACAGAGTATTTAGAACCATCTTGACTAATCATTTACGTACATTTTGATATATGTATATATTCTCGTATGTATTTAATTTTTCTATGTTAATACTTCGTAATTCCATTTGATATGTATTTGTATGTGTGTATATGTATACAGCATGTCTCTTAAATAGGGGAACATGACTTAACCACAGATTCCTGAGGCTAAAATAAGACGATTTAACTAAACTTGCTTCTACCGGAAAGTGTACCATTTAGCCAGAATTCTGCTTCAAAGTTCTTCGAAAAAAATAATTAATTTTGCTTATAATGACAGAACGCTTTATTCGATTTCAATGAAATTTGGTATGACAGTTCATATAGTTATAAGTCATCTTTTAAGGTGATACTTGTTATTATTAGTGAACCACTAGTGTATGAAACTTAGGTGTCCCAACATTGATTAGACCGTAACTTTTTAATGGCCACGCCGATAACATAAAATTATTTTTTTTTAGAAAGAAACATTTAATAGTAAAATTTTCTTTCTCTGTTTAATTTGTGATATCTGTTACGGTTCAGATAGAAAAAAATAAAACCTGAGTGACTGCAATGTGAATTTATTAAAATAAATTTAATCTAGCAGTCTATCCAAATGTCAAACATCTAATTTTTAATGACAGTAACGAGTTCTCAATCTTCTTAAATTCTTTAGGAGTAAGCTAACATATTTATTCGTGTTATTTATAACAATGGTAGTAAAATACTATCAGGCCGAACAAACGGATGTTACTAGTTTCTGAATATTGCTAGGGAATTTTTTGACAACTCATAAACAATTGTTACTGTCATTAGATATTAGGTGTTTTACATTTGGATAGGCTGCTACATTATATTTATTTTTTAAAAATTCACGATGCAGTCATTCAGGTGTTATTTTTTTCTGTCTGAACCGTAACAGATATCACAAATTAAATGGAGAGAGAAAAGTTTACTATTGAATGTATCTTTTCGAAAAAAAAAATTATGGTATCGACATGGCCATTAAAAAGTTACGGTCTAATCAATGTTGGGACACCTAAGTTTCATACACTAGACAAGTATGACCTTAAAAGATGACTTATAACCATATGAACTGTCATACCAAATTTCATCGAAGTCGAATAAAGCTTTCTGTCATTACAAGCAAAATTAATTTTTTTTTGGAAGAAATTTGAAGCAGAATTCTGGCTAAATGGTACATTTCCGGTAGAAGCAAGTTTAATTAAATCGTCTTATTTTAGCATCAGGAATCTGTGGTTAAGCCATGTCCCCCTATTTAAGAGACAACCTGTATATTATGTTATATTTTTTGTAATTTATTAATTGCTGTATGTCTGACCCCCTTGTAATTGGGATTTTTTAATCCTGTTAGGAGGTCAATAATAATAAATAAATAAATAAATAATGCAGTTCTTATTTTTAAATCAAAAAGCAAGTCTGGAGATTACTACGATGACATAAACCGTAATAATTTCATGAGATGGTTGGAAACGCAGTTAATCCTAAATTTGCCACCAAATGGGATTGTCGTTATGGACAATGTTCTTTACCATGGTGTACAGATTAACAAATTAACAACACAGGCCACGCGTAAAGCAAGTATGAAGGAATGTTTACACAATAACGGAGTGTCAACAACCAACGATATGCAAAAGGCTGGACTATTGGGGTTAGCAAAGAAATTAGATCACAAGAAGACATATTAAGTTGGTGAGATGTTGCTGTTGAGAAAACATGGCCATACAGTACTGCGCCTTCCACCTTACCATTGCGACCTCAATCCAATAGAATTGATATGGAGTTTAGCTAAACATAAGGTTGCCATGAATAACATTAATCAAAGTGGAGTGGAAATTGAAAAATTAATGAGAAATGCATTTTTAGAGATAGGTCCTTCAGATTGGAATCAACACTGCAAACACGTTAAGCGATTAGAAGATATGAGGCAACGCGGTGGGTTGCTAGATGAAGCTGAAGAGATTTTATGTTTCAAGGTAAACACTGGTCCATCAGATGAAGATTCTAAAATAAGAAAGCTAGTGACGACGATTGTATTTAATTAGTTTTAAATATACATTTTTTTGTAATTTATAAAAAATGTTTTGTTATTTTGGTTCTTTTTACAAAAATTTTCTTTCTGCAGTAAGTAAATAATATTTTTTAGTGATTTGCAAAAAAGTTTTGTTATGCTTTTTTTAAAAATTTTCTTTACGCAGTTAATAATAGTAGACAAAATTTATCTAAAATAAAAATAAAATTTATAACACTTCGTGTGTCAGATAATAAGTTTAATGCAATAAAATATTACAAAAAAAAGGTAGAAATTAATAACAATTACAATAAGTTTGTATTAACACGTAGAACAATCCCCTATCACAGACGGTCCATGCACGACTGTCCCGGCCGACTCGCTGCTCAGCTATCCTCGAGTTTGTTGGTGGAATGCATTGTAGGGGTGGGGGAAAGGTGGCAGTTACACTCTCCCCCTCTGGTTCCAGGAAAGCGCCCTCGCGGAAGAACCAGGACCAGGAAGTTGCTCAGAATTCTTCCTCGGCTGTCCACGTTTCCTTTTTGGATATTCTGGGACTGTATCCTTATCTCCTTCTGGACAGACGAAAGGAATTAGTTCACTGCTGTGAAACTTACCTATACTAGTAAGGGGAGTCTTCGTATTTGCCAACTCGAAGGTTGTGGGCGTCACTACGCTATGGATGAGGCAAGGTCCATGACGGAGCGGAAGAAATTTCGAAGTTATGCCCCGGTCCGCTCGACTCAATAGGTGGGTCTTCAAAAGGACTTTGTCACCTTCTTGATATAAAGGTGCTGACTGACGATGCTCATCCATGTACTGCTTTTGTCGGTCCTGTTCGGCTTCATTTCTTGCTTTTGCGTCTTGTCGGTGTTGAGCTAATCTTTTTAGATACGGTGTGATCTCTGGGACATAAGCCTCTTCTGCCACGATAGTTCGGAAGCCATTTTATATCTAGTAGACATTCCGCAATTCTCGTTCAAACGTCATATATGCTGGGCTGTTCAAGGTTAACCTAATAGCAGGTAACTTCTCATCCCAAGTACGATGCTCTGTGCCAACAAGTATTGCTAGTTTCGGCTTTAGGTCACGGTTCTTCCTTTCTACGGTGTTTGCCTCAGCGTGGTAAAGTGGTAGAAGATATTACTTGATTCCAAGGCAATAACATATCTTCTGTACAATGTCGCTAATGAATTGCATCCCGTTGTCGCTAATTATCTTTCGTGTTATGCCGTATCTTAGAAAGATCTCTTCGACTAAAACCTTTGCAGTAGCTTCTGCGGCAGCTTGTGCAAATAACTCCAGCCAGCCCGACACTACGTCCTGTATTATCCAATATTCAACGATTTCCTTTATTAGTCTCAGGTAGGGGGCCAAAGAAGTCTATTGCTGGCACTTCGAATATGTTCGAGTAGGATGGGGTTTGTATCAGTCCCGCAGGCTTCCGGTTGATCGGCTTATATTTTTGGCGCTTGATGCACTTATGAATATAGCCGGCAACATCCTTTTTCATTCCTACCCAGAAACAATTCCTCTGAATTCTGTAATAGGTCTACGCCGTCAGGGCAAGCTGTGGGTGAGTCGTGGTGTTCTTGCAGAATTTTCAACCGCATCTGCTTGGGTATGACGCGTTGCAAATTCTCGGTATCTTCATCTTGTGGTAGTCGATACAGGATTCCTTTATTCATTAAGCAACCCCGTTCAGACCACCGTCCAGCGTCTTCTTCTGTGTTGTCATCTTCAAATGCGTCTATAATTTTCTTGACCTCAGGATCGGATTGTTGCTGTTCAGGTACTTCATCTTCCTTTTCACGTGTTAGTTAAATTGTTACTGTGCAAACGTCGCACGCTTCTTGAGTTCCGCAGTTGTGTGTGGATAGATAATCGGCCACAACATTAGCCTTCCCTGGCGTATATTCTGTCTTGAGATTGTACGCTTGTAGCTGGAGTGACCATCTAGCAAGTCGTTCAGTGGGTGATTTCAGTGTCATTAGCCACTTGAATGGTTGATGGTCCGTTGTTATCAGTACTTCGGAGCATTCTATGTACCCTCTGAATTTACTCACGGCCCATACGACAGCAAGTGCTTCACGCTGTGTTGTATAGTAATTCCGTTCGGCGGGAATAAGCAATCTGCTTGCGTATTTAATGGAATGTTCATCAAATCCCTCTCCTTGCAAGAGTACTGCACCCAAAGCATACGTCGGTACGAATAGTATACGACAGGTTTTCATTAGCTTGTTCTAATACTAGAGCGTTTGGCAGTGCACCTTTCAGTTCTTGAAATGCGTTATCTTCTCTCTTACCCCATTTCCAGTTTGCATCCTTTCGGGTAAGTTCGCAGAGCGGTCTGGCAATCTTTATGAATTTTCTATACCATGAACATGTTTGGACGAAACCTTTCAAATGTTTGATGATTGTGGGAGTGCTCATGTTCATTATCGCTGTCACCTTGTCATTGTCTACTTGGATACCTTGAGCAGTCAAAACGTGCCCAAGTATTTTACCTCGTTTCGTACATAGCAACATTTGGTTCGATTGGTCTTTAAATTGAACTCTCTGAGCCTATCAAATACTTTCTTCAAGTCTTGTATATGCAGCTCGAATGTCTCCGATAAGACGATTAGATCACCCAGGTAAGCAAGAATTTCAACCTCCAAACCCATACGGAAATGGTCGATGAGACGCTGGAAGGTAGCTGGAGGCGTCTTCAACCCAAATGGGATCCTGCTTTTAAATCTATAGTTGTCATGTATGGCGTCTTCTTCGCGGCATGCAATAATTCATCAATCCGAGGCAGTGGATACTGTTCACTTACAGTTACCTCATTGAGTTTCCTGTAGTCAATGCACACCCTTGTGGTTCTATCTTTTTTAGGTACTATCACCACGAGGTCAACCTCCGGGACTGGTAAAACCGGTTGTAATTAGCCCGGATAGGCAGGATTCGAGAGTCTTGGGAGACAATCTGCCTAGGAGAAGGACACTCCGATATTAAACCACGGGTAGATATGGGCTCGCTAGTCTTCGGAGACAGCCTGCCTAGGAGGAGGACACTCCGAAATCAAACCAGCGGGCAGGGGATGAGGGGCTCAGAGCCAGCGGGGCAACCCCTCTAGGAGAAGGAAAACTCCGAACGAAAACCATGTGAAAGACCGTAGATAAATCTTGCTTTCTGTTGTAGGACAGAGTGCGGTCCCTCCAGAGCTTGCACGGGGAGTGGCGGTCCTGGAATCTCAGCTGTGGGAGGCTCCTGTGAGCTTGGTAGAACGGTGCCTGCCCGGATCCTCAGGAGCCACCTTCAACAACCCGGCTATGGAAAAGACACGAACAGGTAAATATATGGAGTAATTTTGGAAATAGGAAACGATGACTCGGCGACGGACATGGCATGGGCAGAGTAAACTGCGTTAAAAAATCTCCAATCTCAAGGTACGCGCCGAAGGGACGAATGGCGATGGAGTGCATGGTCGCTAGCGGAACCAAGGGGTAACGGCCGTCCCCCTTGTATGTAGGCTTCCCCCTAGTACGAGCGCTCTTCCAGGGGGTGACGGAACCACGCTACGGCGAACGTCGAAATCCGCAACAAGAAAAATGGATTGCGCAGACAACAGGGCTCTGCCTGTCTCGGGACTGCAGCCCAAAAACAATGACGACCAACTCCTCGAGGAAACGGACCTGAATGAAACTAGACTGTGTCTCACCTCTCCAAAGCAGGAAGAGGGAACTATAGACCCGTTTAGAGGGAGGATATCTCTATCCTGTACCCCACCAGGAAAGCTAAGGGCTATGTCAGAACCAAATCCCCAGGTCGTGGATCTAACAACTGATACCCCTGCTAAAGAAGCAAAAGTAGAGGATGCAACTCGGAAAAGAAAGGCGGACACGGCTGTCTCACTGCAAAAGCAACCGGGCACAAAGTCAGGTAAAACAGTATCGGATCTACCAACGGACGAAGAGTGGTGTGCAAATGAGATGAGCATACTATACAAGCAAATAGAGCAACTGAAGCACCTATGTTTGACGGTGCACACAAACACCCAAAAACAAATTAAGGGTTGGTCCAGCGCTGCCGCTCCGCCAGGTAGGATTCCCTCTTCTTCTCCTTTGTCCTCTTGAATGGTAAATTGTGAGGGTCACAACACGAATAAACCCTCAGTAGCTAATTGAGAGTTATATGTGGCCTCTTCTCTGTTATCCGGATGTGACATCGCATCTTGTTGCCATCTTCTTCGTGGTTGACTGTTTCTATACCCGTCTTGGAGAAAGAACCCATGGATGATGTGGTGGTGGGCCTTTACTACGGGTGTGGTAGTGGTGTACTTCAGAAGTTATAGTGGTGTCTTTTCGTGCTTGACGCACCAAAGTGTCTATTAACAGACTGTCTTGAATCATATTCTGCATCGTTTTTTGGTCAACAGTATTTTTATCTGTGCTCACACTTGTGCTAGTTACTTCTTCAGTGCTTGCCCTACTTGGCTCTTCGTTTCCATTTTTTTTCATTTAGAAGGCTTTCATCTCTAAATGGCTTTAAACGATTTATATGCACCGTTAAAATTTTGTTGGAATTTTTCTGTTTGGTTTTATGTCACGGGACCCATGATTTCCGTGATGAAGTACGGTGCTGTCGATGGCTTGTGTAGTTTTCGTGACGTACCTGCATGAATAGCTGGGTTATGCAAGTATACTGCGTTACCGATTTTGTAGACTGCTGACTTTGTATTTTTGTTGAATTGCTTATGTGTCTTCTCTGTTGCTTTGTTTATGTTTTGTTTTACTGCCTCGAAAGCAATTTGCAACCTTTGCTTTAATTCTGACGCATAATTATCTGCATAGTCATACCGTAAATCTTGAGGTCTTTATTAACGAACAGTTAAGTGTATTCTTTATAATATGAATAATAAAATACTTCTAATTAAATATTTATTCAGTAAACGTCACATTCTACAAAACAAAACTTAACAACTGAACTCCCCGGTATCTATGATAATTGCAATACAAATTCCGAAATACACTACATTTACCCTTTCTTTTTAGTAAATAAATAATTTAACTAATTATATGAATATTAACATTGAACATTATATGAAAATAATAAATTCATTACATAATCTTTGAATTTCTGTGGCATTTTCCTTTCTCTTCTTGGCCGTATACTCCTATCTTCTAGTAATATTTCTGGAATAGTAGCAGGTTGTATAATTTCAGTTCCTTCTCCGTAATTTTCGTTGTTTTCTGGGTTTTGACTTAAGAATTTCTTCATAAATGCGAATTTCGCCGTCTAATCTTTCCTTCCGGTGATTTGATGGGGATGTCACTTCCATTTTTGTCAACTATTGTCCATGGATCTTTTTCAAAATTAGTTTGATGTTTGTTTTCTTTTGACTGTTTTACTAATACTTGATCCCCAACATTCAAATTTGATTCTCTTGCATGCCTCTTCGTATCTATATATTCTTTTCCTTTCATCTTCACTAACCAATCCTTATCTCTTACTTTATCATCTGCTTTAAATCTTTTCTGATAATCTTCCGCTTGAAATATTGGTAATTTACATCGAATTGTTCTACCGAACATTAATTCAGTTGGAGTTCTTCCAGTTGTACTGTGTACCGTTGTACGATACATTGCTAAATAGTCGTATAGATCTTTTTTCCAATTATTTTGATCAAATTCATAAGATATTTGTAGTCGTTTTAAAAGAGATCTGTTTTGTCGTTCGACCTCCCCATTGGCTTGCGGCCATACAGGTGTAGTTTTTCGGTGTTCTATATTATATTCTAAACAAAAATCAACAAATTCTTGGCTACAAAATTGTGTCCCATTGTCAGTTTTAAGAGTTTTTGGAAAACCAAATCGGGTAAATATTACAATTAATTCTTCTATAGTTTTTCTGCTTGTAATATTCTTCATTATTACTATTTCGTAGTATCGACTGTAATAATCTGTTACTACAAGAATATATTCACCTGATATTAGTGGACCTTTAAAATCTGCACATAAATCTTCCCAAGGTTTCTCTGGTAATCTTGTTCTCTTTACTTCTTCTGGAGGATCTGGTTTACCCACCAGCTGGCAACCATGGCAATGTTTCACAAATTTCTCAGCCTCTTTATCTAAACCCGGCCACCATACTTTTGCTCGTAGCCTATTTTTCATCTGGACAATGCCTGGATGACCTTCGTGTGCTAATTTTAAAATATTATTCCTGAATTTGGTTGGTATCACTATCCTGGTTCCTCTGAGAATAATTGAACCTATACAGCATAATTCGGTTTTCAAATATTCATATATTTTTAATTCTCTTCCCCAATAATTTGTATGAAGATCTTTCTTCAATGCTATTAGTTCTTCATCTGTCTCGCTAAGCTCTTTAATTACAGATAGTGGTATTGCTTTGGGTCTGCTAAATTCAGCAATATTCCTGACATATTCTTCATTCTTCTTGTCGAATTCATTATTCTCATTTCCCTCACTCAACAATCTTGATAAACAGTCAGCTATATTCATTTTACCTTTACAATATTTAACTTCGTAATCATAGCTCTGAAGTCTCAAAACCCATCTTTCCAATCGTAAGTTAGGTTTCGATTTGGGCGTAAAAATATATTGTAAGCTTTTGTGATCTGTATATAGAATAAAATGTTTACCGTACAAGTATTGGTGCATTCTCTCACAAGCCCATATTAAGCTAACGCTTCTTTTTCTGTCTGTGAGTATCTTCTTTCTACGTCAGTCAGACTCTTACTAGCGTATTCAATAACTTTATTGATTCCATTTATTTCTTGTACCAAGACGCAACCCAGACCCACAGGACTAGCATCTGCGATTATAATTGTTTTAGCATTCTGATCAAAATATGCTAAAGTTTTGTAATTTGATAATTCTAATTTTATCTTTTCAAAAGCTTCATCTTCCTTTCTTCCCCAATAAAATTTATCAGCTTTAATTATTTCTCGCAGCGGACTTGATTTGGTCGATAAATTTGATATATATCTTCCTACGTACGTTACTAAACCAAGTAAACTTCTTACTTCTTCCTTGTTTTCAGGTCTTCTGAACTCTTTTATTGCTTTCACTTTATTTTCGTCTGCTTTAATACCATTAGCCGTAAGGATATGTCCTAAATACTTTTATCTTCTGAACGGAATATTCATATTTCTTGTCGTTTAATTTAATTCCTTTTTCTTCCAATCTTCTTAATACTTGTTTCAAACGTTCGTCATGTTCTGTTTTTGTTCTTCCGTATACAAGAATATCATCAATATAAACAAATATTCCCTCGCAATCATTTAAAATTTGTGTCATGGTTTTCTGAAAAAGTTCTGGGGCATTAGAAATCCCAAACATTATCTTCTATACTGGTATAAACCATCTTGAGTTTGAAAGGTTGTTAACGGTCTTGAATCGGGATGAAGTTCTAATTGATGGAACGCACTTTTTATATCTAATTTAGAGAAATATTTACTACCTTGTAATCTAACTGTCAAGTCATCTATTGTAGGAATTGGGTGTCTTTCTCGTAAAATAGATTCATTTACTCTGCGCATATCCAAACATATTCTGATATCGTCTTTTTGTGGAACAACAACTATTTGTGAACACCATCTCGTAGGCCCATCAACTTTTTCAATTATTCGTTGGTCTTCTAACTGCTTCAACTTCTTTCTTAATTTATCTTGCAATGCAACTGGAATTCTTCTTTGAGGAATAATTACTGGTACTGCATCAGGTATAACTGGTATTTTCAATTGAAAATCTTTCAATTTTGGAAACTCTTTTTCCTCTATTGTATTTATATTAAATCCGATCTTAAGCACATTTAGTTTCATTGACGTTTCCTTTCCCAATATTGATGTACCTCGACCACACAATACAAAGAATTTTGCATATGTACTTATTCCATTTTCTGTTTCAACTTTGCTTTTAAAGAATCCCTTGACTGGTAATGGTTTAGATTCTCCATATGGTATCAAGTTTTCTGAACATTTCTCATTTTCGCAATGGATTCGATTCTGTTTTAAATATTCCCAAACATCTGCACCAACGACGTTACAACTTGAACCTGAATCTATGATTACACCAAGTTTAACTTTTCCAACAAAAATATTTAAATCTGATTTAAAGCCATTAAGTTCATTAACTTGAACTTGAAATGAATATTCATCTTCTGAATCTGATTTTTCTGTCAAATTACATACTGATACCTCGTCAACCCCTTCCAGAGTCAGCACAGGTCAGCGTAGTGACACAGGTAAGTATAACTTTTATTTATATTCTTACTGTGGCTGTCTGAGCTTTAATTCAGTACGTCAACGGAGGGTGATTTTCATTACACCCTACGCACCCTCCTGTTACAATTGGCGAAGTCTGCTAAGATCTAGTAAAGGGCTAATTAGGGCTTACTAGACATAACGTGATCGATTGAATTAATTTGAGACAAACTGTGAATATGGTTGACTTAAATGATACACTCATGACGACAAATACGACGACTGTACTAAATCCTCCTGCACCCACGACAGTGGTATTTACAACAACTAGAACAACGGCAACTTCTGAGAATCCGACCGCTCCTCCAGTTACCAATGTCCCCATGCATCCTTATTATCCATATTATTATACCGCGCAGCCTGGTCCATCACGTGTACCTCCACTGGACATTCACATTGCATTTTTTTCATACCACCTTCCAAATGTACCGCATACTAAGCAGACATTCCACCACCCTCTATTGAACAACCTTCCCCAAACTATTTCACCATCAGCGAGGCAAACTTTTACCGACTCTACATCCATGTCCGCCCTTAAAAGCATTAATACCTATTCCGGTGGTTCCGACATAGAAGCCTTCCTTGATAACGTTGCGACTGGGTCAGACTGTTACAGATGGACAGATAGTCAGGTAGTTACAGCGATAAAATTAAAAGGTGAACCACAAAATTGGCTTTAAAGAATCCCTTGACTGGTAATGGTTTAGATCAGGGGTTCCCAACGTTTTCAATAACACGGGCTAATTTACAAAATAAAATATGTGTGCGGGCGCCATTTTTCTTAATGAATTTAAACATAAGTTTTTATATATTTATTTCTCGGAAAATAAGAAAAAGTTTACAAAAATTACATATACATTTACAAAATAAAAACTTAATAGTATTAAATCAATAATATAATTCTTAATAAACATTGTACGTTTCAAAATTGTATATTTTAATGGCTAATTTGGCATTGCATACTATCAGCTAAGTGAGAATAGTTTGGTTCATAATTTGTAGTTGCATTTCTGAGGCAGTTATCCAAATGTTCATCGGTTATCCTCGATCTGTATTTTGATTTCAAAAATTTCATTGTTGAAAATAGAGATTCGCACTGATACGTTGACGCACTATAAGAGCAAATTCTTAAGGAGCAATTTCGTAAAAGGGGGTAATTTATATCGATCATTTTCCAAAAATTGGTATCATCCTTGTGAGATTTCAAAGTGATGTCGTTTTGAAGATTAATTATTTCAAGTTCCAGTTCTTCAACTTTGTCAATATTGCAATGATCAGCGATAGATTTAGCCATATTTGAAATATCTATTGAACGAAAAGGGTAGGCTAAAAACATAGTTATTGGCTCTAGGTCGGAGAACTGTGAAAATCTCTCAGTAAATTCCATTTTAATTTCATTAAGTTTTTCAACAAAATTATCAGTTGTAATATCTTGGCTATCTATATTCAAATAGCCTATTATCAATTTTATATTTGAGAAATGAGTTAATGATTTTTTTGTCAAATGGCTTCTCCATAAGTCTAATTTACAACAGAACGAATTAATGGAGCTAATCATATTGGAAATATGTTGATTTTTTCCCTGCAGTTCTAAATTTAACATATTTAACTTTTGAGATATATCTGTTAAAAATCCTAAATCTAACATCCAATTCCTATTATTTAAGTACTCATAATATTCAGTTTTGGATTGCTCCATTAAAAATTCTTTAATTTCATTTATGAGGCTTAGAAATCTAACTAAAACTTTTCCTCTACTAAGCCATCTTATGTCGGTATGTAAAATAAGATCAGTATATTCGGCATCCTGATCCTGCAAAAGTAATTTGAATAATCTATGATTCAAAGAATGAGCTTTTATTGAATTAATAATTTTCACTACTATTTTCATCACATGCTCAAATTTTAATTTTTTGCCACATAACGCCTCCTGATGTATTATGCAATGATATGTTGCAAAATTTGGAAAATTATCATCGTTTCTGCAAAAGGCTAAAAAACCATTATTGCGACCAATCATTGCTGGAGCCCCGTCTGTTGTAATGGAAGATAATTTTTGCATAGGCAATACTTTTTTAGAAAAATCCATAAAACTGTTGTAAATGTCTTTTCCTGTTGTTCGCCCTTCAATGGCAATATTTTTAAAAGCTCTTCTTTGGTGCTAAAATCGTCGAAACTCATTTTAACAATTATCACCAACTGAGAAGTATCGTGTATGTCTGTGGATTCGTCCAATTGAAGGGAAAAATAAACAGTTATTTAAATCCTTTTTTTAATTGAATTCTTAAATCTGCAGAAATTAATTCAATTCTCCTAGTAATTGTTGTATTTGAAAGTTGAATTTTGTTAATCGAAGAAACTATTTCAGTTTTGTTTTTAAAATCTTCGAAAAGAGAATCAGCAGCAGTTAGCATGGCTTCTTTCACAATTTCACCATCCGTGAAAGGTTTTTTCTTTTTTGCCAGTAAATGTGTAATTTTGAAAGACGCAATTGTTGCTTGTTTTGATATTTGCGAAGGCCTTATAAAAATTGCTTGTTGTTTATGTAATTGTGATTTCAAATTATTAACTTGTTTCTTTCGCATTTCAGAATTTTTTGAATATTGTTCATTAAAACTTATATGTTTCGTGGTGAAATGTCTTTCAACATTACTTTTTTTTGCTATCGCTACGCTTGCCTTGCAGATTAAACAAATACACTTACCGTTTACTTCGGTAAATAAATATTGTTCTTCCCAGTCGTTATTAAAAAAATATGTGCGTTGTCTTTTACTCATAGTGTATTGTTAAGTTAAAAGTGATTATGGAAAAAGAAAACTGTTAACAGCAACTAACACAAAACGCAAGTACGACAACACCACAAATGCGAAATATGCGGGCATTACACGCAGTAGCGCAGTATGCGTTGAACGTTTACAAGGCTAGTTGTTAGATGGTGCCACCAGTATAAAAGTTGCATAACCCACATAATATAATTATTATAGTTCCAGTATCATTTTAATTATTATTTAATTTTAGGAAAAATTTTCAGGTTTTTTTTTAATATAATGTAAATATATTTTGGGTGTCGGATGCGGGCACATAAAAATTTGGCTACGGCGCCATGGCGCCCGCGGACGCCGCGTTGAGAACCTCTGGTTTAGATTCTCCTTATGGTATCAAGTTTTCTGAACATTTCTCATTTTCGCAATGGATTCGATTCTGTTTTAAATATTCCCAAACATCTGCACCAACGACGTTACAAGTTGAACCTGAATCTATGATTACACCAAGTTTAACTTTTCCAACAAAAATATTTAAATCTGATTTAAAGCCATTAAGTTCATTAACTTGAACTTGAAATGAATATTCATCTTCTGAATCTGATTTTTCTGTCAAATTACATACTGATTTTTTTTCTTTGCTTGTTTTTGTCTCCAGTTTCTTTTCCATTTCTCTGTTTTTCTTTATCTTCTGACTTGTTCCAATGTCTTTGCTTTTCTTTCTTCGTTCTACAGTATTTTGAAAAATGTCCCTTTATCCCACATTTATTGCAAGTTTTATTTAATGCAGGACATTCTTTACTAAAACTTAGATGAGAAAAACTTCCACATCGGTAACATTTCTTATGTTTTTCTTTTCTTAACTTGTTTACTTCATTGTGATATACTCTTCCTTCCATATTTCCTGCTTGAATTTCTGATGATTCTGATATTCTGCTTAACTCAAGTATTAAATCTAATGTCAATTCTGCTCCTTTTTCTAAAAATTTTCGTCGTAATGCTGGATTTAAGCATTTTTCTACTACTTGATCTCGGATCTGCTCGTTCAAAGTGTCTTTGAAATCACAATACTGTGCTTGTTGTCTTAATTTTATAACAAATTGTGTAACTGTTTCATTTTCTAATTGACACATTTTTCTAAATATATGTCTCTCGTATGGCGTATTGGCTTTAGGTGTGAAATAATCTGTTAATATTTTAACTGTTTTTTCATATTTATCTCCCACTGTCTTTGTTTCAAATGTTTCATTTGCTTCAGCTAAAGTGTAATAAATATCTTGCACTTCCATTCCGCCAGTATGGAGTAATAGAGCGTTTTTTCTACCATCTTCAGTGATATTCCTGGCTTCTAATAATAAGTTAAATGCCCTTAACCAGCGAGACTATCTGGTTCCTACTCCTGCTGGCGTTCCTTGAACATTAAACTTTTCTAACTCTGATCTGTCCATTTCTTTTTCTCTTTCTCCTTCTCTTTTTCTTTCACCTCGTCGCCAAAATTATAGTATTCTTTATAATATGAATAATAAAATACTTCTAATTAAATATTTATTCAGTAAACGCCACATTCTACAAAACAAAACTTAACAACTGAACTCCCCGGTATCTATGATAATTGCAATACAAATTCCGAAATACACTACACTTATTATTTGGTTATTAGTATTTGTGGGTCACAGCAGAAGCGTCCTAGTCGCAAACCGGGGTACTGGTTCTTAGAACTTGCAATTCTGCTACTACCAACCATCAAAATCTATAATTATGAACAAGAAAGTGACAACTAACCAACTATTAACAGAACCATTTCTATCAATTATCTCTTTTAATGAGGACGGATTGAGTACCGTGACACAAGACGTTATTGCTGATATTTGTAAATCTATTAACTGTCGTATCCTTTGCCTACATTCTTTAAATTTGGTACATAATAGCAAATCACCACCGTCTTTCTTAAGTGGCCGCTGGCAGAGAGGTTATAACCTTGACTTAATTTTTGTAAGTATTCACTTAAAAGAAAATTGTTTAAAAAAGGTGTTATATCCAATTCCTAATAGCCAACATAAACCGATAATGTTACAAATAGGCTCCATAGTTGTACCTAACCAGACGGTATACAAACCACGTTTCAACTTTGAGAAAGCCAAGTGGGAGGCCTTTTCTTTAGATTTGGATACAGCTTAGAATATATTGAAACTAGACCTGACAAATATGATGAGTTTGCAGAGCAAATCAAGAAAATATCCAGGAAACATATTCGTAGAGGCTTAAGCGTACAACATAAAAAACTTTATAAGGACTATATCGTAAGTTACTCTAGTGATCCTTTTTCAGAAGAAACTTTTAATATGGGGAACTGCCTGTCAGCAATTTCTGAAAAACGCAGAGAAAATTGGGTAAACCATATAGAAAGCATTGAAAACTTTGAACAAACTTAGCAATGATCCAAAGAAAGGAAAAGAAATACCTAATATTACCGCTAATCAGGTGGCATATCAGTTGATTATTAATGGGAAAGAACGAACCTATGAATTACAAACAACTGAATACAGCAGTATATTTTCCATTGAGGAATTAGAAAATGCAATCAAAATTAGAGAAAGCTGCTGGTATAGACGAAATAAGAAACGAACAAATCAAACATTTTGGATTAAAGACTAAACTGTGGTTGGTAGAAATGTTCAATTTTTGTTATGAAAATATTATTCTGAAAACCTGGCGAAAGATCAAAATTTTAGCTATTCCAAAACCGGGAAAACCATTAAATGATCCCAAAAACTTTCGTCCTATATCTTTGCTATCTTGTCTACAAATTGTACGAAAAAAATTTACTTCTAAGATTATCTCATGTTATTGATAAACAACTAATTCCAGAACAAGCAGGTTTCCGACCAGGTAAAAGTAGCACAGCCCAAATTCTAAATTTAACACAATTTATAGAAAATGGTTTCGAAGAACGCAAAATTACTGGATCTGTATTTGTTGATTTATCATCTGCTTACGATACAGTCCACTATCGCCTTCTATTAAACATTTTTTTCTTTTACAAGGGATTATAATTTAACAAGAACAATTCGTTCCCTTCTGGAGAATTGCCGATTCTATGTTATACTAGAAGAAATTAAAAGTAGATGGAGAATCTAGAAAAATGGTCTTCCTCAGAGCTCTGTTTTGGCTCTAATTTTATTTAATATTTATACCAATGACCAACCTATAAGACCAGGCGTTAAAAGATTTTTATATGCTGATGACCTAGCCGTGTCATTTCTAAGATAGAGGACACATTAACTGTAACAGCCAGGTGTGTGAACTCAATTTTTTGTAATTCAGTAATTTCATTGAATGAACTCCGTAACAGCTGCAAATCGCTGACATGCGGCTGGCGATTTTCCGCTCAATATTTTTCAGAATATTGGAAAAGCGGAATATTACCAGCAAAAGTGTCAACGTTGTTAATTGAACTAGGAAATATTCGTATCCACGGACGAGAGGAATTCTCAGCCCGATCGTGGAGGCGAACAGTCGTACGAAATTTTGTTTAATTTAATACATACTTCATATTATTTTCTTTATATTTTTGTGTGTAATATTTTTTCTAAATTTTAATTATAATTATTTATTTTTCTAAAATATTTAATTATTTGTGCAACAACCTCGCCAACCCCTTCCAGAGTCAGCACAGGTCAGCGTAGTGACACAGGTAAGTATAACTCTTATTTATATTCTTACTGTGGCTGTCTGAGCTTTAATTCAGTACGTCAACGGAGAGTGATTTTCATTACACCCTACGCACCCTCCCGTTACAATTGGCGCAGTCTGCTAGGATCTAGAAAAAGGCTAATTAGGGCTTACTAGACATAAAGTGATCGATTGAATTAATTTGAGACAAACTGTGAATATGGTTGACTTAAATGATACACCCACGACGACAAATACGACGACTGTACCAAATCCTCCTGCACGCACGACAGAGGTATTTACAACTAGAACAACTGCAACTTCTTAGAATCCGACCGCTTCTCCAGTTACTAATGTCCCCATGCATCCTTATTATCCATATTATTATACCGCGCAGCCTGGTCCATCAAGTGCACCTCCACTGGACATTCACATTGCATTTTTTTCATACCACCTTCCAAATGTACCGCAAACTAAGCAGACATTCCACCACCTTCTAATGAACAACCTTCCCCAAACTATTTCACCATCAGCGAGGCAAGCTTTTACCGACTCTACATCCATGTCCGCCCTTAAAAGCATTAATACCTATTCCGGTGGATCCGACAAAGAAGCCTTCCTTGATAACGTTGCGACTGTGTCAGACTGTTACAGATGGACAGATAGTCAGGTAGTTACAGCAATAAAATTAAAAGGTGAACCACAAAATTGTTTTTATTCACTTCCGTTAGATAAAAGACCGACTACTATGAAAGAAATGCGCGAATGGCTTGTAAAACTTTTTGGAAAAAAAAACACGATTTTGCAGTAGCTGAAAAGGATTTTTTCAAATTTTTTCGTAAAAAGGATGTCAATTCAAAAATTTGCTCCAAGGTTAGAAATTGCGGCAGCTAAACCTTTTCCGATGTCAGATGACAACGACATGACAAGTTTACGAAATCGCATTAAACGTGAAATCATGATGATAAAGCAATTTTTTGAGGACCTTGATACCAAATTGGCAAAGGAAATTAGTAGAATTAGGCATTTTGAAACCGTAGAGGGGGCGTTACCTTACGCAGAGCACTGCGAGGAGGTCTTAGCTAGTTTATATAAAGAAACGAAAGCAGATGCTCATAAGTCTCATATTCGTGCGGTCACTAACTCACAACATAACCCAAAACCTTGCGTTCTTCTCCAAAGTCACCGCCAAAGAAAAACGCAGTTTTACGCACTGACTAACGATACCACAATATGAGAGGTCATTGCTTTACCACATATCTTAGAAGTGTCCGAAACCAAAGCAAGTATTATGTTACAATTGTGTTAAGGCTGGTCATCGCGCAGATGACAAAGCGTGTCCCTTAAACGCGAAAACTGTCTCGAACATGACCCAACGTCAGGCAGTTTAAATCAACGTTGCTTCATTGTTCCGCGGGTCGCTGACTTTGATACAGATAAATTAAAATTTGTAAAATTCAAAATTAACGAGATCGAAAATACGTTTCTCATAGATTCCGGTGCTGCTGTATTGCTTTTGAAACGTAGTGTAGCTGAAAAACTAAATTTGTCTATCTCACCCTCAGAGGATGTACTAGTAAACGTTTTTGGGAACCAATTGATTAGTAATGGAGTTACTAGTGTCGAATTAGTAGCGGATTCCGGAAATTTAGTACATCTCGATGATCTGCATTTGCCGGCCGACGGACTGATCGGAGTAGATTTTTTAGGTCAAAACAAAGTAGTCGTCGATTTTAGAAAAAACCGGTTCAAAATTAATAACGAAGTTTTATCTGTGTCAGAGTTTTGAAGGAACATTGGTAATGCAAGCGAGAATTTATACGTTATCTCTGCTGACAAAGAAGAAGATAAGAGTAGAAATGTAGTAGGCTTCAATAATTTATTTCGAACCCAAGATCAATTAGTAAATAACGTAGATTGCAGTATTGTTATTGAACAAAATTGTGATCAATCTTGTTCAGATCTTGTACCGCCAAATTTAAATTTGAAAGCACCGAACGAAGAGAGCAGTGTAAAGTATCACAAGTGATAAGTCAGCGTGTACTGACACTCTTAATTAAAATAAAATTTTTGTTGTATGTGTTAGAGACACAGTCAAATTCCCGTGCGACTTAACGCTGTCATTGAACTTGCACTTGATATGCGAATGTCTGCCCTTGACATGCCCGGTATTCTAATTGCTCGAACAGTTTTCGAAAATGTGAAAAAAAAAGTATTTATAAATATTTTAAATGTAAATAAGATAAGATAAGATGTAGTTCTAGCAAATCGAACACCAATTGGTTTAGCTACATGAACGGAAGAGCAACTGGAAGTAGACGTAGAAAATTTTAAAAGTATTAATACCGTGAATACAACCAAACAGCATGAATTTAATTTAGATCATTTATCAGATGTGGAACGGACCAAATTTTTTTTTTTTTTAATAAATATGCTGACATTAAAACCAAAGAACGAGCCGCTAAGTAAGACTACGCTCGTGAAACATCGCATACACACAAGCACTGATGTCCGAGTGTCGCGCGCTCCATATCGCGTACTTTTTAGTCACCACCAAGTTATGAAAGAAGTTGTAGAGGAAATGCTCGAGAATGACATCATTCAACCGTCGGCCAGTCCTTACTCTGCCCCAGTAGTCTTAGGCTTTAGTAGAAATAAGTAAAGGCGAAAGTTCATTTGGGTTTTGTATAGATTACCGTGAATTAAATAAAATGACAAAGATATATGTTTCCTATTCCAAATTTACAAGATACCCTAGATCAACTTGGAAATGCCGCTCGTTTTACAACTTTAGATTTAACGAAAGGCTACTGGCAAGTGGAAATGGACCCGCGAGATATAGAAAAGACAGCTTTTTCCGTACCTTGGGGCCATTTTGAATGTAATCGAATGCCCTTTGGACTAATCAACAGCCCGAGCACTTGGCAACGACTAATGTACACTGTTTTGTCTGGATTAACGGTTACTCAATGCTTTGTATACCTCGACGATATAATTTGTTTCAATTCTGATAATTTAGAGGAATATATGGGTAAATTAGAACTCATATTTGATCGACTTCGAGATGCTATAACAATTACTTCGTATTTGTTATCGTTTTGCTTAAAATTTGGGTGTAACTTTGAATGTCATCTTCAGGTCATCTGTCAACTCGTACATCGAGCAATGTATCCTTTATTAAGTTCATTTTTAAATTTATTCATTTTTGTATTACTGATTAAAAGGTTTTCATATCTACCTTAATTTATCTCTTATATTATTTAACTTAATACAAAGTATAGCTAAAATAGTTTTGTGACTTTTATTACGAGTTGGTAATGACGAGACTGTGGCTGGCATTGCTGACAAACCGAACGGGAAAAAACTCTCTCTTTGAAATCGCTTGTGGAGGTGAAAAGATGTTCCCCTGAGTTGTGCGTAATTATTTTTCTAACGTGTTGTGAATCAACTGAAATGCAGTAAAAGTTTAACAACTACTTCGCATTTTCTGGTAGGATTATTCATTCTCATTTTGTTATTATTTTTCTGGCATAAGTTTCTGACCTATTTCTTAAATTTATGCGTAGTTCTGTCGTGCAGGGTCACGTGATATTAAAATTATGTTAGAATGAATTATCTTACCATGAAAATGGATAGTATTTTTTGTTTTGGGAATATCTCTTCACATCCTGCGATTTTGTATATTTTTTCTGGCTTTCTAAATTATTGTTTGTGAACAGGAGCGGACTCATTCCAAATTTAGTTTGGGTTTTTTATAATTTATATAAATTTTTAGTGATTTAGTGAGATCCCTCCGTTTTTTTTTCCAAAATTACAAAGTTTTTTAAATGTGCCCGAGCTAATTAACCGGAATAGCTCCTGCTTCATGACGTCATAGCTGCGTCTTCAACTTTGCTTTTTCCACCTATAGTAGCTCTGTTTAAATTTGCCCGAGCTAATTAACCTGAATAGCTCTAGTCCCCTGATGCCAAGGCAGCGTCTTCAAATTTTGCTTTGTCATTTATCGTAATTTTGCTTAAATTTTGCCCGAGCTAGTCAACCTAAATAGCTCCAGTTCCCCGAGGCGAGTTGCGTATCCAAAGTTGTTTTCTTCCATTTATAAGTAGTTCTGCTTAAATTTTTTATGCGGGTTTCAACCCTTAAACTCGCAGGCTTAGTGGCGTAAAGATAATACGCATTCAAATTTTGCTGTATACCATTTAAATTGGCAGTGCTGCTTTACTTTGGGGTTAATTCTTTATTAATAATTCTATTTGAGCTCACATATATATTTTTTAAAATTTAATTCGGTCTAAATTTTTTATGGGTTTAAAATTTATTTAGGCTTAAGAATTTATTTGGGTACGATAAATTCAATTACCGGTCCCTTCCCTTTTTTCCCTGGAATGATTGTTGAGTGAATGTAGGGTGTCATGAGGACCTGACTTGACTTTTGACTCGACAATTTTTCGGCTCGGTATTAACCTTTTTTATAGTCGGAGTGTAGTGATCTTAAAAATATTTTTTGTTCATTTTTTCTCATTTTTCCGGGTAGCGGCGCAAAATTTTTTTGAGTATCATAAATTGTGCGCTACAAACTGGGTCACTACCTCAAATTGTTCGGGCATTATTTTTCATCGCTAAACTAATTTTAATAGTTTGTGGCTATTGTTTTGATTTACATTTTTAGCGATTTAAGTCAGTTTTACCCACTCTTCCTCTAATTTCTATTTACTTTTACTATCTCTATCCTGTTCTTTAGTCTCAAAAATTTGGAACTTGTTATTTTTGTATAAAATTTTGCTAACGTTTTGGGGTTAAACTAGGGACAAAACTTTTCCTCTATAGTACACAGACTTTCAGGCCTCTTGTAAATCTCTCACAAGATAGAACGTTTTGCTGACTTAGTTTTTTTTTTTTTTTTTTTTAGGGACATTAGAAAGAGAACGAGTTGCTTTGTACTTTTGGGATCGGATTTCGGAGGCCGCTAAGCTCTTTCATCGCCCTGAATTTTTATTGGACCACCACTGCGACTACTCGCCACTTGAGGAGCCGTTTTGCTGCGCTTGGAAGAGGTTTATTCGGACTAGAGGGTTCTCAAAGTTCTCCCTCGCCCAGGGCTGATTCCCGCCATAATCGGCACGAGCGGTTTACACCTTCTACAGCCGCCAAGTACTCTGTACCAGCGAAGAGACCCCGCCGCTAAGAGTTCGTCTCGCTACTGCGTGCATCGAATAGATCTCGTCTCCAATTTGGACCCGCAGGAGGGCTGAAAGCTCAGCGCTTTCGAGGTGGGGTCCTGGGAGAGCAAGACACTCCACGTAGGGTAGGACTAGCGAGTAAGCGACTCCGACGTGTTGCAAAATAAATTTTGTAAGTAGTTGTGAATTTTTTAAAATTTTTATTAAGCATTATTATTTTAACTTTCGGCTTGTTCTTTGGAGTGGACTTTACTCCTTTTATTTCACCCTTATAAGGTCTGGCGCCTACGAAATTTATTTCGAGAAATTAAATCTGAACTTTAATTTTTTTTCCAAATTAAAATTGACCAATTTCGTAACTTGTACATTTGTTTATACAACATATTCTCGAAAAAAGTTTCAAACCTTCACTCAGCCGCCGACATCTTTTTTTCCACAGCTAGCCGGTGCCAAATTTATGTGTGACAGAGAGGTTGGAGGAATTTTGTTTTATAGTTGTGTTTAAATTTTTGGATTCGTTGTTTACGTCACAATGCAAATCTCACTTTAAATCTTGGTAAATGTAAATTTATGATGAGTGAAACAAAATATCTAGGCATATCGTGAGTAAAGACGGTGTGAAACGTGATCCAGAGAAAATAAGTGTAGTAGAACAATTCCTTGTACCTCGTGACGTCACAGAAATTCGTTCATTTTTAGGCTTAATTGGATTTTATAGACGTTTTATTCAAAATTTTGCAAAATTAGCACAACCTTTGACAAGTTTGACAAAGAATAATAATCAATTTTCTTGGACGATCGAAGCAGATGCCACATTTAATAATTTGAGAAATTTGTTAATAAAATCTATTTTATGCCCCGACGCATCTGCTTACGCCATAGGTGTTGTGTTATGCCAAGAGTATAATGGTCATAAGATGCCGGTAGCGCACGCGAGTCGCCAACTTGCAGCGGCAGAACGTAACTACAGTACGACCGAAAGAAAGTGTCTTGCTTTGGTATGGAGCATAAAACATTTTCATTGTTATTTGTATGGTAGGAAGTTTATAGTTTATACCGATCATCAGCCACTTAAATGGTTAATGAATACTTTCGAACCATCAAATAGATTAATTAGGTGGTCGTTGCTCTTATCGGAGCATGATTTTCAAATTCATTACCGCCCTGGTAAGAAACATAGCAATGCAGACGCTCATCTTAACAGTACAAGATGTACCTACACGTTATCTTGTGGCTTTTCCTATCAAAGACCAAATAGCTCTTACCGTTGCTAAAACATTTGTAAAAGGTATAATTTAAGACACGGTATACCCAGACAGTTACTTACTGACCTTGGTACAAAATTTGTGTCTAAGTTGATGAAATAAATTTGTATCATACTCAACATAGAACGATTACACACGACAGCTTTTAGACCACAGACTAGAATGCGAGTCTAGAACAAAGTCATCGAACGTTAAAAGACATCTTATCGCATTATATCAATGTAAATCACACAGATTGGGATGAATGGCTACCATTTGCAGTTTCAGCGTTTTGTAGTAATTTTCATTCAATGGTGGGAGAAACTCCATTCTTTCTAATGTATGGCCGTGATATTGAATTACCGTTCAATGAAATTTTTAGATCTCTAAAGACCCGTTATGACGTGGATACCAATTATGCGAGTGAACTGATCCAAAGATTGAAAATTGTACCCACTAGGGCCCGAGAACAACTAGACAAAAATATCGATAGGGCACATTGCACTTTTAATAAGAAAAGTTTCGATGTTACTTTCAAAGTAGGAGATCGAGTTTATTTGTTTACACCGAGTGTGAAAGTCGACATTAGTGCAAAGCTTGCAAAGAAGTGGACAAGACCGTATCGCATAATTGAGCTGCGAGAAGTAAATGCAGTCATAGAAGAAATTTTTGGCCGGAGACAAATGACAGTACATGTGAGCCGACTAAAACCTTGTTACGTGACTACTGACGACTTAACCGCCCTTCCGTTAATACATCACGAGGACGCACCTAAGACGATTGAATTAGGCGGACAAGAGGGTATTACTCCTATTATCCCTTGGGGGGAGAGACAGAATGAAACGTTTCAGAGAGAAATTCCAGCCAAAATACCACCCTAGGCACTGGAACCTCCCGACCATCCACCAACAACACTTTGGATTCCACGAAAATCACGGAAATCTATACGACGGGCGAGGAAGATACGCCTCCTCCAGCATCCGTATTACGCTATCCGAAGCCGCGGAGCCGTCCCTGACCACGCGTGCATTTGTTTAAATCGAGTGTAGGTAAAGACCGAAAATGTTTTTTAAATATTTAATTTTGTTAGTTTTAAGTTTGAACTGTTGGCTACGTGCTGAACTGATTGCATTCGACTGTGCGGACTCGCATGTGGAAATTACAAAAAATTCGTTGCTGGACGTACAGCTATGCAGAGACCCAAAGAAGGATTCAACTGAGTTTACCTTTAAAATCAATTTAGTCCAGGAAAGGAGATACACTGAAGTCCACGTTTATAACTGCTTGGCGACAGTACAGTAATTAATAGAACACTGTGATATGCATTCGCATACCAGCGCAGTTTCAGGTGGCCTAGCCCGGTACTTGCACCCCGTAAAGGCAGAACGTTGCCTCAAAGCCCACCGTTTTGAACGCCTGGACCTGACAAGATTGGGGGCGGGTATTGCGTCAAGGTTGTTAATTGAACTAGGAAATATTCGTATCCACGGACGAGAGGAATTCTCAGTCCGATCGTAGAGGCGAACAGTCGTACGAAATTTTGTTTAATTTAATACATACTTCATATTATTTTCTTTATATTTTTGTGTGTAATATTTTTTCTAAATTTTAATTATAATTACTTATTTTTCTAAAATAACAACCCCGTCAACCCCTTCCAGACTCAGCACAGGTCAGCGTAGTGACACAAGTAAGTATAACTTTTATTTATATTCTTACTATGGCTGTCTGAGCTTTAATTCAGTACGTCACGGAGGGTGATTTTCACTACACCCTATACACCCTCAAGTTACATAACAAACTGTCTCAGTAACCTATCCATTTATTATAAAAATAACTGTCTTAAGAAAGAATTAAAGATTAACTGGGATGGTCAAGCTGTTAATTTCTCCAGACAACCAACTTATTTGACAGAACACTATCTTTTACGTACCATATTATTAAAACAAAAGCTAAAATTGCCAGTAGGAACTACGTACTTCAAAAATTAACAAGTAATAAATGGGGAGCGGATCCACACACTTTAAGGACTACGGCACTTGCTTTGTGTTTTTCTGTCGGTGAATATGCTGCACCAATCTGGAAACGGTCATTTCACGCACACAAGTTTGACACTACGAGTATACTAAGTCAAACTTGTAGACTGATAACAGGTTTTCTTAAACCAACTCCAACTAGTCACTTATATTTATTAAGTGGTATTATCCCTCCATCTATAAGACGAGCAGTCGCAAGTAAAGTTGAACGCAAAAAGCAAGTGACTGATGAAAGACATCTCCTGTATGGATATGTTGTGCCTGTTTGTAGGCCCAAATCTAGAAGAATTTTTTTAACTTCTGTTACACCTTTAGATAGACCTGTTCACAAAGAACGGATTACTCAGTGGAAAGAAATGGTAGCTAACATAAACCATGAGCTACGAATACCTCCGGGGGAACAACTTCCTTCTGGCAGTGATCAACCATGGCTAACCTGGAACAGTATAAACCGTCTTCGTACATTAACAGAAAGGTGCAAAGTTAATATGGTGAAATGGGCCCTGATCTATATACTTGCGGTCTCCAGCTAACTAAAGAACATATTTTGAACTATCCAGCTTTAGGTCAACCCTGCAATTTGACTACTGCATCTAAAACAGCACTATTCTATGCTAATTATTGGTAATTGGAATAATACTACCTTTTTTTAGTTTAAGTTCTGTATTTATTTATTTATTTATTTATTTATTATTAAAACCCAACGTTTCGGCACCATAAACTGGTGCCTTCTTCAGGGGAAAACATTGACATAAATATGTAAAATAACAAAAACAACAAGTAACCAAGGTAACAAGAAAAGTTCGTAAATGTTACCTCTTTTATGTATACAATTTTCTAGACAATATATGCATGCCGGCAATAACTTGGACGGCGATCATGCATCTTCTCAGCAAAAATCTCCTTTTGGTGTTCACAGATTTAATTATAAATTCATTGTATGTTGTGTTATGTTATGATATTATGTCATATGTTTTTTCACTTGTTTCTTGTTAATTGCTTTATTTATTACATTTGATATTTATGGGGTCCCGTGGCCGCGTGCCTGAATGTTTGGTCGCGAACGCGAGGAACCGGGTTCGATCCCGACCGACGCCAAATATTTCAAATTTTAAATAGCACAAAAGTGACCCCTGTGGTGAACTCTCCACGCCAGCAAGAGTGCCCGTGAGGTGACGCCTGGTAAGCGGTCGCATGATACAAATATGTCATCATTATTGATATCTGCGATAAAGAAGATTGTGGCACACTCAGAAATAAGTAATATGCCGTGATGATATATTTTTTTATTTTATTTTTTTGATATTTATACTATGTATTATGTCTGTGGTTGGATACGATAAATAAACTATATAAAAAAATAACTAAATCATAATTAACAGCCTGTTAGTTAATAGAAATATAAATTGTCATCTGTGGAACAGAACTAAATTTAATTGAGATTAAAATTTAACATAATATTAATTAACAGCATGTTAAATTGAAGTTGGTGGAACCGGCCGTAACTGATAATGATATTAAGCTCTGATTTATAATCAATTTCATTTAGGGTGGTTCTTATTAAATTTAACAAGTTGTCAAACTGAATATTTCATTTTCACCAACTACAATTAAGCATATCAACCTAGTAAATCATTTGTTAAACTAACCGACGAATATTCTAGGGCTCAATATTTATTGGGTCGTTATCTTAATTATTTCCCTGGTTACAGTGATAAACAGAAAAAAAATATAATAATTCAGTTTTTGACATTTTGTCTTACTCAAGTTTAAAAAAGTGTAAAAAATGAGTTCTTCGTCATCTTCTGAATCAAATTCGTCATCATTATCTGTGTCTATAACGTCTTGTAATTCTTCTTCTGATTCTGATGAAGAATATCTTCCTAAACGTCTACGAATGTTGAGAGAGAAAGAAATAATCCTTTACTGATGTATGATGATATTGACTTTAGAATGCGCTTTAGATTTTCTAAAGATATAGTTAGATATATCCTGGATTTACTTGGACTTGAAATACAGACAGGCGGAATTTTCCAATATCCATTATGCTTCAGTTACTGGTAACTCTTAGGTTTTATGCAACTGCAAATTTTTAAATAAGTATTGGAGACTTTTTTAATATTTTTACTTCATCAGTATGTCTCATCATACACCGAGTAACTCGAATTATTGCTGCACAAAGTCAACATTTCATAAAAATGCCAGCAAGTAGAGAAGAAATTAGACAAGTTTGTTTGGACTTCCACAGAATTAGTGTTTTTTCTACTGTATGCGGCGCAATAGACTGCACACATGTACACATTCAATCTACTGGAGGTGCTAATGCAGAAACTTTTAGAAATTGGAAAGGGTGATTTTCCATTAATTTTCAGATAATTTGTGACGTTCGCCTTGTAGTACGGGAAATTACTGTTCGATGGTCTGGGTCGACACATAATAGTAGAATTTTTAATAATTCTCGTATAAAAGCGCACTTAGAAAGCAACGAATTTAATAACTGCTACATACTAGGAGATAGTGCATACCCCTGTAAACGGTATTTATTAACGCCAGTTTTAAATCCGAGGCACGAAATGAAAAAAGATATAATAATGCCCATTTTTTTACCCGATATCCTATCGAACTGACATTCGGAGTTTTAAAAAAGAGATTTTCATGTTTACACTCGGAATGCGATTATATATAAGAACTATATTAGCAGTTATTGTGCATAATATAGGAAGACAAAATAATAATGAGGAGCTAAATATAAATCAAGATGATACATTATTGGAAAATATGGAAGTTCCGCCAATTAACAGAAATATAGGTGAAAATATAGCTGTAAGAAACGCTATTATTAATAATGTGTTTTCCATTCAAATTAAACTAAATGTTCATAATTTTTTAAAAGTTTTATTTTTTACTACAAGTGTATGTATTATAATATAATTAATTTATTTTTTGAATTAAGTTTTCCTTAGTTCTAATACAAATTCTTTACTTTCACTTCTAATTCTAATTTTTGATTTTCTAGTTTTTCTTTTTGGTGCACTCTCCACGCCAGCTATGAGTGCCCGTGAGGTGACGCCTGGTAAGCGCCCACACGGTAAAATATATCGTCATCATTACCGATGTCTACATGTGTGGTAGGTACTGGCACACCCAGAAATGGGTAATATGCCGTGATGATATATTTATTTATTTATTTTAGTTTTTCTTTTTGTAGTCGAATTTTTATTTTTCGCGTTTTAACTTCAACATATCTATTTTAATATTTTAAATTTCTAATTGTATATTATAAAAATTACTATTTTTGATATATTGTGCTTTACGTTCTCTTTGGCCCCTTATGGATTTTTGGTTTTCTGTATCAATTTATTATAGCATATACATTTGTATCCTCTTAAACTACGGATACATTCTACAAAAAGAAAAATGTAGTTTAACTATATATCATTGCCCACTTAAAATATTCACTACTGTTGAACTAGTACCAATATTATTATCTTCATTTTCCATGTTAGTTGTTTCTGTAAAATTTATTATGTAAATGTAAATTTGTAATATGGGTAGACTGAAAATATGTATATTCATACCTAATACTTTCATACTGGAACTATGGAATTCACTTTCTATATACATTATGTTATTATCTAATATATCTACTACTTTTTCTCCTAAAATGTCCACTTTGGTTTAAATTTTCACCTCCTGTCTTGTAAATTTCCATCTATAAATAATTTTTCCTACGACCACTGTTAGAAGTAGTCGTTTTAACGGTTGCTGAGCGAGTTAAAAATCACAGTTTATAACACAGTGAATACTTTTAAATCGTTGTCATTGACAACGGATTAAAAGTAAAAAACAAATTTACTTTTACCATTAGTGTTAAAAAAGAACTAAATCTAGTTACATTTAGTGTTAAAAAAATAACTAAATCTAGTTACATTTAGTGTTTAGTGTAAATGTAGTTTCATTTTATATTTGTTTTTGTACTGAAATTATTTATATAGGTATTTTATTAGAAGTACACATTGTTTTGAAACGTTTATTGTTATAGAACAATTATTACAATTGTTTATAGTAAATAAATAATAATAAATATATCATCACGGCATATTACCCATTTCTGGGTGTGCCAGTATCTACAACACATGTAGACATCGGTAATGATGACGATATAGTAATAGTATAGTAATTTGTTTATAGTAATTCCTTGCAAGGCGCTTGAAGAATTGGAATTTAAAACAGTACTGTTGGAAGTAGAGGTTAGAATAAACAATTTTCAGTTGTTCATAGCAAATAGATCATGACCTGTCATAAATGTCATTGTCTAATTTTTAGTTTTTACTAATACATAACTAGGGTCGTAGGAAAAATAGTATGATATTCGTGTTAAAAGTGATTTTATTTCGTTCGTGGGGTTTGTTTTACTCGACTTCGCATCGTTTCACAAACTTCCCCACTCACTCATAAAATGTCACTTTTAACACTGACATCATAAATAACTATTATATAGTTATACATACTGGTATTTATGAAATTTGGTACAACAATATACTTACTTAATCATCAGCCTTATCTTGTTTCGCTTTCTTTTTTTATAGATTCGTATAAATTTTTTAACTGGTAATTATTTCGTGTTCCACTATTCTGTAATTCTGATCAAAGATAAAATACAAAAATGATCAGTAGATCCATCTATCAATAAGTAGCACATTCAAAATCTAATGTTAAAATATGACATTCGGCTGATAGCTAACTGGTGCTAAAATTATATAAAATTAATTAATTAATTAATTTTGTTAGGTAACCATAGATTTAAATGTCGCTGGTGAAAACCACCCTTAAGGGTATTTTTAAAAGTCTGTCTATCATACTGTGGAAAAAGGACATTTTAATATTATACGGATGATTGGAGTGAGCTAGTATGATTGTATAAGTATTTTTCAGTCGATTTTGAAATTAATTTTATTATTACATTGAGATAATTATATTTAAATCTAGAAAATTTAGCGATTTTTCATGTTCTATTTCCATAGTGAATTTATTGTTATTTTCAGAAGTATTAATATAGTTTAATAAAGAATGTAGTTGTGTTTCAGTATCTACATACAAACAAATTATGTAGTCGACGTAACGAAACCAAAACAAAATATTAATTAAGAAATTTTTACTTCTAAAATTTTTAGGTTCCAATTAATCCATGTACATATCCGCTAAA
The DNA here is from genome assembly GCA_943142095.1 of Ophonus ardosiacus. Lineage (NCBI taxonomy): Eukaryota > Metazoa > Arthropoda > Insecta > Coleoptera > Carabidae > Ophonus > Ophonus ardosiacus. The sequence goes on from OW964839.1 coordinate 14,856,262, forward strand.
ATTGGTGATAAAAGATCTACATTTTAATTATAAAATTTGTCATTGAAATAATTTTGAAAAAGGCATAATGCCACCAATTTTAAAAATTTATCACTTATTTTTACCTCTCGCTAACAGAAGTATTGGAATCATGCTTAAAATTGCATATCCAGTTTTTAGTGGATAAGCACGTTTTAAGGTCTCTATAATCCGATTATAAAATTATTAAATACGATGATGTCTGTATGTCTGTCTGTATGTATGTATGTATGTATGTATGTATGTATGTATTTATTTGTGTGTGTGTGTGTGTGTGTGTGTGTGTGTGTGTGTGTGTGTGTGTGTTTGTGCGGATATTGGAGTCACGGTTTCTCAAATACTATAAGACTTAAAAAATATTTAACTGCAGTTTCCTCAATCTGACATTCCTGGGAAGAGCTGATTACATTTTGGTAACAATTAGACAACCGGAAGTAATAGTTTCTTTAAAAAAATCTTCTAAATATAATTTTCTGGAAATTTTGTTATTACAAATATTGAAGAACATAAAATTCTCCATCTAATACACCTAAAACTTTTATTATATCTTGTATAGATTCAGAGATAAAGGGACTGTAATATAATATAGAATAATTTAATGTGGTGCATCGCAGAGGCTAAGGAACTAAGGAAACCAGTTGACAAATTCAAATGTTTATAACATAGTAATGTTAATAACATAGTTTGTAAATGACAGATGTCAGTGTCAAAAATCAACAGTTTTAGTGACATTCTGAAAGCTTTTTCTGGGAAGTACATTTAATCTTTCTTATTGTTTTTAATTAAATATTTAAAATTGTAGGTAAAATGCATATATCCATTAGAAATACCGCCTATCTTGTTAATGAATTAGAAGAATATCTGATATTTAGGAACTTCCTCATACAATAAAAAATAGATATAATTAAAATTGTATGTGTGCAGAAGACATGTTAAATGCGATAAAAAACAATATTTGGGTAAAGTTATGTATTTTTTTGTTATAAAACGTTATAGCAAAATGCAATACAATACTTATATAACATAAAATGGAAACGGCGAAAGGTATTGTGTTGGCCACAACAGATTTTTATTTTATCAGTATTATTGTCTATTAGTTTTTGATTACTTATTTCTACTAATTTATACTTGAAACATCAAATGACACTAATTTAGAGTTGGTAGGGACATTTTTATTTTTAATTTTATTAACTAAACCTAATGCATGTTTCACACTGTGAGTAGATTTGAGTAGTATAGATTCGCCGGTTCTGGCACAGTAACCGCAACCGCCTCAGGGCAAACTTCGCTTCTGACGTCACAAGCATATGGGTTCTGGCACAGCAACCGCAACCGGTCCAGGGCAAACTTTACTTCTGACGTCACAAGCATATGGAATACTTGTTTAGTGTTATGGAACGAGGTTACAGACCGGGTGTGCGGTTGTGTTTAATTAATTATAACTATTTTATAGTAATTTTTTATTGCAATAAATAACCCTATACATTACAAACTAAAGGTTACAATAAATCTTTTTTATTTATATTAGAATTAAAATCCTAACCTTTTTACAAAGTATATATTTATATATTTACGTAAAATCTTCTCTACAAGATATGTGTCAGGATATTTTGTACGTTGAATTTCTTGATCATAGAAAGCGCCGGCTATGTCTTCTCCATTTCTACCTTGCAACGAATATGTTACCGGATGTGTTGGTTGTATTTTTATTATTTTAAATATTTCTGTAGTTCACGACGGTTGATATCCTTTTTACCTTCCGTCACTTTTAGGTAAGGAAGGTATTGTCTTTGGTCAAAAAATTCGGTGCTGAGTTTTTAATGAATAAGCACGTTTTAGGGTCCCTACAATACGAATTTACTATTTTTAAGATGATGTCTGTATGTATGTGTGTGTGTGTGTGTGTGTCCGTGTGTGTATGTGTATGTGTGTCCGTGTGTGACAAATTTTTCTCCGACGATAACTCCAATACTATAATTCTAAAAATTATAATTCTTTCGTATTCCTCTTCTGTACATCCATATGAAGAGTTGATTAGATTTTGGTTATAACTGATCCACCGGAAGTACCCTTATTTGAAGTTTTTAACAGTTTTTCTTAAAAAAACGCAGTTAAATATTATTTTTGGACATTTTGTTTTTATATTTATTAAAGAAAATACTCTTCTCTATATGGTTTGATTATTCATTTTCCTTCATATTCAATAGATGTAGAGTTAAAGCATTATAAAGAAATTAATTTTCAAAAATTAGTCAGCTTTGTTATTTATCATGGAAACAGCTGACATATTTATTCAAAAAAATTTAATTGACAGATGTCAGTTGCAAGTGCAAAACCAAATATGGAAAAAAAGTATAGGATCTAAAATTGGTATGTCATAGTGTTGCTCGCAAGTGACACGCAGAGAAAGGCCAAAGAGAAGATGGAAGGACATTACTTAGTGTAGCTAATATTATAATTTTATTGGATTTATAGAACCTTTTCAAATGAACTTTTGGTATGGAATTTGTAAAAAAATAGTATGTGTTCCTGTTCGATTTTACATGATATTATATAGAATCTGTTCCAAGGACCTTTTGGTATGGGATTTGTACAAAATACATGGAATTGACGGAAGGTCTTGTGCTGGCCACAACAGATTTTTTAAATATGGACCTGTATTTACTTATTCGAACATAATCACCAACTTTGTATCGTGCAAGTCCAGCAATTTTAATTCGATTGTAAGCAGAGTTTAGTAATTTTTTCTCATGTTTTTTATTTACTTCAATGGGCTTTATTTGTATTGTTCTATGTTTTGTATTGTTATATTTCATTATTAAATTATTTATTATATCAATCCACTTGTATGATTCTTGATAACTAAACTCTTTCCACATAATTGATTTTAAAGTACGATTGAAACGTTCTATAACACTCGCCTTTTTAACACTATACGTAGAATAATGATTTATATTATGTTTTTTCAGGTTTGAAATTCGTTATTGTAAAATTCGTTTCCATTATCAGTTTGCAAATTTTTTGGAATTATGTTATCTTTAAAAACAGTTCTCATTGTGTCAGTAACATCTTTTCCTGATTTTGATTTAACTGGCACAGCCCAGGCTCTTTTCGAAAACACATTAATAACTGTTAATATATATTTGTATCCTTTATTTTCGTTTGCGTTTGGAATCATCAACAAGGTCAGCTTGAAATAAATCATTTAAACCTTTCACCACAACACGTCTTCGTTTAAAATTGTGCCGTGCAAATTTGTGCAGCTCATCAACAATACCTCGTTTAGTACTCATTAATTTCCAGCAAAATTTCAACAGACACTTTCTGTGGAGTTTTTTTTGTCCTTTTATAGTCGAAAATGTTAACTTATCATTCGAAGAAATACTCTGTCCCATCAATGATACTACTGTCTCATTATTAATTTTAGTTTCAAGTAATAAGTCTGTAACATTGTACGAAATACTTTTCATTTTTCCATTGCATGGAAATTTATAAGCTGTTATTGTATATGTTATTATAATATGTATACCCCACCATGTAAATTTAATAATAAATTTATCAAAACTAAACTCCTACGCTTCGATAGTTTTTCATCAACTTTATCGTCAAAAATAAATAATTTTTAATTAATATTTTCTTCATATTTTTGGATTAATTTATTTTCCACATTTTCAAAATATTTTGGTAGATGTTTTACAATTATAAGATCGTTTTCATAAGTTGGAATGCTTGCTGAACGTATTCCTTCAACATGAAGTATAGCGTCTTTTATAGAAGGTAATTTACTTTTAATGTGTTAAGATTTTTTTCTTATAATGGTTGTGCATACGTTTACTTATGTGAGATCCAAACTTGTCAATAATCATTTTACAACTAATAAGGAGAATTTTTAATGTCTAATATTTATACAATAATATTTGCATCTCGTAAAGTTTCCTCTATTCTAATTAATTCGTCATCTAAACCTATATGGCCTGCTTGTTTTGAAGCTAATAAAAGCTTCAATATTTCTACTAATCTATTGGGATTATTCCAATGTATGTATTGGGTACGTTTGTTGGTAACGTTTAGTTCTAGAGATTTTCCTCCTCCTCCCGATTTTTTCGATTTTGATCGAGTTCGTACATGTGGAACAATGTCCCTAATTATTTTATTATATTTTACTCCAGATTGAAGTACGATAGATCCTAATCTATCATGATATTTTCGATGAGCACTTGTTTTTTTAACTTTTTCTAAATATGTTTTTTTTTTATCATATTCGTGATACACATTTGGATCTGGAGGTCTATTCTAAATGTGGCGACATTAAGGCAGGCGTTTGAAGTGGTGAAATAGTAATTCTACTCCAGTTTAAAATGTGTTGTTTAAAATAAAATATTCGATTTTTTTTCATAAATTAGAAACAAGGCTCTATTGACTGACACTATTTTTTTTTATTAATGATTATTTATTGAAAAAGTTGCAAATAAATATTATTTAAATTTAGCTTAAAAATAAAAATGAAACCCATCAGCTACTGTATTTTGTTGCCAAGAATTCATATCTATTTACGGTTTTTTAATACATTGCACTAAATTTGAATTGAATGAGAACTACGATTTTTCCATAAGGCCCAATGCTAATGTAGTTCAGCGTATCTCCATTAGAGGCGTTCCATGTATCAACGTACCCCGCTCGCTGCCACCACCCCTTTAGACATATTATAGGTTCGTAGATTCACTTAGGTACTAAACATCTTGTCCAAAATATTGAATATAATTATTTATTTGTGTAGTAATTGACAGAAATCCTAATAATAATAAATAGAAGAGAAAAAGATGGTCCTCAAAAACGAAGAAACGTACAAAATATCCAAAAGAAATGAAACTACGTGAATCTTCTTTTCCTAAAAATACAGCAAAAATAAATTGCAAGATGTAGTTTTAAAGTTTGACCATATAGCACATTGCGATTTTCATTATGTGTTTCATTTACAATTATTTATTTATATATTTTTTTATTTTATTGACGATTTTTATTTTTACTAATTTTGCATCTTACATATATGTATTTAAATTTTAACTTCTGACTATTCATTTCCTGAAGAAGGCCGCAGTACGGCCAAAACGTTGGACTGAATAATTATTTTAATAAATTAACTGAAACCAGTGATTTTGTTTATGTTATACAAAAGACAGTCACAATCCTTTCCAAGTAGTTATATCTATGATAATGCTTCCGTAAAAACCGGAAATAGAATTTAAAATTATTTTACACCAAAATGCAGCATTTAGTATCCTATATTTTCAATCACTGTGTATGTATCCATTTACATACATAATTATAATGTGTTTAAATATTACCTACTATTTCAGATACACGGTCAATTAAATATAACAAGAAGAGACATATGTTATTTTATAGTTTATTAGCTTGTATAAACTATATAGGAATGATTTATATGTAGACAAGATTGAAAGAAATGAATAATTCTGGCAAGACAACATGCTACCAAAATTTAAAAAAAATCTATTTGGATTGCGTTTTAACTCATCATGTATAGAAATATTCCAAGAGGATTAAAATGCATCGAACCTTCATCATAGTTATAAATGTCATTAGGCCGATATGAGACAAATAACGGACGCGGCTGAGGTTTGTAAATCGAGGCTATAGCCGTATGGCGTTCAAGAATTTTTGTAATAACATAATATTTAAAAATGGAATGTGCAAACGATTTTGCTCTATCTGTAATTTTTCCCGAGATAATCTAAAAAAAAACTTCGAAAATGAGACACCTGTACATTTTACAGGAAACAATAAATCAATAATGAACAAAATACAAATTCAAAACTATTATAGTTCATCATTTGTTTCTTTCTAATATTATTTGCAGTTTTACACATATTTCCAATTTATTTAGTTTTAAAGCATATTAAACCATTTTTTTTTTCGAATTACGTCAGAGCTAATTATACGTCGATAAATAATAATTTAAATAATCCGAAAATAATGTTTTGAGAATATAATTAAAAGATATGGAATCAAAATAAACAAATGATGAACTATTATAGTTTTCTTCATTTGTTTCTCAATAATATTCAATTTTTTCACCCCAAAAAATTAATAATTCATCTTTTATTCATATGTAAAACAAAACAATGTAGACATGTTATATATCATTCAAAAGCAAAAAGATGAGACTATTTTCAACATAGGTTGCCGTTTAAAAAATTCATAAGTTTGTGTTATATCTCTAGAATTAAGAAGTTTTCAAAAAATCAAATTACGCCATTTGATTTTACCTAAAAAATGGTACAAAATTTGTTGAAATAATTTTTCTCAGTAAAATATACTTCGGAAAACAATAATTTGAAATAATTTTTATTATGAACAATAACTGCTGAAGTTCTCTGTTTGTGCGAAATATATTTTTGTTGAGATATTTGTTAAATTTTAAAAATAATTTATTTTTAATTGCGCATTAATATTTTCATAATTAAATTTGAACAGTGAAATACGTAATAAGCATTGCAACACTTATAAGTCTTAATATTCAACATTTTGCATTATCTCATATTTTACTCGAATATTTTTACGAAATGCTCTAGTATGGTAAATTGTGACAGTCCCTCGTGTTATTCGCCGCGCGTCTTCTCGCCCCGTCATTGTGGTCTATCTCCTCTACCGATGGCTTAGTAAATTCCTACAGTGAACCGGGAAATTTTGTTACGAGTTTGGGTGTTTCGAACGCCAGCCTTAAAGTGTCGCTATTGCGTCATTGTTAGTGACGTCATATGATGACTTTAAAAATATGAATACTAGATGGCAGTGTTGTATTTTTAAGCGGTCAGTGTGAATTTCACAGTATTCATTTCAGTTTTGATTGTGATCTTATACTGTTCTCTGCTCTTTTGTGTAGTGTTTAAAATTTTATTTATATAGCACACAATTATATTTACGTAGCACACTGTACAGCGATGTATTATGCTGCCACCTTTAATAATTGTATTATTTGGCCGTACTAACATTCCATAAGACTGGCGGTAATTATGTTCGGATGTATTCGTGTGAAGTCGCTTGGAGCCGGAGACACGAAATTGTTAATAAAAAATAATTAGATATTTAATGATCACATAACTGTTTTTGAATAACAAATAAATTAATTTATTATTATTTTTACTGACACTAAAAATGAACTTCTAGAATTTTGTGAATTATGAAAAAAATATTTTTGGCTGAGAATTAACTTATCGAAATGTGTATTGGTATTCTCAAATTTTTACCCTTTTATAATGTACTACGTATGCATGAAATAATTTAAGCTATTTTATCAAATAAATACATATCAAAATATCTCATAGCATACATTGATTTTATTTTTGGACAAATTACTTTTTTGGAAAATTTTCAAATACCAGCTGTACTATGTATATATGTTTTTTTTATGGATTTACAGATAGGTACATACATAATGTAAAATTTTATAATTCTTACAATTTTATGTTTTCAAGTAAAAAAGAAATAAAATTTAAAAAAAAGTATCATAAGGCAATCTCGTCCTTTGTCAAACTTGTCTCGTGGTTCGTTTTCTAAGCTTGGACTCGTACGTAAGGTAATTTTATATAATGTAATAAAAAAAAAAAAATGCGACAGCAAAAATAGGACTTGGTGCATTTTTGTCGGTTATATTGGTAGCGCTTCCCGCTAACAATTTGAAATTTCACATTTTGACAGTTTGTGTATTTTGTGTTGTGAATTTTGTCTGATGTTTACGTTAATAGGTACATACATTGTATCAAACAATACGCTTACAGATCTTCTTAACGACATATTAACAGTGCTTTTATAGGCTTAAAGAACATGGAAATAGAAAAAAATATATAAAATTGGTAGTGACATGGATCCAATTCCATTAAATACTATGTACTTTGTATTTGTATTGTTTATAAAGAAGAGAACTATTTATTTTTATTACCAAATAGATTGCAACAAGATTGTTTGCAAACCATTTTTCAATCATTAGTAATAGATGCGGATACAATCCAAAGCGGCAACTGTGAAATAGATGAAGATGAAATTATTGATACAGAAATATCAGAATACATTACACGCCTCAAGAAAATTTATGTGAAATAACTGATAATTTATGAAATTATACGACCAAAAACTGTTGAAGACAGTGAAAATAATGTGAATGAATCTCAAATTCAACAGCCAAATAATTTATATGAAGAATTTGCTGTGGTGTACTTCACTGGATAATTGGTTTTTCGTTGTATTGAATAATATAATTGCGAAAATTGTAATAAAATTTTAAAGACAAATGACCTTCTTGGTGAAAAGGAAATTTATTTAGTTCTAAAAGATTATGACAAAGTGAATGATATACAATATCTTTGCAGACCGAATGAAGAGGTAGTAAAGATTGTGTCAGAATTACTGTTTTTTTTTTTTTTTTTTTTTGGGAATGTACAAAGCAACATTTACATTCAAACAATATAACCAGAAAATTATTTAAAAAATTGTGTACGGTGCATAATTTCACATTCCAGTAACTGGTTAAATAAAAGTGATGCTCTGAGCATAAAATTTTTATTATAAAAAGATTCATTAAAATAAAACTTTTAAAAACTTTAAAATGGAAATTGCAGATATTACAAGAAGATCTTGTAAAAGAAAAATAAATATTTGTAGAACAAATAATAATTATTGAACAGTGTAATAAATCTTTAGGTCAATAGTTTTTAAATAAATATAATCTTTTTCTAATTGTTACTTTTTCTTTAATTATATATTGGTGGCCAAAGAAGATATTGAAAAGATTGCTTAGATTTATAGTCTAATAAACTTCCCAAAATTTAAACATTAATAACTTTATGTGTGTCAAGTGCTCGGGTTTGATTTTAACTACCTGGGTACCATTTTAATGAAACCTGTTTCAATGACGCTTGGTAAGCACTTTATTTAAAAGAGAATAGCTACATATTTATGATATATTTATGTTAAAAGTGACATTTTAATTTGGTGAAGCAGTGTGGTCCAAACCTTCAAATGCATATATGGATATAACCGCTGTAAATTCATATTAAATTGTTTCTTGATTCAATGATAAATGAATTGTTATTAGAAATATTAAAAATGTTATTGAATATGTAATGTGTATGTATTAAAAATAAATGTATAATTAAATTAAATTTCTCTGAAGAAATGACGAAATAAATTTAACAAATTCTAATTATAAGATTAATTGGCTCCGCCTGAGGCCCCGCTCGCCGACGAGTTCTATCATGCTGCTATCTTGAAGCGAATTAAACACATGTACAGGATGTCTCAGGACGAGCTTACGCTATCTATATTTTAAATACTATTTAATATAATTTAACGAAATTTGGTATCTAGGGGTTATCCAACATGCCTGTTTCAACTAAAATATTTTCAAAGCAGTAGCACTTCCGGTTTGACCGGAAATTGACCTCAACTTTCTTATTTTAAATGGAATACGCTATATTTTATTTTGCCATTGAATGCAGCAGGAAATTTTACATATGAAGCAATAAAAATATTTTTAATAATAAAAACTTTTTTTGATTTTTTGGCTGAAATCCGACACATTTTCAAAACTGTGTATATCGGGAACGAGATCGAATTTTTATAATCTGAAAAAAGACTTTTATAAAGGAGACTTTAAGCTACATTATCCATAGAAGAATCCTCGATTATTTATAAAAATGTGACGGGTACGTTACACCAAAATTACAGTTGACAAACTTCAAAAAAGACAATTTTTTTAAATGGAACCCACCCTTTTTTATTACATAAATATGCACTACGATAAAAAATAAGGGTACTTTATGTAACTTGTCCTATGTTGAAAGTTGATAGAATTTCAGTAAATTAGAAAAACATGTAATCTGGGTATAATTATTTTATTAATACGGATAAGTAAGCCATGGAAAAACAATGTTTGTTTTTACAAACTCATCTACTTGATTTCTTAGATAATTTACCGTTGGATCAAAGGAATTTAATATGATACCAGCATGATGGCGCTCCACCCCACAATACCCATAGAATAAATACTTTTTTGGAAACAATTTTTGAAGATAGGTGACTAGCAAATAATGGACCACATAGGTGGCGTCCTCGTTCATCCGATTTAACTACACTTGATTTTTTTGTTTGGGGTTACATTAAAAACGTCGTCTATCAAAAACCTTTAACTACTAAAGAAGATTGCCAACATAGGGTACGAACAGCATTTAACAACATGTCTCCTCGGATGATAAAAAATGCTACACAAGAAGTATTGAATAGAGTAACAATGTGCTTACATATGAATGGGCAGTTTGAATATGAATTAAATTAATCATAGTTTTGTATTTAGAATTTATTTGTTTTTCCATGGCTTACTTATCCGTATTAATAAAATAATTATACCCAGGTTACATGTTTTTCTAATTTACTGAAATTCTATCAACTTTCAACATAGGACAAGTTACATAAAGTACCCTTATTTTTTATCGTAGTGCATATTTATGTAATAAAAAAGGGTGGGTTCCATTTAAAAAAATTGTCTTTTTTGAAGTTTGTCAACTGTAATTTTGGTGTAACGTACCCGTCATATTTTTATAAATAATCGAGGATTCTTCTATGGATAATGTAGCTTAAAGTCTCCTTTATAAAAGGCTTTTTTCAGATTATAAAAATTCGATCTCGTTCCCGATATACACAGTTTTGAAAATGTGTCGGATTTCAGTCAAAAATTCAAAAATAGTTGAATAACTCCAGAAGTAGTTGATCATGAGTAAAATGTTTTTATTGCTTCATATGTAAAATTTTCAGCTGCATTCAATGGCAAAATAAAATATAGCGTATTCCATTTAAAATAAGAAAGTTGAGGTCAATATCCGGTCAAACCGGAAGTGCTACTGCTTTGAAAATATTTTAGTTGAAACAGGCATGTTGGATAACCCCTAGATACCAAATTTCGTTAAATTATATTAAATAGTATTTAAAATATAGATAGCGTAAGCTCGTCCTGAGACACCTGTATAGTAGACAACCGCCACACAGATGGTTCTCGTTCTTACAGAATAAAAATGTGTTACGCGGTTTGACTATAGCATTGCCAATCTATATATATACTATTTAATCAATGGTTATACATTCATATAAAATTAGTGTTAGGATATTAGTTCATCATTTTTTTTTATTGGTTTCGTTTTTAATTTGTAATGTTTCAAAAACGTGAAAGAGAGGAGAGAGTTTCAAGTGAACAAAAAGAAACTTTACTCCATTTTATGGAGTTGGTAACTACCCACCGAAAAAAAGTGAATAGCGGATAATATCTAAAACAATTATTCCAAAAAACTATTTTCTGTCTATAAATGATGACAAGTACTTACCCTTAAATGGGCAGGAATGTGATTTCTATATCTGCCAGCATTTAAATGTGGGTTGAGAATATCTACCACAAAAAGCAACTTCTTTGCCTAGTCTAAAATTTGCGCGAAATTCCGCTTCGGGCAAATTAAATGGATTATGTGCATCTCTAATTAATCTTCGGGCAATTCTACCCTCTTCTCTCATATACTACAGCATCCCGTAAGTTATGTATATCCTTGATTCTATAAACTGCGCTTTATCATTAATTGAGTCATTCTTATTAATCCGCAGTATAAACATTTATATATATCTTTACTAATATAAACCTTTTAAGGAATATTTATTTGTAAGTCAATTATATTAATATGATGAGACGCATTATCTTTTAAAACCTTTTTAAGAATATTTATTTGAATGTCAATCATATTAATGTATTATGACGTATTAACTAGTATAAATTGCTGTGTAAAGTAATTGGAGATACGATTCTCCGAGTTAACGTCTTAGAAGCAAGTCTTCTCTTCTGTATCAACTATTGTATAAACTTCTTCGAACAAATAAATAAATTATAATTTTTAAAAACTCTAAATACGAGTTGCATTTTATAATTGGCGCAGTCTTGGTAGGATACCACAAGACGAATTATTATCGAAATTCTGTGTAAAAGAATTAATTCGTTAAAGTAATAATTTCGATTGTTTCAACATTTACTTGTGAAGCCAAAGAAGTTATAACAACGTCTTCGCTGATCAACAATCACATAGAGCCACCAAGTGTAGAGCCCGTGGTCGTTATCACCAGGACAACAGAGCCCGTAGATCGAGAGCCGTCCGAACAGTTCATTGGGAACAACAATCCAGTTCATTGGGAACAACAAGGCAGTTCATTGCGAACAACAATCCAGTTCATTGGGAACAACAATCCAGTTCATTGGATCAACAATCCACTTCGTCCATCGAGACAACAATTCCATTTGCAGAGAAGTGAAAGCAACAAATGAAGATTGCAATTCTCAACATAATATTGTGCATTTTATTGTAAGTAATATTTTTATTATAAATATTCTATCATTCTTTGAATTAATAATTAACAATGGCGGAAAACAATACTGCTAATATTAAATTTGCACTTGAAACCATTCCAAGTTACGATGGCAATGCAAAAACATTATCCCATTTTATCAAGTCAGTTGAAGTAATTCAACGTACATTCAGTACTTTGGAACCACCTCTTACAGACTTTCAAAAAATAGTTACTATTCAGTATATTAAAAATAAAATTATCGGCAAAGCCGCAGAAACGTTAAAAAATACTACGTTTGAATCATGGAACGATTTAAAGTTACACTTGATGAATAATTTTGATGATAAGCAAAATCCTGCTTGCATCATTATAGATATTTTGAGAATGAATTCAAATAAAGACATATTTAACTATTTGAAAATAATTAAAGAAAAATTTGAATTATTTAAAGCTAAAGTAGTTTTATTAGACTTAACAGGAGAAAATAAAGCCTGTCTAATACAATTTCAAGAAGTAATAATTACTACAAATTTCATTAGTAATTGCAGCGATCCTTATAGAAATAATTTGGCAACGCGTAATCCAAAAACTTTATGCGAAATTGAGGAATTATTAACAAATGATTTCCAATATTTACGTTCAAATCAAAAACCCCAATATATTCAGAAACCTGTGAACATACAACCAAAATTTCAAAATTCTAATTTTCCCCGAGGTCCAATAAAATTGAATACAAATCAAAATAAAACAGTACAGAAACCATTCGCACCTCGTCAACAAATAAGAAATGCTGAAGGTATTAAGCCTACCCCTATGTCAATTCAAACACGACAAAATTTTCAACCTAGATCACAAAATCATTTCCAACCGAGAACTCAGTATTCACCCAATTACATATCTGAAGAATTATATAATAATGAGGAATGTAATAATCAAGATGAAGATTATGAAACTCAAGAAAATTTTGAAAATTACCATGAAAACAATATCGATCAAAATTTCGAAAATTTTGATAATGATATTTCACGCCAAAATTCTTTTTTAGATTTAACAAGCCTCGAAATACAGGAGAAATTTTAAACATTAACTGTAATAGCAAATTACCATTTTTAAAAGAAAGAGACTATATAATATTATTAGATACAGGATCTTCAATAAACTTAATAAATAAAAATTTTGTAAAGAAAAATAAAAATCGATTCAAAATTTATAAAGAAAAATTTTCATTCACTACAGCGTTAGGAAAAACTTGCGGTAATGAATACATTATCCTAGAAATCGAAAAACAAGAAATTAAATGTTTTCTTTTTGACTTTCATAAAAATTTTAATGTATTATTAGGAACTCCTGCACTAATACAATTACAAGCACAAATAAATCTTGGAAATAATACTGTAAAGATTAAAGATAAAATTTTCAAATTACAATACTTGAAATAATGAAATAAATATTACTGATGTCGATGAAATCAAAATTCGAGCAGATCATTTAAACAATGAAGAAAAGTCAAAACTTATTAAATTAATTAGAGAATATCATGACATTTTTCCAAAAGAAAATCAACCATTGACTTATACCTCAACAATAAAACATGAAATAAAAACTACTGACGAAACACCCATATATACAAAATCATATCGCTATCCTGACTGTTACAAAAACGAAATTAAAACCGAAGTTAATAAACTTTTGAAAGAAAAAATTATTCAAGAAAGTTATTCCCCGTGGAATTCACCAGTATGGATAGTACCTAAAAAATTAGATGCCTCTGGTAAACGTAAATTCAGATTGGTTATAGATTACAGAAAACTAAATTCAAAAACAATAGATGATAAATTCCCCATACCCAACATCACAGATGTATTGGACAAATTAGGTAGAAATATGTATTATACAACCTTAGATTTAGCATCGGGTTTCCATCAAATTGAAATGCATGAAAATAGTATTCAAAAGACAGCGTTTAGTACAGAAGATGGTCATTATGAATTTAAGAGAATGCCATTTGGACTTAAGAATGCACCGTCCACTTTCGAAAGATTAATGAACTATGTTTTACGTGATTATGTTAACAAAATTTGCTTAGTATACATGGATGACATAATAATACTTGGAACTAGCTTGCAAGAACATATCGAAAATATAAAGAAAATTTTTGAAAAACTCAGAGAACATAATTTAAAAATACAATTAGATAAATCAGAATTTTTAATGAAAGAAGTCGCTTATCTTGGACATATAGTTTCAGAAGAGGGAGTAAAACCTAACCCTAATAAAATTAAAGCCGTCAAGGAATATCCAATTCCAAAAACCCAAAAAGAAATCAAAACTTATTTAGGATTACTTGATTATTATCGTAAATTCATTCCAAATTTTGCAAAATTAACTAAACCTTTAACCAATTGTTTAAAGAAAAACAACAAAATTGATATAAATAATAAAGATTATCGTGAAAGTTTTGAAAAAAGTAAAAAATTATTAATTAATTCTCCAATATTGCAATATCCTGATTTTTCTAAACAAAAATAAAGCTGACATACTTACCCAACCAATTTATAACAATAAAATTTTATTTCATTTAATAACAAAACAAAATTATTTTGATAAACCAACAATCGAAAATATTAAGAAATGTTTAAATAAACTTAGAGACTTTTGCATTCAAAACGACATAACAGAATTACATATGTCAAAAATATGTTGTGGTTCGGATAAACAAAATTTTGAAGAAATAAAAAGTATAATAAATAAAATATTCCAGGAAACACATTTACAAATTTATATACATGTCATGCCAGAAGAAATCAATTTGAACAACAATGAAAGTATTATAGCTCAAGTAGATGAATCAGATTTTGAAACTATTCATTCTGACAACGAAAACGAAATAAATGGAATTACTTATAAAGAAATAGCAATAAATTTAGGAAAAAATCAATTAGTAATTTCTACACATAATAATGAAACAAAAGTTACCCTGTATAGATTATTCAATACACAAAAACAACGTTTAGTCATTCAATTAAATGATCAAAATTTAGATTATGAAATAAATAAATTCATAAAAGAATATTTAGTACCAAACTGTAAATATTATTGTTTATTTGAAAAAGATTTACATTTAAAATTCAACGAAGTATTATCACAAAATTTTGTGAAGAATTCTTACCAGCTAATTAAATGTGAATATATATTAGAAGATATTGAAACAATTGACGATCAATTACAAGTAATAAATAATTATCATTTAGGAAAAACAAACCACAGAGGAATTTTAGAAACCTATCAAAAGCTTAAACAAAAATATTATTGGCCCAATATGTATCAAAATATTCAAAAATACATAAATAATTGTCAAATTTGCCAACTAAATAAGTATGAGAGAAATCCATTTCAATTAAAAGACAATCTAACAAAAACTCCAGATAAACCATTTCAAATAATTAATATTGATACGTTAACTTTAGAAAAATAAAAATATTTGACAATAATTGATCAATTTTCAAAATTCGCCCAAATTTATCGTTTAAAACATTTAAATGCTACAACCATAGTAGATGCATCAGCAAGATATTTTAAGAATTATAAAATACCTGACCAAATAATTCATGACTCTGGGACCGAATTCAATAACAATTTAGTTAAAAATTTATTAAACATGTACAAAATTAAAATACAAATGACTAGCGTAGATAATCCTAAAAGCAATAGATGTATAGAAAGATTTCATTCCACTATAATAGAACATTTGAGAATAATAAATCAAAGAGAAGAATTTAAAAATGAAACTAAAGAAAGAAAGATAAATTTTGCACTAATAGGTTATAATAATTCAATGAATCATGTAACCAAATTAACACCTTTAGAAGTATTATATAGAAAAGATAAATACAAAAGTCCTTTCGAAACAAAATCTACAGAAGAAGATTATTTAAATGATTCGGAAAATAAGTTAAAAATTATTCACAATACAGTTAAGGAAAATTTGCAAGCAGAAAAGAACAGAAGATATAAGGAACAATATAACAGACCTGAAAATATACCTAACAAAGTATTTATAAAAGAAGGTAAAAGACGTATTCAAAAAATTAAAAAGCCCTTATTCAAAATTCATAAAATTGAAAATTATAATCCCAGATTAGGTGTCATTAAAATAAATAATAATAAGAAACACAAAATAGACAAAATTAAAAAACCTCGTCTGTTTGTTGCAGATGCACAAACGGATTAGACGAATTAGAGGAGATTAACAATAACTCTGGACTTAATATCCTAGACCTAGGTAAAGTTCACTTGTATATAAATTCTTAATATAATTATTACAGATATAATCTGACTAGTATAAATATAGAATATTATAAAATAATATCTCATAAAAATAATATATTTAACCATATTAAAAATAATGCTACATATCATAGAGAATTGGAAACATATATGAAAATATTAGAATTCAACTGTAACAGATTAGAAGATAAATTGGAAACTATTTTCAATAAAAAACGAAACAAAAGAAGTCTATTAGATGGCTTAGGTACCGTTATGAACAATTATTTGATGAAATAAATAAAAATCAAGAAATATTACAAAAGCAAAATCTAGAGACCATTAGAATAAATAAAATAATGATTTCAAAATTCAATACCCAGTTAGCAAATATAAGACATAATGAACTTCTTTTAAAATCTAGAATTATGCAAATAGAGGATATGCTAAAAATAAGTGTAAATTGGCAAAACTTATTAATAATCAAAGATGTTTCAAACCAGCCAATTTTATTAAGTGTAAACTTAATAGAGATCGTTTCTGAAATTGAAACCAGTTTAACGTTTTGTAATTTAAATCAGATTCATTCATCAATAATAAGTCTGGAAGATTTGAAGAAAATTACTAAAGAAGTTTCAAAATTAAACTTTTGGGATATATCCGCCCAAATAACAAGCCATTGTAAACTAGAAAATAATATGATAGAGTATTTATTGGAAATACCAATATATGAAAATAGGCCTAATAAATTATTACAAATTACACCAATTCCTATGTATATCAATAAGAAAATGTATATGTTTGATACTAATAAAGAATTGATAATAGAAAGAGAACAGAAATTATTTAAAGCAAATAGCTGCAAAAGAAACGAAAATACATATTTTTGCAAAACTAATTATTTAGAAGTAAATTTATGTTTATATGATATAATTAAAAATCAGAAAAACATAAATTGCATGTATCATAAGATATATGATTCATTTGTTGTAATTAAAATTGAAAATTCAAATATAATAATTATAGCAGCTAACGAAGAACAATCCTTAGATATATATTGTCAAAATTATGAAAAACATAAAAATATAATTGGTATTTATAAATTTATAACTAATAAAAATTGTGCAATTAATAATTATGTCATGGAAACTTATGCATATTATAATAAAGATATAATATTTGAAAATGTTAATTTCAAGCTAGAAAATAAACAATTTAGCAATAAAACTCTAGAACTGAAACAAATTGATAAACAGGAAATTAAAATTACCAAAAATTGAAAATTTGGATATAAATAGTAATAATCATTCTGCTATCAATTCTACTTTTATAAGCATTATATCACTATTTGTTATATTTATAATTATAAGAATATGTATTCTTAAATTTAAGAAAAGAAAAATAATTCCTAAAGATGTATCTGTAGAAATACCAAATTTACAAGAAGATAAAGCTACGTTTTAACAGGGGAGGAGTTATGTATATCCTTGATTCTATAAACTGCGCTTTATCATTAATTGAGTCATTCTTATTAATCCGCAGTATAAACATTTATATATATCTTTACTAATATAAACCTTTTAAGGAATATTTATTTGTAAGTCAATTATATTAATATGATGAGACGCATTATCTTTTAAAACCTTTTTAAGAATATTTATTTGAATGTCAATAAATTGCTGTGTAAAGTAATTGGAGATACGATTCTCCGAGTTAACGTCTTAGAAGCAAGTCTTCTCTTCTGTATCAACTATTGTATAAACTTCTTCGAACAAATAAATAAATTATAATTTTTAAAAACTCTAAATACGAGTTGCATTTTATAATTCGTACAACAAAATATTGAACCGCACGAAAAACCTTTTCTTTACAAACAAAACACTAACATAACCAAACTTCAAAGTTAGAGAGTGGAAAAGAACTTAGGGAGATCTACTTAGGTGTCGAAAAGTCTAGCGACACTCGCTACGCTCGGTGACGTCATCCCCCTCTGAAGTACGGCTATGACGTCAAACTATGACGCAAATACGTTTGTCATCACTGCGTTGAAGTAGTGGGGATAGCGACACACGTGGACTTAGCGACTCGATAAGTGAATTAGAATAGGACTCCTGGTGCTTTTAAAGTTAAAAGTTCATTAAGTCCTGGAGTACCGTCATACCATTCGCCACCAATATTAATATCATTGTTATCTATTTCAATTTCAGAATCCCCAATCATAAATTTGTTGGTAGTTGGATTCAAGCGAATTCTATATACATTATCAATATGAGGACTATTAATTGCATACAATGACATACATCTGCCAGCAATATCACCTAACAAATTTTGAGTGGATTTTTCCATTTCTTCTTTTGTTTCAAATTCTTCTTGAATTTATTTTGTTGACGACGACGAAGGCATTATATTAATCTTCTTCTTTTAGAAATGGTGGAGTTCGTCTAGCTTGAATTTGTTTTGTTGGCGACGATGGAGACATATCATTATCTTTTGGAAATAGTGGAATTTGTTTAGTTTTTCTTATTTTTTTTTTCACTTGTGTTTCAAATACTGTATCATCATAATCATCAACATCCGATTCTTGTTTACTTTTGTCACTAGAATCTTGTTTATCCGTTTGCTGTATTTTTTTTTTTTAAATGAAACACTTAAATCACTTAATGGTGTAATAATTGGTTTAAATGTTTCACTTAATAATTTTTCTCTTTCTTCCGCACCACGTTTGAAGCCCAATAGTTTATTTTTAATAATTTGTTTAGTTTCTATTCAATTTTTTAATGTGTTAATATCACTCATTATGACAACAGTACAAATAACAAATCATTTTACATACTAATACTTGTATACTTTTTAAAAACTGATGGAAACTCTTTCTGTAGCGTCCATTAAACAAATTACAATCCTTGCCTTATTACAGCAAATCCGTATTTATCTAGCCAACAGTTTGAACAAAAAATTTTAAAATCGTTATATGAAATTTTATTTACATGATCATTATATTATATGCTTTAGATTTAATTCATCCCGTTTAAAGAGACTAATTAAATTTGCATTATCACGTATAAGCTGTTTACAAATTCGAGAGTATGTTTGTATGATACAAAATGTTTCTATATTAAAATGTTTCCCTTGACAGAGATAGTTTCGTAGGTGTTCTTGTCGATCCGTTGAAATGTCATCAAATATAAAAATGGAATTTGGTAATACTTTGTCCAGTGGAATTACTTTTGTATTGTCTGTATATGGGAAATATCTGATACCACTAATAGATGTTAAGATTTCTTGCAACATTTGATATTTTGGTTGATGCAAAGATTTGGAGGAATATACATAAACGTTTTCAAATCGCAATCCATTTGCACTTCCACAGTTCGATGGTCCGCATACTATTCGGAAAAAAGTACACCATGTTTACTATAACTTTTTTGAAGAACTTCAATATTTTTCACTTGAAACGTACATTGTTGCGTTTCAAACTTCATCTTGCACAAATATGATTAAATAAATAATATTCTTTTCCATTTATTAACGTTAGTATAGAGATTGAATTGTAGACAATAACATACAATGGAGTCACAAAAAAGAGTGTATTTCGCGACGCGGTTCAGAATGCTAGATGAGTATTTTTAAAGGAATCAAGGAGAGGGAATGTAAGTAAATTAATTCCTGAAACTTTAAATGCTGCACGGAAAACTGTAGAGAAACGTGAAAATGAAAAATACGAATCACCACGTGCTATACTGATACCGAAAACCGGTGGATTTTTACCAGCTCTTATTCCATTATTTGCCGGATTATCTGCTCTTGGTGGTCTAGCTGGAGGAGCTGCCGGAATAGCAAAAGCGGTAAATGATGCAAAATTTGCCAAACAACAACTGCTCGAGGCTCAAAGACATAACAAAAGTATGAAAGCCATCGCACTTGGAAAACGAGGTGATAGATTGTATATAGGCAAACATAAAAATGGGTTAGGATTATTTCTTAAATTGCGGTTTAAAAAAAACTTTCACAGAGAGCGTTAACTGATGTAGATTTACAAAAATATGCTAAAGGTAATCAATATTTTCGAGGAATTTATATGCGTGATAATTTGCCTACATCAGGTCCTTTATACAATGAATCAGCAATTGTAAATTTGGATAGCAAAAATAATCCGGGTTCACATTGGGTTTGTTACAAGAAGCGGGGAAAATTTGTGCACTACTTTGATAGTTTTGGAAACTTGAAACCACTGTCTGAACTAATTATTTATTTTGGAAATGATGTAAAAATAAAATATAATTATCAACGATACCAAAAATTTAGTTCATTTAACTGTGGTCATTTGTGTTTACAGTTTCTTTTAAATAATAAAATATAATGTCACATACAATTATACTCACCGGCCAAAAATCTGTATTAAGTGCTGAGTTTTCACCACCATTACATTTAACTACGAAAAATAATAATAATAATGTTGAAGGCGGAGGGGGAGAATAGGTTACTGGTCTTGTTGATTTTCAATCTAACAATTCAATTTCAAATATTACTGATGGAAAAAATAATATATTAAAAACTATAACAATTCCAACAGGATCATATGAGATTGAATATTTAAGTGATTACATACGATCAGTTTTGGGTGATTCGGAATATCATAATGAACATTTTCCTAGTTAACGTGGAGGAAAAATAAAGTTTCTACTTACAGCGAATGTTAATACTTAAAAATGTCAAATTTCATGTTCAAACAAAATAGACTTTACAAAGACAGACAGCATTGGTTCGGTATTGGGTTTTAGTCCAAAAATTTTGGATGAAAATAAGATGCATAAATCCGACTCAATTGTAAACATAATGAAAGTGAATAGCATACAAATAAATTGCAATATTTGTACAAGTTCATATCGAAATAGTTCAAGCGAGCACATATTACACGTTTTTTTCCCCACAAGTACCGCCAGGATATAAAATAGTTGAAGTACCATCAAATATTATTAATTTGACAGTGAGCGTCAGAGTCATTGACAACGTAACAAAAAAGATTGTTGATCAGGAAAGTAAATTTATCGATTTTCGAGGAGAAACAATTACAGTGAGATTACATTTAAAGCGAATTAATGGGAATTTATTTTAACAATAATAAGAAAGTGTTTAGTATTAAGTACAATAATACAACTCGTTACTACCAACCTTTCGCAGCACGCAGATTCACAGCTAAGAATATAAAATTTTTAAGAGCGCAAGGTTAGTCACTGAAAAATGAATGATATTTTAAATATTGATGAGCAGGTATTATTTGATGACTGAATAACACGTTTGGAAATTCATTCAAATCAACCATATATTGCTACGACTTTTAATAACTCGGACGAGGTAAGTGTATCATTAGTGATGATATATAAATAAAAAAATATATCACGGCATATTACCCATTTCTGAGTGTGCCACAATCTGCTTAATCGCTGATATCGGTAATGATGATGACATATTTGTACCGTGCGGGCGCTTACCAGGCGTCACATCACGGGCACCCATTGCTGGCGTGGAGAGTGTACCACAGAGGTCACTTTTGTGCCATTTAAAATTCTAAATATTTGGCATCGGTCGAGATCGAATTCGGTTCCCCAGGTTCGTGAGCAGACGCTTTGGCACGCGGCCACGGGATATTTTAGTTTATTATATTAATATTTTTTATTTTTACTAAATAGATACGAATAACAATTCAAAAACAAGATGTTTTCACTCTTCCTAGTCAGAGTTCTATACTAATTGTAGGTGAGCAGCTTAAAAAGAAAGATGGGTCACCGCTGGCTGCAACATCAGCTTTTATCAACAATGGCATCGCACACTTATTTGACGAGGTTCATTATGAAATGAATGGAATTGAGATTGATAGATGTAAAAATGTGAGAATAGCATCTACAATAAAAGGATTCTGCAATGAATCTTTTACTATTAATAATAAATTAATTAAACTATTAATAATAGAGGCCAGTTTAATGTGCAAATACCTTTCAACACAATTCTTGGTTTCGCTGAAGATTATAAAAATATTTTGATGAATGTTAAACAAGAACTTGTTTTGATTAGATCAAAGGTAGATTCAAATGCATACATTACCCAAGAAGAAATAAATTTAAAAATACCAAAACTTTCATGGTGTGGCATGTACGTCTATGTAAGTGAAAAATTAAGACTATCATTTTTAAAGAAGCAGGAAAGAAATAAGCAAATTCAGATTCCCTTTCGATCCTGGTCGTTATTTGAATATCCGCTACTTCCTGCTACTCAAATGCAAACATGTACAATTAAAACTTCACAGTTCGAGAAACCTCGATGTATTATATTAGGATTTCAAACTGATAGGAAATATAATGATGCCAAAAATGCTGGTGAATTTGATCATTGTAATATGTTAAGCTTTATCTCAATTCTGAAAATTACCCTTATGAAAATTGAAATATAAAAGACAACCATTATGCTGTTCTTTACGAAATGTAATAATAATAATAATAATAATAATAATAATAATAATAATTCCTTATTGTATATCAACGTAGTATACGTTATTACAATTGATAATGAGGGTGAGACAATTTTTATAACATTTCATTTGTACATATTATACCGAAGAATATGAGATAATGAAAGGGACGCACACAAACTTCCATACCTTACCCGGGATTCGAACCCAGAACCGCTGGCACGTGAAGCTAGTACGCATCCACCAAGCAACATCGGTCGGTCTTTACGAAATGTATACAAAATTTCAACAAGCTTATTATGATCAAGAGACAGTACCTCAACCACTTTTGAATAAAAATGAATTTATCAAAAAAGTACCACTTATAGTGTTGGATTGTTCGAAACAAAACGACAGTTTGAAAACAGCGCCCGTAGATGTCAGACTTGAGTTTGAATCAAGAGAAAATTTCCCCGATAAAACAACAGCTTACCGTCTTTTTATTCACGATCGTATTGTGGAATATAATGTGTTGAGTAGCACCGTTAAAAAGCTAGTGTAATTTGAGTGAAACAATTAGTTGTGCCATGGAGTTTATAGAAGACATTCAGGGCTTCACAGCAAACAACGGTGACTTCATTCCGAAAGAAATTGCTATTCTTTCAAGAAATGGTGAAATATTACATTTTTCGCTGGAAGCGCTCTATGACTGGAATCAGTTGAATAAATCAGGTCGTAAAGAAACACAATGGTTACTCAATAATTATCACGGCTTATTCTGGGATTCTGGAACTAGTGATTATCGGAAAACACTTGAAATCTTTGTGAAAGGAGCCAGGAAGAAGATATTTTTACAAAACAAATTAAACTTGTCTGCTAATGTTGTCGTCGTTGATCTAGTCCAATATCAAAGTTTAAAAATTGCCAACACAATTAATTTTACATGTTTCTCACATTCTCTACTCTTTATGAGTGCTTCACGAAATGTTTTTGTAATAAAAAATTGGTTAGATGCATTTACACTAAAATTTGTATTATAATTGTGAATGTATATAAGCATAATAAATAAAACAAATTTAATTTATACTTTTATTTTGCAAATCCTTATACAATCCATTTTCTCTATACAAATATAATAATTCTTTAAATACTAACACATTTAAATTTATATCTTTATCTAACACAGTTTCAATACATTCTTGTTTAGTTTGACAATTATTTATTTTACAGTAATCATTTACTCTAGACAAAATATTTTTATAATAATCAAAAATTTTTAAAGATTCAAGTAAAAAAAATAGTTTGTGCAGCCACCATTTCCAACACAATAGTATACTCATTACTATTCCACGTTAACGTTAATATTTTTTTCCCGTTAACATTATTTAATATTAATGTATGATCCCCGGAAATACTTTGATACATCATATCTTTACCACATTCAAAGTAATTCAAAATGATGTCCTTATATTTCATTAAATCATTCCATTCTATTGCAGTAAACTGTAATCCAAATTTTTCAGGCTTACTTGAACTTAATTTTATAATAGGTGTATAATTACTCTTACCGCTTAACCCTATTGTTAGCCATTTGGTTTTTGATTTATTTAGAGAATAGTTTGATGCAATCAAAAGGTATTCTTCTTTATACAAATCTTGACACATTTGGTCCTTCTTTTTTAATTAATCAAAGTCTGTATAATATAGATGAGTAACATCTTGTGTTCGAGGGAATGCCATCTGTAAAAATAAAATAATTAGTATAAAATTTACTCATACTTACAGCTTACCTTCTTTAGCTGATGATAGTTTCTCTATAAATATAATCTTAGTGCTTTTCTTTTTAGCTGTGAATATTTCTTGTACACATATGGCTTGGTACTACTGCATATAAATTTTCTCGGCAGTTAAAACAATTTTTATCAGGCAATTCTTCTTGAATCCAATATTCCAAGTTGTGTTTCTCTTTTATATAAAATTGAATGTATTCTTGTTTAGTATTATAGTCTTCTTCAATTAAATTTGACGTGTTACAATATGTACACAATAATATTGGACCAATATCTCTGAGAAATATTTCGTTATACAGACTTAACCAGCAGTGCATAAAATATACATATTTTAGACGAACACAAATTCTCTCACTCAATATTATTATTGTTGCACACGTTTAAATATGGAACAGAAGTTATTGGTTCTTCTTGTTGTTGTTGGGTTGAACTGGTGAAGTGTTTGGACCCGTTAGACTCATTATAATATCTGAAAGTTAAAATCCAGCTATTTATGTTTGCAACATGAATGATGCAAGAACATGTTTTTATTACTTTACCTTAATAACAACTTTCTAACCTTGTATCCGTTCTAACTAATAAATGGTAATATACGAGGGTCATTCCAAAATTATTGAGATGCTGGGAAACAGTTGGCTTTGGAAAAATTTTAGTGCACAAATGTCAAACTACAATTTATTTAAAATATCTGTCCAATAATAACATCTGGTTGAAGTGATTTATTGTGGTGGAATTCGAAGTGGAAATAAACTGCAACATGAAGTTAGGAAGAGAGCATTATTTTAATTTACTACGACTTTAAAATTGGATTACGTGAAGAACAGTGCGAGGAACGTCTACGATTGGCATTTGGAGATGAAGCTCCATCTCGAGCAACTATATTTCGCCGGTTTTCAGAATTCAAAAGAGGCGTAATTTCTTGCGTGATGAGAAACACTCAGGGAGACATTGTACAGCGGTAGTGCCAGAAAATGTAGCTGCCATCAGACAAATGATAAAGGATGACAATCGTGTCACCTTTCAAACGATGGAAGATGCCCTTGGCATTGGATCCGCAGCAATAGCAAAAATTTTGCATGAAGAACTTCGTGTTAGAAAAATTGTTTCTCGTTGGGTGCCACACAACTTAACGGAAGAACAAAAAGCCAAGCGTGTTACAATAAATTATCGTGCCACTTTAAAATTGTTAAATAATGGCGGTCATCGTATTCTTTCTAAAATTGTAACTGGCGATGAAACTTTTTTGATGTTCCAACGCGTCAAGAAAGTAGGGTATGGGTGTTTGAAGATGACCCAACACCAGTTACCGTGAAAAAACAACGTGCACTTAAAAAAGTTATGTACGCTGTATTTTTCAGAAGTACAGGTCTTGTGAAAGCAATTAGGTTAGAGGGACAGAAGACTGTTACTGCCAATTGGTACACACAAAAATGTCTACCTGAATTTCTTCGCAGTGTGAAACTTAAGGGTTTAATGCTTCACCATGATAATGCGTCCTCCCATACCGCTGCGACAACTGTTAATTTTTTGAAAGAAAATGGTATTAAAGTCATTGAGCATCCACCGTATTCTCCTGATCTTGCAATGTGTGACTTCTGGCTATTTTTTAATTTGAAAAAACATTTACGTGGTCGTCATTTTACGTCAGAAGAGGAGATTAACAACACCATAATGGAGTATTTTAATACGATTCCAGAAAATGAATGGCTCAAAGCTTTCCATCTCTGGAAAATTCGATTACAAAAGTGTATTGAAGCAGGGGGGGGGGGGACTACTTTGAACACCAGTAAAACTACATGCTTCTCCTTCAAATAATATTTCTGTATCTCAATAATTTTGGCGTGACCCTCGTATAAATAAACTAGTAGGTATAGATAATACTTTGGTCATATATACATATACAATGGCTGACAAAATAATAGCAAACGAGTTATTTTCCATCTGTTTCAATATAGGTGTCAATCATGAAGAATTATATAATGAGTATCTCACAAATAGTGATTTTCGCATATTTATAAGTAAATTTGCACCAATAGTATACTTGTGTGGAGGAATTAATGAAGAAAATTTTATAAACATTTTGGAAATGTTTCAAGGACTCGAATTACAAAATATGTGGCCTAACTTACCATACAAATTTAAAATTCATCCAGATGTAATAAAAAATTGCCTTGTATGGACCACTATAACCTGCCTATATATAAATACCACATTGACTGACCGACACCATTAAAAAAAAATTGTCTTTTATGTAAGACTAATGAATGTATTGTAAAGGAGTTTGCAAAGAAGTAGTAGAGTAGTATCTCTTCTATGACTATGACATAGTTTTAGAGGTTATGGAGTTATGTAGAGTTTAAGATATATAACACGCTCCATGACTTTGCAGAAAAGAGCAGTCCTCTAGTATACTGCTTTTAGAAACTCCCGTCGTGTGGCGCTATTATCAGGCTTTCTAACATTTCAAATGCTTCAGCTGAATTTAAATAGTTATTTACATCATACGTACGGTAGGTGTTATTTTACAACGCGAGGTTTTATTGAAGCACGACGCGCAGCGGAGTGCTGCAATAAAACCAAAACCGAGCGTTGCTCACATACCTAACGCACACATTATATTTTGCCCGAGATATCTATTAAAATATTTTCTATAAATTTTGCTTATTAACCTTAAACTATTGTTGTCATCAAGCTAGCTACATTAAGACTCACACTATTAAATACTTTGTTCAATTAATTAACGACTTCAATTCATGTACAGAGTTAAATATTCATGCTTTTTTGAGAGGTTGGGACATAGGCCAAGAATGTGTACTAGATTATTTGGTTTATTTAAGAATTGTCTATGCTAGAAGAAAATTATGGTTAGGTGTTAGGTAGATTAGTTTCTACTTATATCTAGTTCTAGTTCCTAAATAGACTATATCATAGAGTCTGAAGTTACGTACCCTTTTCGGCATTCATTATTGAAATGAATTTCATACATTTGAAATAAAATAAATAAACAATTCTCATCAATCTTTCACCAATATTCATATGGAAATTTTGATAAATGGGGTGATTCCAGCTCAATCGAATTAAAGAAAAATAGTAAAACAATACGAATGTATATGCTAAATAACGAATATTAATAAAAAAATGAAATGGTATAATTGAGATATTTTGGAAAAATGAAAAACGTATACAATGAAAACCAGAAATTATTTTTTGGAACACTTAAAAATATAAGACAAAAGAAGACAGCAACAATTATGAACATTAAAGATAAGGAAGGAAAGACGATTGCAGAAGAAGACAGAATAATGGACAGATGGAGACAGTATTTCATAGAACTACTAGAGGGAAATGATACTAAAGATGAAGAACAACAAGAAAGCCATCGCACACGAACAAAGGAAACAGAAATAACACAAGAAGAAGAAATAAGCTTGAAAGAAATAATAGAAGCAATAAGAAAAACCAAAAGAGGAAAAGCTCCCGGACATGACAAAATAACAGCAGACATGCTGAAAGCACTACCCGAATCAGCACTACAGGAACTTAAAGACATAATGAATGAAGCGCTAAAAGGAATAACACCAACAGAATGGCAAATAGGTATCATAACACCAATATTTAAAAAAAAGGAGATAACAGAGAGTGCCAGAACTATAGAGGAATTACCCTAATAAGCACAGTGGCCAAAATACATGCAAGAATCCTGGAGAGTAGACTAAGAACAGAGCTGGAAGAATCGTTAGAGGAAACTCAATTTGGTTTTAGACCAAATAGAGGAGTAAATGATGCGATATTCATACTAAGACAAATAGGGGAAAAGGCAATAAAAGAAGGGAGAAACGTACATGTGTGCTTCGTTGATCTAGAGAAAGCGTTTGATAGAATCAATAGAGAAGACATATGGAAAACGCTAAGAAAAAGGGGAATATCAAATACGTTAATAACAGGAATTCAGAGCCTATATTCTAAGACTAAGAGCTATGTAAGAGTGAAACAAGAGACCTCCAATACAAGGATGCATTTTGAGCCCGCTTCTGTTTACGCTAATTCTTGACGAAGGAATAAAAGAGACAAAGAAAGAAGTAAAGAAATACTACATAGGACATTGGAAATTGAGAAGAGTGGAAATAGCAGAACTATGCTATGCAGATGACGAAAAAACCTTAACAAGGAATATAGAAATATATGATAAAGCGCTACAAAAATTAAACATGAAGATCAATAAAGAAAAAACGAAAACCATGATACTAGGAAGAAATGAACAACACCACACGATACAACTAAAAAATGAAAATCTACAGCAAGTCCAAAAACTTAAATACCTGGGGTCAATGATCTCAGAAGATGGAAGATTTGATGAAGAAATAAAAGAAAGAAGAACAACAGGAGGCAAAATATTCAATAGCATCAAACACAGCTTCTTAGGAATGAAAGAAATTCCGAAAGAGACCAGAGTACAAATATTTAAGTAGTGACGCCTATACTCATACACGGAGCTGAAACATGGACATTAACGCAAAGACAAAAAGAAAAAATTACGGCTATCGAAATGAGATTCTTGAGAAAAATAGAGGGGAAAACAAGACTGGACAGAATTAAAAACACAACCTGCAGACAAAACTTAAAAGTAAAAGCAATAGAAGATAAGATAGCAGAAGGACAGATGAGATGGTATGGGCATGTAGAAAGGATGGGAGAGGAGAGAATAGCTAAAAAAGTGTTTGAAGCAAAAATTGGAAGAAAGAAACCACGAGGACGACCAAGAAGAACGTGGCTGGAAGAAGTAAAGGAGGCAGCGCAAAGAAGAGGTCTAACTTGGGAAGAAACGAAGACAGCAACACAAGATAGAGCAGAGTGGAAAGAAATATGGAGAAGACCAACGAATCAGAACTCAACCCCCTCCCCCGCAAGCCGGGGGAACGCCTTACACCCGTGAGGGTAGAAAGGTGCAGGATATATATATATATATATATATATATATATATATATATATATATATATTTATTTATTTTGATTGGCGACCGAAAGACCGCCTATACATGCATTACAAATAGCGTGTTAGGAGGTGGGGATTACTACCAATGGAAGTTAAGAAATTCAAATTCGAAAGGAGGGGCTAACATTCCTGTACTGTAGTTTCCAAACAGTTTTTATTTAACAAATTTTTTGCATTAAACTTAATAATTTAAATACACCTGTAATTATAAATTATATAGACTTATACAGTGTTATAATATTAATTTATTTTTATGTAAATATGACTTAAAATAGCATATATTTCAAGAAAATTTAGGTACATGATGAAAACAGTTTGATATAAAAACACATAAATGTGACGTCACGTCAATCTTTTCAAAATTCGGGAGACCATAACTCGCTTATTAATAGGAATTTTTTCACCGGATTTTCATCAATAGTCTTAGTTTTCCTAATATTTTCAGATGAAATTATATATATAAAAAAAAAAATGGTGGAATCCCCCATTGACATTGCAGACTGAAAATTATTATTTGCTAATAAAACTAGTTTTACAACTTTGCGCTCACGATACGATATAATACTTTCATTATTTGCTAATGCTAACAGTTGGCGTTGCAGATTTAAATAAAATTCAGTTTTATTTATTTATTATTATTATTATTATTATTATTATTATTAGTATTATTATTGAACGACGAAATGCGGTAACTAGCGTTTTTGTAGGTACTCTTTATTATTACAAATAAATAAAATAAATAAATATATCATCACGGCATATTACCCATTTCTGGGTGTGCCAGTATCTACAACACATGTAGACATCGGTAATGATGACGATATATTTTACCGTGTAAGCGCTTACCAGGCGTCACCTCACGGGCACTTATAGCTGGTGTAGAGAGTGCACCACACGGGTCACTTTCGTGCCATTTAAAATTGGAAATATTTGGCGTCTGTCGGGATCGAACCCGGTTTCCCCAGGTTCGCGACCAGACACTCAGGCACGCTTTATTTATTAATGGCCTCTTTATTTGGTGCGGTAAAGTCAGCGCATGTGTAAAATCGGAACTACCATAGACGTCAACGATGTGTGATTGTTATGTTTACAGTGCAGGAGGACAAAAAGATTATTATTACATTTTTTTCGTGATATGAAGAAATAAATATGGACGTGTACATGGAAATACATCGTTTTAACAATATTCTTGAACATTGAATATAAATCAAATATACATATATTTATGTATTTTGTTAAAAATTATGTAGGTAGGCTCATATAATTTATTTGTAAGATTTTTGTAGATTAACTATTTTTTGTTTGCATTACTCAGCACATAGTTTATTGCCTTTTTGAATATTGTTGTAATCTTATTTCTTATTAAAATGTAGTAATAAATAATAATGTTATATTTGTGTTCGTGCAAGGAAATACTGTGTTAGAATGTATATGACACATCACAATGTGCATATCACATAAAGAATAGAACAAGTGGATACTACTCGCCACCTTATAAAAAGATACATATAATTAAACTATTTATATTGTCATGGTATTATTGTGAAATATATATATTGACATTGAATGTATGTCTGAAAATATGTTTATTTAATTTGTACTGTGTGCTCTTTATTTATTCTTAACAGGTTATGAGGCCCAGAGTGCATACGCAAATTTTGTAACTAATATTGTGACCGTTGACTGTGTATTTAGTTTGTCGTGACATTGAATAAAGACAATTTCGATACGTGCAAATTGCAAATGCAAGCTTTGTTAATAAAGAACGATTCATGGTCGTACGTTAACGGTGAGTATCCGCGTCCGTCAGTAACAACGGGAGATACAAATTCGGAAAATGCATTGAAATTGTGGATCCAAAACGACGCTAAGGCAAAAGCAGACATTATTTTGTGCATTAGTGCATCTGAACTTAAATTAATAAAAAAAACTGTGTAACCTCGCGCGACATTTGGTTGAAACTAGAAGAGAATTAAGCTTCTAAAGGTCCGGCTCGTAAAGCTACGTTATTAAAACAATTAACTTTGTAGAAAATGAGCGAAAATGATGACATTAGAGATCATATTAATCGATTTTTTGATGCAGTCGACAAATTAGAGGAAATGAATGTAGACATTAATCCTGATTTGTTAGCTATAATGCTTTTGTATAGTTTATCGTCGAGTTATGAAAATTTTAGATGTGCTATAGAATCTTGTGACGTTTTGCCTACTTCCGAAGTGTTACGAATTAAAATTATCGAAGAGAGTGACGCGCGCGCAAATAAAGACAAACAGTGAAAGCGCTATGTATTCACAACGAAAGTTCAATAAATCTAATTTTCGCGATAATAAACCAAAATTTTTGAAACTGGAACATCGCGATACAAAAGAATTTTTCAAATTTCGCTTTCATAAATGTCGGAAAATCGGGCAGAGGGCTGCGGAATGTAGATTCGGGAAAACAAAATCTGAAGTTATGAACACAGAACATATTGGTTTTGTTGCTTGAGCTCGACATACTTGTAGTACATCCAAGAAAACGACGAATTGGTGCTTAGATAGTGGTGCTACTACACACGTATGCAATAAATCAAGCGATTTCACTGAGATTTATGCTAAGAACGGAGCATTAAATCTCGCAAGCAACGAATATACAAATATTGTTGGAATTGGTTCTACCAGATTTTTTAGCAAACGTCAATGGAAATACGAAGAATATTTCATTGGATGGCACGCTGTACGTACCTGATCTACGAACGAATTTGTTATCAATTAGTAAGATAACAGACAAGAATTTTGAAGTATTATTCAAGAAAAATACAGCCTTCGTCTACGACAGAAAAGGTGATATCAAGCTAGTAGCTGATCGAATTGGAAATCTATACTACGCACGCGAGAAGAATGAAAATTTTCAAGGGGAACAAATTCTTGCATCTAAAGAAGACATGTCCAGGTTGTTTATGTCATGGCATCGACGTCTAGGACATCTGAATGTGACAGATATGCGAAAAATTATGCAAGATGGTCAAATTCCGAAAGTAAGTTCTTCAGAAATTATCAAACAATTTCAGTGTAACATATGTCTCAAAGGAAAAATGATAAGAAAACTTTTCACTAACAAATCTGATCGTATCACTGAAGAACTAGAGATAATTCACTCTGACGTTTGTGGTCCGATGCGGATTGAACCACTAGGAAAGGCTCGTTACTTTATCACATATATAGATGACAAATCAAGATGGTGTGAAGTCAGATTCGTTGAATTTAAAGATGAAGTTCCGAAGACAACTATAGAAATTCTATAATTATTTGAAAATCAAAAGGAAAGAAGTGTAAAATGTCTTCAAACTGATAATGGAACTGAATATGTATGTAAAGAATTAGAAAAATATCTGAAAAGTAAAGGTATTACAAGACGACTCACTATTCCGAATAACCCTGAACAGAATGGGATAGCTGAACGAAGAAACAGAACTTTAATGGAAACTGCAAGAAGCTTACTCATACAGGCGAATTTACCTGCACATTTTTGGGCTGAAGCGGTAAATACCGCAAACTTTATTAGGAATAGATGCCCTACAAAGAGTTTAAACGGAGTAAGCTCTTTCGAATCGTCGACAGGAAAGAAGCCAAAACTAAATGAATTAAAAGAATTTGGAAAACAAGTATTTATATTGAATAGAAAAGATAATATTGGAAAACTAGAACGAAAAACTAAGGAAGGTATATTCTTAGGCTATGATGATAAGTCAAAAGGATACAGAGTATGGATACCGTCAAATAAAAGGTCAAACTATCAAGAGATGTACAATTTTCAAAAGTCAAAACTGTAATGGGAAATGAATTTTCTGAATTTCTACCAGAAAATGAAAATCAAAAAGAAGAAAATCAAAGAAATTATTTGGAAATAAAATTATCGAATTCATTAGAAGATCAAAGTATTCGAGAAAATAATATAGAAGATAGAAGAATTCAAGACCGAAGATTTCAAGAAACCAAGCCAGAATATCAAAGAATTCAAGAGAGTAATCCTGAAGAAAATAATACAAAAGATAGAAGAATTCAAGATAGTAATAATGAAGATCAAGGAATTCAAGAAAAAAATTCGGCACGCGAAGATCCCTCATATTCTTCATCCGAAAGAAGATCCCGTGGGAGACCAAGAATTATAAGAAGTGGATCAAGAGGCAGACCACGCAAAGAATACAAACTGAAAACACTGCTGGATATACATGAATCTAAAAATATATTAGAAGAAGACAATATTGACTTGTGTTTTCTCGCCTAAATTCCAATGAAGAATGCTATGAACGGATCAGAAGCAGATGAATGGAGGGAAGTAATCGCTCAAGAAATAAGTTCAATCGTGAAGAATGACATGGAATCTTGTTGATCGTCCAAATGATAAAATGACTATTGGAAGTAGAATTGTTCTACGAAATAAATATAAAGCAAATGGGACATTGGAAAGAAGAAAAGCTCGTCTAGTAGCTCAAGGATTCTCACAAAAAGAAGGTATTCATTTTAATCAAACATTCGCCCCTGTAAGTCGCACGAGTTCAATACGAACTGTAGTTAGCATTGCAGCCGCTTCAAAAATGAATATTTATCAGTTTGACATAACAACCGCATACTAGAATGGAGAACTAGTAGAAAGAATTTTCATGGAACCGCCAAAACAGTTGAAAGAATCGTTACAAATAATTATATGAAGCAAAAAGTTTGATAAAAATATTGTCAAGATATCTAAACATATGCTGCAAGAAATGAAGAAAGGGAATAAGGTATGCAGATTAAATAAATCATTGTACGGCTTACGACAAGCAGGAAGAAGTTGGAATATAAAATTAAACAATGTATTAACTGCATATGGGGCCATACCAACCAAATCTGATCCATGCATTTATAGTATAGGACAAGGGGAAGACAGAACGTTCATCGCCATTTATGTGGATGACATCATCATCATTACTAAAAAGGAAACATTGCCTGATAAGCTCTCAAACTATTTGATTCGTCATTTTAAAGTAAGGAAGCTTGGCGAAATCAGTCATTGTATTGGTATTGAATTTTTCTATCTTCTGTATTATTTTCTTGAATACTTTGATCTTGTAATGAATTCTTCGGAAGTCTTTTCGTGAGGCAATCTGCAAACATTTCTTCAGTAGATATGTGAGCTGGTATCTCATTTTTATTGTTAACAGCTTCTCTAATGAAGTGGTATCTGATGTCGATATGTTTACTTCTATTGTGGAAAGCTGAATTCTGGGCGAGACATATAGCACCATTATTGTCATTATACAGGGTGTAACACGTACACCGACCACTGCCATTATTAAATTTATTATTATAGTTACAAAAAAATACTATAGAACAAAGTTGTAGGGGACCAAGGGGGACATTCTATCAGAGAAGAAAATATTTTTTTAAAGCAGTGGTTCTCAAGTTACAACACAAAGTTATATTTTTTCAAATGGGATTCTACATATTTTTTATGCCTATTCGATAGCATATTTTTTTCTGAAGTCAGCCATGTATTAGTTTTATATCCTTATATAATAAAAATATTGAAAAAAATGCGATTGAAATTTTAATAAATTTTTATTTTTAATATTATTGTACAGTAGGCTATGGATGAAAAACAATAACAAAAGAACAAAATATAGCTGTTGTCAAATAATAATTGGCGTACTTATTGTTGTAAATTGTTATTCTTTGTGTTATGAGATTATTTTGTGACAATATGGCTGATGTTTATACAAGTGAAGATTTGTATCGTTTATTATTCATTTATGGTGAGTGTAATGAAAATGCCATACAAGCGTGCAATATTTATGCCACGAGATATCCAAACAAACCGCGTCCAGGGAGGTCAGTAATCAGGCGATTAGCACGAAATTTGAAAAACTATGGATCATTTTCACAAAAACGTGAAAGGTAACATCCCGTGAGAAACAATGAAGAAATAGAAATCGCAGTTTTAGCTTCTATTGCGCGTAATCCCAATTCATCCACACGCGAAATTGCTCAAGAACATTTTATTTCTAACATGTCCGTATGGCGCATTTTGAAAAAGCATAATTTAAAATCATATTCATACAAACTATTACATGCTATACATAATAATGACAATGAACGCAGAATAGTGTTTTGCGAATGGTTTTTGGTGCAGTATCAGGACGATAATAATATTCTTAGAAAAATTCTGTGGACAGATGAATCTAAATTTTCAAATAATGGATTATTTAATAGAAATAATAATAATAATATTTTGTCGGCTTTTCAACTATCAAGTTATAGCCCAAATACTTTATTTTCACTTTTTACATTTTACAATTTTTGCATTACACATATATTATAAAGTATTTTTAAAGACACACACAAACATCCAAGCCCCTGGTGGGAATCGAACCCACGACCACAGGGTCCGAGCGGTGAAGGTCGCTTCGAGCACTGCCAGTAACACACTGCCTCTACGCGCGCGGCCACCGTGGCGGCAGGGTAGTACGAAGCTTCTCGGAACACGGTATGAGTAGAACCGTAACTCGCTCATCGTATCGCAATCGCTAGCGCAAGCGCATTCGCAGTCATGAATTCAGTCGTCAGTTAACCATAACTCGACAAATCAAATTATTTAATAGAAATAATGAGCACATTTGGGCTGAAGAACATCCTCGTGAATTTAGAGAAAAAAATAATCAACACAGATGGAGCTTTAATGTATGGCTTGGAATGTTTGGGAATAAAATTATTGGACCACATTTTTATGAAGACAATTTAAACGCTGCCCATTATTTATGTTTATTGGAAAATGAATTATTAAATTATTTAGAAGATTTAAACTTGAATGAAAGACAAAATATGTGGTTCCAACAAGATGGAGCGCCGGCTCACAATACTCGTCGAGTGTACGAACGGCTCGACGAAATGTTTCAAGGTCGGTGGATAGCAACAAATGGCCCGCTCGTTCCCCGGTCTTGACACCCCTTGATTTTTTTTATGGGGATATCTTAAAGATAGAGTATATTCAAAACCAGTGACAACGAAACAAAATTTGATGGACAGAGTTAGAGAAGCTTGCGCTGCTTTGACACCAGAAACTGTAATAAAAGCTACTTCTTCTGTTTTAAATAGAATAGAATTATGCTTAGAAAATAATGGAAATCAAATAAAACATTATTTATAAGGAGTAATTAACAATTATTAATTTTCAATTTAAATTTATCACTCTTGTTTCTCGTCCATAGCCTACTGTACAATAATATTAAAAATAAAAATTTATTTACATTTCAATCGCATTTTTTTCAATATTTTTATTATTTAAGGATATAAAACTAATACATGGTTAAATTCAGAAAAATATATGCTATCGAATAGGCATAAAAAATATGTAGAATCCCATTTGAAAAAATATAACTTTGTTGAAACTTGAGAACCACTGATTTAAAAAAAAATTTCTTCTCTGAAAGGATGTCCCCTTTGGTGCTCTACAACTTTGTACTATAGTATTTTTTTGTAACTATAATAATAAAGGTAATAATGGCGGTGGTCCGTGTACGTGTTACACTCTGTATATTGTGGTACTTCTATTTATTTTAATTCCTAGTTTCATGAGGAAATTTCTTAAATGAATCGCTTCTTTTGTGGCATCAGATAAAGCCATATATTTAGCCTCAGTTGACGACAGTGCTACCGTTCTTTGTTTTCTGGATTCCCAATTTATTGGTCCTCCATTTAATGTAAAAACGAATCCAGTATAAGAACGTCTGCCGACTGCGCAACTTCCCCAATCAGCATCTACATGACCTTCTAAATTTGCCATTTTTGGATCATAACTAATACCAAAATCGATTGTTCCTTTAAGGTATCTCAAAATACGTTTTGCTGCAGTCCAATGTATATAACCATAACAATTATTAAATTGACTGAGATAACTTACAGCGTATGCGATGTCCGGTGTATAAATTACAGCTAAATACGTTAAAGCTCCTATAAGCTCACGGTACGGCAGCTTTAAGACTTCTTCGCTGGGTTTTTCTTCACGTTGCAAATTTGGATGAGGCACAATAGGAGTTCCAACCGTGCAGCATTCTGTCATTCCAAACCGTTCTAATGTATCTCGTATGTAACTTCTTTGATTAAGAAATATCTTCCCTTGTTTTAATGAAAATTCAATACCAATATAATGACTGAATTCGCCAAGCTTCCTTACTTCAAAATGACGAGTCAAATAGTTTGAGAGCTTATAAGTATTAGAATGTATATGACACATCACAATGTGTATATCACATAAAGAATAGAACAAGTAATACGAGTACTACTCGCCACCTTATAAAAAGATACATATAATTTAACTATTTATTTGTCATGGTACTATTGTGAAATATATATTGACATTAAATGTATGTCTGAAAATATAAATTTATTTAATTTGTACTGTGTGTTCTCCATTTATTCTTAACATACTGTAACCGCTTACAATAATTCCATTTATGGCACGTCACCTTTGCGCGAGGAAGTCACTGTCTTTGGTCAAATAATTCGGTGGTTTTAATAAATAAACACGTTTTAGGGTCCTTAGAATACGATTTTACTAGTATTACGATGATGCCCTCTCTCTCTCTGTGTGTGTTTGTGTGAGTGTATGTGTTTGTGACAAATTTTTCTCCGACGAAAACTCCAGTACTACAATTCTAAAAATTAAAATTCTTTCGTATTCCTCTTCTCTACAAATGAAGAACTGATTAGATTTTGGTTATAATTGGGCAACCGGAAGTTTCCTTATTTGAAGTTCTTAACAATTTTTTGACATTTTATGTGAAGTGAATTATGAAAGAATATCTTATATTAACTGTGCGGTTTGATTATTCATATTCAATAGATAATATAGTAAAAGAATTATAAAGAGATTAACTTTCATAAATCAGCCAGCTTTGCTAAAATCATGGAAACACTTGATATATTC
Source organism: Ophonus ardosiacus (assembly GCA_943142095.1). Taxonomy (NCBI): domain Eukaryota; kingdom Metazoa; phylum Arthropoda; class Insecta; order Coleoptera; family Carabidae; genus Ophonus; species Ophonus ardosiacus. The sequence goes on from OW964839.1 coordinate 14,895,113, forward strand.
AAATAATCTTATTTGACAGATGTCAGTGTCAAGTGCAATTTTCATAGTGAATGGTCGTATTATAATTTTGTTGGATTTATAGAATCTTTTCCACGAAACTTTCGCTATAGAACACGAAGTAAAATATAGAAGGAGATGAAACTCGGGCGCTGACTGTGTCACACTTTCGTACACCGAGAACTATTGAAGTGAAGGGGGAAAGAGGCCTGCGTTACGATTCACATTATGAACAAAAACAGCATTCTTTCTTATTTAAATAATTTTTAACAGCAAATAAATGAAACAAGTGGTGTATTTAAAATATTGTTATTAATTTATTTGTTATTAACAAATTACAACAAATTAATGTACAAAAATTTTGTTTGTATACAGCTTCGCTTGTTTTCTCTTTTCACGGCTTTCAATTTTTTTATTTTGATTTGATGAAAATATTGCCTTAGTCGCATATAAATTCATTCGTGTATAATTATTGATAATACTTGGCTTTTATATACAACACAATTAAATTCAAAGTTGTAATTTTCTAATATAGCAGTTACAGTTTCCTCATAAACACCCGGATTATTTATATTCCTAATCAGTATATCTTCTATTATGAGAGCATAACTTAAATATTATTTTACGTGGAAAAATCAAAAAACCTCTACTTTTTAAATTAGTTAAAGCTGCTACATTAGGTGGTAGCGAAAATTTTGCATGCATGTATCGCACTGTAATTTTGTCAAAATTTATGATTTATCATTTAAAAGAATTTATTTTTCCGCAAATGGAATTTTATTTTCATACGTAATATAACAAGTGTTATGATTATCATCGATGATATTTTCGAGTGAAAGCGAGTTGCAGATTTCACGAGTCCGAAGGACGAGTGAAATGTGTTGCTTCGATTTCACAAGCAATATCTTCGATTATTAATCATATCACGAGCTTATATTTAATGAGAGAATATAATGAATTTTTGTTAAAATTAAATGTCAATGTTGTAAATAAAGAAAACAAATCCCTTAGTAACGAATGTAAATAAGGTGATGATATCTTTGTTTTTTTTTTATCATCGCTGTGATTGATATGTAACTATAGAAATTCTGAATGTTGATTGGCGAAAAACTGTCACGTGAGTAATGAATTATATTCACAATTAGAGATAATTTTGTAAAAGCAATGGAAATGTTATTATCCTTCTCTATTTTAGATTTAATCCGGGAATCATTTGGTAATTTGAGGGACTCTTTGGAATATAGCAGTAATTCAAAAACTGATTTTGTTGAACACGATAGTGATGGTGCTGTTGCTGTATCTTCGATCATTTTATTTTCATATTGCAAACGATTAGAATTCTGACCTGTAATTAATAATTATAGTTATGTAATTTAATTCAAAACTTTCAATATTTTAGAGTATTTACCACTAGTATTTAAAATGTACGATGTCTTTTTGAGAAATATAATGTTTAATGATTTGTCTTCTTTTATTAGTACATATATTTAAATATTGGGGACAGTTTTGAAATACAGACGAGAATACATTTTTCTTCAAACGAAAATGTTTCAGTGCTACCTATAAATAAATAGAACTTTATGAAATGGTAGATAAAAATTACTTTTAAAAAAATAATTAATATTTTAACATTTTTCTTTTTACTTTATTAGATTTAGCATTTCTTCAGTTTTTTGGGGCACAAAACATAGCTACATTGTTTTTATTTGTTTTGTAACCCGAAGAACAACTTAGCACAAAAAACTCTTTTTCCCATTTTGGATTAATTAAGGGTAGAAAATCACGAAAATAAACTTACAAATTATTAAATACCACCTAATCGCTATTAAATCACACAAGAATGAAGGCCTCCTTCCCTTACCACATCACGCTGTCGAGGAGTAAAATCGTATGACCTCTGCTAGCATTTGCAATGCTATACGAGTTTCTTCTCCTTCTATATTTTACTTCGTGCTATGGAATTTGTAGAAAATAGTATATGTTCGTGTTACAGTTTTACTGGATATATAGAATCTTTTCCAAGGGTCTTTTAGTATGGGATTTGTACAAAATACATAGAATTGATGGAAAGTAATGTGCTGGCCACAACTGATTTTTACCTCTCGCTAAGAGAGGTATTGGAATCATGCTAAAAATTGAATATCCAGATTTTAGTGGATAAGCACGTTTAACGGATCTATAATCCGATTATAACATTTTTACGATGATGTCCGTGTGAATGTATGTATGTATGTATGTATGTGTATGTGTATATGTGTGTGTGTGTGTGTGTGTGTGTGTGTGTGTGTGTGTGAGAGAGAGGATGTTGGAACCACGGTTTCTCAAATACTACAAGACAAAAAATATTTAACTGCAGTTTCCTCAATCTGACATTCCTGGGAAGAACAGATTAGATTTTGGTAACAATTGCACAACCGGAGGTAATAGTTTCTTTAAAATATCTTTTAAACATAATTTTTTGGAAATTTTTGTTATTACAAATATTGACGAACATAAAATTCTCCATCTAATACACTTAAAAATTTTATTATATCTTGTATAGATTTAGAGATAAAGACACTAGAATAATCTAATGTAATATATCGCAGAGGCTAAGACACTAAGAAAACCAGTTGACAAATTCAAATGTTTATAACATAGTAATGTTTATAATAATAGTTTGTAAATGACAGATGTCAGTTTCAAAAATCAACTGTTTTAGTGACATTCTGAAAGCTTTATCTCGGAAGTAAGTACATTCAATCTTTCTTATTGTTTTATTCATTAAATATTTAAAATTGTAGGTAAAATGCATATATCCATCAGAAATACCGCCAATCTGGTCAAATTAATGTTATATACAAAACTTAATTGTAAGACCGGTTTTCGTGTAACGTTTTGTGACATACATACAATTTCTAAAATGCTCCGCATTACTGCAGTTTTCGTTTTATTTATACATATATTAATACTGTAGCTGTAGGTATAGCATGGTATATTAGATTAGTTATTTACAAAAAAAATATACTTTTCCTAAGTGATGCACGTAAGATTTTTTTCGTTTTTTGCATACCACGTTATTTCTTATCATCTATTCTTGGAATAGCACGGGGGGACAAGATATATTTTGTCGTTATTCGAAACGTGGAAACTTTCTCCTTACTATATTAATACCTCGATACACACTATTTGCTACTTACGAGTTTTTACGTTAAATAAAAACGTATTTCTCTTTCAAAATCGAAATTCTATGCAGTTTTAATCTGAATAATAGAGAGCTCTGACTGCTGCGCCACTCTGCAGATTTTTGTGTAACTAGTATAATAAACAAGCGCAGCCTGTACTAGTATAGGGATACGAAGTCACTTTTTCTTATTGCTTTTGTTCCTTGGATATATATTTCATGTAACAATCGCGACTGGGGTGTAACAGAAGTAGCGATGTTAACTCTAATGATTTAAGTAGGGTTATACTTATCTGCTGTCTGTTGCGTCAGCCGGTAAGTGGATCACTTCTAGAGATGCATTCGAGCCGGGCCGGGCCGGGTTTTGAGGTTTGGATCGACTCGGCCCGAAAATAAAAATTACCGGCCCGATTCGAAGATCGACTCGACAAAAAAATTAGCTAGCCCGGCTCGAAAATTGACTTGAAATCGGGCCGGGCCGGGCCAAAGCTCGAAATTGGGTGCATCCAGCATTCCTAATGTTGATTTTTATGTTAAGGCGAAATGTTTAACTTTTTTCGTGCCAAACTTATAAAAAACCTTTACATTCTTATAACTTTCAACATTAATTAACATAAGTAATTAAAAAAGGGACTCTTCTAGTGTAAGTTTGTTATACAAATTACAGACCTGCGAGTATTTAACACTTTGTTTACCAAAGAATTTAAACAACTTTTTCACAAATCTTATATAAAAAAATATAATTTTAATTTATATAAGGATTTTTTTATCTAACTTTGTTTCTGCTCAAAAATAGCACAAGAAATCATTATGGTAGGAACAAAAATCACTTTTATTTAAGGTATACGAGTAATAACAATATTAATAGCAACATCACAATATAATTATTATGCTTTAATTAATAACCTTGAATTCTTGAAGTAAAATAATACATTTTTATTTATTAATATGTGAAGTGTGTTATTAAATCATTTTGATCCTTTTTAACTTCATCCATTTTCATTAAAATATTAAGGAAACTGTGCATTTGATTGAACTATAAGATTTTTCGGGCCGGCCCGGAACGCTCGAATATTCGGGCCGGGCAAAAATTAAAAGTCCGACTCGCCTCGATTTTTGAAAATGATTAGCCCGATTCGGCCCGATAAAAAATATCTTCGACCCGGCTCGATGATCAACTCGAAATCGAGGCGGGCTTCGGGCCGGGCCGGGCCAAAGCTCGAAATCGAGTGCATCTCTAATCACTTCACTGGTTAGGTAGGACAATTATTATAATGAAACAATTTAAAAAAATATATAGATATATTTGTACAGCTAAATATAGATAATAATTTACAAAGTTAATACAGTTAAAAACCAATATAATTAGTTAAAAGACCAAACGCTAAAGCGATTGGACTGAGAATGCATTCGCCTCGCCACCACGATCATCATCAGTCCTCGGTAAACGAATTAATTGCATATCCGGCAATATAACGCAATAACTGATAATAAAAACGTGAATTTGAGCATGGCCAATTACAAAACCAAATTTTGCACAACAATCAAATTGTTAGATTCATTTCACGTAAGAAAATAGCAGATGGCTCTTGAGAGCCGACCGTTTTTACATGCATTAAATAAATAATTTTATTCCATTTTTCCTTATAAAATCATGTTTATTTCCTTGGATACGGATCATTAAAGTTATTTAGCTAACATTTTAACGAATTTTATTTCACTAGCGGTTTTAAAATGTCAAATGTCAACCAAATTTGTTGGAATAAATTCAAATATTCTACTTATACCCGCCATTTCGCCACAAGAAGAATAAGAATGTTACAATTTTGCATAGAGTTATAAAATATATATACATATAGAGGGCGCCTAAACACTCAAAGCTGATGTCATGCGGGGTAAGCTTGTGTTTGTAATTGTAAAGCGGCCATCTTGGGAAGATCTAGTGTATGCAAGCGTTCTATGGTTATTTTATTATTTCACGTTAATAATCGACTTTGTGTTATGTTATTTGGGTGTAAAACGTTTGTAATAACATGCCACCGTGTTGTGTCTTCGGTTGTAATAACCGAACGCCTGTAAAAACTAAAACACAAGTAGTATTATTTTACTTCTACTTATTATTAATGTTTAGTTCATATATTTTATTGTATTCTTTACATATTTCATACAAAAATATTATTAAAATTATATAATATAAAATTTAATTTGAAACATTTCTGACTGAAGTAATGCTTGCTAATTACAAATTGTTAAAGATGTAATTTATAATTATGTTTAAAAAAAATATAAATTTAGATTAAAAGGAAGCAATATTTTATTGTAATTAATTATGAAGTACACATGAAAAAATAAAAAAAAATAGTTGTTGATAATGTTTTTAATGAGCTGTCAATTATATGAATTATTATAATAAAAATATAATCTAAAGTAAAATATTACTTTATTAACCAACTGGAATACCTTTTTCAACATAAATAGCTTCATTTTCTGTTACGTTATTGTATTTTTGTAACTAAACTAAAGCAAGCGCAATTAAATACTTTATAATGTAGATCGTCCCAAGATGGCGGAGATTCCCCTATCGTCTCATGGCGACAGAAACTCTGTCCACATCTGTACTTTACGCTCTCTCTAGTCCTTTTCTATACTCTAAGCAATTTTGTAATACCGTATGGCTTTGATTGTAGGAATAAAAAATATTGTATGTCGTATTCCCATGTTAACCTGTAAAAAAAAAAACAGTTTCAGAATAATTTATTTCAAAGTCTATTATAAACAATTCAACCCATGGCAACTAAATCATTATGACAACGCATGAAAAAAAAAAAACTCACTCAGCGACTAGATAATCGTAAACGATTAGCTACATTTCAAGATTCTGATTTCATATATAAAAATCTTAAACTCAAATTGGAGAAGTGTATGAGGGAAAAATTGAATAAGCAGTTGTATTACACCAGCGGTTAAAATGAATGTTTAAATCGCGGGTTTAAGATGCTCGTGCGGTTACACGTACCGCTCATTACACATTCATTTAATTCGCATGTATAATGAATAACTATAAATTCGTGAAATCAAACTTTATCAATAATAAAACATTATCTCTGTAAAATATACCAAAACATCTAATCCTAAAATCCTAAATAATGACCTTGTATGGGGCAAATAAATTTAGGATTTAAATAGTATGGTGATAAAAGTGCAACATGGGACACAGCCTTAATAACGTAAATATTTAGGATTTTAGGAATTAGATTTTAAGGTTTTGCAGGAGCACACTATGCCTTGAAGTTGACTCGCACTAATTAAACAAATCATGTTCTTTGTTATAATTTGTACAAAACGTCAAATTTACTGTAAAAGAATAGTTTTTTAGCTTCTATTTTATGAAATATAATATTAACATTTTATTTGTAGCATCAAATTAAATATAGAATTGTAAAATTCATTTTTTGTGAAGATCTAAATCCTAAATACTAAATGCCAAAATGCGACATCGGACACAGCCTAAATCTGAAGTAAAATACCCTGTTGTCCATGATATGCATAGACAAGGAAAGATATGTACTAGACCGAGTTTACAATGTTAGGAGTTTGTGCAAATAGAATCGATGGGCGCCATAACGAGACGCTAATAGAAAGGCGGTAAATTTAAAAATAGTAAAAATATGTTTTCTGAAACTAACAAAATATAGACATATGTATACCGTAAAGGCTGAAAACAATCAAATTCATTAATAAAATATATTTTTACATGAAACAAGTAGCGAAACAAGCTTTGTAAACCAATACTAACCAAAGAAATAAACTTGAAAACTCTCACTAACAGAAATGACAGATTGATGGGCTGCCAACATAAATAAATAAAATTCACTACAATTGAAGAAAATATTTATTATAATTATTGTAAAAATATTGTGAATTAAATATTGTTCGTATTTTTTATTGAGCGACTGAGCTTTATTATTTTGAAATGAAGAAAAGATGTAAAATACGTATTTTAAGTTACTGCATAGTTACTTTTTTTCATTATGTTGTAGAATTTACACTAGAATTAGCGTCTCAATATTATTCAATTCGGCACAAAGCTGGACATTGCCGCCATGATGGAAGCTCGGTCTAGTATATACCTTTCTTTGTCTATGATGATATGCTTACCATCTGGAATTGTGAACTGCGCAAAATCGACGTACTTCTGGGTTTTTACTGCATTTGCATTCCACTTTTACTTTGTTTCCTGTTCCTGTTAGAGTGTTAGTCTGCAGTTAGCCGTTAGCCGTATTTGTTCGATGTTTTTTACCCATTTTGTGAAGAAATCGTTTTCAGTTTGTTTGAATTTATGTGGCGAACTGTTGTGTTTGAAATGTAAGTAACTTTATATTATTTACAGTTTTATTTTGTTGTTTAATGTTGCCAAAAATTTATGGAGAAAAATAGATTGTAATATCGATTTTGTATTTATAGTACTGCAATTATGTATGAGTGACCTTAAATAATGTTTAGTAAATAGTAAACCTCTTTTTATTTTTATGTGAATTGTTAATAATTTCACCAGAGGCGTATCGAGAAATTTTGTTTGTAGGGGAACGAGTTCCTTAAGTCATAGACATGGATATGTAATATGTACATACAATGGAGTCCTCCACTCAGTATTTATATATATATATACAGTGTGTCCAAATTAGAGGTGCCACCATTTGGATCTCGAGAACTATAAGAGATACGATGTCGGTTAAATGGAACTTTTTGTGCGCCTTTGGGAGGCCATCTCAGATGTGCTTTTGTTTTTCCAAAAATTCTCATAGGGCACTAGATAATGACGAAAAATTGAATATTGTTGATTTTTTCTTTCTCAAATAACTTCTAAACTAATAGTAATTGAGAAAAACGTTTCAAATATAAAAGATAGATATTTTTATTAACTAACCAGTGGTGTACGAAATAAATTTTTATATCCGTAAATTTTCGAGATTTAACACAAACTTATATTTTTTTAAATGGAACCCTATTCTTTTTTTAGTCTCAAAAAAATCAATATTTTTTTCTCTTTTCAATGATGTAAGGGTTATTATGTTTTATATTTGCTTTGCTCCTAAAATTGAATTTTTCTCTTTATTTTCCTGAATTTTCTTATTATTCCCAAAAAAAAATTATTATTTTTATTAATTATATTGTATTTGATCAAAATAATTTGTTTTATGCCTTTATTACTTAATATTTTCATTCTAGACTCATAATTACAAATTACACTATATGACAAGCGCGACCTGGTACAAAATATTATAAAAATTAATTTGATACGAATTTTGAGCAAAGTTTTTTAACGAAATAAATTATTTAAATACAAGGAGTATTTCCAAATAGAAATCTACCAATATTTTCAAAATAATTGTAAATTTAATACAAAATAAGGAAAAAATAATAATTTTGAAGGCAAAACAAATGTAAAACATAATAACCCTGACATCGTTGAAAAGAGAAAAAAATATTTATTTTTTTGAGACTAAAATCAGATATGGGTTCCATTTAAAAAAATATAAGTTTGTGTTATATCTCAAAAATTTACCGATATAAAAATTTATTTCGTACGCCACTGGTTAGTTAATAAAAATATCTATCTTTTATATTTGAAACTTTTTTGTCAATTATTAATAGTTTAGAAGTAATTTGAAAAAGAAAAAATCAACAATATTCAGTTTTTCGTCATTATCTAGTGCCCCATGAGAATTTTTGGAAAAATAAAAGCACATCTGAGATGACCTCCCAAAGGCGCATAAAAAGTTCCATTTAACTGACATCGTATCTCTTATAGTTCTCGAGATCCCAATGGTGGCACCTCTAAATGGGACACACTGTATACCTATATACAGTCGAACTTCGATAACTCAAACCATGACTTGTCACAAAAAAAGTTCGAGTTATCAAGACTTCGGGTTATTAAATAAAATGCATATGTATATTATTTATGTATTTATTTGAGTAAAAATCACTTACCTTATGATATACATATACAGTTTGATATTTTCAGATCAAAGTTATAAACATTATTTTAGTGTAAAAAAAAGTCAGTTATTTGTGACTGACGAGAGAATTTTTTATTTTGATTTTCAATAAAAAAAAAAGCTTCAATGTTCATCAATAGATAAAGTTTTTAAAGTACGTTTCAATGACATATCATCAGGAATAAAAATGTCTTAAACGTGATAAATCAAGTAGGCACAGTATTTTTTTTTTTTTTTTCACTTAATAATAATTAACAAAGCATAAGTTTGAACTTCAGTAGTGCAGAACCCAAACTGCCTCCGTCATCATGTTATAAAAACACCTGTTACAAAATCACGTAATAGATTCCCCCAGAATTCGACTTATTGAAGCTGGCGCCAAATATTCTGTTCGAATTATAAAGATATTCGAGTAATCAAAGTTCGAGTTATCAAGTAAAAATTACCCATAATTCTCACTCTTGGCGCTATTGCCAACCAGTTTGATTCGAGTTATCAAAAATACGAGTTATCGAAGTTCGACTTACTGAAGTTCGACTGTATATATATATATATATATATATATATATATATATATATATATATATATATATATATACAGTGTGTCCCATTTAGAGGTGCCACCATTGGGATCTCGAGAACTATAAGAGATACGATGTCGGTTAAATGGAACTTTTTGTGCGCCTTTGGGAGGCCATCTCAGATGTGCTTTTGTTTTTGCAAAAATTCTCATAGGGCACTAGATAATGACGAAAAACTGAATATTGTTCATTTTTTCTATTTCAAATAACTTCTAAACTATTAGTAATTGAGAAAAACTTTTCAAATATAAAAGATAGATATTTTTATTAACTAACCAGTGGCGTACGAAATAAATTTTTATATCCGTAAATTTTCGAGATATAACACAAACTTATATTTTTTTAAATGGAACCCATATCTGATTTTAGTCTCAAAAAAATCAATATTTTTTTATCTTTTCAATGATGTAAGGGTTATTATGTTTTTTATTTGTTTTGCTCCTAAAATTTAATTTTTCTCTTTATTTTCCCGAATTTTCTTATTATTTTCCAAAAAAACATTATTATTTTTATTAATTATATTGTATTTAATCAAAATAATTTGTTTTATGCCTTTATCACTTAATATTTTCATTCTAGACTCATAATTACGAATTACACTACGATGTGCCAAGGGCGACCTGATACAAAATATTATAAAAATTAATTTGATACGAGTTTTGAGCAAATTTTTTTAACGAAATAAATTATTTAAATATGAGGAGTATTTCCAAATAGAAATCTACCAATATTTTTAAAATAATTGTGAATTTAATACAAAATAAGCAAAAAATAATAATTTTGAAAGCAAAACAAATATAAAACATAATAACCCTTACATCGTTGAAAAGAGAAAAAAATATTTATTTTTTTGAGACTAAAATCAGATATGGGTTCCATTTAAAAAAATATAAGTTTGTGTTATATCTCGAAAATTTACGGATATAAAAATTTATTTCGTACGTCACTGGTTAGTTAATAAAAATATCTATCTTTTATATTTGAAACTTTTTTCTGAATTATTAATAGTTTAGAAGTTATTTGAAAAAGAAAAAATCAACAATATTCAGTTTTTCGTCATTATCAAGTGCCCTATGAAATTTTTTCGAAAAATAAAAGCACATCTGAGATGGCCTCCCAAAGGCGCACAAAAAGTTCCATTTAACCGACATCGTATCTCTTATAGTTCTCGAGATCCCAATGGTGGCACTTCTAAATGGGACACACTGTATATATACGTACAGGGTGTTAATACTAAGTAGTTACACCCGAAAATAGTAGATAGAACTCACTAAAACAAACAACTTTTCTTAGTTCCAATTTTTGATTTGGTGCCCCGATTCGTAGTTATTGCAGTTCTTTTGTTTTTTGAAAAATCGTCATAACTCTCTTATTTTAAGGACTATTGAAAAAATTTTTTCTTTCGAAATTATATTTCGGCCCTCTAAAACATTTGGCATTTACAATTATTTTTTATTTTTTCAAATGACAAAATGGCGATCGATCAAAAATATCAAAACAAAATTTTTCGATAACCACTCCATCGATTTTCGAAAGTAAAACATTTATAAAATCCTTAAACTATCTACTACAATATTTGTCCTAAACATTTTTTCCAATTTATCCAAATAAAGTCTTGATTTGACTTACGTAAGTACAGTGTGTTCAGAGAAAAAACCTAATTCGGCGTAGGCTATGAACACAGAAACGTATGTCTGATCATTATTCAATTCAAAAGTCAAGTTGTCACAATTGATTATGAAATGTAATTTTAAGGAGAAAAGACAAAAAGAAGGATACAGATTATTGCCATTCACCGTTTTCTAATTTATTTCTATATCTAAAATAAGGATTCATAAATATTTCTTTAGATAACATGTTTGACAGTATCTCGTGTCAAATTGACATTTAATTAAATATTTTCAAATTGATATACATTTTTTTGTTCATAGTCCACTCCGAGTTAGGATTTTTTAAACTCACTTTACTTATCTGTAACTTAAGTAAATGAAGATAAGACTTTTTTTTGGATAGATTGATAAAAATGTTTAGGACAAATATTGAGTAGATAGTTTGAGGATTTTATAAATGTTTTATCAAAAAATCTTGTTTTGAAATTTTTGATCGATCGCCATTTTGTCATTTGAAAAAATAAAAAATAATTGTAAATGCCAAATGTTTTAGAGAGCCGAAAGGTAATTTCGAAAGAAAATTTTTTTTCAATAGTCCATAAAATAAGGGAGTTATGACGATTTTTCGAAAAACAAAGGAACTGCAATAACTACCAATCGGGGCACCAATTCAAAAATTGGAACTAAGAAAAGTTATTTGCTTTACTTACGTTGTTTTTCGTTATTTTCTCTATTCATATACTTGTAAATGGATTCCGTATTGTAAAAAAGCGGTAGAATGGTTGAAAATAGTGATAATTTGGAATAGAGTAAATGTGCGATCTAGATGTAGAGATGAGAAAATGGTATTAAAAACTGGATTATTTTAAAAACATAACTTTTTTACAATTTTGATAGTCCTTAACATAGTTTTAAGGTACAGTTTTCATAGAAATGTCGCATGTTCTAATTTATTATAGTGAAATACATATCACAAGAGCACTTTGTCGTAAAACAATTTAGCAATTGCACCAATAAGCCAACAATGGTAACCCTAACCTTGTGGTTGCCGATCCCTAATAAATTATAATAGTACCGATCTTGGTATAACGTGCTTTTATGATTAGTAGGGACTGATAACCCAAGCTTAGGGTCACAATTGTTGGCTTATTGGTGTAATTGCTAAATTGTTCTACGACAAAGTGTTTTTGTTATATGAATATGAATTTCACTATACTGCTACTACGGTAGGGATGGGGGATCCCATTTCCTAGAAATGTATTAAAGTAGTACATTCGGATTGTATCAAACAATTTAATTTTATTTTATAGAAAGAAATTGCCTCCCCCTACTCGACCTGAATACGCCACTGATTTGTACTAATCTAGAAAGTTTTGAAATATATTGTCTAGTAGTATTTACTAAATTTTAGTCACGACAAGGTAAAAGATGGAGATTGTATTTTATTGTGCATTACTTCATGTGTTGGAAAATATATGAATCGGAATTAGGGTCGCAGCTAGTGAAGGGTATAGGAAGGACAATGTTTTACTTTAAAATGCCAATGCCATACCTTAAAGTAACTAGCATGTAATCGTTTTATTTTATGGATATGGTAGAAGTATTAATAAATTACGTATATTTAGATTTAAATATGTAATTAAGAAAAGAACATCGATGAAATAAAGAAAACCCCACAATATGGCAAATTGATGATCAATTAAACTGACTTCTATTACAGGAAGAATACATAGTGGGATGATGTGCACTAAATATATATATATATATATATATATATATATATATATATATATATATATATATATATATATCATCGCGACATATTACCCATTTCTGGGTGTGCCAGTATATACAACACATGTAGACATCGGTAATGATGACGATATATTTTACCGTGTGGGCGCTTACCAGGCGTTACCTCACGGGCACTCATAGCTGGTGCGGAGAGTGCACCACAGGGGTCACTTTTGTGCCATTTAAAATTGGTAATATTAGGGGTCTGTCGGGATCGAACTCGGTTCTCCCAGGTTCGCGACCTGACACTCAGGTACGCGGCCACGGGACCCCATAATAATGTGCACATTGTCGGTAAATGTAGAAACTTGCCCAAAACTGCTTTTTTCTTGCAATTCAACTAAACACAACAACAAAAATTTACTGTAAACTGTAACATATGTATAACAGTAAAAGTACGTAGTGGGATGATGTGTACATTGTCGGTAAATGTAGAAACTTGCCTAAAATACTATTTTCTAGCAATTCAACCAAACACAACAACAGTATCCTCATCTAACGCACAAAAGTAACTTTTGGAAAACTCGGGGCTAGTTTTGTGCATTAGGTGAAGTTATTGCTATATTTAGTTTAATGGGCCTGTCTAAGTCTATGGATTTTTAGAAATTGCATGTTCCATATGAATTTTGAATATAAATAAATGAAAATGACAAAATTGCTATATATTTCGTATTTTTATACCGATTTTTGTGAAAAATGGTCGCCATGTTATAAAGTCGGCGTCATTACAGTCATCTAATTACCCAGTGGAAACGTCACTATAGTGTGGACCATACATACTTTGCTCATAAATTCGCGATTGACTTTAAAGGTACTCTAACATACAGATATATAATATATAGGGGTAATTTTTTCACGAAGATCAAAAGAAAATTTACTTATTCAGTAAATTATTATTACAATTTATGTTTTAATTATTGTAATCTAAATACTTGTCATTGTTGTAATCAGTTAAGAAATACGAATACAAATGCTGGATTACTTTTTATTATCAGCTATGTTTTGAATACTGTAATCAATACTGTCATTGTTGCAATTAATTATAAAAATTTTATATATTAAATACAATTTTCATTATAATCTTAAAGTAACATTGATTAAAGACAATAATAACAAGATTATGAAAACGGGTCAAAATTATTAATTTCAATTACCTGATTTTTACATACATATGTATGAGTAATATTATCGAAAGTTTGAATAAATCAACAATTAACACTACTCCTCTACCTAATCACATAAATAAATTACACAAATAATTATATTTTGAAGTAAGATAATTTTCTGGTTTAATCATCATTAATTAGATTTTTGTTTGTAATGGAAACGTATTTTATACTATCAACAATTATAGTATATCACCATATTAATGGTAACGGATGTTGGTTCTCTATACTTTATGGCGGAGTGACGCTGACGTCACAACTTTCGCGCCAAAACTTTAGCAATTATTTTTAGGCGTTATTAAGCAAAATTTCAAGAAAAAATAGGGAATTTTTATTTTTAAATTCTCGACAACATTTAAAAAAATCAAAAAAAGTTGCAAGCGAAAAAAATTGGTGATTTCGACAGTGACGTCACAATTCGCTACACCAGCGCCACTTTTGGTGAACTAGGCAGACAAACAAAGCATGATTCAAACTGTAAAAACAATATGTGTGAGAATTGTGTTCAAAATGAATTTGTTAAGGCCAGAAATGGTACATATAAGGTGTCAAATTTAGAAATGATAATATCGAAGAATTGAGAAGGTAGCTTTGCAGAGGATTAAATATAACGGCAAATAAAAGATCTTTATTAAGGTTAGTGTGTCTTGTGAAATATACAAATACTCAGTTATTTTAACAAGTATTTATTTAGAATTATTTACTTGCAAATGTAAAAATTGTATTTAATCCGACCATAGTGATGAAATTTTTTCATGTATTGATTGGCCAAGACAATGTAGGAAGTAATAACACGCTAGCAGTTTTAACTGTCAATCGATAATGGATTATTTTACAGAAAAATACTTCAAATAACAGTAATTGTAATTAATTGTATGCAATTTTTATTTTTCTGTAAAATTATCCATAATCGATTGACAGAGTTAAAACTGCTTCTTATACTTCCTACATTGTCTTGGCCAATCAATACATGGTAAATTTCATTCATAGATTAAAATTACTGCCAAAACATTTTATTATTTTTCTACATTTAAAATTATTTTTTTATAAATAACACGTTTTAAATATTTGGCTGTTGCTATAAATGCAATATATTAATCAAATTGGAAATACATAATACAGAGGGTATGATAGTCATATTCTCTCTTCTGGTGCTTAAAAAAATAACATTGCAATGTTTGGTGATGTAATATATGTTACTTTGAAATAGCAAAATAAATAAATAAAAATGTTGCTATTTCAAATTGACATACATATATCCATCACTATAATTACATCACAAAATATTGTAATGTTAATTTTTATTAATGATTTAATGACAAATTGCGTCATATGGATTATTAGTTGAATGATTACAACCCTTGCTGACTTCTCTGTATTTACATATATCCCCAAATCGGTCAAGCAGCCGATGCACGTCATTAATAAAAATTGAATAAAAGTTACTAGATGTATGACGTCATGTACTGGTATGTTTACATAGGTTTCAGAATCTATTTAGAAACTATTATGGAACACCAATAACTTAAGGTCTATTTATAATGAAGTAACGCTAGCGGTAACGCAGTTGCAGCGTCACAATCAGCAACGCAAGAAACCCCTAGTAGAAGTTGAACAGCTCTCATATTTCTACCTTATTGGTGTACCACTAGCCAAACAGAATCTAGAGTTTCAATTTTACTGTAAACATCTGTATTATCGACATGTTTATGAACTGTCACATCTACAAAATAAATACTAAATTTTCGTCACTGTCCATTTCTATTTAAATTATTATAATACTAACCTTATTTATGCTTATGTATGTCATATAAAGACAATAAATAAAAGCGAGCAGAAATTCAAAAAAATACACAGAATTCTTCTAAGTGCTATCTTTCGCGTTTATTATAAATCACAGATGTTTTGAGTTTGCGTTAAAGGTCAGGTTGCGTCGTTGCGTTGCGTTTCACGTTACTTTATTATAAATAGGCCTTTACAACGCACAAAAATGTTTCAAACATAATGCAAAGATTTTTCAAATTGTCAAATAATAACTTTGATAGTATAAACATACAAATTGTCAATGTTACCAACTAGGTATAGCAACAAATAAACGAATAATATAAAGTAGATGTACATATATTTATATATTATTCATGTCATCGTCACATACGATAAGAAATGAACTCTACTATTCATCTTAATAATAATTATACATACAGGATGTCTCAATAAGCTTGCTCACTATTGGTAACTTTTTTATTTGAAGAGGTTCGAAGTTGGTTAAATGAGCAAAATTGTGCCATTTTATATTAGAAAATTGGTCATGTAGACAAAATAAAATTTGTGTCAGCGGTTCTCAAAATTTGGGACAATATATATATTTTTTTAAATGGAACCATATATTTTTTATTATCTTATTGGAAAGAGTATTTTTTTATCTTTCCAATAAGGTAATGTTGTTTATGTACAATTTTTTCAAATAAACAAGTTATTTACGGTTAAAAATTTGAATTTTGTAAACTATATTATTAGTTTTTTAGTCAAGTAAGCCATGGAAACAATTGATTCTTTGTTTGTTTGACGTTTAATAATTTCTCCCGTAAAGTTCTCTGTGTTTAATAATGGATAAAAACTTTACAAATGAAGAAAAGTTAGATATGATCGTGCTATATGGAAAGTTATATCTAGACACCAGTTACGTAGAACGGTCGGCTCTCTTTCCAAAAGAATTTAAATGTGCGAAAGAAATAATGGCTTTCAATTTGAATATTTTCTTTGTTTTGTTATTACTGTAAAATAAATTAATAAAATAATAATTTTATAAAAGACAATTGTTTCCATAGTTTACTTGACCTAAACTAATAAAAGATCATTTTTATCTTTAAACGTAAATAACTCGTTTATTTGAAAAAATTGTACATAAACAACATTACCTTATTGGAAAGAGAAAAAAATACTCTTTCTAATAAGATAATAAAAAATATATAGTTCCATTTAAAAAATATATATTTTGTCTCAAATTTTGGGAACCGCTGACACAATTTTTATTTTGTCTACATGACCAATTTTCTAATATAAAATGGCACAATTTTGCTAATTCTCGTATCTCTTCAAATAAAAAAGTTACCAATAGTGAGCAAGCTTATTGAGACACCCTGTATAAGGCCATACACTTTTTGACCGTTAAAAATGATTGAAATTTTATTTTATTTTTTACTATTAGTGATTTTAATGCATTAGGTTTTTACACTGATGACGTGCATTGGCTGCTTGACCGATTTGGGTATACTATTATTTTCTCATTTTTCACTTGATATGACCTTTTCAGTAAGCATTGTATATTTTCAAAATATTATAAAATAAAATAAATATATCATCATGGCATGGCATATTACCTATTGCTGGGTGTGCTAATATGCTTAGTACACGCAGATATCGGTAATGATGATATTCGTACCGGGCAGGCGGTTACCATTTAATATTCGAAATATTTCTTTTTGGCGTGGGTCGGGATGTATTGTTATACACATAGCCGCCTTAGGAGACAGTTATTTTGGATTATACCGTTTTTTTTTAACTTCAGGGTGTACATAGGAGATTAATCACTTTTTTTGCAGAATGTTGCCCCCCGTTTTAATTAACAACAGTGGTTGTATTATCAATCGAAAGATAAGAATTTTCTGCATCAAATGACATCAAATACATGTAATATTTTAGTCTCATAAATTAATTATTAAAATTTATTCATCTAAATAGCAATAGCCGTAGGGCCAAAACATTTGAAGAAAAAGATAAACAAATGTTTAATGTTTGCCATTTTATCTTTCAGAATACGTTAGCTATTGTTTTCTTGTTATTTTCTTTTTAATGTTTTATATTACATTAGAAAATACTTGACAAAAATTAAATTAACTAAATTACAAGAACATAATAAAAGTTGTACTCGTACGAGTTATAGGATAAAAATAATTTTGACAAATAAAATGTCTAACACTTGTGTATCTTTTTGTTACAATGCCCCGGCTATTGCTATTAATAATTTATATTTTATGTGTTAGATGTTATTGGTTGCAGATTTGCAGATATTGGCGCCACAACCATTGTTGTCCGTCAAAACGGGCGGCAAAAGTTCGCAAAAAAACTGATTTCTCATGTTAATCTCCCAACTTCTACCTATGTAAAAAAGTACCTGGTATATGGCAAAGAATCAATAAATAATTCAAAAGGGCTGGGAAAATAAAATATCGATAAAAATATGTTTATCGATAAATTTCAATAATTATTATTATTATTATTATTTCGAATGAAAGACAATACAATTTATAAATTAATACATAAATAAAATAATAAACAAAATTAAATATTATTGACCTTAACTATCCAATTTAGTGTGTATCTTCTGTTAAATGATGGAGTCCGGAAAAACCTTGCTGAAATTTAGATAAAGGACATTCTTCTACAATATGTTGAATTGTTTCTTTTTCTGCTCCACATTCACAATTTGGACTATCACATATTTTCCAATAAAATAGCATACTTTTACATTTACCATGGCATGTACGAAGACGATTTAGTTTAGACCAAAGAGCCCTTGGTTGATATAAACCTGGAACTTCTTTTGTTGGATTTCTATAATAATCGATAGAAATGATATTTATCGAGATATTTATCAACAAATTTCAATTTTTGTAGATAAATATCCATAAATTTCGATAATTATCGATAAATGTCACCGAGAGAAAATTTCACTATAAAACGTAAACATTGCGTTTCCATTTTTTACATCCCGCTACCCGAGGTAAGGGAGGTATAGGGATCGTGCTAAAAATCACATATAGAGATTTTAGTGAATAAGCACGATTTGATGTCCCCATAACCCGATTTTAATATTTTTTTCAATGATGTCTGTGTGTATGTATGTCTATGTATGTATGTGTGTGTATGTGTTTGTGTGTGTATGTGTGTGTGTCGATGTGTGGATCCTGTGGACACGATTACTCAAATACTATCAATCGGAAAATTTTGAAATTTTGTATACCCATTCTACACTAATGTGGGAAGAGCTCATTGGTTTTCGGATAACCGGAAGTATCAATTATACAAGTTTTTAACAGTTTTTCTTGAAAAAAATACATTGAATATAATTTTTCAACAACTTTTACTAATAAAAATTAAATATAATGCTACAATCTTCAATTCTACGATAATATCATATAGTAAATAACTCTAAATAACTTTAAATATAAATTTATAATATGATTCATTTTCATATGTCGTCTTGCCTATGCCTCAAACAAAAACAATGTTTTAATAACAATTTTGACATATTTAAACAATTGTCACTGTCAGGCAGTAATTACATTAAAATTAATAGTGAAACCGTGTTAAGGAGAATGTGGTAATAATATACTCGTATGTATTTGAATCTAATAAAATTAAGGTTTGCAAAAACAACATATTTTCAATGATACATAAATATTAGAAGTAGTATTGATTTCTTTGAAGTTGTAAGACAATGTTTCATTACTAAATAAAACAGAACTTTGGACTTCCATTGTTTTTATTATTGATAAACAAAAAAAACTGTTATACAATATTAACACAACGTTTCGGTAGCTATGTATCTGCTGCCGTCATCAGGTGTACTACTAACTAATTCCTTAAACAACGAGTTTTATATCGGGTGAAATAACGGTGGTTGAGTGTGGTTGGTAACTGAAGCGTGTCTGCGTCTCCATGATTGGTTCTCTCTTGGGCAGTGGGCTGGGACTGTTCCTTTGTTGTTGATTCCGTCTTCAGTGTTGTGTTCTGCTTGATTATATTCTTCCAAATTGGTTTTATTTTAACACTGGCGTGGCTGAAAACCTTATCCTCGTTGGCAATAATGTATGATGCCTCTTTAAATTTCCGTTTGAAGGTATGATTTTCTTTGGCGATGATCTTAGCGGTGTTCCACAGAATTTGATGATGTTTTTCCCATGCGTGGTCTGCTATACCTGATTTGTCCGTTTCTCCTCTTATGGTATGTCGTTTATGTTCTTTAAGCCTGGTGTCTAGTGGCCTCTTTGTGTCCCCTATATATATAATTTTCCACATTCAAAGTCCACTTGGTATATTCCTTTCTCCAATCCTGCTGTTTTTGTTGGTGCCGTGGAGGGTAGAATCTTCTTTAGTGTTGCCGTTGTTTGAAATCTCGTGCAGATTCCATATTTTTGGCTAATTCTTCGTATTTGCTCGGAGATGCCTTGGACGTAAGGTATATATAATTCTTTCTGGTTGTCTTGTTTAGAGCCTGGTGTGTTTCGATGCTGGTACCTGTCGATTATGGTTCTGATCTGCTTCTCCGGATACTCATTTTGTAAAAGCGTTTTCTGTATTTCTTCTCTCTTGAATTTAGCTTCTGTGCTGCAGTGGCTCCTGGCTCTGTCCAATAAATTTCTGGCTACTCCGATTTTTTGTTGTCTGCGGCTGGTTGGAATTGTAATTGAGGTATCGTCGTGTGTGAGTGGGTTTTTGATAAACTGAAGTGGTGATATTACTGCCAGTTCTTTCTACCAATACATCCAAAAATGGAAGACAGTTATCCCTTTCTTTATCCATGGTGAATTTTATGGTGTCCCTCAAGGAATTGATGTGGTCAAAGAAGACTTGCAGCTCTTCTTCACTCCTATTCCAGATGACGAATGTATCATCCACGTATCTGATCCAGATCTTTGGTTTGATTATTGCCGTATCCATTGCCATTTCTTCGAAAAATTCCATATATATGTTAGCTATGACAGGCGAAAGTGGTGATCCCATTGGTAGTCCGTCGTTCTGTTGATAGTATTCACCTTCTATTTGGAAGTATGTTGTTGTAAGACAGCATTGTAGGAGTTCTTTTATCACTGGAACTGGTAGACTGGTTCTGTCTGCTAAATTCTGGTCTTCTGTTAATTTTTTCTCCACAATGTTGATTACTTCCGTCACAGGAACGTTGGTGAACAAGTTTTCGACGTCAAAACTCACAAATATGTCCTTATCCTCCAGGACGGTCTCTTTCATGATGTTGATGAAGTGTTTGGAATCTTTTACAAAAGTTCTACTGTTCCCTACTAGCGGTGATACAATAGGTAGTAGAAACTTGGCCAGGTTGTAGCATGGTGATCCTCTGGAACTGATGATTGGTCTGAGTGGTATTTCTTTCTTATGTATTTTAGGTAATCCGTATAGATGTAGTGGTTTACTGTTGTGTGGTGTGAGTCTCGATCTGGTGCTGTCATCTATGTATTCTTCATGTTTCTTCAGTATGTGGTAGACTTTCCTTTCGATTTTACTGGTAGGATTTTTCTTTAATTTTGAATATGATCCCTTTGCAAGAACTTCTTCGATTTTTCTCTTGTACATGTCGATGTCCAACACAACTGTGGCATTTCCTTTATCCACTGGTAATATTTTAATCGTTGTATCTTGTTTTAATGTTTTGATTGCTTTGGTCTCCTCCTTTGACATATTCTGTACGGGTTTCTTCGCTTTATCCAGTACTCTTTTTACACTCCATCTGAACTGCTCCGCATCTTCTTCTGGTAATTTTCATGCTGTTGATTCCACAGATGCTATGATGTCAATCTTTGGAACTTCCTTTGGTGTTGTTGCGAAATTAAGTCCCTTGTTGAGGACGTGTTGTTCATGTGTTGCAAGTTCTCTCTTTGATAGATTGATGACTGTGTCTTTCTCTGCTGCTGTAGAGTTTCCATCCTTATGTTTTTTTCCTAGTGTTTCCAATTTCTTCTGATGATTCGCTGATAATCGTGCCATGATGTTTTTACATTTTCCCGATATTTTCCGGAAAATTGGCTGGTAGTCCTCGACCTTCACAGAAGATGTAAGCACTGTGTAGACGTGTTTTTTTGTTTATCAATAATAAAGACAACGGAAGTCCAAAGTTCTGTTTTATTTAGTATTGGTTTCTTCATTGTCTTCCAGAATGCGGGTTTGAAAAGACTTTGTGTCAATATTTGTGAAATTTACTTTGTGTGTGATATATTTGTTAAATGTAAAATAAAAATTGTAAGGAGTGAATGTAAAAATATTTGAACATAATGATTTCTTTATGTATACTGCATGGTTAAATACCCAGTTGGAGGTTACGCTTCCTTATGTCAAAAATATACCTCACATGATTGGTAGAATATTTCGTAAGAAAAACATGAAGATTTCGTTTTCTCCATAAACTTCGACATATATCGAGACAAATGAAAGACATCATCCCTTTTCAGTTAACTGGGATATATCGGCTTCCATGTGTCTGTGGGAAAGTTCACATCGGCCAGACTGGTAGAACTATTTCCAGAAGATAGAATGAACATCTGCGTTCTATCAGATTGAACCAGCGTGGGAAATCATCAGTTGCAGAACATGCCCTTGAAGAATTTCTCCAAATAAAATTTGATGAAACGGAAATTATAGCAAGACCTAAAAACATTAACAACAGATTAATTAGAGAAGCCATAGAGATTTACAAAACCAAGAATAATAATCTCAATCATTGTGACGGTACAGAACCACAGAATATACATGACTAACGTCAACAGAAGCGACACTGTTGTATGTATTGCCTTCCGTGTGCTCATGGCTATGTGTGCGTGAACTTAGACCAGGGAGGGGTAACGCAAGAGAATGGGCGAACTCCAGTACGCCCGACTGTGTCAGTGACGGAGTGACGGCGTTCGTGTGTAGGACAGTTCAGCGCAACTACCAGACTAGACTATTAGACATAATGTCGGGTGCTATATATTGTTGCGTAAAAGGGTTTAAAGGTTTAAGTTTTAAAGTAATAACATTGATATCAAAATAAATAAACTTCATCCTAGACACCTAGGCAGATGTCTTACGTACGCCGTAGCTAGCGTGCAAAGATTGCGTAAAGCGAGCCTGTTGAAGGTCATCAGACTCAAATACATACGTACACGGTAGTGTCGTACCAGTGACAGATTTTAGTCGCACATGGCTTCTAATTTTAAATATGTTGTAATATGTAATATGTATACAATTTTATCTAGACTTTTCGAAACATTTGTTAATACAGAGTATGGTTGCGGTATTTCGCTACTGAAAAGCGTTTCTGAGTTACACAGATTACTTCTTTGCCAGTTTTTGCGGACGGTTTTTCCTCTGGGAAAAGGAGATTTTTCCTGAGAAGATGCTCGCCGTGCTATTTAATGCCGGGCATGCATAATGTGTAGTAAATTGTATACTTACAAAATACGTAACATTTATGTACTTTTTATGCTACCTTGGTTACTTGTTTTTACCTCTCGCTAAGAGCGGTATTGGATTCATGTTAAAAATCGCATATCCAGATTTTAGTGAATAAGCACGATTTTAAAGTTCTTATATGTGTGTATGTATGCGTGTGTATGTGTGGATGTTGGAGGGACGATTACTCAAAAACTATTAAAGTTAACGCGTTTAGGTAAATTATTTCTCGTAAATACACATCTAAAATTTGGTGTTATTAAAACCTTTATACATCTTAATAATTCAATGTTAGAGCACGTTTTCGTAGCTTTTTAGTAGTTTTTTGGCGTTTTTATCTGTGAAGATGATAATGATGTTGATGAGGAGGATTGTATATATAATCCCAATCCTTTTTTATATGGTTTTAAATATAAACCTTTTCCTAAAGCAATAGCTTCCATTTTTTAATTATGACGTTTATTTTCCTGCAATTGTTTATTTGCTGATTTTACATCATTTACAGCTTTTGCAATACCTGCAGCACCTCCCGCTAATGTTCCTAATGCACTTAATCCAGCAAATATTGGAATAAGTGGTAATATACCCCCTTTTTGAGTACTGTTATTATTCTAGGTTTACGTAATATTTTATTTTTATTAAATTCTTTTAATGCAATTAAAATATTTTTGTCATCAGAATTACTATTACGTAATGTTGAACGAATACGTTTTATTTCATTTTGAAAGATAAGTTTACCACCTTTACTTTTTGTAAATTTTTTAACACATTGTTTAATTTTATTTTTTAAGGTAAGCTTACCACCTTTGCGTTTTTTACAATGTTTTTTTTTTATTTCCAACACCTAATTTAACTTTAGCTTTCATTGCTCGTGAAACACCTAAAGTAGCAATTTTTTCCTTTATAGAAGCATTTTTTGACTGAAATCGTTCAAATGCTTTATTAGCTAATATTTTATCAAAAATTTTCAAAAATTCAAAACAATTGTATGCGAGTGAACTGTCAGCAAATAATACTCAAAATAATAATGATATGAGTATAGCTTCTTTCAAGATATTTGCAAACGTACCTGCTTCGACTTACGCAGCAGGTGGCTTCTTAAAAGGGCTTGAGGGGTATACCTCGTCCAGATTTCATTTGAACAAATGACTTTTAAATCCTCTGTGTTAATCCTAATCTTTGCTACTGTGAATATTTTTACGTTTCACGCAAATATAGTTTCTTCTCAAAGTACATTATATGTCTATGAAAGTTGAAAATTGCTTGTAACTATTTAAAAGGGGAACAGTTTTATTGGGGTATTGGGGTATAACTCAATACAATCCTGTACCTCGTGCATATTTACATTTTGGCACTACCAGTTGCTCAATTCAGAAATGAGCGTTCATTGTTAAAGCAAGCATAACATCTTGAATAAGAATTTTACAGGTAAACTATGGTTCTCAGGAACCCCACAGAGGATTTAAAAGTCATTTGTTCAAATGAAATCTGGACGAGGTATAACAGAACAGGCTTGTAGCAAAATATTTGAAATCCTGCACACGAAATATTTGTGTGGAATTTAATGTTTCATTTAAATTTTAAGATATACAGAACAAAGAATATTTTTATTTAATATTGTACAAAAAGCATAAAGCTTTATTTCAATGGTTGATTGGTAAACTTTACATTTTTTCAATAATACCAGTTAACATACTAAATAATAATAATAACTTTATTGACCAGAGTCAACGGCGGGGTTCAGCCAAAGGCTGATCTTCCACCCAACCAGTACATGTAAATTACAAAAAATAATAAAAAAAGTCAACATAAATACATAATATGAAAGTATTTCACAATATGTCAAATAAGAAGATAAATTTACATAATAATTTACAGAAAATGATTAATTAATTTATACAGAACAAATTTTTAACACGAGCTTTGAAAGAGTGTAAAGACAGATTTTAATTCATCTGGGAGATTGTTATATAATTTGGGAGCTAGGTAAGAAAATGCATTTTTGGATTTATTTTTTTTGTATGAAGGTACGATATATGAATTTTTGTCACGTAGTTGATAATGTTGTTCTTTTAATTTAAGTTTTTCATATAGATAAGAATGGCAACCTGTTTGTATGATCTTATGAATTTCACAAAGATAGAATATCTGCACACGTTCGTCAATATAATAAAGATTTGATGAAATACGAAATAAAGAAATATGGTCATATTTACGCACATTGTAAACGAATCGTAGGCATGAGTTTTGAAATAGCGTTATTTTATTTTTGTCGTTTTGTGTCAAGTGTGGAACATATACACACGCACAGTAGTCTAGTATAGGTAGTATCATGGTGTTAATTAGTCTTAATTTTATTTCAGCTGAGTGAAGATTTATCAGTATTTATCTTGAGCCCATTATTAGTAGTCCAAGTCGACAACTTTTCAAGATCCTTATTTATTGCCTCACATTCATCCTTGGCGTTCATCTTATTTACGGTTGCTAGCAACTGAGTATCATCAGCATATGAATGTGAGGAACAGTATTGCAGACTGGATGATAGATCGGCCACATACAAAAGGAAAAATAATGGACCCAAGATAGAGCCTTGAGGAACTCCTTGGGGAAGAGGGAATCTCCGCGATTGATGAAAAGCTGAGTCTGGTGACATGACTACATGAAAATTTCTATTAAAAAAATAGCTTCTGCACCAATGAATTGCATCATCATTAAATCCGTAATATCGTAGTTTGGCTAGTAAGAGATTGTGATCCACCATATCGAAAGCTTTGGAAAAATCTATTTGTATTAGAAAAGTTGTTTTAGAGTTGTCGTAATTTTTAATAATTTCATCGGTAATATTCATTAAGCAGGTGTTAGTGCTGTAACCATTTCTGAATCCAGACTGTGTAGTAGGTAAAATATTAGTACCTTTTAGGAAATTTGTTATCTGATTACAGCATATTCGTTCCAAAACCTTCGATAGGGTGGGTAGTATGCTAACAGGACGTAAGTCATTGTAGGTTAAAATATCACCTTTTTTGGGTATAGGTTTAATTATAGCTATTTTCCAAAGTTATGGTACAACTCTATTCACAATACAAGTGTTTATTATATGCGTAATATAACCAATAATTTTTGGAAGAATAAATTGAATCATCTTTAAAGATATTCCATCAATTCCAGCTGCATTCGATTTAAGAGATTTAAGGGTCTTTTCTATATCATCACTGTCAATGCAATGAAAACTGAAGTGATTTGAATTAGCGCATAATGGATATTTATTTTCATTATAATAAATCAGCGTATCCTGATTTATGCTAGTAGTTCCCATCTTATTTACAAGAAATTCTCCATAATCATCTGGATTCGAAAGAGTTTGCGGTATAACAGTTTGATTTTCTGTCTTAAGTCCCAAATGTTTTAAATTGTTCCATAGCTGATTGGAATTATGAATGATATTATTTATACTAAATTGAAGAAATGCCTGCTTTTCTCTTCGAATTGCGGCAGTTGTTAAATTTCTGAGTTGCTTATAATATTCAAATTTAGAGGATGTTTTAAGCTTCTTATAATCTAAGAGAGCCTTATCTCTTTTTCGTTGCATTATTTGAATAACAGGCGTTATCCATGGGCAGTGTTTCCTATTTACTTTAATTTCCCTGATGGGAGCATGTTTATCAAATAATGCTAGAATATTATTATTTAAATACTTAACTTTATCATCTATATTAGATGTGTTTACAATATAATTCCAATCAACTAGATCACAATCAGCCAAAAAATTGTTTAAATTAAAGTTCTTAAAATCTCTGTAGGTCACAATTTTAGAAATATTTTTCGGTTTCGGTAAATTTAAAATACAAAATACACAATCATGATCTGATATGTTACTAGTATTCAATACTCCTGAGTCTTTACAAATATTTAGATCTGAAGTTAGAATAATATCTACTAACGATCCGGAGCGGGGCCGGGTCGGCTCTTTTATTAACTGAACCATTCCATTAGTCGATATTATATCTGATACAAATTTTGAAAAATGATCATTTTTAAGCATGTTGACATTAATGTCGCCGGCACAAACTATAAAATCATATTTGGGTGTAAATTCAGAAACTATTGAATCTAGTAATTCTAACTCCCTGTAAAATTGTACATTTGGATTATATATTAATCCTAGACATACCTTTTGTTTATTTATAGTACAACAAATCCACATATGTTCTATACTATTGCTGTTTACAAAGCTAGTATCAAGCAATGTAAAAGAAATACTATTCCGGATGTAGAATGCAACTCCTCCTCCACGTTTATTTAACCTTTCTTTACTAATTAATTTGTAACCATTAATATTAAATAAATGTGCAGGAGATGTTTCACTAATCCATGTTTCGGTGATACCAATAATATCAAAATTGTTTTCTGTAATAAATTGACTAATATCAAGGAAACAAGAAATGAGTTGAACAAATGTAAACAAGTTATCTTTAAGTTCGATGAACTTTGTATGAGAAACAGGTGATCCTGACATATGATGAATGAAATAATGAACAAGATGAGACAAAACAATTAATTCGCAGATGAACGAACTAAGAGAGAGGTTGTCTGGCAACGTGATTCAGCAAATTTTGCTTTTTTTAAAAGAAACGTCCCATTTTTTTAAATATATATGTATTGCAATATTGCATTAAGAATTTAATTTTTCAAGGTCCTTTTGGCTGTTAATGGTAAACTTTTTATTTTTGCCATTATTAAATAAATTTACTATTATTCGACCATCAAATGTCCAAACATTGTTAAAGCCAAACTTATCTGTAGTCGACTTGAGTAGGGCCAGCCGGGATTTTGTAAGGTCCTCACGAATGGTAATCCCTGATTTTTTCAGCTTCTTCTTTTCCATGAAAACTTTGTTGCGCGAACGATAGCTGACGAATTTGACAATAATAGGCCGTTTTACACCTTTTTTTTGTCCAACCCTGTGACACCGATCAATATCATTGATAGAAATGTCCACTTTTAGTTTTTCACGACACAAATTCACAACCAGTTCGTCAACATTTTCATCAGGAGCCTCAGGAAGTCCGAAGATGCGGATGTTGTTGCGGCGGGTGTACTGCTCCAGTTTGTCACGGCCCTCCTCTGCACTCGCACAAGCATTTATTAGTTCACTATTTATTTGCTTTAGATTTTTTATTTCATCTTCTAACGCTTGTATTTTTTCTTCAAACACTTTTTTCACTGCACTGCCCACTGCACTAGTAATTAACTCAGTGAATTGTTTATTTTCACCTATTTGCGAAAGTGCCAAAGTAATCATTTGGCTGATATTTTTTTCATCGTCGCGAGTGAGCATTTTGAGTATTTTTAAAAAAAAATTAAATATTTTACTTTACTGCTGCCAGAGACACACCTACGCGTCTATCCTTGCTGACAGTTCATTCAAGAATCGAATATATTACATTTAAAATAATAACAGCGGAGATATAAACCATAGGGTTCATAAATATGTATATGTTTTATAAAGATTCCAAGTAGCAAAACCCTCCTATGTATATGTAGACAAAATATTTGCTTAGACTTTAAGCACTACATTTTTCTCATTAATAAAATTTGTCATAATATATTACTTTTAAGTTAATAACAATTAAAATATAAGCCATAAGGTTCACATTTATAAGTAGCGAAACCCTCCTCTGAACATAAACAAAATATTTGTTCAAGATTTAAACATTACATTTTTTTTTCATTAATAACAGTTAATATAATATATTACGTTTAAATTAATGGCAATTAAGAAATAAATTGTTCCCACAATATAAATGTCGGATTTAGTGTGCAATTCTATTATCCATTAGATTACATTATTTTTTTTTGAAATAATTAGCTTTGCATAGAACCAACAATCCCCCGCTTGATCTACCCAGATTTTTTTTCTTTTGCTGCTTTTACTTGAAGTATATTGTATTTATATTTATTTAAAAATATTGGTAAATTACAAATATCCGATTGTACCCACGTTTCACAAAAACAAAAAATATCTGCTGATAACAGAATGTTAATTGTTTCATCACTCAAATTATATAGACTGTTAAAGCCATTTATGTTCCAGAATAGAATATGCAATATCTTATTTTTTACATTACATTTAGTAACAATGTTAGCTATATTTTATCATGGGTACTGCTCTATTGTTGGTTGCTGGGTTGATGGGGGCAGTGGGCTCCGGTAATATCATGCTGTCGTCTGGTTTTGAAGAAAGCCAGTAAGGGAGCCTCGATATTTGGGCGCCTTCGAATTTGGGCGGAGTGATGAGTCATCTGGTGAGTTGTTAATAGTGGTGGGATCCGGATAGTTTCGGTTTCGGATACAAAAATATCCGGATAATTGAATGTTGAACTATCCGGATCTAGGATGTAAATAGGGATTCACCAAGCCAAGCTACTTGGCTTGAAATAAAAAAGCTTGGCTTGGCTTGAAAATTCAAGCTTTTTTTAATGTTGGGCTTGGCTTGGCTTGAGCTTGATGGACACGAGGCTTGGCTTGGCTTGAAAATTTCAAGCTTTTAAATTTTTAGGCTTGGTTTGATTTTCAAGCTTTATCAAGCTTTTTCAAGCCTTTTCAAGCTTTTTCAAGCTTTCAAGCTTTGTAAATGCTCATGCGCGAACTTATTTACGCAAGCACATAATATGATAGTTTTATTTCATGTCATTTATTTGTACAGTATATTAAGTAACATAAAGGTATTGATATGTGAAATTAAACCATTAGTTTGGTATCAAGATTTGAATATTGATATTCGATGTGAAATTAATACCGATATATCCGATATATCGATATATAAATGTTTTGTAATATCATTGTACCATGTTTAGTTTTACATAAATTCATTCTGGTAATACTGAAGAATAACTATGTGTAAAGATGAAATAAGACGGTAAAATATGACAATATTGAAATGAACATTTAATTGAATTTTATATTTGACAGTAAACGATCAACATAATTTATTATTTTTTATTAAAATTATAATCGTATACATAGATAAATATTTTTCTAATAACGACAAATTAAAATATTTTACAATTTTTAATGTTTATTTATATTTAGAATTTTATTTACGAGTTTTAACCCTGCAATTTTTGTTACTTTTATAAATTTTATTTACTCCATTCATTCATTCATTATGTTTATACATTAGTTTGACTTTATTGTATTTTGGTAACATGACGAAATAATCTTCTAATAAACTGTTAAAACTCGTTCATACTCATTTTGCATAATTAAAAAAAAACTCAAGACCCCGGAGACAGAAAATTACGACTTACGGTAGAACAGTGTTTAAATACATATTTTTGGAATTTCATAATGGAATGTATCGGTCAACCTATTCCTTTTACTTCAAATACATCTGGTAATCATAAAACCCTATACAGATGGAAATTTCCTTGAAATACTCACTCTTTCTTTTGTTGTCTATTTTAAACCCACAGACAAAATCAGTTTATTAGGGTAGATTAGGGATTTTGCTATGAATAGTATTGAAACTAGCGTAAACTCGGCTACGCCGAGTATACCCTAGGGCTCCGCCGATAGTGTTTTATAATAGTTTTACGTAAGTCCAATCCGTCTAAGAACAATTTAAACGTAAAGTGCCAACGCTAAGAGTCTTTCAAAATATTTTTTTCCCGCCCACCCAAACAGCCCACGTAACCTGCCCACCCAGACTGCTCACGCAACCTGCCCACCCAAACTGCCCACGCAACCTGCCCACCCAAAATGCCCACGCAACCTGCCCACGCAACCTACCCACTCAAACTGCCCACCCAAAATGCCCACGCAACCTGCCCACCCAACCTGCCCACCCAAAATGCCCAAACACGACATGGTTCTGACAACTTTAAACAAAACACAAAAACCGATCGAGCTGTCAAATTTATAACATTTCTGCATGACAGCCCTCGACGATACCTCTCATTTGATACCAAACACGACATGGTTCTGACAACTTTAAGCAAAAAACAAAAAGCCGATCGAGCTGTCAAATTTTTAACATGTCTGCATGGCAGCCCTTGACGAACTCTCTCATTTGATACCAAACACGACATGGTTCTGACAACTTTAAACAAAACACAAAAGCCGATCGAGCTGTCAAATTTTTGACATTTCTGCATGACAGCCATTGACCGTACCTCTCATTTGATACCAAACACGACATGGTTCTGACGACTTTAAGCAAAAAACAAAAGCCGATCGAGCTGTCAAATTTTTAACATGTCTGTATGGCAGCCCTTGACGAACCCTCTCATTTGATGCCAAACACGACATGATTCTAACAACTTTAAACAAAGAACAAAACCCGAGCGAGCTGTCAAAATTTTGACATTTCTGCATGACAGCCCTTGACGTTACCTTTCATTTGATACCAAACACGACATGGTTCTAACAACTTTATGCAAAAAAACAATAGCAGATAGAGCTGTCAAATTTTTGACATTGGGATATTTGTTTTTTACTTAGTTATTTATGGAATGTTTGGCAACACTTTCGAAATGCCCATGAATCACGGACATGAACCTTCAAATATTATAATTTTTAAATATAATGTTTCAGACCTTTTCAACTATTGTGGAATAACGGCCCATTGCCATAATGTATGTTTATGATTTTAACTTCTTTCAAATTGTCCTCATTTCATGAATAATTCCATTTAAATGTTCTGATTGACATGTCAAATAAACGTTTTTCGTCTTAAAATTTTCATGGAGAACTCAGATATTTTGTTTTAAAAAGCCAAAATCCCACCTTCAAAAATATTTTACACAAAAACTATGCACCGTACAGAAAAATTACCTATTACCAGGAAATCAAGTTGAATTATTCTCTACATCCCAGAAAAATTTTCATTAAAATCGCTCTTACCGTTTAGCCTGTACAGGTGAGCAAAATTTCCCCGATCGTCGTGATTAAAGAAAATATATATAGATAGATAGTGAATTAAATTATTTAGTATAAAAGACTAGCGAAAACTCGGCTACGCCGATTATTCCCTAGGGCTCCGCCGATAGTGTTTTTTGATAGTATTACGTACGTCCAATCCGTCTAGAAACAATTTAAACGTAAAGTGCTAACGCTATGAGTCTTTCAAAATATTTTTTCACGCCCACCCAAACAGCCCACGAAACCTGCCCACCCAAACTGCTCACGCAACCTGGACACGCAATATGACCACCCAAACGGCCCACGCAACCTGCCCACCCAAACGGCCCACGCAACCTGCCCACCCAAAATGCCCACGCAACCTGCCCACGTAACTTGCCCACCCAAAATGCCCACGGAACCAGCCCACCGAACCTGCCCACGCAACCTGCCCACCCAAAATGCCCACTAAAACTACCCACGTAACCTGTTTTGACATTTCTGCATGACAGCACTTGATGTTACCTTTCATTTGATACCAAACACGACATGGTTCTGACAACTTTAAGCAAAAAACAAAAACCGATGGAGCTGTCAAATTTTTGACATTTCTGCATGACAGCCCTTGACGTTACCTTTCATTTATTACCAAACACGATATGATTCTGACAACTTTATGCAAAAAAACAAAAGCCGATCAAGCTCTTAAATTTTTGACATTTCTGCATGACAGCCCTTGACTTTACCTTTCATTTGTTACCAAACACGGCATGGTTCTGACAACTTTAAGCAAAAAACAAAAGCCGATCAAGCTCTCAAATTTTTGACATTTCTGCATGATAGCCCTTGATGTTACCTTTCATTTGCTACCAAACACGACATGGTTCTGACATTTTTTAGCAAAAAACAAAAGCCGATCGAGCTGTCAAATTTTTGACATTTCTGCATAGCAGCCGTGAGGAACCCTCTCATTTGATACCAAACACGACATGGTTCTATTAACTTTATGCAAAAAACAAAAGCCGATCGAGCTGTCAAATTTTTGACATTTCTGCATAACAGCCCTTGACGTTACCTTTCATTTGTTACCAAACACGACATGGTTTTGACAACTTTAAGCAAAAAACAAAAGCCGATCGAGCTGCCAAATTTTTGACATTTCTGCAAGACAGCCCTTGACGTTACCTTTCATTTGATACCAAACACGACATGATTCTAACAACTTTAAGCAAAAAACAAAAGCCGACCGAGCTATCAAATATTTGACATTTCTGCATGACAGCCCTTGACGATACCTCTCATTTGATACCAAACTCGACATGATTCTAACAACTTTAAGCAAAAAACAAAAGCCGACCGAGCTATCAAATATTTGACATTTCTGCATGACAGCCCTTGACGATACCTCTCATTTGATACCAAACTCGACATGATTCTAACAACTTTAAAGCAAAAAACAAAAGCCGATCGAGCTGTCAAAATTTTGACATTTCTGCATGACAGCCCTTGACTAACCCTCTCATTTGATACCAAACACGACATGGTTTTGACAACTTTAAACAAAAAACAAAAGCCGATCGAGCTGTCAAATTTTTGACATTTCTGCATGACAGCCCTCAGCGATACCTCTTATTTGATACCAAACGCAACATGACTCTGACAACTTAAGGCAAAAAACAAAAGCCGATCGAGCTGTCAAATTTTTGACATTTCTGCATGGCAGCCCTAGACGATACCTCTTATTTGATACCAAACACGACATGGCTCTGACAACTTTAAGCGAAAAACAAAAGCCGATCGAGTTGTCAAATTTTTGACATTTCTGCATGGCAGCCCTCGATGATACCTCTTATTTGATACCAAACACGGCATGGTTCTTTACAACTTTAAGCGAAAAACAAAAGCCGATCGAGCTGTCAAATTTTTGATATTTCTGCATGGCAGCCCTCGACGATACCTCTCATTTGATACCAAACACGACATGGTTCTGACAACTTTAAACGACAAACAAAAGCCGATCGAGTTGTCAATTTTTTAATATTCCTGCTTGGCAGCCCTTGACGAAACCTCTCATTTGATACCAAACACGACATGGTTCTAACAATTTTGAATAAAAAAACAAAAGACGATTGAGCTGTCAAAATCTTGACATTTCTGCATGGCAGCCCTCGACGATTCCTTTCATTTGATACCAAACAAGACATGATTCTGACAACTTTATGTAAAAAGCAAAAGCCGATCAAGCTGTCATATTTTTGACATTTCTGCATGACAGCCCTTGAGGTTACCTTTCATTTGATACCAAACACGAAATGGTTCTGACAACTTTAAGTAAAAAACAAAAGCCGATCGAGCTGTCAAATTTTTGACATTTCTGCATGACAGCCCTTGACGTTACCTTTAATTTGATACCAAACACGACATGGTTCTGAGAACTTTATGCAGAATAACAAAAGCCGATCGAGCTGTCATTCTTTTAACATTTCGGCTTGGTAGCCCTTGACGATACCGCTCATTTGATACCAAACACGACATGATTCTGACAACTTTTTGCAAAAAACAAAAGTCAAGCGATCTCACAAAATTTTTACACTTCTGCACGGTAGCCCTTGACGATACATCTCATTTGATACCAAACACGACATGGTTCTAACAACTTTACGCAAAAGCAAAAGCCGATCGAGCTGTTACATTTTTAACATTTCGGCATGGTAGCCCTTGACGATACCTGGAAATTAATTGACTAACTTCACAGTAATGCAATTAGGAATATTTGTTTTTCACTTATGGCATATTTGGTAACACTTGTGTACCGACTTCATATTGATCTAGTTAGCAATATTTGTTTTATAGGTACTTACCTAGTTACTTATGGAATGTTTGGCAACATTTTCGAAGTGGACATGAACCACGGACAGGAACTATCAAAATTATAAATTTTAAAATGTTTTAGGCCATTTTTACTATTGTGAAATCTTTGCCCATTCTCATAATTTATGTTCATGAATTTAACTTCTTTCAAATTGTCCTCATTTCAAAAATATTTCCATTTAAAGGTTCTGATTGACATGTCAAACAATCTTTCTCCTAGGGCTCCGCCGATAGTGTATTATAATAGTTTTACGCATTTCCATTCCGTCTAGGTACCATTTTTATGAATTTCATATCCAAATTAGGTTCCATTTAAATACATGCCTTTTCCGTCGTTCAGCAACTATTTTGTCAATGGAAACAGTGAGTACATATGTTACTGTACGGTCATATTCACTGAATTATCACCTTTTCAAATTCTCTGTCATAAAAAGCAAATAGTATTACCTATAGATGAACATATGTTAAAATTTAATTTCAAGGTTATATATGAATTATTAATTACCATTTAAATAGAGAAAATAATTATAAAATACCTTTAATTATACTATTATATGCATAATAATCGTTCCATGAAAAATATATATCCACTTTTAACTGATATTTACACATTTCTTATAATGGTTTATCACTAACATTGACATGTCAAATGTGACAGATGACATCGTTTTTCTTATAAATTTTGTACATGTAGACTTCGATCGATTGTTTCAAAAAGCCAAAATCGCACCTTTAAAAATAATTTACACAAAAACTGTGCACCGTACAGAAAAATGACCTATTACCAGGAAATCAAGTTGAGTTATTCTCTACATCCTAAAAAAATTTTCATTAAAGTCGCTCTTATCGTTTAGTCTGTACAGGCGAACAAAATTTTCGCGATCGTCGTGATTAATTCAAATATATATAGATAGTGAATGAAATTATTTAGTATAAAAGACTAGCGAAAACTCGGCTACGCCGAGTATTCCCTAGAGCCCCGCCGATAGTGTTTTATAATAGTTTTACGTACGTCCAATCCGTCTAGGAACAATTTAAACGCAAAGTGCTAACGCTAAGAGTCTTTCAAAATATTTTTTTCCCGCCCACCCAAACAGCCCACGCAACCTGCCCACCCAAACTGCCCACGCAACTTGTCCACCCAAAATACCCACGCAACCTGCCCACCCAAACTGCCTACGCACCCTGCCCACCCAAAATGCCCACGCAACCTGCCCACCCAAACTGCTCACGCAACCTGCCCACCCAAACTGCCCACGCAACCTGCCCACCCAAAATGCCCACGCAACCTGCCGACCCAACCTGCCCACCCAAAATTCCCACGCAACCTGCTCACTCAAACTGCCCACGCAACCTGTTTTGATATTTCTGCATGACAGCCCTAGACGTTACCTTTCATTTGATTCCAAACACGACATGGTTCTGACAACTTTAAGCAAAAAGCAAAATCCAATCAAGCTGCCAAATTTTTGACACTTCCGCATGTCAGCCCTTGACGAACCCTCTCATTTGATACCAAACACGACATGGTTCTGACAACTTTAAGCAAAAAACAAAATCCGATCAAGCTGTCAAATTTTTGACATTTCTGCATGGCAGCCCTTGACGAACCCTCTCATTTGATACCAAACACGACATGGGTCTGACTACTTTAAGCGAAAAACAAAAACCGATCGAGCTGTCTAATTTTTAACATTTCTGCATGGCAGCCCTTGACAATCCTCTCATTTGATACCAAACACAACATGGTTCTGACAACTTTAAGCAAAAAACAAAAGCCGATCGAGCTGTCAAAATTTTGACATTTCTGCATGACAGCCCTTGACGTTACCTTTCATTTGATACCAAACACGACATGGTTTTAACAACTTTAAGTAAAAAACAAAAGCCGATCGAGCTGTCAAATTTTTGACATTTCTGCATGACAGCCCTTGACGTTACCTTTCATTTGATACCAAACACGACATGGTTCTAACAACTTTAAGCAAAAAACAAAAGCCGATCGAGCTGTCAAATTTTTGACATTTCTGCATGACAGCCCTTGACGTTACCTTTCATTTGATACCAAACGCGACATGGTTTTGACTACTTTAAGCAAAAAAACAAAAGCCGATCGAGCTGTCAAATTCTTGACATTGGAATATTTGTTTTTTACTTAGTTAATTATGGGATGTGTGGCAACACTTTGGAAATGCACTTGTATCACTGACATGAACCTTCAAAAATTATCATTTTTAAATATAATGTTTTAGGCCTTTTAAAGTACTATGGAATAACCGCCCATTGCCATAATGTATGTTTATGAATTTAACTTTTTTCAAAATGTCCTTATTTTATAAATAATTCCATTTAAATGTTCTGATTGACATGTCAAAGGAACGTTCTTCGTCTTAAATTTTTCAAAGAAGACTAAATTTTTGAATTCAAATTGTTTCAAAAAGCCAAAATACGAACTTTAAAAATTTTTTACGCAAAAACTATGAACCGTACAGAAAAATGACCTATTACCAGGAAATCAAGTTGAGTTATTCTCTACATCCCAGAAAAATTTTCGTTAAAATCGCTTGTACCGTTCAGGCTGTAGAGGCGAACAAAATTTCCCCGATCGTCGTGATGAATTCAAATATATATAGAAATATAGAAATATAGATAGTGAATGAAATTATTTAGTATAAAAGACTAGCGAAATCTCGGCTACGCCGAGGTTCCCCTAGGGGGATAGTGTTTTATGACAGTTTTGCGTACGTTCAATCCTTCTAGGCATAATTTAAACTCAAAGTGCTAACGCCAACAGTCTTCTTGGATACGAAAAACGACTTATCTTTATGCAAAAACAAAAAAAATACTATAGGTGAAATGAAGGTGAAAAATATACATTTTATTTAAAGTTTTGTACTAAAAATACTATTTTTTTAATTTTTGAGATCAAAAAAATAAGCTTGTTAATTGTAGATTGTGTTAGTTCATTTTTTTTTTTGTTGTATTCAAGGTTTTGTCATATCTTTAACATGACTAATTTTACTATTTGACGTAGAAAAATAGAAAAATTTATTTGTAATAAATTTCCACACCTCCTTGTCTTTAAAAAGACTGAGGAATTATTACATGGTGCGTTACCTTTCTTTTTAAGGGAGGTTTGCCAGTAGCCCTATTATACCCTTTATGTATTAAAGTAGCCGATTTTCGGTAGCGAAAAACCGCATCCGGACTACAGTAATACTTTTAAATCTATTAAGTCGGTTCCATTATCAACATTATCACTATTTCATATAATAGATGGTAACGGTTGTATTAAATTAACGTATCTCTTTTGTCTGGTACGAGAATGGCCGATTTTCGGTAGCAAAATACCGCATCCGGACCATAGTAATTGTTTCAGGTATTTCATTTTCAATTACAAAAACAAGATGTGGGACAAACAATTGAATTATTTATACATTACATTTATAACGTGTTTTTGAACATTCTTAATTTAAAATTTCTTTAAATACAATATTATGAGTAAACCCTTCGTTATTATTATTTATAAAATTGTCGGATAATCTGATTTTTAAATTATTTAATGATCTAACCCTCGACATGGCAACATATAATTGCCCATGCGTGAAAACTGGTTTCTCTAAATTGATTCCGACATAATCAAAAGTTTGTCCCTGTGACTTGTTAATAGTCATTGAAAATGCTGACCTTATGGGAAACTGCCTCCGCTTTAAGGTAAATGGCTAATTCATATCAGTTGTTAGGTCAAATCTGGGTAAATAAATCCTTGAGCCAGCACTTGGGCCTGAGAGTACTTCTAAGTCTAAGTAATTAGTTTTCATATCTTTTACTATGACCCTACTTCCGTTACATAACCCAAGTTTTGGATTCATATTTCTCAATAGCATTACAATCGCACCAATTTTTACAGTTAATTTATACGGTGGCATACCAGTTGGTAGTTGTTTATTCAATACTTCGGTGGGATAACTTATCTTGTTTGCATCTTCGCATTCACAAGAATCTGCACTATAATACACTCTAGATGGTCCTATGATCTTATCCAATACAATTTCATTTATGACCATTGTATCTTCATATTTGGGAGCTAGAATTGCTCTTGTTGTAAAATTGTGAATATCATGCGGTGCAATTTTACCTGTACCAAATATTTCATCTGCTAATGACGAATTTGAAATGCAGGTTGAGGGAATAGTTACTATCTCATTAAGTCCATTTCCTATTGTTAGTAAATAATAGACTAATAATAGACTCCAACTGCAAGTAACTTGCAGTTGAAGTCTCGCCTCAAAATTGGAATTTTCAATGCCGGGAGTACAATGGTGGACAAAGAGAAGATGGAAGGACTATGTAGTAGAAGATTTGAAAGAGGAATAATTGTGTGAAGGAGATGCGGTGGACAGAAATGAGTAGAAGAGAAGAGTAAGAACAGCGACCCCCTAATAAATTATTATTATCATATAATATATATGAGACTCAGAGGTAGGTCAGTTAATAAACAAAAGATTATTTGTGGACAATGGGGTCATAACACATTTTCTAATTTTTATTTATTTTTCTGAAAATATACTTAAAACCACTTACAGAAATAAATATTTTATGTCACATAAGTTTCTAGTTTTACAGAAATAATTTTTTAAAGTTTATATTAAATTTCAAATGACGTCATGGGTTTGGGACCGTGACCGTAGTCCCTCCTATCGAATAAAAATGGAACTACGTTTGACGCAATATCTAAATCACACATAAATTGTATTTATTTATATTTTTTAGTACCTACATTTCGTTATTTGTACTTACAAAAAAACCTTGTTGCCAAGATATTTACTTTGAAAATGTTGGTTATGTTCGAATAATGTGACAGCAGTGCGCTGAAATTCATGTACAGTACGTACACGAGTACATGTGTGCGTGACTATCATTGTGTGGGTGTACAAACTCATGACGTCACAAAATAAAACTCAAAATGTTTAGAAAGGAAATCACGAATGAAACACTAAATACATAATATAATCATATTTTCAGCATATTGTATTTAATATAATTTTTGTGTTGTATCAGATTATCCGTTTATTTTTGAAATTTGGGACGGTAAAATAGTTCCGAGAACAATCAAAGGTAGCGCCAAGATGATCATATCAATCCTAGTACACGAAGTGTACATTCTAGTTAAACGTTTTCTTGACAAGTAATATTTGGGGTTTTACGTAATTGTGAAATAAATGAAAATAAATTTAAATTAATTGAAATACATTGTGAAAACACTTATTTTAGTTCTATTATTATGTATTATAATTAATGAAATCCAAATAGAATTATAAATTAATATTTTTAAGATCTGGTGACATTTCTCTAATTTGTTATTTTTTGACAGAAAACGTTTTAAGATGAAATTTGTATATGTAAAGTAATAATACAAATTTGTACATTATATATGTAAAATTCATAATTCATTATTTCGTTTTAAGAAAGTTTGAAAGTTGGATTTCATGAAGTGAGCATAGTTAGTGTGAAACTTTGTTCTATTGAATTTCCTATGTCAGAGATGTTTTAACGTTTATTTTACAATTGATATTGATTACATATGACATGATGTATACTTTGAAATAAATTGAGAGTCTTCTAGTGATGATTGCACCATTTAGTTTCCATTTTTAAATTGTATGTATGAAGTTACGTAAGCAACAGTTATTTCTTGTGGACTTATTTTTTTTTTTTTTTTTTTTTTTTTATTTAGGACATGCCTACACACTATATATTCTCTCTGATTTATGACGTTATAATAAGAATGCATTGTATTTTGTTATGCCTGATGAGTTTCTGGTCGTGTAAAGTTCAAAATAATGGTTGATTACAACAATAAATAGGTATTGATTGTTGTAATCGACAGATATTTAAATTCCACAGAATTGAAATGTAAAGTATATTGATTTAATACGAAAATGAAATCATAAATTATAGACTATTAAACACCTAACTTTGTTAAAATGTGGCATCAACTTTAGATATTTTATTACGAGATATCTATAATAATATAAGTACAAATTTTCATTTTCAATGGAACAATTTAATACAAAATACGTGAAATAAATCTTTAATTAGACTTAAATACAACAACTATTATATATTTAAACCATTTGAAACTTGTAAAACGATTTAAAATGACAGTTACTATAACATTTATAAATTTAATCATAAGTGACAGGTTTTTAAGTACAATATCCTTAAAGATTATTAAAAATATTTTCAAATACATGCATAAAATAGCGGATTCTTTAAAGTTTAAAATATAAATATACTGCTGATCTCCATCACTCAAAACTTAATACAACATGGTTAATTGGATTTTCTGAACCTAAAAAATGTTTCATTTCATAAAAATATATTTTGAATACTTACACAACGTAACTAATTGTATGTTTTCATACCTTGACAGTTCATTTATATGTTGAATAATCCATTTCATATCTATTTATTTCAAAATTATATACATTCATAGGTTAATATTTTGACACATGTCAAACGTTTCACAGTGTTGCAATCACGAAGTACGGAACTAAATAATGAAAAATTTATAATTTTTAAATATAATGATTTGGGCCTTTGTAACTATTGTAAAAAAATTGCCCATTTTTATAGTATATATTTTAAAATTTACCTTGTTACAGATTGGCCTATTTTTATAAATATTCCCATTTAAAAATTTAATTTGACATGTCAAAAAAAATTTCAAGGACAACTTTGATGTTTTGTTTCAAAAGGCCAAATTTGAAGGTTTAATAATTTTTTATTAAAAAACTATGCATTTTAGAGAAAAATGTTATATAAAGAGGAAATTGGACACAAAAATTTCCAACAATTTGAAAAAAATTTCATTAAAATCCATGCAGCCGTTTTTGCTGTACATGTGTTTACAATTTCAGCGATGCTCAATGTGATGAAAGTATAGAGAGCGATTTGGGCTTTTAGTATATATGATAGCGAAAACTCGGCTACGCCGAGTATTCCCTAGGGCTCCGCCGATAATGTTTTATAAAAGTTTTACGTACGTGCAATCCGTCTAGGAACAATTTAAACGCAAAGTGCTGCCGCTAAGAGTCTTTCAAAATATTTTTTTCCCGCCCACCCAAACAGCCCACGCAACCTGCTCACGCAACCTGCCCACGCAATATGCCCACCCCAAACGACCCACGCAACCTGCCCACCCAAACTGCCCACCCAAAATGCCCACGCAACCTGCCCACCCAAACAGCCCACGCAACCTGCCCACCCAAAATGCCCACGCAACCTGCCCACCCAACCTGCCCACTCAAACTGCCCACGCAACCTGCCCACCCAAAATGCCCACGCAACCTGCCCACCCAACCTGCCCACTCAAACTGCCTACGCAACTTGCCCACCCAAAAGCCGATCGAGCTGTCAAAATTTTGACATTTATGCATGATAGCCCTCGACGATACCTCTCATTTGATACCAAACACGACATGGTTCTGACAACTTTAAGCAAAAACAAAAGCCGATCGAATTGTCAATTTTTTGACATTTCTGCATGACAGCCCTTGACGTTACCTTTCATTTGATACCAAACACGACATGGTTCTGACAACTTTAAGCAAAAACAAAAGCCGATCGAGCTGTCAAATTATTAACATTTCTGCATGGCAGCCCTTGACTATACCTCTCATTTGATACCAAACACGAAATGGTTCTGACAACTTTAAGCAAAAACAAAAGCCGATCGAATTGTCAATTTTTTGACATTTCTGCATGACAGCCCTTGACGTTACCTTTCATTTGATACCAAACACGACATAGTTCTAACAACTTTAAGCAAAAAACAAAAGCCGATCGAGCTGTCAAATTTTTGACATTTCTGCATGGCAGCCCTTGACGTTACCTTTCATTTGATACCAAACACGACATGTTTCTGACAACTTTAAGCAAAAAACAAAAGCCGATCTAGTTGTCAAATTTTTTACACTTCTGCATGACAGCCCTTGACGTTACCTTTCATTTGATACCAAACACGACATGTTTCTGACAACTTTAAGCAAAAAACAAAAGCCGATCGAGTTGTCAATTTTTTTACACTTCTGCATGACAGCCCTTGTCGTTACCTCTCATTTGATACTAAACACGACATGTTTTTGACAATTTTATGCAAAAAACAAAAGCCGATTGAGCTGTCAAATTTTTGACATTGGAATATTTGTTTTTTACTTACTTATTTATGGGATGTTTGGCAACACTTTCGAAATGTACATGTATCACGGACATGAACCTTCAAAACTTTTAATTTTTAAATATAATGTTTTAGGGCCTTTTAAACTACTGTGGAATAACCGCCCATTGCCATAATGTATGTTTATTAATTTAATTTCTTTCAAATTGTCCTCTTTTCATGAATAATTCTATTTAAATGTTCTGATTGACATGTCAAAGAAACGTTCTTCGTCTTAAATTTTTCAAAGAAGACTAAATTTTTGATTTCAAATTGTTTTAAAAAGCCAAAATACGACCTTTAAAATTTTTTTACACAAAAACTATGCACCTTATAGAAAAATGACCTATTACCAGGAAATCAAGTTGACTTATACTCTACAACCTGCAATAATTTTCATTAAAATCACACGCACCATTCAGGCTGTATATGTGAGCAAAATTTCGGCGATCGTCATTGATGAAACTAAAGTGAATTGACCTGTTTAGTATAAAAGATAGCGAAAACTCGGCTACGCCGAGTATTCCCTAGGGCTCCGCCGATAGTGTTTTATAAAAGTTTTACGTACGTGCAATCCGTCTAGGAACAATTTAAACGCAAAGTGCTACCAATAAGAGTCTTTCAAAATATTTTTTTCCCGCCCACCCATACAGCCCACGCAACCTGCCCACGCAATATGCCCACCCAAAATGCCCACG
Source organism: Ophonus ardosiacus (assembly GCA_943142095.1). NCBI lineage: Eukaryota > Metazoa > Arthropoda > Insecta > Coleoptera > Carabidae > Ophonus > Ophonus ardosiacus. Next base: position 14,939,339 of record OW964839.1, read on the forward strand.
CAACCTGCCCACCCAAACAGCCCACCCAAAATGCCCACGCAACCTGCCCACCCAACCTGCCCACTCAAACTGCCCACGCAACCTGCCCACCCAAAATGCCCACTCAAACTGCCCACGCAACCTGCCCACCCAAAATGCCCACGCAACCTGCCCACTCAAACTGCCTACGCAACTTACCCACCCAAAAGCCGATCGAGCTGTCAAAATTTTGACATTTCTGCTTGACAGCCCTTGACGTTATGTTTCATTTGATACCAAACACGACATGGTTCTGACAACTTTAAGCAAAAAACAAAAGCCGATCGAGCTGTCAAATTTTTGACATTTCTGCATGACAGCCCTTGACGTTACTTTTCATTTGATACCAAACACGACATGCTTCTGACAACTTTAAGCAAAAAACAAAAACCGATCGAGCTGTCAAATTTTTGACATTTCTGCATGACAGCCCTTGACGTTACTTTTCATTTGATACCAAACACGACATGCTTCTGACAACTTTAAGCAAAAAACAAAAACCGATCGAGCTGTCAAATTTTTGACATTCCTGCATGACAGCCCTTGACGTTATGTTTCATTTGATACCAAACACGATATGGTTCTGATAACTTTAAGCAAAGAACAACAGCCGATCGAGCTGTCAAATTTTTGACATTTCTGCATGACAGCCCTTGACCTTACCTTTAATTTGATACCAAACACGATATGGTTCTGACAACTTTAAGCAAAAAAACAAAAGCCGATCGAGCTTTCAAATTTTTGACATTTCTGCATGACAGCCCTTGACGTTATGTTTCATTTGATGCCAAACACGATATGGTTCTGACAACTTTAATCACATAAATCACGGACATGAACCTTTAAAAATTAATATTTTAAATATAATCTTTTAGGCCTTTTTAACCAGTGTATAATAACCGCCCATTGCCATAAAGTATGTTTATTAAGTTAACTTCTTTCAAATTGTCCTCTTTTCATGAATAATTCCATTTAAATGTTCTGATTGACATGTCAAAGAAACGTTCTTCGTCTTAAATTTTTCAAAGAAGACTAAATTTTTGATTTCAAATTGTTTCTAAAAACCAAATTTCCACTTTTAAAATTTTTTTACACAAAAACTATGCACCTTATAGAAAAATGACCTATTATCAGGAAATCAAGTTGAATTACCCTTTACAACCTGCAACTATTTTCATTAAAATCGCTTGTACCGTTCAGGCTGTATATGTGAGCAAAATTTCGGCGATCGTCATTGATGAAACTAAAGTGAATTGACCTGTTTAGTATAAAAGACTAGCGAAATCTCGGCTACGCCGAGGTTCCCCTAGGGGGATAGTGTTTTATGACAGTTTTGCGTACGTTCAATCCTTCTAGGCATAATTTAAACTCAAAGTGCTAACGCCAACAGTCTTCTTGGATACGAAAAACGACTTATCTTTATGCAAAAACAAAAAAAATACTATAGGTGAAATGAAGGTGAAAAATATACATTTTATTTAAAGTTTTGTACTAAAAATACTATTTTTTTAATTTTTGAGATCAAAAAAATAAGCTTGTTAATTGTAGATTGTGTTAGTTCATTTTTTTTTTTGTTGTATTCAAGGTTTTGTCATATCTTTAACATGACTAATTTTACTATTTGACGTAGAAAAATAGAAAAATTTATTTGTAATAAATTTCCACACCTCCTTGTCTTTAAAAAGACTGAGGAATTATTACATGGTGCGTTACCTTTCTTTTTAAGGGAGGTTTGCCAGTAGCCCTATTATACCCTTTATGTATTAAAGTAGCCGATTTTCGGTAGCGAAAAACCGCATCCGGACTACAGTAATACTTTTAAATCTATTAAGTCGGTTCCATTATCAACATTATCACTATTTCATATAATAGATGGTAACGGTTGTATTAAATTAACGTATCTCTTTTGTCTGGTACGAGAATGGCCGATTTTCGGTAGCAAAATACCGCATCCGGACCATAGTAATTGTTTCAGGTATTTCATTTTCAATTACAAAAACAAGATGTGGGACAAACAATTGAATTATTTATACATTACATTTATAACGTGTTTTTGAACATTCTTAATTTAAAATTTCTTTAAATACAATATTATGAGTAAACCCTTCGTTATTATTATTTATAAAATTGTCGGATAATCTGATTTTTAAATTATTTAATGATCTAACCCTCGACATGGCAACATATAATTGCCCATGCGTGAAAACTGGTTTCTCTAAATTGATTCCGACATAATCAAAAGTTTGTCCCTGTGACTTGTTAATAGTCATTGAAAATGCTGACCTTATGGGAAACTGCCTCCGCTTTAAGGTAAATGGCTAATTCATATCAGTTGTTAGGTCAAATCTGGGTAAATAAATCCTTGAGCCAGCACTTGGGCCTGAGAGTACTTCTAAGTCTAAGTAATTAGTTTTCATATCTTTTACTATGACCCTACTTCCGTTACATAACCCAAGTTTTGGATTCATATTTCTCAATAGCATTACAATCGCACCAATTTTTACAGTTAATTTATACGGTGGCATACCAGTTGGTAGTTGTTTATTCAATACTTCGGTGGGATAACTTATCTTGTTTGCATCTTCGCATTCACAAGAATCTGCACTATAATACACTCTAGATGGTCCTATGATCTTATCCAATACAATTTCATTTATGACCATTGTATCTTCATATTTGGGAGCTAGAATTGCTCTTGTTGTAAAATTGTGAATATCATGCGGTGCAATTTTACCTGTACCAAATATTTCATCTGCTAATGACGAATTTGAAATGCAGGTTGAGGGAATAGTTACTATCTCATTAAGTCCATTTCCTATTGTTAGTAAATAATAGACTAATAATAGACTCCAACTGCAAGTAACTTGCAGTTGAAGTCTCGCCTCAAAATTGGAATTTTCAATGCCGGGAGTACAATGGTGGACAAAGAGAAGATGGAAGGACTATGTAGTAGAAGATTTGAAAGAGGAATAATTGTGTGAAGGAGATGCGGTGGACAGAAATGAGTAGAAGAGAAGAGTAAGAACAGCGACCCCCTAATAAATTATTATTATCATATAATATATATGAGACTCAGAGGTAGGTCAGTTAATAAACAAAAGATTATTTGTGGACAATGGGGTCATAACACATTTTCTAATTTTTATTTATTTTTCTGAAAATATACTTAAAACCACTTACAGAAATAAATATTTTATGTCACATAAGTTTCTAGTTTTACAGAAATAATTTTTTAAAGTTTATATTAAATTTCAAATGACGTCATGGGTTTGGGACCGTGACCGTAGTCCCTCCTATCGAATAAAAATGGAACTACGTTTGACGCAATATCTAAATCACACATAAATTGTATTTATTTATATTTTTTAGTACCTACATTTCGTTATTTGTACTTACAAAAAAACCTTGTTGCCAAGATATTTACTTTGAAAATGTTGGTTATGTTCGAATAATGTGACAGCAGTGCGCTGAAATTCATGTACAGTACGTACACGAGTACATGTGTGCGTGACTATCATTGTGTGGGTGTACAAACTCATGACGTCACAAAATAAAACTCAAAATGTTTAGAAAGGAAATCACGAATGAAACACTAAATACATAATATAATCATATTTTCAGCATATTGTATTTAATATAATTTTTGTGTTGTATCAGATTATCCGTTTATTTTTGAAATTTGGGACGGTAAAATAGTTCCGAGAACAATCAAAGGTAGCGCCAAGATGATCATATCAATCCTAGTACACGAAGTGTACATTCTAGTTAAACGTTTTCTTGACAAGTAATATTTGGGGTTTTACGTAATTGTGAAATAAATGAAAATAAATTTAAATTAATTGAAATACATTGTGAAAACACTTATTTTAGTTCTATTATTATGTATTATAATTAATGAAATCCAAATAGAATTATAAATTAATATTTTTAAGATCTGGTGACATTTCTCTAATTTGTTATTTTTTGACAGAAAACGTTTTAAGATGAAATTTGTATATGTAAAGTAATAATACAAATTTGTACATTATATATGTAAAATTCATAATTCATTATTTCGTTTTAAGAAAGTTTGAAAGTTGGATTTCATGAAGTGAGCATAGTTAGTGTGAAACTTTGTTCTATTGAATTTCCTATGTCAGAGATGTTTTAACGTTTATTTTACAATTGATATTGATTACATATGACATGATGTATACTTTGAAATAAATTGAGAGTCTTCTAGTGATGATTGCACCATTTAGTTTCCATTTTTAAATTGTATGTATGAAGTTACGTAAGCAACAGTTATTTCTTGTGGACTTATTTTTTTTTTTTTTTTTTTTTTTTTATTTAGGACATGCCTACACACTATATATTCTCTCTGATTTATGACGTTATAATAAGAATGCATTGTATTTTGTTATGCCTGATGAGTTTCTGGTCGTGTAAAGTTCAAAATAATGGTTGATTACAACAATAAATAGGTATTGATTGTTGTAATCGACAGATATTTAAATTCCACAGAATTGAAATGTAAAGTATATTGATTTAATACGAAAATGAAATCATAAATTATAGACTATTAAACACCTAACTTTGTTAAAATGTGGCATCAACTTTAGATATTTTATTACGAGATATCTATAATAATATAAGTACAAATTTTCATTTTCAATGGAACAATTTAATACAAAATACGTGAAATAAATCTTTAATTAGACTTAAATACAACAACTATTATATATTTAAACCATTTGAAACTTGTAAAACGATTTAAAATGACAGTTACTATAACATTTATAAATTTAATCATAAGTGACAGGTTTTTAAGTACAATATCCTTAAAGATTATTAAAAATATTTTCAAATACATGCATAAAATAGCGGATTCTTTAAAGTTTAAAATATAAATATACTGCTGATCTCCATCACTCAAAACTTAATACAACATGGTTAATTGGATTTTCTGAACCTAAAAAATGTTTCATTTCATAAAAATATATTTTGAATACTTACACAACGTAACTAATTGTATGTTTTCATACCTTGACAGTTCATTTATATGTTGAATAATCCATTTCATATCTATTTATTTCAAAATTATATACATTCATAGGTTAATATTTTGACACATGTCAAACGTTTCACAGTGTTGCAATCACGAAGTACGGAACTAAATAATGAAAAATTTATAATTTTTAAATATAATGATTTGGGCCTTTGTAACTATTGTAAAAAAATTGCCCATTTTTATAGTATATATTTTAAAATTTACCTTGTTACAGATTGGCCTATTTTTATAAATATTCCCATTTAAAAATTTAATTTGACATGTCAAAAAAAATTTCAAGGACAACTTTGATGTTTTGTTTCAAAAGGCCAAATTTGAAGGTTTAATAATTTTTTATTAAAAAACTATGCATTTTAGAGAAAAATGTTATATAAAGAGGAAATTGGACACAAAAATTTCCAACAATTTGAAAAAAATTTCATTAAAATCCATGCAGCCGTTTTTGCTGTACATGTGTTTACAATTTCAGCGATGCTCAATGTGATGAAAGTATAGAGAGCGATTTGGGCTTTTAGTATATATGATAGCGAAAACTCGGCTACGCCGAGTATTCCCTAGGGCTCCGCCGATAATGTTTTATAAAAGTTTTACGTACGTGCAATCCGTCTAGGAACAATTTAAACGCAAAGTGCTGCCGCTAAGAGTCTTTCAAAATATTTTTTTCCCGCCCACCCAAACAGCCCACGCAACCTGCTCACGCAACCTGCCCACGCAATATGCCCACCCCAAACGACCCACGCAACCTGCCCACCCAAACTGCCCACCCAAAATGCCCACGCAACCTGCCCACCCAAACAGCCCACGCAACCTGCCCACCCAAAATGCCCACGCAACCTGCCCACCCAACCTGCCCACTCAAACTGCCCACGCAACCTGCCCACCCAAAATGCCCACGCAACCTGCCCACCCAACCTGCCCACTCAAACTGCCTACGCAACTTGCCCACCCAAAAGCCGATCGAGCTGTCAAAATTTTGACATTTATGCATGATAGCCCTCGACGATACCTCTCATTTGATACCAAACACGACATGGTTCTGACAACTTTAAGCAAAAACAAAAGCCGATCGAATTGTCAATTTTTTGACATTTCTGCATGACAGCCCTTGACGTTACCTTTCATTTGATACCAAACACGACATGGTTCTGACAACTTTAAGCAAAAACAAAAGCCGATCGAGCTGTCAAATTATTAACATTTCTGCATGGCAGCCCTTGACTATACCTCTCATTTGATACCAAACACGAAATGGTTCTGACAACTTTAAGCAAAAACAAAAGCCGATCGAATTGTCAATTTTTTGACATTTCTGCATGACAGCCCTTGACGTTACCTTTCATTTGATACCAAACACGACATAGTTCTAACAACTTTAAGCAAAAAACAAAAGCCGATCGAGCTGTCAAATTTTTGACATTTCTGCATGGCAGCCCTTGACGTTACCTTTCATTTGATACCAAACACGACATGTTTCTGACAACTTTAAGCAAAAAACAAAAGCCGATCTAGTTGTCAAATTTTTTACACTTCTGCATGACAGCCCTTGACGTTACCTTTCATTTGATACCAAACACGACATGTTTCTGACAACTTTAAGCAAAAAACAAAAGCCGATCGAGTTGTCAATTTTTTTACACTTCTGCATGACAGCCCTTGTCGTTACCTCTCATTTGATACTAAACACGACATGTTTTTGACAATTTTATGCAAAAAACAAAAGCCGATTGAGCTGTCAAATTTTTGACATTGGAATATTTGTTTTTTACTTACTTATTTATGGGATGTTTGGCAACACTTTCGAAATGTACATGTATCACGGACATGAACCTTCAAAACTTTTAATTTTTAAATATAATGTTTTAGGGCCTTTTAAACTACTGTGGAATAACCGCCCATTGCCATAATGTATGTTTATTAATTTAATTTCTTTCAAATTGTCCTCTTTTCATGAATAATTCTATTTAAATGTTCTGATTGACATGTCAAAGAAACGTTCTTCGTCTTAAATTTTTCAAAGAAGACTAAATTTTTGATTTCAAATTGTTTTAAAAAGCCAAAATACGACCTTTAAAATTTTTTTACACAAAAACTATGCACCTTATAGAAAAATGACCTATTACCAGGAAATCAAGTTGACTTATACTCTACAACCTGCAATAATTTTCATTAAAATCACACGCACCATTCAGGCTGTATATGTGAGCAAAATTTCGGCGATCGTCATTGATGAAACTAAAGTGAATTGACCTGTTTAGTATAAAAGATAGCGAAAACTCGGCTACGCCGAGTATTCCCTAGGGCTCCGCCGATAGTGTTTTATAAAAGTTTTACGTACGTGCAATCCGTCTAGGAACAATTTAAACGCAAAGTGCTACCAATAAGAGTCTTTCAAAATATTTTTTTCCCGCCCACCCATACAGCCCACGCAACCTGCCCACGCAATATGCCCACCCAAAATGCCCACGCAACCTGCCCACCCAAACAGCCCACCCAAAATGCCCACGCAACCTGCCCACCCAACCTGCCCACTCAAACTGCCCACGCAACCTGCCCACCCAAAATGCCCACTCAAACTGCCCACGCAACCTGCCCACCCAAAATGCCCACGCAACCTGCCCACTCAAACTGCCTACGCAACTTACCCACCCAAAAGCCGATCGAGCTGTCAAAATTTTGACATTTCTGCTTGACAGCCCTTGACGTTATGTTTCATTTGATACCAAACACGACATGGTTCTGACAACTTTAAGCAAAAAACAAAAGCCGATCGAGCTGTCAAATTTTTGACATTTCTGCATGACAGCCCTTGACGTTACTTTTCATTTGATACCAAACACGACATGCTTCTGACAACTTTAAGCAAAAAACAAAAACCGATCGAGCTGTCAAATTTTTGACATTTCTGCATGACAGCCCTTGACGTTACTTTTCATTTGATACCAAACACGACATGCTTCTGACAACTTTAAGCAAAAAACAAAAACCGATCGAGCTGTCAAATTTTTGACATTCCTGCATGACAGCCCTTGACGTTATGTTTCATTTGATACCAAACACGATATGGTTCTGATAACTTTAAGCAAAGAACAACAGCCGATCGAGCTGTCAAATTTTTGACATTTCTGCATGACAGCCCTTGACCTTACCTTTAATTTGATACCAAACACGATATGGTTCTGACAACTTTAAGCAAAAAAACAAAAGCCGATCGAGCTTTCAAATTTTTGACATTTCTGCATGACAGCCCTTGACGTTATGTTTCATTTGATGCCAAACACGATATGGTTCTGACAACTTTAATCACATAAATCACGGACATGAACCTTTAAAAATTAATATTTTAAATATAATCTTTTAGGCCTTTTTAACCAGTGTATAATAACCGCCCATTGCCATAAAGTATGTTTATTAAGTTAACTTCTTTCAAATTGTCCTCTTTTCATGAATAATTCCATTTAAATGTTCTGATTGACATGTCAAAGAAACGTTCTTCGTCTTAAATTTTTCAAAGAAGACTAAATTTTTGATTTCAAATTGTTTCTAAAAACCAAATTTCCACTTTTAAAATTTTTTTACACAAAAACTATGCACCTTATAGAAAAATGACCTATTATCAGGAAATCAAGTTGAATTACCCTTTACAACCTGCAACTATTTTCATTAAAATCGCTTGTACCGTTCAGGCTGTATATGTGAGCAAAATTTCGGCGATCGTCATTGATGAAACTAAAGTGAATTGACCTGTTTAGTATAAAAGACTAGCGAAATCTCGGCTACGCCGAGGTTCCCCTAGGGGGATAGTGTTTTATGACAGTTTTGCGTACGTTCAATCCTTCTAGGCATAATTTAAACTCAAAGTGCTAACGCCAACAGTCTTCTTGGATACGAAAAACGACTTATCTTTATGCAAAAACAAAAAAAATACTATAGGTGAAATGAAGGTGAAAAATATACATTTTATTTAAAGTTTTGTACTAAAAATACTATTTTTTTAATTTTTGAGATCAAAAAAATAAGCTTGTTAATTGTAGATTGTGTTAGTTCATTTTTTTTTTTGTTGTATTCAAGGTTTTGTCATATCTTTAACATGACTAATTTTACTATTTGACGTAGAAAAATAGAAAAATTTATTTGTAATAAATTTCCACACCTCCTTGTCTTTAAAAAGACTGAGGAATTATTACATGGTGCGTTACCTTTCTTTTTAAGGGAGGTTTGCCAGTAGCCCTATTATACCCTTTATGTATTAAAGTAGCCGATTTTCGGTAGCGAAAAACCGCATCCGGACTACAGTAATACTTTTAAATCTATTAAGTCGGTTCCATTATCAACATTATCACTATTTCATATAATAGATGGTAACGGTTGTATTAAATTAACGTATCTCTTTTGTCTGGTACGAGAATGGCCGATTTTCGGTAGCAAAATACCGCATCCGGACCATAGTAATTGTTTCAGGTATTTCATTTTCAATTACAAAAACAAGATGTGGGACAAACAATTGAATTATTTATACATTACATTTATAACGTGTTTTTGAACATTCTTAATTTAAAATTTCTTTAAATACAATATTATGAGTAAACCCTTCGTTATTATTATTTATAAAATTGTCGGATAATCTGATTTTTAAATTATTTAATGATCTAACCCTCGACATGGCAACATATAATTGCCCATGCGTGAAAACTGGTTTCTCTAAATTGATTCCGACATAATCAAAAGTTTGTCCCTGTGACTTGTTAATAGTCATTGAAAATGCTGACCTTATGGGAAACTGCCTCCGCTTTAAGGTAAATGGCTAATTCATATCAGTTGTTAGGTCAAATCTGGGTAAATAAATCCTTGAGCCAGCACTTGGGCCTGAGAGTACTTCTAAGTCTAAGTAATTAGTTTTCATATCTTTTACTATGACCCTACTTCCGTTACATAACCCAAGTTTTGGATTCATATTTCTCAATAGCATTACAATCGCACCAATTTTTACAGTTAATTTATACGGTGGCATACCAGTTGGTAGTTGTTTATTCAATACTTCGGTGGGATAACTTATCTTGTTTGCATCTTCGCATTCACAAGAATCTGCACTATAATACACTCTAGATGGTCCTATGATCTTATCCAATACAATTTCATTTATGACCATTGTATCTTCATATTTGGGAGCTAGAATTGCTCTTGTTGTAAAATTGTGAATATCATGCGGTGCAATTTTACCTGTACCAAATATTTCATCTGCTAATGACGAATTTGAAATGCAGGTTGAGGGAATAGTTACTATCTCATTAAGTCCATTTCCTATTGTTAGTAAATAATAGACTAATAATAGACTCCAACTGCAAGTAACTTGCAGTTGAAGTCTCGCCTCAAAATTGGAATTTTCAATGCCGGGAGTACAATGGTGGACAAAGAGAAGATGGAAGGACTATGTAGTAGAAGATTTGAAAGAGGAATAATTGTGTGAAGGAGATGCGGTGGACAGAAATGAGTAGAAGAGAAGAGTAAGAACAGCGACCCCCTAATAAATTATTATTATCATATAATATATATGAGACTCAGAGGTAGGTCAGTTAATAAACAAAAGATTATTTGTGGACAATGGGGTCATAACACATTTTCTAATTTTTATTTATTTTTCTGAAAATATACTTAAAACCACTTACAGAAATAAATATTTTATGTCACATAAGTTTCTAGTTTTACAGAAATAATTTTTTAAAGTTTATATTAAATTTCAAATGACGTCATGGGTTTGGGACCGTGACCGTAGTCCCTCCTATCGAATAAAAATGGAACTACGTTTGACGCAATATCTAAATCACACATAAATTGTATTTATTTATATTTTTTAGTACCTACATTTCGTTATTTGTACTTACAAAAAAACCTTGTTGCCAAGATATTTACTTTGAAAATGTTGGTTATGTTCGAATAATGTGACAGCAGTGCGCTGAAATTCATGTACAGTACGTACACGAGTACATGTGTGCGTGACTATCATTGTGTGGGTGTACAAACTCATGACGTCACAAAATAAAACTCAAAATGTTTAGAAAGGAAATCACGAATGAAACACTAAATACATAATATAATCATATTTTCAGCATATTGTATTTAATATAATTTTTGTGTTGTATCAGATTATCCGTTTATTTTTGAAATTTGGGACGGTAAAATAGTTCCGAGAACAATCAAAGGTAGCGCCAAGATGATCATATCAATCCTAGTACACGAAGTGTACATTCTAGTTAAACGTTTTCTTGACAAGTAATATTTGGGGTTTTACGTAATTGTGAAATAAATGAAAATAAATTTAAATTAATTGAAATACATTGTGAAAACACTTATTTTAGTTCTATTATTATGTATTATAATTAATGAAATCCAAATAGAATTATAAATTAATATTTTTAAGATCTGGTGACATTTCTCTAATTTGTTATTTTTTGACAGAAAACGTTTTAAGATGAAATTTGTATATGTAAAGTAATAATACAAATTTGTACATTATATATGTAAAATTCATAATTCATTATTTCGTTTTAAGAAAGTTTGAAAGTTGGATTTCATGAAGTGAGCATAGTTAGTGTGAAACTTTGTTCTATTGAATTTCCTATGTCAGAGATGTTTTAACGTTTATTTTACAATTGATATTGATTACATATGACATGATGTATACTTTGAAATAAATTGAGAGTCTTCTAGTGATGATTGCACCATTTAGTTTCCATTTTTAAATTGTATGTATGAAGTTACGTAAGCAACAGTTATTTCTTGTGGACTTATTTTTTTTTTTTTTTTTTTTTTTTTATTTAGGACATGCCTACACACTATATATTCTCTCTGATTTATGACGTTATAATAAGAATGCATTGTATTTTGTTATGCCTGATGAGTTTCTGGTCGTGTAAAGTTCAAAATAATGGTTGATTACAACAATAAATAGGTATTGATTGTTGTAATCGACAGATATTTAAATTCCACAGAATTGAAATGTAAAGTATATTGATTTAATACGAAAATGAAATCATAAATTATAGACTATTAAACACCTAACTTTGTTAAAATGTGGCATCAACTTTAGATATTTTATTACGAGATATCTATAATAATATAAGTACAAATTTTCATTTTCAATGGAACAATTTAATACAAAATACGTGAAATAAATCTTTAATTAGACTTAAATACAACAACTATTATATATTTAAACCATTTGAAACTTGTAAAACGATTTAAAATGACAGTTACTATAACATTTATAAATTTAATCATAAGTGACAGGTTTTTAAGTACAATATCCTTAAAGATTATTAAAAATATTTTCAAATACATGCATAAAATAGCGGATTCTTTAAAGTTTAAAATATAAATATACTGCTGATCTCCATCACTCAAAACTTAATACAACATGGTTAATTGGATTTTCTGAACCTAAAAAATGTTTCATTTCATAAAAATATATTTTGAATACTTACACAACGTAACTAATTGTATGTTTTCATACCTTGACAGTTCATTTATATGTTGAATAATCCATTTCATATCTATTTATTTCAAAATTATATACATTCATAGGTTAATATTTTGACACATGTCAAACGTTTCACAGTGTTGCAATCACGAAGTACGGAACTAAATAATGAAAAATTTATAATTTTTAAATATAATGATTTGGGCCTTTGTAACTATTGTAAAAAAATTGCCCATTTTTATAGTATATATTTTAAAATTTACCTTGTTACAGATTGGCCTATTTTTATAAATATTCCCATTTAAAAATTTAATTTGACATGTCAAAAAAAATTTCAAGGACAACTTTGATGTTTTGTTTCAAAAGGCCAAATTTGAAGGTTTAATAATTTTTTATTAAAAAACTATGCATTTTAGAGAAAAATGTTATATAAAGAGGAAATTGGACACAAAAATTTCCAACAATTTGAAAAAAATTTCATTAAAATCCATGCAGCCGTTTTTGCTGTACATGTGTTTACAATTTCAGCGATGCTCAATGTGATGAAAGTATAGAGAGCGATTTGGGCTTTTAGTATATATGATAGCGAAAACTCGGCTACGCCGAGTATTCCCTAGGGCTCCGCCGATAATGTTTTATAAAAGTTTTACGTACGTGCAATCCGTCTAGGAACAATTTAAACGCAAAGTGCTGCCGCTAAGAGTCTTTCAAAATATTTTTTTCCCGCCCACCCAAACAGCCCACGCAACCTGCTCACGCAACCTGCCCACGCAATATGCCCACCCCAAACGACCCACGCAACCTGCCCACCCAAACTGCCCACCCAAAATGCCCACGCAACCTGCCCACCCAAACAGCCCACGCAACCTGCCCACCCAAAATGCCCACGCAACCTGCCCACCCAACCTGCCCACTCAAACTGCCCACGCAACCTGCCCACCCAAAATGCCCACGCAACCTGCCCACCCAACCTGCCCACTCAAACTGCCTACGCAACTTGCCCACCCAAAAGCCGATCGAGCTGTCAAAATTTTGACATTTATGCATGATAGCCCTCGACGATACCTCTCATTTGATACCAAACACGACATGGTTCTGACAACTTTAAGCAAAAACAAAAGCCGATCGAATTGTCAATTTTTTGACATTTCTGCATGACAGCCCTTGACGTTACCTTTCATTTGATACCAAACACGACATGGTTCTGACAACTTTAAGCAAAAACAAAAGCCGATCGAGCTGTCAAATTATTAACATTTCTGCATGGCAGCCCTTGACTATACCTCTCATTTGATACCAAACACGAAATGGTTCTGACAACTTTAAGCAAAAACAAAAGCCGATCGAATTGTCAATTTTTTGACATTTCTGCATGACAGCCCTTGACGTTACCTTTCATTTGATACCAAACACGACATAGTTCTAACAACTTTAAGCAAAAAACAAAAGCCGATCGAGCTGTCAAATTTTTGACATTTCTGCATGGCAGCCCTTGACGTTACCTTTCATTTGATACCAAACACGACATGTTTCTGACAACTTTAAGCAAAAAACAAAAGCCGATCTAGTTGTCAAATTTTTTACACTTCTGCATGACAGCCCTTGACGTTACCTTTCATTTGATACCAAACACGACATGTTTCTGACAACTTTAAGCAAAAAACAAAAGCCGATCGAGTTGTCAATTTTTTTACACTTCTGCATGACAGCCCTTGTCGTTACCTCTCATTTGATACTAAACACGACATGTTTTTGACAATTTTATGCAAAAAACAAAAGCCGATTGAGCTGTCAAATTTTTGACATTGGAATATTTGTTTTTTACTTACTTATTTATGGGATGTTTGGCAACACTTTCGAAATGTACATGTATCACGGACATGAACCTTCAAAACTTTTAATTTTTAAATATAATGTTTTAGGGCCTTTTAAACTACTGTGGAATAACCGCCCATTGCCATAATGTATGTTTATTAATTTAATTTCTTTCAAATTGTCCTCTTTTCATGAATAATTCTATTTAAATGTTCTGATTGACATGTCAAAGAAACGTTCTTCGTCTTAAATTTTTCAAAGAAGACTAAATTTTTGATTTCAAATTGTTTTAAAAAGCCAAAATACGACCTTTAAAATTTTTTTACACAAAAACTATGCACCTTATAGAAAAATGACCTATTACCAGGAAATCAAGTTGACTTATACTCTACAACCTGCAATAATTTTCATTAAAATCACACGCACCATTCAGGCTGTATATGTGAGCAAAATTTCGGCGATCGTCATTGATGAAACTAAAGTGAATTGACCTGTTTAGTATAAAAGATAGCGAAAACTCGGCTACGCCGAGTATTCCCTAGGGCTCCGCCGATAGTGTTTTATAAAAGTTTTACGTACGTGCAATCCGTCTAGGAACAATTTAAACGCAAAGTGCTACCAATAAGAGTCTTTCAAAATATTTTTTTCCCGCCCACCCATACAGCCCACGCAACCTGCCCACGCAATATGCCCACCCAAAATGCCCACGCAACCTGCCCACCCAAACAGCCCACCCAAAATGCCCACGCAACCTGCCCACCCAACCTGCCCACTCAAACTGCCCACGCAACCTGCCCACCCAAAATGCCCACTCAAACTGCCCACGCAACCTGCCCACCCAAAATGCCCACGCAACCTGCCCACTCAAACTGCCTACGCAACTTACCCACCCAAAAGCCGATCGAGCTGTCAAAATTTTGACATTTCTGCTTGACAGCCCTTGACGTTATGTTTCATTTGATACCAAACACGACATGGTTCTGACAACTTTAAGCAAAAAACAAAAGCCGATCGAGCTGTCAAATTTTTGACATTTCTGCATGACAGCCCTTGACGTTACTTTTCATTTGATACCAAACACGACATGCTTCTGACAACTTTAAGCAAAAAACAAAAACCGATCGAGCTGTCAAATTTTTGACATTTCTGCATGACAGCCCTTGACGTTACTTTTCATTTGATACCAAACACGACATGCTTCTGACAACTTTAAGCAAAAAACAAAAACCGATCGAGCTGTCAAATTTTTGACATTCCTGCATGACAGCCCTTGACGTTATGTTTCATTTGATACCAAACACGATATGGTTCTGATAACTTTAAGCAAAGAACAACAGCCGATCGAGCTGTCAAATTTTTGACATTTCTGCATGACAGCCCTTGACCTTACCTTTAATTTGATACCAAACACGATATGGTTCTGACAACTTTAAGCAAAAAAACAAAAGCCGATCGAGCTTTCAAATTTTTGACATTTCTGCATGACAGCCCTTGACGTTATGTTTCATTTGATGCCAAACACGATATGGTTCTGACAACTTTAATCACATAAATCACGGACATGAACCTTTAAAAATTAATATTTTAAATATAATCTTTTAGGCCTTTTTAACCAGTGTATAATAACCGCCCATTGCCATAAAGTATGTTTATTAAGTTAACTTCTTTCAAATTGTCCTCTTTTCATGAATAATTCCATTTAAATGTTCTGATTGACATGTCAAAGAAACGTTCTTCGTCTTAAATTTTTCAAAGAAGACTAAATTTTTGATTTCAAATTGTTTCTAAAAACCAAATTTCCACTTTTAAAATTTTTTTACACAAAAACTATGCACCTTATAGAAAAATGACCTATTATCAGGAAATCAAGTTGAATTACCCTTTACAACCTGCAACTATTTTCATTAAAATCGCTTGTACCGTTCAGGCTGTATATGTGAGCAAAATTTCGGCGATCGTCATTGATGAAACTAAAGTGAATTGACCTGTTTAGTATAAAAGACTAGCGAAATCTCGGCTACGCCGAGGTTCCCCTAGGGGGATAGTGTTTTATGACAGTTTTGCGTACGTTCAATCCTTCTAGGCATAATTTAAACTCAAAGTGCTAACGCCAACAGTCTTCTTGGATACGAAAAACGACTTATCTTTATGCAAAAACAAAAAAAATACTATAGGTGAAATGAAGGTGAAAAATATACATTTTATTTAAAGTTTTGTACTAAAAATACTATTTTTTTAATTTTTGAGATCAAAAAAATAAGCTTGTTAATTGTAGATTGTGTTAGTTCATTTTTTTTTTTGTTGTATTCAAGGTTTTGTCATATCTTTAACATGACTAATTTTACTATTTGACGTAGAAAAATAGAAAAATTTATTTGTAATAAATTTCCACACCTCCTTGTCTTTAAAAAGACTGAGGAATTATTACATGGTGCGTTACCTTTCTTTTTAAGGGAGGTTTGCCAGTAGCCCTATTATACCCTTTATGTATTAAAGTAGCCGATTTTCGGTAGCGAAAAACCGCATCCGGACTACAGTAATACTTTTAAATCTATTAAGTCGG
The DNA here is from genome assembly GCA_943142095.1 of Ophonus ardosiacus. Classification (NCBI taxonomy): domain Eukaryota; kingdom Metazoa; phylum Arthropoda; class Insecta; order Coleoptera; family Carabidae; genus Ophonus; species Ophonus ardosiacus. The sequence continues at coordinate 14,956,259 of OW964839.1, forward strand.
TTCCATTATCAACATTATCACTATTTCATATAATAGATGGTAACGGTTGTATTAAATTAACGTATCTCTTTTGTCTGGTACGAGAATGGCCGATTTTCGGTAGCAAAATACCGCATCCGGACCATAGTAATTGTTTCAGGTATTTCATTTTCAATTACAAAAACAAGATGTGGGACAAACAATTGAATTATTTATACATTACATTTATAACGTGTTTTTGAACATTCTTAATTTAAAATTTCTTTAAATACAATATTATGAGTAAACCCTTCGTTATTATTATTTATAAAATTGTCGGATAATCTGATTTTTAAATTATTTAATGATCTAACCCTCGACATGGCAACATATAATTGCCCATGCGTGAAAACTGGTTTCTCTAAATTGATTCCGACATAATCAAAAGTTTGTCCCTGTGACTTGTTAATAGTCATTGAAAATGCTGACCTTATGGGAAACTGCCTCCGCTTTAAGGTAAATGGCTAATTCATATCAGTTGTTAGGTCAAATCTGGGTAAATAAATCCTTGAGCCAGCACTTGGGCCTGAGAGTACTTCTAAGTCTAAGTAATTAGTTTTCATATCTTTTACTATGACCCTACTTCCGTTACATAACCCAAGTTTTGGATTCATATTTCTCAATAGCATTACAATCGCACCAATTTTTACAGTTAATTTATACGGTGGCATACCAGTTGGTAGTTGTTTATTCAATACTTCGGTGGGATAACTTATCTTGTTTGCATCTTCGCATTCACAAGAATCTGCACTATAATACACTCTAGATGGTCCTATGATCTTATCCAATACAATTTCATTTATGACCATTGTATCTTCATATTTGGGAGCTAGAATTGCTCTTGTTGTAAAATTGTGAATATCATGCGGTGCAATTTTACCTGTACCAAATATTTCATCTGCTAATGACGAATTTGAAATGCAGGTTGAGGGAATAGTTACTATCTCATTAAGTCCATTTCCTATTGTTAGTAAATAATAGACTAATAATAGACTCCAACTGCAAGTAACTTGCAGTTGAAGTCTCGCCTCAAAATTGGAATTTTCAATGCCGGGAGTACAATGGTGGACAAAGAGAAGATGGAAGGACTATGTAGTAGAAGATTTGAAAGAGGAATAATTGTGTGAAGGAGATGCGGTGGACAGAAATGAGTAGAAGAGAAGAGTAAGAACAGCGACCCCCTAATAAATTATTATTATCATATAATATATATGAGACTCAGAGGTAGGTCAGTTAATAAACAAAAGATTATTTGTGGACAATGGGGTCATAACACATTTTCTAATTTTTATTTATTTTTCTGAAAATATACTTAAAACCACTTACAGAAATAAATATTTTATGTCACATAAGTTTCTAGTTTTACAGAAATAATTTTTTAAAGTTTATATTAAATTTCAAATGACGTCATGGGTTTGGGACCGTGACCGTAGTCCCTCCTATCGAATAAAAATGGAACTACGTTTGACGCAATATCTAAATCACACATAAATTGTATTTATTTATATTTTTTAGTACCTACATTTCGTTATTTGTACTTACAAAAAAACCTTGTTGCCAAGATATTTACTTTGAAAATGTTGGTTATGTTCGAATAATGTGACAGCAGTGCGCTGAAATTCATGTACAGTACGTACACGAGTACATGTGTGCGTGACTATCATTGTGTGGGTGTACAAACTCATGACGTCACAAAATAAAACTCAAAATGTTTAGAAAGGAAATCACGAATGAAACACTAAATACATAATATAATCATATTTTCAGCATATTGTATTTAATATAATTTTTGTGTTGTATCAGATTATCCGTTTATTTTTGAAATTTGGGACGGTAAAATAGTTCCGAGAACAATCAAAGGTAGCGCCAAGATGATCATATCAATCCTAGTACACGAAGTGTACATTCTAGTTAAACGTTTTCTTGACAAGTAATATTTGGGGTTTTACGTAATTGTGAAATAAATGAAAATAAATTTAAATTAATTGAAATACATTGTGAAAACACTTATTTTAGTTCTATTATTATGTATTATAATTAATGAAATCCAAATAGAATTATAAATTAATATTTTTAAGATCTGGTGACATTTCTCTAATTTGTTATTTTTTGACAGAAAACGTTTTAAGATGAAATTTGTATATGTAAAGTAATAATACAAATTTGTACATTATATATGTAAAATTCATAATTCATTATTTCGTTTTAAGAAAGTTTGAAAGTTGGATTTCATGAAGTGAGCATAGTTAGTGTGAAACTTTGTTCTATTGAATTTCCTATGTCAGAGATGTTTTAACGTTTATTTTACAATTGATATTGATTACATATGACATGATGTATACTTTGAAATAAATTGAGAGTCTTCTAGTGATGATTGCACCATTTAGTTTCCATTTTTAAATTGTATGTATGAAGTTACGTAAGCAACAGTTATTTCTTGTGGACTTATTTTTTTTTTTTTTTTTTTTTTTTTATTTAGGACATGCCTACACACTATATATTCTCTCTGATTTATGACGTTATAATAAGAATGCATTGTATTTTGTTATGCCTGATGAGTTTCTGGTCGTGTAAAGTTCAAAATAATGGTTGATTACAACAATAAATAGGTATTGATTGTTGTAATCGACAGATATTTAAATTCCACAGAATTGAAATGTAAAGTATATTGATTTAATACGAAAATGAAATCATAAATTATAGACTATTAAACACCTAACTTTGTTAAAATGTGGCATCAACTTTAGATATTTTATTACGAGATATCTATAATAATATAAGTACAAATTTTCATTTTCAATGGAACAATTTAATACAAAATACGTGAAATAAATCTTTAATTAGACTTAAATACAACAACTATTATATATTTAAACCATTTGAAACTTGTAAAACGATTTAAAATGACAGTTACTATAACATTTATAAATTTAATCATAAGTGACAGGTTTTTAAGTACAATATCCTTAAAGATTATTAAAAATATTTTCAAATACATGCATAAAATAGCGGATTCTTTAAAGTTTAAAATATAAATATACTGCTGATCTCCATCACTCAAAACTTAATACAACATGGTTAATTGGATTTTCTGAACCTAAAAAATGTTTCATTTCATAAAAATATATTTTGAATACTTACACAACGTAACTAATTGTATGTTTTCATACCTTGACAGTTCATTTATATGTTGAATAATCCATTTCATATCTATTTATTTCAAAATTATATACATTCATAGGTTAATATTTTGACACATGTCAAACGTTTCACAGTGTTGCAATCACGAAGTACGGAACTAAATAATGAAAAATTTATAATTTTTAAATATAATGATTTGGGCCTTTGTAACTATTGTAAAAAAATTGCCCATTTTTATAGTATATATTTTAAAATTTACCTTGTTACAGATTGGCCTATTTTTATAAATATTCCCATTTAAAAATTTAATTTGACATGTCAAAAAAAATTTCAAGGACAACTTTGATGTTTTGTTTCAAAAGGCCAAATTTGAAGGTTTAATAATTTTTTATTAAAAAACTATGCATTTTAGAGAAAAATGTTATATAAAGAGGAAATTGGACACAAAAATTTCCAACAATTTGAAAAAAATTTCATTAAAATCCATGCAGCCGTTTTTGCTGTACATGTGTTTACAATTTCAGCGATGCTCAATGTGATGAAAGTATAGAGAGCGATTTGGGCTTTTAGTATATATGATAGCGAAAACTCGGCTACGCCGAGTATTCCCTAGGGCTCCGCCGATAATGTTTTATAAAAGTTTTACGTACGTGCAATCCGTCTAGGAACAATTTAAACGCAAAGTGCTGCCGCTAAGAGTCTTTCAAAATATTTTTTTCCCGCCCACCCAAACAGCCCACGCAACCTGCTCACGCAACCTGCCCACGCAATATGCCCACCCCAAACGACCCACGCAACCTGCCCACCCAAACTGCCCACCCAAAATGCCCACGCAACCTGCCCACCCAAACAGCCCACGCAACCTGCCCACCCAAAATGCCCACGCAACCTGCCCACCCAACCTGCCCACTCAAACTGCCCACGCAACCTGCCCACCCAAAATGCCCACGCAACCTGCCCACCCAACCTGCCCACTCAAACTGCCTACGCAACTTGCCCACCCAAAAGCCGATCGAGCTGTCAAAATTTTGACATTTATGCATGATAGCCCTCGACGATACCTCTCATTTGATACCAAACACGACATGGTTCTGACAACTTTAAGCAAAAACAAAAGCCGATCGAATTGTCAATTTTTTGACATTTCTGCATGACAGCCCTTGACGTTACCTTTCATTTGATACCAAACACGACATGGTTCTGACAACTTTAAGCAAAAACAAAAGCCGATCGAGCTGTCAAATTATTAACATTTCTGCATGGCAGCCCTTGACTATACCTCTCATTTGATACCAAACACGAAATGGTTCTGACAACTTTAAGCAAAAACAAAAGCCGATCGAATTGTCAATTTTTTGACATTTCTGCATGACAGCCCTTGACGTTACCTTTCATTTGATACCAAACACGACATAGTTCTAACAACTTTAAGCAAAAAACAAAAGCCGATCGAGCTGTCAAATTTTTGACATTTCTGCATGGCAGCCCTTGACGTTACCTTTCATTTGATACCAAACACGACATGTTTCTGACAACTTTAAGCAAAAAACAAAAGCCGATCTAGTTGTCAAATTTTTTACACTTCTGCATGACAGCCCTTGACGTTACCTTTCATTTGATACCAAACACGACATGTTTCTGACAACTTTAAGCAAAAAACAAAAGCCGATCGAGTTGTCAATTTTTTTACACTTCTGCATGACAGCCCTTGTCGTTACCTCTCATTTGATACTAAACACGACATGTTTTTGACAATTTTATGCAAAAAACAAAAGCCGATTGAGCTGTCAAATTTTTGACATTGGAATATTTGTTTTTTACTTACTTATTTATGGGATGTTTGGCAACACTTTCGAAATGTACATGTATCACGGACATGAACCTTCAAAACTTTTAATTTTTAAATATAATGTTTTAGGGCCTTTTAAACTACTGTGGAATAACCGCCCATTGCCATAATGTATGTTTATTAATTTAATTTCTTTCAAATTGTCCTCTTTTCATGAATAATTCTATTTAAATGTTCTGATTGACATGTCAAAGAAACGTTCTTCGTCTTAAATTTTTCAAAGAAGACTAAATTTTTGATTTCAAATTGTTTTAAAAAGCCAAAATACGACCTTTAAAATTTTTTTACACAAAAACTATGCACCTTATAGAAAAATGACCTATTACCAGGAAATCAAGTTGACTTATACTCTACAACCTGCAATAATTTTCATTAAAATCACACGCACCATTCAGGCTGTATATGTGAGCAAAATTTCGGCGATCGTCATTGATGAAACTAAAGTGAATTGACCTGTTTAGTATAAAAGATAGCGAAAACTCGGCTACGCCGAGTATTCCCTAGGGCTCCGCCGATAGTGTTTTATAAAAGTTTTACGTACGTGCAATCCGTCTAGGAACAATTTAAACGCAAAGTGCTACCAATAAGAGTCTTTCAAAATATTTTTTTCCCGCCCACCCATACAGCCCACGCAACCTGCCCACGCAATATGCCCACCCAAAATGCCCACGCAACCTGCCCACCCAAACAGCCCACCCAAAATGCCCACGCAACCTGCCCACCCAACCTGCCCACTCAAACTGCCCACGCAACCTGCCCACCCAAAATGCCCACTCAAACTGCCCACGCAACCTGCCCACCCAAAATGCCCACGCAACCTGCCCACTCAAACTGCCTACGCAACTTACCCACCCAAAAGCCGATCGAGCTGTCAAAATTTTGACATTTCTGCTTGACAGCCCTTGACGTTATGTTTCATTTGATACCAAACACGACATGGTTCTGACAACTTTAAGCAAAAAACAAAAGCCGATCGAGCTGTCAAATTTTTGACATTTCTGCATGACAGCCCTTGACGTTACTTTTCATTTGATACCAAACACGACATGCTTCTGACAACTTTAAGCAAAAAACAAAAACCGATCGAGCTGTCAAATTTTTGACATTTCTGCATGACAGCCCTTGACGTTACTTTTCATTTGATACCAAACACGACATGCTTCTGACAACTTTAAGCAAAAAACAAAAACCGATCGAGCTGTCAAATTTTTGACATTCCTGCATGACAGCCCTTGACGTTATGTTTCATTTGATACCAAACACGATATGGTTCTGATAACTTTAAGCAAAGAACAACAGCCGATCGAGCTGTCAAATTTTTGACATTTCTGCATGACAGCCCTTGACCTTACCTTTAATTTGATACCAAACACGATATGGTTCTGACAACTTTAAGCAAAAAAACAAAAGCCGATCGAGCTTTCAAATTTTTGACATTTCTGCATGACAGCCCTTGACGTTATGTTTCATTTGATGCCAAACACGATATGGTTCTGACAACTTTAATCACATAAATCACGGACATGAACCTTTAAAAATTAATATTTTAAATATAATCTTTTAGGCCTTTTTAACCAGTGTATAATAACCGCCCATTGCCATAAAGTATGTTTATTAAGTTAACTTCTTTCAAATTGTCCTCTTTTCATGAATAATTCCATTTAAATGTTCTGATTGACATGTCAAAGAAACGTTCTTCGTCTTAAATTTTTCAAAGAAGACTAAATTTTTGATTTCAAATTGTTTCTAAAAACCAAATTTCCACTTTTAAAATTTTTTTACACAAAAACTATGCACCTTATAGAAAAATGACCTATTATCAGGAAATCAAGTTGAATTACCCTTTACAACCTGCAACTATTTTCATTAAAATCGCTTGTACCGTTCAGGCTGTATATGTGAGCAAAATTTCGGCGATCGTCATTGATGAAACTAAAGTGAATTGACCTGTTTAGTATAAAAGATATATGTTTACAAACAGAAACTTTCTCTTTCCTACGATTTGGAAATAGTAGAATAACAAAGCATTGTAAATTCTTTGCTACCAAAAATATGACTCAACATTTGTGAACTATTTAACAAAATATAACTATAATATTTATCATAATCATCATACTCAGTCTTTCACCCAAATTACTTTTCGGTGTTAAGTGATATTAATAATAAAAGTACAATAAAGTTCATTATGATGGTGACACTTGGTTAAATTAAGATATTTAAAAATATCACTTGACATGTCACATGGCACTAGGTAGGTAAGTACGGGTGATGTACCAACATGGTGATTTTGTATTTCGTCAAAAATGTCTTGCCGACTGGGCGTTTTGTTCCTGCGCGTTGTCTTCGTGGAGAATCCATCACATTTCAGCCCTTTTTCTTCTCACCCGTGCATGAAGGGTTATCAAAACCTTCATGTAATATGCTTGGTTACCGAAATGCCCCTCAGGCAGCCAATCCATGTGAACAATCACTCGCATTTCGAAAAAACAATGTCAGTGCACGGCCGAAGCGCTAATCATCTCCGATTTCTTTTCTTCCTTCTTTAAATCTTCTAAACTGCTCGAAAACTAGGTAGACCCTCATCACCATAAACATTCTTCAACAATTCGTACATTTCTGCAGCGGATTTTTTAAGTTTCACCCAGAATTTTGTATTGACACTAACATAATTCTGACGGAGTACGGGAAAGTAGTTAATTTCAATCAAAGGCTACTACCGAACGGTTTGCCTAATTATCATGAAATTTTAACAGTGAATGGATGGAAGATGACAAATTAATATGACATAGCCTGCAATGTTACCAAATTTACAGGGAAGCCGGAAAAATAAAAATCTAGTTATTTTATTGCTACACCTTATACTACTTGCAATGTTATTATTATTTAAGTAGACAGTGCTTAATAATAATCCTCTTTACAAATTTTGTAAACGAAATAAACTGACAGATAGTGAAGCTGGTCCTTTTCGGAACCCCAATTCTCAGAAGTTTGCAAATTACGGTCTTGTCGGACTCCACAATAATTTTATGAAAAGCTTGAAAAAGCTTGTTTTCAAGCCAAGCTACTTGACAGTCAAAGGCTTAGCTTGGCTTGAAAATTCAAGCTTTTTTTAATGGTAGGCTTGGTTTGGCTTGGGCTTGATAAAACAGAAGCTTGGCTTGGCTTGAAAAATCAAGCTTTTTTGAAAGGCAGGCTTGGTTTGATTTTTCAAGCTTTTTCAAACCAAGCCAAGCTTTCAAGCTTCAAGCCAAGCCCGTGAATCTCTAGATGTAAATTTCAGTATCGGATTCTGGATTCGGATCTGAGTATTGGATTTTGGACCAGGATCATGGGCGGCTCGTCCATAAGGGCTGCAGGGCTGCAGCCCCTCCAGTATAAAATAAAGGCTGCAATTTTATTATCGCTCTTAAATATTTATATAATATTTAAAAACAACTATTTTTGGTTTGTAATAAAATACTGCTCAATAGTAATTTATTTTTAAACAATAATTGTATTTTTCAATAAGTCGGTGTGCTATGCGGGCTAGTATATTAAAAGTCCGGGCTGGATTCAATTCAGCCCGCAGCGAACAGCACAATTCATGTAGAGAGGGCTACCTAGTGAGGATAAAGTGGTGGGGGTTATGAGTGATTCTCGTGCAGTTTGGGCTGCTACGATTCCAGCCCAAGCTACGTTACGTATAGAGTTTACTGTTCTGTACTGTAGACGGTCTGCGCTTTAGTACGCATTTACTACACATACATGAAGTGTAATATTAAAGTTATCATTATTGTCAGTTTCTTTCTTTTTAATATTAGCTTTTAAGTATTAATCATCAAAAAAATGAACGCTGAGAAGAACACTGTTAAATATTTGCAAAACATAAAATTTTCTCATTTGGGACGGCAGGAAAAACTTGAAATTAAAAATTTAGGTCGTCTTACACCAGATTTAAATATTTCTCAGTCCTCAATAAGTAGAGCACGGAATTATGTGCGAAAATTTAACTCTAATGCATATAACAAAAATATTTGGCTGACTGGATGTACAGAGGAAAACGCTTTCTTTTGCTTTTCATTTTTGTTTGGCGGCGATTCATTGTGGATAAAAACAGGAGTAGCAGATTTAAAACATTTAAATGAAAGAATTAAAAAACATGAGAAATGTGTTGAACATTTAAAAAGTGTGTGCAAACTTGGCATGTTAGGAACAGTTAATATTAAAACGCAACTAAGTGAAGCTTATAGGCGAGAAATAAATAAACATAATGAAAACGAGAAAAAAATCGTGATATTTTATCTAAAATAATAGATTGTATCGTGTTTTGTGGTAAATTTGAACTTCCCATGCGAGGACATGACGGAACCGAATATTCAACGAATCCCGGAGTTTTTAGAGGATTATTAGAATTTGCTGGAAAATTAGATGATAGTTTAAAAAATCGCGCAACAACCCGAGTAGTGATCTAACAATTTATTTCTGTACATGAAAGGGGAAAATATGCATTTGCACATCCCTTGAAAGAAAGTAACTTTCAATTATAAAGCATTTGACCTTGAATGAAAAAAAAAATCGCCTGCGGCGCATTTTTTCCCTAAATACTTGGTTGCAGCCCTCCTACTATAAATTCTTACGAGCCGCCACTGACCAGGATCATAATATGAGTATAAGTGTCGGATTTTAGATATGGAATTTCAGTACCCGCATCGGTTCTTGGATTCGAATATTCTCAGAATGGAACCCGATAATAATATTTGAATGTATATCATCATGGAGTCTCAAAACCAAATAAATCTGATTTTCAAATAATCCACATTTTTGTTTGATGAAGTGAATAGTCGGCATATTATATTTCTGATGTTTTAATTTCTGTTGGACGAAATTTAACATCTGCTAAGTAGGATTGCACAGAACTATATAAAGTGGATAACAAAAACAATACCTATTATGTGAAACACGTGCACGATATAAATAAATAAATAAATAAATAGATATTTCACCACCTGCAATGATCGTATGACCATTATTTCTCAAATTTAATCTTCATCCCTTTTTCTTTGAAGTGTTTGTTGTATGAATGTTAAAATTTTAGAGCTACAGCATTTCCTATATTCTAAGAAACATCCTCCTTCTTTTCTTTACCTGCTAAGTACGACCTAGTTAATAATTTTATGTTCATTCTCTATCTCAACTTCGTTGATTAATTATCTGAATTATCGTAAACGAAAATTAATGTCATATTAATATAATACTTTATATGTCTAATAACCAAATTTCTATTTTTTGTTCATCATTTACCAAATAGGACTGTGAAAGTATAAAGTTCTTATTTTTACCTCCCGTCATACCGTAGGTAAGGGAGGTAATATTTCGGTCAAAAAATTAGATAGATAGAATTTTTACAGTTACCTTATCTAATGGAGAAAACAACTTTCTTCTCAGCTCGTTCTCATGGAAGTAATGCTGAGTATATATATTTTATTTAATTGTTTATTTTATGTAGTCTAATAAAACGTTACATACTTTTATTTCTTTGTTAATGATAATGCTTATACAAAGAAGTAATCTTTTCTAAGGTTCCCCAAAAAGAGCAATTGCTGTAAATATTTAGGAGACAACTTATTTCTATTTTGAGTCATAGTTGCACCACCGTTTGAAATTAACATTCACTAGGCACAGATGTTGCAACGATGATATGATATTGTTTAGCATATTTGTACAAACAAAAAAATGATTTCCATGTCTTCCCATTCTGCAAATGGGTTGCTTTTTAAAGATATTACAGGGTTTGCTAAATAAAGAGACATTTCGTCACTTTGATGAGTTTTCTTTTTCTTTTTGTGGCCGTGCGCTAGCTCTTTATGATGTTTCCTGTGTTGTACATAAACCATACTTTTGAGTTTTTGTATGGCTCGCACGCATGCTGCTGGATCTTGAAAATGTAAGTTTTTAAACCTTGAATCCAATAAAGTAGCAATGGCTGCAAGATCATTTAATTCATTTAACCAATACCTTTTTTTCATCTCTTTTCTAAGTTCTGTTGACAATCATTGGTATAATTTTAGATATTGTAATATACTTTTGTCCGGACGCTTCTCTTGTGACGTATTTAAATTTTAAAAGGCTTTAATAAAGCTGTAAGTTGGTGGAGTGATTCCGTCTCTACAGCAGTTGGCATGTCGGGTGCTGAAATACTTTCAATTACGATTTCAGATACCACTTTTCTCAAATGTAGAAGCGTTCCAACATAAAAAATCTGTTGTGGCCAGCACAAAACCTTCCGTCAATTCGATGTATTTTGTACAAATCCGATACCAAAAGTTTCTTGAAAAAGATTTTATATATCATGTAAAATTATAACACGAACACACTATTTTTTACAAATTCCATATTGCAAGTTCCTTTGAAAAGATTCTACAAATCCAATAAAATTATAACACGGACGACCATTATGTAAATTGCACTTGACATTTCCTCATTCCTATCCAACGCATCTTCTTCACAGAGTGATTCCTCTTTCAAATCTTCTGCTACACGGTCCTTTCATCTTCTCTTTGGCCTTCCTCGTACTCCTGGCATTGAAACTGTAAGTCACTTGCGAGGGACACTCTGCCACTTTTGTTACTTTCTGATCCTATACTTTCCACTTTGGTTTTGCACTTGACACTGACATCTGTCAATTAGAATTTTTTGAATATATCTGCTATTTCCATAATTTTTACAAAGCTGACTGATTTTTGAAAGTTAACCTCTCTTAATCTCTCTATATCTCTATATCTATTGAATATGAAGGAAAATGTATAATCAAATCGTATAAAGAATAAGATTTTCTTTCATATTAATGATCATAAAATGTCGAAAATTGATATTTAACTACGTTTTTGCCAGAAAACTGTTAAGAACTTCAAATAAGGGTACTTCCGGTTGACCAATTATAACAAAAATCTAATCAGCTCTTCATATGGTTGTAAAGAAGAGGAATATGAAAGAATCATAATTTTTAGAATTGTAGTTTTGGAGTTATCGTCGGAGAAAAATTTGTCACACACACACACACACACACAAACACATACATACATACAGACATCAATGTACAGTGAGTAAAATCGTATTCTAGGGATCTTAAAACGTACTTATTCATTAAAAACTCACCACCGAATTTTTTGACCAAAGACAATACCTCCCTTACCTACAGGTGACGGAAGGTAAAAAGGCCGAATTCCACCTTGTTTTAACATCATCAACAAGTTTCAAAAGTGAACCTTCAGAAGTATTGTTTCGCATTTGAATTTTTTTAATTTGTCTGACTGCACAACACTGTTTTTTATCCAATGCACTATTTCTCGAACTTTAGATATAGCTGTTTTAACGCCAGGTAATTTTAAAGCCTCTTCAACAACGAGATTTATCGTGTGTGTAAAACACAGAAAATGCTTTTTTTCACCCATAGATGTTCTTATGGCTGCTAACATAGAACTGGCATTATCTGTCACCACGGCACGAATTTTACTTTGTGATATATTCCAATTATCATGAATATTCAGAAGTGTTTCCGATGTATATATTCAGCTGTATGTCTCGTTTAGTGCACAACTGGCTAGGTATAACATACACATTTTGCCATTTTGTAGATAATGGGCTGTCACATCTAAAAAAACCTCCTTCGTTCATTGTTTCAGTCCAAATATCCAGTGTGAGACCAATATTTTCTATTCTTGACAATCTAGATCAAGCTGTACCGACACAAGCCTCATATTTTTCTTGGGTCTTCTTTTTTAAATATTTTGCGCCATGCACTTTAAAATTGGGTTACAGATCCTTCATTAGACATTGAAAGCCTTCTCCTTCGATAATGTTAAAAGGGCGCATATCCTTGCAGATAAAAAATACCAAAGCCTGAACCATTTTGTTACATTTTGTACCATCTTCTGAAATAAAAAATCATTTAAAAAATGTGATGTGGCCAACACAAAAACTCCCGCTATTTAATTTTTATTAATTTAAAAATATAACTACGGATTTACTAACGCTGCAAACTGTTCCATTGCATAAAACTATTGCTTTATTTACTATTTTCTTTTTAAAATGACACTATTATTAATTTGAAGTGATTAGTTTTTTGTCAGTGACATTTACTGTCAGTTACATTAATTTGAAATATGAACTGTGTAACAAAGGAATTGTGTTTTTCTTAGGCTTCGGGACTTCTAAAATTGTTAATATTATCTGTAAAATATATAGAAAAAGTATTAATGTATTCCTGTAGAAAATTCAATAATCTTTAATTTTCATAACGACAAAATGCGAAAAAATGGCATTTAATGGTATTTTTTGAAGAAAAACCATTATGAGCTTCAGGTAAAGTGCCATTTCCGGTTATCCGATTTACACCAAAATCTAATGGCTTCTTTTCATATTAGAATAGGGTATAAATACATGGTTTCAAAATTTTCTTAATGATAGTATTTGAGTTAGAGCGAAGACAAAATCCCTACACATACACAGATACATACACACACACACATACATACATACACACACACACATACATACACACACACATATACACACATACAGACATCATCGTGAAAATGTTAAAATTAGATTCTAGGGACCTTAAAACGTGGTCATTTACTGAAATCTTGATATATGATTTATAACACGATCCCTATACCTCCCTTACTAAGGGTAGCGGGAGGTAAAAATGCAATCACATATAATGATTAAGTACAAAAAATAATTTACTTACCTTTATTGGCTGAAACTCGCGGGAAAACCTCCTTTAAAGTATTTTGGAATACTGTCTTCGTCCTATTTGCACGATCATCGGCGTCGTAATCGAATTTTTCTTCCAATTCCAAATATTTTAATGTTGATGGCTGTGATAGGCTAGATTTGAGCTCCTCAACAACTCTACTCGTCGTTTTAGCGGACATTGTTGATACTTCTCGACACTATACGTTTTAATTTTAATTTTTGACATATTATTATTGATTAAGTAGTATAGATTGGAAACCTAATGAGCATATACGTAATGCATTGTAGCGAATTAGACACATGTGTAGCATACAACTACCCTACATCTCGCTCTTAGCGAATAAAAAAAAAAGTATAATTATTACTCTTAACTGCATAGTGAATGAAATTAAATTACTGACAATCGTTAAAATATACTCATAACCTAAAAATAAGAGGTAGCCCCCCCAAATTGATAAAAATGTATTTTATTGTTATGTATGGCTTAATAAACATATGCGCTAAGGATATATATATATATATATATATATATATATATATATATATATATATATATATATATTTACATCCCGCTATCATTGCTGCGTCCTTTCATGGCTAGGACATTGTGGCAACCACCGAAAGGAATAGAGATAGGTATCGGCTTTATAAAGTATATCTACTTATTTTTCTCCCTGATTATGAATTTCGGTTCAAATTTCAATAAAGTCGATTTACAACGATATACGTTTTCCTTTCATTTGACGGACATTATGAGCTCCTCCATTCTGAGTGAATCCGACGTCCACAGTATATACTTCAGACATAATCAGTACTTGTGACGTCCAATTTGTATATTTTTATTCATACTACCGTTACAGTGACGTCCAGCAGCGTTGCCAATATTAAATACATTATTCTGATGCAGAAACCAAAGCACTCTTTCAGAACAATATGCATACTTTGCTGTAAACGTCATAGATTCCTACAATGTTTGATAATGGTAATTTCTTTTGGCAATCTGTAAGCAATTTGAAAATGGAACTGTTAATTTGTCATTTAAAATGTCATTTTTAATACTTAATACTTTTGTTCTAAAATTATTAGGAAAAAAATTTCTCCAAATTAAAATTTTACCATTGTATTCCGCATACATATAACAAAAATAAAGTAGATACCCGTTATACAAGTAAACAATAACAAAATCTTTATAATGTATTTACAGTAAAAGAACTCGATGGTACAAAATGTGATAGAAATGTGAAATGTTCTTGCACTTAGTGTACAAGAACAACAATTCTATTTTCTCCGACGGTAAATGTAAATATGTGAAAATAAGTGAAGAATGAACTATTTAAATAACCCCAAAATCTTACAATTAAAAAGTACAGATAGATATTTTTAATAATAATTTAATATGAACTGAATTAATACTTGCAGTATTTTTTTAGTAAAATTTGCCGTCATCCTTTGTATTATAGTCATAAAAATTTTATTTGATAAACTAAGTATTTGTTACATGTCAATAAAATAGTGAAGAAATATAATAATAAGGTTAATATGATTATTAATCTCCGATTTTAATATTTTTATTCTATTTGTTAAACAAATTATTTGTAAAAAATAGTGAAAATATATGAAAAACAACAGTTTGGATGCACTTCGGCTATTTGTGCAATAAATTCAAATTTTTATGAAATTTATAATAATAAGCTTATTATTAATATTCAATTCCGATTTTAATACGCTTATTCTAAGTAAATAGCTATTTGTTGAACAAATTATTTTTCACATGTCAATAAAATAGTAAAAATATATGAAAAGCAGTCGTTTGGGTTGGGCTATTTTTCCAATAAATTGTAATTTTTACGGAAATTACAATAATAGGCATATTATTAAGAAAATTCTAATTGACATAATAAGTCAGTGTCAAGTGCAAATTACATAATATGTTTGTGTTATAATTTTACTGGAAATATAGAAATTTTCTATGTGGTATTTGTACAAAATACATGGAACTGCCAGAATGCAATGTAATGAAATACTGGAAATGTAGAATCTTTTGCTAGAAACTTTTTGTATGGCATTTGTATAGAACGGAGGGAAGGTAATGTGATGGCCACATCAAATTTTTTTATTTAACATAGGAGTATAGTCGAAATTATGGAAATTTGATAAAATATATAAATCACAGCAAAAGATAATTTTGGAGCTTTAGCTTGTGAACTGTTCTGAAATTATCAATCTCCCCTGAGAGTTATTGAACGCCTTCGGAGAAAATAAAATGAAAAAATCTGATGTGGCCAACACAATACCTCCCGCTATTTCATTTTTATTAATTTAAATTCATACCTAATTTCTTTTTGCATTGACACATGTGAAATATAAACTGTGTAACAAAGGAATTTTGTTTATCTTTGAAACAAAGGCATTGGGATTTATAAAATAATGTGTTGTAGATACTGGCACACCTAGAAATGGGTAATATGCCGTGATGATATATTTATTTGATTTATATTTTTTAAATTTATCTGTAAAATACATAGAAAAATTATTAATGTATACTTGTAAAAAATTCAATTAGCTTTAATTTTCATGGCATAAAATGCGAAAAAATGACATTTAATGGTATTTTTTGACGAAAAACCATTATGAGCTTCAAGTAAAGTGCCGTTTCCGGTTATCCGATTTACACCAAAATCTAATGGTTTCTTTCATATTAGAATAGGGTTAAAACACGCTTCTGAATTTTCTGAATGATAGTATTTGACTTAGAGCGTTGACAAAATCCATAGACACACATACAGACATCATCGTGAAAATGATAAAATCGGATTCTAGTGACCCTAGAACGTGGTCATTTATCAAAATCTCAACATGCGTTTTTTAGCAAGATCCCTATAACTCCCTTACCAAGGGTAGCGGGAGGTAAAAACAAATAAGTGAAATTTATGAAATATTTATTATTACATCGAACAGTCCTGCTTATTTCCAGAGAGAGTATTTCATAAACATTAAGTTGTTTCATTAATCTTTAGTTGTTACACATAAACAAATTATTTATCCGTGTTTCTTTCTATGTTTGCATATAGATTGCAATAAAAATACGGTGTTTTTAAAAGTTATTACTTTATTATATATTATAATAAAAATAAAAAGCAAATATTTTAACGTATTTAAACTATCTAAAATGTATAAAAATATTTTGTAATTAAAAGAAAACACTTTAATGAAATACCTCAAGTAGAGGAGAAATAGGAAGAAGTACCCAGAATAAAAAATATCTATATTTAATAAATCGTTTCTAGTACATATTAATATGTTTTAAACATTTTTTCTTTTAATAATTATTTCTACACTCTCTTTTTCGACTTTGTACTTAATAATTCAGCTTTATGATACGAGTATTTAAAAATAATTACCTTTTTTAAATTTATTACATTTGTAAACCATACATTTTGATTTCATAGTTTATTGATTTTGTATTTGCTCAGAGGATTTTACAAGTGCAAAACAAAAGGTTTGATTACATAAATATTAATTTAAAATACTACCAGGAGTGCACAATGTAGATTTAAATACGATTAAAAGAGTTGCGCGCTAATGTAGTATCCACAGTTCCACTGTTGCCAAGTGTACGGAGTTCAGAATGTCGCTGGAATGAAACTTCAGTATATACATTGTATATACGCCGGACGACACTAGCGCCGCAAGTGGAATTTTTTTGAACTACAAAAAATATACATTTTCCATTCCGCTATCATTCTGACGTCCATAACAAATTTTGCTATACGATACTAGAGGCCCCCCTGATGTCAGAAAAAAATTTATAAGGCCATGTGCATATGACGTCCGGTATACGGACGTCTTATGCACGAGGACGTCACTTTGAATGTAGAAAATTACACAGGGGACGCCACAATGGTAGTGGGATGTAAATATATATATATATATATGTATACATGGTACGTGGTCACTTCATATACGGGAATTTGCTCAGCGCTGTGACTTCATATATAACGTTGTGACTTCCGAAAATGGAAGTGACAACGTTTCCCTATGTAATTTTATTTTTTCTAGCATTACAAGGCAAAACAAGTCTAAATACGAAAATTTTGTTGGAAGTCAAATAGTACCCCCCGTACCCTCAAAATTGTCACTTTAGTTCAAGCGTTTACCGCTGGCGCTGTACTCGTTATTAGTGCCAGGTATGCACAATGCGAAGTTACTTCCGAAGTGTATATAGCATTTGAACGTACTTGGTCACTTCCAAAACTTGGCAACAGTGTATCGCAGTATGTTATTGTAGTTTGTGGAAACTATTAACATAATAAACTTTTATTAACAATATACAATTAAAAAAGTATCACAAATTAGTAAGTGAAAAATTCACAATAAAATGTAAAAATAATTACCACTGTTATCTACAGCACATACGGAGTATTTCTGTGAATTAATGATTATTTTTAGCATCTATTTAAAAATTATAGCCAATAAGTATTAATAACAAATAAAAATTATATGTCTTCTTATATATTACAATTTATTTGTGATAATTTTTAACAAGTTTCTAAATTTTAATTGTGGTAATTCTGTTAAGACGATTTATTAATTTTTAGCAAGTTTTCAGCATTCTGAAACCAAGCAATAAAATGTCAGGTGACAATTTATTTTTTTGTCATATGTCAGTATTCGCGATTGGTGAAATTTTTTCACAAAGTTGCTTAATTTTACAACTAATGCCCGGTTTCAATAGGGTATGTTAAAAAATTACCATCTTGTTATAATTTTCAATAAATAAAAATAAATGTCACAAGTGCAATTTAATTTGATTGGATGAAAACTTTCTAGTTATTAATTTTTGATCAAACGGTTATGAAACCGGACATAGTTGCAAAAGTGCGGACATTAACTTATTTGCAGACTTGGGGGTTATTAGAGTATAATGCACATTAACATCCTGTTATCTACTTACAAATTATTTCTCTGTAAATGAAATTTGTAAATTTCATTTGTTAAGTAAAACTAATAACGTAAAATATGTATACAGTTAAATATTAATTCTTAGCGAGGTTGTTCTCTAAATGAGTGGTTCATTTTCCCACATTCTCCCTAATATATGAGAAGAAATATTTCAGTTTTTTTATAAATGATTAGCAATTTCACAAATCTTTACAAATTTAATAAATATTAAACTTCAAGCTTTGGAAGAGAACCATTATTTCAATTAATACTCATAGCTATAAATGAATTTCATTTTTTTTTATTTTTCAGTAGAATTTATCACATTTAATTATTATATGTGAACCGGAAAATGTATAACATGTACATATATTGCTGAAAATAAGATAAATTTGAAATATTTTTCTTTATATGAAACGTCTTTTATATTTTATTTTCTGACATGTACAAATAAGGTCACTAGTATCCGATTTTAACATTTTTATAATGTTTTACATATATTTTATAATCTTCTAAATATTATTTTTTGGAAATTTATGATATTACAAAGATTAAAGAATATAAAATTCTCTATCCTATACATTTAACATCTTTATTACATCTTATTTAAATTTAGAGATAGAGAAACATAAATATATAAAAGAATCCATTGTAATCAATATCACGACCCAAACAACTCCATGGAAACCAGTTGAAAAATTAAAATGTTTGTAATTGACAGAAAAATGTCAGTGTCAAAAATCCAGATACATTTCTGAAGGTTTTTTCTCGGAAGTACATTTAATATTTCTTATTTTATTATTAATAAATATTTAAAATTGTAGATACATATATTACATACAACCATCAGAAATATCGCCAATCTCGTCAATGAATTTGAAGAATCTCGAACATTTAGAACAGTAGGAGCAAACTTATTTATAGAATGAATTAAAAAACAAAAATATATTAATAATAGACGTAATTAGAATTTTTGTGTGTACCAGAAATATTAAATACAATATGTACTTATATAGCCTAATATGAAATTGGCGAGAGGTTTTATGCTGGCCACAACAGATTTTTTAAATCAAAATTTTGCTGGCTTGGCCCACAAGTCAACAGAACCGCTCCAACCACTCAAGTTCATTTAAGCGAAAATGTATGTATTATGAGCTAATTAAATGTCCTAATATCGAATTTCGGGTTATTTCATTTTTGTTTTTAAATAAAATTTTGCAATTTGTTATATTATAATGAGGTATCGCACGTTTTTTTTTTTTTTTAATTCCTTGAACGTAGTAAAGTAATTGCGAAAAATTTCAGTTTCCAAATTTCAGCTGAAATATTCTTTTGGACCATCCCTGAATCCATTTTGACTAATGTCGTCGTGACGTCTATACGTACGTACGTATGTATCTCGCATAACGCAAAAACGGTAAGCCCTACAAAGTCTAAATTTTGTATTTAGGACTGTTATAACACCTAGTTGTGCACCTAATGAAAAACTATTTTGAAATATAATCCAAAAAGTTTCAAATTTGGTATATAAAACTTTTATATCAATGGGAAGAATATAATATATTTTGATTGAAATGGGCTAACCTGAAGTGATACATTACCTGAAGACGTTAACAGTTTTTCGTCAAAAAAAGAAAAGGTTTACCCCGTATTTTTTATTTTTATTCAAATTAATCTCTAAAAAGAGAAAAAAATATTAAAAGTAATATTCTCGGGAAAGCAGCA
Source organism: Ophonus ardosiacus (assembly GCA_943142095.1). Taxonomy (NCBI): domain Eukaryota; kingdom Metazoa; phylum Arthropoda; class Insecta; order Coleoptera; family Carabidae; genus Ophonus; species Ophonus ardosiacus. Next base: position 14,976,672 of record OW964839.1, read on the forward strand.
GAATTGCAGCACTTCTCCCTTGCCTATTGACGTCAACGGGTACAAGCCAATAAGGTAACAGTATGTTCCGTGGCATTTGTTGTCATTTTAAACGTCAAACGCGGAGTAGAAATATAGGTTATAGAATCATAAACGTTGCAAGTATGGATTGCTCCTAAACATATCGAAATTTGTAAATTTACATTTACATTAATTTTTTTAATCACTATGGCTGGTAGCACAAGCGTGGTTCTAACACCGGTGTTAACTAGAACCGTGTCAACGACTTGACATATACTTCAGATTTGTTAACAAAACAAGTGTTGCCAATATATTGATCAAGCTGAAAATTTACTGACAGCCATATTCAATAAATTTGCCGACACTATTTAAAATTATTTAATTTGATTTGTTTTTTAACTTGTTTCTAGGAAATACAGTTTTAAATAACGAGGTCAAATTTATTGAATATGGCTGTCAGTAAATTTTCAACTTGATCAATATATTGGCAACACTTGTTTTCTTAACAAACCTGAAGTATGTGTCAAATCGTTGACATGGTTCTAGTTAACACCGGTGTTAGAACCACGCTTGTGCTACCAGCCAATGGCTCGTACCACGATCACGGTTCTAACATTGGTGTTAGCTAGAACCGTGCTAACTATTTGACACATACTTCAGGGTTATAAAGAAAATCAGTGATGCCACTATACTAATTAAACCGAAAATGTACCGATAGGCCTATTTAATACATTTGGCTTCATTATTTTAAATTGTTTAATATGATTTGTCTCTGGACTTGTTTTTAAGATAAATTATTTAGAATATTGAAGCCAAATGTATTGAATATGCCAGTATATTTTCGGTTTAATCAGTATAGTGGCATCACTGATTTTTGTTGATAACCCTGAAGTATGTGTCAAGTCGTCGTCAAGGTTTTAACTAATACCGGTCTTAGAACCGTGATCGTGGTACGAGCCTTTGTGTATTTATAAGACATAGTGATATATCCATCTATCACCACAACTTGTTTTTCATTGGCTTGTACCCGGATACGTCACAATTTCGGCAACGTTTTGAATATATAATACTTTAAATTGTTTTTTTCTAAACCAAATAAACAAACTTTTATATAAATTATAATATTACATAAAACTATTAAGTTGAAATATTCGTATTAACGAATAAAATAGATATGTTAATATTTTTTGCAATACTTCATTGAGAAAAGGTTTTTTTTTTTTTCAGAAAATCTAAAATTCTGGTACTCCGATTTTTGATGTCTTTAATTTGAAACACAATAATCTGTCAATTTTACGGGTAACTTCATACCTGACCATAAGTTTATGTAATAAATGTAATAGCCCAAAATACAATATATTTCCACATAATAAGTCCTTATGTCGTATATTATCCCAGATTACTTAGAGTTATGGTTTGGAGTGGATCTGCTGGCTTGCAAACAATCTAGTATTTTTTAAATAATATAATAGACCAAATAGGGTACTTAAATAGCACACAAATCATAATCTTTTTGTAGAAAATTCAGAATTGGGCATGCATTCCGCAGATTTACAGCCAAGACAACAAAATTAATTTTTTTAAACAAAGATAATAGTCCAAAATTCGACATTGTGGCACTTCATTCACACAGAGTGAGCCCTTTATTCATCATATACTTTATTTGCTGTTTTGCTGATATGTGCTTGCTAGTTTAGCCGACATGAAATTTGGCAACGTTGCGGAAGTCAGCCCTACGCTTCAATATCTTGTATACAGTTACAGTGATGGAAGTAACTTCGTATTCTAAGTATGTGCAATTGTATATTAATTTTTAATATAAAATTTTCTTACCCCTCTTTTGAAAACCTTAATTTAGAAGTTCCCCTAAGCCCATATATATATATTTTAATAATATATATCCATTAATTAATATGGAAGTCAGGACGCCCTATCAACGTCACGGAAGTGACTCCTTAACAGGTATCAATATATATATATATATATATATATATATATATATATATATATATATATATATTTACATCCCACTACCATTGTGGCGTCCCCTGTGTAATTTTCTACATTCAAAGTGACGTCCTTGTGCATAAGACGTCCGTATACCGGACGTCATATGCACATGGCCTTATAAATTTTTTTCTGACATCAGGGGGGCCTCTAGTATCGTATAGCAAAATTTGTTATGGACGTCAGAATGATAGCGGAATGGAAAATGTATATTTTTTGTAGTTCAAAAAAATTCCACTTGCGGCGCTAGTGTCGTCCGGCGTATATACGCTGTATATACTGAAGTTTCATTCCAGCGACATTCTGAACTCCGTACGCTTGGCAACAGTGGAACATTGGGTTACTACATTAGCGCGCAACTCTTCTAATCGTATTTAAAGCTACATTGTGCACATATGATAGTATTTAAATTAATATTTATGTAATCAAACTTTTGTTTTGCAAAATCCTCTTAGTAAATACAAAGTCAATGTAATAAATTTAAAAAAGGTAATTATTTAAATACTCGTATCATAAAGCTGAATTATTAATTACAAAACATTGTGTAAATTGCAAATAAAAGCCAAATGTAAGGGTAAGAAGATTAATGATTAAATGTATGGAATAAATATGAGAACGGTATGCTACAGTAAAATATATAAATAAAATATTTATAAACTTTTGATCCAAAATACGAAGACCGAAATTTTAAGTGTGTCGAAAAAGAGAGTGTAGAAAAAATGTTTTAAACATAATATTATGTACTACAAACGATTTATTACATATAGATATTTTTTACTCTAGGTACTTCTTCCTATTTCTCCTCTACTTAAATACGTTAAAATATATTTGCTTTTTATTACCTCCCGCTACCCTTGGTAAGGGAGGTATAGGGATCGTGTTAAAAATCACATATCGAGAATTTAGTAAATGGCCACGTTTTAAGGTCCATAGAATCCAATTTTAACATTTTCACGATGATGTCTGTATGTATGTATGTATGTATGTATGTATGTATGTGTGTGTGTGTGTGTGTGTGTGTGTGTGTGTTTGTGTGTGTGTGTGTGTGGATTTTGTTAACGCTCTAACTCAAATACTATCATTCAGAAAATTCTGAAACCTTGTATTTCTATCCTATACTAATATGGAAAAACACCATTCGATTTTGGTGTAAATCGGATAACCGGAAATTCAACTGAGGCTCATAATGGTTTTTCTTCAAAAAAAATTTTTTAAAAAAATCCCGAAGCCTAAGATAAACACAATTCCTTTGTTACATAGTTTATATTTCAAATGAATGTAACTACAGGTGAATGTCATTGTCAAAAAACTAATTACTTCAAATTAATAATAGTGACATTTTAAAAAGAAAATATTAAATAAAGAAATAGTTATATGCAATGGAACAGTTTGCAGCATTAGTAAATACGGAGGTATGTATTTAAATTAATAAAAATTAAATAGCGGGAGGTTTTGTGTTGCCCACATTAATTTTTTTACCTTCCGTCACCTTTAGGTAAGGAAGGTATTGTCTTTGGTCAAAAAAATCGGTGGTGAGTTTTTAATGAATAAGCACGTTTTGGGTCCCTACAATACGAATTTACTATTTTTAAGATGATGTCTGTATGTATGTGTGTCCGTGTGTGTGTGTGTGTGTGTGTGTGTGTGTGTGTGTGTGTGTGTGTATGTGTGTCCGTGTGTGACAAATTTTTCTCCGACGATAACTCCAATACTATAATTCTAAAAATTATAATTCTTTCGTATTCCTCTTCTGTACATCCATATGAAGAGTTGATTAGATTTTGGTTATAATTGATCCACCAGAAGTATCCTTATTTGAAGTTTTTAACAGTTTTTCTTAAAAAAACGCAGTTAAATATTATTTTTTGACATTTTGTTATTATATTTATTAAAGAAAATACTCTTCTCTATATGGTTTGATTATTCATTTTCCTTCATATTCAATAGATGTAGAGTTAAAGCATTATAAAGAAATTAATTTTCAAAAATTAGTCAGCTTTGCTATTTATTATGGAAACAGCTGACATAATTATTAAAAAAAAAAATAATTGACAGATATCAGTGGCAAGTGCAAAACCAAATATGGAAAAAAAGTATAGGATCTAAAATTGGTATGTCATAGTGTTGCTCGCAAGTGACACGCAGAGAAAGGCCAAAGAGAAGATGGAAGGACATTACTTAGTGTAGTTTATGTTATAATTTTATTGGATTTATAGAACCTTTTCAAATGAACTTTTGTTATGGAATTTGTAAAAAATAGTATGTGTTCGTGTTCGATTTTATATGATATTATATAGAATCTGTTCCAAGGACCTTTTGGTATGGGATTTGTACAAAATAAATGGAATTGACGGAAGGTCTTGTGCTGGCCACAACAGATTTTTTTATTATGTTGTAATTTGAAAAATTTTATTATATGCGCTAGTGAGATATGTAAAAATATAAATGATCAAAAGTAATGTCTTAAAAACACCGTATTTTTATTGCAATCTATATGCAAACTTAGAAAGAAACACAGATAAGTAATTTGTTTATGTGTAACAACTAAAGATTAATGAAACAAATTTATGTTTATGAAATACTCTTTCTGGAAATAAGCAGGACTGTTCGATGTAATAATAGATATTTCATAAATTTCACTTATTTGTTTTTACCTCCCGCTACCCTTGGTAAGGGGAGATAGGTATAGGGATCTTGCTAAAAATCGCATCTTGAGATTTTAGTAAATGACCACGTTTTAAGGTCAGATTTTAACATTTTTACGATGATGTCTATATGTGTGTGTGAATTTTGTCAACGCTCTAACTCAAATACTATCATTTAGAAAATTCTGAAGCGTGTTTTAACCCTATTCTAATATGGCAAGAAACCATTAGATTTTGGTGTAAATCGGATAACCGGAAACGGCACTTTACTTGAAGCTCATAATGATTTTTCGTCAAAAAATACCATTAAATGTCATTTTCTCGCATTTTATGCCATGAAAATTAAAGCTAATTGAATTTTCTACAGGTATACAATAATAATTTTTCTATATATTTTACAAATAAATTTAAAAACTAATCTTTTTTATAAATCCCGATGCCTTTGTTTCAAAGATAAACACAATTCCTTTGTTACACAGTTTATATTTCAAATGTATGTCACTGCAAAAAAAAAAAATTAGGTATGAATTTAAATTAATAAAAATGAAATAGCGGGAGGTATTGTGTTGGCCACATCAGATTTTTTCATTTTATTTTCTCCGAAGGGGCTCAATAACTCTCAGGGGAGATTAATAATTTCAAAACAGTTCACAAGCTAAAGCTCTAAAATTATCTTTTGCTGTGATTTATAATATTTTATCAAATTTCCAGAATTTCGACTATACTCCTATGTTAAATAGAATAGTTTGATGTGGGCATCACATTACCTTCCCTCAGTTGTATACAAATGCCATACAAAAAGTTTCTACATTTCCAGTATTTCATTACATTGCATTCTGGCAGTTCCATGTATTTTGTACAAATACCACATAGAAAATTTCTATATTTCCAGTAAAATTATAAGACAAACATATTAAGTAATTTACACTTGACACTGACTTATTATGTCAATTAGAATTTTCTTAATAATATGCCTATTATTGTAATTTCCGTAAAAAAATCAATTTATTGGAAAAATAGCCGAACCCAAACGGCTGCTTTTCATATATTTTACTATTTTATTAACATATGAAAAATAATTTGTCCAACAAATAGCTATTTACTTAGAATAAGCGTATTAAAATCGGTATTGAATATTAATAATAAGCTTATTATTATAAATTTCATAAAAATTTGAATTTATTGCACAAATAGCCGAAGTGCATCCAAACTGTTGTTTTTCACATATTTTCACTCTTTTTTACAAATAATTTGTTTAACAAATAGAATAAAAATATTAAAATGGGAGATTAATAATCATATTAACCTTATTATTATATTTGTTCACTATTTTATTGACATGTAACAAATACTTTGTTTATCAAATAAAATTTTTATGACTATAATACAAAGGATGACCGCAAATTTTACTAAAAAAAATACTGCAAGTATTAATTCAGTTCATATTAAATTATTATTAAAAATAACTATCAGTACTTTTCAAATGTAAGATTTTGGGGTTATTTAAATAATTCAATCTTCACTTATTTTCACATATTTACATTTACCGTCGGAGAAAATAGAATTGTTGTTCTTGTACACTAAGTGCAAGAACATTTCACATTTCTATCACATTTTGTACCAGCGAGTTATTGTTTACTTGTATAACGGGTATCTACTTTATTTTTGTTATATGTATGAGAAATACAATGGTAAAATTTTAATTTGGAGAAATTTTTTTCCTAATAATTTTAGAACAAAAGAATTAAATATTAAAAATCACATTTTAAATGACAAATTGATAGTTCCATTTTCAAATTGATTACAGATTGCCAAAAGGAATTACCATTTTCAAACATTGTAGGAATCTATGATGTTTACAGCAAAGTATGCATATTGTTGTGAAAGAGTGCTTTGGTTTCTGCATCAGAATAATGTGTTTAATATTGGCAACGCTGCTGGACGTCACTGTAACGGTAGTATGAATAAAAATATACAAATTGGACGTCACAAGTACTGATTATGTCTGAAGTATATACTGTGGACGTCGGATTCACTCAGTGTGGAGGAGCTCATAATGTCCGTCAAATGAAAGGAAACGTATATCGTTGTAAATCGACTTTATTGAAATTTGAACCGAAATTCATACTCAGGGGGAAAAATAAGTAGATATACTTTATAAAGCAGGTACCTATCTCTATTCCTTTCGGTGGTTGCCACAATGTCCTAGCCATGAAAGGACGCAGCAATGATAGCGGGATGTAAATATATATATATATATATATATATATTGATACCTGTTAAGGAGTCACTTCCGTGACGTTGATAAGGCGTCCTGACTTCCATATTAATTAATGGATATATATTATTAAAATTATATATATAGGCTTAGGGGAACTTCTAAATTAAGGTTTTCAAAAGAGGGGTAAGAAAATATTATATTAAAAATTAATATACAATTGCAAATACTTAAAATACGAGGTTACTTCCATGACTGTAATTGTATACAAGATATTGAACCGTAGGGCTGACTTCCGCAACGTTGCCAAATTTCATGTCGGCTAAACTAACAAGCACATATCAGCAAAACACCAAATAAAGTATATGATGAATAAAGATCTCACTCTGTATGAATGAAGTGCCACAATGTCGAATTTTGGACTATTATCTTTGTTTAAAAAATCATAATTTTGTTGTATTGGCTGTAAGTCTGCGTAACCGCTGCAAACCATGTATGCCCAATTCTGAATTTTCTACAAAAATTATAATTTGTGTGCTACTATTTAAGAGCTCTATTTGGTTTATTATATTATTTAAAAAATACTAGATTGTTTGCAAGTCAGCAGATCCGCTCCAAACCACTCAACTTCAACTCTAAGTAACTTGGGATAGTAATCTGGCATAATGTACGACATAAGGGGCTTATAACACAGTTATTCCAACTTTTAATTTTTCAAATTTAAGGTGTTATGTTTACTAGTCACTAATTAAATTAATTACCTTAAAAAAAACCTAGTCCAAAGATGATGCAGAATTTGTGCAATGGAGAACATATCAGTAAATAAAATATCAAAGACGAAAGACGTTTCATGTAATGAAAAATATTTCAAATTTATTTTATTTCCAGCAATACACATGCAATAAATTTTTCGGGTTCACATATAATAATTAAATGTGAAAAAGTCTACTGTATAAATAAATTATAAAAAAATCCGTTGTAACCAGCACAAGAAGTCTCGCCGTTTCCATTTTATGTTATATAAGTATTATTGTACTACACTTCGCAATCGAACCGCCGTTTTATAACAAAAAAAAAATTACAGAACTTTACCCAAATATTGTTTTTTATTGTATTTAACATGTCTTCTGCACACATACAATTATAATTATATCTATTTTTCATTGCATGAGTTCCTAAATGTCAAAGATTCTTCCAATTCATTAATAAGATTGGCGATAAATGGATATATGCAGGTTACCTATAATTTTAAATATTTAATTAATAAAACAATAAGAAAGATTAAATGTACTTTTGATATTTGACACTGACATCTGGTTTCCTTAGTGTATTTTAGCTTAATCGACTTATTACATCCCGTTATTCTATATATTATAGCGTTTTTATCTCTAAATTTATAGAAGATATAATAAAAAATTTAAATGTATCTGATATAGAATTTTATGTTCAATATTAGTAATATCAAAAATTTTCAAAAAATAATATTTAGAAGCATTTTTTTAGAAACTACTACTTCCGAATGTTCAATTGTTACCAAAACCAAATGTCAGATTGATAAATTCGTAGTTAAACTGGTCTTATGTCTCATAGTTTTTGAGTAATCTTCCCTTCAACATCCACACATACACACACAGACAGACATCATCGTAAAAATGTTAAAATCTGTTTATATGGACCTTAAATCGTGCTTATTCACTTAAATCTGGATATGTGATTTTTAGCAAGAATCCAATACCTCTCTTAGCGAGATGTAAAAACTGAAATTCATATATAGCTACGAGTAGTAATTGAAATGACGGTACTCTAAAGCTTGATGGTTCAAATTTAGTAAATTTGTAAAGATTTGTGAAATTACTATTAATTTATATAAGAAAAAATATCTGTTGTTGCCAGCACAATACCTCTCGCCATTTCTATTTTATGTTATACAGGGTGTAAATTTTAAAACGGGTCATAGGGCTATAACATAATAAAAACAGTTTATTTAGATGCCAAAAGTTTCGATATTAATTTATTTAGTGCATGTTATAAAGAAAAAAAATACGAATTTTTTGATACCAAACACATTACATTTTTGTTTCATATGAAGCCAGAAAATAAATATAAAAATTTGCACAATTAAGAAAAAATATCAATAGCCGTGAAACTGACAGGATCAAAACAAAATAATTGTTGACTTGAGACGCTCATTAATAAACGTTTCATACATATTATTTGTAAAATTATTATTATTTTCGTTTTATAAGGAAGAAATCATGGATAATTTGTCTCATGAAGAAAATTTACAAATTATTAAATGGTTTTAATTACAATAAATAATAATTGTTTCTTAAATAATTATCATAGTGTTTACTTTATTTTGTGTTATTTTGTATTAGTTCATAAATTAATAACTTTAATCTTTAATTGTCCCCTATCATGTTAGTAAAAAAATGGCAATGTTTTGTTACTATCAGTTTCATGGCTAATATTTTTTCTTAATTGCACAAATTTTTAAAATTATTTTCTGGCTTTATATGAAACAGAAATATAAGGTGTTTGGTACTAAAAAAAACTGTAATATTTTTCTTTATAATAAGCACCAATTATTTTATCAATAAATTAATATAGAAATTTTTGGCGTTTAAAAAACTGTTTTTCTATGTAACCCTATGACCCGTATTAAATTTAACACATATAAGTACTGTATTGTATTTCGCTATCGAACCGTAGTTTTATAACAAAAAAAATGCAGAAATTTACCCAAATATTGTATTTAACATGTCTTTTGCACACATACAGTTCTAATTATATCTATTTTTCATTGTCTGAGGAAGTTCCTAAATATCAGTGAATCTTCCAATTCATTAACTAGATTGGCGGTATTTTTGATGGATATATGCATTTTACCTACAATTTTAAATATTTAATTAATATAACAATAAGAAAGATTAAATGTACTTCCCAGAAAAAGCTTTCAGAATGTAACTAAAACTTTTGATTTTTGACACTGACATCTGTCATTTACAAATTATGTTATAAATATTTGAATTTGTCAACTGGTTTCCTCAGTGCCTTAGCCTCTGCGATGTACTACATTAAATTATTCTGTATATTACAGTGCCTTTATCTCTATATCTATACAAGATATAATAAGAAATTTAAATGTAACTATTAATTCCGGTTGTCCAATTTTACCGAAATCTAATCAGCTCTATCCACTAATGTCAGATTAAGGAAACTGCAGTTAAATATTCTTTAAGTCTTATAGTATTTGAGAAACTGTCGATACAACATCCACACACACACATATACACACATACACACACATACGCACACACGGACATCAACGTAAAAATGTTATAATCGAATTATAGGGACTCTAAAACGTGCTTATTTACTAAAATCTGGATATGCGATTTTTAGCGTGATTCCAATACCTTTCTTACTTTTACTTCTTATACATTATGGAGAAGATAGGAAAATGAAGCATTCAATAAGAGAGCAATCTCGCTAAGAATTAATATTTAACTATATAAATACATAATTCACGTTATTGGTTTTACCGTTTTACTTATCAAATGAAAATTACAAATTTCATTTACAGAAAAATAATTTGTAAGTAACATGATGTTATTGGGAATTATTTAAAACTGTAATAACCTCCAAGACTGTAAATAAGTTACTGTCCGCACTTTTGCAATTTATGTCCGGTTTCATACCGTTTATTCAAAAATTAATACGTTTTCATCCAACCAAATTAAGTATAGTACTTTACAAAAAAGTAAAATGTCACGCGTTTTATTTCTATTTATTGAAAATTATAACAAGACGGTAATTTTTTAACATACCCTTTTGAAACCGGGCAACTTTGTCAAAAAAATTCACCAATCGCGAATACTGACATATGACAAAAAAATAAATTGTCACCTGACATTTTATTGCTTGTTGGTTGCAGAATTCTAAAAACTTGCTAAAAATTAATAAATCATCTTAACAGAATTACGACGATTGAAATTTAGAAGTTAAAAATTATCACAAATAAATTTTAATATACTTATAAAAAGATATTTAATTGTTATTTGTTATTAATACTTATTGGCTAAATTTTTTAAATAGATGCTAAAAATAATCATTAATTCACAGAAATACGTATGTGCTGTAGATATCAGCGGTAATTATTTTTACATTTTATTGTGAATTTTGCACTTATTAATTTGTGATACTTTTTTAATTGTATATTGTTAATAAAAGTTTATTATATTCATAAAGAATTTCCATAAACTACAATAACATACTGCAATACACTGTTGCCAAGTTTTGGAAGTGACCAAGTACCTTCTAATGCTGTATACACTTCGGAAGTAACTTCGTATTGTGCATACCTGACACTAATAGCGAGTACAGCGCCAGCGGTAAACGCTTGAACTAAAGTGACAATTTTAAGGGTACGGGGGGTACTATTTGACTTCCAACAAAATTTTCGTATTTAGACTTGTTTTGCCTTGTAGTGTTAGAAAAAATAAATTTACATAGGGAAACGTTGTCACTTCCATTTTCGGAAGTCACAACGTTATATATGAAGTCACAGCGTTGAGCACATTCCCGTATATGAAGTGACCACGTACCATGTATACATATATATATATATATCCTTAACGTGATTGGCGCATTAATATTTTGCACTGGCGCATAGTAGCGCATATGTTTATTAAGCCATACATAACAATAAAATACATTTTTATCAATTTGGGGGGGCTACCCATTAAGTTCGCCGCCCCATTGAGAAAATAAAAAAAATAAAAACTATAAGAGCGCAAAAAAAGTAAAGGTGGTGCATACAAGCGCATAAAGGGCGCAATTGGTCACATTAATTTGTTATTATTAATTCCGACTTGGGGGGGGGGGCAACTTCTCGTTGACCCCTCATAATTCTATTTGTTCAATTGAAAAAGCGCAATGAAAACTTGTGGTAGCGCATAAGAGCGCATACGTATTCAAATACAATAGCTTTTTTGAAAATTTTAAATTAAAAAAAAAAAATCAGTATTAATTTAGCCCCCCCGAGATTCAATAATATTTATATCCTGAACGCAGTTGGCGCATTATTATTTTGCACTGGCGCATAGTAGCGCATATGTTTATCAAGCCCTACATAACAATAAAATACCTATTTATCAATTTGGGGGGGCTACCCATTAAGTTGGCCGCCCCATTGAAAAAATTTAAAAAAATAGAAACTATAAGAGCGCATAAAAAAATAAAGGTGGTGCACACAAGCGCATAAAGGGCGCAATTGATCACATTAATTTGTTATTATTAATTCCGACTTGGGGGGGCCAACTTCACCTACCTAAAAATAAGCCTGTATAGCTATAACAATTTTTTATCAGAGAATATCAAAAGAGAATTATTATTTTGTACATACATACCTTTCACTTGTTTTATCGGGCTCACACTCAGAGGCACTGCTGATTATCTGTTGTTTTCTTTCTACAACAGTTCCTGCATCTGTCCCTGTGTTTAAGCTTTCGTCTACCTCTGTCAGTTTTTTTTTATAGTTGACAAAATAACCTTATAATGGTTCCATGTCATATCTACTGTTCAGCTCTTGCGTTCCATCGTGTATCCTAAATCATTTTTAATGTCTTGCCTGTAGCAGCAATTCGAAGAAAGTTACGGAATTCGTTTCAATTGAAGAAGTATGTAAACAAACTTATTTTAACGAATGGTTTGAGCAAGTTACAAATTCGGCATTGGGATTTATGTCTTTGAGCCCTTTTGTATTCCCGTATGCTTTCCAGCCATGACAGCAGCATTATCATATATGTTTGACCTCTGCAGTCCATTATATCAAAACCATCAGCGTTAAGCTTATTTAAAATCATGTCAAAAATGCCTTCAGCAGTTTTATTTTTTGTTTCTATGAAAACTATAAAAGATTCCACCACTTCCACTTTCTGATTTTCAATCTTTACGTATCGCACAACTTGACTTGTTTGATCTTTATACGAAATATTTGGAGTGCTGGAGAATATAATGGAATAATATTTGCCTTTTTGTACTTGACAAATAATTTGTTATCGAACTTTATCTGATAAAACTGTAATGAATTCATTTAGAATTTCGGGTGACATATACTTGATAAATTTTTTTTAACCCATTTTCATTTTTACAAGATGTTCCCGAAATACTGGGTCGTGCTTTGCAAGCAAATGCATTAGTTCTAAAAAGTTGCCTCTATTTGCGCTGGTATTGTTCTCTCTGTGGCCGCGAAATGCCAAATTCTGTCCCGCCAGGAATTTAATAATATCAAACATTCGAACAAGAATTACTAGCCACTTTTTTTGTTTCTTTTGCTACAACGTATTGCTCTTTTTTATAAATAGTCTGCCCTTGAAGTCTGATTCTAACTCCTCCTATTTGCAAAAATTTTGGTTGTTAAAATGTAAATTGGGGAACGAAATTTCCATGTTTTTGTCGTTAGCACATATTCTATCTCGAATTAATCAGAAATTATTCAATAAAAAAATCATGCTTCCGACAGAATGTAGGCTGGACTTTAAACTCTTAAAAAATTATAATATGAAATATGTCTAATTTGTTGTTTTCTATGAATTAAATAAAAAGTGACAAAAGAGTATCTAGAGTATTATTCTTTAAGAATTTCTTTTTCGGTATTCTTTAGTAATAAATATTTGAAGCGTATTTTTTAAAAAATAAATAAAAAACCAGAATATAAACATTACAATTTCAACAATTTTCTGCCTTCGGCTGAGCTAATACGTATTCTGCGCACAGCAAAGCGGCAAACGTGTATTTCGGCATTATAAGTGAAAGAAAATTTTTGTTATACAGGTGTCTCTAAAATTGGGGGACATGGCTTAATCACAGATTCCTGAGGCTAAAATAAGACGATTTAACTAAACTTGATTCTATCGGAAAGTGAACCATTTAGCCAGTATTCTGCTTCAAAAAAATATATATTTTGCTTGTAGTAACAGAACGCTTTATTCGATTTAGATGAAATTTACTATGACAATTCATATGGTTATGCCATCTTTTAAGATGATACTTGTTATTATTAGCCCTAATCACGTATAAACGTTTACGTTAGTAAATATAAATATATATATATATATATATATATATATATATATATATATATATATACAGGGTGTGTGTTACACGTACACCGACCACCGCCATTATTACCTTTATTATTATAGTTACAAAAAAAATACTATAGAACAAAGTTGTGGGGGACCAAAGGGGACATCCTTTCAGAGAAGAAACATTTTTTTTTAAATCAGTGGTTCTCAAGTTACAACACAAAGTTATATTTTTTCAAATGGGATTCTACATATTTTTTATGCCTATTCGATAGCATATTTTTTTCTGAATTTAACCATGTATTAGTTTTATATCCTTACATAATAAAAATATTGAAAAAAATGCGATTGAAATTTAAATAAATTTTTATTTTAATATTATTGTACAGTAGGCCATGGATGAGAAACAAGAGTGATAAATTTAAATTGAAAATTAATAATTGTTAATTACTCCTTATAAATAATATTCTATTTGATTTCCATTATTTTGTAAGCATAATTCTATTCTATTTAAAACAGAAGAAGTAGCTTTTATTACATTTCTGGTGTCAAAGCAGCGCAAGCTTCTCTAATTCTGTCCATCAAATTTTGTTTCGTTGTCACTGGTTTTGAATATACTCTATCTTTCAGACATCCCCATAAAAAAAATCAAGGGGTATCAAGTCCGGGGAATGAGCGGGCCATTTGTATGGCCCATTTGTTGCTATCCACCGACCTTGAAACATTTCGTCGAGCCGTTCGTACACTGGACGAGTATTATGAGCCGGCGCTCCATCTTGTTGGAACCATATATTTTGTCTTTCATTCAAGTTTAAATCTTCTAAATAATTTAATAATTCATTTTCCAAGAAACATAAATAATGTGCAGCGTTTAAATTGTCTTCATAAAAATGTGGTCCAATAATTTTATTCCAAAACATTCCAAGCCATACATTAAAGCTCCAACTGTGTTGATTATTTTTTTCTCTAAATTCACGAGGATGTTCTTCAGCCCAAATGTGCTCATTATTTCTATTAAATAATCCATTATTTGAAAATTTATATTCATCTGTCCACCGAATTTTTCTAAGAATATTATTATCGTCCTGATACTGCACCAAAAACCATTCGCAAAACACTATTCTGCGTTCATTGTCATTATTATGTATAGCATGTAATAGTTTGTATGAATATGATTTTAAATTATGCTTTTTCAAAAAACATATTAGAAATAAAATGTTCTTGAGCAATTTCGCGTGTGGATGAATTGGTATTACGCGCAATAGAAGCTAAAACTGCGATTTCTATTTTTTCATTGTTTTGTGAAAATGATCCATAGTTTTTCAAATTTCGTGCTAATCGTCTGATTACTGACCTCTCTGGACGCGGTTTGTTTGGATATCTCGTGGCATAAATATTGCACGCTTGTATGGTATTTTCATTACACTCACCATAAATTAATAATAAACGATACAAATCTTCATTTGTATAAACATCAGCCATATTGTCACAAAATAATCTCAAAACACAAAGAATAACAATTTACAACAATTATTACGCCAATTATTATTTGACAGCAGCTATATTTTGTTCTTTTGTTATTGTTTTTCATCCATAGCCTACTGTACCTTACAATAATATTAAAAATAAAAATTTATTAAAATTTCAATCGCATTTTTTTCAATATTTTTATTATGTAAGGATATAAAACTAATAAATGATTGAATTCAGAAAAAAATATGCTATCGAATAGGCATAAAAAATATGTAGAATCCCATTTGAAAAAATATAACTTTGTGTTGTAACTTGAGAACCACTGGTTTAAAAAAATATTTTCTTCTCTGAGAGAATGTCCCCCTTGGTCCCCTACAACTTTGTTCTATAGTATTTTTTTGTAACTATAATAATAAAGGTAATAAAGTGACTGTACTGTGTAATTTTTAAAATAAATTTTATGTCACTCTTTTTTGCATTTTATGCCATTATGAAAATAAAGATTATTGAATTTTCTACAGGAATACATTAATACTTTTTCTATATATTTTACAGATAAATTTAAAAATAATTTTTTTATAAGTCCCGAAGCCTAAGATAAATACAATTCCTTTGTTACACAGTTCATATTTCAAATGAATGTAACTGTACTGTAATATTTAAATGGTAAAACAAAAAAAAAAATATTTTTCTTAATGTAAAATAGAAATAAATTATGGAATATCATCGTACAAAAGGCATTTTTTTTGTGTAATTTTGTGGAAGTTATAGTGTTCTAAACTCATAGGACTTTACTTCTGAAACCGATTATGATAATAGTCTCTTTTATTCCAAGTTACGTGAAACTACTTACATTGTTTCTTACTTTGTTTTATATTGTATTTGTTCTCTTTTGACACAATCGATTAATGATTATGTATTTTGTAATATGTATTTCTTAACCTATTTTTGTTGCCATTTTTTTTTTGACTTACTATAAACATTGTACACATCACAGACCTTAAACAATTTGTATAGTAAAATACTCCTCACTCTGGTGATTCTCGGGGTTCCAATTTGTTTTATTTATTAACGATATTACTAAGTGTTTCGAATTCTCAAATACTTTTCGTTATGCTGATGATTTGAAACTATTTAAAATTATAAATACTTCTAACAACTTTCATGAACTTCAAGAAGATATTTATAATCTTCTATCTATTTTTCAACTTTTCTAAATGTAAAATTATGTCTTATGCCATGAGGCACAGTCAGGTAATTGTTCCCTACTGGAAGGAAGGCCGGAGTCTAGAAAGAGTAGGTAAACCATCATAGTGATTTGGGAGTTGTATTTGATCAGAGATTACTCTTTGATTTACATTGTAAATTCTGCTTATAAAACTTAGGTTTTATAATACGCAACTCACAACTTTTCACAAATCAAGAAGCTCCCAAATCCCTATATTACTCACTTGTACGATCTAGACTTGAGTACTGTCTTATTGTTTGGAATCCAATATACCACTTGCACAGTAATAATATTGAATGGGTACAAAGAAAATTTGTTGGGTTCTGTACTAGAAAAATTACAAAAAAAATATATTCCGTTAAATATATATATATATATATATATATATATATATATATATATATATATATATATATAAATTATGTTTTAGAATTTCGGATAAATTAAAAAAAAAAACAAATTTATTTCGAAAAACTAAGTTTATTGCAGAAAAAAAGTACTAGTCTTTACGACTGACGAATACATTCTAATTCATATTACAAGTTAATAGAAATTTATAGTATATAATTACATCATGTAAAATTACAGAGCCATAAGACAATGATTCATTGTAAACAGTAGCTCATATATAATTCATCCCCTTCTAGATTGTTTATAAATGAATATTTTTATCCGGTCCGGTTCGGTTCCGGTTCCAAAATTACCCGGGTACCCGGTTATTTGAATGTGTAACTACCCGGTTTTCGGTTCCGATTCCAAGACTACCCGGTTCTCGGTTCTGGAACCGAAATTACCCGGTTCTGGAACCGAAACTACCCGGTTCTCGGTTCTGGAACCGAAACTACCCGGTTCTCGGTTCTGGAACCGAAACTACCCGGTTCTCGGTTCTAGAACCTAAACTACCCGGTTCTCGGTTCTGGAACCGAAACTCATCGGTTCTCGGTTCTGAAATCGAATCTCATCGGTTCTCGGTCCTGGAACCGAAATTCATCGGTTCTCGGTTCTGGAATCGAATCTCATCGGTTCTCGGTCCTGGGGGTCTATTCTAATTCATAGCCACATGTGCTATCCGCTATATAAGTTCCACTACTAGCCAACAGATGGGGGTCCCCATCCCGCTATCTGACTTGAATCCATCTGTTGGCTAGTAGTGGAACTTATTAATATTGCCAGATGTCAAGTTGCCAAGTAGTTCGGCTTTTCAATTTTGTGATCAAATACTTGTGTTCGTGTGTTATATCAATAATATTTGATTAATATCTATATATTGTAAGTACCTATTTAAATTATAATAATTATTTATAATTCTAACAAATAGCACATGCGGCTATCCGACTTAAATCCATGTGTTGGCTAGTAGTGGAACTTATACAGCGGATAGCGGATTGCACATGTGGCTATCCGACTTGAATCCATCTATTGGCTAGTAGTGGAACTTATATAGCGGATAGCACATGTGGCTATGAATTTAGAATAGACCTCCTGGAACCGAAACTCATCGGTTCTCGGTTCTGGAATCGAATCTCATCGGTTCTCGGTCCTGGAACCGAAATTTATCGGTTCTCGGTTATGGAACCCGAACAGATTGAGTCTTGAAAATAGGTCGGAATATACAGGGTGTCTCAGGACGAGCTTACGCTATTTATATTTTAAATATTATTTAATATAATTTAACGAAATTTGGTATCTAGGGGTTATCCAATATGCCCGTTTTAACTAAAATATTTTCAAAGCAGTAGCACTTCCGGTTTGACCGGAAATTGACCTGAACTTTCTTATTTTAAATGGAATATGCTATATTTTATTTTACCATTGAATGCAGCGGAAAATTTTACATATGAAGCAATAAAAACATTTTACTCATGATCAACTACTTCCGGCGTTATTCAACTTTTTTTGTTTTTTTATCTGAAATCCGGCACATTTTCAAAACTCTGTATATCGGGAACTAGGTCGAATTTTTATAATCTGAAAAAAGCGTTTTATAAAGGAGACTTTACGCTACATTATCCATAGAAGAATCCTCGATTATTTATAAAAATGTGACGAGTACGTTACACCAAAATTACAGTTGACAAACTTCAAAAAAGACAATTTTTTTAAATAGAACCTCCCCTTTTTTATTACATAATTGTGTACTACGACAAAAAATAAGGGTACTTTATGTAACATGTCCTATGTTGAAAGTTGATAGAATTTCAGTAAATTAGAAAAACATGTAATCTGTGTATAATTATTTTATTAATACGGATAAGTAAGCAATGAAAAACAATGTTTGTTTTTACAAACTCATCTACTTGATTTCTTAGATAATTTACCGTTGGATCAAAGGAATTTAATATGGTACCAGCATGATGGCGCTCCACCCCACAATAGCCATAGAATAAATACTTTTTTGGAAACAATTTTTGAAGATAGGTGGCTGGCAAATAATGAACCACATAGATGGCCTCCTCGTTCACCCGATTTAACTCCACTTGATTTTTTTTGTTTGGGGTTACATTAAAAACGTCGTCTATCAAAAACCTTTAACTACTAAAGAAGATTGCCAACATAGGGTACGAACAGCATTTAACAACATGTCTCCTCGGATGATAAAAAATGCTACACAAGAAGAAGTATTGAATAGAGTGACAATGTACTTACATATGAATAGAGGACAGTTTGAATATGTATTAAATTAATCATAGTTTTGTATTTAGAATTTATTTGTTTTTTCCATGGCTTACTTATCCGTATTAATAAAATAATTATACACAGATTACATGTTTTTCTAATTTACTGAAATTCTATCAACTTTCAACATAGGACATGTTACATAAAGTACCCTTATTTTTTGTCGTAGTACACATTTATGTAATAAAAAAGGGGGGGTTCCATTTAAAAAAATTGTCTTTTTTGAAGTTTGTCAACTGTAATTTTGGTGTAACGTACTCGTCACATTTTTATAAATAATCGAGGATTCTTCTATGGATAATGTAGCGTAAAGTCTCCTTTATAAAAGGCTTTTTTCAGATTATAAAAATTCGACCTAGTTCCCGATATACAGAGTTTTGAAAATGTGCCGGATTTCAGATAAAAAAACAAAAAAAGTTGAATAACGCCGGAAGTAGTTGATCATGAGTAAAATGTTTTTATTGCTTCATATGTAAAATTTTCCGCTGCATTCAATGGTAAAATAAAATATAGCATATTCCATTTAAAATAAGAAAGTTCAGGTCAATTTCCGGTCAAACCGGAAGTGCTACTGCTTTGAAAATATTTTAGTTAAAACGGGCATATTGGATAACCCCTAGATACCATATTTCGTTAAATTATATTAAATAGTATTTAAAATATAGATAGCGTAAGCTCGTCCTGAGACACCCTGTATGTAAAGTGCATACAAGTGCATTCTTGTATATTTTTAAGAAAATTGAATAATACATGTGCAAAATAAAGCACGTGTGCATATAATATGAAAAATTTTGACAATTATGAATTATAAATTATTGCTTTAAAGAAAAACTTTTATTAAAAATTTTATGTTCTGCTATGTGTAATTTGTATTTTGTATTTATATACATTATCAGGTATTTCCACTTTTACTACGGAATTTTCCCATTTCTCTACCCGACTCTTTGATGTGAATTTGCAGTAAAGAAAATGATACATATAAAGAAAACATATAATTGTCTATTAAACAAAAATGATGGATTTAAAATTTTTACATAAGCAAACAAAAATTAAATGGCTATATTGATTGTATTTAATCGAACTGAAGTTAAGAAATTAAGAAATATTCCTTTATATTACAAAAGTGAGAGATCAAAATGTAAAGATTAAAGCAGAATGTATAAGTAGCTCATTGAAATTCTAGGAAATATTTATTGCTTTGTTCCTTCATTTTATGGTCACTTTTGTCATTATGTAGGTATAGTCTATTTGAGAATGACTGGCAGTAATAAATCAATATTTGCAAGAGTAGTAATGGATTTTTGCCAGCAATGCGGCAAATAAAACTACCAGAAAAATCAGTTGTAACTACACTAGGATGGTCAAAATAAGCCGCACGCTTTATACCTGGAACGAAACTTACTTGTCGAACAATAGAAATGCCGTCCGATAATCCCCGTCGGACTGTGTCATAGACGTAGATAGGATTTGTAGAGTGATCTGTTTATACATTTACTAAAAATAAAAGTTTTTAATATTTATATATAACTTTCTCAGTCATTATTATTATATTGCATATATTTAATATTTACATACATATATTCAATATTTACATTTTTATTTGTTACATACTAAAATTTATACTTATTTCATGTGTGTTGTCAAGATATTGGTACCTGTCATATTTCTATTAAATATACATATTACATTACATATACTTATATATTTATACATAAATTATTAAAAATCAGAATCTGATTCTGAATCTTGTCCTACTGAAATTATAAATGGCTCGATCGTTTCGTCTATCAGATGGTCAAGTTTGCACATTTGGTCTTCTTCCTTTATGATATGTTGAATACAGTTTTTCAAATTATCGGCAGTCACATGTTTTAATGCATCCATAAAAAGTTTTTTCACATTGTCCAATTTAAAAGTGGTGTTGTTTCGCGCTACTTCACCTTTAACTTGAGCCCAAACTAATTCAATTGGATGCTCAATCCAATCAATCGCAGTGATAGGGCGGTAAACGAAGGACAGTAATACCGCGATTCGCTGCCATATCATCAATAACATGATGAATAAATTTATGTCTATGTAATTTAGCTATAGCCAAAAGCTCAGTTTTGACAATTCCCATCTCAAAATCAATATTTTTTAACGATAGCCACTGTTCTATGTCATGTTTTCTCCACGCACTTGTTGGAAGTTTTTCACTTACTCGCGAATGATAACTGGCGTTGTCCATAACTATGACCGAACCCTGAGGTATCAAATCCAGCATCTGTTCAAAATATTCTTCAAAAACATCTGCATTCATCTCTTCATGATAGTCTGCAGTTGATTTTGAGACGAACATGAGCAAACCTCCTTTGACAAATCCATCAACACTACCAATGTGGGTTATTATCAAACGGCGCCCTTTTCCAGACAGTGCTTGAAATCCATTTGATAAGCCTTCTAAGAACGCTTGCCTAGAGCTTTCGATGTTCTTATTTTGCCATACTGTCTTGACTGTATGCCCTTCATTTATCCACGTTTCATCAAGATAATATATCTGCTTTCCTTCATTTCTATATTGCTTTATTGTACGCAAATATTTGCTTTGCCAACAAATAATTTCTTCTTTATCCAGAAGAACTGATTTTCTGTTTACCTTCTCCCATTTAAAGTTTAGTTCGTGCAGAATTTCCCACAACTTACTTCTTGAAATTTGTGGCAAATCTTCATCATCGTTTACCAACTGTAAAATTTTATCGATGGTTGG
Organism: Ophonus ardosiacus; assembly: GCA_943142095.1. Classification (NCBI taxonomy): domain Eukaryota; kingdom Metazoa; phylum Arthropoda; class Insecta; order Coleoptera; family Carabidae; genus Ophonus; species Ophonus ardosiacus. The sequence goes on from OW964839.1 coordinate 14,998,756, forward strand.
AATCTTTTTATTCAAATAAAACGAATGGACTTTTCTTCGAATTACACCCTTCATGAAATCATCCAATATAACAGACTTCGGCCTCCCAGGAGATAACATTGGTGCAAGTACTTGACCACCAGCTTTTCTTTCCTTCACAATACGATAAATTGTTCTTTTTGATACCCCCGTCATGGTTGAGCACAATTTGACAATGTCGTCAACACTTCTTGACGGATGTTGATGTCGAAGGGCATCGTGCACATATGATACAATTAACTTTTCATTTATTGTTAACGCAGAACTTTTCACACGTTTTGCCGGAGAAAATCCTTCCATTTCAAATATTTTTGGTTTTCACAGTTGAATCAGATGAGCAAAGTTAGACAGGTAATATTAAACTAAACAATTTTGCTTTCTCAACGATATTTATATAAAAGTTCGGTGGTAGTTACAACGATTTTCTGAGAATTTTATTATGTGTTAAGCGGCTTAGGAAAACCATATTTTACATTATATTCAGGTAGTTTCATCTTAATTATTTAAATGACTTTACCTGACCCTGAAAAACAACTTAGACCTAAAACTATAGTTCTCTACCGAATTTAGTCATTTCGACTATCCCTGTGCAAACAATTATTGGCGCGCCACTGGAATGTCTTTGACAGAATGATTTATTACTGCCAGTCATTCTCAAATAGACTATAGGTACCAATATCTTAGAACATCACTCAAGGTCAAGCTACTGTAATAAACCATATTGAATGAAAATTGAAAATATATAATATGAAACTGAAAGTGTAAGTTGCAATTATGCGGTTACATTTTCTAAAAAAAAAATATCATTTTCCTGCGTTTGGTATATTATTTACACATTATTATATGCAATTAAGTAACATAAAAAAAATAATATCGTTTAACAATATTTCTCAAATAAAACTGAAAATCTGTTTATTTCTCAAAAATAGCGAGGCTAATTTAAAATTATAATTGAATAATATCATTGATTCCATAACCCGAATCAGAAGTTCTATTCCAGAGAACCGGTTCCTCTACCCGGAACCGGAACCGAAGATCGATTCCATTACCCGGAACCGGAACCGTAGATCGGTTCCGTTACTCGGAACCGGAACCGAAAATCGATTCCACTACCCGGGTACCCGGATAGTTTTGGAACCGGGTACCCGGTTCCAAATTTTTCCGGTTCTTGACAGCACTAATTATTATTTTAAAGGATCTATATTTTTTAATTTGATTGATGTTTGTAATTTTTGTTTCTTCTGTAATTTTACCCTTAAAAATATTTTACATAATATGAATAATATAATTACAATAATTATAATAATAATACAAGTGTGTAAAATTACATTATGTTTTTCCACTTGTTTCGGAAAGTCAATATCTCATGTTTGATTTACAGTTAAGAGAAATTGATTCTTTGTCGGAAAATAAATAGTACAGATTTGAATTGTATATTTTCTGTATAATTTTAGTATCTTGCAACGTGCTGTAACAACCCTAAGGGTTTTACAAAAAGGCAAGTGCAACGCACTCTAGTTCGTCAGGAATGCGGCCGCCAACTTTTAAACAGTGGAGTCGGGAGTGGGTTAGTACGATTTCCAGATATATGCATAAAATTTAAATATTAAAATAAAGGGGCGCCACGATGGTTGTTTATTTTTAAAATGGTATAAAACCTCGAAAATACCAATATGTGGAGGATAAGCAAGATTCAATAAACAAATAAAGCTCCTTTTTAAACTTAAAATGAAACATATATTAAAAGGTTCATTTAATACAATGAAAAACGAAGTAAACTGAATGAATACTTAATAGTAATAATACATAAAGTGAATAGTATTGTAAAGTTAAATAATTGATAAGAATAAAAAAATATGAATGCGAAAATATAACTCATGCGAGATATTAGCAGTACAATACTGATAATTTAGGAGAATAAGACGCATCAAATAGGGTTGCGTGGTGCGTGAATGAGCGAGGACCGTAAACGTCGAAAGAACGTATAATATATAAAACATAAAACGCAACAAAAGGCGCAATACGGGTGGTCGGTCGACCAATCAAGGTAATGCGAGCGTAACATAAGTCAGAAATTAAATAAACTTAGTCCTAACCCTTCTAGACCGAAACAAACCCTAAATGAGAATTCCTCACAATAAAAATTAATATACTCGCGTGAGCTAGCACTTAAAAATATAAAACAATAATCAATTAGTATTCTCAGATTCAAAATTATAACAAATGATGTAATCAAAATGCAAATATCAAATATAGTACAATCATTAAATTCCATGAACTTTAAATTCAAACAAATAAACGAAACAAAAAAAAATGGAGCTTATCTGCATATAGGTGGAGAATCGCTGGCGACGACGTTGCGGTAGTGACGTAGTAGTGGGTGGGGATGTGGTGTGACGTTTCCAAAATGGCGTCAATCATCCAACTCTCTAAAATCCTCCATCAAATTGTTATCCACAAATATCGGGGCTCGAAGTCCCAATCCAACAATGTGTTTCCAACACAATGAATTACAAAGTACAACCCAACATAAAATGAAGGGGAACCAAAAATCAAAATATTAACACCAAATACTATATAAATACTTCTACAACCGGGTTAAACATTATTATTAAATATAAATACCTTGGCTCGTGGTTGGCTTTAAAGTATATCAGTGATCGTAGTGCAATAAAATCCGGAACAAATTTTCGCGGGAACAATATTTCCCTTAACTACTTTTCTCAGTTAAAACCCTAAAGAACGGGCACGTTAAAATTCTTCCAATAATGCAAAATAAACGAGTGAAAAATAATAACCAACACTGAGATGTAGCAAAAGCGACGATCATAGACAGAATGAACATATTTGCTCAAATCTGCGAATGAGCTCAAACTTGCAAAAACGCATAAAGTATACAAATATAAAAATTTAACAAGCCTGACAACAGACGACCATGAATGCTAAAGAGTATCAAATATTGTTTACAACAAGGGTAATACTAGGAACTAGTTTAAATTATTCTCAAAATTTAAATTGCAAATATAGACTGTAACAATCCTCAAGTTCTCTATATTTACAGTTGTTATCTTTTTTATATTTAATTTAATTCTTGCATGTTGACATTGTTTGTTTTACAATAGTAATTATCTTTTATTCTTATACATTTATCAATAATAAAGTATTGGTCATTTTTATTTATATTCTAAAATTTTGACTTTTTCATAAATAGGTTTTTTAAATTTTGTTATAAGTCTTGGATTTTGTTTTAAATAGGCTTTTGTATTTTCTGTAATTTCAAATTTTTTATTTGGTTTAAAACGTTTTTCTTTTTCGTTTTGTAATTTTGAAAATATCTTCTCCCTTTCTTTTTCTCTTTTTTTATTATGAAAATTAATTTGTTCAGTAGGAATCTTTATTTCTTGGGGATATTCATAAGATTTACCGAAAAGTATTTCATTGGGGGTAAGTTTTGTTATAAAATTTTTACTGTTCTTATATGCGGCAAGGTTTTTTCTCAATAATTCAAAAATATTTTTATTTGGTTCATTTTTATATAAAATTCTTAAATGTTCTATGAGCGTAGAATGAAGGCGTTCAATTGCGTTTGATTTGTTATTTGCAACACTTGTGATGTGGAGGTTTATATTATGATTATGACAAAATACGCGTAATAAAGAATTATCGAATTCTGTTCCGGAATCACAGATTAACTTTTTCGTATACGAATAGTTTGTGCAATATGTAATTAAATTTTCAACTACTTCTTTTCCAATTTTCGTGTTCATTTTAAATATTTGAGCATGTTTACTAAATTGATCAAAAATTGTTAAAAATGTATTTTGATCTAATGTAAAAAGATCAGCATTTATTATATCGAAAGGTTTTAAAGGAGTTTCTGTAAGTATATCTTCAATTTTGATAGGTTTTCTGTCATATTTACATTGTTTACACGTTTCACAGGAATTAATGAAATCAGTGACACATTGTATCATTTTGGGCCAATAATATAAATTTTTCAATTTTTCGTATGTTTCTAATATTCCACGATAATTTAATTCGCCGTAATGATATGAATAAATAATTTCGTTTTGTTCATCAATATTCTCAATGTCTTTTACCCATTGATTTAATTTTATTAAATTTAACGTATTTGGTTCAAAATTTTCAGATAAATTTCTAGAAATTTCGTTTTCAATATTATGTTTAAAGACAATAATGACGAACTTTAGATACTACGTAATTTTTAAAGAATTCCATCAGTTCAAACCTTTGGTTTGTGTTATGGAATAATTTCTTTATTTCAATGTCATGTTCAGATCTTAGAGAAAATATAATTTGATTGTTTGCTATATTTAAACGATTTTCAATAAATTTTAAGCCATTAATTGGATTTTCGGAGGCTGAGTGTATAGTGTCATTGTTACTACTGTTTTCAGCTAATACAGATTGAATTTCGGGATCTTCATTGGAATAAAAATTTTCAAGATATTTTAAGAGTTCAGGTTTTGTTAATCTATCTAAAACGCAATAGAGTAATGGAATATTAATTTCGTAAGTGTCGTTAAGAATTAAATAATCTCTTAATTCAATGAGTGTCTTTTGAAAGATTTTTTTGTTACAAGTGTCCGAAAATTTTTCTTTAGAGAAGAGATGAATGATGGTTTTTTGGTTATTAAAATTTTGTATTGTAATCTTTTCTTTATTTTGTTTTTCACAAAAGTTTTTACTTCGAAATTTTATATCGACTTGTTTCGCTGGACCTTTTCCAAATTTTATGTCTTTACTAATACAATGTGCAAAAAATTTAGTATTTGTTACATCGCCTTTATGGTATGAAATTTTGAAAGGCTGTCGAATGCGAAATAGATAATCAGCAATTTTATTAGTTTTGCCAGATATGTACTCAATTTGAAAATTGTACTCCGATAGCTCTATTTTCCACCGCATCAATTTTTGGTTAGCGTTCTTCATATTAAAGAGACAGACAAGTGGTCGATGATCTGTTCTAATAATAAATTTTCTTCCATAGAGATATGTTCGAAAATTGCTAATAGCCCATACTATGGCTTTGAGTTCTTTTTCTATTGTACTATAATTTGATTCTTGCGAATTAAAAGTTTTACTTGCATAACACAGGGGTTTTTCTATAACGTTTTGATTTTGAGACAGAACAGTCTCTGACGAGTCTGTTGTAAGGAGATTAATTCTTTTGCTTATTGAAATGATTCTATGTAGTATTTATTAGTGATATCAATTTGTTTACCTTTTTTCAAACATAATGTGAATGGTTTTGTTAATTTTGCAAAGTTCGGTATGAATCGTCGATACCAACTTAATTTACCTAAGAAAGATTTTATCTCTTTCGTAGTTTTTGGAATTTGAATTTTGTCAATCGCGTCAATCTTTTTTCGGTTAGGGTTAAGGCCGTCTTTTGAAATAATGAAACCGAGATATTCAACTTCAATTAGAAAGAATTCCGATTTGTCTGTCTGAATTTTTAAGTTTGTATTTCGATCGTGATTTCTGAATGACTCCTTCTTTCAGCATTTTTTTGTATATGCTCTTCGATATCAGTTTCATATATCTGGGGTATACGATAGTTTTTAGTGAATATAGGAGTGTCATCCGAAGTATAAATTTCGTGTTCTGTGTCATTAGTATAGGTTAGGCGTTCACCGTCTTTTGGAAAAAGACATTCAGTCATTTATAATTTTATGAAGTTATTGTTTTAATTTTGAGTCTAGATGTGAATCTCTAATTTGTATAAAAGAATTATTGTTACTTAATTTAGACACAAAAATATAAGAAAGAAAACAAAAGAAGTGATAAAGGAAGAAAAAGAAAAATCATGGGCAGAATTTGGAAACAAAATGAAGAACGCATATAAAGAAAACCAAAAATTGTTCTTCGGAACCCTAAGGAATATGAGAAACAAACCATTAGTTACTATAAAAAATATTAGAGACTCTAATGGGAATATTATTACGGAAGAAGACAAAATTATGGAAAGATGGAGAAACTATTTCAAAGAACTTTTAGAAGGACGAGACGAGAAACATAATAAAGAAAAAAAGGAAAAGAATATAAGCAGTCAAACGAACATAGATAAGACCGAAAACGAAATAGAAATAAAAGAAGTTATAGAAGCAATTAAAAAAGCGAAACGTGGAAAAGCAGCAAGACATGACCTAATAACTACAGAAATGCTAAAAGAGTTACCAGATGAAGCCATAGAGGAATTACGACAAATAATGAACATTGTAATGAAAGAAGGAAAAGCTCCAAAGGACTGGAAAATAGGAATAATCGTACCACTATTAAAAAAAGGAGACAGTAAAGAATGCAAGAACTACAGAGGCATCACCCTATTAAGTAATATAGCAAAAATCTACGCAAGAATAATGGAAAAGAGAATAAGAGACATAATAGAAGAAACTTTGGAAGAGTCTCAATTTGGATTCCGACCAAATAGAGCAACTCAAGACGCAATCTTCATTATAAGACAGCTCTCAGAAAAAGCGATCAAAGAAGGAAAGGAAATTCATTTAGCATTCATAGATTTAGAAAAGGCATTCGACAGAATAAAAAGAGAAGATATATGGACATCAATGCAAAACAGAGGAATACCGATAGACCTAATAAAGGGAATAAAAAGCCTATACAACGAAACAAAAAATGATGTGGGAACAAAACACGAAAAGTCAACCTCTTCGAAACAACCACGAGTGTAAGACAAGGGTACATCCTGAGTCCGATACTGTTCTCTGTAGATGATGTGATCAAAGAAGCAAAAATAACTAATAGAGCTTTTAACGTAGGAAGATGGAAACTAAATCAAGTTAAAATATCAGAACTATGCTATGCGGATGATATGGCACTCATAGCAAAAGATGAAAAAACCTTACAAGAAAACATAGAAACTCTGAATAAATGTCTTAAAAAGAAGAACATGAAAACAAATAAGGAGAAAACAAAAACAATGATCATACAAAAAGGAGAATAACGACATACAATTAAATTAGAAGATGTAACTCTAGAACAAGTCAAAAAATTTAAATATCTAGGATCAATGATAGCTCAAAACGGAAAACTAGAGGAGGAAATAAAAGAGCGCATAACGAAAGGAGGAAGACTATTTAACAATATCAAGAACACTTTCTTAAACAAAAAGAAAATACCGAAGACAACAAAATTAGAAATTCACAAAAAGGTGGTCACACCAATCGTCCTCAGATGGCTGGACTGGACAAAGTAAAGAACGAAAAGTATAGAGAAACACTAAATATAAAACCGATAGAAGAGAAAATAGAAGAAAGCCAACTACGATGGTTGGGACACATTAACAGATACGATGACAATAGACTAACAAAACAAATATATGAAGCAAGAACCGGAAAAAGAAGACCAAGAGGAAGACCTAGAAGAACTTGGCAAGACGAAGTTAGGAAAGCACTAGAAAGAAGAGGAGAAAAATGGGGAAATATAACAAACAAAACGAAAGATCGGAACAAATGGAGAAACATATGGAAAAAAAAGTGTAACCAACTCTACTCCAACCACACCCACACTCGAACGGGTAGAAGGGTATACGGATTAAGTAAATTAGACAAATTGTGAATTTTGAATACGTTATTATTCATAATAATTTCATCAGAGCTAAAGTTTATGTTAGTTTTAGTATCTCTAAGTATGTGAATTCCAAAAAGTAAATTACATTCAATGTGGAATGGTAAAATATGAAATTTTTAGTTTTGACCGAAAATTTTAATATTTGTTATTTCTGTAAACTTCACTTTTCCATTTGCTGTGTGGAAAGTGATATATTCCTTTTCAGTTTTTAATTTATAGGTTTTCACGGTATTAGGCGTAATTAGATTAATATCGGATCCTGAGTCTATTAGTATTTTGAAAGTTTGGTAAATGATTTTAGGAATTGTTTTTGTGTTTGATAGCATTACGTGTTTTCTAGAGGTTCTGGATTTAAATCTAAAAAATCATTTTCTGTCAATTCAGAATTTGAATAAGAATCTTCTTCTTGATTTTCGAAATTTTCTAAGATCACATTATTGTCATCAGGATTGTCTTGCATGTAGTTATGTTTTATAGTTTGTGTGCTCATTGGAACTGTTTGTTTTGAAATACCAGACATTGGTGTTGGTTTTTGTTAAGAGTTTCAAGTTCATTTTTTAAATTTTGACGTACAAAGTTGTTTGGGCCTGAAGGTTTATGTTGATATTCTTTAGGATTAAAGGGTTTTTGTGGGAATGACTGTCCTGGGAATTTAGATGGAGGTATATTAGGAAGTGTTTTTTGTTGTGCTTGTGGTGCGTCTCTTAACATACGTGACTTGTGACTAAATTGTTGAGCATAATTAAATTCATTTAAAAGAAGTAGTTCACATTCTTCCAAAGTTTTTGGGTTACGATTTATAAAGGAACCCCGTATATTAATAGGAAGTAAAGATATAAAATGGTCAACAACAAGCATCTGCATGTCTTTAGTGACAGCACTTTTTTGAAGTGTTGAGTATTGGGATAATTGAATTTTTGATTTAATTTTCGAAAAATTTTCACGAAAAAGTTTTAGAGTTAATTCGATATTTGTGGTTAACAATAATTGTCTTATCATTGTAAAATATGTCGTTTTGTCCTCAAAATTGGTTTGGAGGAATAATTTTATTTTTGACCACACACTAAAAGATTCACCAGCTAATATGAGTTTTGCTTGACCCGTAAATTTTGATTTTATTAAATGCAAAAGTTTTTAATGCCGTGTTTGTTATATTTAAAGAATTTACATAATTTACATAGTTGTCTCCACTATCTATGAATGTAGCTAACAATCTGACGTCAACCTCATACTCAGGTATGACAGAACCAAGAGTAATAATATCTCTGGGTGTGGTAGCCATATTTAAATTATTTAAGTTTAATCTACTAGGTCGTAGAAATATTTTAGGTACGGTACTGGGTAACTCTTTAAGTTCCTCAGTGTTAATTTCTTCAAGGCTTTCTACACTCTCTGAAGAACTACACTCTGAGTCTGTATCAGTAGTTATCATAGAAAGCGATAAATAAGGGACGACTTACTGTATGAAGAGAAAGACACAAGTGATCATAATCATAAGTTCAGCAGGTCGCGTTAGATGAATGCAGGATATCGTGCCTGTTGGCGGAGAATGATTCGTGGAAGATGGATTCTTCTCTTTGGAGATCGCACTGCGAAGATCAGTTTCACTAATGATTCAGGATTGACGTACTCTTCTGACGATGAATTTGACTGGGCTGTACCCCTAGTCTGTTTTCTTTGACGTGTAGTAAAAGGACTTATTGGTATAGCCTTTCCCGTGCCGAATTTATTACAGATACTCGATAAATCGATAAAAATCGAAAGAATATTAATTCTTCGAGTAATCCTACCCGACTGCGCCAATTATGTTTTAGAATTTCGGATAAATTTAAAAAAAAAACCAAATTTATTCGAAAAACTAAGTTTATTGCAGAAAAAAAGTACTAGTCTTTACGACTGACGAATACATTCTAATTCATATCACACGTTAATAGAAATTTATAGTCTATAATTACATCATGGAAAATTACAGACCGATAAGACAATGATTCATTGATAATCAACAGTAGCTCATATATATTTTTTATATTTATGTATATATATATATATATATATATATATATATATATATATATACACATTGTTTCGCCATAAAATTCCAACACGTCATCGTCCAGAGAACATCACCGGCCACGGTGGGGCTGCAGAGTAGCATGTAATTGTTGTCCAGAAGCCGCTGTAGCACAAGAACAGGATTCTGCAGCCCAAACTGGCGGTACAATGTCCATAACCTCACTTTGAGCACATGGTTATTTTGCATGGAACATCATCGTCCACTGTGGGGCAGCATCACAGCGTGTAAACGATTACCAGAGACAGCTGTGACACAAGAACAGATTTCGATAGTTTAAAATGCTCTTAACATGCTTTTTAACCTTACCTGTAACACATGATGAGCACGCGGTAACAGCCAACAGAAAATCCTCAAGTTTCGAGCCAGCCACTATTATTCCGGGGTTTTTCGTGGCCAGCATTGCACTGTGCACATCACACGGCAACTTCAAAAGCAACAGTTCACCTAGATTTCACAACTAGAGCACGCATTCCACAACTGTCAAGACCGCAGCGCCAAATCCAGGCGGAATAAACTAGAACTTGAGATGTTTGTTAATTTCTATTTTATTAAAATATTATTGTAAATATTTTACCTGTTAGTTTCAAGCAAGAAAAACTGGATTTTCACATTTTCTCTTGAGTATAGAATTTTCTAGAAATGTTTTAAGAGCCCAGCCTCTCGACCAATAGTAAGCCGAGTCTGTTCTCCCACTCGGCCAATCACATTCGAATAAAGCCACTTCCACATAAGCCGCGCGCGTTTGAACGAGAATTACCAAAATCCGGCTATAAAAGACGCAGCAGCAGCCCTAGAATTCATTCTGTCTTCTGGCTAGCCGTTCTAGCCAGAACCAGAAGTTCCATAGCCGTTCTATGGAATAGAAGGCAGAGTCCAGATCTTCTACAGCTGTTCTGTAGAAGTCAGTCACCGATTGTCGCTGTTCGACAAAGTCAAAGTCCACAGAGTAAATATTACTTCACGTTTGTTTCTCAGAGTTAATATTTCACGTACTAAGTTTCTCAGAGTTAATATTTCACGTACCAAGTTTCACGGAGTAAAGATTTCACGTACAAGTTCTCAGAGTAAATATTATTTCCAGTTTGTCAAGAGTATAAATAATATTTCGCGTACTAAGTTCACAAAGTTGATATATCCAGTTTTACTTGATAATAAAATTGTCAGTAGTTTGAATAACAATGGACACAGTTTCTCAGTCATTTATTAAATTGTACATAGTGTGTAAATAAACATAGTTTAGTGTACTGCATTTTTCACTGCTCAAAAATACCCTAAGAATCCTGGCCTACACGACTAGCTATCCGCAAACCTTCCTCACCCTTTTCTCAGTTCCACGGAGATACAAGATGGCGCCCGAGCAAGAAACAACTCAGACTGCAGCGACGGAGGGTGAGGGTGACGTCACAAAATGGCACCAGACCAGGGATGTCGTAACAATATATATATATATATATATATATATATATATATATATATATATATATATATATATATACTGCTGCCCAACTAGACCTCAATATGACTACGTTGGAGTTCAAACGTATAATATGTGCTCTTGTCTTCATGTGCATAAATTATTAACAGGCAAAATTGACGATACTGCAGGCCTAAATAATGTAGACATTCTTATTCCGCGCCTTACATCCAGAATACGTATATCAATTTATATTCCTCATCTTACGTTCGTAGTACCACAGATAAACCTAGGTAGGTTTATGTGTGGTAGTACCAATGACTGTACGCCATACTGGCCCTACTATGTGCATTTTAACAGGAATCTATTATTTTTATTTGCGCCGCTTTGCTCTCCGCTTTTACAGCTACTTTGCTCTCTGCTTCACTATGTGTTTAGCCTTATATATTATGGAAGTTAAGAATGGTGGAATAGCCTATTCTATTATAAATATTTTCAGAGAAACTCAGTTTTAAATAAACTTAAATCTGTTACATATTCAAAAGATTTGTACTTACAAATATTATTATAAGGTTAGTGTATTTTTTAATGACTTTTAATTTTCAGAAAACATTGAAAAAGGACAGCTAACGAGTTTACTTCCGCACCACCACAATTGCACGGCACAAACGCTGAGGAGGAAATGAATGCCAGAAGGACAGCGGATGTGGCTTTTCGCATCTGATCCACGATCTACCAACATCTCTATATGAAATATCAATTTTCCTTTTATCATAAAATGCTAGAATCGCAGGCAACTTCAAAAGATTCTAACTCATTATTTATTTGTTCAGTCTTGTCACAAGGACTGTAGGAGGGATAAGTATTAGGAAAACAACAAAGAAGTGGTATAAATTGATGCAATTAATAATGAATAAAGTAATTGACGTAAACATTACAAATTTAAACTATTTTAAAAAGACAGCAATTATTATTCAAAATACGTACAACAGACAGTTTATAATAATACATATGTACAATAAAATGTGGGAGAGCAAAAATTACAAATTTATTAAATAAATTTACAGAAAGTTTTATACCAAAGTACAAAAACAATTTCTGTATCTCCACACAAATACAATAAAACAAAAGCCTATATAATTTATAACACAGTAATTCTGTGTTTTTTTTTTGCTGCAAAATCATTAAAATTTCTAAAATATTTATCCAATGCAAATGTTTAGTTCACCTGAAACTACTGATAGCCCAACTAATCTCTCCTGCGATATACTCGAATGTGTTTAATTTTTTAATATTAATTTTAACTTTGAAGAAGTACCTACAGTTTTTGTATTCCTATAGATTTCTTGATTTCTTTCGATTAAACAGTACTTTTTTACTTTCCACCACTTCTAAACTATATCTAGTGTTCAGAGTAGCTTTAGTTCAAAGTTTCTTATTTCCTCATATGTACATAAATTGACTATCTATTCTTCGGAGTCTAGGTAACATAATGAAATTATTTTGACCAGGGGTTCAATAGAAAGTATTGTCTGATAAGATAGAATTAAATATATATTGCAATGAGCGGTAAAATTTCAGTCATCAAACTTTATTTAACAATAATAAAAAAATATGAGTCAGTGTATTTGAACTGTTATAGAGGAGACTTAACTGAACAACAACAAATGGAATTGTGATAATAATAAGAGAGAATTTCGTTAATACATCCACTACAACGAATACCTAAAAAAAATAATAATAAAATAAAATGGAATATATCATCCAATTACATATTAAATGGTCAAATTTGGTTTTATATTTAATAGGAATTGTAGAGTGTGTCTTTGAGGGGACTTTAAGTGTAATATAATAAGAAGCACAGTATAAAGAAAATATTTTATATAACAAAAATGAACAAAATATTCGTATATAAGGATCTTTCATAATTGGACGTGATAATTACAAACACAAAATTTAGGCTGTAAACCTTCAACAGTAATTAATGGCTTACTAGATGTCCCTCTTATACGTTCTATTCTATAAGTTATTTATCTTAATATTATTATAATAATATTTGTATCTAATAAAAACGAAAATATAGACCAATGTCTTTGCGTTGTTGCTTTCTGTTATATGCAATGAAATAAGACCATTTGCTTTGTTTTCGCCGCCTATATCTTCATTATATATAATAATATGATACACTCATAAAAACTTTCAGTCAATTCTATATTATGCACAAACTTACAAAACCTCTAGTTTCCTGCTTCCATGACTTTAACTCTAGGTGATCTAAGTTCGATTCTATTTTTACTTATTGTGCCGGTCATTTTTAATAAATGAGTAAGCTAACTTAAGCTCTTAAAATACCGAAAAAGTTCTTATACTCTTATTTTGTTTTAAATTTAGCTGCCTTTATCAATGTTAACCGCTATTGAATCCGAGAACCCAATATTTAAAATCAAAGCGAATTGGTTCGCATATTGTATTGTTTCGTATAATGCTTTCCATAGTATCAATAGAAATATTCTCCTCCAGTCCCTCATGTTCTTTAAAGCTTTTGTTCAGTATTTGACGTTATTGATTTACGACGGTGTTTCAATTGTTGCGGGTTCCATCACAATGCTTCAAATTGCAAAAAAACAAATCCTACTTGTCCCAAATGTGCAGAGTCACATACCTTGAAGGATTGTAAATCTTCAATATCAAAATGTATTCATTACTCTCAGTTGAGTACTCAAAATCCTAATATCCTCAGTAACCATGCCGTTTGGGACCATTCGTGTCATGTTTATCAAGAAATGCTAAAAAGATTCGAAAATTCTATTCTTGGTGATGCATAGCAACTACCGAACCTATCTGTTGTCATAAACGAATCATTTCGCAGCTTAACAAGTAACAATAGTGAAAAGAAATTTTATTGCTACTACCAGAATGTCAGAGGTTTAAATAGTAAATCTGCCGAATTATATACTTATTAATTCATTGACTCAAACACAATTCCATTTGTTTGCTTTAACAGAAACTTGGTGTCATGATAATGTTGTGGATTCAGAAGTATTTGACCATAATTATTTCAATGTTTATAGGACAGATAGAAATTTTAATGCGACAGGAACCAATCGTACGTATTATTTGGTATTAGAAATCAATTTCAAACAATTAAAGTAGATATCTACAAATATAGTAATCGATTCCATGATATTCCTCACATCGACATTTTGTTAATTAAAATATGTTTACAGCGTAACTCTTTATACGCCATGGTTTTGTATATATCCCTCCCTCCTGTTCATTTAAGGATTATAATATTCAATTTGATTCTCTTTGCAGTCTTCGTTTTTTATTGAACTCTAATTGTGTAATATTTGGAGATTTCAATATGCCCTTTTACATAAACTGCCACAATAATGAAACATCTTCCCCTATATATACTGCATTCACTAACTTTTTACACTTCTTTAACTTCACTCAATTCAATTTTATAAAAAATGGCAACAGTAGAATACTAGATCTTATTATAAGTGATAGGGAATGTCAAATCACTCGATCTCAAGACACAGTTCTAAAAGAAGACCATCATCATCCACTACTAACAACGGAATTGCTTTTTAAAACTATTCCCAGATCACGAGCTATTAGTAATTCGGAACTTAACTACAAAAAAGCCAATTTTCCATCTCTTTATAACGACCTTCACAATATTAATTGAGAGTGTTTAGATAATATTACCGATGTTAACTGAGCCGTTCATATATTTTATGATTTAATAAATTCTATTTTACATGATAATGTTCCTCCGAAAAAAAATTACACGAAGTCATATCCTCCATGGTATACGGGACAGGTTATTAATAAGATAAAGAAAAAGTTTAAACTATGGAATAAATTTAGACGTACAGGTTCTCAGGATGACAGATATAACTTCCAAATACTTAGAACTCAAATTAAATTAGAAGTTAGGCAATTGCATGATAATTACTGCAAAACCATGCAGAGAAATATTGTTGAAGAACCAAAAAGATTCTGGTCTTTTGTCAACAACAAACGTAATTCTACTGCTATGCCAACTGTGCTAAATTATAACAATAAAACCGTTAATGATCTACAATCTATTGTCGATGCATTTGCTGGATACTTCTCCAACTCATTTACTGATAATTCTGGTATCATTTCTTCCCCAGTTCCCGAAATTTCATATTTTACTCTTTCCGTCAATTCGGTGAATGAAGACGACGTTATAAGAGTTTTGTACAAAGTTCCGGCGTTCCTCAAGGCTCTGTTTTGGGGCCTCTTTTGTTTAACATCTTTATTAACGATATTATTGCTGACATTACTGTTGAGTACCTCATGTGCGCTGATGATCTGAAACTCTTTGGTAGAACTACTAGTACTGAAGATTGCAGGAAACTTCAAATTAATCTTAACGTTATAAGAGAATGGTGCCTTCGTAATAAACTTTTGTTAAACGTCGATAAATGTAATGTTATGACATATACGAGAAAACAGTCTCCAATCGTATTCGATTACGTACTCGATCAATTAATTTTACACAGACAAGCCTTTATATCCGACCTAGGTATAATTTTCGATAATAAGCTTTTGTTTATTAATCATATAGAATCCAAAGTCGCAAGAGCAATTAAGTGTCTAGGTTTTATTATTCGAAATTCTCAAATGTTCAATAATTTGCAAACCCTAAAATTACTTTTTATATCGCTTGTCAGGCCACACTTGAAATATTGTTCAGTTATTTGGAATCCAATCACTAACAATATGATACAACTTCTGGAGAATGTCCAAAGGAAATTTATTAAGGCAGCTACATACATTTTGGAAGGAAACTATCTAACTAGAGGTACTTCTCAAACATTACTGCTTGAATCTTTTAATCTTCAATTTCTGTACCAAAGAAGAAACATGCACGCTGTTATTTTGTTATTTAAGGTTTTGAATATAATATCGACTGCAATTCTATTTTAAATAGAATTTATTTTCAAGTTCCTAGACTTTCGTCAAGATTTAGTCATACTTTTTACTTGCCAGTATCAAGATCCAACACCTTGACTAAATCTCCCATGTATTACATGGTTACATCTTACCATCAAGTGCAACATCATATTGACCTATTTTGCTCTAATATTCATGATATTATACAATGTATATATTTCTTTTAATTTTGTCTTTTTCCTACCCTCTAATTGGGCATTAGCCTGTCGGGTAGTGCATCAAATAATAATAATAATAATAATAATAATAATAATATTATTATTATTATAGATTGCCATTTATATTTAATATTTTACGAGTACTTCTATTTAATCATTATTTATGAAATTGGAAGATGCCATAACAGTATTCCAAACCTGTTGGTTAAGTCATATATTATTTAGTAAAATATTAGATGTGTTCTCTCCAATGCAAAACATACCTTTATTAGGATATATTGCATAGTCTGCCTGAAAATATGAGACCTAACAGAATCACATGAAATTTATTTGAAGTGAACATTACATTCAAAATATTTTTGATGTTCATAAATACAAGAACCGGTAACAGTTAATGTAAAAGAGATCAGTTATGTAGATATTTTGAGCTTTTACAGAAGGTATACTGGGATCACAATTTACGCAAAACATAGTTTTCAAATTATCGTCAGTTGAGTTTTCATTAGGTGTTTCTACATCAGATATTGTTGTTTCGTGGAGTTACAACATACTTCATCACCCACATAATTGATGTCTACCCATCGAGCGTTGAGTTGGAGGAGTCCCTAGTGTTTCCAATGCCAACTTAAACGTCATGCAACTAAATTCATTACTTTTCTGCCATACTTCATATGAAGCAAATAATAAAGCACCTACTTGTATATTACTACAAATGCATTGATAAGTAGAGATACAGAATACAACTGTTATTATAGCAAAGTAATTGTTCGTAAAAAGTTGTCAGTTGAATTTATCTAGGGAACCTTCTGGGTATTTTGTAGAGAAAAAAGAATAGGCCTAGTCATGTACTGCAGAATGGATTCAACGTGTTATTGCGCGAGTACAAAACACAATTTACTATTTGATAACCTATTTATTTCAACTTAATATGAAGTTAAAAATTTAGGATTTGATATTAAGGCTTCAGGATCAGTGTTAAATCTGCAGTTGACAAATTTCTTAATGATAGGGGGCAATACTTAACCATTACAGGAGTTTCCAGTAAAATAGAAAAATCGCTTGTGTAAAAGAGGCACCCGCAACATTTGCAGAAATTTACTAATACAACTCACAACACAAATCCACCAATGACTGATAAGGCAATTGAATACCAAGGGGTATGTGCCGCGATGAAGGGTTTGTTGATTTGCTCTGCAGTGTTTTATCGAACTGCTGTAGTTTCCTATTCGCGTAACGCAAGTTATTATACTTTATATTGTTCAATTTTATTGGTATTAGTATTAGTACTACTGATTCTGTCTTGTTTAATTTTGTTTCAAATTAGCAGAAGTTGTCTTCTTTTATGTCTGTCAAAGGTATATAATTAGAAACATATTTTGTATTATCCCTAGTAGGTTGTAATACGCGATGGTCTGTATAGCTGTTACAAGAACTATAATGTTCAATTTGACCTGTACCTATTTTGCAGGACGATGTGTTCAATATGGCTTGAGTTGGCGTTGCATAGGAGAACCAAAGTTGAAATGATACCAGCACAAGCCCAATGAGAGATGATTGTCAGCTATCACTTTCACTTTATTCTTTGATTCCAGAAGTTTTCGTAAATCTGCTATTTCCTTCCTGACATCTTCAAATTCTGAGTTCTTCTTAGTGGTTGTAGAAGCAATCGTTGGTTCGACGATTTCCACAATTCTGTCTGCAATATTACTTTTTTTGTTCAGTAGAAGTTTATGTTAATGATGTTAATATTGTTTGAATATGGGTAGGTAATTTTTGCAAGAAAAGTTCTTCTAAAATAGTTTGATCGATAATTTTATCTCCTAATAGTTGTTTCATTTGCCGAAGAATTTGCGATGGTTTTAGCCCACCGAATTCAGAAAATGTAAGTAGTTTGTTAAGTTTAGATTTATGTGAGTCGGTAGTACGTTAAATCAAAGTTGATTTAAGAATGTCGTACTGATTTTCTTCAGAAGGCTCAAGAATGATATCACGGACTTCAGACGCATGTTCTGGCGAAAACGAGGAAACAACGTGAATAAACTTTTGGGATTGACTTCTAATATGATGCTTCATAAAAACAATTTCCACTTGCACAAACCATAAAACAGTGTCGTTTGGCCAGAACGTTGGTAGTTTAAAGTTACTACTGGCCACCAGGGGAACATCAACTGCTCGAGCCGGGTCGACTAGTTTCATTGGCTCGACTGGGTCAACAACAGGTAGAGACATACTAACAGCAATCACGCAGTGTAAAAAAAACTAAACTTTAAATTGTAAAAATGATAAACACAAAAACTAATTACGGAGAAAGAATTTTGAAACGTATATTTCTTTTTATTTATAAACAACAACACAACTTGTATTTTATCGTCATGACTCTTTGTTGAGGCGAAAAATATCATCCTAATAGCCACAACATGATAACTGGATTCTGCAGAACGAATATCCACTTATGGCTGTTAATATAATACCAAGTCTCAATATTGACGTAGATGTTGACGGTATCGCAATCTTTTGGGATTGCCCTTAAATGGGTCGAAAGAAGTTGAGTCCCAAAGGAAATCTGGTCAGTTCTTGTCGTGTGAATGTCCTTATATAGGTATTCCTGATTTTCGTACTGGTTGCAACTGTTAAGATCTTGTAATAGGGTGAAGTATGTTTTAGACTGGAATCGGATGTATATTATACTGTGTTTATCGATTAAAAGATCTTTGATTGCAAAAATGACTAAACCGTTTGCTGAAAATACTAGTAGTTCTAAAATTTTGTAATATATGTAAATATTTTCGTTATTAGCTTCTAACGGAAGATCAGATTCATCTTTCTAATTACTTAGCTCATTAAATAATAATTTCGGTGTTTTAACAAAGGGTGACAACACGCCATGTTTGCCCAAATTGACAGCGCTTATGAATGTATCTATTTTAAGATTATATTAGAGACGATAGTGAAAAAAATTGTTGTGGAATGGTCGATTTTAAAGTTAAAATAAATTATTGTTATTGAAATGTTATTTATAACCTCACACTTTGCAAAATAAATGGCATATAACAAAAGTTGGCAACTGTTGATATCAGGACTTCGCGCATGCGAATTAACATTTTAGTACAAAACTCGTATAGAAATATACGGCCAAGGGTATATTTCTATACTAGAATCTCGTATGAAAGTTGGATGAAAATTTTTGATTTACATTATGCTAGATTTGTCTAAAAATTTCTCGGAAGGATCTCGTACTAGAATCTAAACAAAAAAGTATAATGTAAAACAGGCTTTAGATATAAACTACTGACTTTACACGTACCCAAATTGTTGTAATATATGCCACTAGAAGAGATAAATTCGTTACTTGTGTAACAAATAGATATGACGATGGTAAGAGGAGAGAAAGGATGATCTCCTTAATCATCTGAAACAAAGTGTTTCAATAGATTAGAGTGGTATATCTTCATTTTATTATTCATTAATAGTTTTTAGAACGGGAGTTATTTTATAAGGTTCTTTAAAATTAGGCATAACTTTTTGCTTAAATTTCGCTTAGTTTGTTTATTATAAATGTAAACTTTATCGTTTACCTTAAATTCTTTTGGATTTATTTTCCTATCATAATACTGTTTATTTTTTCCTCTGAATTTATTAAATTTTCCTTTGCAATTATAAAAGAAATATTTAATTTGTTTTGAATGGATTTACTGTAATCGTCGTAAGTGTACAATAATTTACGGTGAAATAAAAGTTCATGAGGCGTGAAATTTGTGGATTTGTAGATCGAGTTATTGTAACCAAACATTACGAATTAGATATACTCGTCCCAATCGGACTGGTCTGCTTTACTATAATGTTTTAGGTAGTCCTTAAGGGTTAGATGTCTTATTTATTTATCCATCTGTTTGTGGGTAGTAAGGAGTAGTTTATAAATATTTTCCTTTTTAACAACTTGGTTACATCTTTTATAAGGTCTGACAAAATCTGCGCCAAGATAGATTTTGACATACCAAATTGTAACATTAATTGTTTTGATATAGTTTTTTAAAAGCAATATTTCGTTGTCATCCTCAGCAGTTAAAATATATTTATTACCAGATAGTTATTAGTGCGGCCTACGATATCGATTAATAAACGTTCGAAGGATACTTCGGATGTTTTGGTTGTTTCCATGGTTATTTCCAATAACATTTTATTTATCTGACATGATTCACATTTCCTAATATGATTTCTAATGCCTGTTTTCATTGCGGGCCAGTAATAAGATAGTTTAATGTCATGAATTTCTTCTAGGATCGTTTTTAATGTAACCTTAGCATTTTGTAAAGACTCGTATAAGTTTTTTAATTCAAGTTTATCGAAATGTATATTTATTGGATAGATTAAGTATGTGGTTTAGGATTCGTTTTTCAATTTCGAAACTCCGTTTATACTTGTACAGGGTTATAATTTATTGATATCGCAATTATCGTGGTTATAACTGTTAAGATCAATGGCTATCTTTGATTAAATTTGGTAGTGAAGTTTCCTTTTCGAATATTTCGATATCTGGATTCGATTGATAATAAGAGTTAAATCGTTATATAATCCTAGTGGTTTTATAATGATGTTAGCGACTTCCATCTGTGGCACTAACCGCAATAATCCATCGGCATTGGAATTCACTCTACCTAGTCTACAGTGTGTCCCATTTAGAGGTGCCACCATTGGGATCTCGAGAACAATAAGAGATACGATGTCGGTTAAATGGAACTTTTTATGCACCTTTGGGAGGCCAACTCAGATGTGCTTTTATTTTTCCAAAAATTCTCATAGGGCACTAGATAATGACGAAAAACTGAATATTGTTGATTTTTTCTTTTTCAAATAACTTCTAAACTATTAATAATTGAGAAAAAAGTTTCAAATATAAAAGATAGATATTTTTATTAACTAACCAGTGGCGTACGGAATAATTTTTTATATCCGTAAAGTTTAGAGATATAACACAAACTTATATTTTTTTAAATGGAACCCATATCTGATTTTAATCTCAAAAAAATAAATATTTTTTTCTCTTTTCAACGATGTAAGGGTTACTATGTTTTATATTTGTTTTGCCTTCAAAATTATTATTTTTTCCTTATTTTGTATTAAATTTACAATTATTTTGAAAATATTGGTAGATTTCTATTTGGAAATACTACTACCTACTTGTATTTAAATAATTTATTTCGTTAGAAAATTTTGCTCAAAATCCGTATCAAATTAATTTTTATAATATTTTGTATCAGGTCGCCCTTGGCTCATCATAGTGTAATTGGTAATTATGAGTCTAGAATGAAAATATTAAGTAATAAAGGCATAAAACAAATTATTTTGATCAAATACAATATAATTAACAAAAAATAATGTTTTTTTGGAAAATAATAAGAAAATTCAGGAAAATAAAGAGAAAAATTAAATTTTAGGAGCAAAACAAATATAAAACATAATAACCCTTACATCATTGAAAAGAGAAAAAATTATTGATTTTTGTGAGACTAAAATCAGATACGGGTTCCATTTAAAAAAATATAAGTTTGTGTTATATCTCGAAAATTTATGGATATAAAAATTTATTTCGTACGCCACTGGTTAGTTAATAAAAATATATATCTTTTATATTTGAAACGTTTTACTCAATTACTAATAGTTTAGAAGTTATTTGAGAAAGAAAAAATCAACAATATTCAGTTTTTCGTCATTATCTAGTGCCCTATGAGAATTTTTGGAAAAACAAAAGCACATCTGAGATGGCCTTCCAAAGGCGCACAAAAAGTTCCATTTAACCGACATTGTATCTCTTATAGTTCTCGAGATCCCAATGGTGGCACTTCTAAATGGGACACACTGTATATTTCATTTGATATTTTCGTACTCGCCTAAGGCGCCATGTGACTAATTTAGATGATTGTTTTTTTTTTTTTTTTTTTTTTAGTTAAGCCATTGTAATGGTTGGTGTTCCCTGTAGCTTGTATTTTTTTTTTTTTTTTTTTTTCGTAAAAGTAAATTCTAAAATGTTTTTATTTGTTACAGCAAAAGTTCCTTTTCAGTTGTGGAGTAATTTTGTTTGACTTATATTTAGTGTTCTAGAATAATATGCGATCGGCAAGGCGGAATTTGTATTTTGTTATAGAAGAACCCCACCTACTCCTACTTTAGATGCATCAGTGGTAATATTGGTGGCTCTACTAATTTTTGTTTCATATTTTTAAAAGATTTCTCCTGTTCGGATCCCCATTGAAATCCAACATTGTTTGTAATAATTTTGTTAAAGGTTTGGTAATAGTCGAATAATCTTATATAAATTTTCGATAATAACCTGTTAGACCTAAGCACTATTTTGTTTGTTTCAAAATTTGAGACGGCGTTATACGACTTATAAAGTCTATCTTCGCCGGATTGGGCATCGGAAATTATGTGCCCTAAGTACTTGCAGCTTTTCATTAAAAATTCACACATCTGGTTGCAGTTTTAGGTTATTTTCCCGTGTGGAAAAAATATTTATAAGTTTGTGGTTATGATCATCAAGGTAACTTCCGTATAATACAACGTCGTTGAGGTATACAAAGCATTAAATGTTGGTAAGTCCGGTAAGTACATTATTGGTCATTCGCTGAAATGTAGAAGGAACGTTTTTCTGTCCAAAAGGCCTACGTGTAAATTCGTAATGTTCTTGTGCAGTGTGCGTTTTTTTTCGATATCTTTAGGGTACATGGGGATTTGATGGCATCCTGTCGCGTGGTCAAGTGTAGTGAAATATTGAGCATTCCCTAAGGAAGTGGGTAAGCGTCACCTATTGCTTGTTACGTTTACCGGAAGAATCAGCCTATTTAGGTGCGACCCAGAGTGGACTTTCCCAAGGACTAATAGAAGGTTTTATTATTCCTTGCGCCAACATTTTTGCGATTTGTTTATTAACATCGCTTTTGCGAATTTATGGAAACAGATAGGATTTATTTAGCTTGAGTCGGAATATCGTCAGTTGTTCAAATTTATTGTGACGCTGCTGCTGTTTTACTCAGTTTATCTGTTGGTAAATGAAATATATCATTAAATTCCAAACAAATATCTGATATCGCGCGTTTTTCTTTGCCGTTTAAGTGACTTAATGTAAGATTTTGTGACAAAAAACTTTTTCTTTGTGGATAGAATCAGGATTGTTTAATTTTATAGGTATAATTGTTTCACTTCTTGGGTTAGCGGTTATTGCTGAAATTGCATGCTGAGAGGTATTACTATTTAGCGGTATGTAGAATGGAATGGATTCACAAGAGATAGAGGAATTGCAATAATAGATTTTTGCTTTTTCTTTTCCTAGAAAATCGTCGCCCAATAAACCATCAAAAGGAATGTCAGCGGTTGAATCTTATAACTGAAAATTTGCATTTAAGATTTTGTCGTGAATGTGGAGTTCTAACCTGATTTCACGTAATGCATAAACAGGCGAAAGTTGAGACGGGGTCTTTAAAATAATTGAATTATCGTTATTGGTTTTATAATTTGTTATATTATATGCTTTAATTAATGGTACAGAAGCTCAAGTGTCGACTAGAAACTTTATTATATTATGGTCTGATTTCGATCTGATTGGAATATAACATGTCAAGTCATTACTATTCAGATATGAATTGCAAAAATTTATAGTACCTATTAAATTCTGGAATTCTATTGTTGCTTATTCCATTGAAATTGGAGGATTGGGGTAATGGCTTACATTTTTGAATTTTGGCGAGACGATGACAAATTTTGATAATGATAATTAATTTTGTTAATGTTTCCTTGGTTAGAATTCATTTGGAGATTTGCGTTTTGGCGTGACGATAAATTTTGATAATGTTAATTAATATTGCTAATGTTTCCTTGGTTAGAATTCTTTTGGAGTTTTGACGAAACGATTATAAATTTAGATGAGAGGACGAGGTTTGTTGACGAGGGGAAAGAGTACGAGTATATTGCCGAGATTAGTAAAAAAGTTTTGTCTAAACATATTATTGTGTTGGCATTTCCTACGCTGTGATATTTCATGTCACAAATTTTTACAATATCTGCGTTGAATATTGAATTTATTTTGTGCATATAATGGTACATTTGATTTGTTAGCGAAATTTATTGGTTTTACTTCAGCACGATAGTTATTACTTTTTTCTTTGTTCTGATAGATTTGTAGTATGGTTTGACCTATGGCATATGTCGCACTTTTAATACCTATCTTTTTGATAAATTCGCTGGTGGGGATGAAAAAGGTGTTAAGTTTAAAAAACATAGATTCGAGATATTTCATTTTAAAAATATTAAGCTATTAATTGATCAATTGGTGTAACTATAGGGTGGCAGAACTGGCAAAATACCAAGGGCCCCCCAGCTCTCGGGGCCCTCGACGCAATTAAAGGTATAGGATAGAAAAATCTTCGTATATCGGGTGTCCAAAAAGGGAATCAGGTATTTGCTAGTTGAATAAAAACAAATATGTAATCAATTATAAAGTTTGATTATTTTTTAATGAGTGAGGTAGACACTAGATTTGAATTATTTATTCTTCGTGTTTAACGTTGTTGTCTTATAGCTAGCATGTCAGTTTTTTTTTTTTGCTAAAGTTTGATTATTGAAATCGAAGTTCAAATCCCACAAGTAAAAATATTGTTTTTCATTTTTAGACCATATCAAGAATGAAGATATTAGGCAACAAATAGGTGTTGCATCAATCCAAGAAAAGATAAGAGAGGGGCGACTCCAGAAAGCTTTGCTGGTACAAATTCACGGCCTACGTCCATGTGGTAGACCTAAGCAACGGTGGCAGGATGTTATAAACATGGACATCAAAACTCTAGGTCTTCGTCAAGAGGACGCGCTCGATCGAATGAAGTGGCGTATTCAGATCCATAGAGCGGACCCTGCTCCAGCGGGACAACGCTAGGAAGAAGAAGATGATTGATGTTGATTATTAAGAAGACTAAATTCGTTTCTGATCATTAATTCGAATTGTTCTAGCATAGTGGGGTCTTTTATTATAAAGGAACCTCTTACTGTGGAGGGTAGTAGTGAAATGAAACGTTTAATTTTTGATTTTCTGAAATAATTGCATTTTTTTGCAATTGGTTGTAATTGGTTAGTAAAATTTTTGATTTATATTGGGAGAATTTCTCTATCATTATTTTAAGAGTTATATCTACATTTTTCTGGAATTTTAATTCCATAATTTCTATTATTAAAATTTCGGGGTTGCTTTTGCCCATAAAATTTTCCGATAGATGAAGTTTTAGTTTACCCAATCAATTATTGTTGACTTTTTCTACATTTTAGTCAATTAATTCTAATTTTATCATCCCGAATATAAATATTTTTTGGTTATTAGTTATTTGACATGTATTAAGTATGTTTATTATTATTTAGTTAAATTATTTTAATCTAAAACAAAATATATTAGAAATTTTAATTTAATATTTTACCTAGTAAATTCCAGCTTTGTAAACTTGTCTGTTGAAGTTGTTATATTTTAAACACTATAGTACTTCTTATAAACTGAGATCAGAAAACCTAGCAGATAAAATAACTTCAAAGTTCGTCTCTATTATATTGGCGGATTTCATTTTATACACCATGTTAGGTGTAAAACCACAATTTTTGTTTTAAGTTTTACCTGAGCCAAGTTTATTAAGTTTATACAAATCCTTGGCGTATACTGTACTGAGTTATATGAACTACACATTATACTATTTATACTAGATAGAAAGTACAAAAACTTTCGTAATGTAACCTTGCAATTCCAGGAAATGCAATGTGATTTTATAGCCACATTGCATAAAATTACTTCCACTTGTTTTTATAGTCACGTTGCATAAAATTACTTGCACTTGTATTTATGTGTATTAACACGTTCACTCCATACAATATTTTGATCATACACACTGAAATACAGAATATAACGCAATATTCGTATTCTATTACATTTACAATAGAATATATAAGATTTCATCGCATGATAGTCCCCTATATATACACAAGATTTCTATTTTTATCGAAGCAAATAGTTCAACATGCCAGTAACTTCAAGTGTTAACAACGATAGAGCATTAAAATCACGACAGTTATCTTTATAGTGCTTATCTTTATATCTAATCTAATGGCCACATGTCAATGTAATTCATTTTTTAAGTGATACTTAAATTGATAATGTAAGGTTTTTATGTATTTAAAAGTTTATACCAAATAAAAATTAGAAGGTGTATTCATATTTTTGAAGGATACTGTATCTGTTGATACTTTAAGAAAGTAACATGCTTTGTCTAATTTGTATTCCCACAAAAATAAAATACCTTTCCGTATTAAATATATCTTTTTATTTCGCGCAATTAATCCTTATTTAGCGCAGCAGAATACATTACCTAAATTCACAAAATTAACGAGTTTACCCGCTCTACCTACGATGGACTTTTGTAAACGCGCCATTAAGAGCAACATATCCTGTATCCTCAAACATACCAGTCGCATTTGTTCTCAGCTTCTCTCACGTTCAAACTCTGAAATATATTTCTTTAAAACTTTCAATTTGTCGGAGCTCGATTTTAATATATTTGAAGACAGCCTCTTCCAGTGACGCCAGATTGGTGTCCTCCACCATAGTAACAAATTAGATCATGGATCATTTATATTGAAACGCAATCCATATTCAAGGAAATGAATGTAGAAAATAACGATACAACGAAAGTAAAAATTTTCTACTATGTAAACTAAACTGGTCACGATTCAAGTATCATTATTCATTTTTAATTTTCTCACATCTAGTTGTGAATAACTTTCAATAAACTTTTTAGTATATTGTTAGAGTTTTCTGTTCCTGTTACAATCTAATATAGGACATTTTGAAAATATGTTTTTATTACCCTTATTGTAATTTCGTTCCCGCACCAACAATACAAAAATAATTCAAATATCATACATGAAAATCGTAAGGCAAACAATAAGAATTCTAAACTCATTGGGGATATCCGAAAATAAAGAAAATGTTATTTTTAACATTTCGTTAAGTTTAGAAATAACTGAAGAGCTCTTAGCAAAAACAACCTTAGTCAATTTTTTGAAGATTATTTAATTAGGAAAGTATTTACTAAATTTAAGACATAGAAAAATAAATATTCATGTACAATAAGATAACAATTAGACATTATTATATGACGTTTTTGTAAAAACGCTTAAACTTTAAAATGTATTAACTTGTGACTAAGATACTTTTCACGAAAAATAGTTTTACTAAACTGTTTGGCACCCCTGAAAGTACATGTTACTTCACACATGTGAGGCAGTAGAGTCTGTAGATAGACTAGTACAATAAGAAAATAACTATTTTAAATTCAAATACAAAAACCTGAAATCTACTCACTATCATGAGTGTCATTTTGAACAGCAGGTGTTACTAAATCTGTTGAACCTCGGAGACTTTTAAAAAATACATGGTGTACAATAGGTATTGCATTAGTTATTAGTTCTACAAAGTTCTAGCGGATCGTCTAGCTTTGACCATTTATCTTTGGAGAAGCTTGGTAGGCTTTTATCATTCTGGTATCTTTTTTGGTCGGCCACGTTGTCTTCTGTGAATATCAATACATTTATACTCGTCATTGAAATTATTCTTGTAGTAAATAGTTTCTGGAGATTTTTTGCGAACATGCAATACCTTAATGTCGTTCCGTAATACCTTATCATTTTCTTCGTTCACAGTGCAATTAGTACCCAATTGGATTGATAGATATTTAAAGTCGCTTATATCCTCAGTAGCTAATTCTTTTACAACATTTGGTAAGACAGTGATTTTGTAAGTACAGGAACACGCAAGAGCTGATTTCGTTTACAATTTACAATACCCTCGTGCAAAAAGTAACAACATTCTTCTTTTGTGATGCAGTCGAATATGATAAAATTAAAGCATTTTAATTTCCGCTTATAATAAAATATTGCAACGTCTCCACAAGGCTCATGCAATACTGCCTGAAGATCAAAACATGATACGACTTCTTATTTTCCTTGAATTTTTCTTCTCTGCTTCGAATATTGTTATTAATATGTGACTCATATTTCAACTTTAAGGCCTCTTTCTGTTCTGGATTACTATTTTCATACATCTGACACAACGGAAATTGATCTTCCGTGTAAAAAACGAAAGATTAAAATTGAATACTTCTCATAACTGTATCTCCTTGCAAAAGTCAATACCTTTCTCTTTTCTTTATTTCACGTACATTCTATGCATTTCGGAAAGGGTTAGACTGCCATCCAAATATTGTTTCGAGGTTTGAGATATTGTGAATTATTTAATGGGAAATTGTTAATGTGTTCCTTAATAGAATTTTTAATTCCTCCGATAATTTTTATTTATTTACATTCATTCCTCGCTTTTCCTTTTCTAAAACTCCACGGTAGTCTAATTTTTCCATGTATTCCTGTTGAATTTATTTCCAATTTGCAGTGTTTTCTAAACAAAATATTTACATGCTCTAACTTTTATTCCCTCATTTAGAAAGTAATATGCAATATTATTACCTCTAGTTGATCCTTCCCTACATTGTCGATATTTTGGAGTCACTATATTTAAAATCAAGTTTCTTTGTAAACTATGACTCCCAAATGCCTAAAATCCTTTATGAATTTGTAGTTGTTTGTCTTGTGAAATTTTTGTTGCGCACTTAAGGCGACATTTATTTCCACCTGTTTCTTTTATCGATTTTGCTGAAACTTCCCGATTAGTTTCAGTAATATATGCTAGACCTGAATTTACTTTTTGCTTTTTAATATTTCTTTTCCAATGGGTAGGTTGTCTTGGTCTTCTCCTCGTTGTTTTTATCTCATTGTCTTTCGACACGATATTATTTGGTGATATTTGAATCACATGTGAATGAATGAATTTTCACTTGGCAAGTAATTTTTGTCCTTGTCAGAATAGTCCAAATATTTATCAGGTTCAAAATATTCTTCACATTGTTGAACACCATTTTCCTACAAAAATAATGATGGATCAAAATATTGTCTTAATTCTATGTACAGATACTTATACACAATGTAAAGATTCTACACTCTGAGTCATATTCTAGCAATGAACTCTTGCAACTTCTGCAGGCGATATGTTAGTGTCTCATTTGACTTAGAATCTGTATCATTCTTACACATACAAACCATCAGCAACCCTCTGCATTTTATTATTTTATTACTCATGTCTATAATTACCAATTCCAAACAAAACAACTTTATTCACACAGTAGAACAGGTGTTAAAAGTAAACAAATAACCATACTAACAGTTAATTCTTTAAGGCTAGACGTAGCACAATGACAGATAAAATTCGCGCGAGCCCATTACATGTTAATGGAGCAGCGCCATAAGTCAAGATGTGGTTTTACGAAATTGTACTTCCTTAAATAACTTAACGATATTTTACTGCATCAGTGCCACAAATCAAGATGAGGCCGTATGACACTGGATTTCTTCAAGAAACGTAAGGACATATATGCTCCCTAGCGGCTATTTTTAAAATTAAGTATATGGCCTTACTGCAGTTATCATAACAATATCCGTAAAATTTCTCTACACGTAACTCAGTTGTGGCCTTACTGCATTACATGTGCGACTTTATATAATTCATATTTACAATATTTTGTTGTTTTTGCTAAGAGCTCTTCATTTGTTACATTTATTTATACTTACCAGAATCATTTGAAATAATGTTACTACTATCGCAAATCCAATAGCACAAACTCCGCCTATTAGGCCAATTGATAAAAGAACATCTACGTCCCCTGTATATCTAAAAACAAAAATTCATTTAAATTTATGTCAAACTGATTTGTATGTTAAGTAGATTAGGGATATTTGTTAGTACAATATGAATAAAAATATACCGATCTGGCGATTTCACCATGACAACCATTTTCCTTAGAAGTATTTATTCATTTGTCGTTCGAAAATTTTCATTTGTCTTTTAAACATTGGACATTCAATATTGGGCCATTTACATGTAATTCATGAGAATTAGGAAAAGATAAAAAATGAAATAATTATTATTTACATAAATTCGCTCGCTCATGTTGCAAGTATCTTGCTATAGTGTTGTATAATATATACTATTGTACATACATGCCTTAAAATTTCTTGGTGGTCTTTGACACAGTTTACAATCTTTTCGATGAATTCTTCTTCTATTTCCAAGTCCACCTTATTAAATATTTTAATATTAACCAAACAATGAGACAATATGTCTAACTAAGCTCTAATATGTATCAAAATTCCATATACAAAAATATTGTCCACCTTATTAAACATTTTAATATTAACCAAACAATGAGACAATATGTCGAACTAAGCTCTAATATGTATCAAAATTCCATATACAAAAATATTGTAGACTATATTCCCCAAAACACCCATTACGATACCACCAAATTTATATGAATAGAAAAGTGGAAATAATACTTTGTCGTTACTTGTATTAAACGGTACTCAAATATTCATTACAGGAAAAGGATATGTTCCCCATAATGAAGCACCAAAGGTACTAAGTCCAATATACATCTTTCAGAATTCTGTAGAATTTGTTACAGCATTATTAATAATATCTCTTTTCATTATATTTTTAGCTTGAAAACGAACTTGTAAATTTTTTAATAAACTTCTGAATTTCTTTGATGTAAATATTAACAGATACATTATGAAATACTACTGAAGTATAGCCACTATAAAAAAATAGAACACCAATCATTTCTTCAATATTTCCCCAAAATTTTATGATATGAGCCATACGACCTAAGACATATGAATTGTATAATATTACAATCAAAATGAAAGAGTAGAAAAAATAAAGAGATCTTCAAATAATATTTGTTCTCTCTTTATAAAGTATGACGGAGATAGTTTCCTTATTAATTTCTTGTATAATTTGTAGTTGAAAATACGAAAATGTTAGATACTGTATTATTACTGACAATTGTTTCCCTGTGAATTATTTAAAACTTAATTTTCAGTACGCAGTTGACAGAGCAAGCAAATGTTTAGGAAGAAAACGTAGAAAATTGATTAATAATTAAAATCTTATATAGTATTAGTGCAGTTTGTATTAAAGGAACATCAATTTACTGAGTTTACCTGAAGTGTGCTGAGACGAAAATTGAAATTAAAAGCCATGCTATCCGATTTTGTTTATTTATTAATTAAAAAGAAAAGTAAACAACACAAACAAGTAATATTTTTATTTAATTTTTGTGAGAAGCATACATCAATATTTTATAAATTTATATTTGTATTCGTAAACAATAATTGGATATTTGAGGATATATTTATTATGAATCATAATGTGTATTACCGTGTGAATAATAAAATGTGATTTGGACCTACGTTTTAGAAATATTGAAAAGATATGGGTGAAAGTGAAATATTTTTGCTTTGCGATACATTTCAGTGGTTCTGTTGAAAAGTTATCTAAAATATTTTTAATATGTGTAGTAAATGATTCTCGTACCTAAGACATGGTACAAGAACAATCTAATATTAAGGTGGTTCTATCATGGAAGCATTTATGGCAAACTGAAATGGAATTCAACTTTTGTTAGTTTTCATAAGATATTTAATGATTCGAAAGTTGTAGAATGTGTGATTAAAAGATATAAAAAATAGGAGTGTAGTAGTTGTTGTTTTCTAATTAATTAATGTTTCTCAATTATTATTTAACTTAAATATAGAATATATATATGATGTAAACATACTGTATTATACTATAATCTTTTCTTTCTCTTATAGTCGGGACTGTTAAAGCTCAAACCCAAATAACTGAGTCGATTACCACTTCAGGGTTTGACATTTCTAACTAAATTATTACCGTCGCACGTGTGAGGCGACGGACAGGCCACCAAGTTTATCTAGCGGGTTCATGTTTGTTAAGTGTCAGTGACTGTAAACTTTAACAGGGATAAATCACTATACATTCCTAGAACGGATGAAAAATAAACAACATATAAAGACAACGCCATACAGTCGAAGTTTATGAATTGCATATTTTTTCTATAACAAAATATTTCTTGTTTTGTTTAAACAATGCCCAATTGATTCAGATCCCACTTCTGAGATAAAAGATATAAAAAAAAAATAGGAGTTTAGTAGTTGTTGTTTTCTGATTATTTAATTTTTCTCAATTATTATTTAACTTGAATACTATAATCTTTTCTTTCCCTTATAGTCGCGACTATTAAAGCTCATTGCATGTGGAGTTGGGTTAATTACTGGAGAACTATGTATTGGCAGGAATATCTGGGCGATAATACATGCATTAATATAATATACATTTCACATTCCTTTTGACCTGTTATTGGCTTCCTCTTCTTCACACGCACACGAGCTCGTCAGCATCGGACAGCTCCTCTAGGACGTGTTTCCCTAGGTGTTATAAATACACATTGTCGTTCTAATCACAACAATTATTACGGGCGTGCATTATCATCTAATAAAATAGACAGGAGGGGGAAAAGGTATTAGGTCCGTCCCAGACCTATTGTGAGAGCTTAGCTTACGGCCATATAAGTAGGTCCCAGACCTATCATGGACCTCAGCCTCTCAGTTATCGGTGTTATCACCACTAGGTACTCTAGCCACCTTCACATGTCCCAGACATGTATGAGAGCGTAGCTTAAGAGCAATAGGTCCCAGACATCTAGTGAATCTCAGCTTCCCACTTATCGGTGTTTCACCACTAGGTACTCTAGCCACCTTGGAGCACACGACTCCATAGACCCAGGGTTGTCCCAGACAACCCTTCGGATAAGGAAATACACACGTTTGCAGCCACAAACAAATAATACAAATGCATACTTCATATATGCCATGCATATCAAATACACAAACAGTGTATAAGCATATCAATCAAGCATCTGTTGATTTGCACCGTATCGTCATACCTGTACAATAATTAGAATGACTGTGAGCCCAATCACTCAGCTTTAATTACTACAAACTGCTCAACTTTCCTCATCGACACATTTACACAGATCCGTTCAAAATTATAGTTGCGACACAACTGACCCAGTCATCCAGCCTCCAAGGGTTAGAGGTCGAGCGTTGTTTATTTTTCTAGGAATGGGGAAAGTCAAGTGTTTTCTGCCTGCATTCCAAAACAGCGGCACGCAGCCGAAAAGTGAATCTTACATTCGGCCTATCCTGATTATCTCCTCGTCCCCGAGAAGGGTTTTAAAGTTTATAAACTATTATCAGTATTTGAACTATGTTCTCATTCCAACCCTAAGTCTTCATCATTCTCACCGCTCTTACACAGCGAGTTCGAAGATATACCTTCTGGTCCAGGACCGCTCCGGTCCGCGGTTTAACGTGTTGACGGTTACTGCATTATTTAGCCCAGCGGCTTCTGTCCAAGGAAGTCGCAAACCCACGTATCTGTCATACGGCAATACATTTTAATATGAAAGGACACGCGTATGGTAGTTTTAATTTCTTACTAGCATCCTCGCTAATAATTTGTTTCTCGAATAATACCATATCATTTTGTTTATATTTTCTAGCTGGCCTTCGTTCTTTTTTTCAAATCTTTCTTTTTGCAAAATTAAATCAAACCATAATTTTCGGTTACTTCTCGGTCTACGTTAATATCACGTGAATGTGATAACTCTACTTGTATTTCCACTGTTAATAATTTAATTTGATAATGGTCGCGGTTTATACCCGAAAAATAATTCAATATACTTAATACATAATACTTTTACTGTATGTATTATTCATAGAATTTGTACTTTTGCTATGTAAACTTGCCAGTTATTAGTATTTTCGCAACTAATCGATAATGGGAATAAAAAAGTTCTATTAAGTCGCTCAACTTGACCGTTACTTCGTGGTGTAGCCACAGCATTTTTAACATATTTTATTTCCGTTATTGACAATATTTTAAAAATGATATTGATGCAAAAGCCATACCTCTATCTGATATAATTCTGGCAGGTACGCCATGATTTCCAAATAATTTATTTAAATATTTGATAAACTTTTTACTGTTGCTAAATTTTATCGCTTTGACAGATAAATTTTGTGAAAGCATAAACAACAATGATTAAATGCGTGTAACCTTTAAATGAAATGACCTATATGTAAAGTATGAAAAGGAATTGGTATTTTCTTAATCGGATTTAAATATCCTTTCTTTTTCCCCGCCGGTATTTTATTATAAATAGATAAAAATACAACAGGAAATATATTTTTGCAAATACGTTCTCATCTTTGGAAACCAGTATATTTCACATAGTTTCTTTAACGTTTACTCTACAGAAAAGTGTCCCATGTGCACTACGGACAATGTGTACATGAGTACCACCCACTGAATACTTCGCGTTGTGATTCTATAGACTCGTACATCACGTAAGGCATAATTATAAATACTTTGACGTTTATACCGATTAAATATACTCAGAATTTCTTTAAGCTTTCAACCAATGTCAATGTTTTTAATTCATACGAATGAAACTTTGTTTCACAATCGTTTGTCCGACGACCGCAGTATGCGGTAGGCTGTAAACTATATTACACTATTGTCCTGCCTTAGGGGTAGGGTACCTGCTGTACCCAACTTACTCGGTATTTACTCCCGATTCATCATTATATTATCATAAGGATTATAATTAGCCAAAATAAGACGTTGAATTAAATTTTGTTTCAATTTTTCGAAAACATTTAATTGCAGCTCTGTTCAATCCCACGTTTCATTCTTTAACAATTTGTAACAGGCTGTGGTGCTACTCTAGCCATATTTATTTACAAATTGTCAGAAATAATTTGTTAATCTAATAAACTGTCTAATATTCTGTACATTTTGCGGTACTTGGAAATCTTTTAATATTAACACTTTCTTTAGCATTATTTTCAAAATTGCTTCCAAATTTTTAATTCTTTAAACGATAGTTCTGTATGGTATTAATATGTTATCTATATGCCATAGCTGTATGGTATATTATCTTTATATGGGTCTAAAATTTGTGAGATCAAATTCATATTCCCACAAACGATCAAACTGATCCTCGATTCGCGGTAAACAATATTTACCTTTAACAGTAACATGTTGGGTCGCGTGGCCGTGTGCGTATAATACCCGGTTACCAATCCCGTGACCCGGGCTCGACCCCGGCCAGTGCAGACTTTTAATCGCACATAAGTGATCCCTGGGGTGCACTCTCCACACCAGCTATGAGTGCCCGTGAGGTGACACCTGGTAAACGCCTACACGGTAAAACATATCGTCATCATTACCGATGTCTGTGTGTGTTGTAGATACTGGCACACCCAGTAATCGGTAATATGCACTGATGATACATTTATTTATTTATTTATTTATTTATTTATTTATACATTCATTTAACAGTAATATTATTCAATTTGCGATAATCTTTATAGACGTCACTAATAAAACAAGGGAAACATATGGTGAATTTGATTCTTGAATAATGTCTATCTAATAATTCTTTGATCATTTTTTACTCTTTCGCGCTCATGATATGACATACGATATTATGAGTTTATTGTCCAGTACATCAGTTACGACTTCGGCAAAGTTTGTATATCCAATTTTAGTTACATTTTGAGATAAAACAATCACAGTATTTAATTAATATCAATAGTAAATCTTGCTTTTGATATGCATTCTACTTTATAGAATTTATTTCAACTTGTAGGAATAGTTTACAGTAATCAAAATTTAATTTTAATATTGGTGAATCATTCTGCGATTCGACTTGACTGGGATTGACGACCCTGTTTTTGATAAGGCATTACAATCGCTATTATACCTCTTTGTTGCGTTCGAATTTTGTTGACACTTATAGCCCGATTCACAAAAAAGTTTAAGCTAATCTTCATTTTTGATTAGTTAATTTTATTCTATTCCGGTACTTAAATTTAATCATCATAATATTATCAAAAAAGGTAGATACTAGGAATAGATTAGATTATATTTTACGAAATAAACTGTTAAAATTAGAGTAGAATTCGCTAATCCAAAAATGAGGATTAGCCTAAACTTTTTTGTGAATTGGACTGACAGTGTTTATCGTCCTGCATTAATTAATATTAGTTTCCACACAAGTATTACCAACGTAATTATCGTCTTTTACGTACAATTTAATATAATTGACGATTTACGTAAATTACTGAATTTTTCATACGACCATAGAATAATTTTGCTTACTACTATGTAACAATTTTGTTCCGCCAATTTCTCAGAATCAAACGAGTACTATAAATTTAATAAATGCATTGATAAAGTATTTTTATCATGTCCCGTACGAAATATTCTAACAATTCTATACAGGGTGAGGCAAATGAAATTTATTAGCCTTTTGAGTTGACGTTTTAGAGAACACTTTCCCTTACACTATACAATACGGATTAGTTCCGCTCAAACCCAAAAAACTGAGTCGAGTACCACTTCAGGGTTTGACATTTCTAACTAAATTATTACCGTCGCACGTGTGAGGCGACGGACAGGCCACCAAGTTTATCTAGCGGGTTCATGTTTGTTAAGTGTCAGTGACTGTAAACTTTAACAGGGATAAATCACTATACATTCCTAGAACGGATGAAAAATAAACAACATATAAAGACAACGCCATACAGTCGAAGTTTATGAATTGCATATTTTTTCAATAACAAAATATTTCTTGTTTGGTTTAAACAATGCCCAAATTGATTCAGATCCCACTTCTGAGATAAAAGATATAAAAAAATATGAGTTTAGTAGTTGTTGTTTTCTAATTAATTAATTTTTCTCAATTATTATTTAACTTGAATACTATAATCTTTTCTTTCCCTTATAGTCGGGACTATTAAAGCTCATTGCATGTGGAGTTGGGTTAATTACTAGAGAACTATGTATTGGCAGGAATATCTGGGCGATAATACATGCATTAATATAATATACATTTCACATTCCTTTTGACCTGTTATTGGCGTACTCTTCTTCACACGCACACGAGCTCGTCAGCATCGGACAGCTCCTCTAGGACGCATTTCCCTAGGTGTTATAAATACACATTGTCGTTCTAATTACAACAATTATTACAGGCGTGCATTATCATCTAATAAAATAGACAGGAGGGGGAAAAGGTATTAGGTCCGTCCCAGACCTATTGTGAGAGCTTAGCTTACGGCCATATAAGTAGGTCCCAGACCTATCATGGACCTCAGCCTCTCACTTATCGGTGTTTCACCAATAGGTACTCCAGCCTGCTTCACATGTCCCAGACATGTATGAGAGCTTAGCTTAAGAGCACCAGGTTCTCTAGTGAATCTCAGCTTCCCAATTATCGGTGTTTCACCACTAGGTACTCTAGCCACCGTGGAGCACACGACTCTACGGATCCAGGTTTGTCCCAGACAACCCTTTGGATAAGAAAATACACACGTTTGCGGCCACAAACAAATAATACAAATGTATACATCATATATGCCATGCATATCAAATAAACAATGTATGAGCATATCAATTAAGCATCTGTTAACTAGTACCCTATCGTCATACCTGTACAATAATTAGAAAGACTACGTACCTAATCACTCACCTTTTATTACTGAAAACTGCTCAACTTTCCTTATGGACACATTTACACAGATCCGTTCAACACTATATTTGCGACACAACTGACCCATTCATCCAGCCTCCAAGGGTTGGAGGTCGAGCGTTGTGTATTTTTCTAGGAATGTGTTTATATTTTGGGAAGTCAAGTGTTTACTGCCTGCATTCCAAAACAGCGGCACGCAGCCGAATAGTGAATCTTACATGATTTTTAATAGAATTTTCGTATTTATTTTTGTAAGATATTTACAACAATTTAATTCCGTCTATACTAACTAAACTATAAAAAAAAATTTGGAATATCTATTTCTAGAAATAGTTACTTTGGGAAACTTAAGAGACTGTCATGATAGAACCATTTTAAGAATCATGCATATTTTTCTTTTAAAAGTGTTTTTTCCTTATATGTACCATATTTTTCTTAAATCTCTCCGCACTTCTACTGCTCAAGTTCTTCAGTTCCTTGACGAAGCAAATTGAAGTAGGACCAAAATGATTTTACTATATGAAAATACATAATACCATAAGATCCTATATTTATGGTTTTTATTTTTTATAATTATGTAATCTAATGGACAGTTGTACCAATGAAATTTAAATTCTAAGTTTCTTCATTATAGCATACCCAAATATTCATTACAGGTACATTATATTTTTTGTAATAATGGATATATTCCCCGTAATAAAGCGACAAAGGTTCCCAATGTAGTGAACAACTTTGAACATTTTTGGAATTTATTATAACTTTATTAATAATTTCTTGCCCTAAATTTTTAGCTTGAAAACGAACGTTTACACTTTAATAAACTTCTAAAAATTTTCGATGTAAATATTAACATACTTACTTAGACTTAGGTCCTCATGCGCTTTTCAGCGCATTGGGCAGCAAGAGACCTCCAAAATGTCCTGTGCACAGCGATGTCTGCAACGTAACCCCATTCAATTTCACAACCCCGAATATCTTCAAAGAATGTTCTACGCCAAGTCAAGTACGGTCGTCCTCGTTTCCGCTTTTCTCCGTAGGCCATCCATGTCATACTCATTTTTTTAAGACGTTGTTCTGGAAGCCGAAGGATATGTCCAGCTAATCGCATTCGACACTCGGTTATAATATCTTCAAGACGTTTAGTGCAACATCGTTGCAATACATCCTCATTGGATATATGATCAAAATATGTTATACCAAGAGTTCTGCGCAAGCAACACTGATGAAATACAGTAATATATTAACCCTTAGGTAGGCGCGATCAAATCGGCTTACACAGTAAGTCGCGTGGGGTGATTTTGATCCCATTTCCATTTTCTGTTTGAAATTTGGTCTTTTTTCGATGTAGTACCTGAAATATGTTCTGTGGACCTTTAGCAACACTTATGCAAAATATTGCTACGTACCTTTTTCCAAAAATAATTAAAAATTTAATATTGGAGTACATCAGCTGGGAAAACGTAAATTACACGGGCACTTACCGCAAAGGTGGCCTCCCAAATGCGACACCGGCTAGCTAGCAGAGAGAGGGGCGGGTTATAAATCAAAAATTGTATCTTACTTACTTTTATAAGGGCGCCAGATATTTTAGCAATGAACCCCATTCACGAAAAATACCAAAATAGAGATAAAAGCTGTAAATGACAGGGGTTCAAAGGATAAAATTTAAGAAAGGGATTACATATGAAATTAGGTTCGCTCAAAACAAAATCGTAAATAAACTTTAACAAAATCGGTTTATTGAAACAAAAATAAGCCGGTGCATCGATAAACAATTTTAATCCCGCTTATTTTCTAATAAAAAATGATGAGAGGGGAAGGTGAGATGTGCGCATGAAATTTAAATTAAACAATTTACAATCCAGTGGCGTAGGGCATGCCACAAAAACGAACAAAATAGTATTGCTTTTAGTCAGTAGCCCTACAAAAATATTTACAAAATAAACTAGGCAATAATTTTGATCAATTATTGGTATCGGGATCACACAGTGACCTTCAATACCCCAAAACGTAGTAAAATTGTATCTGCACGGCGCACTGCAAAGGCGTCACTGACTTGAACTAAACGCGCACGCGCACAATACAAGGTGCACTCAGAAGAACAAAGATAAAGAAAAATCTTAACGATGAAAAATTTAGCGCTTTTAAAACACAAAGTATTGTACTCATCTGGGGTGGTTGTTGACCAAGAAGATGATATCCTAGTCCAAGACGGTTGATGGCGGCTCAGGATTGGCTGATTTCGGTGTGGCGCTTTTAGGCGCGCAGTGAAAATCACTAGGCTCACGGCACTAAAAGTCGTACTAACTCCCCAAAATTCGGGAAAAGTCCAAATGCACGATACAAAAACTTGCGAGAAAAAGTTGCAGATAGACTACTGCCACCAAGTGTGCAAAACTTAACTCCTCACTCGCGGAGAATAGAAATTAAATTGAAATAAATTTTTCTACACTCGACGTAATAGCGGTAATCAACTTAATAAAATTTTAACTTGCACTACTAGTGGCACAGGACTTTAAATAGGGCACGTGAGTGTAGCCAAAAAAAACTACCGTTTCGTTTCACGGCAGAAACGCAACAACCCAAAATTTGCAAAGCCATTCGGCACGCGTACGTTTAATTATTCGTCAGAGGCGTACCAAATAAATTTTAAAGCTTTCACATATACCAGAAAGAAATTAAAATATTAAACGTTAAGTTGAAATTGATTATTTTGGATTTTATTCAAAAATAAAGGTAACTCTACATTTTTTAACAAACGAAAACAAAACGTAAAATATATTGAAACAAATTATTTGGATAAACTTATTATTCTCTACAATCAACACACAAGAAACTGGAGTGTTGATCGCAAATCGGTTTTGCACAATTCTCGCAGTTTTTTCTGGTTTTTCTGTCGTTTTTTCTGGGACAAAAATAACACCTTTTTTGAGTTGCGGTAGGTGTTAGGGGCGTAGGCACAGGTCTTTCTTCTGCTGATGTCCTTTCCAATCTTCGTTTCAGGGGTCTTGTCAGTGATGGGATATTTTTCCTGACATTCATTTGCTCGGTTGCCAGATCCATAGCCAGTGTTCTTAGGAAAATGCGTTTCATTTTATTCACCGAAGGCTTATAATAGTTATATGTAACGTAGGAATTGATACCAGCAATATTTATCAACGCAAAAAACACTGCAAGTGGCCACCTTCTAGTTCTTCTTTGGCAAGTGTACGTTGCAGACAGTTGATCAACCACATCAACACCAGCTTT
The DNA here is from genome assembly GCA_943142095.1 of Ophonus ardosiacus. NCBI lineage: Eukaryota > Metazoa > Arthropoda > Insecta > Coleoptera > Carabidae > Ophonus > Ophonus ardosiacus. The sequence continues at coordinate 15,039,865 of OW964839.1, forward strand.
TGTGGCGTTATAGAAAGTGATCACTTCCGGTTTCTTGTCGTCACCAGTGGCTTCATCTATATCTGCAGAAGAATGCATTGTAGACAAAAGCGTTACGGATCTATACTTTTTTGGTACATAAGACACCAGCAGCATGTTGTCACAAAATCCAAAAACGCTACTTTTCGCTTCTCGGTGCTTATTGGCCAAAAATTCGGGCGGAATCTCTCTTTTTGATCTCCTCATAGTTCCCACCAGAGTTAGAGAATAGTTTTTGGACAGGTCTTGTGCCAAAGGAACACTAGTATACCAATTATCACAGGTGATGTTCTTATTTGTGCCTCTAATTGGTTCAACAAGTCTTTTCACAACATCGGCTGGACTGTTACTTTTGGCAAATTCTTCTTCTGGCTGTTTGCCCACGTACAACTCCAAATTGTATGTGTAAAATGTACGGGCATCAACTATGCTGTACATTTTGAGGCCGTATTTAGAAGGCTTATTGGGAATGTATTGCTTGAAGGAGCATCTTCCCCTGAAGGGTATTAACATCTCATCAGTGGTAAGGTACTCACCAGGAGAATAGTTTTCTTTACATTGACGCACAAACAACTCAAAAATTTGTCTTATATGAGCCATTTGGTCAGTGGCTGTTCGCTCTTTTCTGGTGGTCAATCGAAGACATCTGAGAAGAAATAGAAATCTTTTGGCACTCATGCACATCCGTACAAATTCTATGCCACTGCCATCAGTGTTGAACATATCCAAGTACGAAACATGGGAAGCTCGATATATGCCAGACATTAGCAAAATTGCAACAAAGGCTTTTAGTTCTACTACATTTGTATCAAGTGCATCTCTTTCCCTGCTAAATTTACCTCTCACCGTTCGTATGTACTCATTCGTTTTATCAACAATTATTTGGATTATTTCCTCTGTTATGAATAACAAGAATGAATGTTTGGGAGTAGAAGCATTTCTTGCTGGCAGTCTTACACCCGGTAGATGAGAAATGATATTTTTCGATCTGGATCTTGTAGGCAGAGGGATTTTTCTGAACCACTTACTGCGTTTGTTATTTCCAACATAATAGTTTTGTTGATTTTCAGTAGCTTGCACATCTTTATCACTGGAACTTCCATCATGCTCAGATTCTGCAACATCTGATTGTGCATCAAAGGGGCTCGAATGATCTTCATTACCATTATTTCGGTTTTCAATATCTTCACTCTCTTCACCTTCTGGCTCATCTGATTCTTCTTGAAAAGATCCATCTGAACTCTCTTCCAAGATTCGACGAGCTGTCTCTTCTAATTCTGCTGCTGTCAATGGTCTGTGTCGGTCTTTATCCATCTAAAATTACTTGGACTTAACTTTTTTGAGGTTAGGTTATGTTATTTTGTCGATTTGATTCATTGAGAACCTAAAATTACCAAAAATTAATGAAAATAACTTACCTCGTCGAAGTTACACAACTTGTTGCGTGGGGTGCAAACGTGAATATTATTTTTTTGGGAAAAAACGAATAATCAATGACCAAACTTGAAAGGTGCAATTCTACACTGTCAAACTTCTATAAGATTACCTAAATTCACGGACGTATAATGGGTTACATACACAAGATACAGTGAAATGCAAAACGCTTGGGGTCGTGGGCACCCCGCGCGCCTAACTAAGGGTTAACATAAATACTTTAAAATACTGCTAATATATATAGCCACCATAAAAATTGAACAATATATTTAACATTGAGCACCTGTTATAATTATAATAAAATAGAGCTCTAAGTGTTTTCAAAAATATATAAATAATTTACGGCATACGAATCAGACAAAAAATAATTTTTAATAACTTAAATTTATTATCGCGACGATAAAACAGTAAACCGCAAAAGACTCCATAGTGAAACGAACAAACTTACTGAACTGTAAGATATTGTACCTCTTTTCTGTTCATTTTAAATTATAGTAAATTATTTTAGAAAATGAGTTTATATTGCAGTTTGCTTAATAAAAAATGTATGCTTCTAAAAAAAAGTCTTTTAATGGTATAAGTTACTAATAAAATTTTCATTATCAGAGGTGTGTATTTACAATTTTTCTCTCGAAGAAGTGACAAAAGAATACTTATAAAATACGAAAGTATATAAAATGATCATGTACGTGTGCTTCTAAAGCCCGTTTTACATTCAGCAACATTTTTTGCAACATGTTGCACAACTAGTTGCGCAACACGAAGTTGTGCAACTTGTTGCTGAGCAGTTTTCTTGTGTATTACATTTGAAAACATATTTCAGCAACTTTCCTAGTTCTTTTAAATTTTATACCAACATAAATCTGAGAAAAGTTGGTAATCTTAACAGTTGACAGTTATTACATATGTTCATGTTTATTTATTGTTTTGTAATCTTTTGTATTTTTACAAAAATATACGTGTTATTCATCTTTGTGATTTAAAATTGTAAATTTGAGCAATGAATCGCAAAATAACATATATGCTTGAAATTCAAAGGAGGCGTAGAGCTGCTGCCGTTGTAATGGTAATGACTTCAATTATTCTTCTACAAAATAATAGAAGAGAACGTCGGTGGTGGGTAAAACCATGGTTACAACGAAGGACTCACAAGGGTAATCTCCATCTAGTGCATGAGGAATTGGCCTTAGAGGATAAGGAGTCATAAAAGTTATCTTCGAATGACGGAACCTATGTTTAAAAAACTTTTAAATTTTTATTGAGAACCAAATTAAACGAAAGGACACTCGCTTGAGACAATGTACTAGCTCGAGAGATATGCTCTCAATAACATTGAGATTTTTAGCGACTGGTGAATCATATCGTAATTTAATGAATACGTTTCGCGTCTCTGAATCTACGATTTCTATCTTCGTATCTCAAGTTTGCGAAGCAATATATGAGTCATTAAAAGACGTTTACTTAAAGGTAAATACAAATTATATACTTCTCAAACATAATTTTACGCATACTGTAAATTTCAGGTTCCTACAACTGCAGCTGAGTGGTTAAATATAGCACGGAATTTTGAAAATACTTGGAATTTACCTAATACAATAGCTGCGATGGATGGCAAACATATTGTATTTCAGGCACCAAGAAGTGCAGGATCTTTATATTATAATTATAAAGGGACGCATAGCATTGTTTTACTTGCACTTGTAGATGCAGATTACAAGTTTTTGTATGTAGATGTGGGTACGAATGGTAGAATTTCAGATGGAGGAGTATATAGAAAAAGCGGTCTAGCAGAAGCCATAGAAAAGAATACCCTAAATATTCCAGAGGAAAAACCACTTCCTGGCTGTACGATGGCTGTCCCACATGTAATTGTAGCAGACGATTTCCTCTGAATATGCATATTATGAATCCGTTTCCGTTTCGTAATCTTAGCAGAGAACATATGATATTCAATTATCGTTTAAGTAGAGCTAGACGCGTAGTGGAAAACGCATTTGGAATATTGTCAAATAGATTTAGAGTATTATTAACTACAATAAATCTATCACCAGATAAAGTTCAAAAGATAACGCTGGCATGTTGCGCTCTACATAACTTCATTAAAACAGAAAATCCAACAGTATATATTGAAGGAAATGTTGAACAAGAGATAGACCAAACACATTCCAATATGGTCTGAGTCAGCAAGTTGGTAATAGACCAAAAGCATTAGCAATGCAAATCCGTGAGGAGTTTGTAGAATATGTAAATGGAGTTGGAAGAGTACCATGGCAGGATAACATATAAATAATCACAATTGGGAAGAAAGTATATTATGTTGTTTATTTTTAAGAAAAATATCATAATTTTATTTGTAAAAAGTATTATATAGAACGCGAGCAGTCATGTGACTTCGTCAGCCTTTCCAAGCAGATTTGGGGCTCATGTCAAAACGACAGTTAGTACTTATTTACATAGACGTCATTTGTCATAATTTTTCATTTCAAATTTCATGATTTTCCAATGCCACATGGTTTATTTTCCTCGACATGTAAATTTCACACTCCAGGTAACAAATAAACCAAGTGAACTCAGAGTCATGAAATTGGAATGAAAAATTACGACTTAAATTATGTACATGTACATATTTACTAGCTCTCATTTTGATACGGACCACGGTATCTGCTTACAAAGGCCTACAAAATCATATGACTACTCGCGTCCTATTCTATGAAATAAATAAATATAATTAAGAAAACAAAAAACAAATCACAATAAAAAATTACACAAACAATTAATTTATTTCTCCCTCCTCCTCTTCTTGTGCCTCATAAATTGCATTCAGTATTTTAATTTTCAAAGAACGAATTCTTTTTTTTACTTTTTATTAGCCTCAACTCACTTTCCACATTCGTGGCGAATGTGGAAATTTCGTCTTCGGAAGGCGTTGATGGCGGTAATATCGGCTTCGCTAATTCTGTTAAGGATTCGTTGTGTGCCCTCAAAAAGCATTTCCATCGGCTCTGATGACTGGGGGGTTGACTGCAAATGTAATTATATTATGATATGTGATACAAATCTAGCTGTATAATTGTATTATAAAGTGTATAAACTACTTACTTTGCTTGTTGAGGGGATATTGTCGCAACTAGTTCTAGCAGCTGCACTGTCTGATAGGAAATGCAGTAAGGGATACGCCCACAATTTTGACACATAAACGGCGTCCGAAGACATGCCGCTTGATTTACTTTTCATTTCCTTGGCCTTTTCCCGATTAAATTGTGCTTTTAGGCCATTGATTTTTTTCAGTATTTCATCCGAGTTTATTTTATGTCCCGTGATTTCAATAAATTCACTAGCAAGTTTTTTTATAGCTTCCATTTTTTTCACCTTATTGTGATACTCCCTGCTAAAAATGCAATATAGCTCGGGATATTTCTCCCAGAGCTCAATGAAAACGGTTGTCTTCTCTTGCGTCCAATTCATTGTATATTTGATTCGAAATTGAAACTTTAAACACATACAAACAAAACATGAAACAAAAGAAGAATGGCGGAATATTATTTTCAAACTTTAAATATGAGGTTAACCAACTGCATATATTTCGATTGGTAAAACAAAAAGTAACCAAAAATGACTAAATCTAGTGTAAAAGTTCGACTTGCTTGCAACAAAATTAGAGCATGTCCTATTTGCGCAACAATGTTGCACAACTTGTTCATGAACACAAGTTTTCCGCAACTTTGGTTTTACATTTAGCAACTTGTGTTGCGCAACTAGTTGTACAACATGTTGCAGAAAATGTTGCTGAATGTAAAACGGGCTTAAGAGAAACTACACTGTAATGACATGTAAAATGTTTGTGCAGATGCTATTGCATGTATAAAATTTTCATTATCAGAGATATTATTTTCAATTTTTCTCACGAAGAGGTGACAAAAGTAATATTTATAAACATGAAAGTATTCTAAACAGATACTCTACAATATCAAAATAAATATGTATTAATCTCTATTACAACTGTACAAAACAATTCCGTCACTAATGTCCAATTTTCGCATACTGAAAAAATAACACTTCTAAAGAATTCAGCCTTGGTCATTTTAATTCGGAAATCGGTATGTGTAATCAAATTTTTTTAAAACTTGATCGGTTAGGGCAGAATTAGGAAAAAATAAATAATTATTATTTAGATAAATTTATCTACGAATGCGAATGATTACAACCCTTGTTCACTTCGCTTGCTCGTGTTGCTAACTACATTAAGAGACCTGAAAAGTTATGTACATAAATATATAAATGAATAAATAAATAAATAAATAAATATAAATAAATAAAAACAAATAAATAAATAAATAAAATAAAATAAATAAATATATCATCACGGCATATTACCTATTTCTAGGTGTGCCAATCTGTTTTGTTTCGGATATCGATAATGGTGATGACATATTTGTACCGTGCGGGCGTTTATTAGGCATATATATATATATATATATATATATATATATATATATATATATATATATATATATATATATATATATATATATATATATATATATATATATATATATGGTTGCGCCATTTTTCGATACGATATTTTTTATTTGTTAGGAAGATATATTTATCAGTCGCTTTGTTAGGAGATTAAAAAGCTGGGCAGACTGCTAGAGTGCCCCACATATCTTGTACTGTAAAAACATTTTATTAAATTGTTTATAATTCACGCATAATTCCTATTTATATCTACGTCATAGAATATTTAAAAAAAAATTGTTACTACTTAACGAATAATAGTTACAGATTACTTTCAGTTTAGATAAACTTTCATCTTTCATGCTGGCGGACTTTTTAAAATTTTACTAGTTTCTAAAATTATTTATGGTAATTCAATTTGTATTTGATCTCTATACCTACAATTGTTGTGTGCAGGTCACACAAAAAATATGAGTGATAACGTCTTATCAGAAAGATAACTTGATTTATTTATTGATTCGTCAACAGGTTTACTAGTCAATTGTTGTATCACTGGCAGTACAGAAAGGTAAGTACAATTTAATTTATTCTGAAGACTGTTTTGATGTTATTCAAGAGTGAATTTCTGTAATCGTGTTAAGAGTTCAAATTACTATTTATACAATTTAGTTTATTTTCATTATTGCAACTTATAACCTTTATGTATTTTACTATAATAAATGTAAATTTACGAGTATATGTCATAAATAATAATAATAATAATAATAATTAAATATAAGAATTGATAATAATAAAAATATTCAATATTAATTATAATATATAATTATTTGAGTATACGTGAAGATATAAATTAAATCAAATATAATAATAAACCTTTCTTCACAAATTATTATTTTTTTTTATTTTCAGAATGTACATTTCGATTGCAATATATATATATATATATATATATATATATATATATATATATATATATTATGTTTATTCTATAATTCTATAATGGGGGATTACGGCTCAATCGAATTAAAGGAAAATAGTAAAAAATTACGAATGTATATGCTGAATAACGAATATTAATAAAAAAAATGAAATGGTATAATTGAGATATTTCAGAAATAAAGGGTTTTTTGTTATAGCGCTTCGACACTAATATGAAAATATTTTGATTGGCGGCCGAGAAACCGCCTATACATGCATTACAAATAGCGTGTTAGGAGGTGGGATTACTACCAATGGAAGTTAAGAAATTCAAGTTCGAAAGGAGGGGCTAACATTCCTGTACTACAGTTTTCAAACAGTTTTTATTTTAACACAAATTTCTTGCATTAAATTTAATAATTTAAATACACGTGTAATTATAAAGTATGTAGACTTGTACAGTGTTATAATATTCATTTATTTTTATGTAAATATAACTTAAAATAGCATATATTTCAAGAACATTTAGGTCCATGATGAAAACAGTTTGATATAAAAACATATATATGTGACGTCACGTCAATTTTTTCAAAATTCGGGAGACCATAACTCGCTTATTAATAGGAATTTTTTCACCGGATTTTCATCAATAGTCTTAGTTTTCCTAATATTTTCAGATGAAATTATAAAAAAAAAATGGTGTAATCCCCCATTGTAGTACAACTGACGATGATTGCATTGCAATCGAAATGTACATTTTGAAAATAAAAAAATAATTTGTGAAGAAAGATTTATTATTATATTTGATTGAATGAATTATAATAGTAATAATAAATATATAAATAAATAATAATGACAATAATAATAAAAGTTCATAAGTTCTAAAATCTTTTTTACAATACGGACAAAAAAAATAATTTCTTAGTACAAAATAAAAATAACAAACCGTACAAATCTATTGGTACTCCAAAAGTATTCTATTAGAAAACTACTCATAATTTTGTGAAATTAAAAAATAAATTCACACAGTGACCAGTTAAGTACTATACAGAATGAACACTGGAAACCGTGACACAGGCATTTGTGGGAAAACAGTTTTTTTTTTCATAATATATCATCTATCCCGTAAATGGGAGTTTTTTTATGGTTAGAAATATTATTAAAATATTCACTAAAATATAATTCTATTTCATAGTTATTACTTATAATTTATTAAAAACAGTAATCATGGAGATGCACATAGTAGCTGAATTGGTTATTTCTAAAAACCATAATAATTAATTATTCACGAGTTCAAATCCGGCCTGATTCATTTTTATTTTGTAAAATATATTGTTAAATAAATTACAAAGTTAAAACATAAATTGTTGTTCGCATTTTCTACGTTTTAGTCCAGGCAATAGAGACCAAAAAAGACCTTTGCCTTAGAAAAAGTGGGAAAAAACGATTTTAACATATGTTGTTTGGTTCGAGACGGGGATGAAAAATTCAAATTTGTGACCTTGGGGAGGCACGGCGCGATCCGCCATCTTGGATCATAGATGCAGACATGAGTATATGGCTGTTTCTCGGAAACCATATCAAAATTTTACACGAATACGAAATTGAATCTTGTAATTTTTTGTACATAAAAGGTTCTTGCATTTTTTTTTACATAGGATGAACTTTCAAAGTCTTATGTTTAAAAATAATTAACGAGAATAACAATTTATGAAAGAATATTAAATCAATCAATATAAGCAATATTAAGTGCCTATTTAATACTTGCTCATCGGAGCAAAATTCGTGCAACACATAACATGAAGGAGAATTTCAAGCTGAATTAAAATTTTCAAACCGCGGTATCGTATCTTTAACCGGGTCAGAGTGGTTGATGAATTTGTAGCAAAGCGTTGACAAAAATTATTTAAAAATCATCGATAATTTACTTCTTTCGATGCCACGACGAATGTAAACTGTTGTAAATAACAAAACCTATTAGAATAAGTATTAAATACTTAATATTATTTATATTTTGAATGATTTAATTTTCGTTCATAAATTGTTATTCTCGTTAATTATTTTTGAACATAACTCTTCGAGAGTTCATCCTAACTTTTTCGCACAAAAAAAAAAAAAATACGAGCTTTAATTTCGTATTGTGAAATTTAATACGTGCCACTGTTTCCGAGAAAATAGCTCTCGCCGAGCCTCCCCAGGGTCACAAATTTGAATAACAACATATGTTAAAATCGTTTTTTCTCCACTGGACTATTTCGTTAGTGTGCTGTACAACTCGAGTAAAAATGTTCATATCACCTTCGTATATTTTTTTTTACTTACGTATTGAAACTTTCACATATTTTTATTATAATTCTTAAATGTTGATTCCTTTTTATTTAATTTGAGCCGGATATGAATTTTAAAATATTAAATGAAAATTTTAATTTTACCGGATGTGGCGTAGGAAGAGATAATGACATTTAAGAAATACGTATACAGTGTGTCCCCAGGATTGATGATACATGAGATGTGCGGAACTAGATAGATCTTCATGAAATTATGTATAAGGCCATAATTGTTTATTAAAAACAACTTTTCTTAGTAAAACTTTGGCGTATTGTGAACTGAACAGGTACTTTACCTGAAACGAAATTGACAAATAATAAATTTTATCAAAGTAGACAGATCATTCCAACAATTTGCATAACGCCATAATTTTATATTTTGAAAAACATTTTAGTATACCGTGAACGCGAAAGGTACTTTATCTAAAAGGAAAATAGTTTTTGTTCAACTGTCAAGGCCTATTTGATTTAAAAAAATCTGAAGTAGACTAAAAATAAATTTCAAACCAAGCAGGGCTTAGTTCTAAAAGGACATTTTAAGATTTAAAGATATTTAGTTCCGCGCATCTTTTGTAACATCAATCCTGGGACACGCTGTATATAGAAATAAATCAGATGTGGCCGGCACAAGACCTCTCGCCCTCGCCATTTCTATATTAGTTTGCACATATTTGTGTTACACGCAAAAAATTCTAATTACATCTATTATAGCCGGTTATATAAACGTCATATAAATTTACTTCCAACGTAAATATATTTTTTTTTTTTCCTTGAAATGAAAGTCGAACTTTTGACAATTATGTTATACATACCATAAATTGAATAAAACTGATTCGAATTTGTTAATTAAAATAAATTTATTATGGAAGTCAATGTACTCTGTCCTTTATATAACCGAGGGTTATTCTAGTATTTTTATATTTTTTAAATCATTTTATAAATAAGTTTCCACCTACTCTTCTAAATGTACGAGATTCTTCAAATTCATTGACGAGTTTGGTATATGTAATATACAGGATGCCAATATTATAAGTTCCCGCCTTAAATTTTAAAAATAGGCAACTCATGTTACATCTCATGTGACACTGTTTTTAAAATTTTGTTTGTTATACCTACTGTGATTATTCGATTTAAAATACTAATATTTACCAAGTGGCTTATGAAATGTATTCTGTTTTGCCTGTTTTTAAACTCTAAGGCAGGAACTTATCAAATGGGCATCCTGTATGTATCTATAATTTTATAAATTTTAATTAATAATAAAATAAGAAATATTAAATGTACTTCCAAGAAAAGCCTTCAGTAATGTATCTGGATTTTTACACTGACATTTTTGTATCAATTATAAATATTTTAATTTTTCAACTTGTTTCCATGGAGTTTTTTGGACTGTGGGATTCATTATAACAGATTGTTTTATATATTTATAATTCTCTGTCTAAATCTGTAGGAGATAATATAAAAATGTTAAATGTATCTGCAAGAGAATTATATATTCTTTAATATTTGTAATAACATAAATTTCCAAAAAATAATATTTAGATTTTTTGAAGAAATTACTACTCATTTGTTACTAAAACCGGTGCAGCTCTTCCCATTGTCATAATAAAAAATATGTAGATAAATTGGTCTTTAGTCCTATCACCTCCCCCTTCCCCCCACACACAATCATTATAAAAATGTAAAAATCGGATTCTAGTGACCTTATAACGTACTTATTGACTAAAATATGAATATGCCATAAGAGCTACGAGGTCGGTTAAATACGCAATGTTGATCAGTTATAATTACTGATTGAGATTCCGTTAAGAAAAATCTGTTGTGATCAGCATAAGACCTCTCGCTATTTCCATATTAGGCTATTCAGGCATTTTAGGGCGATGTTTTTGTACTTTCGATATATCAAATACATGTGTGAATTGAACTTTTTTTAAAAAATAAATAAAATGAGTAACCGAAGTTGCTGTGTTGTGAATTGTAAAAACACTAGCCGAAAAAACAAATGTAAATTTTATAAATTTCCAGTTGCAAAGTGGAAAATCAACCAAAGAAATAAATGGATAGCTGCAGTAAAAATGCAAAAGTAAGTACTAACATAACCTTTATATTTGTAATAGTAACACTGAAAATAGCAGACATCCTAAATTTATAGGTTTTTTTTTAATAAATTGATATTTTAAAAAGATAATTTAAAAAGTTGCACTTTTTCATGTATATTTTATCCAATTTTTTTAAAAAAATTCAATTTATTTAATACCAAAAAAATGTTTGATGTCTGTAACATTCAGTGTCATAATAATAGAATCATGTATACATGTCGTATAAGAAAATTTATTAATGATTTTATTTATTTTTTTACCTCTCGCTAAGAGCGGTATTGGATTCATGCTAAAATTCGCATATTCAGATTTCAGTGAATAAGCACGATTTAATGTCCCTAGAATCCGATTATAACATTTTTAAAATGATGTCTGTGTGTGTGTGTGTGTGTGTGTGTGTGTGTGGATGTGTGTATGTGTGTATGTCTGGATATTGTAGACACGATTCCTCAAAAACTATAAGACTTAAAAAATATTTAACTGCAGTTTCCTCAATCTGACATTCCTGGGAAGAGCTGAAAAGGTTTTGATAACAATTGAACAACCGGAAGTAGTAGTTTCTAAGAAAAATTCTTCTAGATATAATTTTTTGGGAGTTCTTTTTATTAAATATTGAAGAACATAAAATTCTCCATCTAATACACTTAAAATTTTTATTATATCTTGCATAGATTTAAAGATAAAGACACTATAATTTATAGAGTACACTAATCGCAGAAGCTACGGCACTAAGGAAACCAGTTGACAAATTCCAATGTTTATATAACATGACACATGTCATTGTCAAAGATCAACAGTTTTAGTGACATTCTGATAGCTTTTTCTGGGAAGTATATTTAATTTTTCTTATTGTTTTATTAATAAATATTTGAAATTATAGGTAAAATTGTGGTAAAATGCATATATCCATCAGAAATACCGCCAATCTGGTTAATGAATTGGAACAATCTCTGATATTTAGAAACTTCCTCATACAATGAAAAATAGATATAATTAGAATTATATGTGTCCAGAAGACATGTTAAATACAATAAAAATCAATATTTGGGTAAAGTTCTGTAATATTTTGTTATAAAACAACGGTTCGAAAGCGAAGTGCAGTACAATACTTATATAGCCTAATATGGAAATGGCGAGAGGTCTTGTGCTGACCACAACTGATTTTTTTTATCAAGTGTCGATGGATCGCCGTGATATCCCAAACCACATGATTATATTTGTAGTGATTATTTCATTGGAGGCAAAAAAGCTGAAGAAGAGGCTAGCCCTAGCTACGTACCTACAATATTCCCTTCAATTTACAAAACTCCAAAAATTAATGAATCAGCAGCTTTAAGCAGGTAAATAAATATATTTAAATAATATAATATTAATATTTTATAAAACGCAGTAAATTTATAAAAAAATTAAACTGTAATATAAACACACTGATTTTTCCAGACACAAGCGTTTTATGGACCGTCGGATAAAAACAAAATTACCATCGACAACTACTACAGGGTCACGAGTAATTGAATCTGTTTAAATAGTCACAGAAATCCACCTGTTATATTATTTCCACAAAAAGTGGACCAAGAGTGCCAAGTAAACATTATCTTAAACTCTGATGTTAATTCTCTAACATTTATGTGCAATCGATACATCAAAGACGAAATATGTGATGTAGAAATTCAAACAGAAATTGTTGAAGATTCCAGATCGAAAAAAAATGATAGTAATAAAAAAATTCGTAAACAAAGAATGTGGCACGCCTCATAAAATTTCTGTTAATCAAGAAATTCAAACAGATAATAAAAATTTTACTGGATTCTCATCAATTACAAAAAATGAACAACTTATTGATCTTATTGGTGTAATATTCGAAAATTTTCAATTTTTATTGAAAAGAGTGTGTACGCCTGGAAAATTCATAGTATCTAAAGAAGATAGACTGTTAATATTCTTAATGAAAATGAAAACAGGGTTAACATTCTCAGCACTAGGTGTATTGTTCAATGTTCACAGACCGACAATTTCAAGAATTTTTTTCGAAGTTTTGCAGTACTTAGCTGGTGCAACAAGAAATTTGGTATTTTGGCCAGATATATACGCTGTACAAGAAACAATGCCTGAATGTTTTCATCCTGAATACAGTAACACCAGAGTTATAATCGATTGCACAGAATTTCGGATTAAAATTCCCACAACTGTAGATAATCGTGTTTTTACGTATTTTCAATATAAAAAAAACTTTACTGCTAAAGTTCTTATTGGTATTACTCCAGGAGGCTTCATTTGTTTAAAATCAAAAGTAGCTGGAGGACGGAAGTCTGATTCTCAAATAACAATTGAATCAGGATTGTTGGATTTATTAGAAGATGATGACGTTTTGGCTGACAAAAACTTCCTGGCAATGAAAACAGTGATTGATACAAGCGGTAAAAAAGTGCAAATGGTTATGCCACCGTTTTTAGAAAAAAAAAAAAAAAAAACTGAATATTCAACTGAAAAAACTAAAGAAACATACAGAGTAGCAAGAGTTAGGATTCACGTAGAAAGAATTATGCAGCGATTAAGGACTTATCAAATATTGAATAAAATTCCTGAAAATTTATTTCATTGCATAGATGACGTCATGCACATCTGTTGTGTTTTAGTCAATTTGCAACCTCCAATTATTTCAAATAAAAAAGATAAAGGAAATGGTGATTAAAATAAGATATAATGTATTTATCAATATAAATTTTAATACTCAAAAAACTTTGCTTTATAATATTTATGTAACAAAAAATAAAATTCTTTTCTTAACTAATCTGTAATTAACATGTATATTATAAAAAATATATGATTATTTTATTATATTGCTAATATCGCTTCCTGTAAAATATCGCTTTTGGAACATTGTTTCATTCTTATTGTCATCATAAGTATTCAAAATATCAGTTTCAGTATTGTCATACATATTTGTTAGTGTTTTATTTCCGTTAATGTTATCAGCAGTTTCAGCAATTGATGCCGTACATAAAGCAGGTAAATAGTGTTGAAAATAAAAATTTTCGCTTTTGAAAATAACTGTTCGTAAAAATTCTTCATCTCGATGTACTTGCACCAAACAACTACCATTTTGCACTGGTGAATACACAAAAAGATCACAGACAGTCATCCCACTTACATACATTTGGAGTTGTATTTGCGTGTAATAAGGATGAGTCTTTTTTAATATTAACACATCGTCAGTAAATTGTAAGTACTTTACGTTACATGACTATCAACTAAATTAATCACAGTTTTTTTTATTACATGTAAGAGGGCATTTAAATTCTACTATTTTTGAAATACATCCGTCTTCTACAACAACACCATCAAGACTCGCACAGAGCCAAGGCTGAAATTTACAAACTACTACACCAACACGCTTTACAGTGAAATTATAAAGTAGTTCAAATTGTTCTTTTGCAAAGTTAGGTTCAAAAAGAAATTCTGACGACCAGTCTAGCTAACATTAGGACATGCAGGGAGCAGGCGGCTAGTAGTAGTAGTTCAACTGAACATTTGAACCTAAAATGGTGGAAGATATTAAAGTGCTACCTTATGCAGTCTGCTACGCACGAAATTATTTAAAGTTGCAATTCAATAATTTATATGGGTGTTTTGATTTAATTTATTTTCTTCGTTATTATTACACCCCACGTTTCTTATTTTTATTTTATATGGGTCTATAAATTCAAATAGTTTTTAAAATTGACTCTAATCAAATGGTAATAAAAATGTGTCTTATTTTGATTTAGTATTTTTTTTTTCTGCACACCCTACCAAAAAAGTCACGCTGAGCCACTGATTCGCTTAATGTTTAATATTTTAACACAAGAATCGGAATCAAAATATTATTTTCATTATCCTCACCCATTAAAACTTTTTACCTTCCGTCACCTTTAGGTAAGGAAGGTATTGTCTTTGGTCAAAAAATTCGGTGGTGAGTTTTTAATGACTAAGCACGTTTTAGGGTCCCTACAATACAAATTTACTATTTTTAAGATGATGTCTGTATGTATGTGTGTGTGTGTGTGTGTGTGCGTGTGTCCGTGTGTGCGTGTGTGTGTATGTGTGTCCGTGTGTGACAAATTTTTCTCCGACGATAACTCCAATACTACAATTCTAACAATTATAATTCTTTCGTATTCCACTTCTGTACAACCATATGAAGAGTTGATTAGATTTTGGTTATAATTGATCCACCGGAAGTACCCTTATTTGAAGTTTTTAACAGTTTTTGTTAAAAAAACACAGTTAAATGTTATTTTTTGACATTTTGTTATTATGTATATTAAAGAAAATACTCTTCTCTATACAGTTTAATTATACATATTCCTTCATATTCAATAGATGTAAATTTAAAGCATTATAAAGAAATTAATTTTCAAAAATTAGTCAGCTTTGTTATTTATCATGGAAACAACTGACATAATTATTCAAAAAAATTTAATTGACAGATGTCAGTTGCAAGTGCAAACCCAAATATGAAAAGTATAGGTTCTAAAATTGGTATGTCATAGTGTTACTTGCAAGTGACATGCAGAGAAAGGCCAAAGATAAGATGGAAGGGCATTACTTAGTGTAGTTTATGTTATAATTTTATTGGATTTATAGAATCTTTTCAAATGAACTTTTGGTATGGAATTTGTAAAAAATAGTATGTGTTCGTGTTCGATTTTACATGATATTATATAGAATCTGTTCCAAGGACCTTTTGGTATGGGATTTGTACAAAATACATAGAATTGACGGAAGGTCTTGTGCTGGCCACAACAGATTTTTTACTATATGACACAGTACAAATATTCGTAACAATCGGATCAATTTGAAATCAGTTAATAACAGTTTTTATATTGCTACATTTGAATCTAATCAGGATATATTTAAAGAAAATTTCTCAGATCTGTGAAATTTGTATAACAAAGAAAATAAGAAGTTGATTAAGTCTGCACCAAAATTAAATACTAAAACATTGTATCCAACTACTTTTGAAAGACGAAAAGTATCTTTGTTTCTAAATATATTTCATGAAACTACTGCTGCTGCACACAGTATTGATTCAGATGCAAATCGTGATACAGTTTACTTTATTAATTTAATTTTAAAATGATGGACAATTGTTAATGTAAAAAACCACTTACATATATTTTTAAAAGAAATTATGTATATGCACCTTTCAGGATTATTAATGATGAAAGATTACATTGTTTTAGTATATTTTTGGAATGGTTACTGAAATGTAAAGAAATTAATTACCGTTCATCTGCAAAAGGTTGTTTGACAGTAAATACGCATAATGCAATGTACCATCCAACATATGTCGTAAATGAAGTAAATAAATATTCACTTAGTATTTAAAAGTTCAATATGTACTCGTATTTGTATTAACCGGAAAATTTCAAACAGATCAGTTAAAATTCCGCTTTGGATATTATCGTCAAATGGCAGGTGGACATTACCATATTACAGTAAATCAAATATTAGACTTTGAAAATAAACTACGAATAAAGAGCTTACTTGGTCTTCACTCCGCTCAATATACAGTAAATATAGTATCTCAACAAACTTTTTCAATTTCAAGAGAAGAACACGATACCTTTTCTGCTACGGAAAACACCATTGATGACTTGTTTTGTGAGATTTTTGCAAATAATTATTTGGAAAATCTTAAAATTGACACGTCTGGACTATTCTACACATGTGATTGAATCTTCCGTAAAATATGTAAAAAGGTTGAATGTACTGATTGCAAAGATTTAGTCATTAGAAGCGAACAACCTGTTGCCAATAATTACCATACACATCTTAATATAGGGGGTCTATCTGTTTTCTCTCAATTTGTTATGACAATTGTTAAACATGTTGTTGGTCTCATGCAATTATAAATTTCAAGTGATTATGAACAAAAATTCTTACAGTCATCGAATAAACAGAAGCATATTTTGTACGTTTTAAGTGAAAAAGGTATTATGCCAGATTACGCAGTAAATTATATAATAGAAGAAATTGCTTGTTCTCTGTAAATAATCACTCAAACATTTTAAATATTATAATTTCAACAGCATCTGCTATTTCACTGAACAATTGTACTCGTAGCATAGCAAGAAATGATAAAATATCAAATTGAAAATTAATTAAAAAACGTAAACTAGAAATATTATTGGAAACATTTTTGTAAAGCCCAATCGTTTCACCTTCAAATAGAGTATTTACCTTCTAACAGAGCCAATTATTTATATATATATATATATATATATATATATATATATATATATATATATATATATTTTCTGTTTACGGAGATTATAATAGTTTTTCAATAGATTTCTAATATTGTATATTGTAAATATTTTATTTGAAGGTGAAACAATCGGGCCATAATCTTGTACACTTAAGTATATTTTGTGGTTGTGCAAAAATTCCCAATTGAATATAAAAAAGTTGAATTTTAATAAACGTTTCTCACTTTATTCATGCCTTACACTCCTTATAGCTTATAGCGCAGGATCTACATTATAATTACTTATTATTCATGTGATTTTAATTAATTTTTATAGACGATACTATTAAAATAATTTTTCGTGCGTTTATTGCTCCAAACTTCAATGCTTCAATGTATACGTAGGCTGCTTGACGTCATAACTGATGCAAATAGTGCAGCTAAGGCCTTCGTTAGAGGTGGCTATGCCTAAAGGTGACGGAAGGTAAAAATGGACAAGGCTGTTTTGCCAAAACCCCGTAATTATGTGATGACCCGATTTGACAGTTATTTTTTTAAAAATATTAATAAAAATAAATCAGAAAGAAAGATTTCTATGTTAGGCCTATTACAACTAAATATTTAAATCACTTTTATGTGTCAATTGTTTTTTATATATTTTACGAAAGTTTCAGGTTGAAATAACAATGGCATCTCAATATAACGCCAGTCACAGCACCTTTGGAGTTGCCAACTCCGGAGTTGGAAATGTTACTATCAACGGAGATATTAATACCTACGGCAATTCAGTAGCAGGTTCCTTTTCAGAAGAATCTTTTGAAGAACTTGATCCACCGCGAGAGTCCGAAGTGTTTAAGGGCAGGGAAGAGGACATACGTAAATTGGAAGCTTTATTTTTCAAAAAAAGGAAGAGAAAGGTTGTGATTCACGGCTTGCCAGGTTTCGGTAAAACAGAATTAGCAGTACGATTTGCAAAGCATTGTAAAGAAACAGATTATGCAAATATTGACAAAGCTTTCTGGATTAATGCTGAAACTTCCGAGAATCTAAAAAATCTTCACAAAACCCTGAAGAAAGTTTACAAATTTTTTGAAAATAAACGTTGTTTGTTTATTTTCGATAACGGAGTTTCAAGATCAAGTATAAGGCAATATGAACCACCAAATGTTGAGCACTTTTATTTATTGATAACAAGTCATATAGCTGATTGGGATGATGACATATACCAAATGTCACTGAAACCATTGAACATGCAAGCATCACTAGATGTTTTTAGAGCAATTTTAGGTGGTAGATATGAACAAGATGAGGAAAATATATACATAAAAATGATAACATTTTTAAGCAATGCGCCACTGGGCTTAATAGTTGTAGCGGGACATTTAAGGTTTAAAATGGATGCATGCAAACAAAAAAAATTTGATACTAATCACTTTTTCGGAGAAATTTCAAGAATGTTAAACACAAAAGTTCATCATTGTCAGACATCATATGAAAAATCAATTTATGCAGCCATGTTTGTTGTTCTAGAAAAGATGTATAAACAATATTTTGCAGAATCAGAGCAGACAAGAGAACTAAGTATGACAGTATTGGGAATCTGCACATACCTAAGCCCAGGACACATATATATTGAAGATATTAAAGAAATAATGGAATGTTCAGAAGAAAATACAGTGGATGAGTGCGTGTATTTATCGGAAAACTTTTCATTTATTGAATATTATAAAGGTCACATAAAAATTCACAGATTGTGTCAGAGAATTTTGAAACTCTATTTTGATGACATTAAGAAAGATTATTACAGTATATGTTTGCGTTGGCTACTCCGGAAAGAATATTCGCAAAACTGGCATGAAAATATAATTTTAATGGAAGCAGATAACAAGAAAGAAACTGTATTTGAAATATATCAACAGAATGTTTCTGAAAATCATTACCCGTATGTAGAAAATTTATTGAAACTTCTAGTACAGTACGGTTGCTTTGAAAGTTGCGAATTAATTTTCCATAATACAAGTTTTGAAAAAAGAAAGGAACTTGTGGACAATATGAAACTTATTCATGTTGCTGTTTACAACAATCAGGCAGATGTATTGAAGTTGTTTTTAAAGTACGGTGATTTAAACGTCCGAGACAGTCATGGTGAAACACCACTGTACTGGGCATGCTGGCGAATGAATATAGATATAGTGCGAATTTTACTAGAGAAAGGGGCAGATGTGAATATTCAAGACAACAAAGGTGATACTCCCCTGCACATAGCATCTTGGAGAGGGGACATAGACATAGTTAGAATGCTGTTGAAGAAAGGAGCAGATGTGCATGCTCTAAACAATGAATGCAAAACACCATTGCACATAGTAACCGGGAAAAGGACTGTGGACATAGAGAGATTACTGATGGAAAAAGGAGTTGATATGCATGCTCAAGACAACAAAAACGACGGCAATACAGCACTGCACTGTGTAGTCTTACAAAGTAAAATAGACTTAGTGCGAATGCTGCTGGAGAAAGGAGCAAATGTGCTTGTTCGAGATAGCAAAGGCAATACACCACTTCACTGGGCATCCGAGAAAGGGAATGTAGACATAGTGCGAATGCTGCTGGAAAAAGGAGTAGATATACATGCTCAAGACAACGAAGGCTACACACCCCTGCACATAGCATCATGGAAAGGGGAAGTAGACATAGTGCGAATGCTGTTGCTGAAGGGAGCAAATGTGCATGTACCAGACAGCAAAGGAAGTACACCACTACACTGGGCATCCGAGAAAGGGAATGTTGACATAGTACGAATGCTGCTGGAGAAAGGAGCAGATGTTCATGTTCTAGACAATAAAGGCATAACACCACTGCACTGGGCATCTGGGGAAGGGGCTATAGACACAGTGCGAATGCATCTGGAGAAAGGAGCAGATGTGCATGTTCGAGACAGTGAAGGAAAAACACCATTGCTCTGGGCATCTCGGAAGTGCGATATAGACACAGTTCGATTGCTGCTGGAGAAAGGAGCAGACTTGCATGTTCGAGACAAGGAAGGCATAACACCACTGCACTGGGCATCCCAGCATTGGCAAGGGAAAGTAGACATAATACAAATACTACTGGAGAAACGAGCAGATGTGCATGTTCAAGACAACGAAGGTAAAACACCATTGCACTGGGCATCCGAGAAAGGGCATGTAGATATTGTGCGAATGCTGCTGGAGAAAGGAGCAGATGTGCAGGTTCGAGACAACGAAGGAAGAACACCACTGCACATATCATCCTGGAGAGGGCATATACACACAGTCCAAATGCTGCTGCAGAAAGGAGCAAATGTGCATGTTCTAGACAACGAAGGCCGTACATCACTGGATTGTGCAACCTTTTGTGGACACACAGTCATAATAAATATATTACAACAACGGATGCATTAATCAACAAGCAACTAAAGTATACGAATTTTTCATTTTGGTGGAAAGATTATCCTGAACCTAGGTAATTTTTTAAATATTCTTAATTTAATCAAAGAAATAAAGTTTAAAACATGTACTTTATAAATCTAGTTCTATAAAACTCTGCAAACAAATTAATATTAATAATTTAAGTGTCCCGCCAACTATGTAATAAATATTACATTTTAGGCAGTACCGTGAGTTACACTTGGGAATACTATACGATCAACACCACAACGCTAGCACACGGATCGCCCTGTAAATGCCATGAACTTGAGGCAAGTGAACTTTGCGCGCTCACAATTTAAAAAGTACACTTCGCAGTACAAATTGTTAATAACAATAATTTATTGAATCTCAATTTGGTTAATAATTATTGGGAGCACTAGTAGATGCCGTAAGTAAAAAATTATTATGTAAGTTACAAAAATTTAAAATTAATTATATTATTGATTTTGTATATTACAGCGTCAAATAATAAATATGAATTATTATTTATAATGTTTTATTTGAATGTAAATAATTGTAAATGTCAATTAAGTATTTGTATTATAAATGCATAGTACGAGTATACAAAGGCAATTTCAGTAAAATAACCTATGATATGAATTTAATTACCTTTTTGTTGGCAAGTTATCAAATTTGTAATCATTATGAATTTGAATGAATATTAGTATTTATAAATATATAACATTCAAAACATTTCTTATTTCAGGAAGAATATTATTATTACAAACAGTGAAAGTTATATGGTATATGTATATAATAAACTGGATGAAACGATGGAAGAATACGTGATTAGTGAAAAATTAATAAAGTTCAAATATAGGTAATTACACACGGTCTTGATGAATATGTGTTAGAAATTTATAAGCTATGTAGGGGATGCAAAGTAGAATAACTTTTACTAATAAATTCATATCCGGAAGCGCACCGTTTTCGAGATACAGGGTCTTAAAAGAGTAATAATCTACTTTCATTTTAGTTGGCTGTGACCTATCACTTCAATTATTATTTCGTTTATTTAATTTTTTTAAATAATTTTATTCATTTTTGTAATATATATATATATATATATATATATATATATATATATATATATATATATATATATATACTCGTAATAATTGCTCAAAATGACGGACACCAACTTTAATGCAAGCATTACACCTTCGAACCATATTTTGATACATTCGTTCAAAAACACCAGGAGTTGTTTGAATATCTTATATTGCCGTACACTCGGCCGTATTTTAATACCATGTTAGCGTTATTGCGAATAGTATGCTCATTCATAATTCAATGCTAAAAGTTAAAATAAACAAAATACCTAATAACTGAAGTAATAAGTCGCAGGCAACGAAAATTAAGGTAGGTAGATAATTACTCTTTTAAAAGCATACAGCTCGAAAATGCTGCGTTTTCGGATATGAGTTTATTAGTAAAAGTTATCTTTTTGCATCCTCTACATACCCTATAAACACGTATTAATTAACATCATGTATATTAACAAAAGTTACTGTATTTCAGATGATATTGAAATTGCTACCACGAATTTAAACATTTTATAGTCAAATTAAAGAATTTTGAAACAAATACCACCTAAAGAATAATTACCACCCAGTATTTATATATATATATATATATATATATATATATATATATATATATATATATATATATATATATATATATATATATATAAATATAGCATCGAAAAATCAACACCTTGAGTAAGATCAATTTCTATGAGTTGATACGTACGTCATCAGTCCTGTGTTGCTAGGGGTAAAGGGGGATAACAATGACGTAATGTCAATGAGAGTATTATAATATAAAGGATATATAAGAATTTTGTCATTCTTCAAAATTTGAAGTAGGGATGGGACATCGAAACAAAAATATCGATGTTGAACATCGATGTCAACATCGGTGGAAGACATCGATGTAAACAAAATATCGAACACAAAACATCGATGTATTAAAATCATCGATGTTTTTACCATTTTGCCTTCTAATATGTCAAATTCTTGCATTTATTAGGTTATTTGAGTAAAAAAAGAAAGTATTATAAACAAAAAATGTGAAAATGCACAAGAACAGCAAGCGTAGTACCAACATAGAAAAATACTACATCTGGTACAATTGTACCACTTCTGGCAACACTGACAGTAAGACGTTGTGTGTCTACATAAGGTACTTTCGAAAACTAGCGAATACGTAAAATCCCTAAATTTTGAGTACGCAGTTGGAAGTAAAAATTCCCTTCATGGCAAATTTGTAAAAAATCTAATTTTGACCTATATAAATTTTATATTATTTATAATTCAAATACATCGATGATTTTTTTGTAACATCGATAAAAACATCGATGTTTAAAAAGGATCACTATCGATGTTCAAACATCGAACATCGGAAATAGAACATCGATGTTTTTGAAACATCGATGTATATCGCCCATCCCTAATTTGAAGTATAGATATTACTTTAGCAATAATAGAGTATACCTCTTTGATCTAATTCTGTTTTAAAAAATTGAATTTTACCTAACCTTTTGTCGTTATGAAATGTCATTTATACATAATTGATACGAAATGAGTTTTGTAAAAATCTTTATGTCATACTGGTTTCTAAAGCAAAGATTTTCGAACGATTTATAGAACATAAAGTGAAACTTTAAAGTCCTAGAACTTTAAAATATTATTTTAAAGTCCTAGGACTTTAAAATTTTATTTTCAAAATCAAAATGGTTTATTAATAGTTATTGGTTTATTTACAGTTAGTTTATTACAATGTAGGTTTATTTACATATATTGGATGTGCAAGCGGTCAGTTCTTTAAAAACTACTCCTGCATCCGAAATAGAGGGGTGCAGGTCGATCTGATTTCCAGAAGAAAATTCATTGGCGACGGACAACGAATTCTCAGCACTGGTCGAAATTTCGGTTGATGCCTCGTATGTTTCAACAACTACTTTCTATTCGGAATTTAGTATCAATTTTGCACATTTTTTCTTATTTTCGAGTGAGTCGCCCAAATAATCTTCGGCCACAGTGGAATTTTTCCAAACCCTATGTCTTTTGATACTGGTTAAATCCGCGCCCGCGTTCGCTAACAAATTAGCTGAACTGCGTCGAAAGCAGTGCCATGTGTATTGTTCTGCGTTCGGCAACTTTAAATATTTGGCTATCTCGGAAGGTACTTTCGCCAAAGTATGCAGTCCGACACGCTCGATACTACATTTATTCGATTTATATTTATAATATACGAATAATTTGTCGTGATTGTCCTGGGCGCAATGCTTTGTATTTTCCATACAATTCAAGAGGATTTGTACCATCCATATCATGAGTTACTGTGAATACTCTCTTTCGATTTGTTATTGTGTCAGGAATTGTTATGATAAGAACATCATCTTTATCTTGAATATTCTGTACGGATATATTATACAATTCCTCCCGCCTGCAGGCTCTATAAATCCCAAATAAAATAACAATCTAAAGTAGAGTTAGAAAATTAGGTTTGTATGATATTTAAAGTGTAATAAAAAATACCTTCATAAGAAGATATGTTTCATCTGGAGCCTCCGCCATGAATTTATTTATCTCTTCCCGTGACAATATCAATGATTTTATCGGTTCATATCCAACTGACTGTTGTTTTAAGAACGCCTTCAATTTATAATATTTTTCAATATCGACATCTTCTTTTGATCGGAGTGTTGATTTCAGCATGGAAAACTTAGACTATAACGATGAAGATTTCATTCCTTTGGACTAAAGACAAAATATTGTATTAAATTAATAGTAAACGAATACCTACACTTTAACAAATTACCTTCCCTGAAAAATAGGCTAAGACATCTTCATTTACAATTTCCACATGCTTAGCTGTTTTCCACGTATTAAACGATTCGTATTCCCTTTCATATTGAATCTTCGATTTCCGCAGCAATAAATTCATCTTTATCTCTTCCGCTTCATCTAAAATATCTTAAGGAATATTTTTTCGGTCATTATAACAACAACGATTGAGAAAAAGAAACCGGTGCACAGAACCGGTGAAAGAAACATGAAAAGTTCAAATTGAACCTGTCAATGAATTTTTATTTATTTATAAACAAACTTCTGTTGTTTTTATGCTCGCGTTGCTAGTCACTAGGAGATCGTGCTATTGCTACAAATTGCTGGAGATTTCTTTTAATAATTTAACAACTTTAGAAACCAGTATGAAATAAAATTATGTATGTACCTCAGACGAAAAGTGTTTTTAAGGTACTCGTAAGTAATTTGCTCATACCTTAAAGATTCACTTTTCGTCCTAGATACATAAAATACTATTACGTAACTGAGTTAGGTATGTAATGTATATACAAATGACAACTAATAAAAAAAAAAGATACAAGACCATATCAATAATGATTTCTTTAATATAAATTTATGAGTTATTAATTTACATCCAATTCCTTTACATCAGAAGGAAGAACTATATCGGTTTCAGAAGGCATTAAAAACTCATTTTCAATGATGATACTCATGCTCTGACATTTGTTAAATTAAAAAATTAAATTCATTTATTTTCACGGCAACACTTTGGTAAATTGATTTTGAATTATGTGTATTGAGCTGTGATAAAAAAACTTTTTTGTATTTTTAAATTATTTTAACGGAATTAGATAAAATTTTGTAAATAATACGTTATGAAAACGAGATATTGTTTGACTTACATAATTTCCAAAACCCGCTTCGCTCGTTAAGTTCATCAAACAATATCACTCTTTTCCTAACTGATCCTGTAAATAACTTTTAATTGTCTAAAAATAATGTTTCAATATTTTTTGGATATTTTAAAATGTCAAAATCATCTTTATCTTCACATGAATGACGGGAATATTCATAGCATCAGTTATCGGGGTTACACTATCGTTTCTATTTTATTTTTCACCGTTGGTTAAACGAAGATAGCATATACCCCTTTGTAACATGTACGATAATGAGATGAGATAGCGAATAAAAGTCTCATCTATGTACGACAAAGATGCTAGATAAAAGTTTAGTAATTCTTGCAGCAGAAATTGATAACGTGAATATCAACTCATGGAAATAAAGTAATTTTTAAACTTTTGCTGTTAGGTATGCTGTATTTTTCGTTGTAACTGACATTTAACAGGCAGTTTAACCAGAAGTAACAATACCGGGCTTAACCTAGTAATATATTGACTCCTTTATGTTACGGAGTAGGAAGGTATCATAATTAATTTGATTATAATAATTAAATATCTATCCCTGAATATTGCGTTGTGTAACCTATTACCGAGGTACTTAAATATTTTCTTAATGATTTCTTGCCAGTTGTGTTGTGAAGGTGGCTGCGAGAGGTTGATATAAGGTGAGTTAACACGCTAGTGGTAAAGGTGTAAAGAATAGTATCCTGTTTTGTAACAATCGCGCCCGGTATGGCCTCCGATTTGTGAGTGCCGATAAGGGTAACCAGGAAGGCGATGTACACGGTTTGCTAGCTCCGTGTGGTAGGGCTGTTGTCACCGCATGGTCGCGGCAGAAATGGTTTTATCCTGGTTTTGTCAATCATGTCCGTAAGGCCGTTGTAAAGCCATTTGGGTAAGCAGTCGAGCGGGCCGAGCTGACGAGCTAACGACGCTCAGCGTGGTTGGTCACCACGGTTGGTTTAGATTAGACTACTGTTGAGTAGTGCATATGCGGTTGGCATATGGTGTATCGATTGTGACTTTCCTAGCCCTTGTGTGTTGTGTGTGTGTGTGTGTTTGTGTGTGTGTGTGTTTGTGTGTGTGTGTGAGTGAGTGAGTGAAACTCATCACTAAGTCACTTTACTTAAAGAGCATTTTGTTTTGTTTCAGAACGTTTAAGGAGGCTAGCGATTAGTTTAGATCCATTGTAATTAATATATATATATATATATATATATATATATATATATATATATATATATATATATATATACATATATTTGTTCGGTTTGTCAATAAACCAGGGTTTCGGTAAATAAATAAGTTTATTTCAGTTCCCCCTAGTCGTATTTTCCTACGTCATCAAACGCATCTTTTAACATTTATAAGTAGGCAATTGCTGAATATATATTTCTTAATATTACAACAAATACCAGACCTCAATTTCTTTGCTGACTTATGTTTACGTGAATATACATATAGACGACTGAACGACAGGGAGAGAAAAGCTGTAACATTGTAGCCTGCTCGTTACAGTCGACGCGATTATATACTCGATCTTTATTTACTATTTGTACCATCTTAATAATAAAAGTTATATATTTTTTTAATCAAACTGTGTGAATCCAACCCTTGAGCGACCCATTACCGAAACAGCAACAATCACCTCGCTAAGAAAAGTAAATAATTAATATTCTTTATTACGTCACTAACTAATTTGATACGAAACGTAACTTTCAATCTGGCTAGAACCCTTTCTTAAATTTTATTTGTTAATTCGCCTCATAAAGGCGGGTTTTAAATTTGTGGCAGCGGTTTTGGGAAATTCTGCCAGATCAGTGTGGCCAGTATATCTGGGCCATTCGCGGAGTACGAATTGTGTCAAAATAGTTCAGTCACATTATATAAATAATCATGCCGGGTGGTGGTAGTACTGCGGGTAGTGCTAACAGTTCTGATCCAATTAAAACAGGAACAGAATTATTGTCTATAAAAAGTAGTGTTATTGCACAAATACCAGAATTTTTTTGTGAAAATGTAACAGAATTCTTCCGAAAAGTTTACGTAGTAACAAGTGTTAGACAGTTTTCCGACAGAGAAATAGTAGACCTCATTCGAACAAAATTAAATGGGGAAGCGTTACAGTTTTATTGTGAAACAAAAGAATTACTGCTAGCTAAAATTACATATATGGAATTTAGAGAACTTTTTGTCAAAAGATTTGCTAAACATAGATGTATAGAACAAATAAATAGAGAGTTCAGAAATTGCACACAAAATTTAGGAGAATCAGTACAAGAATTTGCAAAAAGATTAAGGAATTTAAAATCAGAATTAATAAAATTACAAAATGGAATCGAAGATTTTATAATTCAGCAAATTTTATGTAATTTTAAAGATGGGCTCAGAAATGATATTAGAAAAGTTCTCATGCCAATTATGGACAATAAAACTGGTCTAACATTTGAAGAAGCAGTGGAAATGGCAGAGCGGGAAGAATTATAACTAGCCTCAGACAAAAAGGGTTGTTTAGAAGTAGAGTCAGTATATAAAGTATCACATGCATCACAAAAAATATTAAAATGCTATAAATGTGGTGGAATTGGTCATATTCAAAGAGATTGCAAAAGAAATAATTCCTGTGCACGTTGTGGGAAACTAGGTCATTATGCTAGAAATTGTAGAACAAATATTTATTTATTTATTTATTTTTTATTTATTTATTTAGACATGGAAAACCAACAGTCAAAAAGACCAATGACAGGTTTTCACAATTTACATGGTTACATACAATGAAATGACAAAAAAATATATTATCGTAACATAAACGAAAAATAATTAATTAATTAATTAATTAATTCCAGTAAAAAGTATTTATAATTAAATCTTACTAATTATCAAGCTTCTATATTTTTTTATGTCTTACTAGTATGTTACTGTTTTATAACAACCTCAACATTAGGTCCGTTATTGAGTAAATAATTCCCTAGGGCGTATTAAGTTGCTATGGTAATGTTGACAACAAACTGAGGTTACTAATACTGATACTAACATAAAGTGCAGTTAAGGTTAAGAAGCATTGTGAATTGTAGTCGTTTATAATCATATTTGTTTCATCACAAATACAAACCAGCATACTTCTTATTCTTAGCAATAATATTGCTCGTCCATATTGACAGAAAAATACCACAAGAAATATATTTTTTGTTTGAAAAAATGCTTTGTTTACAGAAACAAAATATTACCTAGATACCGCATTCACAGGCTACTTTGTAAGTTGTTTTAAAATTTTGTAATTTATTATTTTTGTTTGATAAATTGTACTCAGACAAAATGTTTATTAAGAATTTCTAGTACGATATAAAACGTTGAAGATACCACGGGTGTTAAACGACAATAATGCCTTCGGTCAACGTACTCGCCTCGGGCCAGAGGCCCTCGACAGTACACTGTTAACCTCAGGCATTATTGTCCTTATAACAACCCTTGGTACCTTAATTACTATAATAGAAACTCAGAGAAAATCTATGTGTTGAAAACTGTTGTTGTAAGTATGCATCATTCTATTAACTGGTGCATTTCTGTAATTGTTGGTGCCAGTAAGGGGTAATTTGAAAAAAAATCGTGATCTTATATTAATATTACTAACATTTATGTTGAAATAACTAATTATTGAACAAGAATACAGAAGGTTATTGAATATCTTATATAAAAACATAGCATCAATCAGGGATCTTCTGTTTTCTAGTGACAACATATTGAAATATCTTAATCGGCATTGGTAATTAAGGTGATACATTTTATATCTATTACATAGGATATACTGGTAGGGTACCTTATGCTAGTTTCTTTAAGTTAATTACACTTTTAAATACACTGTGACCTTGTTTAATTTTGCACAATATTTTCTTTTTTTTGTTACACTTATTAACCGTTTAATATATGAATTTTTTATTTCACTTTTTTCTCCTGGGCACTAATTTCACCAATATTTAATTCCTACGTCTATTAATTCATGATAAGTTCTTTATTTAAAGATTTTTTATCGGTAAACCAAAAGACCGTGCTACTCGTTTCGACTCTCACACTCAACTCCACATTAATATTAATAATATATAAAAATTATATAAAAATATAAACTATAATAGTACTGTTACATTGTAGCAAGATGGAATCTAAAAAAAAAGATCAGAAAATTGGTCGCAGGATGAGAAGACGTTACTACTGCAATGTGTGAATGAGAAGAAAAGTAGGATGGAAAGCAAAAGCAACGATATTCGGGTATTAAAAGAAAAGAAAACGGCATGGTTGGAAATTCAGGATTTGTTTAGAGCAAATACGTATGTGATGGATGTGTGTAGAATAAAACAGCAATGTATGAGAGGGAGAGAAAGAAAACAGGAGGAGAATAACCAACACAAATGTCCGTATATTATAATTTGGGATAGCCTCTGTTGGTAGTGGAACCTCATCGACATCAGAATCTTCGGAAATTTCTTGTATTTCAACGGGATTTTCAATATCTAGTCCTGAATCTGCATCTTCAACACACAAATTTTCGTCTAGGTTCACCTTATTATCAGTCAATTCCAACAAATTCTTATTCTTGAGGATATCTGCAAGTACGTACAGTGGTAAGTCATCTTCTGGATCAGATGTAACAGCCTCAGTTAACTGGTATTCACTTTGCATATTTTCATGCTTAAATCCTGCTTAACGGAAGCAATTTTTACTTCCTTGTACGAAGTAAAAGAAGTATTGTAATCGCGAAAAATTTCGGTTTCCAGTTTTCAAGGGAAATATCCAGTTTGACCATCCCTAAATCCATTTTGACTAATTTCGTCGTGACTTCTGTACGTGCGTATGTACTTTCGCAAGTGGTACTTTACTTGAAGCCTATAATAGATTTTAATGAAAAACTATATTAAAATATAATCCTCAACTTTTCAAATTTGGCATAAAAGACTTTTATATCAATGGGAATAACATAATAGATTTTAAACATATAAAAATGGCCTTTACGATCAAGGAGAATTTTAAATATACGAAGAAATAAATTATGAAAATTTCTTATGTTTAAACTTCAGGTTCGATCGCAAGTAATTATTATCAATAATAGATTTTAGTTAAAATGGTCTAACCGGAAGTGGTACTTTACTTGAAGCCTATAATAGATTTTAATGAAAAACTATATTAAATATAATCCAAAACTTTTCAAATTTGGTATGTAATACTTTTATATCAATGGGAATAACATAATAGATTTTGGTTAAAATAGTCTAACCAGAAGCGATACTTTACATAAAGTTGTTATCAGTTTTTCTTGAAAAAAAAAATCTGTTGTGGCCAGCACAAGACCTCTCGCCATTTCCATATTAGGATATATAAGTATTGTATTGCACTTCGCTTTCGAACCGTCGTTTTATAACAAAAAAATGCAGAACTTTACTCAAATATGGTTTTTTATTGTATTTAACATGTCTGCTGCACACATATAATTCTAATTATATCTATTTTTCATTGTATGAGGAAGTTTCTAAATTTCAGAGATTCTTCCATTTCATTAACCAGATTGGCGGTATTTCTGATGGATATATGCATTTTACCACAATTTTACCTATAATTTCAAATATTTAATTAATAAAACAATAAGAAAAGTTAAATATTCTTCCCAGAAAAAGCTATCAGAATGTCACTAAAACTGTTGATATTTGACAATGACATGTGTCATGTTATAAACATTGGAATTTGTCAACTGGTTTCCTTAGTGCCTTGGCCTCTGCGATTAGTTTACTCTATAAATTATAGTTTTTATCTCTAAATCTGTACAAGATATAATAAAATTTTTAAGTGTATTAGGTGCAGAATATTATGTTCTTCAATATTTAATAAAAAAAAAACTCCCAAAAAATTATATTTAGAAGAACTTTTTTAAGAAACTACTACTTCCGGTTGTTCAATTGTTACCAAAACCTTTTCAGCTGTCAGATTGAAGAAACTGTAGTTAAATATTTTTTAAGTCTTATAGTTTTTGAGGAATCGTCCCTCCAACATCCATACATACACACACACACACACATACACACATACACACATCCACACACACACACATACAGACATCATTTTAAAAATGTCATAATCTGATTCTAGGGACCTTAAATCGTGCTTATTCAATAAAATCTGGATATGTGAATTTTAGCATGAATCCAATACCTCTCTTAGCGAGAGGTAAAAAGGTGTTATTTTGATTTTAGAAATAAATGCTTCAAATAAAAGTTTTAGAGAAAGTATGATTAAATTAGCTCTTTGTATAAGCGAGATATATAAATTTAAATATTATGTACTTTTTAGTTTTTGTACCTAATTAAGTTTGCTATGGATTAGCTAACAAAAAAATAAAAAAAAAGTTAATGTCATTGTTAGTAGGTTTTTATATGATCTTTGATTGTCAAATTATGGCAAATATGTGGAATTTTATGATTGGGTCTGTTATAATACATATTTTAATTATTTTAACAAAATATGTATAGGTTAACAGGCGTACAAGGAAATCATGTGATGCCCACATCAGATTTTTAACTGTTTCCTTGGTTACTTGATCCGAAGTGGTTTTTGCGAAGTAAACTGCATCCAATGGCGTATCTTTCTTAATTAACTCAAAAGCGGTACCAGCAGTTTCAATATTTACTAGCAGGTGTTTTAATATTAGACTTCGGTAATAAGTTTTGAAATTTTTTA
Source organism: Ophonus ardosiacus (assembly GCA_943142095.1). Taxonomy (NCBI): domain Eukaryota; kingdom Metazoa; phylum Arthropoda; class Insecta; order Coleoptera; family Carabidae; genus Ophonus; species Ophonus ardosiacus. The sequence continues at coordinate 15,072,234 of OW964839.1, forward strand.
TAATTCTTTGGTCTAGTGGTTGACAAGCTGATGTACAATTAGGGGTCAGAAATAAGATTTTTATATTTTTTTAATCGGACGTCTTTTGAGTGAGATCCCGCATTGTCTAAAAATAACAAAATGTTTCTTTTTTCTTTTGCCATTTTCCAATCTAGGTCTTGCTATCACTCTGTCATAATTTGTCCTGTCATCTAAGCTTTCTTATTGTACCTATATTTCGAAGTTACAAGCAGGTTATTTATGTTAATATTTTTAAAAGTTGTGGACTGCCATACCAATGACTGAGCGTTTGTTTTTTTTTTTTGCCATATTTGCACAATGCGAAATTGTAAACCTCTCTTTGGGATACTTACCCCCAACACATTTTTCTTTTTTACATGTTAACGTTTTGTTGGACAGAGCCGTAAAATACAAGCCTGTCTCGCCGGCATTATAGATGTCTCTCGGTGAATATCATTTAATTAAAGAAGGGCACTTTTCCAAGAATGATGAAACATCTTCAGCAATAACCACAGCTCCTTCTCCCGAAATCGCTTTAAAACTTATGTTGTAGCGGATTCGAAATTTACTGAGCCAACCAGAAGACGCACTGAATGTAGAAAGTCCCAGAGATTCGGCTATTTCTTTTGCTTTGCATCGTAATAGCGGACCTGAAAAAAAAAAACATTTAAAATAAGTTTTTTTTTTGCATTTTTGTCACGACAAGCCTACTGATAATAATCTCACCCCTTTTATCTATTTTAGAATTGATATTAAAAGAACATAAATGCACTTTACCAGAAAACTTTATCTAAAAAAATAATTCATGTGCATACTTGTCAAAGGAATCCCCTTATGGCGAGCTGCTATAAACCAGTTATAATACGACTTGTCAATTTTGGTACCAACGCCACTCAAAAATCTTTTTTTTTTCATCGACATCCACTTGTTTAGAACGATTTCTTTATGTTTAATTATATCAGCAGCTTGTGTTTTTCCGATATTAAAACGCTTTTATAAGTTTCTTACACTTTTTCTTATTGTGAATTTCAACAATCTCTACTTTTTGTTTAAGTGTGAGATTTTTTTTTATTTGGAGCCATTTCTACAATGAATGTGTCGCCCACTGTATCTTTTCCGCATAGACGTCTGAATAATATTGAATACCCGCGGGTACCGAAAGAATGAGAATGGTAAATCCCCGGTTTACTAGGAGAAGCCCCTCATTCAAGCCAGGCAGAAACGCATGATGTAGGCTGCGATTCTACCGAGAGATTGAAGTTAGTGAATCCTTGGTTAACTCCCTCAGTGAAGGCAGGCAGCGATTGAAAAATGCAATAGCGACACTCGCGATAGAAAATTTATTTTTTTAATTTGTTTTTGACACTTTCTTGTGTCCGCGTCCGTTCAAGAGAATGTCCGTCCAAGAGAGAGTTAACAAAATGCGAATTATATGAGAGTCAATCGGGACTATGAGAAACTGTCCGTGTAAGAGGGATATCTGCGAAGAGGAATTTAACTGTATATATATATATATTTCTGGATATTGGTTTTTAAAAACTATTGCTTTCTACAATAAAGTATTTTCTAAGTTTATTGTTTGAATTCTACATACAGACTGAGTAAAAGTTTACAAAATCATGGAATATACAAAGAAAAGATGAAATGTGATCTTCTTGCCGCTCGCGGGAACGTGGCGTATACCAGGAACTGCTGAAGTCCGCAGAATATAATAATAATAATAATAATAATAATAATAATAATAATAATAATAATAATAATAATAATAATAATATGATTTATTGCCCAACAGCAGAACCATTTACAGGACAATGTAAATGAAACATAAATAACAAATATATTAGGATACATAAAAAAAAACAAATTGCAAATTACAAAATACAAAAACAAAAATTTACATAAAAATGTCTTTATATAATTTATCCGCATTACGACAGATAATAGTTACGGGAGAACGTTGTAGCACATCGGACCGGGCGGGAGCAAGTTGAAAAGTCCTTGGAAACCTGGACGCCTGACGCGGAACATGGAGTAGGACACGCGACAAAAGGAAAGGTGCATCCACTTCTCCACGTAGCAGAAGCCAAAGGAACTTTGCGCAGCTCAACTCTCTTCGGGCAGTCAGCGATGTCATATTATGGCGTTGAAGGAGGGACAATTGATCCGTACCTCGAACCGGATAGATCCTATCTAATTTGAATGATAAAAATTTCAAAAATCTACGATGAATACGATCAATAGTCAGTTGCTGATACGCATAGTAAGGGTACCAAATTAAAATTGCGTATTCTAATTTACTGAGAACATAAGCAAAGTATAGGGATTTAATTGCATTAAGATCTTGGAAAAAATGACTGATTCTAATAATAAAACTCAACATTCTATTTGCTCCACATACAACATTGTTTAAATGATCAGTAAAAATGAAAGTTGCTTGAAAAGTGACGCCTAAGTCTTTAACAGATGTTACATTAGCAAGTACTGAATCACACATTTGATAAGGATAATGGATTGTGTTCATTTTGCGATTATAAGAAATTGTGCAACATTTCTCTATATTTAAACTAAGTTTATTATTTTGGCACCAAATAATCATCATGTTAATATCTTCTTGTAATAATGTTGCATCATTAAGAGAGTTCACTTCAGTAAATAATTTTAAATCATCAGCATATGCAAGTGAATGACAATTAAATAAAGATAGAAGTTCGTTGATATATAAAACAAATAATAGCGGACCTAAATTGGAACCCTGGGGGACCCCAGACGTAGCTGTAAAGGTTGAAGTATAACCATTATAGTACACATAGCAAATTCTGTTATTCAAATAAGAATATAGTAATTGTACTAAAGCTGGAGATGCACCATAAGTACTTATTTTGGATAGCAAAATACCATGGTTAATATGGTTAGGTAACAACTCCCTCCTTAAGAAGAAACTCTAGGGTGGAACGACTTGAGTTTCGTCGAATGCCCTCGGACTCGCATTTGAACTTCGCTGAACTTGTTTTTACCTTCCGTCACCTTTAGGTAAGGAAGGTATTGTCTTTGGTCAAAAAATTCGGTGGTGAGTTTTTAATGAATAAGCACGTTTTAGGGTCCCTACAATACGAATATACCATTTTTAAGATGATGTCTGTATGTATGTGTGTGTGTGTGCGTGTGTCCGTGTGTGTGTGTGTGTGTGTATGTGTGTCCGTGTGTGACAATTTTTTCTCCGACGATAACTCCAATACTATAATTCTAAAAATTATAATTCTTTCGTATTCCTCTTCTGTACATCCATATGAAGAGTTGATTAGATTTTGGTTATAATTGATCCACCGGAAGTACCCTTATTTGAAGTTTTTAACAGTTTTTCTTAAAAAAACGCAGTTAAATATTATTTTTTGACATTTTGTTATTATATTTATTAAAGAAAATACTCTTCTCTGTATGGTTTGATTATTCATTTTCCTTCAAATTCAATAGATGTTTAGTTAAAGCATTATAAAGAAATTAATTTTCAAAAATTAGTCAGCATTGCTATTTATCATGGAAACAGCTGACATAATTATTCAAAAAAATTTAATTGACAGATGTCAGTTGCAAGTGCAAAACCAAATATGGAAAAAAGTATAGGATCTAAAATTGGTATGTCATAGTGTTGTTCGCAAGTGACACGCAGAGAAAGGCCAAAGAGAAGATGGAAGGACATTACTTAGTGTAGTTTATGTTATAATTTTATTGGATTTATAGAACCTTTTCAAATGAACTTTTGGTATGGAATTTGTAAAAAATAGTATGTGTTCGTGTTCGATTTTACATAATATTATATAGAATCTGTTCCAAGGATCTTTTGGTACGGGATTTGTACAAAATACATGGAATTGACGGAAGGTCTTGTGCTGGCCACAACAGATTTTTTCTGTAAAAGTTTGTTTATAATTTTTATTGCAAAATAGAATAAAATTATTAATGAAAGTATGATGACACCGATGATTGAGCCCTTTGAATATTTTTCATGAAGATTGTTTGATTTGATGGGAAGTTCTTCCAATTCTTGAAGTTGAAGTTGGTGAAGTTTATCAAGTGATACCTTGTCCAGTCGCAGTTTTTCTACTTGTGTTACGGTGGAATTTCGCATGTTGATCTTTTCTAAGGTCATGGCATGCCCTGGGATTGTCTTCAATTTATTCGCGTAGACATATGATAAAATCTTTATTGAACAGTTTGGTGGTACGACGATTAAATAGGTTCCTTGTAGGGACGCAATGGTATTCTGTTTGCACGAAGTTTGTATTTTTTGTTGTATTGGAAATATTCCAATGTAATGGGCTTCGTTTATTTCCAATATAACTTGTTGAGTTATCTTGATTGGTATTTGTTGACAGTTGGTTGCTGTAGTGTCGGTTGACAAAATTGATGTTAAGCATTCTTCATCCCTCTGTAGTGATAGAAGATTTGTACTTTTGCACAGGAATTCTGATTGCAAATCGATGCATTCTTCGTTACTATATTGGTATACGTTGTCGCTTACTGATAGGTAAGTAGCAGGTGGGATAATTGTTGATTGATTTGAGTTAGGAATTGAATATAGATGATAATGATCGAAGGTTTCTGGGTGTATTAAATGAAAAACTAGTGAAAACATAATTTTGATAACATTATAGTACTTCGATATATCATTAATATTTGAAAATAGTAATTGTTTGTGAATTGCTAAGTTTTCTTGTACTAAATGAAATTGAATTGTTTATAATTATATATTTCTTATCTACTTTTACATAAAACTGTCATACATCACATTGAAAAACAAAACTCTTAAAAATTCATTATAGTACTCTATATGAAACACTTCCATAGATCTCTATATATATATTTTATCATTAACATACTCCTCGCTTTGAAGGGATCTTCAAAATAAACTTGATTAACATGTTTAATACAATGACAATAATATGCTAACTACTTTTCGAACTCTAACTAAATAAATTTAAAACACATTGGGAAGCACACACACTTTCGTAACAGGCCTTTTTACCTCACCGGTTGAGGTTTTCACTAACACTACACGAACACATCCGTCTTCGCCTGGAAATGTCTTAGTGATTCTGCCAATACGCCAACGTAGGACTGGAATGTTGTCGTCCATCACTACTACCATGGTTCCTGGTTCTAGGTTTACAGTCTGTTGTTTCCATTTGGTCCGCGTTTGTAGCTGGTGTAAATATTCTTTATGCCATCTTTGCCAGAAATGATGCTTCATCTTTTCTAAGTGTTGCCATCGTGACAACAAAGGTATTGGCTTATTTGTCAGTATGGTATCTACAGGTTGTACAAGTGAATCTCCTATCAAGAAGTGAGAGGGTGTGAATGGAGTTAAGTCGTCGGGTGAAGAAGATAATGAAGTTAAAGGTCTACAATTTAGGATTGCTTCAATTTCCGTTAGCAGTGTACTACACTCCTCGAAAGTTAGCATTGCATTTTGTGTCACCTTCATGAAGTGAGATTTACAAGATTTAACTGTTATTTCCCATAATGCACCAAAATGCGGAGCTCTTGGTGGGATAAACTTCCAATTTATTTTGCTGTTTGCCAGTTCACGTGCTAGAGCTTCATTGTTCCTTTCTAAAAACTTATGAACTTCTTTCAATTTCTTATTAGCACCAACAAAATTGGTTCCATTGTCTGAAAATATTTCTCGGCATAAACCATGACGAGCAGTGAATCTTCTCAAAGCTGCTAGAAAACATTCTGATGTGAGCTCGCTTACCAGCTCAATGTGTACAGCCTTGTTACTAAAGCATACAAAAATAGCAATGTACGCTTTGCTCGTGCGAATTTTTCCTCTTCTTTTGCTTTCCCGTATGATTATTGGATCTGCGTAGTCGATTCCACATACTTCAAACGGTCTTGTCATGCTAGTTACTCTTTCTTTAGGTAAATTTCCCATGAGTTGAACTGCTGGTCTGGGTCTTAACTTGAAACAGCTATGACATTTTCTTGAGATTTTTTTTTTTGCTAATTTTCTGCCTGACAATGGCCAAAATTTGAGCCTAACTGTTGCTAGTAGCTGCTCTGGTCCACAATGTTTTAACTTATTATGCTGATCTTGCATGATAATTTCTGTGACATGATTGTCCTTAGGTAATATCATTGGGTGTCTTTGATCTGTGCTTACTTCTGCTTTGTGTATTCTTCCGCCTACTCGGATAATTTCTTTTTCATCTAGGTACGGATGCAGATTTAGTATATTACTTTTTTATGTAGTGGTTTATTTAATATAAGTGCTTCAAATTCTTGTGGGAATGCTTGGCGTTGTATTTCCTTGATTATTGTTTCTTCAGCTTTATTTAATACTTCAACTGTCAAATTTGGAATTTGTTTAATATTTGACCAATTGCTTTTACAAGCTGAAATAAATCTCTTACAGTACGCTACTATTCTTATCAATCTTTTAATTGACGAATATCTGTAAAAAATATTGTCTTTTTTTATAACTGCTATCATTGAAACAATTTGTTTTCTTTTTAACTCTAATAATTCACATTGTTCTTCCTTTTGTATTGGCCAATCGTTCGTTTCTAGCCAATTTGGGCCTGTCCACCATAATTTAGAATTTATAATTTCATTTGCAGTTAATCCTCTAGATATTAGATCTGCAGGATTTTCTGATGACTTGACATGCATCCATTTTTTAAGTGCTTCTTGAACTACTGAAATTAGTCTTGCTAGAACTAAAGCCCCACATAATTCCAGTCTTGGAAGTGTATTGGTTTTCAAAGGTGCCACTCTTGATTTAGTGCACATTAATCTTATAATTTTGTTTTGTTACTCATCTAGACTGGTAGCATAAACACAAGCTCCATACACTTTCATTGAGCTGTCACAAAATCCGTGAAGATCTATATGTTTTTGTAAGTTCTGTGGGTTTATGTTGCGTGGTATTTCTAACTTTGTTATATGAAGTAACGAACTATGATAATCTCGCCATGTAGTGAATATATGTTGTGGCACTGACTCATCCCATTTTAAATCTAATTTCCACAATTCCTGCATCATGACTTTTGCCTTTAATGTCACTGGGCCTATAAGTCCTAGAGGATCAAAAATTGTAGCAATCTGTGATAATATGTTTCTCTTTGTGATCTTCTTTTCTTCTTTTATTATTAAATTGAAATGTATTGTATCTAAATATGAATTCCAAGATACTCCTAATGTTTTGACATCTTCTTTATTTAGAACTAACAATTCATCATCTTTGTTTTCGACAATTAAATGCTCTAACACTTCTTTACAGTTTGATCTCCATTTCCTTAATTTAAATTGACCTTTTTTCAATAATTTTGATAACTGTGATTGTAATTCTATCGCTTCTTCTTTTGTTCTTGTTCCAGTTAAAACATCATCCATATAGAAGTCATTAAGTAAAGCTTCTTTTGCCATTGGAAATTCAATGCCATCATCTATAGCCAATTGTTTTAGACATCTAGCTGCTAGGTACGGAGCGGAAGCAGTTCCATAAGTAACTGTATTAAGCTGAAATGTTTTCAAATTCTGTCCATCTTCACACCATATTATTTTCTGTAGCTGTGTATCTTGCTTACGTATGAGAATTTGTCTAAACATCATAGCTATGTCTACTGTAACTACAAATTCATGTGTTCTAAATCTTAAAATTATGTTGAATAAATCATCTTGAACCTTGGGTCCCACATACAACTGATCATTGACACATATACCAGACGTATCTTTAAAACTTCCATTTACTTTGGTGGTAATGCTATCTGCTCTTATTACGGGATGATGGGGTAAATAATTTATGTTCGGTTTCTTGTTTTCTAACTTTACTTCGCTCATATGATTCAAACTTTCATACTGTTGCATAAATTGATAATAACTTTCTTTTAAATTTGGTTTATTTTTCAATCTTTTTTCTATACCTATGCCTTTCCTAAACAGAGTGTACAGAGAGTACAGAGTGTTTGCGAGCTCTTTGTTTTATTGAATTTTTCATATGTGTATATTGAATATTAAAATATTATTTTGTACCTTTATGTGCATAAAAACCAGGAAAATTTAGTGAGCTTATTAGTTTCAGTTTAAAAAGTAGTGTGTGAACGTAAAAGTGGTTCAAAATACATTATAAGTGAAAAATTTGTCTTTCTTAAGTCACTGGTGTGTGCACGTTTTTAAGTTGTTTATCAATTATTGCAGCAATCAAGATGTCCGCTAACAAATGTTCTATTGTAAAATTACATTTGACAAAAACCAATCCATTATTTGTGTTAGATGCTCCGGCACATTCCATATACCCTGCACCGATTACTCTCAATCCGATGTTAGAGTTCTGCGATCTAAAACTAATTTTAAATGGTTCTGCAATGACTTTAAACTACTTCCTATCAATCCACCCAATGAAGAAATTACTGAAATGAAGAAGTTGTTACTCTCTTTGCAATCGATTATGCAATCAATGCAAGCTGATATGAATAAGATGAAAAGTAAATTAGAATCAGTTAGAAAAACTGACCTTGACAAACATATTGAATTTGAAAATATCATTTGTGAAATAAATGAGCGTAAACGTCGTGAACTGAACATTATTATTCGTGGCCTTCCCGAAAATCCATCTAGCGCTGAAGATCGCAATGCTGTTGATACTATAATATCAGAATTACTACCGGAGCCATCATCATGCAGCTATGAATGTATTCGTTTAGGCATCAAACTGCATAATAATAAACCAAGAGTGACAAAAGTGTCATTCCGTGATGTGAAATATGTGAAACAAGTTTTTAAAAACTTACATAAATTAAAGAAACTTCCTCAATATAACAACATTTCCATCAACAATGATAAAACTATCAAGCAGCGTGGACATCTCGTCCTCTTGCGTGATGAATTAAATAAACTTAATGCGGATGGCAACAATATAGTAAATATAACAACGGCGTTCCTAAAATAATAAAGTCAAAAAAGTAAATTGTGATGATGTGAGTAATGTAACTGTGTCTGTGTATTACCAAAACGTCCGCGGTCTAAATACAAAATTGTCTCAGTTTTATAATAATGTTCTGCTCAATAACTATGATGCTCTCATTCTCACAGAAACGTGGTTACAAGACTCTGTTTACAGCCCAGAACTGTTTGACGGCCGATATGTGACTTTCCGAAACGACAGAGACCTTGATCAAACAGGCAAACACTGCGGTGGCGGAGTCCTCATAGCGGCCAAACATGAATTGAATACAACAAGCGTCAACTTTGTCTTCAATATCGACAGTGTGGAAGCCACCTGTGTTAAGCTGTCAGCATACAATACTTGTTATTATTTTATTGTTGTATATTTTGCTCCTCCCACTCTTGTTAAGACGTATGAACTGTTTTTTGAAAAACTGCTAACTCTTCAATTCATTGTTTCCTCCAATGTTTTCATTATTGGAGATTTTAATTTAACAAATCTAAATCATTTTTACGGTAATGAATATTCAAGTGATTTGAAAGTAATCAAATTTGTTAACTTTTTAAATCTACTGCAAATGAATTAATATAACAATGTGGTAAATTCAAATGAAAGAATACTTGATGTTGTCATTTCTAACAATAAATGTGACGTTATTAAATGTTTAGATCCCCTTGTCAAGGAGGATGTTTATCACCCCGCGCTAATTTGTGATTTTACATATTCTGGTAATTTAAAATCCAAGGTACTTAATAAAAATTATACTTCCTGTCAATTTCAAAATGGTAATTACCAATTACTATACAGCTTATTAAGTAATGTGGAGTGGAGCTGGATAAATGAATGCACTGATGTAAACTACGCTGTTGATAAGTTTTATAACATTATTAATGATATTTTTGATCAATGCATACCAAAAATTCAAAGACGCAGAAGTCATTATCCAACCTGGTTCACAATAGATTTGATTAAATTAATAAAAACTAAAGAGCGTTACCGCAAATTATTTAAAAATACTGGTCTCATTTGTTATCTTTCAAAATTTAAAGATCTTAGGTCTACATGCAAACTATTATCTGAAAAATTATATAATAACTATATTGTCAATTTAGAAGAAAATATCGCATCTAACAATGATGTGAATACTTTTTGGAATTTTGTTAATAGTAAAAAGGGTGGATTCGGAATTCCTTCAACTATGTATAATGATAATAAAATTTATGAAGGGGGTGATCAGATTTGTGAGGGATTTGGTGAGTACTTTAAAAGTACCTTCGTTAATGATAATATTACAATTTCTTATGATTTTTTCTCAACTAATAATACGCCCATTATGTTAAATGCGATATCTCCCATGGGTATAATTAATGCAATGAAAGCTCAAAGCAATAGTAAATCTCTTGGTTCAGACAATATACCAGTTTTTGTTGTTAAAGGTTGTTCACAAATTTTTTCAGAAGCTTTAACTTCATTATATAATTTATGTATTCAGCTAGAATTGTTCCCTGATAAATTTAAAATAGCAAGAATTCGTCCTGTGTTCAAAGATGGTGATAAAACTCAATTTAAAAATTATCGTCCTATTTCCTGCTTAAGTCCTTTTGCCAAAATTTTTGAATATATAATGTCTCAATCAATTAAGAACCAGACGCTGCATATTTTATCTGATTGTCAGCATGGTTTTGTTGCAGGGCGGTCAACAGTTACTAATTTGTTATGTTTTTCTCATTATGTTTCTGATGCTTTTGTGAACAAATTGCAAGTTGATTGTATTTATACCGACTTTGCAAAAGCGTTTGATACAGTTTCCCATAAAATCTTAATAAGCAAACTGAAGGCTATTGGCTTTGCTAATAATTTATTGTCATTGTTGTTATCATATCTTAATAATAGAAAACAGTTTGTGTTTATTGATGGTTTTCAGTCAAATTTCTAAATAGCAACTTCCCCTTGCTTTTCTTACTTTTTATAAATGACATAGTTTATGCATTATCATTCAGTTCATGTTTATTATATGCTGATGATTTTAAATTATTTTGTACTGTTAATGATATTAGCGACTGCTTAAATTTGCAGAAGGACTTACACAGTATCTTTGAATGGTCTAACAAAAATAGATTATTTTTTTAACCTAAACAAGTGTGAAGTTCTAAGTTACTCCAGAAAATTTAATGTTATTGAGTTTAATTATACTTTGGGTACTTTTTCTTTAGCGCGGCAATCATCTAAAAAAGATTTAGGTGTATTATTTAATAAGAATTTAACTTTTCATTTACATATTAATAGCACTATTAATTCTGCGTATAGAACTTTAGGCTTCGTACTAAGAATAACTCATAAATTTAATAATGTAACATGCCTAAAAACATTATTTGAATCACTTGTAACATGTAAATTAGAATATGCAAGTTTAATTTGGTCACCTTTTTACAATTGTCACATTCTAGCCATGGAAAGTGTACAAAAATTTTTTTTAAACATTGTTTTTATCGAATTAATTCAGTCTGGCCAAGCTTTGATTACGACTCATTGTGGAATCTTTGAACACTCGACGAATTAAGCAGCAAATTATTTTTGTATATAAGGTTGTAAATAATATTATTAAAGCTCCTGATATTCTTAGTCAGCTTAATTTTTTTGTAAGGCCATTTAACTCTAGGAGTTGCTTAGTTTTTGCTTGTAATTTTGCTAGAACGAATTATTATCAGAACTCCCCTATATATTCAATGTGTAATACTTATAATAGATATTGTCTTGAACTTGACTTTTCGGTCGCTTTGAGTAAGTTTAAAATCATGCTATTAGAAATTAAATAGCTCTGGTGCTTATTTATTATTATATATTCTTATTGTATATCTTTTTTGTATATTTTTCTTGTTTATCAATGGGTATTGTAATTTCTTTCCTTATTTTTCAAAAATTGGAATTTTCTTATACTGTCGTCACTCTATACCGTATTTTTGCGAATTTATTCTGTAATTGGGGTTCTCCCTGTTGAATAAATAAATAAATAAATAAATAAATAAATAAAATACCTCTAAGGGCCAGTTTTACAATCGATGGTTAACTTCGAGTTTGCACTTAACTATAAGTTAACATACTCGTACCGTTTTTCAAATGTTGGTTAAGATTTAACTTGTAGTTTACTTTTACCATAAGAATAGGTTGTAGTTAACTATAAGTTCTAATTTGACTTATACTTCCTAACCTTGTATTGTGACATTGCGAATGTATGTGTATATTATTTATATATTATTGTTTATTTGAAAATGAACGATTATGAAGTAAACGTATTTAGTGAAGATGAAGATGTACCAGTTCGACATCCCAAAATAATCACACAGAGACCATATTTTTTTGAAGAGTATGATCATTTGGATTTGTTCAATCGCTGTAGATTGTCAAAAAGGACTGTGGAAATGTTATTAGATGAAATTTATTTCGTTATGAAAAATTTCGTTCATCTTTAACAGCGAAGAATAAAAAGTATAGTTTAAAGATTGCTTTAAATTTAATATTACGTAATTCATAGACAAAATAATGAAAATTTACGAAATAACCCTTTTCCGAGGCGCGCCAGTGCGCTGAAATATAATTTTGTACAAACGCGCCTTTTGCCCACGGAGCGGCATTTACTTTAACATTACGTTACTATCAAAATAGGTACTTACATTTGTTAGCTATATTAAATCCTTCACAACATAAATTATTAGTTTGAATTTTTGAAATCAAAATATGAATATATTCAAATTTTTGACAGATCATCAATGTTGCCAACATACTTTCGATAATGTCATTACCAACTTTGAGTTAACTTACAGTTTAGAAACTATCAATTCAAAAATGATTGAAAAACACTTCATATAATATACTCAAAGTTAACTTGCAAGTTAATGTCAACAAACCATAAGTCATAACCATCGATTGTAAAACTGGGCCTAAATATTTTCAAGGCTCCAAAAAAATTATTTCTTAAGCAAATCATTTCTTTTTATAATATTGGAACATTACATCTTCCATCTTTTTCTCGAGTCGTATGTTCCATAAATAATTCTTCACATTGTTTGTATTCAACTGTAAGTTGTCTTTTTTCTTGAATTTCTTCTGTTTCCCAGAATTTTTCTATTTGATGTTGCAATGTATCATTTGTTGATAAACATGCTGTACTAGCTACAGGCAGGCTTTTGTTTATGTTGAGAGGACCTGCAATTATCCATCCTAGTACTGATTTCTGTAGTAGAGGTTGATCTTTTGCTAACTTGATTTGCCCAACTTGCAATAATGTCCAAAATACTTCTGAGCCAATTAAAATATCTATTGGTGCAGAAATATTAAACTTAGATTTCTATTGTGTTAGGCCATAATAGGTCGTAAAATCACTATTTTACTTTAACGCAGTATCTAAGAAAAAGTATATATTTGGGGAGGTTGAAAAACAGCTTCAGCTGAACCTTACCCCCTTTGTACTGTTATGGTGCAATAAAGTTTATTATTATTATTATTATTATTATTATTATTATTAACATACCGCATCGTAGGAATTGTGAATCGACCTGCATTCCTAAGGCTTGCCAAGATAAATCGTCCAGACTATATTTACCCTTTGTTAATAAATAAAACAAAACAATACCCCAAACACTCAAGAACCGTGTTCAAAGAAATACATAATTCTGGAATACTACCTATACAATGGGATAAAACTGACCTGCTAAGTAGATATCCCTTTTATACTTCAAATACATCTGGAAATAATAAAATCTTATAGACTGGGATTTCCTCGAAATTTTGTTTGTTCGTGAGACAAAAACTTGCCCTTTCTATTTTGAACATTATAAAATTTGTGCTGATTTTTTTATTACAGAATCATGTAAAGTTACTTTGTATACAGTGTGTCCCATTTAGAGGTGCCACCATTGGGATCTCGAGAACTGTAAGAGATACGATGTCGGTTAAATGGAACTTTTTATGCGCCTTTGGGAGGCCATCTCAGATGTGCTTTTATTTTTCCAAAAATTCTCATAGGGCACTAAATAATGACGAAAAACTGAATATTGTTGATTTTTTCTTTCTCAAATAACTTCTAAACTATTAGTAATTGAGAAAAACGTTTCAAATATAAAAGATAGATATTTTTATTAACTAACCAGTGGCGTACGAAATAAATTTTTATATCTGTAAATTTTTGAGATATAACACAAACTTATATTTTTTTAAATGGAACCCATATCTTATTTTGGTCTCAAAAAAATAAATATTTTTTTCTCTTTTCAACGATGTAAGGGTTATTATGTTTTATATTTGTTTTGCCTTCAAAAATTATTATTTTTTCCTTATTTTGTATTAAATTTACAATTATTTTGAAAATATTGGTAGATTTCTATTTGGAAATACTCCTTGTATTTAAATAATTTATTTCCTTAAAAATATTTGCTCAAAATTCGTATCAAATTAATTTTTATAATATTTTGTATCAGGTCGCCCTTGGCACATCATAGTGTAATTTGTAATTATGAGTCTAGAATGAAAATATTAAGTAATAAAGACATAAAACAAATTATTTTGATCAAATACAATATAATTAATAAAAATAATAATGTTTTTTTGGGAAATAATTAGAAAATTCAGGAAAATAAAGAGAAAAATTAAATTTTAGGAGCAAAACAAATATAAAACATAATAACCCTTACACCATTGAAAAGAGAAAAAAATATTGATTTTTTTGAGACTAAAATCAGATATGGGTTCCATTTAAAAAAATATAAGTTTGTGTTATATCTCGAAAATTTACGGATATAAAAATTTATTTCGTACGCCACTGGTTAGTTAATAAAAATATCTATCTTTTATATTTGAAATATTTTTCTCAATTACTGATAGTTTAGAAGTTATTTGAGAAAGAAAAAATCAACAATATTCAGTTTTTCGTCATTATCTAGTGTCCTATGAGAATTTTTGGAAAAACAAAAGCACATCTGAGATGACCTCCCAAAGGTGCACAAAAAGTTCCATTTAACCGACATCGTATCTCTTATAGTTCTCGAGATCCCAATGGTGGCACCTCTAAATGGGACACACTGTATATAATTAGCCTCATTATTACGAATTTGCAAATAGCACAAAAGTATCCTCAACAATTTGGATATGTTTTCATTACCAAAATTTGCAAATAAAAGCACATTGGCACTCCCAGAACTAGGTAATAAGCCGTTATTATATATTTATTTAATTCATATACATATAAACAAGGGAAACTTGAATAAAGGAAATATTTAGAAGAGAATAATCTCTTTGTCGGTTTACATTTTTATTATATTGTTATACTGCCTCAGACTAGGCCGTTTTATTAGGAGCAATATTAGGAGCTGTACTAAAAATAGCATTTAAATCTTTGTATACATACATTTCCACAAACACAAACTTTCTCGTCTATATGATTCGGAAATACCAAAACAACAAAACATTGTAAATTCATAGCAATACGTAGTCACTCAATTACCTTGTGGTGTTGAGTATATTATTATTTCTTATAATATTTATTCAGCTCCAAAATTATGATTCATACCACCAGTGGTTTGTTCAATTTTTTTCGGTTTGAGAAAATGAAGACATTATTTATAAGTAATATTTTCTGAAATTCTCTCACATATGATACTTTTAGAATGCCAAGATAAACGGAACAATTATTTTGACATAATATGGCAAATATTCAAATTATGTGCTTTAGTGCTTTAATCATCAAGGTTATTATTTTAGAATACAATAAATCGTGTTACGAACGATATACTAACGTGAGCATATTATACTTTCATTTTATTTTATTTTCATTTTATTTTGTAGACTATTGTTGAACGTCAGTATTGTCTAATATATATCAGCCCTATTTGTAAGAAAGTTGGTATGTCTTAGCAACATGGCAGATAAAATAAAATAATTGCGAACACTGAAAAAATATGAAAACGACAGGCTATACATTTGTTTCTATTGGTTAAACGTAGCTAAGACTTAACAATTTCCTTACAAAATAGGGCTGAATATTTTGTATATATAAACAAAGGCTTAATATTCTGTAACAGGTAAAATAATAAATATTATTTATAGAAGCTTGATGCTTAGTATTTATGATCAAGTTACATACATAGTTAAAAAATTTAATGAATATTATTTAATTGTGAAATATAATCAGATACATTTAAAAATAATAAATCAATTTCTTAAACCGACGCCAAATATTTCGAATTTTAAATGGCACAAAAGTGACCCCTGTGGTGCACTCTCCACGCCAGCAATGAGTGCCCGTGAGGTGACGCCTGGTAAGCGCCCACACGGTACAAATATGTAATCATCATTACCGATATCTGCGATAAAGCAGATTGGCACACCCGGAAATGGGTAATATGCCGTGATGATATATTTATTTTTTTATTTTTATTTCTTAAACCTTTGTTTCTATAATTTATTCCAGTTACTTAAACATTTAAGTATCTAATTAATAAGTTTTTATATAAATTACTTTTATCTTAACAATAATAAGAATTTTTAAAAATTTAAATAGTTCTATATTAAATTATCATTATCTATTTAAAAACTTTTTCAATAACTATAAATTTATTTTGTACTTGATTATGTGCGTGAACTAAAGTGTGCGATTAGTTGGTTCAGATTGTGAATTTTACAAATTTTTGAAGCCTACTAAACTGTTCCTACCTCAGTTCTGAGAAATTCGCAAAACTGTGCTGAAGCAATGAAAAAGTACGTTACTCGGTACGTTACCTCCATAAAATTTCGGTTTTGCCGGCCTCGTCAAGAGTTCTTGTGAAAAGCTTGAAAATGCTTGTTTTTCACCAAGCTACTTGACAGTTGGAGGCTTGGTTTGGCTTGAAAATTCAAGCTTTTTTTAATGTTATGCTTGGTTTGGCTTGGGCTTGATGAAACAGAAGCTTGGCTTGGCTTGAAAAAACAAGCTTTTTTGAAAGGCAGGCTTGGTTTGATTTTTCAAGCTTTTTCAAGCCAAGCCAAGCTTTCAAACTTCAAACCAAGCCCGTGAATCTCTACTTCTGGTTATCCGATATGCATTAAAAACTAATGAGCTTTTCTTACACTGAGCTGCAGTGTGCAAATAGATTTAAAACAATAAAAAAAGAAAGAATAAGACTGTAATTAATAATAATACATCTGGTTCAAGCCGTATGACAATAGAATATGAAGAAGAATTTCAAAAAGTTGCAGCTATTGATGACAACATCGAGCCAGTGATTTTAAGAGGAGTTGGCAAATGTAGCTTCAAAGAATCAGTCATAATAAAACAGCCAATTACCGCTGCGAGTTCTTCAAGTACTTGTAATAATGAAAATATTTCTACAAAAAATTGTACTGAATCTATTCCTGTAGAAGAAAATACTCATTGTGATGTTCCTACTATTACTACAAGCAAAAGTACACCACGTGAAAATGAAGATACTACACCAAGAAAAAAGAAATGTTTTAGAGATGTGCTACTAGAAATACATTATTTAAAAGAAGACCAACGTGAAAGACGGCATAAGGAAAAAATGGAATTATTGGAAACGTTAATTGATATTATGAAAACATAAGACTGAAATAACTAAAATAATGACTTGATTTAATTGCATTTTATTTTAAAAAAAAGCTTTAATGATTACAGTGATAAAAAATATTTGCTTTAGTATGTGAAAATAATTTTTCATTTAAATTAAAACGATGTAATGTGGTTTTTTTTTCATTTATGTGGTAAATATAATTATTTAATTATTATTCAATAATTTGCATATTGTTTGTCTTTTCAATTGTCCAAGACGTCTCAGTACTATTTCCCTTTCCTGTCTTTCCTCCTGTCCTTCGTTTTCGTCATTGAATTCATTCATTTAAATGTCCTCCAGTAAATCATTTTGTTCTATACACAAATTATGTAGGACACAACAAGCTATTATAAATTTTGTAATTTTTTGTAAGTTTGTAAAAATCTAAATATGAATGTTGGCTAAAACGTCCTTTTAATATTCCGAACGTGTTTTCTACTAAAACGCGGGTTTTAGAAAATTTATAATTATATGTTTTTTTTTCTTCGGTTATATTATCGTAATCTTTGTATGGAGTCATTAAGTATACCTACTCGTAGATGATAGGCATTATAACCAAGTAAGTGATATTCTTGATTACATATATTTGGCAAATCCATACTTATAAATGATAATTGATATACCATAAAATCATGAACTTTACCCGGAGGTCCAGTAAAAACATCAATAAATTTGCGTTTATAATCGCAGATTCCTTGTAACGTTACAGGCGGTATGTCGTGCCTATTTACATAATATGTCGATTTTATTTTATATGCTGGTGTCCGTATTGTAATGGAAGTACCATCTATGCAACCTTATACACCAGGAAACCCAGAAATCTTAAACAAATAATATAATTAAAATTTATTATTGTATTTTAATATTATAATTCAAGTTTACTTTCTTAAATTCTCTCTCATATTTTCCTTTTCTTCTCTAGTTCGCGGAAATTTTATATGATTTGGTGCAATATTAAATAAATACTCTATTACACGGATTATTTGACGGAAACATGTTGTTTGGCCGATGCCAAATCTTTCAGCTACATGCCTTAGTGAACATTTATTACCCGCAAACCTATGAGGTCATATTTATATTTCATATCGTTTTTACTATCGTTCAAATCATACTAACCATACATAACATGTGATTTTCAGCCGAGGATGATAAACTACCAGCATGAGTATTTGATTCTGGGTAGAATACCGAAGTTGAAAGGTTTTCTGTTAACACGGAGCATGTAACACTTTTAATTCTGAAGGATTCTTGAAACTTGATAAAATTTAAGTTTTTTTAATTGTGCAAAACAATATATGTAATTATTACCTGTTTGTCAGAATATTTATGTACTAGGTACACTAGATATGAAATTAATTATTTTGGGTCGGTCTGTTTTATTTAAATAGTCTAGAGCTGTTTCTGTTATATCATCAGATAACTAAGATGAAGATAAAAGTCGTTCAATAGTAGATACTACTACGGCATTTTTGAAATCTTCCGCCTCCATATTTGCAGTCAAATTGTCGCACTTGCTATAGTAGTCGGTGCAACAAAATGCGCATTGAGTGCGAGTTGATGTTGCCCTGAGTGCGATTTCATAGTAAGTGGAAAATAAAAATCCGGAACAGTGCGCACTGAAAAGGTAAGTGGAAAACGCCACTCGCACTCAGTGCAGCTAAATTTGCACTCAGTGTGCACTGAATGTGTAAGCGGAAAGCGCTATAAGATAATCACCCTTGATCACATGATTATCGAATCACCTCTAATTATGTGTTAGTCACTTCTTAATCAACTGCTTTAGTCATGTATTCATGCTACCAGCCATTGTACTTTGTTTGTATCTTCTTTCTATTTTGCAGTTTTTTTTTTTTTTGGGCCAATATCACCTGCATTTAATAAATTTGTTAACTCTGTTTTTTTTTTTGAAAAAAAATCGAATTCTTCTGGTTTTTTGAATTTTACTTTCAACCAAACATCTATTCTGATCCGTAAATCCGACCAGTAATATTTTTTGTTGTCTGGTCATTCTTTGTGGCCGGTTAGACATTTTTAGAGACATTTTCTAGAAAGATTATGAGAGGTTTATATATCAAGAATGTGGCGTCGAATGTATCGATATAATGAATTAATTGTCAAATGTTACAAAAACACAGGTGACATGATACTTTTAAATTCAAATATCTCCGATAAATTTATCAAAGACAAGCGTTTTTGATTATTCTCTTTCTCACGTCACACCAATTTTTAACGGCCCCGTTAAAAATATAAAAATTAAGGGACCGCTAAAATTTCGTATTACAGAATAGCAAATATGTAAAAAATCAACTGACCGTTAAAATTTAAATTTTAACGGCCTCTAAATTTTAACGGAAAAGTTACAAAATATACCCATTAGTATTTAATTGAATACATGAAAAAATTTATGAATGAATTAGAATGTGAGAAGAATGATTGCAAAAGTTTGAAAAAGAAATAGGATGCATGAAATAGTATGAGTGAGTTATTTAGTATGAACGGAGTTGAGAGAGATAACAAATAAATAAAAAATCAGTGCAAGAAAATGAAATGCAGTACAA
The DNA here is from genome assembly GCA_943142095.1 of Ophonus ardosiacus. Taxonomy (NCBI): domain Eukaryota; kingdom Metazoa; phylum Arthropoda; class Insecta; order Coleoptera; family Carabidae; genus Ophonus; species Ophonus ardosiacus. The sequence continues at coordinate 15,092,336 of OW964839.1, forward strand.
AGAAAAATGTATTCACTTATCGCCGGGAGCAAAATAGAACAGGAGGAGGATCTCCACCAACGCCATCCAATGATGTTGGCTGGATGATACAGGATATATGCCCGACGGATTTCCAATTTGACGAAGCGAAGTATGATTCCGACAAAATTAAAATTTTCATATTTTTAATAATAAATAACAAGAAATTTTTAGGATGCAGAAATGACAAATGTCTTGATACTGGATGAACTAACTGGGTATGTATTTCAGTAATAAATAAAAATCATATCCAAATCCAATTGATTTCAACAATTAAAATTCTGATTACGAACCAGCATTCATCGTTTCCCTTGTTTAAGATGGGTTTTGTTTTATTGCAGTTTACGGCCGGTTTCATAATAAATATTTTTAAAGTTTGATCTAGAAGTGAAAAAAGCGTTTCATAATTTCACTTTAAGTTAAAGGAAGATAACTTTATTGTAAAGGACGTTAAACTGACTTTAACTTAATGTAAAATTATGAAACGCTTTTTCACTTTTAGATCAAACTTTAAAAGTAAGGTGACATTATATTTATTATGAAACCGAACGTAAGTATTTTAAGTATTGAGATCAGTTCTTATTATTCAGTACAAGATTAGTGATTTTTATGAATTAAATTCATTGTTGTAATCAAATTGAGGAAACATTGAATGTTGTATGCGAAAGACAAGTTCAATACATGTACCTATTCTTGAACAAAATTATGGAGTTTCTTCATTGTTCATTCATCTTTTCGCTTCTAAATTTTTCGCTCGTCTAATGGTATATGAAGATAATGGCTGGTACCACAAACCTTGTTTAGAAAATTCCAAATTTCAATATGTAATTTCACCCTTATGTTTAAAGTAGGGTTAGAACTTCAAACTGGGTATTTAGTTATGTGGGAAATACCCACCCATCCGGACCAAATGAAATACGGGTTGGAGCCGATTCTTCACCCATAAGAACCGCAGACCCATATTACTCGTAAGAACCACAGATTCGTATTACCCGTAAGAACCGTATAACCCATAAGTACCGTATTTTACTTGACTTCACGTTATATATGAAGAGTACGACTGCCTGTAAAAGGCATACTTCACCGCACCGAGAACATACATATCTCATTATTGCATTTAAATACACACATGTAAACTATTCATAATGGTGTCTGTCTTATAAATCGAGATATTTTTTTTTACTTGTCCTATTATTGTACCAATTACTAACTTATCTTTTAAAACTAATTGTATTATGAGAAGTGTTTAGGGCCGGTCTTATAAAACTATTTAATCAACAGTTAAAATTTAGTTAGCTACTAAAACTATTTAATCAACAGTTAAAATTTAGTTAGCTACTAAACTAATTTAACTGAAGATTTGGGTTTTATAAAAGTTTAATGACAAGGAAATAGACCTATTAAAGTAACTGCGGAATTTCGTGCTATTAGATTTAAATCAGTTGTTAAAGAAATGTCAAACTGTATTTTTTTGTTATGTTTATTTTAAAACAATTGAAATAGGGAACTATTTACTTTTTATATATTTTTTTAAGAAATGTATGTGTCGAGTATATCATCTTTAGAGTCTGTATCATCAGTGTCCTCGGATTCATAAACAGATAATGATGATGCATTTATATTTGCACGAGGTAGGCTACCAAAATTGTTCCGAAACAGGACAAATCCATATGAAATATAAATAAATAATAATAATAATTTAATGATGATAATAAATACTATGAAATTTATCAAAATATGATTTTAAAGCAGAACATAGTTTGTACTCAAACAAATATTTTTAAATAAATTGTTCTTCTAACATAAGGGTGGAATTACATTTTGAAATTTGAATTTGACATTTCTTAAAACAGGAAGGAAATATAAGACCACTAAGAAATATGTCAATTTCCGCAATGAATCAGCTAGTAATAAACCTTACGATTTTACGCAACCGGGTCGTTCCAAATTATATGAAAATAATCTTCAACAATATCTAATAGGTTATATTTTTCAATATCAATATGATTTTTCCCACGATCACGTTTCTTTTCCAACTGTCAAATCAACTGATTTACGTTTATAACGAATGTGAATATAGAAACTTTTCACAAAACCACAAACACACTACTAAAATTTAATTAAATCTCCCGTTAGTTATTTGATAGTGAGATTAGTTTTATAATATCCATTTCTTTTTTAATGGTCCATTTAATTTACTTGTGCAGTAACTAACTAAGGATTAATTTATTGTTTATAAGACTGGCCCCTAAACAAATAAATTAACTAAATTAAATATTTTTTTTTTTCAACGGTATGATTATTTAATATTATTAATAATAATAAATAAACTTTATTGACTTCAGTCAATGGCGGAGTTCAGCCAATGGCTGTTCTTCCACTCAACCAATACATATATGGAACAAACAATAAATTTATATATAGGTATAACATGCCACAAAATATTTTTAAAAAATAAATATCATATTTTACAATAGCCCAACGTAATTATAGCATAATACATTTATAAATCATAAACATTATATAATATTAACATAATTTTTTATGTAATTTCTAAAAGAACTTTGAGATAACGACTTTACTTCATTTGGTAAATTATTATAAAGTGTAGGTGCTAGGTAAGAAAAACAATTTTTAAATTTAGATTTTTTAAAAGGTGATATAGCATACCTATCTTTGATTCGTAGACCGTAATTATAAGTTTTAAGTATTAGCTTGTTAAACAAATATGAGGGAGTCCTGGAAATCTTAATTTTATGTATTAGAATTAGGAGAAACTTTTTTACTCTACAGTCTATGTCATCCATTCCAGCAAGAGATCTGTAATAAGATATATAGTCGTATTTACGAACGCCATATACGTATCTTAAACAAGAGTTCTGAAAAATATTAATTTTTTATTTATCTGTTTCGGTCAGACAAGGAACATATGTACATGCACAATAATCAAACAGGGAAAGTACTAAAGTATTAACTAAACGTAACATCACTGAAGGAGATAAGGAATTTCTAAATTGATAAAGATGACGTAATTTTATTCTTGCAGTTTTCAATGTAGTCTGTACATGGCAACTGAAATTAAAATCTTTGTCGATATGCAAACTTAAACTTTTAATAACTTGAGATTTTTCTAAAATAATTCCGTCTAAAATTAGTAATGGAGTGATGGATGCGCCAAAAACTAGAAGAGATGACTTAGAGAGATTTATTTTAAGGCCATTATTCTTTACCCAAGTACTTAAGCTGTTAAGATCTTTATTCATTTGCGTACATGTTTCAATTAGTTAAAATTTGAATATCATCTGCATAGGAATTTACATCACAGTTCTGTAAAGTTACAGGCAACGCAACGTAATAATACGTCTTACGGGTGATATGGTTCTTACGGGTAATATGGGTCTGTGGTTCTTAGGGGTAATACGGGTTTGTGGTTCTTACGGGTAATACGGGTCTTATGGGTGAAGAATCGGTTCCAACACGTGTTCACTGAAATACGGGTGGGCGGATGGTCTATTGGAGCACTAGTTTAAAGCACTATTTTTTTAAAAATATTATTTTAAAGCAGAAAACAGTTTTTACTGAACTAAATATTTTTTAAAAATCGTTCTTTAAACATGTAGGGTTACAAGGTAGCATTCTATGAAAAAGAGTACACCAGTGCGTAATTTAAATAAAATTATAACAAGTGGAAGTCTTCAAAACACGATATACCGTGAGTATTTTTTAACGTGAAACACTAGGTTTGTCATATCCATGGTTACGACGTAATATTTTATTCACAGCAATGTATTTGCCCGTTCCATTTAAAATGAAATATAGGGAACGAATCTGACAGAAGTATTATATTTAAATATTGTAAGAAATTTAGCGGAGCCAGAAAACCACTCGACAGCACTAAACATATTTCGGGCACAAGGTGCACACAGTATTTTTCCTACATCTAAATTTAATTTTTAGAAAACAAGTATAATTATTTAAACAAAATTAACCTCTAATGACATCTTGTCAATATGAAGAAAACCACTCGGGCACAAGGTGCACACTATATATTTTCTACAACTAATTTTAATTTAGAATGCAGGTATAATTATTTAAACAAAATTAACCTCTATTGACGTCTTATCGAATGTCAAATTTGTTCCCTATGTTTCATTTTAAATGGAACGGGCAAATACATTGCTGTCAATCAAATTCCAAGTGGTAACCATGGTTATGATAAACCCAATGTTTCACGTTAATAAATACTCACGGTAGACGTGCCTATGAAGATACATCGGTAGATAGCTGAATTTTGCAATCCTACTTTCATTATGGCTTATATACTTGTACTTGCTGGATACGATTAAATAAATTTAAAAAAAGTTTAAGGTAAAATATCTTTAAATTGAATATTTATTCTGGAACGCGTAGGGTTGTGCCGTGGGCAATTGGCCGTCAATTGACACAACAATATTTGACGGTCCAGTCAAATAATCTAAATAAAACCGCCACATTTGTTGTTAAATAAAAGCAGCTATATACTAGTTACAGTTATAACATGAATATACCTAGTTTGCAAATAACTGTATGCTGTGCTGTTATTTTACTTGTCATGTTATGTCAGGGATTGTAGGGTATTCCCATGAACTCTGATGTGACATCTAGGTTATAGTTTATACGTTTCCGTGTATGTTTAATACTGATTACCACTTTCACTGCTAATAATATATGTTTACATACACCAAGGGCCGAAAAGCATATTTTGTGAAATAATGAATAATGAGAACATTAATAATTTGGAACAAATTTTTATTTTGGCTTTTGTTTAGGCCGTGTTATTTGAGCGCTTACAGGGGGTGTGTTTACAGGTGTTGCTAGATTTGTGGTGTCAACAAATATCAAAGAAGTATTAAGGCCCGGATCTTCAAATTCTGCTAATTCTGTTTCCGCAACATCACTATTATCGGATAACTCAGAATCGGAAATTTTAAAGTTCGGATTCGCTAAATCATCGTCTGAGTTTAATAAGATTTGTTCCAACTCCTCGTCTGTCAAAGGAATTTTATTTTGTCACGGTTTTTTACACATCCGAGGTCTTTTGCCAATGTATTGAAGCATAGAACAAAGCAACAACCATAGGCTGATGACGTCGTTAGCAGTGAACGTGTTACTTGATAAGTGATAAATCATTTCTTGAGAAAGCTTTTATTACGTTCTAATATGAGTAAGGGAATGCCCAAGAAAGATATATGGAAATGTTTTAAAGAAATAATCGACGAAAATAAGAAAAAGGTGAGTGCAAATACTGTGGGAAAATTTATGTCACTAACGTTGATCGTATGGCCAAACACATTACCCAAAAATGTACAAAGGTTTCCGATATATTAGAAGGTAAATTATAATTTTTTTAATGCCATTAATCCCATTATTGTAATAATAATAAAATAATGTATTGAAAGTGTAATTCTTAACAAACAAAATCTTCAAAAGGCAGTAATAATGGATGAAGTTGCCAACATTGTGAATGCTGACCTCAGAAAGAATGTTTTAGTAGGTCTTACATTTTGGGATACACTAGAACAGATTTTACTTCTCTTTAAACCAGTACAAAATGTAATTTCGATTCTGGAAGCTTCGCAAACCACAATTTCTAGAGCAAAATACGAATTTTTAAAATTAATTCAACATTTTGAAGTTAAAGTCCAATTAAGCTTTTTCACAACAAACGAATAGACTAGAATACTGGAATTTGTAGGAAGCAGAATTAATATGGCTACTAATGTTGCACATAACGCAGCATATCTTTTAGATTCCCTGTATACTGTTTGTTTAGACACAGGTCTAAACAAAAGCTGGGATCTAATTGAGTTTGACTCTCAAAAAATAACTCGAAGGACACGTGATGTGTCGGTTGATTTGAACAGTTGCGTTGCGGCGATGCGGTGGTCTAGAGTGAATGCGGTGAATTCTAATATATGTAAGCGTGTGCGAAACTGAAAATGATTGTCAGTGTGACTATATATCCAAGGCGAACAGAAAGTAAGTACGAGGAGGATTGAACAAGGATAGACTTTTCACCTGCACGAGCAATACTACTGGTAACAGATGAACTTAGATTTATTATATGCAATGTATAAATAAATTGTGAGATATGAACGCTAACATTTACTAGAAACTAACCGAAGAATAAATAACAAAAGTCCCAGAAATAACGGAAAATATATAAAATATTATGTGTACTTAATAACTTAAATTTAACCAAAAAGTAAACAAATAAAGTTTAAACACAAGCAAGAATTATTAAATACTGAAATAATTGAATTTGAATTCTGAACTAAATGTACAAATGTAGTGACGAAGATAAATAAAAAGCCTTGTAAATTGTATCAAAAAGTGATGCTAAATTATTAATAAATAAAGAGAGATAATATAAGCGCTGGTAAAAATATAAGATAAATGAACAATAGTACAAATGTATGTCAAATGTAATAAATACACTAAACTGAACTAAAATAGTGTTAAGAAACAACTAAAAAATGTAGAACATATGTAAACTATATACAGAGATAACGGATTATATTGTAATGCAAGTGATAATTAAAATGAATTTAAAGTAGAATAATTTCTAATATAGAACAAAGTTAACGAATACTGCACGTGTAAAACGGTATTCTATAATATATGAAAAAAGTACTTAATGTATTTTAGATGTATAAAACTGTTTAAAGAATACCTGATATTCGTGTACAGAATGTGCGTCTACTTGCAGTGTGTAATATTGTGCAGAATAAGTAATGCAGTTCCAAAATCCAGCCAAATATGCAAATGATATTTGTACCATGTTAAAGATAAATCGAGATGTATAGAGAACAAAGGTACGTGCTGTAAAAGCTAAATATATATGCTGAAAAGAATATATCTATATAAGATATATTTAGGTTAAAGTGGTCAAAAAACCACATCTGTAATGCGCTAGAAATTAGACACACAAGCGTAGCATAAATATATAAAGTGTAGTTGAAATACACTTTAGTGTTAATATATAGTATATTATGTGACAAGTGTGTGAAGCTGAAATTTTTACATGAGGGTGGAGATTGCGACACGCGCCGAAGGCGAGTGTTGCAAACCACCCGAATGTAAAATAGGCTTCACACACGTGTTACATACTATACTTTTTCTACGACCTTGAAATAAAATATATTTTTTCTCCAAATTGTCATTCTTTTAACGTAAAGCCTCTGTATTATCGACTTGTGTAACCATAGTTACCAACGTTACGGGTGTTTAACAGCTTTGTTTTATTAAAATACAATTCAGTTTGTAATATTTGAAATAATGAACGGTGTGTGAAGTAACATTTCACGCACAGTGCAAAAAATCCAACTTCACACATAAAAATTGATACGTGAAGTACTCACTTCACGCATGGGAGTAGAAAAATATATATATGAAGCGGTACTAGTAACAATAACAATAAGAATTATTGTGCGAAAGAGGAAATTAAAATGCGGTAATAAAACGTGTGTGCTCGCTACTAGAAATCAAAACCGAATGAAAAAATGTGCTTATTTGACAGCGATGCTGCCGAATAAAAAGGATATGACTGACCAGGAATAGAGGGGTAACAGGGCATGCTATGTATTTCGCCGTAAGAAGATTTTCCAAATCATCTTAGCGATTATCGCCCTTATTGTAATGTCATAATCAGCTGCAACCGGTAAGTCGGCCAGATGTGTTACATACATAAGTTTTCAATATCTCTGTGTCGTCGTCTAAGGTCTTTATGAATTTCACCATTTTGTCTTCTGTCGTTCTCGTATACAAATTATGTTATATTATAATAGTCATACTTTGCTATTGCGCATGACTATCCCCTCCTAGATCTTAAGAGTAGGGTAAGTAATTAAGTCTATAAATAATAATGTAATGAGATGGACGAGCAATCGCTAGTCAAATATACTGTAATTAATTAATAGTAGAAGTTCATATATTGTATTTTAAATCAAAAATAAATTTATATTTTTAAAACCAAAAAGGCTTTAAAACATAATTGGCGCAGTCGCTGTAGGATGTTGAAAACACAGAGAAATTAAGAACAAAAATTTCATCTGTGGCACTTTTTCAAAAGTCTTATTTCAACTCGACAAAAATCTACGAGAACTTCAAAAACCGGCTTCAACCTAAGCCCATCAGGGTCTAACCACGACCCATCTCTAAAGACCATATCGACAACTTGCTGTCCAGGTAACCAGACCACGTCCTCATCGAATGAAGAGAACTTGCTGATCGGTACCAGTTCACGTCGTCGAAGACATCAGTCATCTGCAGAGCTACAACACTCACGACTACACGATTCCGGAGATGTCCGTCAAACTCACAGTATTGTTAAGCATATTACAGTAAGTAATATTATTAATTACTCTTGTAAACATTTATATGAAATTTATAATTGTTAAATAATTAATGAGTGACAACTCATCAGAATCAGACGATTCTCAAGAACCCGAGTTAGAAATAATAAACTCAAACCCTATTCAAATAAAATTACGACCAAGTAAACTTTCAGAAGCTCTTACTATGGCAAATATCAGTTTAGGCGAATTAAAAACGTTCACCGACGTAATTCCTCAGTATGAAGGAAACATAAAATTACTTAATAATTTTATTAAAATGGTAGACGAAGTCTATGCAACAACTAACACGTTAGCTTTGTCACAGCTACAAAAAACATATTTATTTGGAATAGTCAAAACAAAATTAATTAACAAAGCAGCGGAACTTCTGTCCGAAAATAATTTTAAAGATTGGGAAGAATTAAAATTATATTTAACTACAAATTTTACAGACAAATTGTCAGCAGAAACGATATTACAAGATATAATGTATAGTAAACTAAAAATTAATCCAGAAAATACACTAAAATTCATGCTAGAAAAATTTTTGCATTACAAATCAAAAATACTTTTGACCGCCTATAGTACAGACCAAAAGAATGCTATCACAACCGAGGTACAAAAATTAATAGTAAGACATTTCATTTCCTTGTTACCCGCTAGTATAAGAGGTTCATTCATTGTAAAAAACCCTAGTACTTTAGAACAGTGCGATTTGTTATTAAGAAACGAATTTAATTTTATTAATCAAAATCAACACACTTCTCCACTTTTGAGAAATGTACAAAATAATAAAATTCCACCGCGAAAATTTCCAGCTGATAATTTTCCTTCACAACCTATAAATTTAAAACCTAATTCTAACAAAAATTACACTCCTTTCGCACCCAGACAAAATGCAAAAAATGCCGTACAAACCCGACAACAATTTAACCAACAACCAATGTCAATGCAGACCAGACAGACTCAACCCATGCCGTTTCAAACTGTTAGACAAAATTATAATATAGAACCCGATGAACAGACAAACAAAGACGATGAAGAAGAAATTAACGAACAAAAATCCGACCAAGATAATGATTTTTTAGAATTAGAAACAACAATACACGAGAACACTACATAATGTCCTCTTTAACAAACGATCTACCTTCACTAAAACAAAATTATTTGAATATACTTTTCGACACCGGATCCTCTATAAATTTAATACACCCAGATTTGGTAGAACATTTAAAATTAAAACAAAAAGATACAAAACTGACATTCAAAACAGTAAACGGAAAATCAACTTGCAATAAATATGTAGAAGTCAAAATGAACGGAAAAATAATTAAATGTTACATATTCAAATTTCATAAAAATTATAACCTATTATTTGGAATGGAAGCATTTCGCACATTTGACATAAAACTTGATTTTAAAAACAATAAAGTAACAATGAATGAAAAGCACTACAAATTAGAAGAAAAAACTAACGTAAAAGAAGTAAATTCAATAGAAATTCGTAACTCTCATTTGAATAACATAGAAAAACAAAAGTTAGATCAACTACTCAAAAATTATAATGATTTATTCCCAAAAGAAAACGAACCCTTATCTCACACAAATATTCTTACACATAAAATAATAATGTCTGACGAAACACCCATTTATACGAAAAATTATCGACTACCTCAAGTTTATGAGAAAGAAATTGAATTGCATGTTAATAAATTATTAGAAGAAAAAGTTATTCAAAAATCATACTCCCCCTGGTCATCACCTATTTGGATAGTTCCAAAAAAGGCAGATGCATCTAATAAAAATAAAACTAGAATGGTCATTGACTTTAGAAAAATTAATTCGAGAACAAAAGATGATAAATTTCCTATCCCAAATATCGATTCAATTTTTGACAATATCGGCAAATCAAAATATTTTACAACTTTAGATTTACATTCAGGATTTCACCAAATATTAATGGATGAATCAGATAGAGAAAAAACAGCTTTTTCCACCCCTTCAGGACACTACGAATATCTTAGAATGCCTTTCGGTTTAAAGAACGCCCCAGCTACATTTCAGAGAATGATTAATACGGCCTTAGGAGAGTTAGTTAATGACATCTGTCTCGTATACTTAGACGATATAATAATTTTCGGAAAAACCTTAGAAGAACATATAACTAATATAGAACGAGTATTTGAAAAATTACGTAAAGCAAATTTAAAAATCCAAAAAGATAAGTCAGAATTTTTTAAACCAGAAGTTAAATTTTTAGGCTATATAATAAATCAAAATGGACTCAATACTGACGAAAGCAAAATTGAAAGTATAAAAAAATTAAATATTCCTAAAACAAAAAAGGAAATAAAACAATATTTAGGGACCTTGGGATGGTACAGAAGGTTCATTCCTAATTTTGCAGAATTAACGAAACCGTTTACTAAGTGTTTAAAGAAAGAATCTCACGTAGACATTTATGAGCACGAATATCGTGCAGCATTTGAAAACAGCAAGAAAATAATAGCTGAATCAGCATTACTACAATTACCAGACTTTAGCAAAGAGTTCATACTGACAACTGATAGTTCTGATTATGCAATCGGAGCAGTTTTAACACAAACACATGACAATCAAGAAAAACCTATCTGCTACGCTTCAAAAACTTTAAACTCAGCTGAACAAAATTATTCAACTATTGAAAAGGAACTAAAAGCAATCGTTTGGGCAATAAAAAAATTCAGACACTATTTATATGGAAGAAAATTCAAAATAAAAACCGATCATAAACCTTTGGTATGGCTTTTTAACATGAAAAATCCAAATCAGAAATTAATGCGTTGGAAAATTGAGTTGGGAGAATATAATTTCGAAATAGAGTATTTAAACGGAAAACAAAATGTCGTAGCTGACTTATTATCAAGGCAACGCCCTGAGTTAAAGATAACGGAAATTCCTGGAAACTTATTAGATAAAAAGATCATCGCACATTGTGTGTCTCGCGACTTCGAAATGTCAAAAGGAATAGCAGAGGAAATAACAAAAAAATATGACAGTAAAAATTATTGCAAAAATTATGACTCAGCGAATAAACACTTAGTTGTACAGAAGTTAGGTGATAAAATAATATTTCATTTAATAACGAAACAAAATTATTACGATAAACCTTCTATTAAAAATTTAGATAGACCATTGAAGGAGCTAAGAGATTTTTTAATAATGAATGAGTTACATGAAATAAACATTCCGAAATTAGGTTGCGGTTTAGATAGATTATCCTGGATAGATGTGAAACAAAAATTATATAAAATATTTGAGGATACTAACATTCAAATTAATGTCTTTAGTTTACCAGAAAATTACCACTTAACAAACGTCAGTGAAAACTCTAATAGCGAACAAGATGATAGTAACACCGTGCATTCAGACAATGAGAATATTATAGCAGGAATTAAATACATAAACAATCGGTTAAACATAGCAGATAACCAAATCATATTCGACTCACATAGTCAAGACACAAATATCCAAATTACAAAATTATTCAACAATAAGAAACAAAGAATTCACGTAACAATTAATGAAGAAAATTTTGAACAAGAAACACTTGAATTTTTAAAAGACTATATTGTTCCAAAAATTCGATATTTAGCTATATTTAATAAAGAACTTGATAAAAAGGTAACAAAAATTATATCAGAAAATTTTACCCCAGATTCAATAAATATAATAGCAGTAGACAAATTAGTTTCCGATATTGAACAAGAAGAAGAACAATTAGAAATTATACATGAATTTCATAATGGATTTACAAACCATAGGGGCATTAATGCTACTATTCAAGCACTGAAAGAAAAATATTATTGGCCAAAAATGAATAAGGACGTTATAGAATATATAAACAAATGTGAGTTATGTAAATTAAATAAATATGACAGAAAACCGATACCTGCAATAGATAATTTAACCCCAACCCCTGAGAAACCTTTCGAAGTAATAAATTTAGACTTGTTAACATTAGAAGGTAAATATTTTTTAACTATTATGGATCAATTCTCCAAAAACGCACAAGCATATTTCCTTATTAATAAAACAGCCAAAACCATATGTGACACATTAATCAAATACTTCCAAACTTATAGGATACCCGATAAGATAATAACAGATAGCGGAGGAGAATTTAAAAATACATTGTTACAAGATTTACTAAAAAGATATGGAATTAACATCCACTTTATTTGTGTTAACAATCCAAAGAGTAACGCAATTGAAAGATTCCATTCTACAATAATAGAGTCATTACGAATAATTAATCAAAAAGAGCGAATAAAAGATCAAAATTTAATTCAAAAGGTAGACTTAGCACTAATAGCATACAACAATACAAAACACAACACAACCAAACTAACACCCAACGAAATATTATTCGGACCTGACCAGAATAAATATTTTAAACAAGAAATTACACTGGACCAAACTTTAAATGAACATCAAGATAACATCAATATAGTAAATGACTTAGTAAAAACTAGAATTACGAACGAAAAATTAAGCAGATTCAAAGAAAATGACAACCCGTTACAATTAAAGAAAAAAATATATATTAAACAAAATCCTAGATTACTTGGTAAAATAAGAAAGCCGTTGTATAAAAAACACTCTCTAAAAGCTTACGACCCATTATTAGGAAAAATAAAAATTACTGACGAACACGGTGACAAAAACATAAGAATAAATAGAATAAAACAATAAAATAACCATAACTATTCTTGCAGACTATGCCATGGACAACTGACTGACATTTCTAAAAATAATGGATTCCATTTAATTGAATTAGGCGAATGCAAAATAAAAGAGTCGGAGCAATTAATATATTATAAGTATGATATATCCCAAATAGAAACAGAATTTACTAAGATCACAGATACTTTTATAAAAACGCAAGAACAACTACAAAATAAAAAATATTTCTTCCAAAATACTGAATATTTCTTTCAAAATATATTAAATATACTAAGATATAATTATGCTGACCTGAAAGATCAAGTTACGAAACTATTCATGAGACATAATACTAGATCTAAACGAGCCTTAATTAACGGACTCGGCTCCGTAATAAAAGCGATCACTGGGAATTTAGATTCAAGTGACGAAGAGAGATACAATAAACTTTTTGAACAAATACAGAGTAATGAAATAACGTTACAAAAACAAAACGAACTAAACTTGCAAATTTCAACTAACATTTCTAAACAATTTAATCAACAATTAGAAAATATAAAGTATAACGAAGAACATCTTCAAGAAAAATTAACGATGTTAATAAATGAATTAAATAAAAATCAGCATTGGCAGAGTATAATGGGAGTTTATAAACAAATATTAGAATTAATATTAATAATTAAAAATCTTAATGAATTCTGTAAACAAATAGAAGTAAGCCTAACTTTTTGCTCCTTACATAAAGTACATCCTAGCATCATTACGTATGATAATTTGAAAAAAATTACCCAAAATAAAGACATATGGAATTTTAATGAACTCATTGAAACCCACTGTAAGTTCGAAAATAAACAAATTCATTTCTTGATTACGATACCAAATTTCTCAAAACAATCCTATCCATTATTCCAATTTAGCCCAATTCCTACCTACAATGAAGAACAGAAATTAATAACGATAAATGAAAACCAAAAATTGTTTTTTAGAATGGGAAAAGAAAACTATATAACCAATAATTGCATATTTATAGAGAATAAATATATGTGTGTTACACAATATTTTGAAATAAGTAAGTGTATTTTAAATTTAATAGATAAGAAAAAGGATGATAATTGTTTGTATCATTATATAAGTATGGAAAACGATATTGAACAAATTAGAAATACAAATGATATAATAATCATTAGCCCTAATAAACAACAAATACAAATTAACTGTGTAAATAAGAATATATATAAAGAAATTAGAGGAATTTTTAAAATGAAAACAGATGAAAAATGTCATATAAATAAAAATATATTCGAAGTTGTTAGCCAACAATATAAAGAAATACAAATTCAAAATTTAGAGATAAATTACGAAAATAAAGTCAATGGAACATTGAATTTAAAGAAAGTAGAAAAAGTAGAAGAAACAATAGCCGTTTTACCCAAAATAAAGAATCTTGAGTTAAACAACAATTACCATTCTTATGTAATACATATATTAATTATTATAATTATTATAATCTGTACTTGTAAACTAATATTTAAATATAAGAAAAATCTTTGTATCAACTTTTGTAAAAAGAGAAAAATGGAAGAAAAAGAAATTGAATTAAATCCTTTAGCCTAAAATCATGCGATATAGCAAAGTCTTGCAAGGGAGGAATTATGTTATATTATAATAGTCATACTTTGCTATTGCGCATGACTATCCCCTCCTAGATCTTAAGAGTAGGGTAAGTAATTAAGTCTATAAATAATAATGTACTGAGATGGACGAGCAATCGCTAGTCAAATATACTGTAATTAATTAATAGTAGAAGTTCATATATTGTATTTTAAATCAAAAATAAATTTATATTTTTAAAACCAAAAAGGCTTTAAAACATAATTTACATACGTGTTTAGTTTGATTCATAATTTTCTTAGTTTTAAATTGTTTTATTTTTGATAAACTAGTTTCATTTAGTTTAGTTTTATTTAGTTTATTTTTTATTCTTTTTTTGTTTAGTTTGCTTTTTTATTATTACTTTAGTCTTATGCATACGTGTTTAGTTTGATTAATAATTTCTTAGTTTTAAATTGATTTATTTTTAATACATTAGTTTTATTTAGTATTTTTTTTATTTAAATTTCTCCATGGTCCTTAAGCCCATTTCTTTCCTTAAAAAACTTCAGGTAGGGTCACAATTATTTAATTTCAACGTTTCTGTGATGGCTAAATATTCACTCAACATATTAAGCGCATTGTTTCGCGCTGAGTATTAATCGATACCGTTTAGGATGGTGCACTCACCTACGACATTTGTAAAAAGAAATTGTGGAAGATTCAATGTCTCTGCTTGGAACGGACTCTGTGGCTTAGTTGGTAGAGCGTCTCGCTAGATACGAGAAGGTCCGGGGTTCAAATCCCTGCAGAGTCATTGAGATTTTCATAATTTCTTTCGTCGTTTCTTTATTTTTTCATGATCCTTAAGCCCATTTCTTTCCTTAAAAAATATTTTTTTTTGAGTTTATTTTTATTTAGTCTAAATTGTTTACGAGTGACGAGGTGACAAGTGTTTTGTTTGTTTAAATTCAACATGGTCAGCACATGTTGGTTGTGTAAGGAACGAGACCCGAAATATGTGTATCACAAGTAAGTTATACTTTTGAATTAAATGACGAAAATATGATATACAATTCTTGTTTATTATAGATTTGCTGCTGCTGTTCAAGCTAGTATGTTGTGGCTTAAACAGATTAATAAAGTATGTTTTGTATTACAAAAAACAGCGCAATTGTGTTGAAAACATTTTTCGAAAGATTCTTATGAAGAAAATGTCGGTGGGAAATTTAAACTTTTAAAGAAGGATGCTATTCCTTTTACCAACCCACCAGATCAAGTAAAACGACAATTAATATTTCAGGAATTAATTCATGATACCAAAAGGTAAAATCAAATCATAATTTGTTAAATACAAGTAGATATTTCAAGTAATTCAAAATATATCTGTTATAGATCTAAACTTGATTCAACACCAAACTTGAAGAATCCTCAACCGCCATCATCTACGAGGGTTGCCTTTTATATTTCGGGATTGGACAACCCTAGTGTTGCAATCTGGCAACTGACAGCTCTATCGTAAAGTTTGACATTTTTGAGGTTATACGTACTCAGAACGTTTTGACATACGAGCGCTATTTGTGTTGTTTACAGTAACTTAAAAGATTCATCTCTGCCAAAAAATGGAATTAAATCGTAAACATTTTCGTGCGATTATTTTTTAAAACTTTCGACGTGGATTAAGTCAACAACAGTGCATCGATGAACTTAATTCAATTTTTGGCGATGAAGCTCCATCAAGGACCAGTGTTTGTCGATGGTATGGTGAATTCAACCGAGGTCGTAGTGCACTCCAAGACGAATTTCGTGAAGGTTGTCCAAAATCAGTTGTTGTTCCGGAAACCATTGATGCTGTGCGAGAACTGATATTGCAATATCGTCATGTGACCTATCGTGAGATTGAGGCAACCTTAGGCATTAGTGGGACCAGCATACATTCAATATTGCATGAACATTTGACTGTCAAAAAAATTTGTTCGCGTTGGATCCCACACAATTTGTCAATCGCTCAAAAAAAGGCTCGTGTCGATTGGTCGAAAGAAATGCTCAAAAAATACGATCGCGGTGCTTCGAAACACGTCTATGACATCGTGACAGGTGATGAATCGTGGATTTACGCGTATGAGCCCGAAAGTAAACAGCAGTCGACTGTATGGGTGTTTCAAGATGAGCCAAATCCCACAAAAGTTGTTCGCGCACGAAGCACTTCCAAGCAAATGGTCGCCTGTTTTTTCGGAAAAACTGGACATGTCGCAACCGTACCACTAGAACAACGCAGAACAGTCAATTTTGAGCACTCAAAACATCGATTTGATGAGTCATCCGCCGTATAGTCCTGACTTGGCACCGAACGACTTCTTTTATTCCCGTACGTAAGAAATAAAATGAGAGGTCAACGTTTTTCGACACCTGAAGAAGCGGTTGATGCGTTCAGAATGCATGTTTTGGAGATACCTCAATCAGAGTGGCAAAAGTGCTTCGACAATTGGTTCAAACGCATGCAAAAGTGTATAGATCTTAATGGGGAATATTTTGAAAAACAATAAAGCTATTTTCGATGATTAATATTTGTTTTTGTTCTTTAATCCCGAAATATAAAAGGAAACCCTCGTACGTCTACAGTCATTCTAAATGAAGCTACAGAATCCAAAAGCCTTAACTCAAGTTCGACTTCAATAATAAGTGATACTGATACAAAATCGATCTCATCGTAAGCAGATGCTATTTGAGCCTATTCTGTAACAAAATAGTTAACTTTTAACAACTGCTTAAATTTTTTTATCTTATACTTATTCATTTCACAACTAAAAATATATCAGCATACTTCATTGGTTAAAATTTTAACCAGTTGTTAAAAATTAACCATTGAGTTACAAACTTTGGCCAATAATCTGTTTTCTTTGTTTAACTTGGCAAAAAAATAGTATTTAATATAGACATATTTTTTCAGTCCTGAAACCGTTGCAGGAGTACCTCCTCCTACTGCTGAACAATGCAGAATTCAGTTAACCAAAAAAGGTTTTTAAAAAATAAAATATCTCAATGCACTGCATTTTTACATTTGCATTTTTTAGCAAACCTGAATCATCATCATTTTCAAGTTTAACGTCTGCAAGTGTTTCACCGAACAAAATTATATTGTAAGTACTTGTAATGTAAAGGAATCAGCCCGTATAAACAAATATTTTAATTTAATTTACAGATCAAATAAAAAAGTACGATATGTAGGAGATATTCACTCCGGCGAATTATCTTTTCCACGGAAAACACGAGCTTGTTTTCGGAAAGCTCGAACTGTTGTATTAAAGCAAAGGAAAAAGATTTACAGATTACGGCAAAATCAACGAAATTTGAGAAAACGTAAAATTGATTTACAATTAATGATCAAACATTTACAGAAACAATTTGGAATCACTGAGAGTGCTGAATGAGTAATAAAGATAAAAATTCTATGAATTAATTTTGGACAAATTTACAGTAATAAATTATTATGTTCCTAGGAGAGCGTTGGAGTTGGGGCTGCTGCTTTGTTCAAAAGAAAGTTAAAAGCTAGTAAAAAACAAAAATATGATGAGAATCTAAGGGCTTTCGCTCTTATATTAAACTTTTATTCATCTCGTGCATATGAATATGTAAGACATGTTTTCAACAAAAGTCTGGCACAGAAAAGGCATCTACAAAAATGACATAAGATAGTTGATGGATCACCAGGTTTTTGTACAGAAGCCTTGCAGACACTAAAATTAAAAGCCGAAGAATACCTTAATTAAAAAAAAAAACCTGTATGTGCATTGATAATGAATGAAATGTCAATTAGAAAGCAAGTAGAGTGGACTGGTACGAAATTTACTGGCTACATCAATATGGGCATAAAAGATATAGAGGAAAATGATTCCCTTCCAGAAGCAACAGAAACCTTGATTTCTTTAGTTTTTATGCTAGTTGCCATCAACGGTAACTGGAAAGTTCCTCTTGGTTACTTTTTAACCGATGGAGTATGCGGGAAAAAAGGCAAATTTAGTAAACTTATGTTTGGAGTTTTTGAATGACACAGGAATGACAGTTATATCTTCAACTTTTGACGGAGCCGCCTCAAATGTATCCATGGCGACAATATTAGGAGCGAATTTAAATCCGATTGGTTTAAAACCTTGATTTCTTCATCTTGTCACCAAGGAGAAGCTTCATGTTTTATTTGACGCGTGCCACATGATAAACAGTGTTGCCAACGCAAAACAAGTTAAATTCCCTCAAATTATGTCTAAAATTCCCTTTTTGAATAAAAATTCCCTCTTACTTATTTTATTATAAAACTATTTAAAAAGCCATAGTAACTGAAAGTTAGTTCCTAAATATATTACTAGATGGCAAGGACAAGCTAAAATTTCGTATAATAAAATTGTTAAAATTCTTTAATTGTGTCTGCTCCTACATGGTAAAATGGATAAAAATAAGAATTAAGTAATTTTGTTAAGTATTTACTAAAATTCCCTCAAAGTATCAAAAAATCCCTTTTTCCCTCAGCATAACCAAAAATACATAAAAAAGAGAAACATCCCTCCGGTTGGCAACACTGATGATAAAGCTTGTGAGAAATGCTTTGGCAAGCAAAAAAAAATATATATATATTTAAAATAGGGAAGGAGACAGTATTTCTTGGAAATATTTGGAGGAACTAGTTAATTTACAAGAAACTGAAAGACTGCATGCAGCTACGAAAATAAGAAGAAGCCATTTAAACTGGTTTAATGAAAAAATGAGTACAAGTGTAGCGGATGCTCTTACATTTTGTGAGGAAGATTTAAAATTAAAACAATTTGAGGTAGCCAAACATACAGTAGAGTTCTGTAATTTTTTTAATAATTTGTTTGACATTTTAAATAGTAGGAACTTATTATCAAAGCAGGAATATCGTAGACCGTTTTCTGCTAAAACTGCTGAGAAATGTATTAAATATTTTGCAGAGTGCAAAAAATATATTTTAATGTTTAATATTAATGGACAACCTATTTTACAATAAAACAGAAAAATTGGATTTTTAGGGATCCTCGTATACATGGAAAGCATCTTAAATATTTATTCTGGTTTTTGGGGCAGTATAATATGAGTTTCCTAATGACTTACAAGTTAAGTCAGGACCATTCATCATTTAGAATTTTTTTTTAGCAGCATAAGAAGTCGTGGTGGCTATAATAATAATAATAATAATAATCCGTCCGCTCGAAATTTGAGAGTGCATTTAAAAGAATTTTAATACACAATGAAATAAAAGGAGCATCTCAAGCAAATGCTATAACATTAGACGCCACTTCAATTTTATTCGCCTCTTCAAGGAAAGTGACTGATCAGGGAATAGGTTCGGCACTGCAGATGGAAGAGAACATGGATAATAATGAAAGTGTTGAAGACCCAACTCATCATGACCATGATTATTTAAATGCCTGGCACCTTACCACCTATGCAAATGATATAGTGAGCTATATTGCCGGATGGGGGGTTAAAAAAAAAATTATTTGCGACATATGTTGCAACGAACTAGAAGCAATGGACTCAGACTTATTATTGCAAAAAAAAAAAACAAAAGAAAAATTAGTTAAAGCCTCAAATTCAGTTATTCACCTCTGCAAAGTTGCTGAACGGGAATTTAAAATTGCCGACAATAATAATAAAATATTTGGGAAAAATAATATTATACAAATATTAATATCAAAATCTTTGAGAAATATTAATTCAAATTTTATTTTTGATTCTGTAAACTCACAAACACCGTATTTTGATAAAATAAAAGGTTTATTTCTATGCAAAATAACAAAAATCGTCACACGTTCTTCGCTCAATTTATCTCTACTCTATATCTCTCCTTCCTCTCTATATCTTAGTATATTACAAAAAGTCCCTAACATCCTATTACAATCGGTTACGCGGGTTTTTCAAACATTTTAAATTAAATATAATTATTTCTTTACAATCGGCCATTCCTGATAAGAAATCGGCCTCGATTTAAGTCATACTGCAAAAGTTAATTATTTATACAACATATAGTCTATATATTTCGGTGGTATCTTCCTTGTTCTTCGTGGGCGTTCACTTTTCTTTTCTTCGTCAAAATCTTCTCCTCGGCTATCCATCTCTTCCAGTGCTTATTATTATTATTATTCTTCCTCGCCTTCGGTTTCTTCTTGGAGTTCATGGACTTCTGGTGTCTCTTTGTCATCATCTTCACTCATGTCGTCTTCTTCTTCTTCATCTGTATTCGTATATGGTTGTAATTGTGAAATGTGCGCCGTCGTTGAAAACAATCTCCCTATTTCTTCTCGTAGTTGGAATACTTGATATGTATTACTTGGATAAATTTTGGTTACCACCAATGGCCCTCTATACTTTTGTTGTGTTTTTGTGCTCATTCCAGTTGATATTGGTTTCCTTTTCATGAACATTAACTGTCCTATTGTGAGTTTTTCACCCTTCGCACGTTTTGCGTCATATGCTTCCTTCATTTTCTCTTGTTGTTGCTTTATATGTTCACGCAAGTTTTCATGCATGGCTTCTGGTTCTATCCACTGTTGTCCTCCAACTGATATTCGTCGTATTATACCGTCATGAAAGTGAGGGGTATATCCATGTAAAACTTGAAATGGAGTTTTTCCAATACTATTATTGTTAGCGTTGTTTACGTTGCGTTCGACTACTTCTACCGTGAGTATTTTTTAACGTGAAACATTGGGTTTGTCATAACCATGGTTACGACATTTGATTGACAGCAATGTATTTGCTTGTCCCATTTAAAATGAAACATAGGGAACGAATTTGACAGAACTATTTATTATATTTAAATATTATAAAAATTACAAAGGAACAAGAATAACAAATTTGCTACCTCTTAACAACATAACGGCAAATAACTAAATAATAATTTCAAACAAAGAAAATATGAAAATGACAAGCTTTCAATTTGTTTCTACTAGCTAATTTCTTTAACAATATTGTTAAAACTTAGGAACTTTCTTATAAAATAAGGATGATTGTAAGAAATTACAAAATTACGAACAAATAAACTAACTAACAAAGAAGTAAACATAATAAGAAATAAATAAACAATAATTATAATAAGTTTTCAAAAATCCCCCCATTAACTGCTAAGCAATGACCTAATCTGTTGTAAAACTCACGAATTACATTAAATATTTGGGCAACTGAAATATTTTGCGAAATATTTTGAATCTGAACTTTCAATTCATCTAAATTTTGAAGATTTCCCCCCGTATAAACTTTTGATTTTAAAAATCCCCAATAAAAAAAATCTAGTGGTGTAAGATTGGGTGACCTAGCAGGCCATTCTACTTCTCCACCACGTCCAATCCAGCGACGGGGGAATACCGTATGTAACAAATTTCTCACAATTTGAGCATTGTGCGCAGGGGCGCCGTCATGTTGAAACCATGGGTCTTCAATGTTTAATAATCAGATCGCAGGTATGACTTCATTTTCTAATAAATGCAAATAATTTTGAGCAGTAATATTCCCGTTAATAAAAAATGGTCCAATAATGCGGGTTCCTATTATACTAGTCCAAACGTTAATTTTCTCGGGGCGTTGAATCCTTGTACTGTGACATAAATGTAGATTTTCCCTGGACCAATATCTACAGTTTTGTGAATTTACCTCACCATGTAAATAAAAAGTTGCTTCGTCCGTAAAAAGTATTTTTTGCAGCAAACCTGGGTTATTATTAATATTTTCGAACATTCTTTCGCAAAAATTTAATCTTCGTTCCGTGTCGTCCACAATCAACTCCTGGTGATTTTGAAAATGATACGAATTATAATGTTCCTTTCTAAATAACCTATGTACAGTACTTTTGCTTACGCCGGTAGCTTGCCCAATTTCTCTTAATGCTAATCTATTGTTATTACCTATTATTTTCATTATTTCATGCTTTTTCTGCGCAGTTAATACATTACAGGATCGATTTCTTCTTTTATGTTCGAGTTGGACGCAACCATTGCCTCTAAACTTATTAATTATTCTTAAAATTGTCGCTGCACTTGGTGTAGGCCTGTCAGGAAATGAAGCGCAGAACAAGTCCGATACTTGTCTTAAACTTAAGATTATCTGCGTAGTACCATTTAATGATTTGCACCTTCTCTTCTACAGTATAAACCATTGTATTTCAAGTTAGAATTTTGAGTATGACAGTGACAGAGTAGTAAACAAATGTCAAATTTGTTCCCTATGTTTCATTTTAGATGGGACAAGCAAATACATTGCTGTCAATCAAATGTCGTAACCATGGTTATGACAAACCCAATGTTTCACGTTAAAAAATACTCACGGTATATTCTATCCCAATCTGTGTGTTCTAACTCGTTCTTCATTTCTGCCATTTTAATCGGGACAATGGTTCGATTCAGGCGCTCGCCCATTTGCCTGTGGATGAATAATTGAATTTCATGTAGGTCGGATACCATTCTCTTGAAAATACTTTTCGAACTCTTTTGCTGTGAAGCACGTTCCTCGGTTTGTAATCACGTGACCGGGTAAACCATACTCGTTCACAAAACTTCTTATCGCTTTCAACACATGTTTCACTGTCGTTGTACGCAGTGGGTAGAGCTTGGCGAATTTTGTCAAATTATCTACAACGATCATAAGATACATATTTTTCTTGTTGCTCAGTACAAAAGGCCCTAAATGATCGATATGTGTAATCGAAAATGGTCTTCTTCCGGGGGTTATGGAATTTAAAAAGCCCTGCCTTCGGCCGCCTGGTGTCTTACTAATTACACATTCTAAATACATGCGTATATGCTGTTTCACATAGCGTCTCATCTTTGTAAACCAATAGCGTTGTCGTATTTCGGCAATTGTCCGATCTACGGAAAAATGTCCTTCTAAATTATGAAATTTATGTGTGATACTTTTCTTCATGGACTTTGGCATTACAAATAGTTTCCGCGTTTCGTTTTCTGTTTTATAAATCCGGTATAACAGTCCTCCATTTATTTCATAATCTTTTGTGGTGTTTTTCTCCTCTACTGTTCTCTCATTATCTTGCTTTTTCAATACTTCTACTATTTTTCTCAATTCTGGATCACTTTTCTGTATAATTGCCACATGATCATGTTCTATAACGGTTAACATTACCTCAAAATTTGTTTCTATTACTTCTTCCATGGTATCGCTAGCTGATCCTTGTGGTGTTCTCGACAAAGCATCTACGTGTTGCATCTTCATGCCTGGCTTATGCTATATTTCAAAATTAAACTCTTGTAACAGCATTGCCCATTGTGCTATTCTTTGTTTTATTTGAATTTAGGTAAACGAGTGCTTGACAATCGGTTACTACCACAAAATGTGTACATATTAGTAATGATCTCAATCGTTACATACTCCATACAATAGCCATTAACTCAAGTCTACTGGAATGGTATTCTGACTCTTGGCTTGTAGTCTTTTTGCTTATGCAATATACCAAGTGTAATTTGCCATCTTCTATTCGTTGTAGCAACATACCTGCAAGTCCTTCACTACTCGCATCCGTATGTAACTCAGTTGCCAACTTCGGGTCAACAATTTCAAAACAGGCTCATCTGTGAGAATACTCTTTAACTTCTCAAACGCTGCCTGCTAATCTTTTCTCCATACAAAATTTGCCTTTTTTCGCCATAAATTCGTTATTGGTTTTGCTAGTTCAGCGTATTTTGGGACAAATCTTCTGAAGAAACTTGTCAGTCCAATGAATTTTCGTACCTCGTGAATATTTTTAGGTTCTCTAAATTCACTTATATCCTGCACCTTTCTTTTTCCTGGTTTTATTCCCTCTTCGCTTAAAATGTACCCTAAAAATTCTACGGACTTCTTCCAAAATTCACACTTACGAAACTTTAAAGTTAACCGCGCTCGTCGAAATGCTTCAAATACCAACTCTAATCTCTTCAGCATATCTTCCCAATCTGTAGCTGGCACAAGAACATCATCAAGAAAACATTTTACAACTTTATCACGTAATGGTCCCAAAGTTAAATTCATTAAGCGTGAAAATTCATATGACGCGTTTGTTAGGCCAAATATCATTCGTTGAAATTCACCAGTCTCATCTGGAGTGATGAACGCAGTCTTCGGCTTTGATTCTTCAGATAGTGGCACCTGTAAGTAACCATGCGCAAGATCTAGAGTCGTAAATATCTTACAATTACTCAGATTTTCAAAAAAATCATGTATATCGGGAATTGGAAAATTTTTCTTCTTCGTTTGCTAGTTCAATTTACGATAGTCTATAACTAACCGCGATTCACCTGTCTTTTTCGGTACTAATAACACTGGGCTTGCGTACTCAGAGTCTGTTTCACGCACTACTCCAGTTTTCTTCCATTCACCCACAATTTCAGCAATTTTTCGTATATCGTCAGCACTTGTTTTATATGGCTTCGCTCTCACCAGTATATTACTACCTTCAATTGTCATAGTCATTAAATTAGTATACCCGAGTATATTAATGTTCATCGCGAAACACTCCCGGTATTTATTTATTAAGTCTACCCGTTTACATGCATCTGCTTCGGTCACATGTTCATCAATGTTTAACATCAGATTTTTTTTATAATAATTGTCAATGTTTTCCTGCAATTTTTGATTTTTTCATCCACCACTCTGATATTGTTAAAGATACGATAACGCGGTTTGAAAATTAGAATTCAGCATGAAATTCTCTTTCATATCAAAAGTATTACACAATTTTTTTCCGATGAGCAATTTGTCAATTACTAACAAATTAAACTCACATGAAATTCCTCTGAGATTTTAAACATCTGAAAATTGCCTCATATCTCATTTTCTCATCTACCACTTTGGCACATATTAAATACGTAATATTGTTTATCTTTAATCGTGTCGAAATTTTTAATGAGAATTTGAGAAATGAGCCGATTTTCAGATGTTTCAAATTTTAGAAGAATTTCATGTGAATTTAATGTGTTAGTAACTCTCAAATTGGTCATCGGGAAAAAATGTGTCATACTTGATATGAAAGAGAATTTCATGCTGAATTTAAATTTTCAAACCGCGTTATCTTATCTCTAACAAGATCAGAGTCGTGAATGAAAAAATAAAAAAATGCATGAAAACGTTAACAATTATTATCAAAAAAAATTCATAAATAATTTACTTCTTTCGATGCCGCGACTTATGTAAACTGTTATAAATAGCGAAACCTGTTAGACTAAGTATTAAATACGTACTATTGTTTGTTTTTTAAGTAATTTCAATATCTTTCATAATTGTTTTGTGGAAATGGCCAAAAACATAAATATGCCGCCATTTTTTCCCAATTGGCGGGAGGTTCCCGTGCTCCGATTTCCGAATTTTTTTGTTATGTTATTCAGCGCATTTTCTGGACAAGAATCCGTTTAAAAGCTTTTCTTGTAATTACTTTGAGGTAAAATAATAAATATCCTGGACTATAAAACGTATTTAGAATAAATGTCATCTAGTACCAACCTTCTAAAACAATAAATTGCGTATCGAAATGAAGGCCATTACGATACACAATTGCGTATCGTAATGACTTCATTATGACCGCTGTCGCCGACTGAAAAGTAGGCATAGAATGTCGCCGACTGAAAAGTAGGCATATATAAAAAAAAAGAATATAGAACAATTTTGTGGGTGAATGGAAACTGTCATTATAAAATAAATAAAAATATATGTAATACTGACTATCTTTAATAAATCGCATCGAGCCGGATCTATAATTATTGTAGTTATAGGTAAATATAGTTAATTACCAACATATAAGTGGTCCATCGAGCCGGATCTATAATTATTGTATTTATAGGTAAATATAGTTAATTACCAACATATAAGTGGTCCTTCGAGTTAAAAGCAACAGAGCTGTGGAAAAACGTCTATAATTATGTCGAAAGTAAATTCAGCAAAGTCCTTTTCTGAAGACGCAGTCGCTACCAGATGTAGTGAACGAGTTAATAAAGGAGTACCTCCGCGGCGATTTGGTGATGAAGAGAAAGAAAAATTTGAATCTACAAAGTCAAATAAGCCAAAGTCAACAAAGTCTAATAACACAGGAGTAACGAGAATGAGTGAAAGCACAGCTAATCGTAGAAGATTAGAAGCGAAGTTAAAAGCTGAAAAAGAAATAAGAGAATTAGAAGCCGCGGAAGCTGAACGCAAAAAGAAAATTATACAATTGCAACTAGAAGTAGAAAATGCAAGAATTGAAGAAGAAATTAATGAAATAGAGGAAAATGAGTCCCTCAACAGTGTACAAGATATAAATGAAGATGAACAAATCAAAAAAGCTACAAAAGAATGGGTCGAAAACATAAATAGAAATTTAGAACATTCAACGAACAACGAATTGAAAATCGAAGAAGAGATCCCTGTACCTTCTGACATTACCGCTGCATTAGTGAATGCAGTAAATGCACTTGCAACCCAACAACAACCACATATTGATATAAGTAGATTTATGGCGAGACAAGTGAATAATATTAATTTACCATATTTTTTGGGAAATCCAGAAGACTGGCCCGCATTTATTTCTGAATTTAAAGAAAGTACAGAAACTTGTGGGCTCACCGCACGAGAAAACATAGTTAGACTAAGAAAATGTTTAAAGGGAGAAGCAATGAATGCAGTGAAAGGACTTTTGATTAATCCTGAAGGTGTTGATGAAGTAATTAAAACATTAGAGTCACGTTTTGGAAGGCCTGAGCAAATTTTGAGAAGTTTATTACAAGAAATAAGAAGCATGCCACTTATCAAAGAAAATAATTTAGAACCTATGATGAAACTTGCTAGTTCGGTAAAACAACTAGTTGTAAATTTAGAATTATTAAATTTACATGATCAGTTACCAAATATGCAAATAATAGAAGAAATTATTTTGAAGCTTCCTTGCAGTTGGCAGATTGAATGGGCAAGATTTTGTAGTAGAGAAACTGGTAAAACATTTAATCTTAAAGATTTGTCAGATTGGTTGACTGAAGAATCATTAATTATTAGTAAAACTTTAAAGTCAACTGAGTTTAAGAAAAAAGAAAATTTTCTGTCAAAACTGAAGAAAGAAACAACAATGACAACAACAGCAACAGAACAACGAACTTGTATATATTGTAAAAAACCAAATCATGGTTTGTACAAATGTAGGATATTTGAAAAGTTAGCAAACGATGAAAAATGGAAATTTGTAAGAAATAATAATTTATGTTTTATTTGTTTGCAATTGGGACATAGGATAAATAATTGTTGGAAAGCGAACAAAATATGTGGTGTAAATAGTTGCGACAGGTATCATAATAAAATACTACATCGTCTCGAAAATGAATTCAAAAATGAAAATGATAAAACTAAATTAATACATGCTGAAGAAAATGTACAAGAAAAGGTGAACCTTACTACTTCACACAATCCATTATGCGCCAGACATTGTAAGAAAATATTATTAAAAGTAGCACCTATAGTTTTAAAAGGACAAAAAGAAGAAATTCATACATATGCGTTACTTGACGAAGCCTCATCTGTTAGTTTAATTCATAAGAAAATCGCAGATAAACTTGGATTATCTGGACCTTCTTCTGTGTTAAGAATTCAATGGACTAATAATGAAAATACACAAGAATTAATTTCTAAAGCTGTAAAATGTAAAATAAGAGGAGAAAAGTGTGATAAAGAATACAATTTATTCAATTTGAGAACTGTAGACAATTTAGATTTACCTACACAAACTGTCAATGTCAAACGGTTCGGTAAACAATGGGCTCACTTGCAGAATGAAAATATTGTTTCGTATGAAGATGCAAAACCATTAGTTCTTATTGGACAAGACCACTGGGAGCTCATCATAAGCAGACAAATAATTCAAGGTCCAAAGAATGCTCCAGCAGTGTCACGAACAAATTTAGGATGGATAGTACATGGAAGAATTGATAGAAAAAGTCAACAAGATGATAGAGTATTGTTTATAAAATATACAGAAAACGATATATTGCATAACTTAATGAAAGAAACATTCAGTATAGAAAATTTTGGAGTAGTATCACCAAGTAAGCAGAGACAATCAAAAGAGGACGAGAAAGCAGTTGAAATTATGAAACGAACATCCAGAAAAATAAATGATAGATGGGAAATAGGCCTTCTTTGGAAAGAAGAAAATGTCAATTTACCAGAAAGTAAAACAAATGCTTTCAGCAGATTGAGATGTATGGAAAGAAAAATGGATCGCGATTCTAATTTTGCTAAAAGATATTGTGAGAAAATTAAAGAATACGAAGATAAGAATTATGCAAGAAAATTAACACTAGAAGAAAGTATCATAGAGCCTCCTCGTACTTGGTACCTTCCACATTTCGGCGTGATTAATCCAAACAAACCAGAGAAATTAAGATTTGTCTTTGATGCAGCAGCTAAAAGTAATGGTATTTCATTAAATGATACATTATTAAAAGGTCCTGATTTAATGACAACTCTAATCAGTACATTGTTTAATTTTCGGCAAAAAGAAATTGCTTTCGCTGCTGATATAAAAGAAATGTTTCATCAGGTACTAATAAGAAAGGAAGACCAGGATGGACAAAGATTTTTATGGCGAGGAATGGACAGACAACGTGATCCCGATGTATATGTCATGCAAGCGATGATATTTGGTGCCGTGTCATCTCCCTATTGTGCACAATACGTGAAGAATATGAATGCAGAAGAATATGCGAAAATTTGGCCAAGAGCATATGAAGGGATAAGATATCATCATTATGTGGATGATTACTTAGACTCTACTAATACTGAGCAGGAAGCTATTGAATTAATCAAACAAGTATTGGAAATTCATAAAAATGGCGGATTTGAATTAAGAAATTGGATTTGTAACTCGGAAAAAGTAAAAGAAAGTATACCTGAACACCTACGTACAGAAGTAAAAAAGTTTGATGTAGATAAAACTTCAGAAACATGCATTGACAAAATACTGGGACTTTACTGGAACTCAAAAGACGATGTTCTTCAGTTTTCAACTAACTTTCATCGCATAGATCAAGAATTAATCAATGGGAAGAAGCTTCCAACAAAACGAGAGGTTTTAAAAATCTTAATGTCTTTGTATGATCCTTTGGGTTTAATTATTCATCATACTATACAAGGAAGAATAATTGTTCAAGATGTGTGGAGGAGTAATTGTGAATGGGATGATATAATTGATGAATCATTAGGAAAAAAATGGTTGAAATGGTTAAAAAATATTCATGCAATTAAAAATTTGAAAATAGAACGACTTTATTGTAAAAATATTATACAAGCAAGAAATATTCAACTACATGTATTTTCAGATGCCAGCCAGCAGGCATTTGCAGCAGTTGCTTATATAAGAATAAAAACAAAGAACGAAGTAACGGTAAATCTTATAATGTTAAAAGCTCGTGTTACTCCTTTGAAAGGTCTTACATTTTTTTTTCTCTGTATTTTTTGACCTGGCTAAAACTGTAATGTGTGATGCTTGAATAAATTATTATTATTATTATTATTATTATTAATTCCACGTGCTGAATTACAAGGGGCTGTACTAGCTAGTCGATTAGCTAAAATAATAATAAAAGAACACACTATTAAATTTGAGTCAATAACCTTTTGGACAGATGCTCAAACTGTTTTAAAATGGTTAAAATCAGAAGCAAGACACCCTACTTTTATCGCACATAGAATTGAAGAAATTTTAGAAACAACAGACTGCCGACAGTGGAGATGGGTTCCCTCAAAGGAGAATGTAGCTGATGAAGCTACGCGGGATGATAAAGAACCAGATTTAACTTCCAATAGTAGATGGCTAAATGGATCAAGTTTTTTGAAGTTTGAAGAAAATTTTTGGCCAGATACGAAAGAAGAATTTGAAAATGAAAATAAGAAAAATGAAGAAATGGAAGCAATTTTGAATATAAATGAACAAACATCGATTATTGATGTATCGCGCTTTTCTAGATACGATCGTCTATGGCGCTGTATGGCTTGGATATTTCGGAGTCTGAAAAAGTTTAAAAAATTACCAGTAAAACAAGTTACATTATCAGTTGAAGAATTGAATGAGGCTGAAAGAAAATTATTCAAAATTATTCAAATAGAAAGTTACCCCACAGAATACAATGATCTTGTTAAAGGTAAAGTAATAAAATTTAATTCTAAAATAATAAGTTTATCACCGTTCATGGAAGATGATTTAATAAGGATGAGAGGAAGAACTAATAGTTCTGAAGATTTATTAGCTGATACAAAAAAACCTATAATTTTGGATTCAGCTCATCCAATAACACAACTTTTAGTGGAGTATTACCATCGAAAATTCGGACATATCGGACAAGAAACTGTATTAAGCGAAGTACGAAAAAAATTTTGGATTCCAAAGGCAAGACGTTTGATTAAAAAGATAAAAATGAATTGTAATCATTGCAAAATAAAAAATTCTAAACCAAGGGCACCAGTGATGGGTGATTTACCGAAATGCAGACTTATAAGTCATGTAAAACCATTTAAGTTTACGGGAATTGATTATTTTGGACCGTTAGAAGTAACTGTTGCACGAAAAAGACAAAAACGGTACGGAGTTTTATTTACATGCCTGACAATTAGAGCAGTACATATTGAAATTGCAACTGATCTGACAACAAATTCAACGATAAATTCAATTCGCCGATTTATAGCTAGAAGAGGAACTCCGAAAGAAATTTACAGTGATAATGGTACTAATTTACGTGGTGCATGTGCAGAATTAAAACAATCATTGAAAGAACTAAACCAAAGTCAAATTTCCGATATGATGACAATACAAGGAATAAAATGGAACTTTATTCCTCCATTAGCTCCACATATGGGGGGAAGCTGGGAAAGAATGGTGCAAAGTGTGAAGAAAGCTCTTATGACCATTCTTAAATGTAAAGCTCCTAAAGAAGAAGTGTTACATACATTACTTTGTGAAGCAGAAGATATAGTTAATTCTCGACCAATTACTCGTGTTTCAGAAGACCCAGAAGATTTCAATGCTTTAACACCAAATCATCTTCTGAAAGGAGTAGCTGCAGAAGTAGCACCAGGAATATTTACGAAATCCGATCAATATTTAAATTCATGGCGGACAGCGCAAAATCTAGCAGACGAATTTTGGAGACGATGGATTAGAGAGTATCTACCATCATTAAGTCAAAGAAGTAAATGGTTTAAAGATAATAAAAACGTTCAAGTGAATGACATGGTTCTACTATTAGAAGAAAATATGTTCAGAAACGAATGGAAGAAGGGAATCATTACAAAAGTATATACAGGAGAAGATAATCGAATTCGAGTGGTAGATGTAAAAACAATTAATGGTATTTACAGAAGACCGGTAGTGAAAATCTGCCATATTGGAACCTTAAATGGGTTTTGGCCTCCTGGAGCCAAAACCGGGGGAGAGAATGTCGCCGACTGAAAAGTAGGCATAGAATGTCGCCGACTGAAAAGTAGGCATATATAAAAAAAAAGAATATAGAACAATTTTGTGGGTGAATGGAAACTGTCATTATAAAATAAATAAAAATATATGTAATACTGACTATCTTTAATAAATCGCATCGAGCCGGATCTATAATTATTGTATTTATAGGTAAATATAGTTAATTACCAACAACCGCAAAATCAAAAAAGAAAATTGTGAGACATTTATATGATTTTAGTTTTTAAACAGATAAATATATTAACAAAATCTGCAGATTCCAGTGTATTAAGTTTTACACAAGGTATAATATCAGCAAACATTTTTAGTATTTTTTTAGTTAAAATTTAATCCCATATCTGAAAATGTCTGCACTACAGATTTTTTTTATTTGTTATGGACTTTAAATTCAGTTGTTAAGATTGTATATTTAACGTGATCATTCTTGATATTTTTAATTACCTATTTACTTTCATTTTTTAAGTTCTTAAATGTTTTAAATAAATTTCCAACTTTAAGTAACAAATTCATTTCGAATGTGAACATGAATAGACATCATCACAAAAATGTTTCAAAATATACTAAAAAACCTTAAAACTTCAATAATCAAATAAGCACAAAGTAAAAATAAAAACAGTATCAAATTTGTTTTTAAGTCCATGGTGTTTCAAAGAAAGTTTAAATTTTTTAAGGGTATATAGTACAGACCAAAGTGAGTAAAAAAAGCTAATCAATATGTGTCCGATCTTCAATGGTTTCCGAGATATGAGGTAGTGAAAAATGAGTTTTTACGGGGTTTACCTCTGCTATCTTAAAAGCTATAAGAGTTACGACTTTAATTAAATAAAACTTTTCGTTTATCTTTCAGAGGTCATCTTAGATGTGCTTTTTTTTAAATCAAATAATTGTATGTACTAAGTTAAATATTGTGGTGACCTTTGCCAATATTTTATTTTCATGTAACTTCGTAACTATTAGAATTGAGATAACAGCCTGTATACATCGAATTAAATAAACGTTGTCAAAACTTTTAATTTTTAAATATTTAATATCTAATAAATAATCATTAAGATTATTATAAATCGAAAGATCTTATAATTTGAAAACCACTTGTTAAACAAAATATTGTTTATTTATTATTTATTTATTAAAATACAAAACCCAACAGGCAAAGCCCAATAATAGGGTTGAAAGTAAAAACTACATAAATTTAAAGCATAGAAATTAGAGTAAAAAAACACATTAGAAATTAAGCAATTAATTTTTTAAAGTAACTAGATTTGTGAAGGAAAATATCCATATGTGAGTACCTATGTTCATACAAGAAACACATACGGTAAATAGGAGAGATCATCAGAATATTAGAGCGAGCAAAAGAAAGATAGAATGTTACAGTTGATCTAGTTCGAATAGAGGAAAACTGGAAATTAAGAAGGGACAGGCATTGAGGGTCATCAACAGTACTATCTATCAACTTAGACAGGTAACTCATTACATTAAGTTCACGCCGTTCATAAAGACTTTTCACATTAAACATAGAGAGAAGTTCTAGATAAGAGACTGTTCTACCAGGATAGAGATTAAAAACCTTAAAATATAAAAATTTAAGAAACTTTTTTTGGACTGCCTCAATAGTGTTTTGATGAGCTTCATAGATCGGATGCCACACTATATTACAATATTCTAACTTCGACCGCACAAAAGAGAAGTAAATAGATATGATGGCCTGTATATTGTTAAATGATTTCGTATTCCTAATTACGAAGCCCAGCATTCTGATAGCAGATTTGTAGATAGTATTGTAATGACTTACGAAATTTAATTTTTCATCGAAAATCACACCCAAATCTTTAACTGAATTAACTCTAGTGAGAGATGTGCCATTAATTGAATAATTGTAAAGTTCGGGTTTTAATATTCTAGTAAAAGATAAGATAGAGCATTTAGCAAGATTCAGGTGGAGATTATTAATTGTGCACCACGCTGATATTTTATTGAGGTCATTCTGAAGTTTCACATTATCATCAATGGTATTTATATTGTAAAAAATTTTTAAATCATCGGCAAATAAAAGTTTCTCACACTCAATAACATTGGCGATGTCATTGATGAAAAGGAGGAAAAGTAAAGGGCCTAAGTTAGAGCCCTGAGGGACTCCTGACGATGCAGTGAAGTGAAAGGATGTATGATCTTGATAGTTGACAAACAGTTCTCGTTGATGAAGATAGAAAATTATAAGTGATACAAGGTGAGGTGAGAAAGAGAAAGAATGAAGTTTACCAATCAGAATACCGTGATCAATTCTGTCGAAAGCCTTAGAAAAATCTGTGTAAACACAGTGAACTTGGCCTTTGTTGTCAAGAACTGTTGATACTTTGTGGGTGAAATACATTAGATTAGAGACAGTAGATCTTTTTTCCTCGAAGCCATGTTGGAAAATAGAGATTTTATTTTTGACTTGGGGATACAAACTAGAATAAATTAGCTTTTCAAAAATTTTGCTAAAATTGCAAAGGATGGCAATAGGACGATAGTTGTTAATATTATTAACATTACCTGATTTTAAAATTGGAGTGATTCTAGTGAGTTTCCAAGCTGATGGAAAAGTTTTAGAATTTACACAAAGATTAAATATGTGAAAAAGGGCTTGAGACAGAGATTGGGCACAGTCCCTGATTAGTAAATTAGGAATAAGGTCAGGACCAGACGAGAGGGTTGGCTTAAGTGTTTTAATAGCTTTTTCAATGTCTGGAATAGAAAAGGTAGGTAGGGAAACTAGATAACAAGTAACATCTCTCATGGTATTGGATGGGATACAAGAAGACGTAGTGTAAACAGACTGAAAGAAGGGGGCAAAAGCATTAGATATATCATTCGGAGTATCAATTGTGACGTCATTATACAATATAGAGTTAGGTAAAGTGGATATTTTCCTGTTAGAGTTAATATTGCTCCAGAATTTCTTGGGGTCGGACTTAACTGAATTCTCACAGGCTTTCGTGTAGTTTTTATGAGAAGATCTAATACGATATTTAAGATCAGCTCGTATTTTACTTAATTTAGCTGTTATACTAACATCAAAAGGAAATTTATTGTGCTGCGCTCTAAGTTTATTTTTAGTTCTAATCATTGATTTAATGTCATTATCAAACCAAGGAGGATAACGCTTAAGAGAATTCAGTATAAGTGGAACACATTGATCAAAAAATTCGTACAGTTCGGAGTAAAAAAATTTACATGCTAGGTTCACGTCCGAAAAAGTATCAAGGCAGTTCCAATCACAAGAATTAATAATTGAATAAAGCTTGAAAAAGTCAGCTTTCCTGAAGTTATATGAATAAGTGTTTGTAACTGTGCTCTTAATATTTTTCAGTATGTTCATTTTAATAACAATATTGAGAGCGGGATGATGCATAGGATATTCTATATTGAACAATAAATCGGTCGAATGAGTCACAGTACAATCTGTATTACTGATAACAATATCAAGCAATCGACCATTCGAGTTTTTAACTTGGTTGAATTGACCAGCATCAAAATACTCAAGTAAGGAATAAAAGTTATTCATTTGTGAGAATTAATGTTACATTCAAGTTCAGAGATATTAAAATCACCTATGATTAAAAAATTGTTCTCTTGAATAAAAGGCAGACTTTCAAAAAAATCAAAGACTGCATTATAAACTTCAGTATTCTGAGCCGGTGGAATATAAGTAACAAACACATAAAAAGATTTGTTGTGTAAACACAATTTGGCACAAATAATATCTACATTTGACGGCAGACTATCACTGAAACAAGACAAATTAACAGCGCACGATGAAATGGCATTGTTGACGAGAAGCACTAGCCCACCACCACGTGGTACACGGCACGCCTCCAAATCACGATCACAGCGATAGATTGAAAACATGTCAGCACAGAGTTCAGCATCGCGCACACTGTCACACGACCAGGTTTCAGAAAGAACAATTATGTCGTACTCAATTGAATGGCTGATAGCTTGAAAATATGGTAGTTTGGGCCCCAGGCTTTGAATATTTTGATAAAAGCAGGTCAATTGATGGACAGTTGGGTGAGATTTAGATTGTTGCAGTGGTTGCAATATTGATCCTACAATATTGGTATGGAATTTTTTTAAAGTTTCGATGTAAACAGTACATTTTTTGTCAAAAGCATCATGTGTGGTGTCGAGTTTAGTTTTGTGCAGAATATTAGATTTAGTGCAGTTTGGACATTTTAAATTAGTAGCAGTGCATTCTTTGAAGTCATGATTTTCGGTACATTTCGAACAAATTTGTTTTGACTGATTACACTGTTTGACGGTATGATGGAATCCACAACATTTGTAGCATCGGCGAACATCAATAGCATCATAGACTGCGCAGAGATCAAAGCCAATTAAGACTTTGCCAGATTCAAGTAATTTATGGAAAGTAGTAACATCGACTTGAATAAGGGCTTGATAAATATTTATATTTCTTCTCGTAGGTGTAAGTTCGAGTATTTCACATTTAAAGTCGTAGGTGAAACCTGTTTATTTAAGTTAATTAGTTGTTCTTTGAATGAGTCCTTTTCAAAGTCATCTGACATCCCAACTATGCGAATTCTCGGATTAAGGGCAGGTAATTGGCGTATTTCATATTTATCTTTCAGATTAGTTTTCACTAATTCTTGCAACTTTTCTGTTTGATCGGATCCAATGATGAGTGCACCGTTGCTAGCTGGACGTACGGAATCAAGGATAATATTCGAAGTAACAGGATTAGCTGATTTGAGGAGGTCGGACTTTGTAGCTGCATCAGTTTGCGAACAATTTGTGGGTTTCAGCAGAACAGGAGGTTTAGGCGCTGAATTACGCACTTCATTAGCATAGCCCGACGAAGATTTTGATGGAATGGTCTGTATTACATCATTGAACTTGGAATTCACTTTTTCATTGAGTTCTAGCTTCAATTCAGCGACAGTAGATGAGATCATTGAGGTAATGGATTTTTTCATGTTCTCAAACAATTTATCCATAAAAACTGTTTCAAAGTTAGAGAGTTTGGTATTGATTTCATCTATTACTTTCAGGAAGTTGTTATTCTCCACATGGTTTACAATAGAACAATTTATACGACATGTATCACACCAGAAGAGTATATTTTTGGAGCTACTGCAGAGCTTAGTTTGATCAGCATTGAGACCTGTACACGTATAATGATACCTCTGTCCGCAAGTTCCTTCACAACCAATCATATTCTCAGTCCTTCTCGATCTGCAGCTAGGATATGTTTTACCGGACATCTTAATTAAGATATGACATTGAAATAAATAAACAAACACAACTGTCACAGACACACTAATTAAACAGTTTAAAACAGGTAAGTCAAGGTTCAAAACTGACTCAAGTTAAGTAGGATAAAAAATTGTTAAACGGTATTAAAAAGTACTATTATATTAAAAACTGTTCAGTTAAAGTTTATAAAAATAAGATCACTAGGTCGACGGTTTAAAAATACACATAATGATATAAAAAAGGCCACAACAACACAAAAAAGACTCAATTAAGTTAAAAACTACGGAGCAAAGAACAACCGACTGCACTGCACTGGAAATAAAACTCTTTATTTAGTTAATTGAAATAATATTTTAAAATAGAAAATTGTTTTTCATCCAATTTTCGTTGCCCCAGCTAAAGCCTCAGCCGTAAATATCTATGTTCCACAAAATAAAAACCTTTCTATTCATAATACTTTCAAAAATGTTTTTGTGTTTGTCAGCCTTCATGAAGAATTTTACGTTTCTTACTGAAATTATTCTATTTGAATGTAGGGAAATGTAAATGTGGCAGCGATCTACGTGTTAACATAGACTGTACCCAGAAAAAGATTGTACCGATCAAATGCACCATAGGATTAGGATCGTTAAAAGATTGCAAAAAACGTTGGCTTCGAAAGCCGTTGCGGCAGTTGGAAAAGAACTGCACAACAAGCCCGTTAAAGTACATAGGGCTGAAGTCGCTGATAAATTGATGGAGTTTGGAGATTGTGAGCCGCCTACACTGTATTTGGCAGACGTATTGCGAACAACAAAAAAATGCGACAAGCAAACTGAATTCTTGGATTCTAATCCATTGATGGTCATTTTAAAATTAGCTGGTGGAGACTATCGGAATGAAATCCAATTATATTCCTTAATACCATTCATGGTATGTTACTCAACAAACTATCAAATCCACATATACCAAAAATTATTTGGGAAGAGACCTGTTTCGGTTGCTAAAGATGCCACAGGTGGGATAGTACACAAAATTACTCGACCATTTAATACACAATCAAGCCATATATTTTTGTATCATATGTAAACATTAATGGTCAGAAATTCAGTGTTGCACAAATGCTTAGCGAGATCCTATCAACAAATACTATTAGAATTTGGCTTTTTGTAATTAAGCAGTGTGGAGTTCCTATTCCCCAAGAAATTATGACAGACGAATCAAGAGCTTTAATGAATGCTGTTGCAATAGAGTATACTGCATGTAAAGATATAGATAAATATGTAGATAATATTTTCCGAACAGTAACTTTGCCAAAATGTTATATTCGTTTAGTTAGACGTAGCTCATTTTTCTAAAAATATAGCAGATTAATGAAGCACGTGAAATTAACTAAAATAAAGCGATTCTATACAGCAACTATGGGTTCACTGATAATGTGCCGGAATATGGAACAAGCGAAATAAATAATTAGGAATATACTAACTATGTCTTAAAGCGAATACGATGGTTACCTAGAGAATGGCGAAAAATCCTTGTGTGAAAAAGTATGTGAATATTTAACAGGATAATAACAGGTGTAATATTCTATAAAGCACGTTATCGACAAAAAAATTTATACAATTGTTTAAAATTATTCCCGAACATTAAAAATTATAAGGAATCGACATATAAAATTAGAAAACCAATCTGATATATAAATTTTATAACATTTAATTTCAAAATGAAAGTTTTCTAACTTAATTACGTACGGTCAAATAACAAAATCTGAGTTATAAAAGTGTTGCATACTCATGGGTACTAATATTTTGTACCTACAGAAAAATCAGAATTTTATATTTTTTCTACTTAAAATTTCACATAATATTGAATAGTAGTATTTATGTTTACTTGTGTTAGTAATTGATGCATAAATGTATCACAAAAGATTATATTTTTATTGACAATATTACATTTGTATATTGATTTTTTCACAAACTTGTGTTAGAGCTTTCAGATCATTAGGGTCATTTGATAACGGTAAAAGAGGGTGTGAATTAAGAATACGTTCAATTTGTATGAGTATTGTGTAAAAACTTTCAAATGTCAACTTTAAATTGCCCATCATTCGTTTTAAATGGTATTTAACAGATTTAACTGCAGCCTCCCATAATCCTCCAAAATGAGAAGCATGAGCTGGTATAAAGTGCCATGTAATTCCATTTTCTGCAACATCTTTATAATGTTATTCTTTGTTTGATTAAAGAACTCTTATCGTTCTTTGTCTGCTGCTACAAAATTTGTTCTATTCTCTGAATAAATATTTGTTGGCTTTCCTCTTCTTGAAGTAAATCTTCTTAATGCTTGTAAGAAACAATCTTTTGACAATTCTGTTGTTAATTCTAAATGCATCGGTTTTGTACTCATGCAGATAAATAAGCACATATATTCCTTTGTAATTGTACATCCTCGGCCTTTTCTGTCTTTTATTTGAAATAGACCTGCATAGTCAACCCCTGTATTGTTGAATACTGGTGCTGGTGTTACTCTGAATATTGGTAGGATGCCTATTATTAATGATTTTATCTTTGGGTTAACTCTGAAACATCTGACACATGAGTGGACTATTTTTGTTACAGCATCTCTTCCTGATATTGGCCAAATCTTTCTCTTGTACTCGATAGTGTCATTTGTGGCCCTGCAAAACCAAATCTTTCATGTTCATTCTACAGAATTAAATTAGTTTATGAGTGATTTTTTGCTAAAATCATAGGATGTTTTTTGTTGAACTCACATTGTGACAATTGAATTCTGCCACCTACTCTAATTATTCCATTTTTATACAAGAATGGATTTAATTTATACATATTACTTTTAGCTGATATCTCCTTATCTTGTTGTAATTTTATTAATTCGTTGTTAAATGATTCCTCTTGACTTAATTTTACTAATTTTAACAATGCAATATTTAGTTTATTTGCTGATATTTCATTTGTACTTCTGTTTGCTTTCTGTGTCCGACAATTTTGT
This sequence comes from Ophonus ardosiacus, assembly GCA_943142095.1. Taxonomy (NCBI): domain Eukaryota; kingdom Metazoa; phylum Arthropoda; class Insecta; order Coleoptera; family Carabidae; genus Ophonus; species Ophonus ardosiacus. Next base: position 15,132,755 of record OW964839.1, read on the forward strand.
ATGAATCTTGTACAATATACCATTATTCTTATATCTTTTGTAATCCTGAATATTTTCCGAATGGAAATTTTTCAAAAGATTGATTTACAAAACTTTGTATATCTTTTCTTTTCTCTGGGGTTTCACCACTTAAACATTCTGTTGATACTGGCCATTCATCTTCTGGCAGTGATAACCATTATGGACCATGCCACCAAAATTTATTATTGTTTAATTGTTTTGTAGTAAGAACTCTAGTTAACAAGTCTACTGGATTATCCTCTGTCTTCACATGTCTCCAAGTTTCAATTTTTGTTAATAGTTGAATTTGTGTAAAGTAACTGTTCAATCTGACCATAAATAAATTGAAAACTTATTATTTAATGATGTTTTTACTTTTTCGACTAATTGTGCAAGAAGTAAAGCTGCGCAAAGTTCTAATCTCGGAATTGTTAGAACATTCAGTGGAGCTACTCTTGTTTTAGAAGTTAATAAATGTATTTGAATATCACCTTCTGAATTTATGCTTCTGATATACACGCATGCTCCATATGCTTCTTGTGAACTATCTGCAAATCCATGAATTTCTTGCCAAACTGAAAATATACAATTTACATGTCTTGGAATTTTAATTTTGTTTAATTCAGGGAATTGTTCTCTGAATTTTTGCCATTGTATATATATATCTTGAGAAATAGCTTCATCCCATGACAACTTATACCTCCATAATTGTTGTAATACAATTTTTGCTGTTATGATACATGGGCTCAATAATCCCAAAGGATCAAAGATTTGAGCAATTTCTGATAAAATTGTTCTTTTGGATACAATTCTTCTTTTTTGATCTTTTATATTAAACAGGATATCTTCTTTACTTGCCCAGTAAACTCCAAGAGTTTTTGTTTGATCCTTTTCTCCAATATTTAATTTTGTCGTTGGATGAATTGATTCCCAAAAGTTCTAAGATTGGTTGATGATTTGTGATCCATTTCCTCAGTTCAAATCCAGCTAATTTTAAAATTGTATTTACTTCCCCAACTCGAACAATTTCTTCTATACTGTTACCTCGTGTGAGAAGATCGTCAACATAAAAATCACTGGCAATGGTATCTGCAGCACTAGGAAATTTATTTGCATTTTCTACTGATAATTGGTTTAAACATCGAATTTCTAAATAAGGTGCTGATGCTGTCTCATATATAACTGTGTTCAATTCATATGCTTTAATTTTTTCTATGGGTTTATTTCTCCACAAAATACATTGTAAATATCTTTGTGAAGGATCTACTAAAATTTGTCTATACATTTTACTGATGTCAGCGCCAACTACATACGTATGTTGTCGGAATCTGAATAATATTGTTAATAATTCATCTTGAATTCTTGGCCCAGTATACTGAAGTTGACACGAACACACTATTTTTTACAAATGCCATACCGAAAGTACCTTTGATTCTAAAATCCAATAAAATTATAACACGAATGTACCTATATTATATAATTTGCACTTGCTGTTTCTTACTCTTCTCTTCTACTCATTCCTGTCCAACGCATCTTCTTGACACAGTTCTTCCCCTCTCAAATCTTCTGCTATACAGTCCTTCCATCTTCTGTTTGGCCTTTCCAGTACTCCCGGCATTACAAGTTCCTATCTTGAGGCGAGGCAGCAACTGCAAGCCACTTGCGAGGGCCTCTATGTCACTTATATCACTTTCAGATCATGTACTTTCTACTTTGGTTTTGCACTTGACACTGACATCTGTAAATTAGAATTTTTTGAATATGTCTGCTGTTTTCATAATTTTAGCAAAGCTAACTGATTTTTGAAAGTTAATCTCTCTTAATCTCTGTATAACTCTATCTATTGAATATGAAGGAAAAGGTATAATCAAACCGTAGAGAATAAGATATTCTTTCATATTGATAATCACAAAATGTCGAAAAATGATATTTAACTGCGTTTTTTTCAAGGAAAACTGTTAAGAACTTCAAATAAGGGTACTTCCGGTTGACCAATTATAACCAAAATCTAATCAGCTCTTCGTATGGTTGTAAGGAAGAGGAATACGAAAGAATCATAATTTTTAGAATTGTAGTTTTGGAGTTGTCGTCGGAGAAAAATTTGTCACACACACACACACACACACACACGGACACACACACACATACAGACATCATCGTAAAACCACTAAAATAGTATTGTAGGTATCTTAAAACGTTCTTATTCATTTAAAACTCACCATCGAATTTTTTGACCAAAGACAATACCTTCCTTACCTAAAGGTGACGGAAGGTAAAAAAGTAAAAATTATGAGGTTAAATTACTCAGATTATTTGTGAATAAACAAAGATTAAGTGTCAAAATAAATAAAGATAATATAAATGAAGAAATTTGTGATTTAATAAAATCTATTTGGTACTTAATGAAAATAATTATTGCTTAATAGACAAAGAATTAATAAACGAAATTAGTAATATTCTACAACAAAAGTTTGTAAAAAATCCTTTTAGATTAATACAGTGTAATAAAATTTTTGAAGATAAATTAACACAAAACGATCAAATCGAATGTATTCAAAATTACCATGAAGGGAAAACAAAGGACAGAAAAATATTAGAAACGTATCAAGGATTAAAAGAAAATATTATTGGCCAAATATGTTTAACGATATTCAAAAATATATAAACAATTGTGAACTTTGTCAAACCTCAAAATACGAACGAAATCCATATCAAATTCATGAGAAACTTACAACAAATCCTAATTTTCCTTTCGACATCATAAATTAGTTTTCAAATAACAAGCCACTGTAGAATTAAAAATAATCAGATTGAGTATTTACTAGAAATAACAATTTATGAAAATAGAAATTCAAAGTTATTGCAAATAACACCAATACCTACTATATTTCAAAATCAAATTTATTTGTTATATCAAGAAGAAGAATTAATATTAAAAGATTTGAATTTGTATTATACTCATAATTGTATCAACATAAATAATAAATGTTATTGTAAAACAAATTATATACAAATTAAAGAATGTATCAAACAATTAATTAATAATCAGAATAATGATATTGTAATTATCCTAAAATTAATAAAGTATTTGGCTTATTTAAAATAGAAAATTCAAATTTGATCTATATAGCTAGTTCTGAAGAAAGAGACAAAACAAATGTAATAAATTTAGTATTAAACATAGAATAAGTGGAATTTATAAATTTAATATTTAAAATATTTGTAAATTAGACCATTACATCTTAGAGAAGAAATTGGTAAAACCAAAAGGAATAATGTTTGAAAATTTTGAATTTCGAATAAAGTAAAAGTTCAAACCAAACATTCGATATATAACAAGTTAATAAACAAAATATAATTATACCACAGGTTCCACATATAAGAGAAACTAATATCAAAAATGCAAACCATAATATTGTCAATTCTATAATTATAATTATATTACTAGTTTTTGCATGTTATATGTAAATAAATGTAAGAAAGTTGTAATTACGGAAAATGAAATACAATTAAATGATATAATAGAACCATAAAATTTGTAAAAAGGAATAAAATCATCTCTTAGGGATGGAAGGGCTATGTAAATATATAAGTATAAACATATATATATCTAAATGATATCATTCCTTTGTCTTAAAGTTACCATCTGTGGATGAATTCATCTTTGAGTCATTTTTGATAAAGGTATATTATAAATCCATGAAATATGAATAGATAAGGCAGTTACCTCCAAACAGTAATTATTGTATTCGCATGTTAATAAAATAAAAATTTTAAAAATAAATTTATTAGAATAACTTATTTAAGTTGTACATATGTATAACTAACGAGATCACGCCTACATAAACAACTTCCACTTCTTTAATCATGTGGAAATATAAATGCCAAGTGCCATAAAGTGACAGTGTTTATAAAACGAATATTACAAAAAAAACACTTTTTTAAATTTTCAAAAAATTAAGTCATAAGGCAAAAGTGGTTTCAATTTATAAATTCAGAAGATAATAATATAAAAAATATATATCTGTTTAGACCACTTCGATATACGTTGTTTTACAAGTACCCTTAAAAAAACTTGCATAGAAATTCAATTCATACAATTAAGTCTATATCTTCTCTAGATTTAAATGAAATCCTTGCTGGAACATTAACTGAATTAACAAATATAAATAACAATTTACAGAAAATCTTTTTTGAAAGCCAAATAAAGAACACCAATCGGGACAAACGGGGATAAAGGTGGTCATTTCAGGATAAAGTTTATGCTTTGGCAATATATAAACGTGGTCCCCGGTGTTATAGATTTATGCAAACCTTTTAAAATTTACCATCGAAAGCGACTTTTTTAAGAAATGTATCATTTAATTAATACATCCTTATTACACAAATTACAGAAAAAAATTAATAAATTTAAAGATAAAGAAAAATCGTGCATAGCAATGTTCGATGAGATGAGTGTAAATCCCGGTATTTCGTATGTTTTAGCACAAGACAGAGCAATTGGTTATGTAGATTTAGGACCTTTGGGTAGAAAAAATTAATTAATAAAATTAATAAAAATTATCGAATAATTCCAATCGATAAATCTCAAAGTTGTACGCGTAGTTTGTGATTAAAGTGCAATAAACGCAGCGTGTTAACACATTTTCGACAAGAAAGAACAAGTGATAAACCTGGTCCATTTTTGTAGTAAACAATGAAGAACTAGTTACTTTACACGATGTTCCACACTTATTAAAAAAATACCAGGACAGCACTAAATTACAATATCCAATACGATGCAGGAAAAATTGCAAAATGGGAACATATAACGAAAGCCTTCGATATAGATCGGACCATCAGACCAGACGTGTTCAAAGCATCATCAAACTCAAACATCAGCATTTAACTTTGGATTCTCGAATATAAAAATGAAAGTAAAAATTGCAGCTCGTTCTATGAGTTATTCCGTCGCAGCTACAATATATTCTACTCGTATTTTAATGGGGGAGAAAGAATACCGTCTGAAGCTATAAAAACAGCCGAGTTGTAAGTGATACTGATTCACTATTCAACAGTTTAAACGGTAGTGCATGGATACCAATCGACAGTAAAAAAATATCGATGTGCTGTTAGCAATAGATCTTCCCATATCAAGTATTGGTACTCGTACATACTTCTCCGAATTAATAAATGGCAATTTTTAAATGCTTCCCGAAATCCAGTTGTAGAAAAAAGCTGGGCAATTACTATTCGCGGAGTTATGCACATTTGGAATATGTCTCAAAAAGCAGGATTATCATATCTCAGAACAAGGGATATACAACAAGATGCAACTGAAAATTTATTCGGACAAATCAAACAACAAGGCATTCGTTATGTTAATCTAAATTGTTTTCATTCCATTGATGCTCTTAAAACAAGTTTATTAAACATTTTATTTGCACCTCAAAGCAAATTATTTGTTGTGAATAATCTTCAGTATTCTGTTTCATTATTTTACTTTTTTATATGTTATAGTTTTTATTTTATAATAATAATAATAATAATAATAATAATAATAATAATAATAATAATAATAATAATAATAATAGTAATAATAATAAAAATAATAATAAAGATTTTTTATACGACCATTGTGATAAGTATGATATATCAACGTACTATCCTTACACTGAAAGTTGAAATTATCACATTAGTATTACGATATATTTCATATCGTAACAGTTGTCACGGTTACTAGGTTACTTATGTCATTAGGCGATTTTTGGCGACATACCGGGTAACTGAAATCGTTAAGTTGCGGTATGCTCGGGTAAAGTGTCTCGCCAAAAATTACTAGGTCACTTCGCTGGTGACACATATCAATTTTCATAACCTCTTTTTAATAGTTAGTAGTTGTACCAGTTAAAAATGCATTTGAGAAAAAAAATCAAGCTATGTATCAGTTTAGCAATACAAAGTGAATTTGATCAACCTCCTATAAATAATACTGCTCTTCTAGTAAATTCAATATTTAATTTATCGTTTTCAAACTGTTATCCAAATCTTACCATAAATTTTATTCGCGAACAATATGTTAGAATTTCAAATTTTTATGAAAAATGGATACCACTGTATTTAAATTATGACTTTTTTCTTCACTTTCGTATGTGTCGAAATACTAGTGAAAAATTAATAAGTGAACTAAGACAATGGGCTACTTGCGTGGTACTGAAAATCCGCTTTCTATCACTATATATGTAATGTTATGTTGAAAACATATATAAAAATATAAATTTTATTTTAAAAAAAATTATTTGTTTTTTAGTAAATTAAGAAAGAAAAATTTCTGTGACGTCAATATATTTAACTGGAGAACCATGTTTAAAAATGTAAAGTATAGATGGCATGCGAGAAAGTTTTAATTTGAATTTGACATTAGTTCATTTTTCTCTCTCTCTCTGGTCTCTCAAATATATTAATTACTTCACAAATAAACACATAGGTAGTTACATGTAATTTATAATATCGATACCAAAAAGATAAATTAAAATATTAACCTCCAAACTATTGTTGAAACGTCAAACAGGAGATCTACATTATCTGTACAAACCTTGTACAAACAAACGCAATGGCTTTACGACAATTTATTGGTGCGGTGTAATTCTATTATCATTATTTTTTTTCTGGCTAATTAATAAAAATTTTGTCAAAAGAAAAAATATGGGTTTTTACCTGCTCTTCAAAAATATTAAATAAAAAGGTACGCAAGTAGCCCATTACCAGCAACAAAAAAAATTAAAGGGGGATTTATGCCTTACCATTAGAGAAAGCAATGCTAATGACTCTTTGGTATGTAGCAAAAGGGGATACGCTTATTTCAATTGGTGACAGATTTATTGTGGCAGTATATGCAGTAAACATTGTAGTACATGATATAATTGAAAAAGTAAACTTATTACTGCCTAAATATATTGTTTGGCCAAAGGAGGATGAGTGTAGGATTTTAAGTGAGGAATTTTTACTCTCCAGTGGATATCCTGGTAAATTGTTCACATTATTGTTCTGCTATATTTTTGCTAATAATTAATATTGCAGACGTTATAGGAACAATAAATGGTTGCCACATAATATGTAAAATCCCAATAACTCAAAATGACAGTTACCAGGATAGGAAATTTAATCATAGCATAGGTCTACAAGGAATATGTACAAAATCACGGATTTTTTCTAATGTATCCACAGGATATCCTGGATGTATACATGATGCGCGAGTATGTATAAAAGAAATATGAATATTCATTTTAAACTTAAACTAGCTACTTATACAAATTATGAAAAAATTAAATACTGACAAGAAAAATGCAATTGTTTAAAAATATTTCATGATAACATTCTGTCGGTACTAAATTTGTTTTTTCTTTTAATTTTTATAGATTTTAAGAGAATCTAAAATCGGAAAGGATATTTTGGAAAATAATGCAGTAGTTAAATATTTTTTTGGAAAATATCACCTCGTAGGCGATTTCGCCTATCCTTGTAAATCATGGTTGATGACGCCCTATAGGTAAGATTCAATGGTTTTATATATATTTTTTAAATATATTACTACATTTCCAGAGATAACGAACGACTTACAAATAAACAAAAAAAAAAACACAATTTTGCTTTAAGTTCGGCTAGAGTATACATTGAAAACGTCTTTGGGTTACTAAAAGGACGATTCCGAATATTGCAGTATGTAAATGTGTACAGTGTAGAAAGAGCGATTGATGTTATAACAAGTTGTTGCGTACTGCATAATTTTTGCCTAATTAATGATAATTTTGAAATTGACGAGGCAAAATCATTTGATCTTCCTGTAAACGATAGTATTTTTAATGAAAAAGAAACTGGAATAAGGAAAAGAGATGAAATTTGTAATAATTTGGAGTAATTTTAAATATATAATATATATTTGTTTATTTAGCAATTATATTTCTCCCTATTGAATATTCAGTCTTATAAAGTGGTATGAAGATTAAACATAAAAATAATTCTTTTATAAATTATCCATAACATGAAAAAAAAAATTTTTAATTCTGAAATTCGCACTATTGAATATTCAGTCTTATAAAATGATATCAAGATTAAACATAAAAATAGTTCTTTTATTAATTATCAAAAATAACAAAAATTCTAAAGAAGCAAACATTGTCATTTTTGACGGTTATTAAAAATAATAATTATTCTGAAGAATCAGACGAATATTTCCTTTTCTTTGAGTTTTTTAATAATACTTTTTCAAATATATTTATTAAAGTATCTCTTTGTTTATTTTGGTCACGCATTAAGTTATTTTGTTCTTGTATCATAACTTGTATTGCCTCAAATTGTGACCTTTATAGATTCACATTACTTTCGTGCATTTCAATTATATTCTGCAATACATCATTCTTTGGTCTTGTGGATTTTTTAACATCTTTGAACCGGGAAGGTGTATCACATGTTTCCTTTTCTTCCACCGCAGATGAAGCTGTAGGTTCATCATAATTTTGCATGAATTCCTCGGTATTACTGCTGCGTGCCTCATCGAAATCAGTTTCAGAAATATTTTTTGCTTCCAATGTAGGTAACGAATCTTTGAAGTGGTTTAATTTAATTTTACCTTTATAGCCTAATATTCCGTGCATCAATTCATAAAATTCAGGCACTTCTTTCGTGTCATTTCCTGTCGTTTTGGCGTGCTTAAAAAAGTCATGTATGTTCTAGTTAAATTTTGGAATTTCTGTCTTCATTTCTCAGCAGCTTCTTTATTGTCGCCTAAATTATATCCTGCTTCTATCAACTATGCCGCAATTTTGAACCACACTGACATCTTGGGGGGTTCTCTCATCCATAAAAAGTTTAGTGTACTTTACGGTGCTTCTTAATTTCAACAAAAGTTCAGTAGCTTCGTTATCTACAGCTGTAGGTTTGCCTTTATGGTTCCAAATTTTTCTACGAGCTGTAAACATATGATTCTGTACATTAAAGCAAAAATAAATTTATTTATTATTACCTGTTTCATTATTGTAACTTAATTCAGTATTTCCTTTCGATGAAAGTTCTGTTTCTTTACTTCCTTCAGCAGTATATTTGTCTTTGTGGCTCAAAATTGTACTACAAGCTGTATAAATACGATTAATTTTTGAACCAAGATAAAAGTAAAAATTTATTTATTACCTGTTTCATTGTTGTTGGTTAATGTACTGTTATTACTTTTGTACGAAGTGTGTACCTGAGTTTCTGTTTCTGCGATTTTAATTTTCACGCGCTCAATAATGAAATCTGGTGCATCAATATCAAAATTATTTCTAATATATTGTTTAGCGAACATATCATCTGTAAAAATAAAAAAGTCACAATTAATTTACACAAACCAAAATAATTATTATGCTATCTACTTACATTTATTTAATAATTCTATAACTTCAGGAGTGTTCGTTATTTCAATGACATTTTCATTATTAATTAAAAAATATATTTTATCCATTTTTACCTTCCGTCAAAAGGAAGGTATTGTTTTTGGTCAAAAAATTCGGTGGTGAGTTTTTAATGAATAAGCACGTTTTAGGGTCCCTACAATACGAATGTACTATTTTTAAGATGATGTCTGTATGTGTGTGTGTGTGTCCGTGTGTGTGTCTGTGTGTGTGTCTGTGTGTGTGTCTGTGTGTGTGTCTGTGTGTGTGTCCGTGTGTGTGTGTGTGTGTGACGAATTTTTCTCCGACGATAACTCCAAAACTACAATTCTAAAAATTATGATTCTTTCATATTCCTCTTCTTTACAACCATATGAAGAGCTGATTAGATTTTGGTTATAATTGGTCAACCGGAAGTACCCTTTTTTGAAGTTCTTAACAGTTTTTCTTGAAAAATCGCAGTTAAATATCATTTTCGACATTTTATGTGATTATCAATAGAAAGAATATCTTATTCTCTATACGATTCGATTATACATTTTCCTTCATATTCAATAGATATAGAGTCATAGAGAGATTAAGAGAGATTAACTTTCGAAAATCAGTCAGCATTGCAAAAATTATGAAAACAACAGATACACATATTCAAAAAAATCTAATTGACACATGTCAGTGGCAAGTGCAAAACCAAAGTGGAAAATATATGATCTGAAAGTGATATAAGTGACAGAGTGTCCCTCGCCAGTGGGAAGAAAAGATGGAAGGACTGCATAGCAGAAGATTTGAGAGAGGAAGAACTGTGTCACGAATGTGCTTTGGACAGGAATGAGTAGAAGAGAAGAGTAAGAAACAGCGACTTCTAATAAAATAGGGCAAAGTTGAAGCAGGAGGAAGTGTTAACTGCAATACATAATGTATTCGTATTAAAATTTTATTAGATTTTAGAATATTTTCAAAGGAACTTTCAGTATGGATATGTAAAAAATAGTGTGTTCTTGTTACAACTATACAGGATATATAGAATCTTTTTCAAGGAAATTTTGGTATAGGATATGTACAAAATACATCGAATTGACGGAAGGTTTTGTGCTGGCCACAACAGATTTTTTCCTTTAAAATACTTTTCTAACCACACTTTTGTGAACTAATAGTAAACAAGTAGCAAGACAGATTCAAACTAAAAAGAAATAGAGATAGTGACCGGATAGCTTACCCAGCTCCCAAGCACGGTCAGCTACGAGCACTTACGGGAACATACCCCGTATGTTATTTACCTCGCCAAAAAATCTGAACGGAAGTTACCGCAGATTACCGCATCTGACCAGACTTCGCCAAAAATCGCCTATTATTTTCTAGCTAGACAAGGTCGTTCAAAATTAATTATTATTTTATTTTAAATATTTTCATTAATTTTGAAATATAGTTATTTCATGAAATAGATACATAATTTTATTAAATAAACACATAGATAATTATTTAAATAATAATAAATTGTATTTTGACGTTTTTAAAATTTGACAGTACTGCCATCAGTCAACAAAAATAAACACTATGCACCCAGCGGCCACTGCATTCTAACCTAACCATTCTAACCAAAAATTGGTCTGATTTTATTTTTTTTGTCTAGTGTAATTACAAAGTGTTGTCATTATTACTTGTAAAAAATGGAAATTGAAGACTATGATAACACAAACTGTGATGAAATTGACTGTACTCCACCTTTCATTAAGGAAGCTGCAAAAGAAAATAGTTTAAATATGTTACCACCTAATACTAGAGAAAGATATGAATTCACTTACAAATAATTCATGAGTTGGCGTGAACAAAATAATATTAAGGCATCGTTCTCAGAAAACGTTGTGATAGCTTACTTCGAAGAACTGTTCAAAAAATTTAAGCCAAATACCTTATGGTCTATGTACTCAATGTTGAGAAGTACATTAAATACCAAATATTGACATTGCCCATTATGTAAAACTTAAGGCGTTTTTAAAAAGAAAATCAGAAGGATATTTTCCAAAAAAGTCTAAAACTTTAACACCGCAAAATATTGCCCAATTTCTTAAACAAGCACCGAACACCAAATTCTTATTGCACAAAGTAAGTTGAAAAGAAATATACAGTTTAAATTTGATTTTATGTGTTTTTATTATTACAGGTTATTTTAATAGTAGGAATATCCGGAGCATGTAGAAAAGGCGAAATATTACAGACAAAAGTAAACGATAATCAAGATTTTGGAACTGGAGTACTTATAAAAATTCCAGACACTAAAACAAAAATTGAACGGAATTTTACAATTACGGGAAATTTTTTTTGAAATATTTAAAAAATATGCAATTCTTCGCCCACCAAATATAAGTGAAACACGCTTTTTTGTAAATGATCAAGATGGGAGATGTACCCGATAGCCCGTTGGGATAAATAAAATTAAAAATATACCAAGAATTATAGCTACATATCTCGGCTTAAAAAATCCAGAACTATTTACTGGGTATTGTTACAGACGTTCGTCTGCCACAATTTTGGTAGACGCAGGTGGCGATATTACAACCCTCAAGAGGCATGGAGGTTGGAGATCAACTAACGTGGCTGAGAATTACATTGAAAACTCAATTTCCCGCAAAATAAATGTTGGAAATAACATTCTTAATTCCGTCAACAGTTCAGCATCCACCTCAACATATAAACTACAACCTACTACAGCACTAAATATATGTGAAAGTTCTGTCATAAATAAAACATTTTCTACAGAAGCGGTACCAAATTTAACATTTAATAAGTATGTAATATTTTGTATATTATATAATTTTTAACTGTACTTTTGTAATTGGATATTAATCTGTAATTGTGCAGTCTAAATAAATATTATTATTATTATTATTATTATTATTATAATTGTACTAATATTACAATCAATGTACATAATAAATCATTTAATGTTTCTTTCTTGCAATCAAGCAAATTAAAATATGTTCAGGGGGCCAATTTTGTAACTAGTAAGTGATAGTGAATACAATTCATACTGAATAAGTAAAGTAGTCCCCACTACTTTTTGTCAGCTATGTTGTTTTTTCCGACTGAATACGTACTCAGCTGGTCTGGACCTCATGAATACGGTATTTAGTCGGAATAAGACGAGAAATAAGGCAAAATGGCTGACAAAAAGTACTGAAGAATTGTATTCGCTATCGCTTTCTAGTTACAAAATTGGCCCTAGTTGGTAAATACGTAATTAAAAAAGTAAAATATACAATTGTATAGATAAATATGTATACATTATTCATTTGTCAGCTGTCCTTACGTTTGAACCTAAATTTCAGTATTGTAGATAAAGTAAAATTTATTTATGCTCGTCTAAAAAATAATGTTCGTAACTTGTATGAAATTCAAATATCTTAGCTCGTGTGTATTGACTTGCACTCCGTTACGCTTCGTGCGTCAATTTACACTCGCATGATATTTGGTATTTTTATAACTTGTTACGAAAATAACTATATTGTATATAAGATTTACAAACTTTTTACAATGATTGAAAATGTGAAAATAATTTAAAGTATATACATACATATATATTCTATTTGTAAAAGAAATAATATTTTATAGAAAAAGAACCATACTTACATACGTATATGTATTAGCAAAATTATCTTACACGCTGATTGAATTTATAATGGACATTAACAAACAAACATTATCAGCTTAAACATAGTACTTTCATAACCTTTTGTTTTTTAAATATTATGGCTTCTATCCCATAATACACTTGAATTTATCCAATTTTTAGTCTATTTTGATAATAATTGACAAATATAACATGACTTATTTATTTATAATGAAACTTCTTAGTTTCAGAACATTAACCATAAAATAAAAAAATATTATTTATTATTTCATTAGCGTTAGTTATATCACCAACGTATGAGTTTAAATAAGTGTTTCTCAATGGAGAATATATCGTACTGACAGTAAGAATATGATGTAGACTTTCAAGTACGTGGAGGTTACATAAAGTCAAAAAATTTTGATTTATTAATTACGATTACAAGTAAACCTCCACTCCCTCTACCTCTATCATACTCCTTGACTGCAGGACAATCAAAAATAAATTTTGTGAATTCATTTAAAAAGACTGGAAATTGTACAATTTTACATAATGACCAAGTTTCACACAGATAAATTACATCACAACATAGCAGTTCGTTTATTGCTTCTGTTTCTAATGTGTAAAAATTGTTTAGTTCTTCAATATTCCAAAATGCTATGTTAAGATATTCTCCGACTGTGTGAGAATTATTTTTATTACTTAACTTATAGTTATCTGCCCTCACGGTGCCATTGTTATTGTGTTGACTTGGTCTAAAAAAGACTAGGGTTGGTTGAGTATGCGATTTCAATCATTTCTTCTGTTGAACAGGATTGGATGGGGATTCAGACGATGAGTCACTGTCTCTACCTCTTTTATGGATATTATTCTGATTGTTTGAGATTTCTAAATTCGTACCTACCGCTGTGTGTAACTTTCTTACTTGCAATTTTTTTTTTAAGTTTTATTTCATTAATGAAAATATTGCTTCCTCTAAATTTATTCCTGTTTTTCAGAATTTGATTTATCATATAAATGGAGTAAAATGTTAGCATAATAGGTCTAACGTGGTTTTTATAACCTTGAAATTTTCCCAGACGAAAGCATTCTACTAAATCCCTGGAATGAAGTTCAATATTTATATATTGTTTAATAATACTGTGCACGGTATCACGTAGATCAGTGGCTTTATATTCAGCAATGCCATGAATAATTATGTTCCTTTTCTTGACTTGTTTTTCTAGATAATAAATTGTTAAATCCCTCTCCTCAAATTTATTTTAAAGGTCCTCAATAGCTTTGGAAATATTAACATTTATTTCCTTGATCTGTTTGATATCAGACTGGATATCTTCTAGCTTATTTAATTTAGCAAGTATTTCATTTAATTTTTCTTCGTGGCGTAGAACGTAGAATACAATATTATTTGACGTTTAACAAAATACGTACTTTGCTTCATGTAGACAAATAATTTTGAGTTTAAACCTTTAACTACTCGCGCTGGTGTATTTTGCGGAGCTACCTAACCTATTACTAAACTCTCTTTTATAAGCCTTTTCATTACCGTTGTTACAGCTGTACGGAAAACATAGTTATTTGATTTTAAATTAGTAGGTGTTCCTTGTGGTGTACAGAATACACCACGCGGGTAGTTATGTGAGTATTTTTGAAACTTCTAACTTGATTACTTTGCATTAAATATCATCTTTTTTTGTTTATTATTAGTATGTTCCGTAAATAAATCAGACTAATCGTAATCGGTGATTTCGGTGAGTAGTTGGTTACTGAAAGTGGTGAGTATTTTCGGAACAGCTTAACCTTCAAGTTATGTCAAATAACAGTTGAAATTGTTTTTCAATAATGGAGGAAGTTGAAGAAATAATATTTTTTAATAACATTGTTCTTTTTTCATCAGTTTCATCCGATGATTCTTCTAATGATGAAAATATAATATGTAAGAATAAATATAATTTATTAGAAATGAAATATTTTGAACATTATTTTGCAGATCCAAGAAATACAAGGCCAAAAATTGAAAATTATATTGAAGATGTGGTCGAAAGATATTCAGAACAAGAGTTCAGAGAAAATTTTAGAATGTATAGGGATACATTTGAATTTATTTTAAATATTTTGGAGAGCAAAATTGCATCTTCAGTACAAGATGTCGGTCGGCACACCATAAGTGCTAAAACACAATTATTGCTTTGTATTTGGTACTTGGCCACCCCGGATTGCTATAGGTAATTAACAGAATGTGTATTTTAAAAGAAAAATCAATAAATGCATACGCAATATGAAAATTCAACAATTTACTGTTGCACACTTTCTATGTAGACTAATAAATATTTTAGATCCATTTGCAATAGATTTAACGTTGGTAAAGCTACGGGATTTCGTACTGTTCGAAGAGTTGTACATGCGTTATTTGAATTGGCACCGCAATTTATAAATTGGCCATCTTTGGAGGAAACAGAAGAAATTAAAAATTGATTTTCTAAGTTTGGGCTGCAGGGTGTAATAGGTTGTATAGATGGGACATACATTCCTATTCCACTTCCTTCAGATGACGGAGCAGCGTATATTTGCAGAAAAAAATTCCCCGCCATAATTTTGCAGGTAATATTGTTTTTTGGTCGACCCTTATTTAAAATATGAAAATATTAACAAAATATATTTGAATTTATAATTACTTATTCAAACATAAATTAAACAAATCTGTTTTGATTTTGAGAATATTATGAGTAAAATTTATTAATTATTTAACTTTTAGGGTGTATGCGATCATAACTTATTATTTCGACATTGTTATGCGGGGGGAAATTGGATCTTCACATGATGCTTCAGTATTCCGAAATAGTGAAGTGTGGTCATTTATGACAGCTCATGCGGACGATAAGTTTCCTGAAGGATCGTATATCTTAGGTGATAAAGCATATCCTTGTTTACCAAATCTCTTAACGCCGTACAAAGATAACGGACACTTGACGGCACAAAATATATTTTATAACATTCAACATGCAGCTACACGCAGTGCAATTGAAAGATGTTTTGGTTTGCTTAAGAAACGCTGGAGATGTTTGAAATTTTTGGATATAAGAAATATTACTTTCATTCCGAAATTAATTATTGCTAGTTGCGTTTTACATAACATTTGCATTATGCAAAATGACCTAATAGAAATACATGATGAAGAACTGGAGAACTTTGAAGATAATGAAATAATGTTGCCAAATGCAAATGAAGAAAGAAATTTGAAACAAGCGGCATATTACGCCGAAATATTATCTGTGCGGATCTAAATGATAGAATGCAATAAAATATATAGTATATATTTATTTAACCAGACTTGTTACTTAATATTCTACGAGTAGATATACATGTATTTTAATAACAAAATTATAATATATTCAATAAAGATATTTCAATAAATACTGACTTTGTACCCTGTTTTAAATATCCTAAATATTTCAGTCAAGTTTCTTACAGGCAGATTCATAAAACAGATTACTGCTAAAACCATTTTATTAAAACTGGAGTTGTGCTAATCCGCCTTATGAATCTGCCTGTTTACATTATACAAATTCTTAATTCTAATTGTTACAGATACAGTCAAGTTGCTAATTTTAAGGTTTACTTAAATGAGACAAATATTGCCGAATCAATTATTGCATATAACAAAACTTAGAAATTTATTACAATCAACTGTTGTGTTAAATTTAGGGCCAGTTTTTCAATCTCTGGTTAAAAGTTTAACCAGGATTAAATAAACAATATTACATCGTTTTGTTGACAGCAATGATAAATCTGTCATTTGACACTTCATTTCGTTTCAATATTGTTTATTTACTCCTGGTTAAAATTTTAACCAGAGATTGAAAAACTGGCCCTTAACAAAATACGATATAATAATATAATAAAAAAAAATCACTTTTTAAAAACAACATAAATGATTTCTTTATATTCAAATTTATCAGAACATACATCTATCTTAAGAATAAGCAGATACGGATGTTACGCAAAAATTGTGAATTACAAATATCGCAAAGATAATTCTCGAAGGGCTACAAGTCAAGACAGTTTTATCAATTTTAATCAACTGCGTATCTGACAATTTTCAAGATGTACCGATAAATATGTTACAAAAAAGACGAGAATAACTATTATAAACATGACAAGGAACAACAGTAATAAAATAAAAAAAAAAACAAGTTTTAGGTATTGTACAAAAATCATTTGTCCTTTTTCTCTAAATAGGCCTTGAACCAGTCGAACATCTCTTGCTTTTGCTTAAGTTTTTCTTCGTGTCTCTTCTGCCTCTTAGCATCAATTTCATGAGCTAATTCAACAGGATTTTTGAAGCGTCTTTTTGGTGTGAATACCTTACTGCTGCCACTGCCACACGAGCTTTTTGGGGACAATCCAGAGTTAGCAATATTCTCTGGATGTGAAATTGGTAAATGCTCGATATTTTTTTCTTTTGATGTTTTCTTTTGTATTTCAGCTTCTTGTCCATCTAATTTTGCTGGTTGGGTAGAGCATTCATTTGTGCAAGACGATTTATAGCTTGATACTCCACTACTACTAGCAGTAGCCAGTGGATTAGCCAGTGGATTCATTTGTCGATTATTTTGGAAAATTTCATTTAAAATTTTCATAAAATTTCCAACTTTTGTTATTACTTCCGGTCGATTTATTATGATTATGAATTTTTTTATATGTTGATTTCAAATTTCTCCATTTTTCATCACATTTGGTGCCGCTCTTTTCAACACCATAGGAGAGTAATTTTTCACTAATTTTCTGCCAAACATGTTTATTGGTCATATGTGGCGAAGTGAACAAATACTTGTATTCCTTGTAAACGGCTATCAATAATTTTATTTGTTCATCAGCCCATCTATCTACTTGCTCAGTCTGAGTTTGTGTGCAGATTTCTTGTGATTGCGTAGTAAGGGCTTGGTAAAACTAATATTTGTTAATGCTTTATTAGTTTCATCATAAAATATTTGTTCACAATTCTTAAAGCATTCATGATCCCCAACACTATTCAAATCATTTATGATTGCATTGCAGTGTGCACAATTGAATTCACTGTTGTATTCACTCTTGTAAAAAGAAAAATATATTATTAATTTTTACTTCAATAATTTAAACATAGTTACCATTATCACGAATTTTCGATAACACAACCTCACAAAGCAAACAAACTTCAAATACCGCCAATTCCATCTGTCAAATTGATGCAACTAACCGAAGTCATCGTGCTTTGAGCGCGATGAGTTTGGTGACTAACCAGACTCACCAATTTCAGGTCACCGCGTTCCATAAAAAAACTTTTTTCAGGAAATGAATATTTACGGAACGGAAAAACTCAATTTGGTGACTTTCGGGTATTTACGGAACATACTATATTTATAAACAGCCAAATTCTGTATAACGCTTAGCACATTGAGGAACCTCAAAAATACAGGAGACTTTTTCTAAAGCAACTAGCGAACTCTCTGATGAAACCACACCTTTCAGAACGAGCTAAAGTAAAAATTTGCCTAAGGGCATTCATTGTTTTCTAAGTAAATTTAAAATACAAGAAGAAGAGCAGGATCAGGTGTGACCACCAATACAGGTGCGAGGAAGGTGTTTCTGTTGAGGTAGACAGAAAAATCGGCTAACAACAATTTCATGTAATTCATGTAAAAAAATTGTATGCAAGGTACATGCAATTACCAGTGGCGGCTCGTGGTATTTTTGAGCGGAAGGGGGGGGGGGGGGGGGCAAATTAATTTGTGGTCATGGAACTTTATTTAGAAATCCGATTTGCTTACTAACAATTTTAATATTAATTATCAAGAAGAATGTAAATACAATAGAAAAAAACTAGAAGAAGACCTCCAAAAACAAGAAATAACGATACAAAAATATATTACAATAGAAGGAAGTAGAAGTAACAAGATAAGAATAAGTAGTAAAATTGGAATATTACAATACTACACATTCAACCTTTGAGAAACGCAAGTTGTATACGACTGAGACCTGAGACTGAGGTGCTTTGTGAGACTTGCTCTTACTACGCGAAACGCGAGGTACGAAGTGCTCCGAGTACGTGCGATTCTTTCCGAATCACAACGGGGGCTTGCCACCTCTGCGGCTCTCTCACTCAGATATTGGGATTATTTTTATGAATTAATTTACAAGCTTGAAAAATAACATTCATTTGGAAATTAAAATATCAATTTTGTTAAAAAAAACTCTTCGATGATTTTTTTAAATACATGCATATTTATTTATTAAAATTCGTAAATAATTTTTTTTGAAAATACTTTATGTATGTTGTTATATCAGTTTTACAGAATGTTTACTTTAACTTTAAATTATTAATTTGTTTCATACAAATTAATTCTGTATAACTCCATATTAATCATTAATATCATAGAATTTATTATAAATATAATATATACATATTTATTATTTAAATAATAAATCCAATGTTTAAATGCGAACAAACCGGTAAATAGATTTCATATTTTCATAAGAATAAGAAAATAATAAGAATACTGAAAATATAGTGTACCCATTAGCACGGGTAATTTGCTGTAGAACATAAGTAAAGAAATCAGTATTATAGATGGCCAAGGGGGGCTTGCCGCCTCTGTGTGCTGCGTGACCCGACGTACGTCTCACTGTGCATCACTGGTGAGCGCTGCACTAGTTACTGCACAAGTTTGGGACGTATCGCGGAGTATAATGCCATAATCTTTCTCTGAAGGGGGCATGCCCCCTCAAGCAGAATTTGATGCATATTGCGCTGTTGAGCGGCACAGCGCTAATTTCAATTTAAACAGTACATTGTTTAATGCTAACTATAGGATCAAATTGATACTTTTATAATAATTAATCTATAATATATTGATGTAAAAAAATCTGAGGGGGCACTGCCCCCTCTGCCACCCTGGACGAACCGCTACTGGCAATTACTTGCCCTGAATGTAATACTAACTATAACGACAATAATTATTTAACAGCGAGTAGTTATATGTAGAAAAATCTGCTAAATATTTATTGTTAGTTTTTATAAGCAATTTTATTATTTTTATATTTACGCTTGCTTTCATTTTGTTTATTATTTTAATATAAGATAGTCTGAATATTTTTTTTTTTATTTTGTACTTAAATAATTACAAAATATATTGAGCATATATTAAACAAAATCTTGTTTTATTTCATTGCTCTATAACCACATTTTGTTACTGGTGTATAAAACACACCAAGCGAGTACTTGTGTTAATAAAAGTTATGACAGGATTTATAATAATAATTTTTCTGTGCAACAAATATTTCAACTTTTAATTAACGTACAGTGTTGCCAATGATAGTTATTTTATTTTTTATTAGAAACTTTATATTCATATAAGTATATGTTCCTCATATACCTATTAACTAATATATTACGGATCCTTTGCTTTTCTTGAAGGAAACGCTGTGTAATGAAAATATCATTTCTGCATAAATCTATCTCTCTCAAGCACCCAACCGAGAATTATGCGCATGCTTGAAAACCTTGACTACTATTGGGTAACGAAGAAATCATGACCACTTTTATCATTTAGATTGCGAATCACAAAGTTTTGATCATTAACGACTAGCGTGAGAAATTTTTAATTTTAATTTGGGAAATTAAGCAATGTACCAGCTATTTATTTTGTATGTAAATTCTTCAATTTCAATATTAGTAATAATAAAAACAGTGACATATTCTAGTGTTCAATTTGAATTAAATAATTTACTTTGTTGTACTGTAAAAATAATAGGAATACAATTTCGAAAAAACGTAGTGATGTTTGGGTGCATTTTGAAGTGTTATCTGGAAATTCCAGTAAAGCAGAATGCAGCTATTGTAAACAAATATTATCTAAATAGTAATATTTAATTTTATTTACATTTTTTTTAGATATCACCGTATTAATATTATTTGTAGTCTTGTTTTTTCGTGTATATTTATTTCATTTTGTGTATTTTTCACTAACAATTATTTTCAAAAAAATGCAACTTAAAAAATCCAATTTCGTCATTTATTCCTTCTCCTTCCATATTTGCTGTCAAACTATACTAGAACCAGATCCTAAGAGTTCACTTGTTCTCGTTCGTGAATCACAATATACTAATAAAATACGATTTCCCTCCATCATAGTCTTAAAAATTTCTTGAACGAATGTGAACTAATGAACTAGTTCCGTGAACTATTCTTTTTGGTGACCAAGAACGAATGAACTAGAACTCCCATCTCTAAACAGAAATGAAATCGAACGTCAAAGTCAAACCATGTGGGAGAAACGAAGAGACCACTAGAACAACGTATTAAAGAACACCGACGGCACACTGAGAGGGGAGAGACGTCCAAGTCAGGAATAGCTGAACACGCCTGGGAGAAACACCATAGAATACAGTGGAATCAAGCCAAAGTAATACATAAAGAAAGTCATACATTTAAAAGGAAATTCAAAGAAGCAGCCATCATTATGAAAAAACCAAGAAAAGATTTTCAGTCATCCCAGCGTAGAAATCAAACCAGTTTGGAAACAGCTTATAATCAAAGAAGACTCACTGAAGATTACGACAGAAAAGCAGCCGACCTATCAGGAACCAGTTACAACACCACCAACCAACCAACGAAACGATACGCTCGAAGAGCCATTCACGCATGACCCCCGCATAGTATAAATTCTTCCTATTACACAGATGTAAATTAGTATCAGTTCACCTGATGACGGAAGCAGATTTTAGCATCCGAAACGTTGTGAAACAATTTTGTGTTTTCAATAAAGATAATGTCAGTCCAGAAATCGAGTTTTATTCATGTGCTCGCTGCATCACCAGCCAGCGACGCTGTCAGCGTTAGCCAATAGTAGTCAAGGTTTCCGAGCATGCGCATAATTGCAGGTTGGGTGTTTGTGAGTGATACAGAAATAATATTTCCATTTCCTTCACCTACTCTTATGGGAAAGATACGAGCATTAGTAATATATTAGTTCAATTATATGATGTTTCTTCATTTGACTGATTTGTAACATTTTGTGATATTTTTGTTTCTGCTTAATTTTAGTTTACTTAATAAAGAAGTGATATTTTCTTTATACGTAATAATTCAGTGTTTATTTATTGTTTCTAAAATATTTGTTTCGTTTACTATGTTTTCAACCAAAGAAATACATTTTATTTTATTTTTTATGTCATTAAGTATATGGTTAAATATGATTCTTTTATTACAATTTTATTCTAATAACATAAATTAACTAATATAATATTCTTATTTAAAGCTAGAAC
The DNA here is from genome assembly GCA_943142095.1 of Ophonus ardosiacus. NCBI lineage: Eukaryota > Metazoa > Arthropoda > Insecta > Coleoptera > Carabidae > Ophonus > Ophonus ardosiacus. The sequence goes on from OW964839.1 coordinate 15,155,066, forward strand.
ATTCTTTAAAGAAAAATTGTAATAATGAAATTGGTAGATACTATACTTATCTTTACCTTCTATTAAAAGAATTTTTGCTTAAAATAGTTTAGGAATGTTTAATAATGCATCATTTTGATGAGCAATTCTACTTTGAACAGAAATTTATTTTAAATAATCCGCTACTATATGCCATCTGTCACCTTAGTTATTCCAGCCAGTTGTGGTGCGCTAGTGGGCAGTGTTTTACTTCTAATACACTGAATTGTGTGTCTTTCAGTGTTATTGGTATGGACCACATCATTTTTGTTTGTGCCGTTATAATAAAGAATGTACTTGTTATAAAAGAAATAAAGTATATTTTAATATACCGATCGACACTGAAAACGGGCTTTTGTTTTCTTTTAGATTATTATCTATTCGTTATTTTCTACGAGTATAATTATGTATTATTTTTAATGGAGTATACAAAGGTTAACATATTATTAATAAAAGATAGATTTTCCAAATATTGTTCATTATCAAAACACAAATTTTTACATCAAGTTCATAATTTCAATTCTTTGTAAAAGGTGTTTCAAAATGAGCGCAAGATTTTATTTTTCAATAAAACACATAATTTACTCGAAAATTGCAAATATTTTTATTTTAATATGAAGTATACATATGGCGATTATGTGTGGAAGAGAACATCCAACAAATGGCCGCCACGACTCTGCTGGCACACTCTTGCTCTTTTAGAGAAGTTGTTGATTACATATTCGCACATTGCCCCTCCAATTTCGCCAATGACACGTCGAATTTCTTCCTTCAGCTCAGGAATTGTGGTTGGTTGGTTGACATAGACGGAAGACTTCACAAAACCCCACAGGAAGAAGTCGCACGGCGTTAGATCGCATGATCTCGGTGGCCAATTCTGGTCGCCAGTGCGTGATATTATACGGCCCGGGAATCTCTCATGCAACAACTGCATTGTCTCTCGCGCAGTGTGACAGGTTGCCCTGCCCTGCTGACCACATCTCGTCTAAATCCATACCGACCAATGCAGGCCACAAAAACTCCGTTATCATATGGCGATTCCATTTCACGGTCACTGCATTGCCAGCGTCGTCTTCGAAGAAGTATGGCTCAACCACTCCACCAGTCCAAAATCCGCACCAAACGGTGACTCGTTGTGGATGCATTGCCTTATTATGAACAATATGTGGATTCTCTGCTCCCCAAAATCCAACTGTTTTGCGTGTTCATGTACCCATTCAAGTGGAAGTGAGCCTCATCGCTAAAGACAATTTTTCTAACAAAATCAGCGTCCATTCTTTGATTGTCCAACACCTAGTTGACAAAGGTATTGCGTTGCATATGATCACCTGGCTTAAGTTCTTGTGTCAATTGAACTTTATAAGGATGCAGATGAAAATCTTTCTTTAACACGTTCGCTGCTGCTGTCGCTCTAAGGCGACGCGCTAGATACTTACATGTACCGTCGTCGCCATCAGGCGACAGCTACGCTACTATTTCAAAGCACACTAGTGTGGCTGGCGCTGTGGCAGAGTGTTGTTATGTTCGTAGGCACTTCAGAAAGGAATTTTCTACACGTTTTGGCCCCTGGCAAAATTAGCCCAAAATTACCGGCAGCGAACGTGTTAAAATTCTCTTCAAACTGCTTGTCGACATGGCCAGTTGCTGCGAACGGCGGCGAATCGATGTGCTTGGATTTTCACCAACACTTGCAGAAACTGAGGCAATATTTTCAATGGACCGGCCTGACCGAGGACGACCTGATGATTTCTGGTTCACAACCGAGCCAGTTCGATCAAATTTCTCGATCAGTCTCTTAACTGTCGAACAATTTGGTGCATTTTGTCGACCAAAAATTGCACGCACTCTGCGAACTGTTTCCGCAAAACTTTCACCATATTTTAAATAAGTTTTCAATATTAAAATCCGTTGTTCGTTCGTGTAGCGTTCCATGATTAATAATCGCGATGCATCTACTAGACAGTTATCAACTTTTTAGGGCCAGCACCCTTGATTAAAATAAAATGCCGGCCAATTCAAATCTTGCTCTCATTTTGAAACACCCATTAGTACCACCATAGAAGCTACAGTTTCTGCTGTTAATTGCTTCTCGAATTTGAACGCATTAAAATGAGAAATTTTTAAGGAAACAAATGATTGGATTAAACAAAACTAATATACGCGCTAAGTAATATATTTTATCAATTTCATTACTTCGTATCAAACGGTAAATAATATAAATATTGGAGTTTTAAATAGTTAATCTTAGTTAATATACATCAATAATAATATTTTGTAGTAAAAAGTCAAATACGAACAGTTTTTTTTTTCTTTTTTTTTTTTTAAATAAACAGTTTTGAAGTCAATGTAAGTATGTAGAATAATTTAATAAATTTCTGCGATAGATATCTTTGTTTGTTTGTCTAGTTAAAAGAAAATTGCATAAATTCATCATAATTTTAATAAGTAAATACAGCTCTCGCTCATAATAGCATATGTGTAATAGTTAATAATCTCACCATTAAATTATTTTAGTGTGGGCGTTTGTATGAAGTCAGTTGAGATTGAAACTGCTTCATTAGTAAGAATAAAATATCTGTTAATAGTGACGTAGTATAAACAAACACAGATAAACAAATTGCGTTGCCTAAGCCGAGTACAAACCAAGTTTGCGAACAAGTGACGAACTTGGTGTGGACTAGGGGTTTGCGAGCAGCTCAGGTTCGCTATAAGGCCCGATGCACACGTCACGTTTTTTAATGTGCCTGCACGCTGCGGCGACGGAGTTTCGGTCTGTGATACAAGTAAGTAAATATAGCAGTGCACACGGGCATCTTCTTCCTCTCTCAAGTTTTCTGCGATACAGTCCTTCCATCTTCTCTTTCGTCTTCCTCGTACACTTGGCATACTGATTCTATACTTTTCGTATTTGGCTTTTCACTTGACTCTGACTTCTGTCAATTAGAATTTTTTGCATATAACAGATGTTTCCATGATAAATAGCAAAGCTGACTGATTTTTGAAAGTTAATCTCTTTATAAAAATACGGGTGTAAAATGGACTTGCCCTACTTGTCGTATTGTAGGTAATGCCATTGATGATTTCAAATTATTTATTATCAATTTACAAAAGGACTTTAATTAGTTAAAAAAGTCATGCAAAGAACTGTAAGCTCCCCAGTTATTCAAGAAATTACTGAACGGCAAAAACTTTCTTGTAATATAATGATATTTGGATCAACAGAAGCTAGCAAACTATCTAAAGATCAGCTTCAAGAAAGTGACTCTTGTCTGATTAATAACATTTTAACAGGTATTGAGGTTAAATGTCCTATTTGTTAAAATCTCTCGTATTGGCCGGCATGACAGTACTAAACCATTGTTTCGACCTATAAAAGTTCAGCTTTCTTGTAGCGATGATGTCGTTCAAATTATAAAAAAATCTAGTAAAATAAAATCTATAGATAAGATGAAGCATCTGTCCATCTCTAGGGACCGTACCAAAATGCAAAATGAGTATTACAAATCAGTAAAACTCGAATTAAATTCCTGTATCGCTGCTGGTGAAAGTAACTTAGCTATAAAATATATTAATAACATTCCACAAATTGTTTCTTTAACTAATTTCACCCAACAGTTATCCCGTTTTAGTTAATATTTACAATCAAAATACAAAGGGTTTAAATTCTAAAAGTCATTTGTTTTATGTTAATTGTTGTACTCTGTCTCACGATATAATCATTTTGTCTGAAACTTGGCTTCATGACTCATTTCTTAATTCCGAATTTTTTCCATGTAATTATAATGTTATTCGTGATGATAGGAATTTTTCTCTTCCTGGGCGTAGTGAAGGAGGAGGTGTCTTAATTGCATTAAAGGATTTTTTTAAATTATAGTATTGTTGATACATCTAGTATAAAAAAAACTCTATACCATTGATAGATATCACTGCTTGTAAATGTTACCTTACTAACTATTCATTTATCATTTAGCAATATTTTTAATAATAAACTGGATCTTGTTTTTTCCAATTTTACACCTCTGAAAACTATTAAGTCAGATTCTCCTTTGGTTAAACATTAAAACTAAAGAGCATTACCGGAAAAAATGGCTTAAAACCAGGCAACAAATCTACTTTAATGAATTTAAAAGATTAAGAAATATAATTAAAAATCAAATCAAGAATGCTTATGATGAGTATGTGCGGAAAGCTGAAAATAATATAAGTCCGATCCCAGTGAATTCTGGAAATTTGTTCAATTAAAGAAAGGTTGCTCTCGTATTCCAGGTAGTGTAGTGGATAATAATATTATCCACAATAACCCTCAAGATATTGTTAATGAATTTGCAAAAAGTTTTTTGAATTACTTCGTTGATAGTTCTTACTTTGATTGTAATGCTGACTCAAGTTACAATAATAAACCCTTCATTTAATATTGATAGGGTATCTGAGGATGAGCTAATTATTTTAATGGCAAAATTGCCAAATAAATCTTCCTGTGGTGAAGATAAAATACCTGCATTTTTTATTAAAGATTGCAGATTTATTTTTGCAGCCCCGTTAGCTTTGATTATAAACTTGGCTATTAATACTACTGTATTCCCTGAACAATGGAAGCACACACGTATAACGCACACAAGAAAGGTGACAAATCTAACATATTGAATTATCGGCCTATTTCTACTTTAAACAACTTTGGCAAAATATTTGAGAAAGTAATGTATAATTCGTGCTACGAAATCATTAATTTCTATTAACCAACATGGTTTCATGTGAGGTCGCTCAACTGTTACTAATTTAGCTTGCTTTTCTCAATATGTTTCTGAGGTTATTGACGAAAAGGGTCAAGTAGATGTTATGTATAGTGACTTTTCCCGTGCTTTTGACACCATTAACCGTGGCTTATTATTATTATCTAAAATCAGTTCTTTCGGTGCTTCTTCTGCCTTATTATCTCTATTAGCTTCCTATCTTTATCAGCGATCCTGCTGGTTTTTAATCATTTAAATTTTTCGCCACATCTGGTGTACCAATTTAGGCCCTCTCTTATTTATTTTATTCATAAATGAATTATTGCTTTCATTTACTTGTCCCGTACTGGCCTATGCTGACGACATGAAACTGTATTGTAGAATTTGCACACCTTCTGATATATGTGTCCTACAAAATAATATAAATATCCTTCTCTCATGGAGCAATGATAATAAACTAAACATAAATGTTGATAAATGTTATATAATACCATTTACACATAAAATTAATTATATCATACATTCTTATAATATCTGTGGATCTAATCTTACACGGTTAAACTCTGTTAAAGATTTAGGTGTCACATTTACTTATAATTTTAATTTCAATGAGCACATTCTTAATACCTGTTCATCAGCCAGTAAAACTCTAGGATTCATTTTTAGAATATGCAAAATGTTCAGTGATGTACCTGTTATTAAATCCTTATATTTCGCATTCGTTCTTAGTAAATTAGAATATGCCCAATTAATTTGGTACCCATTTTATGCCATTCAAGGTAGTCATCTTGACCGCATCCATCGAAGGTTCCTGAAATATATGTCATATAAACTAGATAATATATATCCTGATCGGAATATTGACATAAATTCCCTTCTTGAACGCCATTCTTTACCATCCTTAAGTTCCAAGCGAGAGATCTCTAGCGCACGTTTCCTATGGTTACTTCTCCACAACAACATTGATGCACAATATTTACTTTCTCGTGTACCATTCCATGTACCCAGGCTTGCATCAAGACATGATCGAACCTTCCATCTCCCTACTGCTCGTACTGATGTTTTGCAGCGCTCACCAATCCACTTGATGTGTTTGAATGCAGATGTAATTTATAAAGATGTATTTGCATAATTTCTTTTTTTTTGTACCTACTATATTAATTTAATTGTTTTCATGGTCATACTAATTTTATTATGTGTAATATTGTTATATATTCTTATTATGTTATTATTTTTATATTTTCATATTATTTTACCCTGTAATTGGATAACTGTTGGGTAATAAAGTTATTACTGTTATTATTATTATTATTATTATTACAAGATTTCAGCGTCTGAATCAACCTTTCGGCCATCATCAGACGCCGGCCGTGCTCAGCTAGTAACCGTAGACGCGTTTCGCTCTTGTTGGAGCTTATCATTATGGAGTTACTGCCGTCTCTTTGCAGAGACAATTCCCCAACTAAGTAAGGCGAGAGATAAACATCTCATATAAGATAGTTGGGTGAAAGGGCAACTGTTACCACATATGCAGCCATCTATCGGAGAATCGCCAAAAAACATTGGCCGCTATTGAAATAATAAGATGTTTATCTCTCTCTGTGCTCAGTTGGGGAATTGTCTCTGCAAAGAGACGGCAATTACATCATACTGATGACCTTTACTAAGAGCGAAACGCGTCTATGGTAACAAGCTGAACACGGCCGGCTTCTTATGATGGCCGAAAGGTTGATTCAGACGCTGAAATCTTGTGAAACATGGCGAGGGTTTTCTAATACTTTATTAAACTTGTTTCACCTAGAGTTCGCTATTGTACTATTATTATTTCAATAGCTGCCAGTTCTTTTTGGCGACCCTTTGACAAATAGCTTTACATGTGGTAACAGTTACCTTTTCATCCAACTATCTTATATGAAATGTTTATCTCTCGCCGTCCTCAGTTGAGGAATTGTCTATATATTCTACTCACAGCAGTAGGAGTCAGTGATATTGGTCATAGTGAACAGTGCTCAGTGATCTCTGCGAAAATACAAACCATGTGATTTTGTGCACAATAGTTTACGTTTTTAACCTTTTTTTTTTTTTTTTTTTTTTTTTTTTTTCCGTGGGTAGGGTGGAAATCTTCATAGACACCAGTACTCGTCCGGAGTTACTGGTAGTGCCGGATTCTTACCGGCTAAAACCACCCTCCCTTACTGCCCAATAAGATGTGGACCCGCCTAAGCATTACTCTCCATCATTATTGTTGTCTCGTTATCGCAGTCTCAATTCATTCTCCATCTCTCTCTCTCTCTCATCCTCTCGTCGTGTTCTTTTCCCTTCATCACGTGTTCCATGAAGTGCGTGATGATGTTCCACTTCTCTTCTTCGGCTAGCATAAGCTGGACTAAATTGCCTATCGTTAACCTGTTACCTAAATCGTTCTCCATGCTGTCTCTAGAAAGCGTCCAATTGTTACAGTAGAAGATTGTATGCTCTGCTGAGTCCTGATCCTCACAGTACATGCATTTACTACTTGTCGCTTTGCCTATCCTGTGCAGGTAGTTCTGGAAACATCCGTGCCCACTTAGGACTTGTGTAATGTGGTACGTCAATTTTCCAAATTTGCGTTCTAGCCATGGCCTAATATCGGGCATTATTCTGTGCAGCCATACATTGCCTCTATCTGCTAGCCATTGGTCTTGCCATTTTTGAGGTGTTTCGTCCTGCGGTACAGGTTCTCCTTCCATCCTACATCTGTACGTTGTTACCCTTGCTTCAATGACAAGATCCAGTGGTGTTGAACTGGCTATAATTTGGGCTGCTTCCGTGGACAGAGTTCTGTATCCTCTATTTATGCCTATGGCTAGTTTCCTATTCAGGCCGCTAAGTAGCTGCATGCACTGTTTGTATCGGGTTGCCTCTCCCCATACAGGTGCCGCGTATAGTACTATGCTAGTAGCCACGGATGCTAGGAGCTTACGCTTCATGTCTGTTGGGCCATCGATTCTCGGTAAGAGCTTTTTTAGTGCTTCTACTGTGTTGTTGGCTTTCAAGACTACATGTCGTACATGTGGTAAGAAGGTCAAGTTCTTATCAAACACGACTCCCAGGTACTTGACCGTTGTTTGGGGTTCGACTAATTGTCCGCAGACTCGGAAGCTAATCGGGTTGTATCGTTTCCTCCCGACCAGCATAATTGCCTCCGTCTTTTCTGGCGCTAGCTTCATGTTATTCTCCTCAATCCATTCCTCTATCGTGAGCAGTGTGCTGTTAACTTTGGTACTCAGCATCTCTTCTCTTTTGTCTACTGTTACTATCGCCAGATCGTCGGCAAAAGCTATAAGCTTTACATTATTCGGTACTGGAAGGCGCAAGATGCTGTCGTAGAAGACGTTCCACAACACCGGGCCAAGTATAGAACCTTGGGGAACCCCGCAGGTAACCTGAAAAGTTTTCCCATCGTAATCTATCCATCGGTTGTTTAAATAGCTCCCGATAACATTGATCAAGTACCTGGGTACGTTGGCTGCAAAAAGAGCATCTAATATCTTCGGCCAAGGCACCGAATTGAAGGCATTCTTTATGTCTACTGTGACGAGGCAGCATAGTCCCCTACCTCTGCCGCTGCCTTTCGACATCTCCGCTTTTGCCGTCTGTTTTACAACGTCCATTGCCTGAATCGTTGATTTGCCTTTCCTAAATCCGTACTGGTGATCTGACAGAATCTCGTTGCTTTCAAGGTACATAGTAAGCCTTGTACAAATCAGCGACTCAAGCAACTTTCCGCTTGTATTTAGCAGGCATAAAGGTCTGTATGCGGATGGAGCCGTCATGTCTGTCTTCCCTGGTTTTGGGATTAGGACTAGCTCCGCTGTCTTCCATCGTTGAGGGAATTTTCCCGTACTTAGTATGGCATTCAGTGTCGGCAGAAGCCATGTTGGTCTCAACAATGCTACCTGTTTCGTGATTTCCGGTGGGATGCCATCCAATCCCGGTGCCTTTTTGTTGCTCATTCTGTTTCCTGCTTCCATTACTTCCGCTTCCGTAAAAGGGGGAGGCATGGCACAATCCATGCGCTCCCACTCCCTGGTTCTGTGTTTTGGAAACAGTTCTTCTATTATTTTTGCAACCGTTGCGCTGTCTGGTTTAGTCGGAATTGTCAATTTAGTCCTCTTCACCACAAGTTGAAATGGCCTACCAAAGACATCATCCTCGACGGAGTTTACCAGCTCCCGCCATTTTACTCTTTTTGCTGTTCTGATTTTAAGGCTTAGTACCCGTTTCACCTCCTTGTACGTCTGCCTTGCCTCCTCAACTAGCGCTGGTATCGATGCGCGCGCTCTTGCTCTTTGATATTGCCTTCGTCGTTGGACACATTCCTTCCTTGTCTCCGCGATCTCTGAGTTCCACCAGTAAACGGGTGGTTTATTCTGTCGGCATGGTTTCTGCTTGCTCATGCTCACGGCACATAGTGACTCTAATCCCTTCTCCATCTCTTCTTCATCCGTTACTTCTGGGAGTTGAAAAAGCTCTAAAGCCACTTTGTCTTTATCTAACGTTTTGATGTTCCACCTGTGTCGGTTTGATGTTACCATCTTTTCCTGTTTTTGCCTGGCAAAATTAAAGAAGATGTACCTGTGTGGACTATATGGTTCTTCATATGGGTCCGTGTTCCATCCTTTGATAGCATCAAATATTCTCGGTGAGCAGGCTGTTACGTCGATAAAAGACGTGCCGTTCGCATTAGCGAAGGTCGGAATGTGTCCCGTATTGCAGGTGCAAAGATCGTACCGATAGAATAGTTCTTGCAATTTGTCACCTCTCGGATCTACGTACGGTGATCCCCATACACTGTGTTTGGCGTTGAAATCGCCTGTGAGGATTATCTCGTGCTTTGCGTTCTGCAGTTCGTGCGATAGATCTTCGAGGAAAGTGTCGTACTGATCTCTGGTACAGTTCGGTGTGATGTAGCAAGACAATATTCTAATATCATCTATTTCTACCCAGGTGATATTCTTACTATGGTAGAAGTTTGAAATTTTAATTTCCCTGTTATGTATTAGAATGCTTGTCCTGCATTCTTCCCTGATGGGGTTGTATATCCATTTACTCTGTGCAGAGATAGTGTTGTAATTTGGCTCTGAGGCTAGAACTATATCTATTTTGCGGTCTTGCATTGTCCATGCTAAGGCGTTGTGCGCGTCTCTACTATTGTTGAGGTTGATTTGTAAAAATCTCATTGTTTGTTTTCAGCTGAGTTCCTGGCTGGTTGTTTTTTACCTTTGCTGGCTCCTTTTACAATATTGCGGAATACGGGACAACCCATTGTGCCTGTTTTATGGGTGTTGGACTCGCATGTGAAGCAATACTGTACAGTGCATGGGTCTTCGTGCTTGGGTTTACCACATTTACTGCACAGTGCCTTTCTGTCCGGTCCTTTGCAAGCGTTCTCGCGGTGGTTTGAGTCGTGGCATCTGAGACATCGGGGTACCACAACTCTTTCCCGTACTCTACATGTACTTAAAGCTATTCTCAAAGAGCCTAGCTTAAGGATTTCTTCCGCCGTGTCATGTGGGGCTTTGACTGTAGTGCTCATTGTGCCACCATGGGCTTTCCTGAGGTCGTCCAGTTCAAGGTCTCCCGCTGTAGGAATTTTTTCCTTGATTGCCTCTTCTATCTCAGCCTTAGTTGTCAGTATGTCCATGCCTGACAAAATGAGCACTCTTTTCCCCTTTGCTGGTCTGGCTTTCACCTCACAGTCAACTTTTCCTTGTAGGACCTGCTTCAACTCGTCTATCTGCTCGCAGCCCTTCTTCATTATTACAACCATGTCGCCTTGCTGGGTTTGACGTATATTATCTATACCTATGTTCTTTGTGTCTAGGGTTTTCTGCAGACCTCTCACGTCTTTGAGTATATCTGCATACCCTTTCTTGTCGGTTTTTTTGATGATAATAGCGTCTCTGCTCCTTTTAGGTTTCTGTTGCGGTTTAGGTTTAGTGCGTTCCTGGCCCAACATTGGGTTAACCGGGGTGAAAGTCACGTTCTTATTCTGTCTACTCGGTGCACCAGGTAGGTAATAGTCAATAGAGACCGTGTCCTTAGCAAGCAGATATCTTGTCATCTTCCTTACAGTAGTCTCGTGCTCTATGTTTGTCATGACAACAGAAAGTTCTACGGTGTTGTCATCCTCGAGCTTAGTCAGTGTGTTCTGTAAGGTAGAGAACAAAACCTTCCAATTGTCCTCTGTCATTATCGGGCTGTTGACCTTGATGCTGTAAATCTTTCTAGATTCTGCGTCCTGTGTGCCCTCTAATTGGAGATTGCTGGTGTAGGTCAGTTTGGCAGTACTTATGCCATCTCCTTCTCTACTGACTAGTTTACCTCCTCCTGGATAGTTTTCTTTGACGTAGTTTAATACATGGTTATTATCCTTGTCCCAATGTATTAACAGCATCGTATCCTTCTTTCCTTTCAAGGGGTTACCTTTGTAGGGAGTAATCGGTGCGTAGGCTTTGGTAGGCCATTCTTCTTTGGCTAGTTCCAGAAATGAAGAAAAATCTTTGTCCGTGTTATTGATCCTTGGACTGAATTTTTCCATCCACTTTGCTTCCGCATCCTCTTTCGCAGTGCCGGCATAACTTTTACTGGCCAAGACTTGTCGTTCGAGTCTCTCCGCCGCTTGACGTAACTGATTAATTTCGAGTTCGTATTTCTTGTCTAGTTCCTGTTTGAGATTTTCTATCTCTTTTGACTTTTGTTTTTCGAGCTCGATTTTAATCTTGTTAACTTCGTGGGTTTTAAACAACTCGAAGTCAGCCCGCAAGGTTGTTATTTGTTGGGCGCTTGTTTCCAGTTCTGCAATTCTTCGTTCCCAGACTTGAATTCTTGCTTTACGCTGAATTCTTACCTTCAGGAACGCTTCATTTGCTTCTGCCACTCTCGTTTTAATAACCTTGGCTGTATTCGCGTAAGTCTCGGTGGTCAAAGTGTCCAAATCGTTTAATATTGCCATCATTTCCTTTATTGCGTCATTTCCTTCTTCTTCCGCCTCTTCATCGCCTTGTATGAGGTTCTTTGTTTCTTGGCCTTTGCTTGTATCATCATCGTCTTCCGCCTCTGATGATATGGCTCGGGCTTTCTTTATTTTCTTACCTTCCTGCACTATGGAAGAACTAGAACTAGAGTCCTCCTTACGTCCTCTCTTGTTCTCCTCCTTCCTTATAGGGCTAAGGTCTGGAATGTCTTTCTTTCCAGTTGTGCTCTTATCCTGGATTGGGCTAGATGTTATCTTTCCCGTCTCCTCGGATTTTTTCATTTCTGCCATAAGGTTTTCTATGTTGATAAAACTCATATGGACTTCTGAAAGAGAGTGGAGAATGTTATCCTCCTCGTCTCTGGTCTTGCTCGGTCCGGTCTGATCAACTATCTCGCTATCTTCGATAGTTATCCATTCCATTCCGATTTGTTCTGGGCCATCGGTTTTACCTTTTTTATCGCCTTTTGGTTCAAATAACATTTTCAGTATCGTGTTTCCTCTAGAGGAGTCAGCGCTACTGTCCGTTGCCAGGGTTGTTACCTTTGTTCCTTGTTTTTTGTCGAGGTTGTCTCCTCGCGTAAGTCCATGTCCGTTTGCATTGTTGTCATCCCCCTTATTTTCGACATCCCCCATGAGTTTTATTTTGCCAGCGCATCGTGTGGGGCGGAGCGGGCCGCTGGTTTGGAACGGGTGTACCCTCGGACTAGTAGTCCTACCCCAGTTCTCTGGGGCCAAACCAATACGTTTAACCGGCCCCGGAATACACGGACGGGCCGGGCTCGCTCGTAGCAGTAGGAGTCCGACACCCCTACCCACCGCACACTTCCTGATCAGGGTCCGAAGTGGCTGGTTACTGGTTCTCTCCAAACTCCACGCTTCGGCAGTGCAGGCACACATCAGCCCTTCATGCTGCAGCTCGGGGGATTCCCTCCCATAAGCCTACCTAATAGCTGAGCAATCCGGGCACTCCCACGTGAAGCCGGGAGATCCGATCTCTTGTCCATGTGGCTTTGCCATATCGTTCTTCAAATAAACCGTCCAATGGTTTTATTTTGGAGTTTTCCTTCTCCTAGACAGGTTGTCTCCCAAGACTATCGAGTCCTTGTCTACCCGTGGTTTGTGTTCAGAGTTTTCCTTCTCTTAGGCGGGCTGCCTCCATTGGCTTTCGACTCCCCCCTAGCCGGTTTTGGTCCGCCCCGGGTATTTACGCTAGCTGTCTCAGCCTCCCCCCAGGTAGTGCGCGAAGCCAGAACCAGAGCCCGAGATCGGAGCCCGCCGGGCCCCCCGCGCCCAGAAGCACCTCTTTCCAGCGTCCGAGCCAGCAGTCGTCAGGCGTCCCCCGTACCAGCGCCGGCCCGAAGGCCGCGGCAGTGGCGAGGGCCTCGCGGCTTCCCTGGCTAGGTGGGAGACCAAGAGCTTGAGCGTCTTGGTGCCCCTCCCGCAGCTCAGCCACACTCCACAGCTTCACTGGCTGGGTGGAAGGTCGAGAGCTTGAGCGCGTCGACCCTCTTCCCGCAGATCTACCTCGCGCCCCCGCCCCTGCCGCCGCCAACGACCCGCCCCAATGCTGAGTGGATCGCTCTCCGTTTCTGCCGCTTCTTATGGGCGCCAGTCCAACACGCAACTAGGCGCAAGCAGCCAGGCCGACCCTCAACCCCGAGATGGCCCCAGTCCGCATCCTCCTCCCAGCGGGAGGCCAAGGCAGCCATCGCTATTTCCCCGGTACCTACTTTATCAAGTAGGCATTCCCCTATCCGCCACCTGGGGAGGCGCCCGATGGGGGATATCTACCCCACACGGGGTAGATTTTACGTTTTTAACCTGTGCTGTGCTTTTATTACATAATGTGACGTGTACGTTCTTCGTTCTTATGCCAGTTTGCCTTGCGACCTTCACAACACATATGTGCTTGTGACAAGTGTTATTCGTGTATAAGGACACAAAATGGACTAAAGTGCCTTGATTAAGTGCAATGAACAGCTCGGTGCAACAACGCCGCGCTTCCAGACGTTTTTACCTCCGATCGTTTTGCGCGCTCACGGTTTAGTTGCCGATGTGCCTTGTTGGTTCGGCCCTCTGCATCACCTAAACCGATGGGCGTGTACCGCTCGTATACAGTCCTTCGAGAAAAGTCCACCAATCTTCGAGCTCGAATGCTCTCCTCCAACGACTGCAATCGCAGAAAATATAACATCTCAAAGAAGAACTCGCCCGCTCCAACTCCTGACAAGGGAGCAAACATGAACTTACAGGAGGCCCATCATCTGAAAACCGCAACCGCAAGTTCGACAACTAAGATTATGAGTTCGAATTAGCTGAGAAAATGAATAAAATTAAAACCAATGCACTCACTGCCACCACACCCACCAGCAATATGTTTGCTGTGTTGTCAACAGAAGTAGCGGAAAAAGAGGTAAACAAAATGGAGGTTACGCCACCACAACAAAAATCAGCTGAAAAACAAATACCGTCCATCGTCCTACATAGTAAGGTACAATACCTCAACATTTCCAAATCACTAACAGCCAAAAGACTATAAACCCTACCAATGGTGTTCGAATGCACTTGAGCAACTCGACGGACTTCAGAAAGGACACTGCCATGTTACGAAAAAAACAGGTAGCTTGTCACAGCTTCCAACCACAAGAAGACAAATCGTGATACATGGTATACCTGAAACCATATCAGAAAGTAATCTCTTCATTTCAAATACCATTTTTAAGCATAAATTAGCTCACATACACACCTGGGAGAATGTGGTTCAGAATAAACGTAGTGTGATTGACTTTGTAATTTATGATGAGCGTTTGAGGAGTGTGATTGTAGATACGCGTGTGAAAATAGGCGCATAATTGGGTACAAATGATCATTATTTGGTTGTCAGGAATGCGGTTAAATAAACTTTGGCGATTGCGAAAGCGATTGCTGAGAAAAAGAGAGCGTATTGGAAGTTCTTAAATGTTAAGGATTCGCTAGAGAGTTTGAAGTGAAGAATCTTTGTTAGGTTACAAAGGAAGAATAAATAGGTGAAGCAAGTGGCGAGAGAAAGTAAAAAGCGTTTTGATGATTTGTCGGGTGAAAGATTGACAAATGATTTTAATACAAATAAACGGTTATTTCGGTTGAGTGTGAAGAGACTACGGGGTGGATGTGGTCGAGTTGTGAAAACTGTGAAGAGTGCTAACGGAGAGTTATTGTGGAATGAATTAGTTGTAAGGAATAGATGGTGCGAGTATTTTAAAGGTTGGCACGGAGGTGAGATTGAGAGGGATGTAGCGAAGCTGCAAGTGAAAATGTTAGTGAAGATGATTATGATATAGATGAAAGTGAAGTATGTGATGCACTGGCGCGTGTACAGAATGGTAAGGCTGCTGGTTTGGATGGGATTACAAATGAGATGTTGAAGTATGGGGGAGAGAAAGTATTTGAATGGTTAACTTATTTGTTTACATTTTAGTCTGAAGCGTTGTGTAGTTCCTGATGATTGAAAAAAAATATTGTTATTTGTCCATTATTCAAAGGCAAAAGCAGTACGAGTGAATGTATGAATTTTCGCGCGATAAGTTTGTTGAGTATTGTAGGGAAACTTTTTAAGGTTTTAATTCATAAGGTGCGAAATCTTTCTATACATATATCTATCGCTCTCTCCTCTGATTTCTGATTGGCTACTTCTCTTAACCACTAATCATAAGTTTGGAGCTTACAAACTCCTGCGCTAACCACGAGTAGCCTTAAACCAGCGCCGCGCTGATTTCGTTATTATGAACGCTCACATTGCAATGCCTATGCCGGCTTTAAGTGAAAATGAAGAGCAACTAAGAAGAATGATAAGAGAGAATAAACGAATTTGAAAGAAATATGAATCTAGTGTTGAATGTTGATAATTCTAAGATGTTTGTATTTGAAAAAGTGAATTGGTGACTGCGTGCATTGTGTTGGTGATTGGAGTGAAATTGGAGCAGGTAAATGAGTTTGTATATTTGGGTAGCATGATGTCGAGGGATGGACGAATTGACCGAGAAATTGATAGGAGGGTGAGTGCGGGATGTAAGGTAATGGGTGCTCTGGGTACGTTTGCTCATAACGTAAATGTTTCTAGAGAAGCTCGGTTAAGTGTATATAATGAAGTACTGGTGCCTACTTCGATGTATGGAAGCGAATGTTGGGCATGGACGAGAAAGCATAAAAGGAGAGTGATTGCCGTAGAAATGAGGTATTTACGTGGTGTTTGTGGGTATACAAGACGGGATCGCATAAGAAAATATTTAGTGTATGCAGAATGTATGGTTAGGAAGAATGTTGTCAAGAGAGTTGGAGTGAGTCAGTTGAGATGGTTCGGTCACGCGGAGAGAATCACGAGCGTACGACTTGTAAAACGCATATACGTTGGTAAAATTGAGAGTGTTCGATTGCGAGGCCGTCCAGTGTGTAAGTGGATGTGGATGGATGTGATTGGTAGTGTTTTGAAGGAGCGTAAGTGTCCGAGTGAAAAGAGAAGACTATGTATGAATACGATTATGAATGTGACTGAGGCGAAAGATATGTGCCTGAATAGGAATGTGTGGCGTAGGATGATTGTTTCGTAACTATTGTGATGTGAAGATGTATGGTTAATAAGAATGTTTTTAACAGAATGGAGTAACTTAACTGAGCTCTTATGTGGACGAGATGAAAGAAGTATGTTTCGACAGAAATGTGTGGCGAAGGATGATTGTTGCGTAACTATCGGTCACTTTAATATGTCCTTATGTATGAATGCGATGATGATTGTGGACGAGATGAAAAAAGAATGTTGTTAAAGAGTGAAGTGGGGCAGCTGAGCTCTTTCTTATTGTTACTATTGTTTTTGGGTTTTTGTTAACCCACTAAGTGGGACACGCGTGATTTTATGTATGTATGTATGTATGTATGTATGTATGTATGTATGTATGTATGTATGAATAACAGAAGACTAAATAAAAACTGATCTTGTAGAAAACAACTTCCAAGTTGAGTACGTGAGAAAATGCTATCAGCTCGAGACAGAAAAACATTTCCACTAATCCATATTAAGCTCAAGAAGAACGCTGCAAACAAAGAAATATTCAACAGCAAGAGAGTTGTCACCATCGAATCGAAACGTCCGCAAACCGGCATCAGCCAGTGCCACAACTGCCAACGATATGGCCATACATGTCATCGCGATGCGTTCGATGTGCCGGAAATAACATCTCCCAATGTCCGCTATGCTGCAACTGCTAAACATGTAACATGCTACAAAGGCTGTTTAGCCTATAAAGATATCTGCGAAAAAGTTAAAAAAAATCTGCAGAACTGTAAACACGCAGACGCCCCCCACGCGCCTGCATTGAAATCAGTCCGCTCTGAAGGTAGCTTCGCCGCATCATCTCATCAGACCACTGAAGTTACGTCCACTCCCCGCTCGACAACAGCACTAGCACCGAAGACAATAGTGACACCAAACCAGCATCCAATAATGAGCTAACTAACTTACTCGCAATCTTAGCAGCTTTTAATGGATAGACGCCGAGAACCCGATGATCTAAGAATAGCAATCCACAATGCTGATCATCACAAATAAACACATAGAAGTAGAAGAATTTATATTTCGCTACAACGTCGATGTTAGCCAACGAAACAACTCAGGCCAGGTGACAGATAAAAATTGTGTGGTTACGTCACATACCGCAAAGATAGAACCGGTGCACAGAGTGGTGGCGTGACCATCTACGTAAAAAACACCATGAAACATACACAAACAGCAGTTCAAGAACTTCAGCATGCCGAAGCAATTGTTATTAAAGTCACGACTAAATGAAACAACACCCTAAAGTTGGTGTCCATTTACAACACTTGCGCAAGACTACTACCAGAAGACATCGACGCAATCCTGAAAGATTCCGGCTCCATCATTGCAGCGATTTCAACTCTGGCATTGCCGGAAAAACAACCGGAATGGCAAAATCCTACTCAACTACCAAGAAAACCATGACATCACGATAATTGTACCAGAATAAGCTACACACTTCCAGTACAACGGAGCACAACCTGATGTGCAAGATAAAGGAATCTTACGAGACATTACTGTCCCATACAGTATAGCTGCTATAAACGAACTCTCCTTAGATCACATACCTGTGATACTCGACCTGGGACCAAACAACCCAAACGCCGAAGAGGTAACTGGAACCGGTTAGAAGAGGAATTCGACAAACTCATCAGCCCGCTCCCATCAATCAAAACCAAAGAAGAAATTGATGAAGCAATACAAGCAATCACCAGCACAATAAACGAGGTAACAGCCAACGTCACAAAAACAGTCCAACGTGCCGCAGTTAACCCTGTCGCTGGCAACACTACGCTAGGCCAGAAGACCGTATATTATGTAACCACCTCAAAGCAGAAGTAGAACTGCGTTTTCGAGAATACAGATCTGCAAGATGGGATGCAAAACTCGACAAACTCTCCACAGAAAACAAACCTCTGCGGCACATGACAAGGACTCTTAAAAGAGAAAAATCTCATATACCATCTATACACGGAGAAAGAACTTAGTATACACGAACGATGAAAAAGCTGAATCGTTTGCTGACAGCTTGGAGCAACAGTGTTCGTCCAACTATGAGCACTGCGACATCAACTTCGTAAGCTAAATTAAACAAACCACCCGCAAGAAGCTCAGCACATCAACCGGACCGCCTATAAGACCATGCAAGCCGCGTGAAGTATGGGATATCTTGCGGAAACTCAATAAGGAAAAAGCCCTGAATTACGAAGGAATTTCCAACAAAGCACTGCGCTTGTTGCCAAGAAAAAGCGTAGTTGCTATGACAAATATAATAAACACTTGTCTACGGACAAAGAATTGTCCAAAAGATTGGAAAAAAGCAGAAGTGATAATTCTAAAAATCTAGGCCAGGACCCACAGTTCCCACAGAAATACAGACCGATCAATCTCCTTCGTACAATGGGAAAAGTACTGGAGAAAATAATTCTTATCAGACTCCAAGAAGAAATGGCATCCCTCAGCATCAACTATTAGTCCAGGCAACGAAGACCGAAAAGAGCCAAATAGCGGATATAATTCATGTAGAAGCCAATTTTGGCACAGTTATAGGGGAAGGTGTCCTTAACAAAATACTAAAAGTACTGATGGGTGGGAGTGAAGCTAAGGGAGGGGAGGGGCTATAAAGGTCCCCTTTTTCAGTTTTTTGTTAATAACTCGAAAACTATTGCCTCTAGCGAAAAAATGTTTATGTATTAGATTAATCTACATAAAATTCTCTACAGAAAAGGTTCTATACACATTTTTGCTAGGATCAATACTTAAGGAGATATAGAGCGGGGAACAAAAAAATTTAAAAAAAAATATTTTTATTGTTAAAAATCAAGTTTTAATGATAAATGAACTATGCAGAGCCCACGTATTAATAACTTTACTACATGTAATATATAATGGAAGATTTGTGTGCAGGGGTAGTGGGGGGGTTTTGGGTACCGCAATAATGTACGTCGTTTGAGATGACTATAGACAGAAGGGGAGAACGGTTGGAATGAGTTCAGGGCTCCCCGTTACTGACTGTTGGTCCCGTTATCCTCCGGGGCCTTCATATTGGCGTTCGTCCCTATCAGGGACAATTTGGGACCCGCTACTCAATGTTAAAACTAATGTATCGTCTAAACGTCCTTGTCAGTTAATTACGACCTCACCCACTACGTTGGTGCTAGTATCAATTTTTTATTATTAATTTTACAATATAATAAATGATTAACATTTGCATTCAAATAAATGCTTTGCATACTTCTCGTATTTCATGGAAAAATGGTTAAAACGAAATATATAGTAATGAAGGATGTATCTTGAACATTAATTTTCTTCAAATTCTAAATTTTCATCATCATCGGTGCTGTCTTCGATGGGGGCTTCATTCGTACATGAGTCGAGGCACACCCCGCAGGCACCGGAGCAGGCAATCCCTGCTTTGCGGCAACCGCAGCGTACTCCACACCCAGTCGTGCATCGGCAAAAGATCGTGTTCAAAACGGAGTCGGATGCCACAGGGTCGTTCGTGGTAACTGGGTTAAGGATCCCACGTTCTCCTTTAACCCAACCCCATTGGGTGGGTGGTAAGGGGTTGCCGAGCCACTGTTTTATCTGTAAGAAAGTAATTGATATTTGTAATTTAAAGAAACGCGTATTTAACAACTATATGTAAATGGATTTACCTGTAGATATACTCTGAGCGAGTGTTGCTTTGAAGCTCCTCTGGTGGGTGGAAGAGTGGTCATGCCTAATTTGGGTTTCGTTGACGCTTTCAAAAATTCCGAATACCGATGTTCGTTTAGGTTGTTTTGATGTGCAGGCGCTTGGTATACAGCCAGAAAAAGCTTCTCGCCAGCCTGTTCAATATCCTCAGGTAAGGTTGAGGGATTTGTAAATATTGCTGAGATGTCATGGGTGAGCCCAGGATTTTCTGTGAAGAGCTTAGCGATTCCCACTTTCGATCTAATTTCGAATTGGCTCAACCTGGTTATTTGACTCTACTTTGTCATTTGGACTTTGATTGTTTTCTACATTTCATGAAGGTAAGTTGAACATTTCATTACTTCCATGAAATAAGAGAAGTATGCAAAGCATTTATTTGAATGCAAATGTTAATCATTTATTATACTGTAAAATTAATAATAAAAAATTTATACTAGCACCAACGTAGTGGGTGAGGTCGTAATTAACTGGCAAGGACGTTTAGACGATTCATTAGTTTTAACATTGAGTAGCGGGTCCCGAATTGTCCCTGGTAGGGACGAACGCCAATATGAAGGCGCCGGAGGATAACGGGACCAACAGCCAGTGACGGGGAGCCCTGAACTCATTCCAACCGTTCTCCCCTTCTGTCTATAGTCATCTCAAACGACGTACATTATTGCGGTACCCAACACCCCCCTCCCCCCTGCACAAAAATCTTCCATTATATATTACATGTAGTAAAGTTATTAATACGTGGGCTCTGCATAGTTCATTTATCATTAAAACTTGATTTTTAACAATAAATTTTTTTTTTTTAATTTTTTTATTTTCCTTCCTCTATATCTCCTTAAGTATTGATCCTAGCAAAAATGTGTATAGAACCTTTTCTGTAGAGAATTTTATGTAGATTAATCTAATACATAAACATTTTTTCGCTAGAGGCAATAGTTTTCGAGTTATTAACAAAAAACTGAAAAAGGGGACCTTTAGAGCCCCTCCCCTCCCTTAGCTTCACTCCCACCCATCAGTACTTTTAGTATTTTTTTAAGGACACCTTCCCCTATAACTGTGCCAAAATTGGCTTCTACATGAATTTTTTCCGCTATTTTTACTTCGTTGCTTGGACTATATTGAAATCTAGTAAAACAAGACTTTAATCACGAAATTGGATAAAAATTTCTTTAACCACAAGCGTATTAAATTAAAAAGTTTTCTTTAACAACTAACAAAATATGCACTAACGACTATATAAATGATACATAAACTGTCAAATGTCATTCACAAATATCATATTTCATTATTTAAAAAAATATATTTTATCTACATGCGGAAATTGCACTCAGTTTGTATTTAATGCATTGAGCTTTTCACATTTACCATAAATAACTAAGATATTAATCGAATCATTTTTCCGTGATAATTCTGTATACAATTTTTTTATTTTTAGACCCATTTATTAAACATAATCAAGAAAGGAATTTACTAATAGTACCGACGTCACAGCCACGCGGGCAAAAAATTATGGTGTTGTCCAGTTCGTAAAGAACGAGTTACTAAATTTGTACGATATTTAAAAAGAAGTCATCGGTTGGAGGAAAAAGTTAAAAAAATTCTTACAATTGCCTCCTAAATACAAAGGCAGAATGTCTATATTAAATGAATTAAGAGACAATGGAACTTTTATCCATAATATGGATACGAAATTACATAAAGGATAAATTATCGTTTCTAGACGACCTCATGAACTTTGGGTGGAATAGTATCTGACTTCATTCCATGTCCTTCTTGTAAATGATATTTCAAAAAGGATTCATTATATAAGCATGCAAAAAAATGTGAAGTTAAACCATTTCTTGCTCGTGGTATTCAACAAGTCAGTACAGCTTTACTTGTGGACGAAATATGTAAGGATAATAATACAATTTCACACGTACTTCCAAAATTAAGATATAATGGAACCACTATCAAGATAAAAAACGATACTCTAAATTATTATTTGGATCTTATTTAAGTGATAAATATGGCGAAGATTTACATATGTATGCTTACATAAGACAAAAATGAAGGCAATCAGGAATATTTCTGATAACAGGCAAAAGAAATAAATAGTAGCGTAAAAAATAACATCGTTATTACAACCAAAATTTTATGATACTGTTATAAGTGCAATTGGGAAAACATGTGGATTTGATACAAAATGTAGAAATTTCCAAAAACCTGTTTTGCCTCTAAATTTAGGCTGGTTCTATTTTAATTCAATGTGCAAAATGCTATATTGATGTCTCATGTTTTTATGAAACGTGGAATACAAACTTGAATATACAATTGCTTATTTTTGTAGATATATACAAAAATAATATGTACTGCAGCCTAGCGGTAAAAGAAAAGGACAGAAACCAAGGAATTGGTGATATCATATTATTTAAAGAAAATAACAATCTCAAAACACAATTATTAAAAAATAATCACTTTTGGATTTTTAAAGAAATAAATTTATTTGGTTATATCTTTCTCCTTGGCACTATTTATGTTAGACCGAATCTTGACAGTGATGTCTTCATTGAAATGTTATATAATACTCTTTGTATGATTTCAGAAACATGTGGCACGATAGGTTTCATAATTCTTGGTGACTACAACGCACACATAGGTCAATGCAACCAAATTCAAGAAGATATGCTCAATTTCAAACATGTGAATAAGGAAAGAGTTTCACTTTACAATAACATTAATCAACGTGGCAAAATATTACTCGAAAGAATGTAAAATCTCGGTTTGTACGTCCGTCATGGCAGATTCATACGAGATACTCTTGGTGAGTATACATTTATTAATGCAAACGGAAATTCCACTGTAGACCTTGTTTGGACAAAATTAAATTTCATAAATAATACATCCATTTTGTCTTTTTTTCCTACTCTTACACACTCACAATACAGCTTGGGTATTGATAGTATAGGAACAGTTATATATATATATATATATATATATATATATATATATATATATATATATATATATAATATAGATCTTATATCTAGTTAAATTTTAATTTAATAACTTGCAAAGTTACACTTTCAACAGCAATTAAATTTTGCAAATGGTATTTATTTTAATGCTAATAATGTACATCGATTAAATCTCAAGTTAGTAACAGTAATGAAAGATGCAGGCTCTAAAAATGGAATGATTCAAATTTTAAAAGCGTCTGACACCTTAAATTCTACCAAAATTAATATACCTTGGTACAATAGCCACTGCCGTGAATTAAAATGCACAGGCAGTCGCAATCTGAATAACTATAAAAAATCTCGTAAGGTAATTTAGGCTAAGTGGGCAGGGGCAGTGGCGTAGCTACCATAAGGGCAGCGGGGCAATTGCCCCCACGCTAGCTTTCTACAACGATATGGCGCCTTTTTTACTTACCAATATCACAAATTCAAATGATCATAATTGCATAATTTTAATAATTAGCTGCAAGTTATACTATACATTATCACATTATCATTACCCCTGCAACATTGTAAATCGGAAAACTTTTTGACTCATTTTTATAATAGGTATATGTATTTTCTACATACGCAGTACGTAGTAGTTTAGGTTTCTGACACATGGTAGCGCGAAGCGCGAACAGTCACGAATAACCTATATCTGAGTCTGAGTGCTACACTGCTACTCTTGTTTGAGGTTAAAAAATAAAATAAAATAATTATAAGAAAGAATCATGCCTGGAAACAAAAAAATGTCTGGAAATGAAAGATTAAAAAAAGGCTTTGAGAAAGCACAAGAGCATTCTCAAAATATTAAAAATTTATTTTTAAATATGAAAGATAAAGGTCAAAATATAAATAGGTAAGTACTACTATTTTATGTTGAATTATAAAAAATTAAAAAAAAACATTTTTTTAAAATTTTTACTAATAATAACGAAAATGTAGCTACATCATCAGCAAATAACATCGAAGAAAATAATAGAGAAATAAAAACTACTGTTAGCGTTAGCGAAGACTACAATGAGACGAAAATTATAATAATGACAATGATGATTACAATAAAGATGAGAAGAAAATTACTGATAATGACAATGATGACTACAATAAAGATGAAACGAAAATTACTGATAATGACAAAGATATCGATATTTGCTTTGATATAGACACAACCATTGAATATCCAACTGATCCAGTTTTATTTAAAAACGTATCTTTAACGCCCAGTACAGTTAAACAAATTCCTGAACTCGGACCTTGTCAACCAGGTATTTTAGATATTACCTATAAATATCGGAAAGATAGTAGTGGAAGATCTTTTCAAAATGCATGGTATTATAAAACGAATAAAGAACAAAGTAATTGGCTAATATATTCACCTAGATCGAATAAACGTTTTTGTTTTTGTTGCTGGCTATTTGCAGATAATGAAAAAAATAATTATAGCCAGGCATGGTCTGATATTAATTTTGGTTTCAGTAATTTTAAAAAAGAAATGGAAATAATTATGATACACGAAGAATCGACATGCCATAGAAGTTGCTTTAAAACGCAGTGTTTAACTCTTTTCAGAATAAAATAAAAAAATACTGTTTATGAACAACTGGCCAGAGAAAATATTCTTCAGCGTGATAAAAATAGACGAATTGTTATTGTTCTGCTAGATTGTATTTTATTTCTTGCTAAACAATATATGTCACTACGAGGTCATGTAGAGCACGGTGCTAAAAGTGATGATAATGAAGGTAACTTTTTAGAACTGATTAAATTTTTGTTTGAATACTGTAGCGAATTACATTACCGCATTAATAGTAAAAATAAAGTAACATACATTAGCCCTACCATTCAAAATGAATTTGTTAATGTTCTTGGCGAAGAATTATTGTCCAGTATTGTGTCAGAAATTAAAGAAGCAAAATTCTACGCTGTTATTGTTGATTCGACTATAGATATAAATCGTACAAACCAGTTAAGCCTATCTGTTAGGTATGTACATAACACTGGTGCACCTGTCGAAACAATTTTAAAAATTTGATGCCCTAAATACGTCCGGAGCAGAAAATTTATATAAATTAGTGACATCTAATTTAGATAACATTTAACCGATTAAGTAATGTAGGGGGCAAGCTTATGATGGTGCAAGTAATATGTCAGGCCAGATAAGTGGTTTGCAAGCACGAATAAAAGAAATTGCACCCAAAGCATTATATGTTTATTGTGTAGCCCATAAACTTAACCTTGTGTTATCTGATGCTGCTGAATCTTCAATTTATGTGTTTTTGAGTAGCAGTTTACCAAGACTATATATTTTCAATGAAGAACAGGAACTAAATGCTATGCTTTATGGAATGAAGTCATCGCTAAAGCTAAAACGATTATCAGATACAAGATGGTATAGTCGACTTTCTTCTGTAACCGAAATTCTGCAAAATGTAGAACCTATTTTGTCAACAATGAACAGGATTGTGGCAAGTAGTGGAGTAAAATTGAATTGTGCAACAATTTCTCAAGCTCGAGGAATATTATCTTATATTAATAAATTTGAACATTATTTTATGCTCGTATTTTGGAAAAAATCTTAGAAACCATTAATTATTTATCTAAGTATCTACAACTTGAAGATATTGATTTTCATACTGCCAATAAATTGGTGGATGAATGTGTGAATACCATAACAAAATTTAGTTCAGACGAATATTTTAATCAAATAGAAAAAGAAGCAATAGAATTGGCAGACAAATGTGACATCGAGTGTATTTATGAAAACCAAATAAAAAGAAGAAGAATTCATAAAAAATTCCATGATGAGACAGTGGAAGATACCATTATAGAAGACGGGCGAAGAAAATTAAAAATTGAAACATTTTTTGTAGTTCTGGATAAAGTTTTGACACAATTAAATAGTAGATTTTCAGATTTTAAAGATACGGAATATTTTTTTAGAGCTTTGAACACATAAATATTCTATTCTAATAATAATAGAGTATTTAAAAAGTCGAGCAACTGGGTATATATTATAAAGATGACTTAGACTCATCAAAATTATTAGATGAATATAAATCTTTCGTATCAAATTATTAAAATATATTTCAGAACTCATATTATTAATTGGAATAATACTACATTTCTTTAGTTTAAGTTCTGTGTTTATTATTTATACCCAAATAAAAAAGGGGTTTAAATAATAAATACAGAACTTAAACTAAAAAAAAGGTAGTATTATTCTTTCGTAGCACTATATAAAGAGTTTTTTCCACTAATTGATAATAATGATAAAGCTACAACATCAAATATTTTCATTTTTATATCTAATAATCTTCATTTAGTTTATTGTAATTTATGTATTTTTTACAAAATAAATTTAACTTTGCCAGTTAGTACGGTCACAGCAGAAAGAAGTTTCAGCCGTTTGAAACAAATTAAAAATTACACACGGTCAACAATGGGTGAAACCCGATTATCATTTTTATCATTATTAGCCATAGAAAGAGATATGGCTAATAATATAAATTTAGAAAATGTTATACAACGTTTAGTAGATTAAAACAACGAAAATTAAATATTTAATTTATTTTTGAACATTATGTACTTATGTATAGATATATAAAATCTTTATTTTTTGTAATGTATTTTTTTTTTCTGTAAAAATAAATTCATATCCCTTTATTTTTTAAAACATATCACTAGCGCCTTTTTATCATTTCTTGCCCCCTCACAACTACTATACTAGCTACGCCACTGGGTAGGGGTAAATGCGTTCCCGGGCTCTAGTTCGTAAATATCTCATTTTTACGCAGTGCCGTCTAGTATATCTTCAGGGAAATATATTGAGATGATCTTGGTTTATAGATGTAAAATTATAGTTAAATGTTAGTAAAATATAAGGAAGTGCATAATCTGTTACTCTGTTAGCGGTGTGTGTTTCTGTGAGTGACGGGGTAGGGGAAGAATTTCTACGAATCCCAGACGGGCAGACAACAACAAGTCTGGTGGTGGGGAGGAAAACAAGTCGCAGCTGTAGTGAGTCAGTCGGCAACCAGCTGCGGAGCTAGTTAGAGCTGGAAGGCTTGTCGAGAGACTGATCAAAAAGTCAACGAAAACTAAGCAATACCAATTAGACACGCTGGCCATCATCGATAGTTGCATCAGGGAACGCGCGAGGCCACGAAGCCAAACACAACGGAGATCGACGGTGCACTGACTTTGAATATCCCCCTCGAGGTTGTCACATGTTTCCGGACTAAAGATAAGTGTTAATGCTTATATATAAACATTTATATGTTCAAACAATAATATTTCTTGTTTTGTTGTAAAAAAAATTATTCCTACTCAGTAGAATAAGTCTATATGTTTTTCTTTGAGGCTGGTACCAAGCCAATGGCATTTATGTTGTTCACGTGAATTTAAAATATCATTAAAATATAAAGCATCAATATTTATTCTTTTTTTAAAAGGAACCCCAACCAAAAACCCTGAGCTGTTGTGCTCGTTACAATATAAACGTAACTTTATTTTCTGCAGCCATGAGCAACTTACGTCACATATAGTAGAAAATCAACATTATGTTGACAGTTGCAAAAGTGTGCAGTAACACGAGTGCAACAGGTTTTTGTAAATAAAGTATCATCCCTACTGCCGTCAGTGATTTAAAAGAGAAAAACTCTCAATAAAGTTGAGAAACAATGTACTTTCAGTTTTTATTGTTATTTTTAATTATTTTCACTAATTGTTTATAATAAACGATACTAAACTTTTGCTCCAGTAAAATTAAGCACCGGCTAACGTGATTAGTAAATTTTAGGGGCAAGTATGTAGCTAAATTTTGCACCTACAGATTTACCCCATTTAATGACTGCTTGTTAAAATAATTATTTTTTCGCAGATTTCGTTTGTGTGGTATTCAGTATACAACATGGTTCGTAATGATGTGTGAAACTGCAACAGAGCGACAGCATGTACTGTCTAGAAAGAGCGAATGAAGACATCACGGATGGCATCATAACGGCCTATCGTGCTAGTTGAAAGTAAATTTCCACAAATAACACTATGCTGTCATCTAAAAGGACTCCGTAGACAGAAGAGTGAAACCGGTGGAAGATCCATTGCCATTCCATACGCCGGGAAGATATATTAAGAATTGTGAGTATATATGTTACCCAAAATAAAATGAATACAATTGGTAATTGAACTTTTCTAAACGACATAATTTCTCTTAAAGAAAAAACCAGTCAGTCGATTATGTCCGTAAAAAAATTATAGATCCATTCGTTATTAATCTATACTTCCAGATATTAAAAAAAATCGCTAGATGATTTAAATTTGCATGAAGAACCACATCAAATTTGGACGAGTCTAGACCCATCGAAAACCAAAGTAGTAGGAGAAAAAGGAACAGTTTCTTCTAGG
Source organism: Ophonus ardosiacus (assembly GCA_943142095.1). Taxonomy (NCBI): domain Eukaryota; kingdom Metazoa; phylum Arthropoda; class Insecta; order Coleoptera; family Carabidae; genus Ophonus; species Ophonus ardosiacus. Next base: position 15,183,479 of record OW964839.1, read on the forward strand.
GAAACAGGAGGAGTTGATAGAGAAAATATTACTTTTTTAATGCATTAAATGCTGTTGGCCATAAGGCTGCTTCTTTGATAATATTTAACAAGAAAAAGATTTGGGATGAATGGGTTGCCCTAATGGTGAAGGATTTTCTGGTACAACATATGCAATTACTTCTAACGGCTGAATGGAATCGATAATTTTTTATCCTTTATTTTGAAAAGACAGTTGTAAAAGAAATTGGTGATACCAGACTTGTTTTGTTGATATATGACGGTCATGTTTCGCATGTCGTTAAGTGTTGTGTAACTTGTGCCTTGGAAAATGACATGTCAATATTAAAACTTCCACCACATTTATTGCAACCACTTAAGTGCATTTCGATTTTTACAGTCAAGGCGGTATGCGATGTGGTAGAGTGGCAAAGGCATCACTATGGCTAAAAAGTTCCAAAAAAAAAAACAGTTTAGTAAGATGGTTGACAAAATATGGACTGATACAAACAAAGACATAATTTGGGAGCCTATTCAGAGAAACACAGTCATAAAGGTTGCTATGCATATAAAGATTGTTATGATAAAGACATTTATAACAATCTTTATAAATTTGTGAATTTAGATCCTACGTCGGTATATTAGTTGTTATGTTAACGACCTTTACAAAACAGTTCTTGTGAATGAACCAGAGTATTTGACAGAAGCTAACTTCATTTTATACATGAACTCAATGGCTGGTAGTATCGTCACGGTTTTATCCCCGGTTGTAACTCTGTTGTAACTAAAACCATGACAAACTTACAACCAAGCCTAGTAAGGTCACGGTTTTATACCGGTTGTATGATATAACCGAGAAGCAGTAAATTTAACTTGGCAACATTGCAAACACGTGACATAATTTTCGTCAAACTGTCAGCTGATTGGTTAAGTGTTCAGATTGACGTTAAGGTTAGTTTCAAGGTTAGATTGACGGTTCGTGAATCTTTTGGGTAAGTTTTATTATTATATTAAAATGTTATTGTGGAAATAAACTAATGTAACATATTTTTGGGAGAATAGAAGAAATGAGTGGGGAAAGAGGGGAAAATTGGACGATAGAGGAAAAGGAGTTTTTATTATCATGTGTAGAGAAATATAAGAATGTAATTGAAAGTAAAAGAAATGATATGAATATAATGAAAAAGAAAACGGATACGTGGAAACAAATTGAAGAAACATTTAGGGCAAATGGTTTTAATAGAGACCTAAATCAATTGAAGTAGCAGTGGAAAGGACTGAAATGTGCTGCCAAGAAAAATATTTCAAAATTTAATAAAGAAAGAAAGAAAACTGGTGGCGGATCTCCACCAACGCCACCAAATTTATTTGTGGAAAAAATTTCAGAAATATGCCCTGATGATTTTATAATTGACATTTCCAAATATGATACTGAAAATCGAAATGAGGTAATTATTTAACTCAAAAATTGTATTGAATTTGCACCTTCTTCTTCTATTTTAGGCAACAGTAGAAGACTTGCTTGCACCAGAAGACAATAATTTAATATTGGATTTTGAAACTGGGTAAGAGAAGTATTTTATTTTACAAACTTTTCAGGATCGACGTATCATAAAATATTAAAGCGAGCAGAAAGCGTCCTTGACGATTTACAGTAAAGTGGCTCTTTTTATACATGTTGCAATTGCAAATTAAGATAAAGATATAATTCAGAAAAAGATTGCCACAGACATTCGTTTTGTTGTTTTGTAAAGATGGCGAGATAGGTACAGATTTGTAATTTTTAAACAAATTATTACAATCAAATTTTTATTGTTGTAATCAAAAGCATATAAATGAAAATAAGAAAAAAAAAATAGAGTAATCAGATGCACATTCACTAAATTATTTGCTTTTAATATGTACTTTTGTTCATAGTATTGTAATGTATGTATTCATATGTTTGGCAACACTGTTTATTCAATTGTTGTTAGCGCCTGGTATTATTAATTAAAACAGTCGAGAACTGTCCAGCGTTGAGTACAGTCTTTTTATTTAAAACCTTTAACTTTGTCCAATACACCACATAATTTTGGCGACGAGGATTTTGAGGATTTTGATAAGTTTGTGTCAGAGTTCTAGAGTCAGTGCGTAAAAGTGCGGTAAAGTAAGTCAAAAAAAATTACCTGCAAAATACACCCGTTCAAAATGGCGTGGATTGGTTTAATTAAACATTTCAATCCGTGTACGGGTGATTTTGAAACGTATTTAGAAAGACTAGAGCAATTCATGATAATAAATAATATCACAGAAGCGAATAAAGTATCTGTGTTTATTACATTAACAGGTCCGGAAACGTATAATACTTTAAAAAATTTGCTAGTGCCGGATAAACCATCGTCAAAAACATATAAAATTTTAACAGACACTTTAAGGATATATTATTCTCCAAAACGCGTAGTAATAGCGGAACGTTTTAAATTTAATAAACGTGATCAAAAGGACAATGAAACAGTGAGTGAGTACATTGTTGAACTAAAGCGTTTGTCAAAAACCTGTGACTTTAAAACATTTTTAAACGACGCGCTAAGGGACAAGTTTGTGTGTGGTTTGAAGAATACAGCAATTCAACGTAAACTACTATCCGAGGCCGATTTGTCATTCGAGGAGGCATGTGAGACCGCGCTGGGCATGGAGCTCGCGCACGAACAGTCCAGGTACCTACATCCAGTGTCAGTGGGTGCTATGTACCCAAGGTCGTCATCGGGGAGGAAGAAGCCATCGTCATCGGAGCCGAGAGATACAAACAGGTCAAAGCCAAGTGCTAGTGCTAGTAGTCAAAGTGTTCATGTTACAGCTCGCAAACAATGTTATCGCTGCGGTCGTCCGCACGATCCAACCACCTGTCCCGCCAAAAACTGGGAGTGTTTCGTGTGTCGCCGCAAGGGGCATACTTCTAAAATGTGTCGAGAGGGGAAGCGAAGAAACGTCATCAACATGGCTGCAGAGAACGAGGAGGAGACAAATCAGCACGTGGATCCGATCTATGAACTTGGTTATGTTGGTCTTGTCACAAATAAAACGTATCCTTTTGAAATAAGTCTAACAATTAATAATATTGATGTTAAAATGGAGATTGATACCGGTGCTTGTGTATCCATTATATCAGAAACTTTGTATAAAAAATTATTCTCAAGTATACCTCTCACACAGAAAACAATTAATTTGAAAACAGTTACCGGCACAAATGTCAGTGCAGTAGGCAGTATAAACGTTAAAGTTTCATTTAATGATAATTATTATAATCTAGATTTGATTGTTGTTAAATCTGATTCAAATTTCACACCATTACTGGGACGTAATTGGTTAAATATCTTGTTCCCAGATTGGAAAACAAATATTTTATTAAATAATGTCACCAATACTAATGAAAATGAGTTGCAAATTGAAAAGGATGTCTTGTTACAAAAATTAAAATCAGAATTTTCCAATGTCTTTGAGTCAAATGAATCTTGTATAAAACAATTTAAAGCTGAGTTGAAAGTCAAAGATGATTGTACTCCAATATTTCATAAAGCATATCCTGTACCGTACGCATTAGTGCAAAAAGTTGAGCAAGAATTATTGAATATGGTGGAAAACGATATTATTGTACCTGTCAAAAATAGCGATTGGTGTAGTCCAATAGTTGTAGTCCCAAAGAAAAACAATAATATTAGAATCTGTGTAGACTTCAAGGTTACTGTCAATAAGGTATTAGAGTACGAACATTATCCGTTACCTTGTCTGAAAGATATTTTTGCAACATTGTCAAATAGGCAAGTATTTTGTGTAATAGATCTGTCAGGTGCTTATCAACAGCTTGAAGTTCATGAAAACTCTCGAAAGTATTTAACAATCAATACTCATTTGGGTCTGTTTCAGTATAAAAGATTAACTTATGGTATTTCTACAGCACCAATGATTTTTCAATCAGTAATGGACAAAATTCTAAGAGGGCTCACAGGCGTTTGTTGTTATTTAGATGATATTCTTATAGCAGCAGATAATTTGTCAGATTGTTATAAAAAGGTCAGAATAGTTTTTGAACGTTTGCATCAATATAATGTCAAAATTAATGTCTCTAAATGCAAGTTTTTTGAAAATAAAGTCGAATATCTGGGTCATGAGATAAATAAAAACGGAATCAGTCCGACCCCAGAGAAAGTCCGAGCTATTTTAAATGCTCCAACCCCGGTCAATCTTACACAATTACGGTCATATTTGGGTTTGTTAAATTTTTATAATAAGTTTTTACCTATGTTGTCTAGTGAATTACAACCATTGTATAGATTGCAACAAAAAGGTTTGAATTTAATTGGTCAAACGACTGTGAAGCAGCATTTAATCGTAGTAAACAATTAATTATTGAAAATAATTCTCTAGTACATTTTGACCCTTCAAAGCCTATAGTAATAGCATGTGATGCTAGCCCCTCTCTAAATGCAAGTTTTTTGAAAATAAAGTCGAATATCTGGGTCATGAGATAAATAAAAACGGAATCAGTCCGACCCCAGAGAAAGTCCGAGCTATTTTAAATGCTCCAACCCCGGTCAATCTTACACAATTACGGTCATATTTGGGTTTGTTAAATTTTTATAATAAGTTTTTACCTATGTTGTCTAGTGAATTACAACCATTGTATAGATTGCAACAAAAAGGTTTGAATTTAATTGGTCAAACGACTGTGAAGCAGCATTTAATCGTAGTAAACAATTAATTATTGAAAATAATTCTCTAGTACATTTTGACCCTTCAAAGCCTATAGTAATAGCATGTGATGCTAGCCCCTATGGTGTGGGTTCCGTTTTGTATAATATTATTGATGGTGTAGAAAAACCAGTACTCTTTGCGTCGAGTACGTTGTCAAATGCGGAGAAAAACTATGCTCAAATCGAACGAGAAGCTTTAGCATTAATTTTTGGTGTTAAGAGATTTCACAAATACATATATGGCAGAGAATTTTTGCTAGTAACAGATCATCAACCTTTAAAAATGATTTTTAATCCAAACCGGGGAATTCCCACTTTAGCTGCCGCCAGATTGCAAAGATGGGCTCTAATCCTTCAAGCTTATAAATATAAAGTAGTATACAGAAAAGGTACAGATAATGTTATTGCAGATGCCTTGTCACGTCTACCTTTAGCTGAGGAAACAGTAAATGATGATCCTCAAAAATTATTTGTAAATTTTTTTAACTTAGAGGGACCTTTTCCGATATCCTTTAAAGAAATTAGAAATGAAACTAAGTCTGATATATTGTTATCAAAAGTAGGCGATATGATTGTAAGAGGATGGCCTCAACATATCGAGGATAATAATTTAAAACCCTATTTCTTAAAACGTTTTGAATTATCAATAGAAAAAGGATGTATTATTTGGGGAAATCGGGTTGTGATCCCAAACAAATGTAGACAAACTATTTTATCATTGTTACACAGCCAACATATTGGCATAGTTCGAATGAAATCATTAGCTAGATCAGTCTGTTGGTGGCCTACCATTGATAAAAATATCGAACAATTAGTAATGAACTGTGTAATTTGTCAAACACAACAAAATTTAAAATGTAAACCTATTATAAATTCATGGCCAAATTCGGTAAATAATTGGGAAAGAGTTCACATAGATTTTTGTGAGGTGGAAGGAAAGACGTTACTTGTAATAATTGACACTAAAACGAAATGGTTAGATGTTCATGTCATGAATAATACGAATGCCATTAATACTATTGAAAAATTAAAGTACACGTTTTCTACTTTTGGTCTACCATGTTACTTAGTGACAGATAATGGTCCACCCTTTAATTCGAGTGAATTTCAAAAATTTTGTCAAGCCAATGGCATAATCGCGGTAAAAAGTCCGCCTTATCATCCATCTTCAAATGGATCTGCTGAACGATCTGTTCAAACAATTAAACATATTTTGAAAAAACAATTGTTAGAATATAAAACTAAAAATATTAACATGTCAATTCAACAAAGATTAACAAATGTTCTTTTTACATACAGAAATACACCTTGTAGTGTTACTGGTACACCACCATCTCAATTAATGTTTAAACAAAAACCTAGAACTATAATAGATTTAATAAAACCACCATTCGGCACAAATGCAAATACGTCAATTTTAAAAAGGGAAGAAAATACCCCAAAAAGATTGTTTTCTGTTGGAGATAAAGTTCCTGTAAAATCTAATTTAGATAAAATTGTAAAATGGATACCTGGAAGAATTTTAAAAATGTTGACATTCAATACATATTTAGTAAATGTAAATAATTCTGTAAAATTTGTACATTTAAATCATATAAGATTATCACATTTGTCAGATGAATATCATCCAGGATATGAAATAATTGTACCTGCTTTATTAGAAAATGATAATATTAAATTGAATGTAAAAGACAAACATCAAAATGAACCATGTAATCCCGAACCAGTATCTGTATCAGTAGAACAAGATAATGAAATTAATCCAGATCAAATGTTACGCAGATCTACTAGAATAAGGCGACCACCTGAACGTTTAGTATATAATTGAAATTGTATAATATGTATATAAGTTTTTTGCGACATAATTTGTAAATAATATTTTTAGCTAAGGTTGGGGAAATGTAATGTATGTATTCATATGTTTGGCAACACTGTTTATTCAATTGTTGTTAGCGCCTGGTATTATTAATTAAAACAGTCGAGAACTGTCCAGCGTTGAGTACAGTCTTTTTATTTAAAACCTTTAACTTTGTCCAATACACCACAAGTATAAATACACAAAAATAATTTATATAATTGTAAGATTACTCATTTTCGTTATTGTTGTAAACAAAATTATTTAAAAACTGAGGGCACCCTAAGCGATTTGCCAATGATGCATTTATTTAATAGTAAAACCAGCCCCGTGCCCTGTGTAAACAATCATATGTACTACATACATTTTTTTAAGTTTGGAACCCCTAAAAATTGGGGCTCTAAGTAGTCGCTCGTCCCGCGCGCTTCTATCCGGGCCTGATACACATACATAATTTTCATAAATTTAGTATGTATTAGAGGTTGTGGTTCCTTTTATAAAAAAAAGCTTCGCACGTAAATAATCGAATCATTAAGAAATAGTAGTGTATATTATTACTTTTAGTTTATTTAACCCGCGATCGGTACCGGTGTTAGATTTTTTCTAACATTTTTATATTTATCCATATTTTTTTAAAACAGTTAGCCCTACATCTCAGGCCGTCCTGCTATGCCTCCCTAAGAACCTCCCTCAGTTATCCCCAGTACCAGTTTATTTGAAAATTTCAGCGTACGTGATCAGTTCATATTTTTTTCAAGTCGTGTCAACATGTTAGACAAAATCTAACGCGGTACCTATCGTAGAATTGTAAGTTAGTTACTATTTTTACATTGAAAACTTTAGTTTTTTGACAACATTGTTTAGTAATAGTATGGTGATGTCGTACGAACAGGAATATAAACATTTGCAAGCTCTTTGGAAGGAAGCTTTTCTTTTTGCATTTGCTTTTTTTTGTTTACATTATGTATATTTTAGTTGACATTTTCGCATAATATAAAAACGTAAAAAATATGAAATACTGTTTTATTTATATTTAAAATCAATCTAATTAATACCTGCCATTGTCAGCATTAATAATTTTTACATAATAAGGTGAATAAATATAAAAATCGCTATGTTAGAAAAAATCTAACGCGTTACCGATCGCGTAATTATAGGAGGCGGTACCGATCGCGGGTTAAGGTTAAATTATTATAATGTTATTTAGTGTTAGCAGAGATATTGAAAATAAAATTTTCATTTTTATGTTTAGTTTATTTACTGCACAAACTATCCCTGCCGAAAACCCTATACCCGAGCCAGTACCTACCAATATTCCTAAATCCACTGACAAGTCTTCAAAACGGAAGAGTAAAATGACAGAATATGAGACTAAAATGTTAGAAATTAGTAAAATGAAGGCAGATGATGAAATTAAAAGAAAAGCAGAAATACATGAAGAAATAATGAAGCAAATGACAATAGAAAGAAAAAGAAAAGAAATAGAATTAGAAACAGCACAATTATTAAACAAAAAAGCTAAAATAGAGTTACAAAAATTAGAAAATAACTATTAACATTGTTAAACTTATCTAGTTAATAAACTATTAGTAATATATAATAAACATGCGTATTTTATATTTGGTTATATATATTTTTTTCATGGTTTTAGTTTTTAAGATTTAATTATACAAGTACAAAATAATTGAAGAAGGTAAATGAAGTACAATATTTAGCAAAAACACAGAGAAACAAGAATAAACTTCAGTGAAATTGTAAATTTTCTACAAGTATTGCCAGATAATGCCTCCAAGCAAAGATATCAATGAACAAAACAAACAGAAATATATAATTGATACTGTAAGTGTGCAGTTAGAAATCATACGGAAACCAAAACAGTAATTCTTCATGAATTACAAATTTTAATAAATAATTAATAATAAATGAAAAAAATAATTTTGTTAATTAGTGAAATATTTTTGTATGAAATTTCGCCGAAATACTGCTCCGCGTTGGTTGACTATTTGCTGTGCTGGCTGATCACTTTCTTCAACATCATAATCATCATCATCGTCATCACTTGAGCTCTCCAAATCGGAATCTAACAAATTGTATCAAAATTAAAGAATTTATTTAAATAAACTAAAATCATTTAGGTACCTTGTTGTTGCTGGTCTATTCGGATGTTATGAATAATAGCCATAGCTACTATTGCAGCTTTTGTAGTATCCAGCGACAACAACATTCCTCTTTGGAGCGCTCTAAATGTTGCCTTCCAGACACCAAAACATCTTTCAATGGTGGTCCTAGTTCGAATATGGGCTGCATTGTACCTTTCTTCAGCTGGAGTCGAAGGATTTAAAAGTGGTGTTAATAAATAGTGACTGCATGGATAGCCACTATCTCCCAACACAACTCCATTAAATTCTCTTGACTAAAATAAATGTTTTCGAAATGGATATTTTTGTATTGATAAAATAATTGTTATTTACCTCTAATCGCTGCTTCAATGTACAACCATCCCATATTCGAGCGTCGTGCGCACTTCCTCGCCAACGAGCTACCAGGTCCACTATTTTCATTTTGGCATCACAAGCTACTTGGACGTTTAATGAGTGCCATCTTTCCGATTGCACCACAACAATGGCCTATTTTTATCAGGGTTTTTAATTTTTATGTGGGTGCAATCAACGCACGCAATTACTGACGGAAATTTTGAAATTTTAAAAAACTCTTTCTTTGCTTCATTTATATTTGGAGGCATTCTAATAAATTCATGAACTCTCTCTGCTAATTTGACGGATACTTTTTTAACAATATTGCTGACAGTTTTTTTGGCATATACCATGTAAATCACCTAAAAATAAAAAGAATGTTCTTCCATTTGCATATTTTGTTAATTTTTGTGGTTAAATTGATGTGTGTTAGGTATTTGAATATCGCGCGCTTATATAGCGGTACTACAGCGCATCAGCGAGCGCAACTCAAGGACCAGTTTGAGTGTAAATGTAATGGCTGTAACTGATATTTGTGAGCAGAAATAATAAACCAGTTCATAGTATATATTTGTTATATTTCCCTCGCAATACACAACTGTACAAGAGTAGAAACTTATACGATATTTTATTATTTACCATTATCTTCTTGATAGAGTCCTTTAGCAAAGAATCTCAGTGTTATTAATATTTGTAATTCTGGAAGAATTACTGTTTTGGTTTCTCGTATGGGTTCTAATTGTCCACGAATAAGATCAATAATATATCTTGCTGTTTGTTTGGTTACTCGGTACCTTCTTTTAAATTCATTATCTGACAATACTTGGAGAGGATTTATTCTTTCACGAAATCTTCTCCTTCTTCTTCTGTGTTCTGCTACTTCTTGTACTTCATTTACCTCGTCAATAATATCAACAATTTCTTCTACACCTGCCATTATTTTCTTACAACAAGTCTTATACTTCTCGTATCCCAGTTGTAAGTTTGCTTTTAAGTTTGACAGCGTTGCTATGGTAATTAAAACCAAACATACTTACAACACATCTAAAACCGTACCTTACTACGCTTTTTAGTCTTAAACTTACAACCGGGGATAAAACCGTGACAATACTACCAGCCATTATAACCTTACTTTTTTCTGTCAAAACTTAATTCTTTTAAAATGAGTTGCCAATTATCTGTAAAAAGAAAACGTTCTGCCAAAACGACGAGAGAACAATATGAAATTTATGTTTCATATTTAGAAACTTGTAAAGAATTTAGAACTAGCTTGTTAACTCCTGCAAGTGATCCCAATTTGCTGGAAAAATTATGGGAAGACTTAAGTGGAAAATTAAATAGTTGCGGAGCAGGCCCAGTGAAAACTATTGATGCTTGGAAAAGAGTGAGTATTTCTCGGATATTACTGCAGTTTATAGTTTCAAAGAAACGTTCCTCAAAAAATTGCTTGTCTACATATGCCCTGCCCTACACATATTTCCCATTAAGATGGAGGGGATTTGGTGAAGGGTGGGGGTTATATAATTTTATGTTATTATAGGAAACTTATTTTTGGGAACCAAATATGCAGCAAACAATTTATAACTACTTTCGTTATGTATTTACATATTTAGGTATTTGTGGAGTGGAAATGCGCCATTCGTCGCAAAGCACGGGATATCAAAGCGAGCATTATGGTTACAGGAGGAGGAGAAGGTGTGCAAACGAAATTAAGCGATATTGAAGAACGATTCCTAGATGTCACTGGTCGCTGTGTTATTGACGGTATACAAGGTTTACCAGAAGCTGGTTTACCGCCAGTAAACGAGAAATCTGCCAGGTACTTCATCTGCCGCAAGTATCAGTGGAGTAAATGTCGATGGATTTGATATGGCAGAGGTGGAAACAAGGCCAGGTGAAAATATGTTGGCTGAGGGGGAACATACTGTTTCTACGGATGGAGCCGTAAATAGAAATATTTCTATAGAAAATGGTGAACCATCAACAAAAAAAAAATAAGAGCAAGATTATCTACAAAACGTCCGACGAGGAATAATAGAAGAGAAATTAATAATCTTGTTTCTGTAGCAGAAGCATATTCTTCATCAACTGCAGCATCAAATTTAGTTTTAAGTACCCTCGCCGAAGCAATATCAAAAAATGCCGAAGCAAATTTAGCTTTAGCAAAAGCTAAAAGTGTAAAAAACAAGATAGAAATTTTAAAATTAAAATTAAAATATAGAAAAAAAAATTATTCTCATGGTTCAAGTTCAGATAATTAGAAAATCTATATATTTAAATTTAAGAACATTAATAATTAGTTATTTAATTTTGTTCTAGTGTAGTATATAAATTGTAATTTGTATTTAAGCAAAAAATAGCAATTATCAAAATTAAAACCAACAGTTAACTTATTGAAAATGGTATTGTAGGATTCTATTTTGAACTAATCGTCCTCTTTCGGCCCAGTCTTCTTCAACAATTGGCTCCTGATTTCTGTCTTCATTATTTATGAGCTCCATGTCATGGTCTATAATGTCTATGTCAACTGGTATATCGACATTGTGATGCAAGCACATATTATGCAATATTCCACAAGCGTAGATAATTTTTCCACCCACCAATGGAGAATAATGCAGCACTCGGTCTTTTAGAAGACATCTAAAACGTTGTTTTAAGACTCCAAAGCAACGCTCAATAGAGTTCCTCGCTGGTAAAAATGTTGCGTTGTACCTATCCTCAGGTGTTCCTGGCTGCGCATTTAATATCGGTTTCATAAGCCAGGGTGCCAATCCGTATCCAGAATCACCAATCACCCATGATGAAGTATCACCGGCTAAGAAGCGTTCTAGAAGTAGTTGCCTAATTCCGGATGTTCTAAAAATTCCGGAATCATGTACAGATCCTGGATGACGAGCATTCATATTTAGTAATTTAAGATTTGCATTACAAATTGCTTGCACATTAAGAGTATGAAATCCTTTGCGATTAATAAATAAATGTCCTGGGTATAATGGGTCATCATTAAGAGGTGGTACAATGGCAATGTGAGTTCCATCAATTGCTCCAATTATACCAGGAAAGTTAAATTTATTCATAAATAACTGCTTTTCTGCAGCTATTTCAATAGCATTTACAGGAAACTTTACCCAGTCCTCTAACAAATGTGTAACTTGTAACGGTGTCAGCCGCTACAAGATGTAAAATAAACGATGGGACAGATAAATTGTAAAACTTATAAAAATATTTATTTGAACTAAACTTATTTGCTTCTCACTTCATGTAATGACAAGGAAAAACTCGTTATTTAATTTTCATTTTGTCGCTAAGTAAACTCCTGAAAAAAGCATAACAATAGTCTAGGGCGACGTTACAAATTTAAGTGACGATGGTAGCTTGATCGCTACATTAGCCTCCCCCTCCCCAGACAAAAGGAAAAATAAAAAACCTTACAATGGTTACAAAGGAATGAAATAACAATAGTAAAAACTTAAATAACATTAACTTATTTTTCTTCTAACCTCTCCGTGGTCCAGATATTTTTTCTTTTGGTGCAGAAAGCGTTTGTGTCTGTTTGTGTATGTTGTTTTTGGAATGTATTTTTGCTGGTTTAAGTCTGTCTATTGAAATGTTTTGTAATGTGTTGTCTTTTATTATTGTGAAGTATTTGTCTGTTTGTGCTGTTACTTCGTAAGGTCCTGTGTATATAGGGTCTAAAGGTCGTCTGATTGAGTCTGTCCGCACGTAAACGTAGTCTGAATGAAAAAGGTCGGGGTGTATAAAATGAGGTTGGTTTTTTGTATGTCTTGGAGCCGTTGCTTTTAAAGTTGTCATGAATTTTCTTAGTTTTTGTACGTATTGTGGGATATTTATATTGCTCATGTAGTTTTCGGAAATTCTGTGCTCTATTTCTCCTGGTAAGCGTAATTGTGTTCCGTATACTAATTCTGCGCAACTACATTGAATATCTTCTTTGATAGTACTACGTATTCCTAATAAAACTATTGGGAGGTTATCAACCCACTCATCGGGGTAATTACAGGTTTTTAAAGATGTTTTTAATTGTTTGTTAAATCTTTCTATGATCCCATTTGATTCCGGATGATAAGAAGTAGTTCTTGTTCTACTGCAGTCTATTAAGGTTAATAGTTCTTTAAAAAAAATTGACTCAAATTGTTTTCCGCGATCTGTTGTAATTTTTGTTGGAACTCCGAATCTAGCTACCCACCCGTCTATAAATGCTTTAGCTATTGTTTCTATTTTGACATCTGTCAGTGGTATCGCTTCTGGCCATCTTGTAAATCTGTCTATGATAGTGAGTAGATAACGGAATCCTCGAGAAGTTGGTAATGGCCCGATAATGTCTAAATGTATAAATTCGAAACGGACAGAAGGTAATTGGAATGTGTGTATTGGAAATTTTGTATGTTTAGTTATTTTGCAAGATTGACATTTATTGCATTGTTGTGTCCATTCTTTAATGTCAGTGTGCATATTTGGCCAAACGAATTTTGATGATATTAGTTTGCGTGCAACTCTAATTCCTGGGTGTGATAGGTTGTGGATTTGTTCGAAAACTGACTTTCGGAAGGGGGTAGGTATAAAAGGTCTAAGTTTGTTTGAAGATGTGTCGCAGAAAAGATGTAAATTTGTGTTTGGGAATTTAATTTTTTTAAGTCGAATGGATGTATTTTTATTTTTGATTATATAATCGATTTCTTTATCTAGGTTTTGATGGTGTGCCAAATTGTCGTAGTTGATGTGTTGTATGCTGTTAATTGATGATGTTTGATTGCGTGATAATGCGTCTGCAGCGTTGTTAAATTTACCTTGTATGTGTCGTATATCTGTAGTAAATTGAGAGATGAAATCTACATGAGGTATTTCTCTTGGTGAGAGTGTGGAAGAATTTTTGTTAAATGAATATGTTAGTGGTTTGTGGTCTGTTAAAACGAAAAATTCTTGTCCTTCGACATAGTAACGGAATTTCTTAATTGCCAAGTAAATAGCATATAATTCTCGACTAAAAGTACTATATTTCTTTTCAGTTGGTGTGAAAGTTTGGGAGAAAAAGGCTAAAGGTTTTCATTCGCCATTTTCAAACTGTTGTAGGACTGCGCCCGCGCCAGAATTTGAGGCATCTACCATGATGCTGGTTGGTGTGTTAGGTTTTGGGGTTGTTAAAGTGGTTAGATTAATCAATGCGTTTTTGATATTTTTGACAGCTGTCAATTGTGTTTGATTAAGTGATAAATGTTTAGTTTTTGGTGTTTTGTTGTCTATTAATTTGTTGAGGGGTTCTAGAATAGTCGCGCAATTTGGAATAAATCTGTGATAAAAATTAATAAGGCCTAAAAATTCGCGTAACTGTTTTTGTGTGCTTGGAATGGGAAAAGTTTGAATTGCTTCAACTTTTGATGGTGAAGGCATAATGCCATTTTTGTTAATTTGGTGACCTAGGAATTCTATTTGAGGTAAACCAAATTGACATTTTTCAAGGTTAATAATGATGCCGTATTGTTGTAATCTGTCGAAAAGTAATTGGAGGTGTTGAATATGTTCTTCTTCTGACTGGCTGGCAATGAGAATGTCATCAATGTATGCAAAACAAAAGTTTAAGTTACGTGTTACTTCATCTATGAGACGTTGGAACGTTTGTGCACTGTTACGTAATCCAAAAGGCATTTTAGTGTATTCGAAAAGGCCGAATGGTGTTGTGATTGCTCTTTTCGAAATTGATGACATTTCCATTGGTATTTGGTGGTAAGCTTTAACTAAATCGATTTTGGAGAATATATTCGCGTTTCCTATGTTGATGGCGAAATCTTGTATGTGTGGTATTGGGTAACGGTCAGGAAGGGTGATTTTGTTAAGTGCTCTATAGTCACCGCAAGGTCGCCAGGTGTTTGGTGACTTTTTTTCTACCATGTGTAAAGCGGATGACCAATTACTGGAAGATTGACGTATGATGTTTAAATTGAGTAATTCATCGAATTCCTTTTTAGCTGCAGTTAATTTATTTGGTGGTAGGCGGCGCGGCCTACAGAAAACAGGTGAACCGTCTGTAATTATGCGATGAGTGACGTTGTGTTTAATTTTGGAGGTTGATGAGAAAGGATCTGTCAAAGAAGGATATTTTGATAGTAATTGCAAGAATTTATTATTTTGTTCAACTGAGGCTATATATGGGTTTTTTGAAATTGATTGGTGAGTATATAATTTACGATTACTCATATCTATTATAATATTGTATTGTCTCAAAAAATTTGCTCCTAAAATTGCATGTTTGACATTTGCAATAATAAATTCCCACTTGAATTGTCTGTTAAGTCCAATGTCTATAGTTAGAAGTGTGTGACCATAAACGTCAATTTTAGTGTTATTGATTGCATTAAGAGTCTGTTTTTGTAAGTTATAATGATGTGTATATTTAGGTGGAATGACACTTACCTCTGCACCTGAATCAATCAAAAACTGACAACCAGATAGTATGTCTGTGACAAAAATAAGTGGACTTTTGACGGAGGGATTAGTTCTGGAATAAGAAAATGAATTATAATTTGTAGATGAAAACAAAAAATTTGTATTGACCATATATTTCTGGAAATTGTTCTTGTGACTGGAGAAATATTTGCAGTCGGGGTAACATTTCTTGGCGGCAGGACCAAAATTGTGATGATACCAGCAGATAGAGTTGTCACACTCTTGGAGTTGTAGTGGAGGAGTCGCATGCGGTGGCAGACGGGGCGCAGGCGCTGCTGATGGAGTCCGTATAATTTTTCGTGGATAAACTGAATCATATTGATTTTGAGTCAAAGTGGTGAGTGCTTGTTTAATGTCTAATATATCTGCTTGAATAGTCGTTGGATTGTATGAGTTGACGTTTGAAGTATAAACTTGTGCAGGTCGTGCAATTTCAATCATTTTATCAGCTAAATCTGCTTTTTCTTCAATAGACAAATTTTTTGCTGATATTAACATTTGTTGGATATGCGTTGGTAATTTTTGTAGAAAGAAATGTTCCAGTAGAGTACTGTTTTGATTATTGCTTCCTGCTAGCTGTTTCATTTTTCGTAATAATTGTGATGGCTTGTCGTTGTCCAAATTCGTGATATTTAATAATGTATTTAAATTTTGAAAATTCGTAGGTGTCGTTCTCTTTAATAACTCTATCTTTGTTGTAGTGTAAGGATCCTTGTTTGGACGGTTCATTATTAAGTCTCTGATTTCACTTGCATGTTCCGGTCGAAGTGACGTAATAAGTGCGTTATATCTGCTAACTTCAGAAGTGATACGTCGAGAATCAAAAATAATTTCGGCTTGTTGGAACCATAGTTCAGGATCTTCGGCCCAGAATTCTGGTAATTTACTTGAAGTAAGTGCTGAAATATTACTTTGATCTTGTTCATTATTTGTTGGGGCGGAGTCTTCAATAATAGGATTAGGCGGAGCCATGATGTAAGGTTGCGTGAAAAAACTACGGGGACACCAGTTGTAACGGTGTCAGCCGCTACAAGATGTAAAATAAACGATGGGACAGATAAATTGTAAAACTTATAAAAATATTTATTTGAACTAAACTGATTTGCTTCTCACTTCATGTAATGACAAGGAAAAACTCGTTAATTATTTTTCATTTTGTCGCTAAGTAAACTCCTGAAAAAAGCATAACAATAGTCTAGGGCGACGTTACAAATTTAAGTGACGATGGTAGCTTGATCGCTACAAACTAATATTCCGGTTACTTCCGATAAACACCTGCTTACAGTACTTTGGCTGACTCCTAAATGAGAATCTTTACCTACAATTTTTTGGTAACATCCATGTCCGTAAAACTGAAATCAAAACTTTTATAAATTTTGGTACTGCAAAATTTTGTCGTGGTTCTGGTATGTAGAAACTAACTTCATCAATTAAATTCCTGGCTAATTCTCTTGACAATCGAAATAATTGTATAAACTGACGTTCATTTAATGAAAATGGATTGCTAATATCTCTTAAATTTCTTCTATATAAGCGAAATTCTAATCTATGTAACATTTTGTGAAATTGATATGAATTATATTTAACAAATATTTTCATTTTACCTGTTTTCATAATCAACTGCATCCCGCATAAAAATAAAAACACCAATATTTGGCAGAAAGGCCATTATTAATAATATTTAATTGATATAATAATCTGTCATATGTCAAATAGTAGAAGTAACAACGTAATAACAAACATAAATACATAGTTTTAGCAGTCGTTATGATAAAGACTGTCAAAGCACGTAACAATTGTTAGCGTTAACCACTTTCAGTACTGAGAATACCAAATTTGATTTTAACTATCGTTATAGTACATAACAACCATAAAGACCATAACGACTACACAAATATTGAGTTCTGAATAGGCCAGTTGCATTGGTTTTAAAAATGTGGGATAGTACCCTTCATTTCCAATGTCATAACTGATTATCAATATGATCCCATTGCTTTAAGGCGATGGAAGGAATATCATAAGGTGGAAACTAACACAGGCACAGATCAAGAATAATATGCTGTTCCAGGAACATCGAAAGAAACAAATATTTTAATGAAAACTAATATTACTTCACTTGAAGAAGATTAACATGCTGTTCCAGGATCATAGAAAGAATTCCATTATTCAATGGAAAGTAGAAATACTTCCACTAAAGATCTTCTTTTAGCAACATTAAAGACAATGCACACATACCAATAAAACGAAGAAGAGAGTTGTAGGAGCAGTTGAACTTTCTCGCTTACAGAAAGCTAATCAGAAAACATCCAACAACCGACCAGTGGGGTTATTTGGGAAATAAATAACAAAAAAATATATTGACCCGCTTCTAACTGGAGCGGGTCTTACGATGTGCATTTTAAGTAAGACACATCTTAAGTTCTCCAAAACAGAAAAGAACCGTTAATAAATTTAATTAGTTTTAATTGGAAAAATACTACCTTTTTTTAGTTTAAGTTCTGTATTTATTAATTTAAACTAAAAAAAGGTAGTATTTTTCCAATTAATAATATGAGTTCTGAAAGATATTTTAATAATTTTAATTAGTTTTGTTACAAATTGAAAAAAGTGAAAAAATCATGCCAAATACCCCGTTCTACGGTATTAAATTTTAATAAATGCATTAAGACTGGAACCTATCCATCACTGACTGTAAATTAAGGTATTATAAATAATTTTACGAAAGATAAACCGTTTTTGTTGAAAACGTTTCATTATAAATAATTTATAAATGTACATAACGTAGCCGGCTAACGTGTGTCTAACAGACACTGTAGTTAATCTGCAAGGATCTACAAGGACACACGAGTTTTAGTGTCTGTGCCTGTGTTACACACGCAGTTTATTGTCAGTGTTTGCATAAGAAACAACTGTTATCATTTTCTGTGTATATAATACGTTTAGTATATACTTTTTGTGGTAAGCAGTTGTTTTATAATATATAAATAACAAAATCTATTAGACTAATTATTAAAAAATTGTTGTGTATATTTTGAGTAATTAAATCTTCTTTCATAAATTGTTGTTGTGATTACCTATTCTTGAACATAACTCTTTGAGAGTTCGTCCTAGGCAAAAAATGCAATAATCCTTTTTGTACACAAATTAACTAGCTTTAATTTTGTATTCTTGTAAAATTTTGATACGGGCCATTGTTTTCGAGATAATAGCAAAAAACTCATTTTTTGCACCTTTGATCCAAGATGGCGGCTCACGCCAAGCCTTCTCAAAGTCACAAATTTGAATTTTTCATCCCCGTCTCGACCCAATCAACATATGTGAAAATCGTTTTTTCTCCACCTTTTGTAAGGCAAAAGTCTTTTTTGGTCTCCATTGACTGGACTATATCTAATATAACTCATTCAAGCATATTTGCAATTCATAATGGCTCGCAGTATGATCACGGTTTTAACTAAAACGCAGTTTTAAGAAATGTCAAATTGCATTAATTAATAACAATAATAAATAATATCAAATTTATCAAAATATGATTTTAAAGCAGAACATAGTTTGTATTCAAACAGATATTTTTAAAAAAATCGTTCTTTAAAAATACGGGTGAAATTAAATATTTAAATTTGAATTTGGCATTTCTAAAAACAGTGTTTTAGTTAAAACCGTGATCATACTACGAGCCATTGTGCTTTACTATTTGATAAGTGGTTTGATATGACCAGTTTTTTGTTGATGATGAGCTAACATTTGCCTGAAACGTTCACAATATACATTTTTAAATAAACTAATGGAGCACTAATGCCTACATATCATTCGACATAAATTCCTAAGATGATTCCCAAAGTATATTCCAATTTATATTTTAAAGATATTAAATCTAAACTCGCAAATGTAATTATATTAAGTGATTGTGAACTTTTTTTACTGTTAGGTCCAAATTGGACCGGGACTAAACGACAACGCCAATAAGGGTAGAAATAGACCATGAAAGTGGTGACGTCACGCCGCCATGTTTGTTGAGAAAGGTCATAGCATACTTTCCAAACAAACTTTTGAATTCGTAAGATTAGCACTGACGTTAAATAGAAACTTCTATATTTTGAAATATATTTAATATATTTGTTTTATTTTAAAGGTAAGTGATACAGTAGACTTTATTTTACTTAACTAAGTATGAATTTTACTCCTATTAACTCAAAATAGTCTGGAATGAGAGATTTAGTTGAACCAATTTTTGAGGTTATTTTCTTTCTACTTTGATTTTTCTTTTACATTTATTTAAACTGTATTTTCAAAAAAATTCTTTGTTTAAGTGATAGGGTAGACATGAATTTACGTAACTAAGTATGAATTTTATTTCTTTTGACTCAAAATAGTCTTAAGTGAAACATCTAGTTGAATCACTTTTTGAGGTTATTTTGTTTCAACTTTGATTTTCCTTTTTTATTTATTTATGCAGTATATTACAACAATTTTTTTGTTTAATAATGTTTGAATCTATCATCTATACGTCTGATTAATTGTTTAGTTGTTAAATGCCGTTTTATTTTATTAGATGGTTATGTGTTTCGCACCGGATTGTAAGCATTACAGCACAAAACACGGATGTCGCTTTTTCGTTTTTCCAAAAGACCCAAAGGACAAAACCATATGGTTGAAATTGCTAAAGTAATAAAAGTAAAGCAGACTGTTTATGCTTAAAAGTTTTTCATTTATTATCGGTTATTTCTAATGAAATATTTTTGCAGGCGTGAAGACCGTGAACCATCAAAATATTCTTTAGTGTGCAGTTGCCATTTCAAGGATGGTGACAGAAATAATCGTCCCACGATTTACGAGCACAACAAAGAAAAGTTACTGAAGTTATCTCCTGAGAAGAAGAAACGAAGGTACATATTTATATATTTATACATAATGAATACAGAATACACAACTAATATCGTGTTCCACTTTGCAGGCAAGTATCACCTTTAAAAGAATGTGTACCATTAGCAACACAACTTAATGTACAAGGCCCGTCTACAAGTAAAATATCGGTCATGCCTGAAAAATTAAATGTACAGTCTACATCACAAATACAAAAATCTGTTAGTCCCATCTACAGCAACTACTTCTACGGCCGGCACTTCCCAGCTAGCAGTTAATTTCGAATCGTTAGATATTAACGAACCTAGAGAATATCATTTCACCTCCATGAAAGAAGCCGAAATATATTTTCTTAATCAGCAACTGCTATTTGGGCGCACGTTTTAACAAAATTACATCCAGTGATTTGCAAAAATTAAGTGAAATTGCAGCCGAGGGAAAACTATTCATTACTTCGCAAGGAAAACTGAATAAAATAGCTCACGTAGAATTTGTGGTTGTGTAGTGCAAAATGATTAGCCGTGACGAATACACTAGAAGAATAGCACATTTTTTAAGTGAACTAAAAAAGTTAAAAAGTGATTTAAATACTTATATTAAAATAAAAAAGTTAAACAATAAATTTATGTTATTAAACATTAAAAAAAGTAATTAATATGAAACGTAATATGATTTTTAAAGAGAAGGTACAAGTGCATTTAATGATTGTATAGACATTTGCGTATCAAAATGCTCGAAAAGGAATCTGGGAGCAACATGCAAGAGATGGCGAACGATTTAAGTTAAAAATTTTAAAATATTCACCAATTATAAGTTATGCCTTAGAGCAAAAAATAAAGAATTTTACTTTTAACAGTTGTAGGTAGCATAAAATATTTGCATATGTTTTAGTTTATATTTAAAGTACATTTATTTATAATTATAATATACAGAACAATGCATTTTAAAAATTATTATTATTTTCTTTGCACTTAATACAATCTTGTTTTAATGTTATTGAGCAACTAGCTTCATCCCCATAGTTATCCCAAGATGAACAGTGATCATAGCAACATTGATATTGTTGAAACTGCTTGTTAGTCAACCAGGAATGTAGAAATTTTGGCCATTGTTCTTGAATTTGTTTGCCAGTGTAATCCATCACAAATTCTTGTGGGAGGCAGGCAATTTCTTCTTCTAACATAAAGTGTAGAATGCCACCATTGCTGTAAAATGTTTAAATGATTCAAACATATTAAATCTCATTCTGAGCCAGTTGTGTAAAGATTTAACATTTCGCACTGCACAATTATTTATATGCAAATTGCAGTTATCTACATGCAATGGCAATCTCAACTCTCAACAACTTCTTTGTGTATAATCTTTTCAAGCCATTTACTTTTTTCTTCCCCTTTTACATAAATTTTATCCACTTCATTGTTTTTCAATAGATTTTGACATATAGCTTCCAAACTTGTATATGACTCTTGCCCGCTACACCATTCTAAATTGTGATATTTTCTTGTTAACCACTGTATATTTCGTTTATCTTTAGGACTCAAATCTTCCCATGGAATTGGAGGAGCAAACATGTTTGATTTATAATTACCATTGTCAATATTTAACACTGCGATTTCTTTGCAAATAAACTCAATATTTTTATTCAATTTAAAACCTTGTAAATCAACAATATATGAACTCAGTGTGAGTACTACAAAACTTGCTTAGCTAATGAAGTAAAATACAGTGAGCAGGCTTATATACAGAATACAGACGTAAGCACAACTACTCTACATTGTTTTTATGAATCCAGCTGTTATGACTACCGTCAAATCCCAACCATTTTACATAAACCATGTCCAAAATTTTTGCGATATCTTCCATTATTTAAATTATTTTCTTTACTTATTACCAAAAATCCGTATTTTTCACACCAGCAAAAAGAGCAAATGTTTTTAAACTGCTCGTTCGTCATATCAGTTCCAACATGATCTGCATGCACATGTTTTAAATTCATATCGTCTTGTTTAAATAAAATAATAAAATTGGCATTATCACGAATGAGATGTTTGGGTATACGTGTATACGTTTGACAGAGATAGAAACAGTCAATAGCCTTATGCCGACCCATGCAAAAGTATTCCCTAATTATATCCTGTTTGCTACACGCCACATCGTCAAATATAAAAATAGAATTATATTTTGCATCACTTGGCTTTACTATATCAGTACAATCATTATGAGTTAAGTAACCCACATCATGAATGGGTTTCAGCATTTTTTTCAAATACGTATATTTTGGTTGATATAAGGACTTTGAATATATGTAAATATTCTCAAAACGCAATCCATTAGGATGTTCCAAAAGTGCTATCAATACATTAGTTTTTCCACAACCAGGCGGGCCTGCAACTAAGCACCGGAAGTAGAACAATATGACGAAGTTTTTTAACCCCCCCCCCCCCTCATCGAAATCATAGTTTTCAACATTCAGCGACTGTGCTTGTTTAATGACACGCATAATGTTTACAACTAAGGTATTAATAACCAATCATATCAATTTATTGTTTAGTAGTTAATTGAACATTATAAAATGTGGTCGCAAGTAAATTCACATCGCAGTGTATTACTGAATGTCAAAAAGGGTAGTGGCCTACTTAACACGGTAATTAATAAGCTACCAGTTGAGTTGCACATTCCAGGTTACACCGGGTACAAAACTTCGCAAAAGATTACTGCGTGGAGATCGTGGTGTAAATGAATTGGATGAGGCTTGTAAACAACACGATATAGCATACTCTAATAATAATAATTTAAATAACAGACATAAGGCTGATCAATTGTTAGTTGAAAAAGCAGTCAAACGTTTTAAATCTAAGGACGCATCTATTGGGGAAAAATTAGCTGCTTTAGGTATAGCTGCAGCTATGAACGCTAAAGTTAAAATGGGAATGGGTTGCAGCGCAATCTGCAAATCAAAAACATTAAAAAAAAGTAGCAATACAATCAACAAATCAAAAACACCAAAAAAAGGTCGCAGCGCACTCAGCAAATCAAAAACAGCAAAAAAAAGATAGCAACGCAATCCGCAAACAAAAAACAGCAAAAACAGGTAATGCTTTATCGTTTCGTGATGTAGTTAAACGCGCAAGAAAAGCTGTAAGCTGCTCGGATGATTTAAATAAAGCGGCGAAAGTAGCATTTAAAACAGTAAAAAAAAAGTAAAAAGAAAAATAAACAAACCACGTGTTATTGCAATTCCAAAGAAAGGCGGATTTCTACCTTTAGTACCAATTTTTGCAGGACTAAGTGCGCTGGGTGCATTAAGTGGGGGAGCAGCAGGTATTGCCAAAACAGTAAACGATGCAAAAGCAGCAGCTGAAGAACTAAAAGAAAAACGTCATAATAAAACTATGGAAGAAATTGTAATGGGCAAAGGATTATACATAAAGCCGCGTAAGAAGGGGTTAGGATTGTATATAAATTCATTGAAAAAAAAACCTCCAATAAAGTTACAAAAACGAGCTTTAAGTAGCTCTGATTTATTAAAGTATATAAAGAAATTAAAAATTCCTAATTTCCGCGGAGTTTTTATGCGGAATAAATTACCGCAAAAATCAAACTATATTGAGTGCGGAATTGTTAATTTAGACGATTGGTATGGTGATGGCACACACTGGGATGCTTTAATGATATTAAATGTGGACACTTATGTTTGTTATTTCTTCATAATAAATAATTATACAATTAAATTTGTAGTAGCTGTTGAACCATCATGAAGCGCACATTTATTTTAACAGGTCGAAAATCTGTGCTAACATTAAATATTTACCCCCCTCTTGAATTAGAAGAAAATTCTAATTACTCCTTAGGTTTAGTAAATTTTGAGTCCTATAATTCAATTCCAAACATTGATAAAAGGAATAATAAATTTTACTTTGAAAATGACGTAATTGAGGTGCCTACTGGCATTTACGATGTAATCGATCTTAATAAATATTTACGAAGACGAGTAGAACAAAAAAATAAAGAAAATACTTTAGTAATAAAAGGAAATAGAAATACGCTTAAATGTGAAATAAAATCCAATAGAAAAATAAATTTTACTAAAAGTGATTCCTTTGGCAACCTTCTTGGTTTTGAAAAAAAAAATTCGCAAGAAAATACAGGTTACATATCCGATCATATAGTAAATATTTTTGAAGTGAATGCTTTATGCATTGAATGTAATTTAATAAGCGGTTCCTATAAAAACGATGAAGAGGGTCATATTATTCATGAATTTTTTCCAAATGCGCAGCCTGGCGAAAAAATAGTTGAAACACAGAAAAATATTATACATTTACCTATAAATACAAAAATAATCAGTTCTATAACAGTAAAAATACTAAATTTTCGTCAAGAGTTCTTAATCGTAGCAATACTGACATAAACGCAATTTATAATGAAACGGAAACTCAGGATATTAAAGTTAATTTAACAAAAGTTTTATGGAAAATGCCATATATTGCAGTGGCTGATGCAGAACGTCTTATATTGATGGAATATATCGAAAAAAGCAAAGATCTTGAGATTGCTTTCAGAAGTTGGGATTTACATGAATACCCACTTTTACAGCAAGCTCGTCAGCATACTTGGGCTGTGAAAACAGCAACCCAGCTAGAAAAACCGCGTTTTGTAATTGTTGGTTTTCAAACAAATAAAAAGAATAAAAATAAAACACACATGAGTTATTTTGATCACTGTAAATTAACAAACATAAAATTATACTTAAATTCTGCAACATATCCGTACGATAACCTTAATTTAAATTTTGATATCAATCAGTTTGCTACACTATACGATATGTATGCAGATTTCCAACGATCATACTATCAAAAGAAAAATGAACCTACACTAACTCCAGATAAGTTTAAAGCCATTGCACCTCTAGTTGTCATTGATTGTTCTCATCAAAATGAGACATTGAAATCAGGAGCTGTAGACATACGTCTTGAGTTTGAAACAAGTGATAATATCCCTGCAGAAACTACCGCTTACTGTTTAATTTTACATGACAGAATTATTAAATATAACCCATTCACTAGTGCTGTACGTGCAATATAAATATTGTTAAATTCAAGCATTATAAACACAATGTACCATGTAATAACATTTTTCTTTAAACCCAAACCGTTAATATTAGCTACTATTACTATGGGAGCGAAAACTTTGAATCTTTCACATCATTTTAAAAATTGTCAACACATGCGTTTGTACCAATATTATATTACTCGTAAACAAATAATTAGAATTATTGTGGGAGCGAAAATTTTAAATATTTCACATGAAATATTAATTTTCTGCACATGCAAATGTACTCTTATTTTTGTGGGAGCTAAAAGTTTAAATATTTCACATCACTTCAAATATTAAAAGTCCGCACATGCATATGTACCCATATGAAATTACTCGTAAACAAACATCTTACCACGCAGCAGAATTTGCAAGAAAAAACATTGTTATAAGGACACATGTGCTGTGTAGTGAAATAATTCCTGTGGGAATAAAATATTTATACACGCCCCACTACAAACATATTTGTATATAAAATGAAGCACTTTTCTAGTCAAGTATCAAAGCAGTACAACGATGACACAAAATAGTAATAATTGTGAAGTGTTCAACGGCTTAAGTCGCCTGATCGACAGGCAGCAACAAGAAATAGAGAGCATGAGATGCTCAATGGAGTATCTCACAGACTCTGTAACATCAATTGTTAAGTACTTGAACGAAATTTTTGATGGTCAGGCGGCTATCCTAGCCACCATGGGCCACATCGTCAGCCGTTGGCAGCCTGCTCCAATGGTGGACGAGATGGATCAGAGGCAACTTGCTTCAGTGGACCACATCACCAGCCGTTGTTAGCCTGCTCCAGTGGTGAAAGAGATGGATCAGTGGCAACTTACTTCAGTGAACCACATCGCCAATCGTTGTCAGCCTGCTCCAGTGGTGGAGGAGATGGATCAGTGGCAACTTGCTTCAGTGGTGGAGGATCTGGAGCAGTGGCAGCCTGCTTCACCTGTGCAGGTTGCAACATCTCAAGATGAATGCGGTCACTATGAGCATCAGGACTATTGCCTTTTGCAGCCTGCTCTGGGTGTGGAGGAGGCTATCATATATGATGGACGATGGCTCCCAGTGGTTTTTGGATAACGATGTGGTGGATGACGATGACAATAGCTATCCAGAAATATTAGATTTACCCATTAACGAAAATGAAGGGGTATTTGTTGTTAAAGACTAATAAAGACTATGTGTGTGTGTGTGTGTATAAATTTTTATCGTACAATAAAAATGTAAGTTTCCATTTTATTTAATTATTGGTATATATGTGTATATGTAAATATAAAAAATATTATAAATAAAATTGTAATTTTTATTTTATAACATTAAACTTATTATAACCCCAAAGTAATGTATCTGTATAGATATAATTAACAATACGTTTATCATCAAGTGGGCTTAAAGCTAATTTTTTTTGCTTAATTGTGTGAACTTCATGTTTTTTTGAAGTTATCATGTAACTAGTGTACAATTATTAAACAAACAGTCATAGTAATCTTGAAACGTTATACTTTTTGGTGTTGCACTCGAAATTCCCTTTGCTTTTCTATTAATATTTTTACTAGAATTTAAAATTTTATAAGCGTACATTTTTGATCTTAAGCCGATAAATTCAGTCATAAATTTACCATTATTTTCATCCTTCATTAGGCCAATAACGTTTTTATTGGCTAAAGGTATATCGTAAATATTGTTTTTATTATATTCAGAAGTGTCAAATTTGTGGATATCTCTTAATAATTTCACATATCTGTATTAATAAAATTATATATTAAACTATCTGTGTCAGTGTATAATAATTTCGCATTGTCTCCTAATTCATTTTTAATATAATTATAGTGAAAATCGTAAATGTATGTTTTTGATATATCCAAAATAGAAAATCCTACATAAATTGGTTTATTAAAGTATATTGTTTTTCTTTTCATTTCAATTATTAAAATATCGTTATCAATTATAGTGCAACTGTGAAAATTTGGTTGCGAAATATAAAATTTTGCTCCATAACGACCACCCCATTTTGTAACTAGTTTAACATCTTTGTGTTTTCGAACATTTTCCATCGTTTTCCCAAAAACAGCATTATTCATAAGTTTATAGAAATAATTTTTAAATTCATTATTTGAAATTTTACGTAATTCCGTATTCAAATCAATATACTTCTTTAACCAAGAACTTTGTTTAAACTTTAAATCTCGATGAATTTTTTAAATTTTTAAACCTAAATTTAAACATTGTTTTAAATTTCTACAATGAATTATATATTTAGCTTTGAATACAAATTTGGAACTAGTTTAGAATATTTTGATATTGGAGTTATAAAATGTTCTGAACAAAGAGGTAAATCTTTATGTTTTTCATGTAATTCTATTGGATATTCCAAGTCTACTTCAAGTATAAAACCTGTCTCAGATTCATCACCAATATTTAGTAAATCAATATTATAAATGTCAATATCATCAACCCATTCAAACCCAGCATATGGTAAGTATTGACTCATAGCAGCGCCATATAAATTGTTAATATCAAAATACATTAAATAAGAACTTGGTAAATTTGAATCATACTCGTCATTCATATATTTGTTATTTGCCTTGGCATATCTGTTAGAACATTGTGAAACGCCTCCACGTATCCCCTTTTCAATAAATAAAATTTTGTCAATATCAGTTAACAGCTCAAGTTCAATTGAACTACATTTTAACATTGCATCGAATGCAAGACCTGGGGCTGTATAATAATATAACGCATCAAGTTTATATGACTGCATGCAACTCTCGCGAAAATTTTCAAATATACAACTAATAACAATACATCAGTTTTTAAATACAAATCCGAATATTCTCCTAAAGATTTTATTTTAAAATAGTTCCAGACTGTTTGAGCATGATTGTAGTCATTTTCACAAACACAGTCATTTTTCATAACACTATAAAACAGATCTTGAGTTGGCAGCTTATCTTCATCAAGTTTCTCCCAACAGTCCAAGTATTCATAGGGAAAAACTCCTTTTCTGGTTAATAATTGAAATTCTTCCTCGCTACTACAATGTCTCCTGATAGTTTTCTTCTCAGAATCTTGAAGATCCGTTGCCAATTTATCAATACTGCTTGCCATGAATCTAAACGAATCAATAAATCGATAACTGATTTTGGTATCATGTACATATTTTGTAAATGAAATATACCGCTCTTTGTTTATTGGAAGCAAATTAAGTTGTCCTGGAAATCCCTTTGCAATTTTTTTTTATAATAAAGTGAGCATCGTAACCGCTTACATTATGAAAAACAACTGGGATAGTATGTGTTTTTTTGTAATTTAAATTACAAGACTGATGTGCGGCACCTCTATACTTTGATGTAAGATGACAATGGTCTCGCGTTTTAATATCATTTACATTGAATGATTTTTGACAAATATGGCATATGGTTGCGTTATTAAAGTCAAATTCTTCTTCTGGTGTTAACTTCATAGGCTGAATATTTTGAATTATGTTATTAATTTTAGCAGCCATAGTTTGCAGCTCTTTGGAAAACCATTCTTGACAGTTTTTTCCGCGATACATGTTGAACTTTGTTAAAGAATCGTCCTAAGAACATTTTAAGTAATACGCTATACTAAAAGGTGTATGTTTATGTATAATTTTAGTATTCTTGGTCGTGTCAGCATTTTCTTCATCCTGTTTCTCTAAAATCGATTCCAAATCAGCGTAAATTGCAAATGGAACCTTTTCCTGATACTGATAATTTTTGAATTTCAAAATTTTATTTTCTTCCATTGGTACTTCGATGCGACATTTGTTCATTTCCTGGCAATACTGAGTACGTTTAGTTAGTAAATATTCCGTTGTAAAATAATTTAAGTATCTATTGCAAAGCCACTTTCTGTCTTTATGAGCTGATAACTGTTTACTTAACAAGCGTGATACATTTTTTATCCACATCAAATGGTAGCTAGTATTGGATAGCAATTTGTTTACCGTATTGACATTATCAATTTCCATATGCTCTTTAGTATCTATTTCCATTAAATACTCTTCCTTCAAACCATTGTCATTTTTTATATTATTCTCTTCTTTAGAATTTATCATAAGTAGGTGAATAGTTTTTTCAAAATTTTTCTCATTTAAATAAACAGGAACAACTAGATTTTTTTTACCAGTTTTCTCTAAAGTATATACATTTATAGAAAACTATTCATTTCTTCAAACTTTGGTATATTTTTAACTTTAATTTGAAAATTAATTCCATCATACTTCAATACTTTATTAAAATGTGGATATGAGCTAACTCGATCTGCATTCTTAGCGGCTGGGAAGTGCTGACGTCACCGCCCAGAGAAAGCAAGACTCATCTTTGATTTTAACGTTGACTATTGCTTTTTTCCTTTTAATTTCTTCTGGCAGCTCAATGTAGGTTCCTCCTGTTATTGGTGTATACTTGTTAATGTTTAGTTTTAAGTGCATGATTTCATGTAATTCCCAACCCGAGTCTCTCTCTTGAAATTCTTCTAATTTGCGTAATATTTTGTCTTGCACGTTTTCTTTGTACCAAGCATTTAAATTGCTTGCATAGTTTATCGGTTTATTGCTTGTGTTGAATGTTTTAATTTCTAACACCCCAGTGTGGGGCATAATAAATTCAGCACTGAAAATAACATTTACTTTTATTGTAGATATCTTTAAAGCAGTATTAATTTTATTTTTAAAAATTCGTTTGCATTTTTCAAAAAGTAGCATAGGATCTTTAAAAGATTTATTTATAATTACACCTGTTTTTATTCGACTTCCAAAAATGGATTTTACATCTTGCCAAATTAGTTTATGCTGCTGTTTTCTTTTTCTATTTACACCCGATCCCACTACTGATTGAACATGTTTAATTTTTTTTAAATTTTTCCCGAAAAAAATTTAGTATTGTTAAATTAGCTTCCAGTTTAAATAAATTTTCAGTTTTATTGTTACATGCACTTTGGGTTTTAGTACAATTTGATATTAATAAAACTAATTTATTAATATGTTTTCGCCAATTCTCAGCTTCATCCATTGTTTTAATTAAATAGAAAGCTGATTTTATTTTTTTAATAACATTATCACTTAACGAGCACACTGTTTCGTTACTCATGTTGCTTCTAAATACTCACTGTAACTAAAACAGCTAAATATTCAAAATATATACGTAACAAATTTACAAAATGCGCATGCGTAAAGCAATTTTTTTAGCTTGGGAATTTGTTTCAACACGCTTTCCCATGGAGCTATTTTTAATTCTGATAAAATACCATCTGAAAAATCTATTTTTAGACATGACTACATATCCTTACTTTATTTTTTAGCTTGGGAACCTGTTTCAACACGCTTTCCCATGCAGCTTTTTTAGACTATGATCTCAGCAAATTTGTCAGACTTATTTTTAGAGATGATTTCATAGCAGCAAATTTGTTAGACTTATTTTTAAAGATGATTTCATAGCAGTTTGAACTAGTTTGAACACGCTTTCCCATGGAGCTATTTTTATTTGTGATAACGGGTAAACGGCGGGAGTAACTATGACTCAACTTTGCGCAGTGGCGATATCATAACCAATTGATGGTTGTGTGCTCTTACTGGACGTATGCTTTTTATATTATATTATGCTATTATAAGATCTGCATCAAAATATTTTTATTTTATTCAAATTAAACATAGTCGAAAGACTTTCTTAAGGGTTATTGGACCTTACGTCTTTTCTAAGACTATTTGAACATACGCCGAACGCACCTCTGCTGTACGGACGAACAACCTTCTCGAGGTCCATTCGTCCACGAACAAAGGCATACTAGGTAACCCTATTGCAAGGGACCGCTTTAACGTTATAAATTCCTTTGACGGCTAAGTACCACCGTACAGCTCGACCGGATTAGCAAACTTGAGAGGCATACTCAAGGGAGCCTTTCCATCCACGAGGCAAATTGTTCGTTTATTGTATGTTTATTCTGAATAACGATACGCTGGACTATTGCCTTTTGCAGCCTGCTCTGGGTGTGGAGGAGGCTATCATATATGATGGACGATGGCTCCCAGTGGTTTTTGGATAACGATGTGGTGGATGACGATGACAATAGCTATCCAGAAATATTAGATTTACCCATTAACGAAAATGAAGGGGTATTTGTTGTTAAAGACTAATAAAGACTATGTGTGTGTGTGTGTGTATAAATTTTTATCGTACAATAAAAATGTAAGTTTCCATTTTATTTAATTATTGGTATATATGTGTATATGTAAATATAAAAAATATTATAAATAAAATTGTAATTTTTATTTTATAACATTAAACTTATTATAACCCCAAAGTAATGTATCTGTATAGATATAATTAACAATACGTTTATCATCAAGTGGGCTTAAAGCTAATTTTTTTTGCTTAATTGTGTGAACTTCATGTTTTTTTGAAGTTATCATGTAACTAGTGTACAATTATTAAACAAACAGTCATAGTAATCTTGAAACGTTATACTTTTTGGTGTTGCACTCGAAATTCCCTTTGCTTTTCTATTAATATTTTTACTAGAATTTAAAATTTTATAAGCGTACATTTTTGATCTTAAGCCGATAAATTCAGTCATAAATTTACCATTATTTTCATCCTTCATTAGGCCAATAACGTTTTTATTGGCTAAAGGTATATCGTAAATATTGTTTTTATTATATTCAGAAGTGTCAAATTTGTGGATATCTCTTAATAATTTCACATATCTGTATTAATAAAATTATATATTAAACTATCTGTGTCAGTGTATAATAATTTCGCATTGTCTCCTAATTCATTTTTAATATAATTATAGTGAAAATCGTAAATGTATGTTTTTGATATATCCAAAATAGAAAATCCTACATAAATTGGTTTATTAAAGTATATTGTTTTTCTTTTCATTTCAATTATTAAAATATCGTTATCAATTATAGTGCAACTGTGAAAATTTGGTTGCGAAATATAAAATTTTGCTCCATAACGACCACCCCATTTTGTAACTAGTTTAACATCTTTGTGTTTTCGAACATTTTCCATCGTTTTCCCAAAAACAGCATTATTCATAAGTTTATAGAAATAATTTTTAAATTCATTATTTGAAATTTTACGTAATTCCGTATTCAAATCAATATACTTCTTTAACCAAGAACTTTGTTTAAACTTTAAATCTCGATGAATTTTTTAAATTTTTAAACCTAAATTTAAACATTGTTTTAAATTTCTACAATGAATTATATATTTAGCTTTGAATACAAATTTGGAACTAGTTTAGAATATTTTGATATTGGAGTTATAAAATGTTCTGGACAAAGAGGTAAATCTTTATGTTTTTCATGTAATTCTATTGGATATTCCAAGTCTACTTCAAGTATAAAACCTGTCTCAGATTCATCACCAATATTTAGTAAATCAATATTATAAATGTCAATATCATCAACCCATTCAAACCCAGCATATGGTAAGTATTGACTCATAGCAGCGCCATATAAATTGTTAATATCAAAATACATTAAATAAGAACTTGGTAAATTTGAATCATACTCGTCATTCATATATTTGTTATTTGCCTTGGCATATCTGTTAGAACATTGTGAAACGCTTCCACGTATCCCCTTTTCAATAAATAAAATTTTGTCAATATCAGTTA
The DNA here is from genome assembly GCA_943142095.1 of Ophonus ardosiacus. NCBI lineage: Eukaryota > Metazoa > Arthropoda > Insecta > Coleoptera > Carabidae > Ophonus > Ophonus ardosiacus. Next base: position 15,216,582 of record OW964839.1, read on the forward strand.
ACAGCTCAAGTTCAATTGAACTACATTTTAACATTGCATCGAATGCAAGACCTGGGGCTGTATAATAATATAACGCATCAAGTTTATATGACTGCATGCAACTCTCGCGAAAATTTTCAAATATACAACTAATAACAATACATCAGTTTTTAAATACAAATCCGAATATTCTCCTAAAGATTTTATTTTAAAATAGTTCCAGACTGTTTGAGCATGATTGTAGTCATTTTCACAAACACAGTCATTTTTCATAACACTATAAAACAGATCTTGAGTTGGCAGCTTATCTTCATCAAGTTTCTCCCAACAGTCCAAGTATTCATAGGGAAAAACTCCTTTTCTGGTTAATAATTGAAATTCTTCCTCGCTACTACAATGTCTCCTGATAGTTTTCTTCTCAGAATCTTGAAGATCCGTTGCCAATTTATCAATACTGCTTGCCATGAATCTAAACGAATCAATAAATCGATAACTGATTTTGGTATCATGTACATATTTTGTAAATGAAATATACCGCTCTTTGTTTATTGGAAGCAAATTAAGTTGTCCTGGAAATCCCTTTGCAATTTTTTTTTTATAATAAAGTGAGCATCGTAACCGCTTACATTATGAAAAACAACTGGGATAGTATGTGTTTTTTTGTAATTTAAATTACAAGACTGATGTGCGGCACCTCTATACTTTGATGTAAGATGACAATGGTCTCGCGTTTTAATATCATTTACATTGAATGATTTTTGACAAATATGGCATATGGTTGCGTTATTAAAGTCAAATTCTTCTTCTGGTGTTAACTTCATAGGCTGAATATTTTGAATTATGTTATTAATTTTAGCAGCCATAGTTTGCAGCTCTTTGGAAAACCATTCTTGACAGTTTTTTCCGCGATACATGTTGAACTTTGTTAAAGAATCGTCCTAAGAACATTTTAAGTAATACGCTATACTAAAAGGTGTATGTTTATGTATAATTTTAGTATTCTTGGTCGTGTCAGCATTTTCTTCATCCTGTTTCTCTAAAATCGATTCCAAATCAGCGTAAATTGCAAATGGAACCTTTTCCTGATACTGATAATTTTTGAATTTCAAAATTTTATTTTCTTCCATTGGTACTTCGATGCGACATTTGTTCATTTCCTGGCAATACTGAGTACGTTTAGTTAGTAAATATTCCGTTGTAAAATAATTTAAGTATCTATTGCAAAGCCACTTTCTGTCTTTATGAGCTGATAACTGTTTACTTAACAAGCGTGATACATTTTTTATCCACATCAAATGGTAGCTAGTATTGGATAGCAATTTGTTTACCGTATTGACATTATCAATTTCCATATGCTCTTTAGTATCTATTTCCATTAAATACTCTTCCTTCAAACCATTGTCATTTTTTATATTATTCTCTTCTTTAGAATTTATCATAAGTAGGTGAATAGTTTTTTCAAAATTTTTCTCATTTAAATAAACAGGAACAACTAGATTTTTTTTACCAGTTTTCTCTAAAGTATATACATTTATAGAAAACTATTCATTTCTTCAAACTTTGGTATATTTTTAACTTTAATTTGAAAATTAATTCCATCATACTTCAATACTTTATTAAAATGTGGATATGAGCTAACTCGATCTGCATTCTTAGCGGCTGGGAAGTGCTGACGTCACCGCCCAGAGAAAGCAAGACTCATCTTTGATTTTAACGTTGACTATTGCTTTTTTCCTTTTAATTTCTTCTGGCAGCTCAATGTAGGTTCCTCCTGTTATTGGTGTATACTTGTTAATGTTTAGTTTTAAGTGCATGATTTCATGTAATTCCCAACCCGAGTCTCTCTCTTGAAATTCTTCTAATTTGCGTAATATTTTGTCTTGCACGTTTTCTTTGTACCAAGCATTTAAATTGCTTGCATAGTTTATCGGTTTATTGCTTGTGTTGAATGTTTTAATTTCTAACACCCCAGTGTGGGGCATAATAAATTCAGCACTGAAAATAACATTTACTTTTATTGTAGATATCTTTAAAGCAGTATTAATTTTATTTTTAAAAATTCGTTTGCATTTTTCAAAAAGTAGCATAGGATCTTTAAAAGATTTATTTATAATTACACCTGTTTTTATTCGACTTCCAAAAATGGATTTTACATCTTGCCAAATTAGTTTATGCTGCTGTTTTCTTTTTCTATTTACACCCGATCCCACTACTGATTGAACATGTTTAATTTTTTTTAAATTTTTCCCGAAAAAAATTTAGTATTGTTAAATTAGCTTCCAGTTTAAATAAATTTTCAGTTTTATTGTTACATGCACTTTGGGTTTTAGTACAATTTGATATTAATAAAACTAATTTATTAATATGTTTTCGCCAATTCTCAGCTTCATCCATTGTTTTAATTAAATAGAAAGCTGATTTTATTTTTTTAATAACATTATCACTTAACGAGCACACTGTTTCGTTACTCATGTTGCTTCTAAATACTCACTGTAACTAAAACAGCTAAATATTCAAAATATATACGTAACAAATTTACAAAATGCGCATGCGTAAAGCAATTTTTTTAGCTTGGGAATTTGTTTCAACACGCTTTCCCATGGAGCTATTTTTAATTCTGATAAAATACCATCTGAAAAATCTATTTTTAGACATGACTACATATCCTTACTTTATTTTTTAGCTTGGGAACCTGTTTCAACACGCTTTCCCATGCAGCTTTTTTAGACTATGATCTCAGCAAATTTGTCAGACTTATTTTTAGAGATGATTTCATAGCAGCAAATTTGTTAGACTTATTTTTAAAGATGATTTCATAGCAGTTTGAACTAGTTTGAACACGCTTTCCCATGGAGCTATTTTTATTTGTGATAACGGGTAAACGGCGGGAGTAACTATGACTCAACTTTGCGCAGTGGCGATATCATAACCAATTGATGGTTGTGTGCTCTTACTGGACGTATGCTTTTTATATTATATTATGCTATTATAAGATCTGCATCAAAATATTTTTATTTTATTCAAATTAAACATAGTCGAAAGACTTTCTTAAGGGTTATTGGACCTTACGTCTTTTCTAAGACTATTTGAACATACGCCGAACGCACCTCTGCTGTACGGACGAACAACCTTCTCGAGGTCCATTCGTCCACGAACAAAGGCATACTAGGTAACCCTATTGCAAGGGACCGCTTTAACGTTATAAATTCCTTTGACGGCTAAGTACCACCGTACAGCTCGACCGGATTAGCAAACTTGAGAGGCATACTCAAGGGAGCCTTTCCATCCACGAGGCAAATTGTTCGTTTATTGTATGTTTATTCTGAATAACGATACGCTGGACTATTGCCTTTTGCAGCCTGCTCTGGGTGTGGAGGAGGCTATCATATATGATGGACGATGGCTCCCAGTGGTTTTTGGATAACGATGTGGTGGATGACGATGACAATAGCTATCCAGAAATATTAGATTTACCCATTAACGAAAATGAAGGGGTATTTGTTGTTAAAGACTAATAAAGACTATGTGTGTGTGTGTGTGTGTGTATAAATTTTTATCGTACAATAAAAATGTAAGTTTCCATTTTATTTAATTATTGGTATATATGTGTATATGTAAATATAAAAAATATTATAAATAAAATTGTAATTTTTATTTTATAACATTAAACTTATTATAACCCCAAAGTAATGTATCTGTATAGATATAATTAACAATACGTTTATCATCAAGTGGGCTTAAAGCTAATTTTTTTTGCTTAATTGTGTGAACTTCATGTTTTTTTGAAGTTATCATGTAACTAGTGTACAATTATTAAACAAACAGTCATAGTAATCTTGAAACGTTATACTTTTTGGTGTTGCACTCGAAATTCCCTTTGCTTTTCTATTAATATTTTTACTAGAATTTAAAATTTTATAAGCGTACATTTTTGATCTTAAGCCGATAAATTCAGTCATAAATTTACCATTATTTTCATCCTTCATTAGGCCAATAACGTTTTTATTGGCTAAAGGTATATCGTAAATATTGTTTTTATTATATTCAGAAGTGTCAAATTTGTGGATATCTCTTAATAATTTCACATATCTGTATTAATAAAATTATATATTAAACTATCTGTGTCAGTGTATAATAATTTCGCATTGTCTCCTAATTCATTTTTAATATAATTATAGTGAAAATCGTAAATGTATGTTTTTGATATATCCAAAATAGAAAATCCTACATAAATTGGTTTATTAAAGTATATTGTTTTTCTTTTCATTTCAATTATTAAAATATCGTTATCAATTATAGTGCAACTGTGAAAATTTGGTTGCGAAATATAAAATTTTGCTCCATAACGACCACCCCATTTTGTAACTAGTTTAACATCTTTGTGTTTTCGAACATTTTCCATCGTTTTCCCAAAAACAGCATTATTCATAAGTTTATAGAAATAATTTTTAAATTCATTATTTGAAATTTTACGTAATTCCGTATTCAAATCAATATACTTCTTTAACCAAGAACTTTGTTTAAACTTTAAATCTCGATGAATTTTTTAAATTTTTAAACCTAAATTTAAACATTGTTTTAAATTTCTACAATGAATTATATATTTAGCTTTGAATACAAATTTGGAACTAGTTTAGAATATTTTGATATTGGAGTTATAAAATGTTCTGGACAAAGAGGTAAATCTTTATGTTTTTCATGTAATTCTATTGGATATTCCAAGTCTACTTCAAGTATAAAACCTGTCTCAGATTCATCACCAATATTTAGTAAATCAATATTATAAATGTCAATATCATCAACCCATTCAAACCCAGCATATGGTAAGTATTGACTCATAGCAGCGCCATATAAATTGTTAATATCAAAATACATTAAATAAGAACTTGGTAAATTTGAATCATACTCGTCATTCATATATTTGTTATTTGCCTTGGCATATCTGTTAGAACATTGTGAAACGCTTCCACGTATCCCCTTTTCAATAAATAAAATTTTGTCAATATCAGTTAACAGCTCAAGTTCAATTGAACTACATTTTAACATTGCATCGAATGCAAGACCTGGGGCTGTATAATAATATAACGCATCAAGTTTATATGACTGCATGCAACTCTCGCGAAAATTTTCAAATATACAACTAATAACAATACATCAGTTTTTAAATACAAATCCGAATATTCTCCTAAAGATTTTATTTTAAAATAGTTCCAGACTGTTTGAGCATGATTGTAGTCATTTTCACAAACACAGTCATTTTTCATAACACTATAAAACAGATCTTGAGTTGGCAGCTTATCTTCATCAAGTTTCTCCCAACAGTCCAAGTATTCATAGGGAAAAACTCCTTTTCTGGTTAATAATTGAAATTCTTCCTCGCTACTACAATGTCTCCTGATAGTTTTCTTCTCAGAATCTTGAAGATCCGTTGCCAATTTATCAATACTGCTTGCCATGAATCTAAACGAATCAATAAATCGATAACTGATTTTGGTATCATGTACATATTTTGTAAATGAAATATACCGCTCTTTGTTTATTGGAAGCAAATTAAGTTGTCCTGGAAATCCCTTTGCAATTTTTTTTTATAATAAAGTGAGCATCGTAACCGCTTACATTATGAAAAACAACTGGGATAGTATGTGTTTTTTTGTAATTTAAATTACAAGACTGATGTGCGGCACCTCTATACTTTGATGTAAGATGACAATGGTCTCGCGTTTTAATATCATTTACATTGAATGATTTTTGACAAATATGGCATATGGTTGCGTTATTAAAGTCAAATTCTTCTTCTGGTGTTAACTTCATAGGCTGAATATTTTGAATTATGTTATTAATTTTAGCAGCCATAGTTTGCAGCTCTTTGGAAAACCATTCTTGACAGTTTTTTCCGCGATACATGTTGAACTTTGTTAAAGAATCGTCCTAAGAACATTTTAAGTAATACGCTATACTAAAAGGTGTATGTTTATGTATAATTTTAGTATTCTTGGTCGTGTCAGCATTTTCTTCATCCTGTTTCTCTAAAATCGATTCCAAATCAGCGTAAATTGCAAATGGAACCTTTTCCTGATACTGATAATTTTTGAATTTCAAAATTTTATTTTCTTCCATTGGTACTTCGATGCGACATTTGTTCATTTCCTGGCAATACTGAGTACGTTTAGTTAGTAAATATTCCGTTGTAAAATAATTTAAGTATCTATTGCAAAGCCACTTTCTGTCTTTATGAGCTGATAACTGTTTACTTAACAAGCGTGATACATTTTTTATCCACATCAAATGGTAGCTAGTATTGGATAGCAATTTGTTTACCGTATTGACATTATCAATTTCCATATGCTCTTTAGTATCTATTTCCATTAAATACTCTTCCTTCAAACCATTGTCATTTTTTATATTATTCTCTTCTTTAGAATTTATCATAAGTAGGTGAATAGTTTTTTCAAAATTTTTCTCATTTAAATAAACAGGAACAACTAGATTTTTTTTACCAGTTTTCTCTAAAGTATATACATTTATAGAAAACTATTCATTTCTTCAAACTTTGGTATATTTTTAACTTTAATTTGAAAATTAATTCCATCATACTTCAATACTTTATTAAAATGTGGATATGAGCTAACTCGATCTGCATTCTTAGCGGCTGGGAAGTGCTGACGTCACCGCCCAGAGAAAGCAAGACTCATCTTTGATTTTAACGTTGACTATTGCTTTTTTCCTTTTAATTTCTTCTGGCAGCTCAATGTAGGTTCCTCCTGTTATTGGTGTATACTTGTTAATGTTTAGTTTTAAGTGCATGATTTCATGTAATTCCCAACCCGAGTCTCTCTCTTGAAATTCTTCTAATTTGCGTAATATTTTGTCTTGCACGTTTTCTTTGTACCAAGCATTTAAATTGCTTGCATAGTTTATCGGTTTATTGCTTGTGTTGAATGTTTTAATTTCTAACACCCCAGTGTGGGGCATAATAAATTCAGCACTGAAAATAACATTTACTTTTATTGTAGATATCTTTAAAGCAGTATTAATTTTATTTTTAAAAATTCGTTTGCATTTTTCAAAAAGTAGCATAGGATCTTTAAAAGATTTATTTATAATTACACCTGTTTTTATTCGACTTCCAAAAATGGATTTTACATCTTGCCAAATTAGTTTATGCTGCTGTTTTCTTTTTCTATTTACACCCGATCCCACTACTGATTGAACATGTTTAATTTTTTTTAAATTTTTCCCGAAAAAAATTTAGTATTGTTAAATTAGCTTCCAGTTTAAATAAATTTTCAGTTTTATTGTTACATGCACTTTGGGTTTTAGTACAATTTGATATTAATAAAACTAATTTATTAATATGTTTTCGCCAATTCTCAGCTTCATCCATTGTTTTAATTAAATAGAAAGCTGATTTTATTTTTTTAATAACATTATCACTTAACGAGCACACTGTTTCGTTACTCATGTTGCTTCTAAATACTCACTGTAACTAAAACAGCTAAATATTCAAAATATATACGTAACAAATTTACAAAATGCGCATGCGTAAAGCAATTTTTTTAGCTTGGGAATTTGTTTCAACACGCTTTCCCATGGAGCTATTTTTAATTCTGATAAAATACCATCTGAAAAATCTATTTTTAGACATGACTACATATCCTTACTTTATTTTTTAGCTTGGGAACCTGTTTCAACACGCTTTCCCATGCAGCTTTTTTAGACTATGATCTCAGCAAATTTGTCAGACTTATTTTTAGAGATGATTTCATAGCAGCAAATTTGTTAGACTTATTTTTAAAGATGATTTCATAGCAGTTTGAACTAGTTTGAACACGCTTTCCCATGGAGCTATTTTTATTTGTGATAACGGGTAAACGGCGGGAGTAACTATGACTCAACTTTGCGCAGTGGCGATATCATAACCAATTGATGGTTGTGTGCTCTTACTGGACGTATGCTTTTTATATTATATTATGCTATTATAAGATCTGCATCAAAATATTTTTATTTTATTCAAATTAAACATAGTCGAAAGACTTTCTTAAGGGTTATTGGACCTTACGTCTTTTCTAAGACTATTTGAACATACGCCGAACGCACCTCTGCTGTACGGACGAACAACCTTCTCGAGGTCCATTCGTCCACGAACAAAGGCATACTAGGTAACCCTATTGCAAGGGACCGCTTTAACGTTATAAATTCCTTTGACGGCTAAGTACCACCGTACAGCTCGACCGGATTAGCAAACTTGAGAGGCATACTCAAGGGAGCCTTTCCATCCACGAGGCAAATTGTTCGTTTATTGTATGTTTATTCTGAATAACGATACGCTGGACTATTGCCTTTTGCAGCCTGCTCTGGGTGTGGAGGAGGCTATCATATATGATGGACGATGGCTCCCAGTGGTTTTTGGATAACGATGTGGTGGATGACGATGACAATAGCTATCCAGAAATATTAGATTTACCCATTAACGAAAATGAAGGGGTATTTGTTGTTAAAGACTAATAAAGACTATGTGTGTGTGTGTGTGTATAAATTTTTATCGTACAATAAAAATGTAAGTTTCCATTTTATTTAATTATTGGTATATATGTGTATATGTAAATATAAAAAATATTATAAATAAAATTGTAATTTTTATTTTATAACATTAAACTTATTATAACCCCAAAGTAATGTATCTGTATAGATATAATTAACAATACGTTTATCATCAAGTGGGCTTAAAGCTAATTTTTTTTGCTTAATTGTGTGAACTTCATGTTTTTTTGAAGTTATCATGTAACTAGTGTACAATTATTAAACAAACAGTCATAGTAATCTTGAAACGTTATACTTTTTGGTGTTGCACTCGAAATTCCCTTTGCTTTTCTATTAATATTTTTACTAGAATTTAAAATTTTATAAGCGTACATTTTTGATCTTAAGCCGATAAATTCAGTCATAAATTTACCATTATTTTCATCCTTCATTAGGCCAATAACGTTTTTATTGGCTAAAGGTATATCGTAAATATTGTTTTTATTATATTCAGAAGTGTCAAATTTGTGGATATCTCTTAATAATTTCACATATCTGTATTAATAAAATTATATATTAAACTATCTGTGTCAGTGTATAATAATTTCGCATTGTCTCCTAATTCATTTTTAATATAATTATAGTGAAAATCGTAAATGTATGTTTTTGATATATCCAAAATAGAAAATCCTACATAAATTGGTTTATTAAAGTATATTGTTTTTCTTTTCATTTCAATTATTAAAATATCGTTATCAATTATAGTGCAACTGTGAAAATTTGGTTGCGAAATATAAAATTTTGCTCCATAACGACCACCCCATTTTGTAACTAGTTTAACATCTTTGTGTTTTCGAACATTTTCCATCGTTTTCCCAAAAACAGCATTATTCATAAGTTTATAGAAATAATTTTTAAATTCATTATTTGAAATTTTACGTAATTCCGTATTCAAATCAATATACTTCTTTAACCAAGAACTTTGTTTAAACTTTAAATCTCGATGAATTTTTTAAATTTTTAAACCTAAATTTAAACATTGTTTTAAATTTCTACAATGAATTATATATTTAGCTTTGAATACAAATTTGGAACTAGTTTAGAATATTTTGATATTGGAGTTATAAAATGTTCTGGACAAAGAGGTAAATCTTTATGTTTTTCATGTAATTCTATTGGATATTCCAAGTCTACTTCAAGTATAAAACCTGTCTCAGATTCATCACCAATATTTAGTAAATCAATATTATAAATGTCAATATCATCAACCCATTCAAACCCAGCATATGGTAAGTATTGACTCATAGCAGCGCCATATAAATTGTTAATATCAAAATACATTAAATAAGAACTTGGTAAATTTGAATCATACTCGTCATTCATATATTTGTTATTTGCCTTGGCATATCTGTTAGAACATTGTGAAACGCCTCCACGTATCCCCTTTTCAATAAATAAAATTTTGTCAATATCAGTTAACAGCTCAAGTTCAATTGAACTACATTTTAACATTGCATCGAATGCAAGACCTGGGGCTGTATAATAATATAACGCATCAAGTTTATATGACTGCATGCAACTCTCGCGAAAATTTTCAAATATACAACTAATAACAATACATCAGTTTTTAAATACAAATCCGAATATTCTCCTAAAGATTTTATTTTAAAATAGTTCCAGACTGTTTGAGCATGATTGTAGTCATTTTCACAAACACAGTCATTTTTCATAACACTATAAAACAGATCTTGAGTTGGCAGCTTATCTTCATCAAGTTTCTCCCAACAGTCCAAGTATTCATAGGGAAAAACTCCTTTTCTGGTTAATAATTGAAATTCTTCCTCGCTACTACAATGTCTCCTGATAGTTTTCTTCTCAGAATCTTGAAGATCCGTTGCCAATTTATCAATACTGCTTGCCATGAATCTAAACGAATCAATAAATCGATAACTGATTTTGGTATCATGTACATATTTTGTAAATGAAATATACCGCTCTTTGTTTATTGGAAGCAAATTAAGTTGTCCTGGAAATCCCTTTGCAATTTTTTTTTATAATAAAGTGAGCATCGTAACCGCTTACATTATGAAAAACAACTGGGATAGTATGTGTTTTTTTGTAATTTAAATTACAAGACTGATGTGCGGCACCTCTATACTTTGATGTAAGATGACAATGGTCTCGCGTTTTAATATCATTTACATTGAATGATTTTTGACAAATATGGCATATGGTTGCGTTATTAAAGTCAAATTCTTCTTCTGGTGTTAACTTCATAGGCTGAATATTTTGAATTATGTTATTAATTTTAGCAGCCATAGTTTGCAGCTCTTTGGAAAACCATTCTTGACAGTTTTTTCTGCGATACATGTTGAACTTTGTTAAAGAATCGTCCTAAGAACATTTTAAGTAATACGCTATACTAAAAGGTGTATGTTTATGTATAATTTTAGTATTCTTGGTCGTGTCAGCATTTTCTTCATCCTGTTTCTCTAAAATCGATTCCAAATCAGCGTAAATTGCAAATGGAACCTTTTCCTGATACTGATAATTTTTGAATTTCAAAATTTTATTTTCTTCCATTGGTACTTCGATGCGACATTTGTTCATTTCCTGGCAATACTGAGTACGTTTAGTTAGTAAATATTCCGTTGTAAAATAATTTAAGTATCTATTGCAAAGCCACTTTCTGTCTTTATGAGCTGATAACTGTTTACTTAACAAGCGTGATACATTTTTTATCCACATCAAATGGTAGCTAGTATTGGATAGCAATTTGTTTACCGTATTGACATTATCAATTTCCATATGCTCTTTAGTATCTATTTCCATTAAATACTCTTCCTTCAAACCATTGTCATTTTTTATATTATTCTCTTCTTTAGAATTTATCATAAGTAGGTGAATAGTTTTTTCAAAATTTTTCTCATTTAAATAAACAGGAACAACTAGATTTTTTTTACCAGTTTTCTCTAAAGTATATACATTTATAGAAAACTATTCATTTCTTCAAACTTTGGTATATTTTTAACTTTAATTTGAAAATTAATTCCATCATACTTCAATACTTTATTAAAATGTGGATATGAGCTAACTCGATCTGCATTCTTAGCGGCTGGGAAGTGCTGACGTCACCGCCCAGAGAAAGCAAGACTCATCTTTGATTTTAACGTTGACTATTGCTTTTTTCCTTTTAATTTCTTCTGGCAGCTCAATGTAGGTTCCTCCTGTTATTGGTGTATACTTGTTAATGTTTAGTTTTAAGTGCATGATTTCATGTAATTCCCAACCCGAGTCTCTCTCTTGAAATTCTTCTAATTTGCGTAATATTTTGTCTTGCACGTTTTCTTTGTACCAAGCATTTAAATTGCTTGCATAGTTTATCGGTTTATTGCTTGTGTTGAATGTTTTAATTTCTAACACCCCAGTGTGGGGCATAATAAATTCAGCACTGAAAATAACATTTACTTTTATTGTAGATATCTTTAAAGCAGTATTAATTTTATTTTTAAAAATTCGTTTGCATTTTTCAAAAAGTAGCATAGGATCTTTAAAAGATTTATTTATAATTACACCTGTTTTTATTCGACTTCCAAAAATGGATTTTACATCTTGCCAAATTAGTTTATGCTGCTGTTTTCTTTTTCTATTTACACCCGATCCCACTACTGATTGAACATGTTTAATTTTTTTTAAATTTTTCCCGAAAAAAATTTAGTATTGTTAAATTAGCTTCCAGTTTAAATAAATTTTCAGTTTTATTGTTACATGCACTTTGGGTTTTAGTACAATTTGATATTAATAAAACTAATTTATTAATATGTTTTCGCCAATTCTCAGCTTCATCCATTGTTTTAATTAAATAGAAAGCTGATTTTATTTTTTTAATAACATTATCACTTAACGAGCACACTGTTTCGTTACTCATGTTGCTTCTAAATACTCACTGTAACTAAAACAGCTAAATATTCAAAATATATACGTAACAAATTTACAAAATGCGCATGCGTAAAGCAATTTTTTTAGCTTGGGAATTTGTTTCAACACGCTTTCCCATGGAGCTATTTTTAATTCTGATAAAATACCATCTGAAAAATCTATTTTTAGACATGACTACATATCCTTACTTTATTTTTTAGCTTGGGAACCTGTTTCAACACGCTTTCCCATGCAGCTTTTTTAGACTATGATCTCAGCAAATTTGTCAGACTTATTTTTAGAGATGATTTCATAGCAGCAAATTTGTTAGACTTATTTTTAAAGATGATTTCATAGCAGTTTGAACTAGTTTGAACACGCTTTCCCATGGAGCTATTTTTATTTGTGATAACGGGTAAACGGCGGGAGTAACTATGACTCAACTTTGCGCAGTGGCGATATCATAACCAATTGATGGTTGTGTGCTCTTACTGGACGTATGCTTTTTATATTATATTATGCTATTATAAGATCTGCATCAAAATATTTTTATTTTATTCAAATTAAACATAGTCGAAAGACTTTCTTAAGGGTTATTGGACCTTACGTCTTTTCTAAGACTATTTGAACATACGCCGAACGCACCTCTGCTGTACGGACGAACAACCTTCTCGAGGTCCATTCGTCCACGAACAAAGGCATACTAGGTAACCCTATTGCAAGGGACCGCTTTAACGTTATAAATTCCTTTGACGGCTAAGTACCACCGTACAGCTCGACCGGATTAGCAAACTTGAGAGGCATACTCAAGGGAGCCTTTCCATCCACGAGGCAAATTGTTCGTTTATTGTATGTTTATTCTGAATAACGATACGCTGTTGAGCTAAACGCGACCATTCGGTTGATGAGACGCCACCTCTGTCGCAAAGTAACTTGTGGGACCAGATATTGTATCCAAGTCTTTTTAAACGCAGAGAGAAGAACCTCTTGCCACTGGTCCTACCTATGTGGTAAGACATTGTTCTCTTCTGTGGGCATACCAGCTGCCCCGTCACGCCACATCTGGCAGCAGCAGAGTCTGAAAGGAACTCTTGCGTGGCTGTGGTCAATATCGCACAATGGGAGTCGAATGCGATGCTTGTGGGGCCGTGCTAGTTAATAAGGCCGGTCTCAGGAAACACCAGCTAAGAAACTGTCACGGCCGCAACTTTCTTCCGAAATATCCGGAGTGTCAGGTGGAGTATGGATCTTTACAAAGCCTCAATCAGCATATGAGGCAGGCGCACCCAGCATTATATAATGTTGAGATGGAGGCGGAGGCCAGTAGGGCAAGACCAAAACGGACCTGGTCTGAGCTCGAGTTAACCAGAGTCGGTCAACTTGAGCTTGGTTACTCGGGCTCCAATTTGAATGGATATCTGGCCTCCCAACTTATGAGGACGATTGAGTCGGTGAAAGGGCAGCGCCGAAGCGAGAGATACAGAAAGATCGTCACTATTTGAACGATAAAAGCTTGAGGTGGTGGAAGAGGAGGCTGAAGAGACCTCCCATCATAGGGAGAGTGATGCAGAGGTTCTCGAAACTCCTCTCACACGTCCCGATAGTACATTTGTGACTAGAAGGAAACATAGAGTTCTGGAGACCAGCTTGTCTCTGCCGAGCGCGAGTGGCGGCAGCGGTGTCAGCGCTGTCGTGCTCAATCAGCTTGGCAAGACCGATAGTCTATGGGGCAATGGCTCAGAGGAGAAAGATCCTCTAGGATCTCCGACTGCACCCATAGACGTTGAAGAACCCGAACAAGTGCACGATCCCGTCAGCACCATTGAGTCATATATGGGATACGCAGATCGGATCCACCAAATATTGGAGGATCCAGTACGCTCTGCTTTGTCCCATTTACTTGGTCAGCTGGTCTCCAACACTAGAGGAAAAACAGCCTCCGTCCACACCTCAAACATTTGCTTAAGGAATACGGGCTCGCGCGCTGCTCCGAAGCCGACAGACATCGATCCTCGCTCTCTCCAAAAGCCCGAGGTGTTGCCGCTCAAGAAGCCGAATGCCCAGAGGCAGGCTCGCGTGGCCGAGTATAAGAAAGTACAAGACCTGTACACAAGACAAGAAGAAGATAGTTGCGTGTCTGTTTGATGAGGGGGACCTTAACGCCCCTGATGTGTGCCCTGCTATTGAGGAGGTAGAGGCCGTCTATGTCTTCAGCGCTGAATCGCCACCGGACCGCGAACCGGTGGCACGAGTAGACTACGGGGAGGACATGTCGTACATCCCCATGACAGAGGAAGAGATCACCGAGGTGATACGGACGCTGCAGCCCTCAGCTGCTGGACCTGATTATGTCAGGGTTAAAGACATCAGGAGCATGGACGTGAAAGCGTTGACGGTGTTGTTCAACGGGATGCTCCTGATGTCTCACGTACCATCAGAATTAAAGTCCAACCGGACCACGCTGATTCCCAAAGGAGGGGATCCGGCTGATGTGGCTAATTGGCGTCCGATAACTATATCCTCGCCGATCCTTCGCGTTTTTAACAAGATGTTGGCTAGACGGCTGAGCCAAATCAATATTCATTGCTCACAGAAGGGTTTTCGTCGTATCGATGGATGCCTCTCCAATGCGCTTCTTTTAACGAATATCATTAAGACTCACAGAGAGCGGGCAGCACCATATTCGGTGCTGACACTTGACTTGAAAAAGGCTTTTTACTCTATTTCTCATGATTCCATCCCGCGTGCCTTGAAACGTGTTCGTGTTAATATGAAAACCGTACACCTTATCGCCCATCAGTATGAGGGCTGCCACACCACTATCAGGTGTGGTAGAGGCACGACGAACTCGTTGCCCATGAAGCGCGGCGTTAAGCAAGGCGACCCCTTATCTCCAGTTCTTCTTAATCTTGTCATGGACGAACTTTTGTGCGATGTTGACCACAGTCATGGCTTAGAGGTGGGCACTGAGAAAGTCGCCTGCATTGCATATGCAGACGACTTATTGGTCGTTGGCCCGGATGAAGTCCGCGTTCAGCACACGCTGGACCATGTGTGTCGCTTTTTATGGAAACGCGGACTTCAAATAAATCCGGGTAAGTGCACAGCACTGGTCACCAAGCGCTGCCCCGGTAAAAAGAAGTTATATGTATTCTCAACGCCAAGAATAATTGCTAATGGTCAGGCCAATCACAGTGGATGATCAATTCAAATACTTAGGCCGCAATTATAACTTCGCCGGGGTAGAGCGTTGTACGACCAAAAAGCTTGAGTCGGTGCTGGACAAGCTTCATGGGTGACCATTAAAGCCTGCGCAGAAGCTGCTGTTGTTGCTGTAACACATTGTGCCGAGATTTCTCTCGGACTTGCAATTCCCAGGCATAACTTCTGCCACCTTAGCTGCTTGCGACGTAACAATCCGAAAGTGCGTTAAGAAGATTCTTCATCTTCCAATGCAGACCTCCAACTCCTTCTTCCATGCGAAGAAGCGAGATGGGGGTCTCGGCGTCATTAGTTTCGCGGTACAAATACCGCTCGTACTTTTAAACTGAGAATCTTCGGCGCACCGAGGACCCACTTAGCAAAGCGGCTTTGGAGAGTGATCAGGGCCTTGCTCTGCAACGGAGGCTTCGACGTGTAGCCGGTCGTTTTACCACGTTGGCCGAAGCTACGTCCTACCACAAGGTGGAATTAGAAAGGGGCTACAGCGGTAACGGTCTTCACCAGGCCGGGAACAACTCCGTCTGTAGCCGGTGGATACTCTCTCCACCGAAGTTTTGGAGTGGTAGGGACTTTGTGCGTGCCGCTCGGTTGAGAGCAAATATGCTTCCTACACGGGGCGGTGCGTACAATCCGACAGAAGCCCGCCGTTGCAGCGCCGGCTGCGAAAGGACCGAGAGCCTCTCACATGTGCTGCAGGGGTGTGACGTGACGCACTTCAGCCGGATTAAAAGACACAACTATATGGCTAAGACGGTGAAGAGAGCAGGTATCAGGAAGGGGTTCACTGCTGAGGTAGAACCGCATATCACTTGTACGGACGGACAGTTTAGAGTGCCGGACCTCATCTTCACTCGAGGCTCCGAAATAGTTATTTCTGACATTGCGGTTAGCTGGGAGGGATCCAAACCGTTGTCGTCCTCCTACAACCGCAAACAGAAATACTACTCGGATGAGAAATTCATTTCAGCTATTCGAGCGAAGTATGGGGCCGACAAATCCATTCTGGTCGCGCCGTTTATTGTGGGTGCAAGAGGTACGTGGTGTACATTGAATCGAACCCTCGTCTCCGTTCTTGGAATGAGCCGCCGAGATCAGGAGACAATTATTCTTGATACCTTGAAAGGAGGATGGACTACACATGCCGACTTTTATCGTCGGACATGGCGTAACACTGCCAACAGGCGTTAGTCCATTCCTGCTGTCCTCTGATCCGTACAACTACATAGTTGGCGATGCGATATCTGAATCCACAAGTAACACGCGCAAGTACCCTTGTTCTTCGTGTTTGTAATTGCCTCGTGGATTTTATTTTTGATCTTTAAATTTAACATCTGGGAGCAAGCATATTTTAAAGTTGTGTTTATTTCTATGTTTTTGTTTCAATGGTTTTCAACCAGCTTTTTAAAGTGTTATGCTTGTTCCCAATGCGCATCGCTTTTTCGTTGAAGTCCTGTCTCGTGTAGTTATATTCAATGTATATAGCCGAAATGTTGTCCGCGTTTGTCCGCGTCTCAATTTAATAATAGCCAAATGCCTCGTCATCTAATTAGTGACGCGAATGAATGGATTAACGAGATTCCCTCTGTCCCTATCTACTCAGAGACCCCACGGTCAAACTCAATGGAAGTAACGTTAGACGCTCGCGTAAGACCAAATATCTAGGTTTGATCATCGACGAAAAGCTTTTGTTCACTGAGCACATCAATTACGTGGTTGATCGTGCCAGAACCACCTTCATTTTACTAAGGCGCTACATGAAACTGGGATGGGGACGTCCACCTGAAGGTCTAAGGACCATTTACGAGGGTGCAGTGGTGCCTATAGTTACCTATGGATGCTCTGTGTGGGGCCATAGAGCTAACTTAGTAAGGAATAGGAGGAAACTGACTAGCCTCACTGGTTTTTGTGGGAAAGTAATTACTGCTGCATACATGTCAGTCTCTAACGAGGCTGCTTGCGTGTTAGCTTCACTCCCCCCGCTGAACCTGGTAATTGAGGAAAGGATGGCGAAAGCCAAACTTAAAAGTAGTGGGTCAGTAGTACTCTTTGGTCATAATATCAGAACTCAGGATTACACTAGTAAGAATGAGTATCTGAATGAAATCAGGCGCATCTTAATTGGCGAATGGCAGAAATCGTGGGATGACACTGAAAAGGGGTCTGTAACATACAAGTTCCTGCCTGAGGTTAGCGATCGGCGAGCTTTCAGTCCGTGCACGACGAATCTAGTGCAGATTCTTACCGGGCATGGGGACTTTGCAAGCCATCTCTACCGGATAGGCAAGAGGAATGACCCTAATTGCAATAGCTGCAATTTGGTAGATGATCCCATTCATAGAATCTTCACGTGTCCTGACTTCGCTGATGAAAGATTGCGTATCACCCGGACGTTGCGAAGCTGGCCAGTTGATCCTGATGAGCTCCTAGCTCAGATGAACGACATTGCGACCCTAGAGTTGTTTACCAAGACTAGGGTCCCATGACATTGACTCAGTCGAAATGGTGGGCAGTTCCCTTTCTTAGCGGATCGCCCGCCTCGATTGTTCTTTGAGGGTCCAGCTTAACCCAGACATGACAAGCTGTCTAGTGTTCCTGTTGAACCTCGGTTCAGAAGGACGATTCCGGATCCTGGGGATGTCATCTCCCTGGGGTTGCGGATCATAGACTCAGTCAAGTGGTAGATTAGTCGATTTTTTAGCGCACTATGTCCCTTTGATTGTTCTTTGTGAAGGCAGCAAGAGGTTCTCTAATAACAACCAGTTCTCCGTCATTGCGACGAGTACACAATTGAACTTGAGACCACAAGATGACATATTTCCATCATTGCCGGTGTAGTGTGTAAGATCTTTTGATGTCACCGGCCGACTAAGTGCATAGTCGTTAAACGCCTAGTGAGGCAGTTCTGCACTCGCATGTGATGACTTGACCACTCATCCATGTTAAATAGCTACCAGTGGTAGAACGTGCAATTCCGATGCCGCGCCTACGCGCGCTAGGTGGTCGTCGCACGGATTCACTGACTGCTCTGGTACTATTGGTCACTAACAACTTATGTACAAATAGTACGCGTACTAATACTCTAATGTACTAACTAATAATAACATACTAACATCTTATGTACAAATAGTACGCGTACTAATACTCTAATGTACTAACAAAAATAACATACTAACAAAGGCATCCGTTTCTAGTTAGTAGGGGCTCGCCTCCTCGTGGCTAGGGGACGGGAACTCCGCTTCGGCGGTGCTAAGAGCCCAAAGAATACAAGGCACGGGAGGGTCAAAAGACCTCCTCCGTGTATACTAATACACTAATATCGAATGTTTGGAGCATGGGCGTAGGCGCATGTTTCCTCTCATTTTTGTCCCTATCTACTACTGATTCACGTTGTAGCTGTCGAGCTGAACGGACGTGCTTGCGAGCGTTGAGTCTCCGCAAGTTGGTTTAGTCTTGTCAGTCGAGCACGTGGTTTTCTGAGCGTTTGTGATATAGTTTTTTGTGTGTGTCTCGCGAGTGGATCGGGTGAACTGGTGCGTTCAACGTAGTTCGGAGAGTGTTTAACTGTGTGGTGAGTGTGTGTGGTTCACCAAGCGTTTGGATAGCTGTTTTCCGAAGGTAGGTGGCTTTCCCACATTTTCTTGGGTTTCCAAGTCCGGTTTTCCTGCTGAGTGTCTCGAGGGGGGCAAGTTTAGCGAGGCGCAGGTGTTTTTTTTGTTGATAACGTTACCGCGTTAGTGGTATAACCACTCACAGTTTTTTTTCTTGAACACGTGGGAGTGTGAGCGGTTAGTTCGGCTAGCGGCGACAGGCGGCGCGGCGATGGTGGTAGATGGCGCGGTAGGTGCGGCGGCGGGTTTAAACCCAAGCGTGGCGCTGGTGCGCATCGACGACGACGTAGGGCGTCCCAGTGGTTCCGCGGGAGAGGGAAAAAAGAGAAAGAGGAACAAGTCCTACAAAGAGGACATTTTGGTGGAATATACATCCATGATGGCGGCGGTGATGGACATGTTTAATGTGGGGAGCCTGAAAAACAAGGCAACTAAGGACGAGGTGGGGGAGGTTAACCGAAGGCTGAGGGGGCTCGAACAAATTTTTGTCGGGGCGGTAGTAGAGCTGGAGAGCCTCAGGGGGCGACTGGAGGAGCAGGATAAATTCAGGGAAATTATAAGGGAATACGAGGAGAGGGTAATGTTCCTGGACAGGGGAGAATGGCCAGCCTTGGGGGGTAAGGGACAAAGGGTGGGACATCGGAGGGGAACCTCGGGGGGGACTTCGAAGGGGACCTCGGGGGCCCTCGTGGGGACCTCGGGGAATCCCTCAGGGGGGACCTTGGGGGCCCTCAGGGGGGACCTAGGAGGGCTCCTTGGGGGGACTCTCGGGGGGGCCCTTCGGAAGGGACCTCGGGGAGGCCCTTCGGGGGGGCCCTCAGGGGGGACCTCAGGGGGGACTTCGGGGGGGAAACATTAGAGGGGGGACCTTGGGAGGTGCAAGGGAAGCAGGAGGGTTAAGGCACCGCGCAGCACTAGCTACGCGGTGATAGTTAGGTCGGATGCGGAACCACTGGAAGCCGACGCCATAAAGGCCAGGGTCTTGGAGAACATCAGCCAAGAGGTGAATGTGCGGGTCAGCGCTGTGCGCCGTGTACACCAAGGGGTAGCTATCGACGTAGCGACAGAGGGTGATCTCCAAAAAATTAAGGGAGTCAAGAAGTTCGGCGAGTTAGGGCCCAAGCTAGATCCGCCGCGGAAGATCGGGCCAAAGATAGTCATATATGACGTGCCAAATATGGAAGAGGAGGCCCTCTTAAAGGACCTGTTCGAAAAGAATCTGAAGGGAGAGGTTGGGCTGCCTGACTACGTAGCTAGGACGAGGGTAGTCAGTAGGAACAACGGGCGACTGGTAGTCGAGTTCTCGAGCGCCGTCGCCGAGAAGCTCTTAGCGGAAGGCCGGGTGTATGTAGGGTGGAGTCGTTGTAGGTTGCACGAGGTGGATGCGGTGCAGCGTTGTTTCCGCTGCTACGCGTATGGGCACATGGCGAAGATGTGCAAGGTTGCGAATGGTGTGTGTCGCAGGTGTGGAGAGGAAGGACACCTTGCGAAGGATTGCACGAAGGATGTACGTTGTAGAAACTGTGTAGTAGCTAGGAGGGGTAACACGTCGCATGAGGTGTTATCCAGGGAGTGTCCGGAGTATTTGAGAGCGGCGGCGAGAACGAGGGCGCGAATCACGGCTGACTAATGGGCTGCATGCGCATTATTCAGCTTAACTGTGGAAGGGGTAGGGAGCACATGTCTGACGCGGGTCAGGGGTTGTTGGCCGACCGCATTGGGGTAGCCCTCTTCCAGGAGCCCTATGCGGTCGGATCCCGTGTTTGTGGTTTGCCAACCTCTATGCAGGTTTACTCGCACAGGGGTGGGGGATTACCTAAGGCGGCAGTGGTCGTTATTGACGACTCACTGGACGTCATGGAGATCCCCGAGCTGGCCACAACCACGGGGGTTTGCGTTGCCATTGTTGGGCCATTAGGTAGATTTTTAGTTGGCTCCGTTTATTGTCAATTTGGGGGGGATATCAGACATGAGCTAGACTACATCCGTAGAGTGGTTGAGTGTGCGAATGATACTCCGTTGGTAGTGGGGTTAGACGGGAACGCCGTTTCGCCGTTGTGGTTCAGCAAGGGGGACGTTCGGTACGGAGATAGGGTGGAGCGTGGTCGCCTGATCGAAGATCTAATCGGGGAGAAGGGGCTCGTGGTGCTGAACCAGCCGAGTGAACGTTTCACTTACTGTGGGCCGGGCGGAACGAGCGACATTGACTTGGCGGTTGTCAATAGGGCGGGGGATCGATTCCGATGGACGTGGGAGGTTTTAGATGGCTGGGGCATCTCAGACCATAACGCGTGCCTATTAACGGTATCGGGTAGGGGCGACGATGCACGCGACGCGGTGAATCGCCCAGGGTGGGTGACAAAGAATGTGGACTGGGACTCGTACGAGACGGAACTGAGGAGCTTCGTTAATGTCGCGGAGGTTGACTTTGTCGAGTTGCCTGTAGAGAGGCAATCAGAAGTCTTGGTGGACTGGGTGACCAGGGCTAATGATTGCCTCCTGCGAAGGAGACCGAGAGGTCAACGGCGAAGGCAGGTCCAGTGGTGGACGGACGACCTGGCGGCGTTGCGAAGCGACTCCAGGCGCAAGCGCAGGCAATTTTAGCGAGCCAGACGAAACCGGTTGCAGACTTTGCCACAGAGGGAGGTAGAGTACCGAGTTGCTGTGCGAGCATACCGTCGAATGCTTAGGGACGAGAAGGATAAGCATTGGCGGGAGTTCGTGCAGGAACAAGGTCGGGACGATCCGTGGGGGGCGTTGTATCGCATTTGTAGGGGGTTGCGAGGGGATGCGGACATCCCAAGGATTAGGCAGGGGGATAGGGTTGCCGAGTCGTGGGATGAAAGCGCGGACCTTTTGCTCTCGTCTTTTTTTCCCGTGGCTGAAGAGCCTACGAGGGTCGTGGAAGTCAGGGAGGAGGAGAGGGAGTTTAGCTGGGATAAGGTGGAGTCGGCAGTCTTTGCCATGGCTGTCGGCAAGTCACCTGGCTTAGACGGGGTCGATGCTGTTACCCTGCGTCACGTTTGGTTGGCGCTAGGGTTCTACGTGAAGTCGATGTTTGACGCCTGTCTGTCGAGAAATCGCTTTCCACCGTTGTGGAAACAAGGCCGTGTGGTGGTGCTCCTCAAGTCGGAAGACAGAGTGAGGGACGATCCTAGCTCGTACCGCCCGATCACCTTGCTGAGTGTCTTCGGCAAGGTGCTCGAGCGGCTGCTTGTGGGGAGACTCGCTCCTCTGTTGGATGGCTTGCATGGGCACCAGTTTGGCTTCCGGGCAGGAAGGTCGGTCGAGGACGCGTGGCACCTGGTCAAGGAGACAGTGTCGGCCTGCGCGGGGAAGTACGTGTTGGGGGTTTTCGTCGACTTTAAAGGCGCGTTCGACCATCTTTCGTGGAACACGATCCTGGACCGATTCCAGGAGTTGGGTTGCGCGATGGGACTGTGGGCGGATTTTTTCCGGGAGAGGCGCGTTTGCATGACGGGTAGAAGGGGAATTGCATGGAGGGATGTAGAGCGTGGTTGTCCGCAGGGGAGCATAAGTGGGCCTGTATGTTGGAATGTCTGTATGGATGTGTTGCTATGGGAGCTGGAGGTCGTAGGCTGCAAGTTTGTAGCCTATGCCGATGATCTGCTCCTTCTTGTGGAGGGTGGGAGCCGGCTGGTTCTGGAGAGGGAGGCCTCTCGTTTCCTCTCACTCGTCATCGGGTGGGGAGAGCGAGCTGGCGTTCCCGTATCTGGAACCAAGTCGGTAACCATGCTCCTGAAGGGTAGGTTGTCGGTAAACCGGCCTCCAGTGGTGCGAGCGGGAGGGATGAGTCTGCGTCATGTGCCCAAGGTGAGATATCTGGGAGTGAGTGTGAGTACGGGAATGAACTTTCGAGTGCATCTGGAGGAGCTGCATGGGAAGATTGCGAGAGTAGTTGGAATGATGCGACGGGTTTTGAGGAAGGACTGGGGTCTGAGTAGGAATGCATGCAGCATTTTGTTTAAAGGGTTGTTTGTCAACAGTGTTTTGTATGCATGCAGTGTATGGTACAGTGTTTTGCAGCATGACTATGGTAGGGAGCTAGTTAATCGTTGTGAGCGTGTTGCGTTGTATGCATGTATTCGGGTATGTAGGACTGTTAGTACGGAGGCGATGCAGGTGCTAATGGGCGAGTTGCCGTGGTGGTTAGAGGCAAAGCGTAGGGCTTGCATGTACAGGGTGAAGCATGGAGTTGCGCTGACACCAATGGACCTGGCAGCGGATGGGGAAGTTAGGGGTCTGAGCCTACCCCAGGTGAAGACCCTGTTGGTGGGAAAGGCCGTCGAGGCTTGGCAGCGGGAGTGGGACGTGTCGGAGAAGGGTAGGGTAACCTACTCCTTTATCCGGGACGTCTCATTTGCCGGCCGGTCGCGGTGGTTTGACCCTAGCCTGAAGCTGAACTTTCTGCTGACAGGCCATGGTAGCATGAGGGCGTTCTTGCATGCTAGGGGGTTGGAGGATGAAAGTGTGTGCGATTGCGGTAGAGCGGATGAGGATTGGCTGCATGTTCTCTGCGGCTGTGTCCTTTTGGAAGATGTTAGGGACTTGGGAGCCATGGGAGTCATGCGGAGGGGCAGAGGGGTTGACGTGTCGGGGGTCCTTCAGACCGAAGAACGGTACCACGCGGCCGAGGGGTTTGCACTCGAGGCATTTAGCAGAAGGACGAGGAGGCTGGAAGCCCGGGACGCCGGAGGGGGGTAGCTGCCCAACGTTGGTGGATGGTGTGAAAGTTGTGTGAAAGGAACTAGTTGAGCGACAGGGTGGAAGAGTGTGTGTATGGTTTGAGTGGGCGTGTGCAGGGGTGGATGGGGGTGTGCAGCATACCACTACGCTGCAGTGGTGGCTACTGCACACTCAAAGGGCCAAGGGTGTGGAACCCGGGTGGCACCGGACGGATTAGCATGCCTTTTCCTAAGGGCTGCCTGGTGGAAGCAAGGAAGTGGCGACTCCCCCACCTTGGAGCTGGCGATACTTATGCCTGGCTTGCACGAGCCTAATTAAGGAGCTGTTGAGGTTAGTGGGGCGGCACTGCCGTGCGTCGCCAGAGATGGTGGCGTCGGTGCTGCTGCACCACCACCCTGTATCAGCGAAGCCACCACCAGAAGGCTAATCTGGTACTCCGTGGGGCTGACCGTACCCGGGGTATTTATACCCGGTCAGAGTTTGGGATGGTGCGCTGTGGTCTGCAGCATGCGCTATGGCGGAGGGTTAGGGTAATAGGCATATGCTGCTTAGGGATGCTACGCTATCTCCACGGGTGAGCTGCGTGACAATACAGCTCGGGCGCTAGCCTGCACAGCTAGTAGGGTCTTGGATAGTGACCTGCCCCCACCAGTGGGCCTTAACCGGGCTTGCACCCAAGGACAGGGATCGCTCGGCAGCGAACTGGTAGTCTTAGCCTCGGCTCTGACGCGCGTGATTGGACGTACTCAATCCCTGTTTTTATGGTTTGCCGAGTGTAGTGCCGAGAGGCGGAACACTATCGACTTTGTTGTCCCTATCTACTGACAATGACAAACAAACTAACCTTTTCTATCAGCAAGAGCACTTATTTGCTACTAAAAGGACAATTGAGCAGAGACCCCACGGTCAAACTCAATGGAAGTAACGTTTTAACCTTTTGTTCACTGAGCACATCAACTACGTGGTTGATCGTGCCAGGACCATCTTTGTATTACTAAGGCGCTACATGAAACTGGGATGGGGACGTCCACCTGAAGGTCTTAGGACCATATATGAAGGTGCAGTGGTACCTATAGTTACTTATGGATGCACCGTTTGGGGGCATAGAGCTAACTTGGTAAGGAATAAGAGGAAACTGACTAGCCTCACTGGTTTCTGTGGGAAAGTCATTACTGCCGCATACATGTCAGTCTCTAACGAGGCTGCTTGCGTGTTGGCCTCACTCCCCCCGCTGAACCTGGTAATTGAGGAAAGGATGGCGAAAGCCAAACTTAAAGGTGGGTCAGTAGTACTCTTTGGTCACAATATTAGAACTCAGGATTACATTAGTAAGAATGAGTATCTAAATGAAATCAGGCGCATCTTAATTGGCGAATGGCAGAAATCGTGGGATGACACTGAAAAGGGGTCCGTAACATACAAATTCCTGCCTGAGATTAGTGATCGACAAGCCTTCAGTCCGTGCACGGCGAATCTAGTGCAGATTCTCACCGGGCATGGGGACTTTGCAAGTCATCTGTACCGAATAGGCAAGAGGAATGACCCTAACTGCAAAAGCTGCAATTTGGTAGATGATCCTATTCATAGAATCTTTACGTGTCCTGACTTTGCTGATGAAAGATTGCGTATCACTCGGACGTTGCGAAGCTGGCCAGTTGATCCTGACGAGCTCCTAGCTCAGATGGACGATATTAAGACCCTAGAGTTGTTTACCAACACTAGGGTCCCAGGACATTGACTCAGTCGAAGTGGTGGACAGATCCCTTTTCTAGTGGGTCTGCCTCCTCCATTGTTCTTTGAGGGCCTAAGCTTATCACAGACATGACAAGCTGTCTACTGTCCCTGATCAACTTTGGTTCAGAAGGACGATTACGGACTCTGGGGACGTCATCTCCCTGGGGTCACGAATCATGGATTCAGTCAAGTGGTAGATTAGTCGATTTTTTGATTGTCCCTTTGATTGTTCCTTGTGAAGACAGCTAGAGGTTCTCTAAACAACAACCAGTCCTTCGTCATTGTGACGTGTACACAATTGGACTAGAGACCACAAGATGACATAATTCCACCCTCGCCGGTGTAGTGTGTAAGATCTTTTGATGTCACCGGCCGACTAAGTGCATAGTCGTTAAACGCCTAGTGAGGCAGAACTGCACTCGCATGTGATGACTTGACCACTCATCCATGTTAAATGTAGCTACCAGTGCTAGAAGGTGTAATTCCGATGCCGCATCTATGCGCGCTAGGTGGCTGTCGCACGGATTCACTGACTGCTCTGGTGCTATTGGTTACTAACAACTTTGTACAAATAGTACGCGTACTATAACTTCATGTACTAACTAAATAACATCTAACATACTAATAAAGCATCCGTTTCTAGTTAGTAGGGGCTCGCCTCCTCGTGGCTAGGGGCGGGAACTCCGCTTTGGCGTTGCTAAGAGCCAATGAAATCAAGGCACGGGAGAGTCAAAAGACCTCCTCCGTGTATGTACTAACATACTAACCTTGTATGTTTGGAGCATGGGCGAAGGCGCATGTTTCCTATCATTTTTTGTCCCGATCTACTGATTCACGTTGTAACTGTCGAGCTGAACGGACGTGCTTACGAGCGTTGTGTCTCTGCAAGTTGATTTAGTCTTGTCAGTCGAGCACGTGGTTTTCTGAGCGTTTGTGATATTGTTTTTCGTGTGTATCTCGCGAGTGGATCGGGCGAACTGGTGCGTTCAACTTAGTTCGGAGAGTGTTTTACTGTGTGGTGAATGTGTGCGGTTCACCAAGCGATTGGATAGCTGTTTCCCGAAGGTAGGTGGCTTTCACATTTTCTTGGGCTTCCGTGTTCTGTTTTTCTGCTGAGTGTCTCGAGGGGGGCAAGTTAAGAAAGGCATAGGTGTTTTTTTTTACTGGTAACTTCGCCGAGTTTAGTGGTATAACCACTCGCAGTTTTTTTTTTCCAAGCACGTGGGAGTTGTAAGCTTAGAGCGAGTTAATTCGGCTAGCGGCCACACGCCAGGCTCCGCTTCTGCCCGCTAGAGGGCAGAGCGGCCAGCTTCGCGGAGATGGCGACAGGCGGAGCGGCGATGGCGGTAGATGGCGCGGAAGGTACGGCGGCCGGTTTGAATCCGAGCGTGACGCTGGTAAGGATAGAGGATGATGTAGGGCGTCCTAGTGGCTCCGCGGGGGAGGGCAAGAAAATAAAGAGGAATAAGTCTTATAAGGAGGACATATTGCATGATGGGGTCCCTCATGGACATGTTCAATGTAGGCAGTTTAAAGAATAAGGCGACTAAGGACGAGGTGGGGGAGGTAAACCGGAGGCTAAGGGGGCTCGAACAGATATTTATTGGGGCTGTAGTAGAGCTTGGAGAGCTTCAGGGGGCGGCTTGAGGAACAGGAGAAATTCCGGGTCATTATTAGGGAATACGAGGAGAGGGTAACTATCATGGACAAGGGAGAATGGCCACCCTTGGGGAGTAAGGGACAAAGGGTGGGACATCGGGGGGAACTTCGGGGGGACCTTAAGGGGGACCTTGATAGGCCCTCGGGGGACCCTCGGGGGCCAACAGGGGTGATCTCGAGGGGCACCTCGGGGGAACCCTTAAAAGGACCTTGGGGGCCTCAGGGGACCCTTGGGGGCCCTCAGGGAAACCCTCGGGGGGCCCTTGGGGAGACTCGGGGGAACCCTTGGGGGCCCTCAGGAGGGGTGCAGGGGGGTAAGAAGGCGAAGGTACCGCGCAGCAACAGCTACGCGGCGATAGTTAGGTCGGACGCGGAGCCACTGGAGGCCGACGCTATCAAGGCAAAGGTCCTGGAGAACATTAGCCAGCAGGTGACAAATGTGCGGGTCAGCGCTGTGCGCCGAGTCCACCAAGGGGTTGCTATCGAAGTAGCGTAAGAGGGTGATCTACAGACCATCAAAGGCGTAAAAAAATTTGGGGAGCTAGGGTTAAAGTTAGAGCCGCCGCGAAAAATCGGACCGAAAGTAGTGATTTATGATGTCCCCAATATGAAAGCAGAGACCCTCTTAAAGGACCTGTACGAGAAAAATTTAAAGGGTGAGGTTGGGTTGCTGGAGTATTTAGCCAGGACAAGGCTGGTGAATAGGAACAACGGTCGGCTAGTAGCTGAATTTTCAAGCACCGTTGCCGAAAAGCTGCTAACGATGGGCCGGGTTTATATAGGGTGGAGCCGGTGCAGGTTGCACGAGGTGGATGCGGTGCAGCGCTGTTTCCGCTGCTACGCATATGGGCACATGGCGAAGATGTGCAAGGTTGCGAATGGTGTGTGTCGCAGGTGTGGAGAGGAGGGACACCTTGCGAAGGACTGCACGATGGGAGTGAAATGTAGAAACTGTGTTGTAGCTAGAAGGGGTAACACGTCGCATTAGGTGTTATCAAGGGAGTGTCCGGAGTATTTGAGAGCGGCGGCGAGAACGAGGGCGCGAATTACGGCTGACTAATGGGTTGCATGCGCATTATTCAGCTTAACTGTGGAAGGGGTAGAGAGCACATATCTGACGCGGGTCAGGGGTTGTTGGCCGACCGCATTGATACTCCGTTGGTAGTGGGGAACGCCGTTTCGCCGCTGTGGTTCAGAAAGGGGGACGTTCGGTACGGGGATAGGGTGGAGCGCGGTCACCTGATCGAAGATCTCATCGGGGAGAAGGGGCTCGTTGTGCTGAACCAGCCTAGTGAACGTTTCACCTACTGTGGGCCGGGCGGAATGTGCGATATTGACTTGGCGGTTGTCAATAGGGCGGGGGACCGATTCGGTTGGACGTGGTAGGTTTTAGATGGCTGGGACATCTCAGACCATAACGCGTGCCTATTAACGGTTTCGGGTAGGGGCGACGATGCACGCGACGCGGTAAATCGCCCAGAGTGGGTGACAAAGAATGTGGACTGGGACTCCGTACGAAACGGAACTGAAGAGCTTCGTTAATGTCGCGGAGGTCTGTGGGCGGATTTTTCCCGGGAGAGGCGCGTTTGCATGACGGATAGAAGGGGTAATGCATGGAGGAATGTAGAGCGTGGTTGTTCGCAGGGGAGTATAAGTGGGCCCGTATGTTGGAATGTTTGTATGGATGTGTTGCTATGGGAGCTGGAGGTCGCAGGCTCCAAGTTTGTAGCCTATGCTGATGATCTGCACCTTCTTGTGGAGGGTGGGAGTCGGCTGGTTCTGAAGAGGGAGGCCTCTCATTTCCTCTCACTCGTCATCGGGTGGGGAGAGCGAGCTGGCGTTCCCGTATCTGGAACCAAGTCGGTAACCATGCTCCTGAAGGGCAGGTTGTCGGCAAACCGGCCCCCAGTGGTACGAGTGGGAGGGATGAGTCTGCGTCATGTGCCCAAGGTGAGATATCTGGAAGTGAGTGTGAGCATGGGTATGAATTTCCGAGTGCATCTGGAGGAGTTGCATGGGAAGATTGCCAGAGTAGTTGGAATGATGCGGCGAGTTTTGAGGAAGGACTGGGGATTAAGTAGACATGCATGCAGGGTTCTGTTTAATGGGTTGTTTGTCTATAGTGTTTTGTATGCATGCAGTGTATGGTACAGTGTTTTGCAGCATGACTATGGTAGGCAGTTAGTTAATCGTTGTGAACGTGTTGCGTTGTATGCATGCATTCGGGTATGTAGGACTGTTAGTACGGAGGCGATGCAGGTGCTAATGGGTGAGTTGCCGTGGTGGTTAGAGGCAAAGCGTAGGGCTTGCATGTACAGGGTGAAGCATGGAGTTGCGCTGACACCAATGGACCTGGCAGCGGATGGGGAAGTTAGGGGTCTGAGCCTACCCCAGGTGAAGACCCTGTTGGTGGGAAAGGCCGTCGAGGCTTGGCAGCGGGAGTGGGACGGATCGGAGAAGGGGAGGGTAACCTACTCCTTCATCCGGGACGTCTCATTTTCAAGGTAGGACTCTCCAAAGATCACCACAAAAAAACACAGAAAAAGAAACAGAGAGGAAGGTCGAAGAAATAAAAAAAAGGAAAAAAACTCGATAGTACCCCTACGGATAATGAGAAGAACACAAAAAAGAGACAATCCTTCTTCACAAGGGAAAAAGAGAACAAGACTAAACCACAAGAGCAACATACAAAAAAGGCAAATATTGATGAAAGAATGAAGGAACTGGTTGACGAACTATATACACAAACACAAGTGTACACCAACACAAAAGTAGAAATCAAAAGGGCGGCCAAAAAGATTAAACATCAATGGGAAAGGGTGGAACAACATAGATGCAAGGTACAGGAGAAACAGAGACAGAGTCTTCAAACAATTAAAGAACTAAGGACAATAATAAAACAGCTGGAAAAAGAAAACATACAAATGAAAAAATCACTACCGCAGAACGCAAAGAACGTTGTTGAATCAAGCTGCCAAACAGACCCTGAACCAGAGAAAGGATATGCTGAAGTGGCAAAACAGAAACGTGTTACTGAAATCACTAAATTCTGGAACTTAGCCAGAGATGATTGGCCCACAGAAATAATGGAGACATTGCAGATCCAAACTGGAAACCCACTCCAGAAAAACATTGACGCGGTCATCCTCCATGGAGCGGAGGAGGATACGGAAAAAGGTTTGGTAAAACAAATCAAAGACAACTACTCTGGAGGAGTAAACATAGTTGAAAGGCCAGTAAGTAAAATAGGACTGGCTAGGCTAAAAAATACCAGCAGCATAGCCATCGAAGACGGGGAAATAACAAGCACTGAAAAACATATAGTTAGTATTAAAATACCAGAGGAGAAACAAGATGCAAATAACTGGGAGCAACTATATGAAACCCTGAAGAAGGTCATCAGCTTTGCCACTAACAATGATAGACCGGATTTAGCACTTACAAACTTGGTGAAAAGTTTTGACCCAATGCTAAGAAAACTTGTAATATACTTAACAGCTAATGTACCGGTAAATATATACATGTACGAACAACCCAAAAGAAAAGAAAAAAAACCGACAGAAAGCGACGAAGCGTACAACAGAAATTATCCAACGCTAGGAAAAAGAAAAACAAGGAATACAGAGGCAATAATTATAAAACGAGGAGAAAAATCATATAGTGACCTGGTGGCAGATGTAAGAAAGATCAAAACCGACATAACGTCAACAGGAGTAGAGCTTAGGACAATCAGGAAAACCAGGAATGGAGATATGTTAATAGTATTAAATGATAAAGCGGAGACAATACACGTAAACAGCCTTAAAGAAACAATTAGCGCCAAGATTGATGGAATCAAAATACAGAAAACAAAAAGTCCAACAAAAATACTACACATTAAGGGTATGGACTCAGAAACAACAAAAGAAGAGATAGCGGATGAAATTAGGAAAGCAGAGGCTTTCGAGGGGGAAGTCCAGGTTCACTCCCTAAGACCAGGCTTCGGGGAAACCCAAAACGCAACAGTGGAAGTTGACGAAAAAACGGCGCTAATCCTACTAGGACAACGTAGGATTAAAATTGGTCTTACAAACTGTCCTATCATAGAAAGACTAAGAGTGCTTATCTGCTTCAGATGTTTAGAGGCAGGACATAGAGTAAAAGACTGCGAGGGACCAGACAGAAGCGCAAACTGCCGAAAATGCGGCGACCTAAACCATAAGGCAGGAGAATGCCTGAAAGATAAATGCATTATGTGTGATACAGACACCCATAAAGGCAATACCACTAGCTGTCCAAAGTATAGGCTGATTTTAAGAAGTCTCACTGAGAGGAGAAACTCGATCAGAGGTAATAAAGACATAGCAAGAACCCAAAATACACCCAATGGTAATAATACTGCAGCTAAACACCAATAGAGCCAGTGCGGCACACGCTATGCTGGCAGCCACGGCACAAGCAAACAACGGAGAAATTCTAATAGTTAGTGAACCAAACAGAAACACCATCAATATGCAAAGAGGATGGATAAAGGACTTAAATGAGGACGCAGCAAAAAAAAGTTATAAATCTGGAGAGATTGAAAGCTCCGGAAAGGGGAACGGGTACGCATGGATTCAAAGAAAAAATCTAAGAATTTACAGCTGCTATTTCTCCCCACTAAGGACGATGCAAGAATTTGAAACGTTCATAGACAACTTGAGCAATAGTATAAGAACAGCAAACACCGAGATAATAGTAGCCGGGGACTTCAATGCGAAATCCCCTGAATGGAATTCCCCAATCACCAATAGACGAGGACAATTGCTGACGGATATGTGCTACGCACTAAACCTTATAGTGGTAAACCAGGGAGATACAACAACTTTTACAAATGCCAACGACAGTTCCTACATAGATGTAACACTCTGTAGCCCAAATATCATGAGCCAAGTAACTAATTGGGAGGTTATGGAAACTGAAAGCCTGAGCCCTCATAAAATGATAACCTTCACCTTAAAAAAATCAAAAGGCACCACTACACCCTGCCAG
Source organism: Ophonus ardosiacus (assembly GCA_943142095.1). Lineage (NCBI taxonomy): Eukaryota > Metazoa > Arthropoda > Insecta > Coleoptera > Carabidae > Ophonus > Ophonus ardosiacus. The sequence goes on from OW964839.1 coordinate 15,248,939, forward strand.
ACCACTACAGGGTGGAAAGTCAAAACCCTCGAAAGAGATATCCTAACCAAAAGTTTTCAGGACGTAGATTTAGAGTCCATGGAAAGCACAGCAGAGGCACTGATATACACATTAAAAGGAATAAGCGACAAGTGCATGAAGAAGAAAATCACCAACCATAACAACAGAAGAAGAGAAGTTTACTGGTGGACAACAAAAATTAAAGAAATGAGGAATACCTGTAATAAAATGAGGAGAATATTAACAAGAATAAACAAAAACCATAAGGCGAGTGACGAAGAAAAAAGCAGCAGCCTTCAAAACTATAAAGATTCAAAAAAGAAACTAAAGAATGAAATTCTTAGGGAAAAGAAAAGAAAATGGCAGGAGTTGATAGAATCAACAAACGACAATATATGGGGTGACGCCTATATGATCGTGATTAAAAGTCTAAAACAAACGCCACCAGTTAAACTAAGTAATGACCTGTTAAATAACATAATACCAAAACTATTCCCCAATCACCCAGACTGGGAAAGAGAAACCATTGAAGAGGTAGACACTGTACCCTTTACAGAGGAGGAGGTAGTAAGCGCGGGAAACCGAATTAAAGCAAACAAAGCTGCTGGCATAGACAATATCCCTCCAGAAGTTATTCGTCACGTAGCAACTAATAGACCGCATATATTGCTAGGAACATTCAATACCCTACTAAAGGAAGGCACTTTCCCAGATAACAGGAAAAGGGCAAAGCTCATCCTGTTAAGGAAACCCGGAAAAGAGGGGGTTGATGCATCTTGTTTCAGACCCCTCTGTCTGCTTAACACAACAGCCAAACTGTTTGAGGCCTTGATCGATAAAAGATTAAAAACAGAATTAGAGGAGAAAGAAATAATAGCAGAGGAACAGTTCGGATTTAGAGAGGGGAGATCCACCATAATGGCAGCAAACAAGATAAAGACAATAGCAGAGAGGGAAATGAGCAAAAGCCTTAAAACAAGGCAATATTGTGCTATGATCACGATCGATGTGAAAAATGCTTTCAATTCGGCACCATGGAAGGAAATACTTGAAACCCTAAAGGACTAGACATATCACAATATTTACGACAAATTATCAACGCATATCTGAGCAATAGACTTATAGAAATAGGAGACACGACATATTCAATGACAAGCGGAGTGCCGCAGGGCTCAATTCTAGGGTCAACGTTATGGAACGTTTTTTATAACACGCTACTCAACACGCTACGAAGGAGGAAGACGACCTCATCCATAACGCCAACATGGCGTTACGAAGAATTGCCACATGGATGCAGTCCAAAAGAATGGCACTGGCACTAGAAAAAACCGAAGCAGTTATATTATCTGGCAGGAAACGCCAACAAAATATCCGTTTTAAAATAATGGACATGGAAATCATACCCAAAAGGAATATCCCATACCTAGGTATAAAAATGGATAAGAATGTCAGTTTCACGGACCACGTAAAACAAACAGTAAACAAGGCAGAGAAAACAGCTGCGACGATGAGGAGACTACTGCCCCGAATTAATGGACCAGGAGAGAGCAAGCGCAGACTGCTCGTAGCCACAATTAACTCTATTGTGCTATACGCTGCACCTGTGTGGTCGAAGGCACTTAAAGTTCAAAGGAACACAAACAAATTAAATAAGCTACAAAGAAAATTAGCGATCGGGGTTTGCAGGGCATACAGAACCATCTCAACTATGAGTGCTCTTATACTTGCAAGCCTACCTCCACTGGACCTGCTGGCGTTGGAAAGAGCCAACAGCATAGGAAAGTTTATGACGAAAAAAAAAGAAATTTAAAGAGGACACAGTGCAAAAATGGCAAACTAGATGGGAAAATACGGAGGGAAGTGCGTGGATGCATAAACTGATGCCAGACATAGTACCATGGATTAACAGGAAGCATGGGGAAACATCGTACCACTTGGTACAAGTACTAACAGGCCACGGATGTTTTGCTGAATATCTCAAGAGAATAGGCAAAGTAGAGATCAACTTATGCAAGAAGTGCATGGTAGTAGACTCTGCAGAACACACTCTCTTTGACTGCAAGAAATGGGACAGCGAGAGAACTAACCCGAACGACCAACTCCAGGAGGATATAACTCCTCAAAATTTAATAAACCAAATGCTGGAAAGCAAGGAGCAGTGGGATGCCATAACAACAGCCACCCAGACCATCATGAGGAAAAAAGAAGAGGAAGAGAGACAAGGGCTTTTATAATATATGAGCGGCCATCTGTTACCCTTGACGTAATGGTACATGCTAGTTCCGGGGGTATCGGAGTGATATAGGGAGGGGGTTTTTAGTCGGTAAAAATCCGACATTACCACCAGCTCCGGCCGGCTGGTGGTGTCTTACTGAAGATTTTCCCCCTACCCTCGTTAAAAAAAAAAGGGGGGTTGGAGAATGAAAGTGTGTGTGATTGCGGTAGAGCGGATGAGGACTGGCTACATGTTCTCTGCGGCTGTGTCCTTTTGGACGACGTGAGGGACTTAGAAGCCATGAGGGTCGTGCGAAGGGGCAGGGGGCTAAACGTGTCGGGGGTCCTTCAGACCGAAGAGCGCTATCGAGTGGCGGAGGGGTTTGCCCTTGAGGCATTCGGCAGAAGGATGAGGAGGCTGGAAGCCCGGGACGCCGGAGCGGGGTAGCTGCCCAACGTTGGTGGATGGTGTGAAAGTTGCGTGAAAGGAACTAGTTGAGCGACGGGGTGGAAGAGCATGTGGACGTGGTTTGAATGGGCGTGTGTAGGAGTGGATGGGGGTGTGCAGCATACCACTACGCTGCAGTGGTGGGTACTGCACACTCAAAGGGCCAAGGGTGTGGAACCCGGGTGGCACCGGACGTATTAGCATGCCTTTTCCTAAGGGCTGCCTGGTGGAAGCAAGGATGTGGCGACTCCCCCACCTTGGAGCTGGCGATACTTATGCCTGGCTTGCACGTGCCTAATTAAAGAGCTGTTGGGGTTTATGGGGCGGCACTGCCGTGCGTCGCCAGAGATGGTGACGTCGGTGCTGCTGCACCACCGCCCTGTATCAGCGAAGCCACCACCAGAAGGCTAATCTGGTACTCCGTGGGGCTGACCGTACCCGGGGTATTTATACCCGGTCAGAGTTTGGGATGGTGCGCTGTGGTCTGCAGCATGCGCTATGGCGGAGGGTTTTGGTTTCGATAGGCATATGCTGCTCAGGGATGCTACGTTATCTCCGCGGGTGAGCTGCGTGACAATACAGCTCGGGCGCTAGCCTGCACAGCTAGTAGGGTCTTGTATAGTGACCTGCCAGCACCAGTAGGCCTTAACCGGGCTTGCACCCGGGGACAGGGATAGCTCGGCAGCGAACTGGTAGTCTTAGCTTCGGCTCTGACGCGCGTTATTGGACGTACTCAATCCCTGTTTTTATGGTTTGGCGAGTTTAGTGCCGAGAGGCGGAACACTATTGACTTTGTTGTCCCTATCTACTATCTAGCGAAACAACTGCCAAGGGAACGGGCTAGGAAAATTAGCGGGGAAAGAAGACCCTGTTGAGCTTGACTCTAGTCTGGCACTGTTTGGCTGGTTTTCCAGCCGCTAAGAATGCAGATCGAGTTAGCTCATATCCACATTTTAATAAAGTATTGAAGTATGATGGAATTAATTTTCAAATTAAAGTTAAAAATATACCAAAGTTTGAAGAAATGAATAGTTTATTTATAAATGTATATACTTTAGAGAAAACTGGTAAAAAAATCTAGTCGTTCCTGTTTATTTAAATGAGAAAAATTTTGAAAAAACTATTCACCTACTTATGATAAATTCTAACGAAGAGAATAATATAAAAATGACAATGGTTTGAAGGCAGACTATTTAATGGAAATAGACACTAAAGAGCATATGGAAATTGATAATGTCAAAACGGTAAAAAAATTGCTATCCAATACTAGCTACCATTTGATGTGGATAAAAAATGTATCACGCTTGTTAAGTAAACAGTTATAAGCTAATAAAGACAGAAAGTGGCTTTGCAATAGATGCTTAAATTATTTTACAACAGAATATTTACTAACTAAACATACTCAGTATTGCCAGGAAACGAACAAATGTCGCATCGAAGTACCAATGGAAGAAAATAAAATTTTGAAATTCAAAAATTATCAGTATCAGGAAAAGGTTCCATTTGCAATTTATGCTGATTTGGAATCGATTTTAGAGAAAGAGGATGAAGAAAATGCTGACACGACCAAGAATACTAAAATTATACATAAACATACACCTTTTAGTATAGCGTATTACTTAAAATGTTCTTAGGACGATATTTTAACAAAGTTCAACATGTATCGTGGAAAAAACTGTCAAGAATGGTTTTCCAAAGAGCTGAAAACTATGGCTGCTAATATTAATAACATAATTCAAAATATTCAGCCTATGAAGTTAACACCTGAAGAAGAATTTGACTTTAATAACGCAACCATATGCCATATTTGTCAAAAATCATTCAATGTAAATGATATTAAAACGCGAGACCATTGTCATCTTACATCAAAGTATAGAGGTGCCGCACATCAGTCTTGTAATTTAAATTACAAAAAAACACATACTATCCCCGTTGTTTTCCATAATGTAAGCGGTTACGATGCTCACTTTATTATAAAAAAAATTGCAAAGGGATTTCCAGGACAACTTAATTTGCTTCCAATAAACAAAGAGCGGTATATTTCATTTACAAAATATGTACATGATACCAAAATCAGTTATCGATTTATTGATTCGTTTAGATTCATGGCAAGCAGTATTGATAAATTGGCAACGGATCTTCAAGATTCTGAGAAGAAAACTATCAGGAGACATTGTAGTAGCGAAGAAGAATTTCAATTATTAACCAGAAAAAGAGTTTTTCCCTATGAATACTTGGACTGTTGGGAGAAACTTGATGAAGATAAGCTGCCAACTCAAGATCTGTTTTATAGTGTTATGAAAAATGACTGTGTTTGTGAAAATGACTACAATCATGCTCAAACAGTCTGGAACTATTTTAAAATAAAATCTTTAGGAGAATATTCGGATTTGTATTTAAAAACTAATGTATTGTTATTAGTTGTATATTTGAAAATTTTCGCGAGAGTTGCATGCAGTCATATAAACTTGATGCGTTACATTATTATACAGCCCCAGGTCTTGCATTCGATGCAATGTTAAAATGTAGTTCAATTGAACTTGAGCTGTTAACTGATATTGACAAAATTTTATTTATTGAAAAGGGGATACGTGGAGGCGTTTCACAATGTTCTAACAGATATGCCAAGGCAAATAACAAATATATGAATGACGAGTATGATTCAAATTTACCAAGTTCTTATTTAATGTATTTTGATATTAACAATTTATATGGCGCTGCTATGAGTCAATACTTACCATATGCTGGGTTTGAATGGGTTGATGATATTGACATTTATAATATTGATTTACTAAATATTGGTGATGAATCTGAGACAGGTTTTATACTTGAAGTAGACTTGGAATATCCAATAGAATTACATGAAAAACATAAAGATTTACCTCTTTGTCCAGAACATTTTATAACTCCAATATCAAAATATTCTAAACTAGTTCCAAATTTGTATTCAAAGCTAAATATATAATTCATTATCGAAATTTAAAACAATGTTTAAATTTAGGTTTAAAAATTTAAAAAATTCATCGAGATTTAAAGTTTAAACAAAGTTCTTGGTTAAAGAAGTATATTGATTTGAATACGGAATTACGTAAAATTTCAAATAATGAATTTAAAAATTATTTCTATAAACTTATGAATAATGCTGTTTTTGGGAAAACGATGGAAAATGTTCGGAAACACAAAGATGTTAAACTAGTTACAAAATGGGGTGGTCGTTATGAAGCAAAATTTTATATTTCGCAACCAAATTTTCACAGTTGCACTATAATTGATAACGATATTTTAATAATTGAAATGAAAAGAGAAACAATACACTTTAATAAACCAATTTATGTAGGATTTTCTATTTTGGATATATCAAAAAGATACATTTACGATTTTCACTATAATTATATTAAAAATGAATTAGGAGACAATACTTTGGGGTTATAATAAGTTTAATGTTATAAAATAAAAATTACAATTTTATTTATAATATTTTTTTATATTTACATATACACATATATACCAATAATTAAATAAAATGAAAACTTACATTTTTATTGTACGATAAAAATTTATACACACACACACACACACACACACATAGTCTTTATTAGTCTTTAACAACAAATACCCCTTCATTTTCGTTAATGGGTTAATCTAATATTTCTGGATAGCTATTGTCATCGTCATCCACCACATCGTTATCCAAAAACTGATTGATATCAAAATTTAAATTAAGGTTATCGTACGGATATGTTGCAGAATTTAAGTATAATTTTATGTTTGTTAATTTACAGTGATCAAAATAACTCATGTGTGTTTTATTTTTATTCTTTTTACTTGTTTGAAAACCAACAATTACAAAACGCGGTTTTTCTAGCTGGATTGCTGTTTTCACAGCCCAAGTATGCTGACGAGCTTGCTGTAAAAGTGGGTATTCATGTAAATCCCAACTTCTGAAAGCAATCTCAAGATCTTTGCTTTTTTCTATATATTCCATCAATATAAGACGTTCTGCATCAGCCACTGCAATATGTGGCATTTTCCATAAAACTTTTGTTAAATTAACTTTAATATCCTCAGTTTCCGTTTCATTATAAATTGCGTTTATGTCAGTATTGCTACGATTAAGAACTCTTGACGAAAATTTAGTATTTTTACTGTTATAGAACTGATTATTTTTGTATTTATAGGTAAATGTATAATATTTTTCTGTGTTTCAACTATTTTTTCGCCAGGCTGCGCATTTGGAAAAAATTCATGAATAATATGACCCTCTTCATCGTTTTTATAGGAACCGCTTATTAAATTACATTCAATGCATAAAGCATTCACTTCAAAAATATTTACTATGTGATCGGATACATAACCTGTATTTTCTTGCAATTTTTTTTTTTCAAAACCAAGAAGGTTGCCAAAAGAATCACTCTTAGTAAAATTTATTTTTCTATTGGATTTTATTTCACATTTAAGCGTATTTCTATTTCCTTTTATTACTAAAATATTTTTTTTATTTTTTTGTTCTAGTCGTCTTCGTAAATATTTATTAGGATCGATTACATCGTAAATGCCAGTAGGCACCTCAATTACGTCATTTTCAAAGTAAAATTTATTATTCCTTTTATCAATGTTTGGAACTGAATTATAGGACTCAAAATTTACTAAACCTAAGGAGTAATTAGAATTTTCTTCTAATTCAAGAGGGGGGTAAATATTTAATGTTAGCACAGATTCTCGACCTGTTAAAATAAATGTGCGCTCCATGATGGTTCAACAGCTACTACAAATTTAATTGTATAATTATTTATTATGAAGAAATAACAAACATAAGTGTCCACAGTTAATATCATTATAAGACTGAAATATATCATAATTATATTTTATATTTTCCAGATTCAAATTTAACTTGAATTTAAATAAAAACAAAAAAAGTACTTTTTTAGACCAAAATATTCAAACAACACAGCCCAAATAATCGACCAGTCTCCCAGCAATATATATGAAAAAAATAAATCAATCATAAACTGTGATCTAGTTCTAGTAAATTGTCGTGCACTAAATCAAAATAAAATTGACTTAATACAGTCTGAATATTTGGACAATAAAACAAAATTCTTGTGCCTAACTGAAACATGGTGTAGCTATGACAGTGTAAACAATTTTCACTTTCCGTGTCTTGTTAACGCTTCAAATTATTGCCGAACTGTACAAAAAGGTGGTGGTGTCGGTATATGGTGCAATAAGAATTTGAATATAAAAAATATAGACCTTAAAACATTTTGCGTAGAAAAGTTCTTCGAAATCTGTGGATTAATATGGAAACCTAACTCCAGCAAGAACAGTGAAATTTTTATTTTAACATGTTACAGATCACCAGATGGTGGCAACAATTTTACCGTTTTTTATGACAAACTTGTTGATGTTTTTAACTATTTATTTACAAAAAAAATGTATAATGTAATTATTTTAGGTGATTTTAATATAGATCCGCAAAGAGACAGTAAAGAATATAAGTTATTATGTAATCTTTTTTGTTATTTAAATGTAATTAATGTTGTTTCTTCACCAACTAGGGGTGACAACAAATTAGATCATGTTTTTACAAATGTATCATGTAAATGTAATGTCCAAGAAAATTTTATATCTGATCATAGAACAGTAATTTTATCTTTTAACGAAAATTTTTCTGACAAACCCATAAAAAAAATTGTAAGAGATTTTCATCCTTCTGCTATAGAAAAATTTAGTTCTGATTTAATTAATGAAAATTGGGATGCAATTCGAAATAGTACAAATGTTAATGAAAGTTTCAATCATTTTTATAATATTTTCAAGTATTATTTTAATCTGCATTTTCCTGTAAAATACAAACATAACAACTTAAAAAAATCTTGGGTCACTGACGAAATTCGATCATCCAGTAATAATCTGAAGGACCTATATATTATGCAAAGTAAATATCCAGAACTAATTAATAATTACAAAATAGCAAAACAGAAACATTCTCAATTAGTCTCAAGTACAAAAAAACAATATTATCAAAATAAAATCTCAAATTCAGACAATATGACTAGAAGTGCATGGAGTGTGATAAACTCAAACACAAATAAAATATTATCTCATAAAAATGTTAAATTAAAAAATGATAACGATGTCATTGAAGAGAACCCTAAGACCATAGCTGAAGAGTTTAATAACTTTTTCATTAATACACCTATGGAGTTGAGTAAACAAGCTCAAATCAGAGCTTCACAAAATCAAAATGTTCAAATAAATAAACTCAACAAAACTTGTAATAAAAATTTGTATTTGTTTCCTTTTGATACAAATGAGTTCATAAACTTAATGTATGTCAAATTAAAATCAAAAAAGTCAGCTGGGCCAGATGATGTACCGAGTTTTCTAATTAAAAAAATTATTCATATTATTGCACCCATACTAATTTACATTATTAACTTATCTTTTGAAACAGGGGAATTTCCAGAAGAGCTAAAATTATGTAAAGTAACACCTATTTTTAAGAAAAAAGATGATCAAAATATTGAAAATTACAGGCCCATATCACAATCCTCAATTTTTTCTAAAATATTTGAATACTGTTTCCTTGCACGACTAGAATCATTCTTAACCCAAAATAATATTATTTCTAATAATCAATTCGGGTTTCGACAAAATCTATCAACCATACAAGCTGTTCAAATTTTTTACGAGAATATCGTTTTCAAAATGGAGGCCAATGAATATCCCGTTGCCATTTTTTGTGATTTGTCAAGAGCTTTTGACTGTGTTAACCACTCAAAGCTTCTTGACAAGTTAGAAGAATATGGTATTCGTGGAGTAGCTCTTACATGGGTACAGTCTTTCCTATATAATCGGCAACAATATGTGTCTATTAAATACAACGATAATTTTAAAATATCGATAATTAACTCTAAGCCTTCTGCAGTCAAAATAGGTGTGCCACAGGGTTCTATTCTAGGACCCATCTTATTTTTGTTGTACATTAATGATATGGACTTGATGTTTCAGGGGAACACTAATGTTAGTTTAACCATGTACGCTGATGATACATCAGTTATTGTGTCTCACTCGGATACAAAAATTTTAGAAGTCACTTGTACTGAAGTTTACAATTCGCTGACAACCTGGTTCAACATAAACGAATTATTCTTGAACGAAAATAAAACTAATTACATAAGATTTCATAATCAACTAAATAAAAATGATATGAATATTAAAATAAGTAACAATACGGTGCAAAGAGTGAGTGACACAAAATTCTTAGGTTTGCATATGAATGAACATTGTTTGTGGAACGACCATTGCCACGATATTATTAAAAAATTAAATTCCACATGGTATTTAATAAAAAATGTTAAAAATATATTAAATATAGACCAACTGATAATGTTATATCATGCGCATGTTGGGTCTGCTTTAAATTATGGTGTTTGTTTTTGGGGCTCCTCTTCAATGGCATCTGACGTATTCATTTGCCAGAAAAGAATACTTAGATGTATTGCTGGTGTCCCACAGTCAACTTCATGCAGAAATTTATTCAAAAAATTCAATATTTTACCATTAGCTTGTGTATTATTACAGGAATTGTGCAATTATGTATACAAAAATAAGCACAAATTTTTAACAAACATGGATTTACACAATTATAATACAAGAAATAAACATGAATTTAGATTGCCTTTTAACAAATTAAATGTAGGAAGAAAATCTCCACAATATTTAGGTCTAGATGTTTTTAATAGATTACCATCTGAGATTAAAAACTGTAGCAACTTGCGAACATTTAAGGAAACTCTTAAAATATTTTTAATTAATAATTGCTTTTACTCTGTAGCAGAATATAATAATTTTAATAATGAGATTTCTTAATAATATTTAAAATTTGTAATATATGTATGTATGTATCCATCGTTCTTTTTTGTGACTTTTTCAACACATGTACCTTTGTCAAGTGAAATAAATATATTATTATTATTATTATTATTATTATTATTATTAAAATCACTAAAGTATGAGACTATCTGTTTAGGAGGTTTTAAGTTACCAAAACTGTCAAAGTATATTACATTATTACCACATTTTTTATAAGCAACCTAGTGTGTGCCATCACCATACCAATCGTCTCAATTAACAATTCCGCACTCAATATAGTTTGATTTTTGCGGTAATTTATTCCGCATAAAAACTCCGCGGAAATTAGGAATTTTTAATTTCTTTATATACTTTAATAAATCAAAGTTGCTTAAAGCTCGTTTTGGTAACTTTATTGAAAGTTTTTTCTTCAATGAATTTATATACAATCCTAACCCCTTCTTACGCGGCTTTATGTATAATACTTTGCCCATTGCAATTTCTTCCATAGTTTTATTATGACGTTGTTTTTATTTTAGTTCTTCAGCTGCTGCTTTTGCATCGTTTACTGTTTTGGCAATACCTGCTGCTCCCCCACTTAATGCACCCAGCGCACTTAGTCCTGCAAAAATTGGTATTAAAGGTAGAAATCCGCCTTTCTTTGGAATTGCAATAACACGTGGTTTGTTTATTTTTCTTTTTATTTTTTTTTACTGTTTTAAATGCTACTTTCGCCGCTTTATTTAAATCATCCGAGCAGCTTACAGCTTTTCTTGCGCGTTTAACTACATCACGAAACGATAAAGCATTACCTGTTTTTGCTGTTTTTGGTTTGCGGATTGCGTTGCTATCTTTTTTTTGCTTTTTTGATTTGCTGAGTGCGCTGCGACCTTTTTTTGGTGTTTTTGATTTGTTGATTGTATTGCTACTTTTTTTTAATGTTTTTGATTTGCAGATTGCGCTGCAACCCATTCCCATTTTAACTTTAGCGTTCATAGCTGCAGCTATACCTAAAGCAGCTAATTTTTCCCCAATAGATGCGTCCTTAGATTTAAAACGTTTGACTGCTTTTTCAACTAACAATTGATCAGCCTTATGTCTGTTATTTAAATTATTATTATTAGAGTATGCTATATCGTGTTGTTTACAAGCCTCATCCAATTCATTTACACCACGATCTCCACGCAGTAATCTTTTGCGAAGTTTTGTACCCGGTGCGCAATAATTGTAACCTGGAATGTGCAACTCAACTGGTAGCGTATTAATTACCGTGTTAAGTAGGCCACTACCCTTTTTGACATTCAGTAATACACTGCGATGTGAATTTACTTGCGACCGCATTTTATAATGTTCAATTAACTACTGAACAATAAATTGATATGATTGGTTATTAATACCTTAGTTGTAAACATTATGCGTGTCATTAAACAAGCACAGTCGCTGAATGTTAAAAACTATGATTTCGATGAGGGGGGTAAAAACTTCGTCATATTGTTCTACTTCCGGTGCTTAGTTGCAGGCCCGTCTGGTTGTGGAAAAACTAATGTATTGATAGCACTTTTGGAACATCCTAATGGATTGCGTTTTGAGAATATTTACATATATTCAAAGTCCTTATATCAACCAAAATATACGTATTTGAAAAAAATGCTGAAACCCATTCATGATGTGGGTTACTTAACTCATAATGATTGTACTGATATAGTAAAGCCAAGTGATGCAAAATATAATTCTATTTTTATATTTGACGATGTGGCGTGTAGCAAACAGGATATAATTAGGGAATACTTTTGCATGGGTCGGCATAAGGCTATTGACTGTTTCTATCTCTGTCAAACGTATACACGTATACCCAAACATCTCATTCGTGATAATGCCAATTTTATTATTTTATTTAAACAAGACGATATGAATTTAAAACATGTGCATGCAGATCATGTTGGAACTGATATGACGAACGAGCAGTTTAAAAACATTTGCTCTTTTTGCTGGTGTGAAAAATACGGATTTTTGGTAATAAGTAAAGAAAATAATTTAAATAATGGAAGATATCGCAAAAATTTTGGACATGGTTTATGTAAAATGGTTGGGATTTGACGGTAGTCATAACAGCTGGATTCATAAAAACAATGTAGAGTAGTTGTGCTTACATCTGTATTCTGTATATAAGCCTGCTCACTGTATTTTACTTCATTAGCTAAGCAAGTTTTGTAGTACTCACAATGAGTTCATATATTGTTGATTTACAAGGTTTTAAATTGAATAAAAATATTGAGTTTATTTTCAAAGAAATCGCAGTGTTAAATATTGACAATGGTAATTATAAATCAAAAATGTTTGCTCCTCCAATTCCATGGGAAGATTTGAGTCCTAAAGATAAACGAAATATACAGTGGTTAACAAGAAAATATCACAATTTAGAATGGTGTAGCGGGCAAGAGTCATATGCAACTTTGGAAGCTATATGTCAAAATCTATTGAAAAACAATGAAGTGGATAAAATTTATGTAAAAGGGGAAGAAAAAAGTAAATGGCTTGAAAAGATTATACACAAAGAAGTTGTTGAGAGTTGAGATTGCCATTGCATGTAGATTACTGCAATTTGCATATAAATAATTGTGCAGTGCGAAATGTTAAATCTTTACACAACTGGTTCAGAATGAGATTTAATATGTGTGAAACATTTAAACATTTTACAGCAATGGTGGCATTCTACACTTTATGTTAGAAGAAGAAATTGCCTGCCTCCCACAAGAATTTGTGATGATTTACACTGGCAAACAAATTCAAGAACAATGGCCAAAATTTCTACATTCCTGGTTGACTAACAAGTTTCAACAATATCAATGTTGCTATGATCACTGTTCATCTTGGGATAACTATGGGGATGAAGCTAGTTGCTCAATAACATTAAAAAAAGATTGTATTAAGTGCAAAGAAAATAATAATAATTTTTAAAATGCATTGTTCTGTATATTTTAATTATAAATAAATTTACTTTAAATATAATTTTTCCTATTATTTACTTAACTATTCTTTCCTCGTTAGAACTATTCAATCCCAACCGCTTCCCAATCCTCTGAAATATAAAAATTAAAACAACGTTATAATATTTATTATACATTTATTTGTAAAATAAGATTATATCATTAATATTACAAAGTCATCTATAAATACATATGCAAATATTTTATGCTACCTACAACTGTTAAAAGTAAAATTCTTTATTTTTCTGCTCTAAGGCATAACTTATAATTGGTGAATATTTTAAAATTTTTAACTTAAATCGTTCGTCATCTCTTGCATGTTGCTCCCAGATTCCTTTTCGAGCATTTTGATACGCAAATGTCCATACAATCATTAAATGCACTTGTACCTTCTCTTTAAATGTCACATTACGTTTCATATTAATTACTTTTTTTAATGTTTAATAACATAAATTTATTGTTTAACTTTTTTATTTTAATATAAGTATTTAAATAACTTTTTAACTTTTTTAGTTCACTTAAAAAATGTGCTATTCTTCTGGCGTATTCCTCACGGCTAATCATTTTGCACTACACAACCACAAATTCTATGTGAGCTGTTTTATTTAGTTTTCATTGCGAAGTAATGAATAGTTTCCCCTCGGCTGCAATTTCACTTAATTTTTGCAAATCGTTGGATTTAATTTTGTTAAAACGTGCGCCCAAAAATCAGTTGAATTCTTCAAATTCAACCAAAATTGTCTCACCATATGTAGTTTTTTTCTGCTCCAACGACAAAACTTTATAATTCTCACCAACTTCTAATGTCGTAAAGTTGCGAAGTTCTTTAAGCGTCACTAGTTTGTTTACGTTGGTGATAACTGCTGATGATGATGAGGATGAAGCCATGGTTCTGTTGTTAACGTTGTTGTTGCTGCTATTGTCTTTGCTGTCCTTAGCTATAACTGTTGTTCTCAAATTATTCTACTAGTTTATAAAGGAATTTTTAGACATGCGCAGTTTACAAATACATACATTTTTTAGGTTTGAGAACGGGTCTATACACGCTTTCCCACGCAGCTATTTATAGACTATGATCTCATCAAATTTGTCAGACTTATTTTTAAAGATGATTTCATAGCCTACGAACAAGTTTAAACCTGTTTTACATCCTGTGCATAACCTTGAAACAGGTTACTAACCCCCACAAAAAAACGTGAGAGCCTGTTTCAACACGCTTTCCCACGCGCAGCTATTATTAAACATGGCTTCATATCCTACCTATAAGTGGGGGAAGCGCTGGGGAGGGGTCTAGACGAGGTGGGGGACCAATGGCGGGTTAAAAGGGGCGGGGTATAGAGAAGGTGGGGAATTTGTGGGGGTAAAGGAGTCTGCGCAAAGCTCCAAAGGCTCTTGGTGGGGATGGGTTCGTGGTAGGGATCCGTAAAAAATGGGGAGCGGCGCCTGAGCCGTGGGCAACCTTGAACCAAGTCACCTAGAGGATCGACGGGGTCAACTGAGGACATTTGAGTCAGAAATCCCACTGTTATACTACTGGTACATATTTATATATTTATACATAATGAATACAGAATACACAACTAATATCGTGTTCCACTTTGCAATGAATACAGAATACACAAGTAATATCGTGTTCCACTTTGCAGGCAAGTATCACCTTTAAAAGAATGTGTACCATTAGCGACACAACTTAATGTACAAGGCCCGTCTACAAGTAAAATATCGGTCGTGCCTGAAAAATTAAATGTACAGTCTACATCACCAATACAAAAATCTGTTAGTCCCACTTCTACAGCAACTACTTCTACGGCCGGTACTTCCCAGCTAGCAGTTAATTTCGAATCGTTAAATATTAACGAACCTAGAGAATATCATTTCACCTCCATAAAAGAAGCCGAAATATATTTTCTTATTCAGCAAGTTGCGGAATTAAGTGCACAAGTAAAAAATATGTCTGTTTCATTTTCGTGGGATCAGATCTCAAATAATGAAAAAAGAATACTTATGTATACAGGCTTGCCGAATAAAGACATTTTCATGACACTTTTCCATTTAATGGATAATTTTGAATTAAATTATTATTATGGGTGGTCTGTTGTTGGAGTATCGAAAATTAATCAGTTACTGTTAACATTGATGAAATTAAGGTAGGTTTAATGTTAGCCGAACGACAGTCTCCATCATTTTCACATGGATCCATGCTATACATGAAGTTATTTTTGAACAGTTGATGAAAGAAATACCAGGTCGCCATAAAAATAAATTATGTTCACCTTCTGCATTTAGTACGTTCACTAATTGCAGGATTATTATAGATTGCACTGAAATCCATGCAGTTGCTCCAAAAAATATGGAGAAACAACAACTGACATATAGCAGTTATAAGCACATGAAGGGGATGGTAGCAGTTGCACCAAATAGTGTCTGCACTTACATGAGTAATTTATATCCCGGTTCAACTTCAAATAAAAAAATAATTGAACATTGTGGCCTTGCAGAAAAATTAGTTCCTGGTGACCTAGTAATCGCTGACAAATGTTTTTTAATTGGCGATTTGCTACCGGAGGGAGTTAATTTAAACGTACCTCCATTCTTAACGACGCCACAATTCACTGAAGAGCAAGTATTACAAACTCAAAGAATAGCTCGAGCTCGAATACATGTCGAACGTGCAATTCGACGAATTAAGTGTTACGATATTTTAAAAAAAGTACCTAGCAAACTGATTCCACTAGCGTCTTATGTATTCCAAGTTTGTGGAACTCTTACTAATTTTCAATATCCACTAATTGAGGAAGTGGAAGATATGTTCTGCAGTAATGAATATTGAAATGAAATATATGTACATATGTTAGTCAATAAAATATTTTATTATTTACTTTGATAATTGTTTAATATAACAATTAATATAAAATTGTTGTAAAGCATTTATATTATTTTCCCACTCATTATCTTTTTCTACATCTAACAATATGCATTCTGATGGTATCCAAATTAATAAATGACATACACGTTTGTTTAAGATCCATAATTGCCCTTGTATCTGGCGGTAATAATTATGTTTTTTATTTATTACATAGCAGTCATTTTCAAATTGAATGATATAATTTTTATCATTTTTTATGCCTTCATACGATGACTGCTCCCGGTATTTGTATGGAAGTTTAACTTCAAGTACTGCATCCTTTCCAACTAGCCCATCAGGATTGGTACCCAGAAATCCGCATTCATGCAGCCAGATCCCGCAATGTTCCACCTTTTCACCGGTTTGATCCTCAAACATCTTTATTGCAGCTGCTTCATGCGTCGTTCCCCATTGGATGGCACGAACTCCATCCAAGTTGTAATATTCTGAAAGATAATAAATTATTACTGGGTTATAAGTTATGACGACATAAATGAGTAAAATTTACCTGCTAATTGTTTAAATAATGATTCTGTATATCTATTTCTCCTTACTGCAGCCAATACAATACCAAATTTACTTGCAGTTAATCTGTTTTTTCGGCACATAAGCCAATTGTCATTTTTGAACTGACCAATTGTGTTGTGGAATATTGTAGTTCTTTCATCCAGAGTCAATTTTAGTTTATCTTTTAAATATTCCTCTGGCTGAGATGAACTACAATATTCATTTGAATAAATTATAGATTCGACATCGACGCAGACTTTATCAAAGTCACTTGATGGAGCTGTGCTGAGCAACCACGTAAAACCAACTGCACCATTAAATTTAGAGAGCTCTTCAGCTAACTGGTCTATTTCTTTTTGGGTAATTTTCCTTCTTGTAGCTCTATGTTCTTTCGGTACAAATATTTCCTGAATGGTTTTCGTTTGAGATTCTTTAGGCTTTCGAACACTCCATGAACAGGATGCGTCTGTTACTGATATATTATAATGCGCAAATATAGATAAAGCTGCCATGTGATGACATAAAACTTGCCGCCGACACCGCACAGCTTTGTTCGTCTACTCCATCCAAATTAGATACGCAGATAGAAAAGCTGAGGAATCAAATGGCACAATTCTCCGTAGCTCTAGGAGCATTAACTCGTACAGTGAGTGCTTCCCATCACAATGTTAATCATTACGTAAGGTGGAACTCAACAATGCAATCTCAGCAACAACGCCTACCGACGCCACTTCGCTGGTAGAGCGAAGAACCTCGGTTTACTGAAAAAAGACCTGAGGAGTCACTGAGGATTCACCGGCCACCGACTCCTGAAGGAAATTCACACTCAGCCCAAGGAAATAAACGGTGCTACGAATGCCACCAGAATGGCCATTTTGCACGCAATTGTCCTCAACGACGCCAATAGAGATGTAAGCGGGAAAAAAGAGACGAGAGATCAGGTCAGTCGGAAAACTAAAGCCGGTCAGCTTTAAGCCCGACAAGCTGGCCCAAAAACAATTGGATGCGGTAAGCGGGCAAACTTCTGATGCACCTACCATACAGGTGGTGGGTAAAGTGAATGGTCATCCGAAAAACTTTTTAATCGACACAAGTGCATCGTGATGCTTTATTCGTGTGGAACTTTGGAACTAAGTTGGCTCGGGACGTTTACACCGGTCAGACACTGCCATAACCCAGGCGGGTGGAGACCCATTGTATTTAATTGGCTTGCGTAATGTACAGATTACGTTGGGCCAAGAGACCTTGAGCAGTGAGGTTAGCGTTTGCAAGAAATTACCGCGGAGTTTATTATAGGATGCATTTCGTTCCAAAATATCATCGACCTGTTGACCCCGCTGCTGGCGGTATTGAGATTCTTCCGCAAGAAATAGAAAGTTCGCCAGTACTGCTGTGTCATACTTATATCGTGCCAGCAAGATCGGAGATTCCAATACGTCTCACAGATGCTAAACCGAATGAGCTGAACCTTACCGAAACTGACATTTACAAACTCGAAAAGTCAGGTTACTTAGTAGGATGATCTGTAATCTCTGTATAAAATAATGGTGGGTTCGTTGATGACTTAACCATTAATAATAAATTTCAAATATAATATTAACAACAATAACAATCGGTGCTGCTCTAATATTATTATTATTAAATAAAGATATTAAAACGAATTCTGATTTTTATTTATTTAAATTCTTATTAAGCGAAACTAGTGAAACGCACCTTTATACAAACAAGGAGAGGGCCACTAACCAACGATCTGTGTCTTGTCAAATTTTGTAAACAATAAAACACATGATTATTTATTCATGAACCAAAAATGCAAATATAGACTAATATTTAAATCTTATCACAAAATTACAAGTAATAGGTAAGTTATTGTAGTGTTACTGACAATTTTGGCAAATGAAGTTAATTATTGCAGTTAAATATTAATGTCGAAAAAGCTCATACAAAACGGTTTGGATGGAAAGTGTACAGAAAAGAACCAAGAAAGATGAAAAGGAAATTAACAATTCTATGAAATAACGAAAATGAATGATACCCTAAAATTAACCGTAACAAATTTAGACATACCTTTTTATAATTTTCTAAAAATATTTACTTTATGTGGAATAAAGTCTATAAATACTTATAAGGAGCGTGGAATACTTTTGTGCAATACAATCCCCAATCATATTTTAAATCAGAACAATACATATGCGATATCGTGCCAATGCAATGTTTCGTTCTTAACCGAAAAATATTTGTTGACTCAGCAAATACATATTAAACTACTTATTGTACATCAATATCTTGCAGTGTAGGACAATAACTTCCAGGTCATTGGTTATATTTCCATTGAACTACGATACTTTAGTAAAGAAAGGTATACCATTTTTACAGGAATCTATTTTACTGGTACTTGTGATGATGTGACTATTTTTAAAAATACGACGAGAAGGACACACTTGTCCAGTGTTTCAAAGACAACAGCACGGCGTTTCACACGTATGCAGAACAAAGAAATAAAACTCATGCCTTTATGCTCCGAGGTCTGGACGGCAAACAGACCCGGAGGAAGTCCCTAACGCAATAAACAACAATATAACATCAATGTAACTAAAACCTTTTTAATGAATACCAATTACAGACCCCTGTATCTAGTGGTAACGGAGGCGGACGTGACCCTGGCCTCCCTACAGAGAGACGTACGTCACCTACTCCACACCCGCATCATCCGGGAGCGGCATCACAACAAAAAAGAGCTGACACAACGCCAGCTCTGGGGACATGCGACGTTCAACTGCGGGCGAGAGCCATGCTTTTTCAAGGGCGCCGCCCCACACGAGACCCGCACATGCACTAAAGACCAAAGCGGTGCACACCCGACCAACAACGTAGACTGCCCGGTCTACCTATGTAAGCTGAGGATAAAGCAGTCCCGCCGCCTCACTCAGCCAGCCGTCGCCAGGTACGTGCGAGCGTCAATACCAGCTGTCAATCCATGGAGACAGCAGCCAGACTACGCTCCCACTGCCCCTCCTGCAACCAGAGAAGGGGAGAGGCGGTACTTTGGTACATTCCAAATTTTCGCGGTATTATAGATGGGAAAAAAATACATAAATTTCTAATAGGTGTCGTTAAGATGTGTAATCTTCAGTTCAAGTCCATCATACCCAATGTAAGAGATTTGTGTGCAAAAAATTATTTTCATCGATCCAAAGTAAGTTCAATTCGATATTTTCGTAAGCATTTAACTTTTCCTGTGATGTTAATTTCTTTTTGCTTATAAGATATTGTCCTCCATCACACCCAATGCAAGAGATTTGTGTGCAAAAAATTATTTTCATCGACCCAAAGTAAGTTCAATTCGATATTTTCGTAAGCATCTAACTTTTCCTGTGATGTTAATTTCCTTTTGCTTATAAGATATTGTCATTTTTATATGTATTGACTATTATTTTCTATTTTGTAAGTTTTGCTATGTCTAACCCTAAAATTTTAACATATTTTTGTTTGAAACGCTTCATTTTTTATATTAAAAAATAAATTGCGGAAAAATATGCAATTTAAAACCCGATTGTATAACATGAAGTAAAAGAAGAAGTGCTATCAATTTATATGATGTAAAAGAAGAAGTATTGTTGACATTTGCTTCATTGTTTTTGTAAGCTACAGTTTTTATATTTTATTCAAAATTCAAAAAATATGCAATTTAAAACCCGATTGTGTAACATGAAGTAAAAGAAGAAGTGCTATCCATTTATATGAAGTAAAAGAAGAAGTATTGTTGACGTTTGCTTCATTGTTTTTGTGAGCTACAGTTTTTATATTTTATTCAAAATTATGGACAAGGAAACTCTTCATTTTTATATTAAAAAATAAATAAATTGCGGAAAAATATGCAATTTAAACCCGATTAATAAATCGTGACCGCAAAAAGTATGGGTTTTATGCAGTTTACTTCAAAAATATGAAGCAAAATGATGCTGCGCAGATTTTGAAATACACCAGATGAATCCAGTGTAGTTGGTCCATATTCGAGGCGGCGTCACTCTTTTGATACAAAGACGAAAAACTAAAGATAGTATTTATTCTTAGAAAAGACTAGCCTTGACACTGCAGTAAGTACCATAAAGAAAATTTACATTATATAATTTCTATATGATAACTCTTTTTAGTTATCTTTCACAAGATTGTTCTATGCAATCTATTGCGTGGAAGTATCACATGGGGCTCACTACAGTCCACAGAATTATAAAGAAAATGTAACCCGCCTTTATGAGGCGAATTAACAAATAAACTTTAAGAAAGGGTTCTTGCCTTGTGTGTTAGATGCTGAAAGGAGGAAGCTTCATTTGGCTGGACCTTTGGACGAATGAGTTGTCCATCGTCCTTCTCTGTCGGTATTTTTAGCGGGCCCCTTGTTTGGTTTACAGTAAGTCAAGTGGTGGTGCACTAGGTGTTTTTAGTGTGTCTTTTGGTCCATTGATATCTATAACGATTGCCTGCATTTCCTGTTTCTCGTAGGCCCGTCATGCCTTTCTATGATGATTGCTGATGACAAGCTGCTACTCCAATTGTACAACCTACAGACTTGTATACACTTAACAGTGAATCTAAAATATATTTGCAAAATTTTATCGTATAGACACCAATGAATCCTGACATGAACATCCCTAGGCTAGAGAAACATCCCAACATCTGCTTCAGGGTAAATGTAGCTAGAGTCTTGATATCACCTTTTGTACAAAGATCCAGAGTAGTTAGTCCCTGACTCTTCGTGTTCCTGCCTACCACTTTTCTCGTGATTATGTTTCAGATGGCTTGTCTCTCGATTCCGAAGAGTAGAGCATCTTGTGCCGTTTTCACTTCTGTTTCGGTGTAGATACCGGCATTTCCCATGTCGAACAATGGTTTGAAGTTGAACTGTGGTTCCTGATGAATGACGAGGATCTCTGGTTCTATTCCTTGAAGTATATGTGCGATGGGTGTTAGAAAAAGTTCCTCTTTTTCTGCATAAACTGGGAGTTCGTTGTAGCATGCGTCTGTCCTTCGTACTTTTACTACTATAGGGTTGCATTGCATACTATGAATGACTTCTCCCATAACTCTTCCTATGTATCCCAGCTTATTTTTTAGAAGAGCGCTAACTGCGTTTGGAACAAGCGGGTTTAACAATAATCGATTTCTCAACATGTCTCTCTCTATGAGGCATTGCCGAGGAATAATATCTGCGTAAATTGATCGCATTTCTCTCTTAAATGATTGTTCAACATATAAAAATTTTGTATTTAGGTATGATAAAAAATTAATGTTTTTTCGATTTTGAATTCTTCTTTCAAAATATTTTATGCCAATTTCAGTTTTAAGTACAAGTAATTTATGGTGCTGTGAGCCTCGTTTCCAAATAGCATTTACTTGTTTCCAGAATCAATCTCAGTGAGCCACGTTTCCAAATTGCATTTACTTGTTTTCTGAATTAATCTCATAGCAAATACTTTATCCCCATCCTCGACTACAATGTTACGCTATTCAGAGTGAAATTTTATTTTACCTGTATCCACGATAGATACTTCTCCTTCATAGAGGACAGCCATGTTGGAATCGTCGCACTGCCCTGACGATGTCCTTTCCCATACTGACTCGCCAATTTCGGAATCCATGCAGTAGCCCTCTAGAAATGGACAAACTAATCCACTACTCATCACGATTTCATTTGCTTCTAGCCTAACGCTAGCCGTGTAGTCCTTTAATGAAATTTTTACTGTGGCTAATACCAACACACTTTTCCATGTTATTATTATTATTATTATTATTATTATTATTATTATTATTATTTAATAACATTATTATTATTTAATATACCCAACAGACAAAAGTCCAATTACAGGGTAATGACAAAATCTTTCGTGGGAAAAAACCAAAAGAATATTCATACAGAGAGTAAAACACGGAAAAGTTTATAGCAATCTGGAAGTACAACTTTTGATGTCTTTGATACTATTGTTATCCCGTTCTCTGTGTATATTCCTAAGGTACATTTTCCATCAATGTCCACTGTGCCTGCCAGTGTCATGGACATTGAAGTTGACGAATTCCCAACTAGGTGATTCACGTACTAATTTCCGAATCCCCTGAATACCTTGGTTCGATGCATAAGTTTGCATTCCTCAGGGCCGACCTCATGAATGTAGGTTAGTAAACCCTGCTATACGGATAATGTGTGACTGCGCATTCCACAGTGTTGCACAAGACTCGTAACCTCTATAAAGCAGACGTGGACTTGCACAGTTTGGAGTTCATTTTCCTGAATGTCGGATGATTTTTCTTGACTGCTGTACGGATAATGTGTGACTGCGCATTCCACAGTATTGCACAAAACTCGTAACCTCTATAAAGCAGGCGTGGACTTGCACAGTTTGGAGTTCATTTTCCTGAATGTCGGATGATTTTTATTGACTTGGTGTATCCATTGTCGACATCTGAACACTCCGCCATATCCTTTATTGATACAGTTGTTATGTTCGTGGTGGAACCTCTGCAATCGAACTCGATGTTGGCATTTGATACTGCTATGATGGACAAGAATATAACGATCGACATAGATGTGATGACGGCTCTCTTCTTCCAAAACAAAAAGAGTAGGGTGTTTTTCTCTTTCATAGGCTTTAGGCTGGACACTTCTTCAGGTTGGTCCAGCGCTGCCGATGCGGTAGGTAGTACTCCCTCTTTTCTCTCTTGGTCATTTTATATCGGTAAATTGGAAAGCTGTGGGTCATAAGTGGCCTCCTCACAATTGTCCCAATTTCATTCCTTAGATGTTACCGAGGTCATCATCGCTGATTTTTTTTTATCACCGACTCCTAATATATTTGCGACATGGAACCTTGTTCGTCTTAGTGGTCCCAATTTTCGGATTCTCCGGAGACTGTTGGTGTCGGTTGCCTACTGATGGCGGGAAATGGACCGGACTGCCCTTGGAACTGCTACTGCGGGTTTGGGCCCATCTCGTCGCAGTTGTCCCAATTCTGTGCACAAGCAACGACATACGTTCATTGTGTGGCCATCTGTAACAGACATTATTGTTTTCGACTTGGGGAAAGAACCCACGGTTGGTGGCAAGCTGGGCCTCTACTACAGGTGTATTTCAGAAGTAGTTGTGTCTTTTTGTGCTTAACGTACCAAATTTTCTATTAACAGACTGTCTTGAATCATATTCTGCATCGTTTTTGGGTCAACAGTATATTTATCTGTGCTCACACCTGTGCTAGTCACTTCTTCGGTGCTTGCCCTACTTGGCTATTCGTTTCCATCTTCTTTATGTAGAAGGCTTTCATCCTTAAATGACATTAAACGATTTATATGCACCAATAAAATTTTGTTGGAATTTTGTTTGACTTTGTCATGGGACCCATGATTTCTGTGATGAGGTACGGTCCTGTACATGGCTTGTGTAGTTTACGTGACTTACCTGAATGAATGGTTGGGTTATGCAAGTATACTGCGTCACCGATTTTGTAGACTCCTGACCTTGTATTTTTGTTAAATTGTTTATGTCTTCTCTGTCGCTTTGTTGATGTTTTGTTTTACTGCCTCGAAAGCAATTTGCAACCTTTGCTTTAATTCTGACGCATAATTGTCTGCATAGTCATACCGTAAATCTTGAAGTCATGGTATGTCACCATAAGAAAACTCCATATCCCGACCGTGCATTAAGAAGAATCGTGTCTCGTTTGTACTATTATGCACGCTACTTCTATAGTAATATTTGACGAACTTCTCTAAAAATTTTAGAAGTGAAATTTGCGCCTTGGTCTGTCAGCAGTTTCCTGGAGTCCCGTGTCTTGTGATAATTTCTTGAGCCAATATTCTTGGAATGGTTGATGCCTTTTGGCCTGGAATTGCGAATGCTTCTAGATATTTTGTAAAGTGGTCCTGGAAGGTTAGGATGTATTTGTTCCCTTTCATACTTGTTGTTAATGGACCCACGATATCCATTGAGACTCTCTCCATTGGTGGACTAACTTCATTAAATTTTTGAAGTGGCACAGGCTTGTGATGCGGAGACGTTTTCCTCTCATTGCATGAATAACATTTCTTGCAATAGTCTTCAATGTCCTTGGCCATTGATTTCCAAAAAAAAATTCTTGATTCGATTGCATGTCTTCTCAAACCCCTGATGTCCCGCATATGGTAGATTGTGGTAATCGTGCATTACCTTAAATATCATGGATGCTGGTAGTACGAGTTGATGATGACGCTCATTATTTGATTTTTCTTTGAAGATTAAACCTTCATCATCCGCGAAATACCCTTCTTTACTGGAGAGTTGTTGCACTGTTGCATCTTTACGTTGTTTACTTGCTATTATGTGTTTGTCCCACATTGGTTCATATGTTTCACCGGCTTCAACGGTGTTTATGTTTATTCTTGATAAAACATTTGCGTTCACATGTTTCTTCCCCGGGTTATGTGCAATTTTGAAGTCATATTCTTGGAGAATGATTGTTCGCAAACTTCTGTCCAGTAGAACAGCTCATTTTTTTGTGTTAATTTCGTGAGTGGTTTCGATGTTATTGCGAAATCTTGAATAAATCTTCTGTAGAAAACTACTAGACCGCAGAAAGCTCTGATGTTCTTAACTGACTTTGGCCTTGGATAGTCTTGTATAACTGAAATTTTGTCTGGGTCCGGTTTATAACCCTCCCCATTTATGATATGGCCTAAATACTTTGTTTAAGTTTTCAAAAAATTGCATTTACTGGGTTGCAATTTAAGGTTAGCTTGTCTCAGTCTACTGAAAACCTCCCTGAGTCGTTCCAGGTGTTCATCTCCTCCATTCCCATTGAACACGATGACGTCATCCAGGTATACTAGACATTGTTCACCTCTTAACCCGAATAATACATTGTTCATGAGGCGTTGAAATGTGATAGGTGCGTTTAGGAGCCCAAACGCCATTTTTGTGAATTGATAGTGGTCTCCATTTGTTGTGAATGCTGTCTTCTCCTTATCTCGTTCGTCCGGTTGTACTTGCCAATATCCAGATGCTAAATCTAGGGTAGTGAAGAGATTTGCATTTCCCAACTGATCCAATGTTTCTTGCATACTTGCAACAGGAAAATAGTCCTTCTTCGTTATCTTGTTTAACCCTCAGAAGTCGATACACACCCTTATTTTGTCGGATTTCTTCGGTACGATGACTATTGGAGCTGACCATAGTGAATTGGAGGGTTTTATTACTCCAGCTTCACGCATTTTCTTCAATTCTTTAGCCAACGGTTCCTTTTGGCTAGGTGGAACTCGGTACGGTGCTTTGGCTATAGTTAGCATATCTTCAGTCATTATTCTGTTTTACTAGATATGTACACCCTAGTTTACTGTCTTCCCATTGAAAGATCTCTTCATACTCTATCAGTAAATTTAATAATTTACTTTTTACATCTTCCGCTAAATGGTCCATGTTGAATTGATTCTCGATGCATTTCTTCCCTTTAACCTTCGCAGAGCACAGTGCATGCTGCTTTTTGTCTACAGCTGGAGTGGCTTGTTTACTTCCTTCGGAGAACACGGCTTGTCCCGGTTTATTCTTCAGCTCCTCGACTTGTTTCCCTCTTCTTTATATGGTCGACGGATGCTGCCCTTCATTATCTTGAGCCAAATGATTCTTCACGCTCTTCCTTTGAGAATTCTTCGTCTTCCCGCCTGCCACTGTCCCAACTTGTCCTCTTAACCCGGTCGGCAAATGCTGTGCGTCATGAGCCTGTTGAATTTCATCGTTTTGTCCTTGAGTTTTCGTCTTCCCGCCTACAGCTTTCCCGACTTGTCCTCTTGACCCGGTCGGCGAATTCTGTGCGTCATGAACCTGTTGATTTGCATTATTCTGCCCTTGAGAATTCTTCTTCTTCTTCTCGCCTACATCTGTCTCGACTCGTGCTCTTGACCAGCTCGGCGAATGCTGTGCGTCATGCGCATGTTGATTTTCATCATCCTTCTTCTCAAGTACGACCGATTTGCCGACTAACATGTTTTTCCCTAAATTTAGTTCTTGATTTGTGAAATTCATTAACATCACTGGCACTTCTGTTTCGGCTTTTGTTATGACTCTTGCCGCTATAACCCCCTGGGTCCTCAGCTCTTCAATTTAACCAATACACTGGGTTGTGTGACTGATTTGTCTTGATGAGGGCCGCCATTCTTCATATTTTGAATTCCCGAATCCTTATCTTGACTTATAATGACTGCCTGCTTGGAACTTGATACTCCGCTGATAATCTTACCAGGCAGAGTTGTGCATCGCTCCGCCTTTTCGCTGACATTATTGGCTTATATTACGACATTACCTCCAATGACGTTGACTTTTGCAGTCGAAACCATCCTTTCTAGGTCAGCGTTCCTTAAAAGTTTCAAACTCATGATTGCGAAACGTACATCCTCTCTCGACACGAGCACGTCAAATTTACGAATGAAATCTACTTAATAGGCCATCGGCATCTAGATCTAAATTATATGAACAAATAACCATTTTTGTCGGAAACTATAATTCTGGCAGTCGAATTTTATTTTACTTGTGCCGTAATATGATACTGTTCCACCTGTTATTGCTTTTAAACGCCCAATATCGTCTCTTTTAACTCTATGCCCCTTTACTTGTGCCCTAATATGACACTGTTCCACCTGTTATTGGTTTTAAACGCCCAATATTGGCTCTTTTAACTCTATGCCCCTTTACAAACTTTTTCTTAAGAATTGAAACTCTTGACCCTGAATCTATTAATAATTTTACAGGTGTGCTTTTAATTTTGACTAAAATAAAATTTGGATCATCTCTATGTAATTCTACTACTGAACGAAAGTGATTAATTTTAAAAGTTTTTTCTGAGACTGAGACCTCTCGTGACGGGGCTTGCGCGAGAGGGAATGTTAGTTTAAATTCTGGGTTCGGCGTTTTCCTTGTGCTTTGATAGTGCCTCTGTTGTATCCTTGACTGCCATAGGTAGTCCTTTGTACCTGCTATAATTTTTGCTCCTATTTTGATTAATATTTGTTCTACAATCTCTAGCATAATGACCTAGTTTCCCACAACGTGCACAGGTATTATTTCTTTTGCAATCTCTTTGTATATGACCATTTCCACCACATTTATAGCATTTTAATATTTTTTATGATGTATGTGATACTTTATTTACTGACCCTACTTCTAAAGAACCCTTTTTGTCTGAGACTAGTTCTAATTCTTCTCGTTCTGCCATTTCCACAGCTTCTTCAAATATTAGACCAATTTTTATTGTCCATTATTGGCCTTAGAACTTTTCTAATATCATGTCTAAGCTCATCTTTAAAATTACATAAAATTTGCTGATTTACAAAATTTTCAATTTTATCTTGTGACTTTATTAATTCTGATTTTAAATTCCTTGATCTTTTTGCAAATTCTTGCACTGATTCTCCTAAATTTTGTGTGCAATTTTTTTAACTCTCTATTTATTTGTTGATACATCTACGTTTAGCAAATCTTTTGACAAAATGTTCTCTAAATTCCATATATGTAATATTAGCGAACTGTAATTCTTTTGTTTCACAATGAACTTGTAACGCTTCCCCATTAAATTTGTTCGAATGAGGTCTACTATTTCTCTGTTGGAAAACTGTTTAACACTTGTTACTACGTAAACTTTTCGGAAAAATTCTATTACATTTTCACCAAAAAATTCTGGTATTTGTGCAATAACACTAGTTATTAAAGACAATAATTCTGTTTCTGTTTTAATTGGATCAGAGCAGAGCTGTTAGAACTAGCCGCAGTACTACCACCCTGCATGATTATTTATATAATGTGACTGAACTATTTTGACACAACTCGTACTCCGCGAATGGTCCAGATATACCGGCCACCCTCATCTGAGAGACTTTCCCAAAACTACTGCCACCAATTTGTAATCCGCCTTTATGAGGCGAATTAACAAATAAAATTTAAGAAAGGGTTCTTGTCAGATTGGAAGTTACGTTTCGTATCAAATTAGTAAAAAGATCAATTACTTACTTTTCGTAGCGAGGTGATTGTCACAGCTTCTGGAATGGGTCGCTCAGGGTTGAAATCACACAGTTTAATTACAAAAATATATATCTTTTATTATTAAGTAAATGATACAAAATGTAAATGAAGATAGAGAATATAAACGCGTCGACTGAACTAGCAGGCTACAATGTTAGAGTTTTACCCTCCTGACCTGTCATACAGCCGACTATATATATATATATATATATATATATATATATATATATATATATATGTGTGTGTGTATATGTACGTAAAGCTAAGTCAGCAAAGAAATTGAAGTCTGATATTAGTTAATAATAGTAAGTAATATATATAAGTAAGTAGAGACGTCGCCCCATATTCTGCTAATATGTATATCATAATTCAAGTGTGGAAGCGTGGAAATGGACACCTTCCCATAGAGATAATCATTGTAAACCTTATATAAGACATGTAGCATGTAAGAACATATGTGTATTCCTTAGACTAGCAACTGTATCGCTTCGTGACAAATAAAACTTTTTAAAAAAAAATATTTTCGTTTTTAAAAATATATCTGGTCTCTGTAGGATTAGTGAAAGCTTGCAAATTCGGAAATTCGTAGAATTTAATCCGTTTAAAATTCGCAATCGTCCGTTTTAACGGTTAATTCACTAAACGAACTTTACTATTTGTGTTCGTAAATTCGACACAAAATCCTCATAAACTCAACGAAGAAACAGCTAAAGAAGAAGACTGAGTCGTCGAAACAGTTAGTACCCCAGTCTCTTCACGTCAAGGATCACCAGAGTCGCTACATCTCCGAGATCGAGCCCAAAGCCACAGCGAGCCCAGCAGCCGTAACGTGCCCAGCAGCCGCACCAAGCCAGCAGCCGATCATCGCCGAGATGTCGATATACCTTCAACCCTCACCCATCAACAGACAGAAGACACTATATTATGATAAGAGAAATCATTTTACTATTCCAAGTGATAATTTTTTTTATTTTTTCTTATATAAGTCTGGATTCTCTTATACAAGCACTTGCAAATTTACCTGTAATCAACATGCCTGACCAAGTAGGAAACATTTTCCAAAATTTAAATAATGAAACTAGTAAGTCAAATGCACCCTCCACCCCAATCCCAACAAAGATCATTCGCACCTCAAGCAAATGCCCGTAATGCATCATTTCGAAATCCTACTCCTATGAGTATTCAAACAAGACAAACTGCTATGCGTAACCCTAATTTCCAAGAATTACGTAATCAAAACATAGAAAACTTCAACGAATCTCAAGAACAAATCGAAATTGCACAATTATTCGAAACCGAGAATGAATACATTGAAAATCCTGACACTCAAAATTTTCCCGAACTCGAGTCGCCAACATCGAATCCCTAACAAATAACTTTAGAGCATTACCTTTTATCCAAGTATCAGATTACAAAATTCTTTTAGACACAGGCTCGACACATAATTATATTCACCCAAAATTAATTAAACAAAATACGACTACATTTCCTGAAAATTTCACTATACACACATGTAATGGAAAATAAACCGATTCTGAATTTACATTTTTTAAATTTAAAAATATATAGATAAAGAGTTACATATTTGACTTCCACAAAGACTTTGATGTATTTTTAGGCATACCTAGAATAACATTATTACAAACAAAATTTGATTTTGTAAAAGGAGAAGTAATTTTCTTAATAAATATAAATATAAATTTCAATACTTAGACCAGCGTAAGTTTAATAATAATAATATCGAGATAAACCAGCAAAAAATACGAGATGAGCATTTAACAGATAAGGAAAAACATGCATTATCTATTACTCTGAAAAAGTATAAAGACCTAATATTAGATGAACATGAAAAATTATCACATACTAGCAAAATAAAACACCATATAAAAACAACCGATAACATCCTGATTCACTCAAAACAGTATAAATATCCGGAAATCTACAAACAAGAGGTAGAATCTCAAATTGATAAAATGTTAGATGACATCATTCAACACTCTTATTCACCATGGTCGTCACCTATATGGGTCGTACCGAAAAAACAGGACGCCTCCGGTAAACAAAAATACCGTATTGTCATAGACTACCGTAAACTAAACGAAAAAACCGTGGATGACAAATTCTCTATACCAGACATAACTGATATTCTCGACAAACTTGGAAAATCAATCTATTTTACTACCCTAGATCTCACTTCCGGGTTCCATCAAATCGAAATCAATCCCGACGACATCCCTAAAACTGCATTCTCGACAAATTTTGGCCATTACGAATGCCCTTCGGTGTCAAAAATGCCCCGTCGACATTCCAGAGATTGATAATCTTTGTGTTAAAAGACGTATTTAACAAAATTTGTTTCGTCTATCTCGATGATATTATAATTCAAGGAACATCCCTTCAGGAACATTTAGAAAGTATTGAAAAAGTTTTGCAAAGGCTACGCGAAGCTAATCTAAAAATTCAGTTGGACAAGTGCAAATTTCTCCGTAAAGAAGTCGCTTATCTTGGACATATTATCACTACAGAGGGCGTTAAACCGAATCCAAGCAAAATTCAAGCTATCAAAAACTTCCCAATCCCGAAAACAAGAGACCAAATAAAATCATTTTTTTCATTCCTGATAATTTCAAATTACATTTTAATGCTATATTACAAACCTATTTTGTATCGCTTCGTGACAAATAAAACTTTTTAAGAAAATTATTTTTGAGTTTAAAAATATCTTATATATATATATTCAGCAATTGCCTACTCATAAATGATTGTTCAACTCAACAAATTACTAGGTTAATTTGGAAATATTCTCGAGCTCATTTATGTGCTGACATGGGTTTACACGTGCAAGTCAGGTGGCACAAGGTCATTGACCTCGGCGAACTAATTGACTCACCATCACATCAAGACGCATGCGTAAGATCAAGTGAGGGGTAGACCAAAAACTTAGTGAGGGGTATGAACCTGCGGTCTGGAACTGACCTTGAACCAAGCTCAGTAAATCACGGTTGGCTCCGCTGTTGGTGTGAAGCGATGTCTGAACCGTGAGCGGCCTTGAACCTGGTCATATAGAGGTGTGGAATCCGCCTTATTACCCTATTGAGATGGAAGAACGTAAATGCGATTCAGAAACGGAACAAGATGATAAGGCGACTGAAGTTAAATACGAACCAGATTCTGGACCCATCTCATTTTGGGAAAAGATTAAACAACCAAGTGAATCGAAAATCTGCCCACGAGAAATATGCTAGCTCACAATGTTGCAACTCATCATCCTGGAGTCATAGGTAACGCTAGGAACGCCCAAACTGCTGCCGATTGTTGGAATAATTTATTCAATAACGACTTCTTGGATACGATCGTTAAATACACAAACCAGTTTATGGAACCACTAAAGCACAAATTTTTCAGAGAGGAACACCGGGCCCACAGATGTCATTAAACTTTAATTGGCTTATTGTCAATACCACGTGCTTTCAGAAGCAATCATCAAAGTTTGTAGGAACTCTGAGGAACAGCCGGTGACAGCATCGAAAAATTTAGCCTCGTAATGAATATCAAACGGTTCAAGACCCTGATACGTTGCCTTCGTTTTGACAACCGTACTAACAGGGTAGAACGAAAATAATTCGACTGTTTTCCTTCCATTCGTGACGTGTGCGAAAAAATTGTGAAAACTATTAGAAAAGCTACAGCGTCGGGAGAACATCTCAATCAACGAAATCTTTTCAGGTTTCCGAGGAAAGTGGAAATTTCGGCACTACATACCGTCGACACCGAGCAAATAGGGCATAAAATGTTTAGCTCTTGATGATGCAAGGATGTTTTTTGCACTGAACACAAATACTAATGATCGAAAAATGATCACATTTCGTACTGTCATCTTTTCTTAAATCCTAATAATGAAACAGAATTATATGAAATTATTGTAAAGAAATTTAAAAAATGAGAAATCAATGCACCGAATTTCATAATACGTAGCGAAACGATACAACACTCAAATTTGTCAACAGCGTTTGGTGGAGAAAGCTTCTCTTAAAATTTGTAGTCTTGCTTACGCTAAAGTATCTCCAGCTTCTTTATTTCCTTATCTTACCTGAAACTATAAACCAGTCGCTGTTAAATCAAGACGTCATTCAGTTGAAGATGAAAAGCTTATTCTTACAGAAATTGGTAAAATGTTAAAAGATAGCATCATGAAAGAAAGTAGTTCTTCTTGGAGAGCACAATTCTTACATTACAAAAACGTTACATTAGAAACCTGTATAATATGTTTGCTAGATTTACTCATAAAGACATTATCAAAGATAAAATTATGATAATGCTTTGTATATAAATTTATTTCGAGTTATTTTATTTATTAGAAATCATTAAAATAAATTATTAAAACATGCACATCAACATGATTATAACACTAAGGGTAAGAAT
The DNA here is from genome assembly GCA_943142095.1 of Ophonus ardosiacus. Classification (NCBI taxonomy): domain Eukaryota; kingdom Metazoa; phylum Arthropoda; class Insecta; order Coleoptera; family Carabidae; genus Ophonus; species Ophonus ardosiacus. The sequence continues at coordinate 15,282,310 of OW964839.1, forward strand.
AACTTTGTAACACCTAGATATACAAAGAAAAAAATTAAATAGGATTTCTATGTAATCTATTATAGTTGCTAAGAAATTGAGTATTTTATCTAAACTTAGCATTATTTTATTTATTTTTGTAAGTTATAAAATAGTTGAAATGTCTTCACTTGAATATAAAAATGTAATCACAAAATTTTATGTAAGTCATAAAAATTTAGAACAAGTATATAAATTAATATATGTATAAAGGTTCTATACAATTTTGGTTAACTGCAATTACTTGTTTGAACTAAAGTCGATAAAGCATTATGAATAAAAAATATCTAAATTAACTATAATAACTATATTTGTTAACAACTTTTAATATTTGTCTATTCGAAACTAAAATAGATGATTTTTAAAATACTATTCGGTATTTCAAATAAAACGTTAGTCAAATATTCCATTTAAGTTGTGAGTCGCGCCTATGGAGTCTGCGCGAGAGTTGTTTGTTAGCGACGTAGTCTTGAGGTAGTGTAGTCAGTTATTATTTCTGTGCATTTTATGATCAATCTATAAAAATAGAAGTAATTCAATCTGATACAGTTGACTTCCTACTAGCTAGTTGGGGTTTAGAGGAGCTAATTTCAGATTTTAAAAGTAAGTACTTACTCGTTTTCCTTCTTCTCATCTCTACAATGTAAAGTGTGTTTGCTGCTTTGCTGCCTGTAATATGTTATGCCTCATCTACTCGTTGGCCGAGATTAGGCAAATGAAAGCCAACGCCGAGTTTACACCAACGTGTGAAACGCTTTTTGTGTAATTTCGCAGCTACTCGCACTGGCCGCTCGCCATTAACGGACGCTCTCCTCTGAGTCGGATTATGGTGCACGAGTCGAAGGCCTTCGTCTGCGCTCGGCCAACGTTGACAAGTGGCGCCCAGATGTTGGGGGATAGCATACAGCGAGAAACCACGATTAGTTTGTGTTTGTACCTTGTATAGTGAACATGGTGGAACGGTTCACACAACACACAATGGAGAACGAATAAACTTTCATATTTATTGAATTGTATCAAAAAGAAGATATTATATGGAATACAAAAATAAAGACAGGAAAAAAGTATGTAAATTAATTAACTAGTTTATTTACCATTTAATATACTTACCCATATTTCGAAAATGTCACAAAAAAATATAAATATTTATTTAAGGTCCTTCAGTAACTAAGACTATTAAGACCATGTTATTATGTTATACATAATATGATACATATAATGATTTGTACAGAGTAATTATATTTCATTAATGAGGTTTGTTTCTTGTAGAAAGTGGATGATCCTCTCTTCTGTATCGGTATTGTTTGCTAGGGCTTTTTGGATCAATAGTGGTATTTTGTGATTGAGTCTGGCTTATAATGTTTTAATGTGTGATTAACGTATGGCCTATGCGTAATCTTGTTATGGTAATCTGCTCTTTTCGTGATGTATTGGTTTTTCAGTTGATGATGGCTTCGTTGATTTCACGAAGTTTATTGTTATTTTCTTCAGTCCAGTCTTGTTTCCATTTTTCTTTAATTTTATGTTTGATCGTATTTTTAGCGTCCCATATTGGTATTACTTTATGGATTGGCTCTGTTTCTTGCGTAGCTTGTTTTGCTGCTCGATCAGCTTCTTCGTTACCAGATATTCCTATGTAGGATGGTATCCAGGTAAAGATAATTTTCTTTCCATTTTCTATTGCTATGTGTACTTCTTGGATTTCTTGTGTTATTGGATCATCTGGGTATGTTTGTTTTATTTTATGTAGGCAGCTGATAGAGTCGCTACATATTGCAAAATTTTCATTTGTGTCATATTTGATTGTAAAGTTCAGTGCTGTTTTTATTACGGTAAGTTCTGCAGTGTGGGTGCTTAAGAAAAGAAAGTTTGATGGCCACATTCAGATAACATTCAAAAAAGAAAAAAGAACGTCACTAAAAAGTTGTTCTTCTACAGATGAACTTTATACACCTGTGTGGATATTTTTCGATACTTTTATTTTAAATTATTAACATTATCTGGTGATGAAATATTTATTGTATCGAAAGAAATCATTTCAATTTACATATTTTTTACAAGAATATACATATTATAACAGATTTGTTATCCTCTCAGTTAACCAAATCATCGTAAATTATAAATAATTCAGCAGTAAATGCTGTATTAGTACGTATTTTACATTTTATATTATATATAGGGCAATACATTTCTATTCTCATAAAAAATAATTCGCAAAGGCTACTCGCGTTTGGATAGCATCATTTGTAGCTCTGCGGGATGTATTCCCCACATTCAAAAAACCAATATACGTTATATTTTGTCTCCATGAACCAAGTCGAACCAATGTACCATTTTCATTATATATAGGCTGGTTTTCAACTTAATGTTATAAATTTAATGGTACGTAGTATGACGTGTAGATTACGAAAGAAAAAGATTTTTTTAAAAATTCGAATATTTAAGGGTAATTTTCATTAAACTAACATTTTTGGTACCACTGTAGCACTGGAAACACATTTGCATTCTTCTTTAAATAAAAACATAACTTTAATATTTGAAATTAATTTACGTAATGTTCGTGGGTAATCAAATCTTAATTATTTCTAAAGTAATTAATTTTGAGAACTATAGCAAAGATTAATATTAATTATTATTAAACTATTTTCATTAAAAGAAAAAAAACAATAAGGAATAAACTAATAAATAGCAACACTACTAGAAACTTTGAATTTTCATGTAACAATATTAATATGAAAAAACACCTAACCTCAAAAATAAATACAAAACTCTTAAATATTGTTCAAACAAATCACCTCCCACAGCTACACACAATGCACTACGAAGAACTAGTGAGACACTACATGCCAGGTGCATATGGTTTTGCTGTTTAATAATTTCTACGCAATTCTGAATCCGCATCCTTAATTCTTCAACAGATTCATGCATGTTCACGAACAATAATTCTGGCAGAATATTTTGCAAAAATTCCAAATACTGGTTACCATTTAACTTATTGGGGAGTATGTATAGTCCAAGTAAATTGTCATTTAAGATACCAGCCCAAATATTTAATGAAAATCTGTATTGTAAACTACTTCTTACTACAACATGTTGATTTTCTTGAGCCCAATAATGTGAATTGTGGAAATTATGGACACCGTCACGTGTGAAAATGGCTTCGTCACTAAATATTATGAGCGACGTAAAATTAAAATTTGCAGTATGTTGTTGCAGAATCCACTGGCAAAATATCATTTTAGCTTGGTGATCAGCAAGAATTAATCCTTGAATACGCTGAAAATGGAATGGATGATTATCATTCGTATGTAAAATATTCAAAACAGTCGAGTGAGATATTTCTCCTACAACACGAAATATTCCTCTGCAACTAATTGTTGGGTCAGCATGCACCAAGTCTAGGACTTCATTTTCAATGTTGTGGTGTAGTCTGCGCCCGCCGCCATCTCATTATTTCTTCTTAACTTCCCTGTGTCGCGAAGACGTTGTGTCACTGTGATAAACATCCTACGACCAGGCTGGCGTCTTCCATGATCCCGTTCGGCATACAGACCTGCTGCTGCGTTTTGTCCCATTTTACCATAAATTAGCAACATATCCACTAACTCAGAATTAGAATACATTTTTTTAAGAACAAGAACACTGCAAAAATCACTTTCCACTAACACTTCCGAGAAAAATAATTAAATATTTATCTATTACACAATTATTTTCGTTAAAAATTTTTCAAGAGCCAATTAAAATATTTATTTATACCGACAAATATTTTATTTTGTATAATATTTATGTAATATAAAAAAATCGAGATATCGCTGCATCACTAGTCTTGCGTCGATGAGAGCGTAGAAATACATTCAATTCGCGTTCTCGACGCTCTTATCGCTGCTCAGCTCCTAAGCATAGCTTGGCGCGCTGCTTCAATGTAAACACCTACATTTAAATCTATACATTCATTCGCACTGCTTTGCTAGTATCGCCGCTCTTATCGTTTATCGCAGCTCCAACATAAACGCAGCCTAATCCTAAAGATTGCGTTCACCGCATATTTTAAAAAATATTTTCTAACTAATTGGGAACTAAATGTTCCTGGTTAGGATTTAGAAACAATTATGAAATATGCGATTTAACTTGCATACGACGATAAAAAGTATGATGTTAAAAATTTATTTATCCTTACAGTATATTATATTTATTATTAAATGCGTTGGTTTTTGTGCATCTCCAGGAGAGTGATTTTGAATCGTATGGCAGCGAGTGGTTCAGATTGAGCAACTTGCGACTTGACCGTGAGATGAAAAAATAAATCCCTGTTTATTTCACGATACGGATTTGAAGAAGATGTTTGCTTGTTGGTAGTCTTCAGATGGTAAAAAACAGTAACAAAACCGCCCGTAAATTAATCAAATAATTTGCTTCTATGTACGCATAGTAATTGGTGCGATATCACCGTGACAAGTGCTATCAAAACGGACTCAAGATCAAAATTAATCACATGACTGTTCACGTCTTATATCAGCAGGTAATGTATCAAATACTTATTGAAATATATAAATGATATATTAATAACAATAAATTTGTTACGTAAATACACTTTAAGATAATATATATTTAATATCACCGATATATATATTTGTTACATAACCACAATGTTACAGATATAAATTTATACACTTAATTTATATGAATGATACATAATTGTTATTTAAATATTACCAAACAGATATACAGGCTGTGCAACGAAACGCGGAACATAGGATTTTAAAAATGTGCGGAAATTGGCTGTCCTGTACATTCTAGAGCAAAAGTACAAGAATCAAAACTTGTTTAAAACTAATTTTGACTATTAAAAATTTAATTAATACAATAGAATATCTGCAGCACTAGATATTTAAAAAGTAAAATATGATATTTTCGCCAAAAACAGATAGCTGTGGGAATAAAAAAAAAACAAATAAAACAAAATATCAATTAAGATCATAATACTTATATATTTAATGCTTAATTATAACAATGTAAGCACAATGATTACAACAATAAGATTAAAATACTGAACTGAACAAACATTTCAGTTTGTATTAAAAATGATACATAATCCTAAAATTTATATCGAATACTTAATAATAAAATAAATCACAATTTCTTCGGTACTGAATAAATCCATTTTATAATGCATAAACTTACAGTAAAGCAACTTATGTACTATAATAATGTAAACAGAATGATTACAAAAATCAACATCTATAACACTAAAATGAACTGTCAGAATGAGATTTTGTTCTATTTGTTTTATTTCCATAGCTATCTGATTTTTGACGAAAATATTATATTTTATATTCTAAATATCTAGTACTACAGATATTCTATTGCATTAAATAAAGACTTTTTAAAAGGAAAAATTAATTTTAAACATATTTTTATTCTTGTACTTTTGCTCTAAAATGTACACGAAAGCCAATTTCCGTACATTTTTAAAATCCTATGTTAAACCTCTATGTTCCGCGTTTCGTTGCACATCCTGTATGTGATATATACAACGAAATGTAACATTTACATAACAACAAGGTATATCAGTTACGTAAAATGTACGAGCTTTTGTGTCGGACATCCCGTAGTGCATGTAACTTGCATGTACTTTATTTGTTATATTACGTTGGTACTGCAGAGAACAAGAAATTATTTCTTTAAGTAAACACGTTTTTGTTAACTGAAAGGGTGTTTAATTTCCACATTAACTAGGCAGCATTTTACCTCAAAATGTAGAAATATTGTAGGCTACTCCTACCAACACAATTCCAAAAAAAAATCACTTTCGATAATCCGGACACTTTTGGTAATCTGACACCCCTTCGGGCTCATATGTGTCGGATTATCAAGGGACAACTGTATTATATTATCTATCCAGTGTTGTGCATAAATAATTTTTCTATTGGTAAATTTTGAAGATATGACACAAACTTCATTTTTTTAAATATAATGATTTTTACCCTATAATTATTTTATTTTTTCTCTTTTCGATGACATAATTGTTGTGTTTTGTATTTTCTCTATTCCCAAAATTTAATACTTCACGTTATTTTTCCATGTTGTTCCATTAAAAATTATTATTATTACTATCACAACAATATAAGTAATTATTTTTCAATAAAATAATTTATCTAAATAAAATTTGTATAACTAATTAAAAATCTTACCAATATTTCCAAAATAACAGTAAATTTAAAATATATAATAAATAATACTAATTTTCCCCAACCCAAAACACACTAATTAACACTGCCACTGGTACGACCTATCCTATACATGTGTATTTCAGATTGGTGATCTTCAACAGGCTTGCTTTACGCAACCTGTCTAGGTGTCTAGGAGGAAAGATTATTTACATTAATATCAATGTTAATTACAATAAAAATTAAACCTTGAATGCCTTTTACGCAACAATATATAGCACCCGGCATTATATCTAGTAGTCTAGTCTGGTAGTCGTAATATTCTTGCGCTGAACCGCCCTACACACGAATGCCATCACTCCGTCATTGGCATAGCCGGGTGTACTGGAGTACGCCCAATCTCCTTGCGTTACCCCTCCATAGCTATGAGCACACGGGCAGCAATACATACAACAGTGTCGCTCCTGTTGACGTTAGTCATGTATATATTCTGTGACATTGCTAAACTTAATACGTTGTTGTGTTTTTATAATTTCACAGTATGTGAAACAATGCATAAAAGCATATTAACACATCGTCAAGAAAGTTTACAAGCACACTGTTTGATACAATGTATTAACGTTTACAATCAGACAACATTTACAATACACAAACTGTCAAAAGATGAAATTTCTATTGTTAGCGAGAAACACTACTAACATAGATAACTGACAATAAAAAAAAAACACTGTCATAATTTTCGATGTCGCATTGTTTAAAAATCACATTGTAAAATTACCTCAATAGAAAAAGTAGTATAAAAACATGATTCATAAGGCCTGTTAACGAACTCGTTCTTTGTGAAACCAGCCACGCGGCTCGTTTTCTAAACTTTGACTTGTATCGTACGTTAACAGGCTAGAACTGCGAACATTTTGTTGGAGTTTCTAAAGCCATTATTGTCATTCATCACATCACTTATGCATTATTTTTAGTAAAATTTTTGATTTTCTTTTTAAATGTGTTAATTTCAGTTTCTTATTACTTTGTTGTAGCCTATATGCTACATGTGGTTTCGAATTTTTTTTTTTTTTCGAAAACTATAAGGTATTCTCGCTTAAATCCCTGTGTAGCATATAGTATATGATGCGCACGCCCACTATTCACTTTGATCGCAATTTGTTGTTCTGTACTTTGTGAAATATGGTAAATATAACCTATAATTCTGTGCTGCACAAAACAAAAGGTAATTTATGTTTAATTGATATTTATAATTAGTTTGGACTGTTTACAATATGCATGCTTGCAGAATACATTTGTACGTTAAAATTTTTATTTTCAAGAATTTTGACACTTCTTTGGCCTCTTTTACTATTCGTATATATGAAGATTCAACACTGACAACATATAATTTATAATTTATTTCATGCACTAGGTTTAACGGATGCCGAATTGGAGAAAATATTAGACGAATTTGATGGTGATGCTTTAGACAGATGTAGGAAGTGAGGACGAAGATGAAGGAGATCTGCGCGTAAATAACAACGTATTAGAACCAGACTTAGACGAACAATCATCGGATGAATTTTCTGATTCAGACGACATTGCTTTAGCTACACTTCATCCAGGAGCCAGGCCCGGTTTAACCAAAAGGCCATCCTAGGCGATCGCCTAGGGCACCAAAATTTAGGGGCGCCGAAATGTTGTAGAGATAATATATACTTTTTTTGTCATTCACTAAATTAATCCATAAAATTACCACACATAATAAATATAGTGTATTTGAGTAATTGAAAGATATATTAGGTACATGTCATAAAGTCATTCCGATATCAAATACATCCGGTGAGAGATCTTTTTCGGTACTAAAAAGAATTAAAATTTTTATGAGAAATAGTTTATCGCAAGTAATGTTAACAGGACCATCTTATATAGCAATAAATATTGATACAGTAGAAAATTTAAATTTAGATTATATAGTGGAAGCATTTGCTGAAGCTAAGTCACGAAAGAAAAATTTTACATAAAAATTATTTTACAGGCAAACTGAATTATATGTTATTTTAAACATATTTTGTTCATAGTGTAATTTTTATTTTATTTGTAATAAAACTATTTAAACAATGCCTTTTTAAATCTATTTGAAAATGGGAGCATTACTACAAATCGCCAAGGCGCTTTGAATCCTTAAGGCGGATTCCCACGGCGCGGAGCTCGACGCGCTCTGATCCGCGCCGAGCCACGAGCCGAGCTTCTATTCACAAATTTCAGCCGATCCCACGGCGCGTGTAGGCTAGCCTATATTGCCTTCTGCACGCTTGCGAAGCATCTCCGATTTAACACAAATTATTTGAAGCGAAATAAGTGGTGTAGTAGTTGGTTTTTAAATTTAAAACATTTATAGATGAATAATCGAAGTTAACGAATAGCAGTTTGTGCTGCAGCATACTATTTTTTTCAGGGTAATTTGAGTAAACCTCCAAAAATTTTAATGTCATTTCTTGACTCCACTCCATCGCGTCTGAACTCTACTAAATGGACAAGTGAAATGAAAATGAAACATCGAACACCACCCAAGTAGGCTCGCGCCTTTGACTCGGGTCATATTTACCGACAACGAACGGATCGGCGCAAGCCGAGCCGAGCCAAGGCGAGCGACCCTATCCCACGGCGCGGGGCTCGTCGAGCCTTGCTCGTGGCTCGGCGATCCACGCATCGTGGGAATCCGGCTTTAAACCGGCCCTGACAGGAACAACACTTAGATCTATTAATTTTTCGTGGAAGCGTTCGGAAAATTTACAAAAAATACCACCAAACCAACATGTTAACTACCCAGGTGAAGTCAAAGATGTTATGTATTACTTTTCAAAATATCTGAATGACGATTTCTTTGAAATAATGGCTGAGTGCAGCAATATTAGAAGTATTGTTTCAACAGGAAAATCTCTTGATATTGATAAAAATGAAATAAAAATATATTGGGGTATTGGCATTGTTGCTAATCTTCTAGACTTTCTACGTCTACGTGTGTGTTGGGAAAGACGAACGCGCTACCCACTCATTGTTGACAATATGATTAGAGATTTTTATTTTAAAATAAGGACACACTTAAAAGTTGTTGATGACAACAAAGTCCAAAATAAAGAGAAGGAAGGTAAATATAGGAAGATACGACCAATGCTCAACCAAATTAGACAAGGATGCTTAAAAAAATTACATCCAGAATATGTTAGTATTGACGAACAAATGATCCCATTTCATAGATACGTTTTTATGAGACAATATATTAGAGGCAAGCCGTGTCCATCAGGTTTTAAAAATTTCGTGATGACAACTGTTGATGGTATTCCTTTGGACTTTGTACTATACGCAGGAAAAAAATTCTGATTTCTCAACCACGTGAGAAACTTGATATTGGTGGTCGAGTAGTTTATAAGTTATCTGAGACGTTACCTCAAATATGTTGTTTTATTTTTATGGACCGTTATTTTACATTTGTGCACTTGTTACATTTTCTTGCAACAAATAATATTCGCGTTACAGGAACAATTTCGCAAAACCGAATCCCTAAGACAATATTATTCATAAGTGATAATGAATTGAAAAAAATATGGAACAGGCAATCATGATCAGTTCGTAAGAGGTGTTAAGAATATGACTCATAAAATGGTTTGATAATCGTACAATATATTTGGCATCGACTAAATGTGGTTACAGATCATCGGACAGTGGTCAAAATCAGAAAAAAAAAATGATTCATATTAAAAGACCTGCTGTAGTTCGATATTATAATTCCAACATGAGAGGCGCAGATATGTTGGACAGGGTGATCTCGAAATACGCAATGAATATTAGAATGAGAAAATGGACTGTAAAAACAATGGAGCACTTTTTTCATTTTGCGATCGCTGCTGCCTGGCTGCAATATCGAAATGATGCACAGAAGAATAGTTTTGCTAAAAAACAAATTTTGTTATACATTGCTCAAAAGAAATAAAGGATCAATTTTTTTTTGTAAATAACTTTTATACTAAGAAAACAAGAATACTCATATTGAGAATTAAAGTTGGCTTATGTATTGTTTAAACATTAGTACTTGTTTTATTTGTTTTGATTCTGTCATTATGTTTCTACACTGGTGTTAATCAAAGAAGACGCAAAACAGGAGTGAAATTTAGTTCTCTGCGATACTTTATTAATTATTTGCTAAAGTGTAGCAGTGAAAGATCGCTAAATTTGTGAGCTATGAATGAAAATAGAGGCAATAGAAGGCACTTGAGTCAAATTGAATTGTCTGAAGCCGTTACGTTAATCCAAGACGGTCGAACACAGCGGTACGTAGCTCGGCGTCTAGGTGTTAGCCATTCAGTTATCTGGAGGGAATGGAGAAGATACCAGAGACCGGTCTTTTATCCAGACGTATTGGGCATGGCCCAGGAAGATTAACTACTGCTAATGAAGACAGAGTTTTTAAATTTCAGGCTCTACGTAAGCGCTTCGCTACAGCTCAAGAGCTACAAAATGAGCTCTCTCGTGCAACTGGTACCAGGATTTCTGGCCAGACTGTACGAAATAGGCTTCGAGAGGGACATTTATCTTCCCGGATTCCTGTTAAAGTACCGTCTTTAACTAGGAACCATAAAAGAGCTCGAATTATGTATGCTCAGTAACATCGTAGATGGTAACTGAGACACTGGGGGGCTGTACTTTTTACAGATGAATCCAAATATAATTTATACTTCCATGATGGACGTATTAGAGTTTGGAGAAGAATAAATGAGCGTTACATCCAACATAATATGCAGTCGCGTGTTGCTTTTGGAGGTGGTTCAGTTATGGTTTGGGGAGGAATATCGATCAGCGGCAAAACTGAACTTTTTATCATTCGAAACGGCACTTTGACTGCACGGCGCTATATAGACGAAATACTAAATGATCACGTTCGACCATTGGCTCTTGCAGTAACAAATAGGCGTGAAAATTTCGTCTTGATGCAAGATGGAGGCCGCGCGCATTCGGCTAGAGTTGTTACATTGAGCATCTATGTGATCAGCTAGGACAACACATTAGAAACCAAATGAACTCACATGTGACAATAAGAGAACTGGAAGACGCTCCGGTGGAGGAACGGCAATTCCACAAGAAAACTTGTACACAGTATGCCACGCCGTTGCCAAGCTGTAATAGATGCTAACGGGGGTAATACACGTTAATAGAGGTGTATTTAACTCTCTACTAAAGTTAAAATTAATAAACAATATGTGATTGTGTTATTTTTTCGTTTATTTTTTAGTAGTGTCCATGCTCTGGATACTCCAGTTTAATGATAAATGTTTGTTATAATGCTAAATTAATAAAATCGTTAAAATAAAAATTTAAGCTACATATAAATGAATTTTTAAATGAATCCGCGCATTTAAGAAAAAAGTTATTAACAAAAAAAAAATTTACCCTTTAATTCTTTTGAGCAGTGTATTATTGTCTTAAATAGGGTAGTTGCGAAAAAAATAAATGTTATTTTTTCCTATTAATTATGAAATATAAACTAATTCTAAACATATTAATATAATTTCTTTTAGAAAATAAAAAACGTTTCATTCATAATTTCCACAAATAAAGTTCGTGGTGGAATTCTTGTGACGTAGACTATTAATAATTATATAGTTCGACCAAGTCTGTATGATTCGTACAAGCTTGTTGGAATACCACGACAAAGCGAAGATGTTGAATGATGTTTTAATTGTATCATACAAATATTTACAGTATAATTCTAAAAGAAAAATAACAGATGCAAAAGTAGTATTTAACAGTACGTATATTTTATAATTATTTACTTGAATACCAGATGTGTTCAAGATGCTTAATTCTTATACAGTGTGAACACTGAAAACCGTGACATAGGCGTTTAACATGGGAAGACGGTTTTTTTCAAATATTATCTGTCCCGCAAGTGTATAGGGGAAGTTTTTGATATGGTTAGAAAGATTATTTAATTTGGCATCGAAGAGTATCTAAATACTCCTAATTTAATGCGTTATTATTGAAATATTTACGAAAGTATATTGCTACTTGACAGTTTTTACTTATAACTTACTAAAAAAGTAATCATGGAAACGTGTTCGGTAGCTCACTTGGTTAAATGAAGGTTCCATGATAATTTTTCACTAGTTCAAATCACTCCCGGCTCAAGTTATTTTTATAAGCATTTTGTACAATATATTATTAAATAAATTACAAAATTAAAACAAATAATTTTTGGTACATCAAGTATTTTATTGAATAAATGTACAAGTAGTGAAATAAATATGTAAATTTAAGCCAAATAAATAATTAAGTCTCGAATATCTCGTAAACTCATCCCTTGATTGTAAAATTTAATTATACTAATTTTTTCTTCTAATGAAAAATCCATTGGATTTACAAAGTTTTTGGAAAGAATGTATCGACAAATGACAATAAAAGTCTAACACGTCTGACAAACCTGTGTGACGGTTTATTTATTTATTACTTTTTGTTTTTTGCTTAATACTATTAGCAATGATATAACAAAGAAATAGTATAGTAAATTCAAGAAAATATTTGGTGTGCCAAACTATTTACGTTTTAATTTTGTAAATTATTTAATAATACATTGTACAAAATAAATATAAAAATATTAACTTGAACCAGGAGGGATTTGAACCAATGAATAATTATCATGGACCTTGATTTACCCAAGTCAGCTACCGAATACGTTTCCATGATTACTGTTTTTAGTAAATTATAAGTAAGAACTGTCAAGTAGGATTATACTTTCGTCAATATTTCAATAATAAGGCATTAAATTAGGAGTATTTAGATACTCTTCGATGACAAATTAAATAATCTTTCTTACCATATCAAAAACTCCCACTATAGTCTTACGGGACATATAATATTTGAAAAAAACTGTTTTCCCATGTTAAACGCCTATGTCACGGTTTTCAGTGTTCACACATATCTTTGATTTTAAAAATCCAGAAATAATTAAAACGGAAAAAAATTACAACAAACGACTAATCTATGAATCTTTATACATAAATGTAAATGAAAATAACGCGGTCAACTGCCAAACGAACTATAAAGACATTTTAATTTACGCGTGCTCAATCTTTCCTAATTTAAATTTGGATAAACAGCCATTAAACAAAGACAACAATTAATTAAACTTACAAAGCTCCCAAACACGCACTTTACTGCCTTACTCTGACTGAACAACTCATATTTTACCTACTACTAGGCAAATCAAAATGTAGTAAAAAAAAAAATTATGTTTTACAACAATTTGTTTTAATGTTCAACTGATATTTTTATAAAAATGTAATAACAGACAAATATGGTTTTAATGTTCAACTAATATTTTTATAAATGTAATAACAGACAAATATGTATATAAACAATCTCGTATTCTGTTTCAATTTATTATTATTTCATATTGTTTTTATACAGCTGATGATGATTGTGATTTCACAATCGAAACGTCCTAATGTAAATTAAATTGTTTGTATCAATAAACACAAGATCCAAAAAGCCTACACAAATTTTTTCAACTATAATATTGAAGAATCTACTTTGAAGAAAATTAACTAAATTTTATTTACACACCATGTACAGATTATGTTTCTGAAATTATGAAATTTATTATTAAGAAAGAAATAAACTACAAAACCAAATTACTGAAATTTACTGTTGAACTACTACGATTTTTTAAAACGTGAAATGTCTGATTCAAGAAAAAGTGGCAATATTTTGAACTAGTAAAATGACAGATTGTGAAACGTATACTCTGCAATCAAACGCAGAGTCGTGAATTTAACTGTCCGCACAACGGGACTTAGAATAATATTCACTCATCGACGTGCGATCCCCGCTGGTTCGTTGGCAATTCTAACTCACCACCCGATATATATATATATATATATATATATTCGACCTTATGTTGACAATATTAGTTGCGCTTAACAAGAAATACGAATTTGGTGCATGTGTTTCTTCACATTTGACAAAGAATATCATGACACTGACAAGTGATACGATATAAATTTATCATTTCTTATCATATCACATAGGTGAAAATTGAGAATTGGGCCCAAAGTCTTGCTCCAGTGAAGGACATATAAAATATTATTTTAGAATCGGCAAAGCGTCAAACTGTGTACGCAAATATTGTTTTACCAGTAGATCACGGGGAACTTATACCTAATCAACAATTGATATCATTATGTCCAACTAGTTTGGCAGTTAGAGTAAAATCTATAATAAGGTTTATTGATAATTACAAAAAAGTTCAAATTACAATTGAAGAACTGCTAAATGAATCCGGTGCTATAAAGGGTGAACGAAGAGTAGTTTTATTAGGTTACCGAAAAAGATTAAAAAAGAAAGATTTCAATGCTTCTGGTGCTAAAAAAGCATCAGATGAGTTTATATTAACATTGAAAAGTTTTCGCTATGAAAACGATTTTAAAAAGTTGTGACAAGAAGTTAAAACTATAGCGAAAAATTTAGAATTAGATGAGGCCAAAGAACCTCGACAGAAAAAAATTCCTCGGCGACTAGAAAATATCTCAAATCCATCACCTTCAACATCGCTAAGCGCAAAAGATTATTTGCGAAAAGAATACTTTGCAATTTTGCATCTTCTACTCGCCGAACTAGAACAATGATTCAATCAAGATGGGATAAAGAAATTGGTAGATTTAGAAGAATTAATAATAAAATCTGCTAAAGGGAACAAATATAGCAAAGAGGAAATAACAATTATTCTTGGCACACATGAAAGTGATTTTGATAGGTTAAAGTCACAATTATGCATTTTACCAAGTTTATTAAAAGAATGGGAAGACAATACAGAAATAAATATTAACCAGGTTGCGAACGATGAGACAAACGAAGAGACAAACACAAACAGTGCATGCGCTGCTAGATCAAGTTGTTTTATTAGTTATTTTACTCCAAACTGTGACAGCATCAGCAACTTCTGGGGAAAGATCTTTCAGTGCTCTTCGTAGATTAAAGACGTATCTTAGCTCCACCATGAAACAAGATAGATTAAATAATTTAATTATTCTTCACACGCATAAAGAAGCAAATAATATTATATATATATATATATATATATATATATATATATATATATATATATATATATATATATGATTTTGGTGTAGCTTTTGTTTTTTTTGTGAGACATGGAGTCTGGAAGTGTAGATCGATCCGCGACATATATATATATACAGGGTGTTAATACTAAGTCGTTACACCCGAAAATGGTAGTTAGAACTCATTAAAACAAACAACTTTTCTTAGTTCCAATTTTTGATTTGGTGCCCCGGTTCGTAGTTATTGGAGTTCTTTTGTTTTTCGAAAAATCGTCATAACTCCCTTATTTTAAAGACTATTGAAAATTTATTTTCTTTCCAAATTACCTTTAGGCTTTCTAAAACATTTGGCATTTACAATTATTTTCTATTTTTTCAAATGGCAAAATGGCGATCGATCAAAAATTTCAATACATGATTTTTTGATAACCACTCCATCGATTTTGGAAAGTAAAATATTTATAAAATCCTTAAACTATCTACTACAATATTTGTCATAAATATTTTTTTCAATCTATCCATAAAAAAGTATTTATTCATTTACTTGTCTTGCATAACTGCTGTGTGTTCAAAAATAATCCTAACTTGGAGTAGGCTGTGAATAAAAAAACATATCAATTTGAAAGGATTTAATTAAATGTCAATTTGACACGAGATATTGTCAAAAATGTTATCTAAAGAAATATTCTTGTATCTTTATTTTAGAAATAGAAATAAATTAGAAAACGGTGGATGGCAATCATCTGTATCCTCCTTTATAATCTTTTCTCCTTAAAATTACATTTCGCGATCAATTGTGACAACTTGATTTTTGAATTGAATAATGATCAGACATACGTTTTTGTGTTCATAGCCTACTCCGAATTAGGTTTTTTTCTGAACACACTGCACTTATGTAAGTTAATTAAATGAATAAATACTTTTCTTGGATAAATTGGAAAAATGTTTATGACAAATATTGTAGTAGATAGTTTAAGGATTTTATAAATGTTTTACTTTCGAAAATCGATGGAGTGGTTATCGAAAAATCATGTATTGAAATTTTTGATCGATCGCCATTTTGTCATTTGAAAAAATAAAAAATAATTGTAAATGCCAAATGTTTTAGAGAGCCTAAAGGTAAATTTGAAAGAAAAAAATTTTCAATAGTCTTTAAAATAATGGAGTTATGACGATTTTTCGAAAAACAAAAGAACTCCAATAACTACGAACCGGGGCACCAAATAAAAAATTGGAACTAAGAAAAGTTGTTTGCTTTAATGAGTTCTAACTACTATTTTCGGGTGTAACGACTTAGTATTAACACCCTGTATATATATATATATATATATATATATATATATATATATATATATATATTTATATTTCATTGTTTAATTTTCTGTATTTTTTTTATTCCTAACATAGTTTATTTCTTTAACCATAATCTACTTTATTTTGTTCTTTTGTGTAAGTATAGAAACACAAAATTAAATAATTAGACTTTTTTAGGCAATTTAATAAAGATATTGAGTGGTAAAGGGAGTTACATAAAATATTTTGAGCCCCCTCCCTGAGATAATATCGTTCCGCGGCCCTTGCTCATGCATTGGAACCCCAATTAAGTGATGAAGAGATGAATAGAGAAAAGATAAAAATCATTAATAAATTGTACGTATTTTTCATTATAGTTACAATAATTGATATTAGTAGAAAATTTTCAAGGTCACGAAAGAAGAACAATTGGAAATTGCTAAACTAACAGTTGGTTAGTTTGATAATCATAATGTACGAAGAGGAAAGAGTTGATCGTCTTATAGCACCTGTATTTGGGAAAGTCGTGAAAAGACGAAAAAGTACTCGCTGCCATAGTTTAGTAAAAGAAATTTTATATTCAACGAAAATTAGTACTCCGGCAACAGAGCACGGGAAAATAAAAGAGAAAGTGGCAATAAAATAATTGAAGAACAATACGCCCTCAAAGGTGAAATGAGTGGTTTATTTTTTGATAGAAAATACGGATACCTCGGTGCGTTTCCTTATGCTCAACTGAATATATGTTAAATATTTCATGTATTTTTAATAACTTGAGTTGAGAACGGATATTTAATTGAAGTTAAATGTTTACTGAAAATATTACAAGAAGGTTAGACAAAAACACAAGCAGCTAGATCAACTTGTTTAGAAATGAAAATAAAATTTAATTAAAAAGGAATCACTACTACTTCTTCCAGGTAAAAGAATAATTAAACAATAAAGAATTTATGGTATAAAGACCAACAAACTATGGAATATTATTAATTTATTTTGTTCAAATTCAAGGGCAATTAAATATTTGCGAAAAAGACATGTGTTATTTCGTAATATATATATATATATACTTCGCACAAAAATTTCAGTAGACTTTGTTGAAACAAAATCATCGTCTTTGACATATTTTGCTAATTAGTGCGGAAACACCTGTAATTTCTAGGGTTTTTCCATTTTTATGTAAATTATTTGAAATATGGTGAAGAAGGTCGATCTCAACAGTATATTGCTGAAAGGCTTGGGGTCTTCAGCGTCTAGAGCATTGCGAAGATATCAAGAAACGGGAGAACACCGAAGACGTGCAGGACAAGGTCGTAAAAGGGTAACAAGTGCCAGACAGGATAGATTTCTAAGATTAGATGCCTTAAGACAGCGATTTGTCACAGCCAGGTCTTTAAGAAATCTCTTTGGACGGCCGTACAGATCTTGTTGTCCTGCAAAATCCTGAACGGTACATAACGAACATTTTAGAAGATAATGTGGTACCTGTAGCCGCAATCGTTGGTGATTACTTCTTTCTTATGCATGATAACGCCAGACCGCATGCTACTACAGCTATTTGAAATTATCTTGGGGACCAAAATATTGCAATTTAAAATTGGCCAGCCTGTAGTCCCGACCTTAATCCCATAGAACACCTACGGGATATCATGGGTAGGCAATTTAGAGCACGCAAAAATCCCCCAGCCACTCTACATGAGTTAGGAGTTGTTCTTCAGGAAATATGGGACAACACTACTACAGGCGCCTCGCTCAATCAATGCAGTTCGTCAAATTGCGTCATTAATCACTTAACCAACCTAAGAATAATAATAAAAAACAAACAATTTTGTTTTGCCAAATTAATAAGCTTGGCAATATTATTTCCTATTTTTTATGGAATATATACTAAATACAATTAAATTTGTACGTATATATTAAAGCTATCTAAAATTAAAGTATTGTAAAAGCATTTTTAATTTGACTCGTGTGGTAACACTGATTGACACCGTGTCTACAGTTCGCAGGTGTCTTCCACAGGTGTCTTCATATATATATTTCCGTCGCGTGGTTTGCAGATTGCTATAAAGTATATTTTAATCTATAAAATCAGTAACAAGTGTATTTTATTCTATAAAACCAGTAACCAGTACCTACCTCTTTGTTCCTTTTACTGCGTATTGTTACACGACAGATAATCAGTCTTTTTGAAGACTATTAAACTTTCCATTTGTTTATAAATATCCTAACCTATATTGTTTCCTTTAATCATGCCGAAACCATTATCACGGCAATCTAATATCATATTTTGACCTCGAGAAAGAAAACGAAGGTTCTTTGCTACCATTACAGTGTGTTAGAGAGGTACATTTATTTGCATATTATTTTTTTATTTAATTATGATTGAACATGTTTTTCATTCATGTCAGAGGGTATCTCAAGGTCTAAATATATCCCTGAGAATCGTAAACACGATTTCAACAAAAGTGCATAACAATGAAAATCTTAAAAGCCCCCGAAAGAGAAAGTTGCAGCCGAAATCAGTGACAAATGTCGATTCCTTTACTGAATGTGCTATTCGGAATGTTATTTATGAAATGTATAGAAACAGTGAGTGAAAAAAATATGTATTTATATATATGACATAAAAAACTATAGATATTATAATTTGTGGGAATTCACATCACTTGTAGCACATTGTTAAAACTTTTAAAGCAACGCTCTATTTTCGAAGGTGGTGAAACTAGTTTAAGAGTGATTTTAAAACAAATTGGTTTCAAATGGACTAAACATGATGCAAAGCCAAAATTATATGAATTACCTTATGTAGCAACAAGCAGAGTTAAATTTTTGCGCGAATATGTCGAAAACTTGCAATCTACTATGCCTTTACAATGTGTGTACATAGACGAAACGTGGATTTTTGAGAAAGGAACCGACGGAAAATGTTGGCAAGATGGAACCAGTTCATGTGTAACGAAAATTGGGGGTGATGGTAAAAGGTAATTTCAGAAAATTTATATTGAATTAATTTTTGATATTTTAGAATTATAGTTATAAATATGAAATACGTTTTAGATATATTGTAGTACATGCAGGCACAGAAAAAGGATTTATTGATAGTGCAAGCTTAATATTTTCGTCCCATGACAAAAGTTATGATTACCACGACAATATGAACAGTGACAATTTTTTAAAATGGTTTGATAGATTACTCCTTTCATCAGAAGAACCATCCATAATTATTATGGACAATGCATCCTACCATTCAGAATTACTTGAAAAGTGTCCGAATTCATCGTGGAAGAAAGCAGATATAGCACAATGGTTCACTAATAAGAGAATTGCATATGATAAAAAATTAATGAAAACGGAATTACTGGCTTTAGCAACTCGGTAAGTTGAGCAATTATTATTATGAAGCTATTTTTATTGTTTCATTATTATGTTTTAGTAATAAACCAAAAAAAGAATATAAAGCTGACCAACTAGCAAATAAATATGGCCACAGGGTACTAAGACTGCCCCCATATCATTGTATTTTTAATCCAATTGAAAATATTTGGGGTATATCTAAACAGTATTATAACAAAAACATTGGACGAGATGGATATGGCCAGGAAAAATGCATCGCGATGTGGGATGAAGCTCTTAACCACGTAACTGCTGAGATGTGGAAAAATACTGTGTCAAAAACCAATAATATTCTGGAATGGTGGGAGAGAGAAAAGTATTTCGACACTACAAATGTGGCTCATTTGGTTATAAATCTAGACGAAGATACAAGTTCTGACGAAGATGAAACTTATCTTGAGTCAGATAACTAGGTAATGGAATCATGCGTTTCCTGTTCTCTTGGAAAGGAATAAACTAAACTACTTTTACTCATTTTGAGGGGCGGTTCATGAAACTAAACTTATTTGTAAACAAAATTTAAATTATAACTTTATTCTGTTAATTCACAATAAAACACGTATCTCTGTAGAATGTGGAAAATTTATAAAATAAATTGTATTAATAAACAATTTAAAAAAAAAATGCTTTCAAAAGGTATATTTAAGTTATAAGTAAATTCAATCCCCCACCCCTGAGAGGCTGGGGAGGGGGTAGTTTTAAAAATTTAAATAGTAACCCCTATTTTTTTATAGCAGAATCGGATAGAGCGTGAAAAAATAAGTAGATTTTATCTAAAAAAAATTGTTACTTTAATAGATGGCGCTGCAATCAACAAAATTGTTTTCAATACATAATTTTCCGGAAACAATCAGAGCAGTGTGGGTGTGTGTTTGTGTGTGTGTGAGTGGGTGTGTATGTATGTGTGTGTGTGTGTGTGTCGGTGAGAACATCCTGATAACAATTTACCGCCGGCATTAGCATTACCCGAGACGTACCACGAGGAGGTTGCTCGGTCGGATTTATGTCTTGTGTGTATGTGTATTTGTTTGTGTCTGCGTTTATGTATGTCTTTTAAATAAAAGCTACTTATTTTTTCACGCTCTATCACATTCTGCTATAAAAAATAGGGGTTACCATTTAAAATTTTAAAACTACCCCCTCCTCAGCCTCCCTTGTGGGTAGGGGGTTGAATTTCTTTACTGGATCGGATGTCCCCCTCTATATCGTTCAACTTTTATTTAAAACATTTTTTAATACGGTGCATGATTCTGAAGATATTCCAGGTGGTATATTAAAATGAGACGACGTACCACGAGGAGGTTGCTCGGTCGGATTTACGACTCGTGTGTATGTGTATTGTTTGTGTTTGTATCTACAAAATTTTTTTTTAGATAAAATCTACTTATATTTTTTACGCTCTATCCGATTCTACTATATAAAATAGGGGTTACTATTTAAAATTTTAAAACTACCCCCTCTCCAACCTCCCTTGGGGGTAGGGGGTTGAATTTCTTTACAGGATCGGATGTCCCCCTCCATATCGTTGAACTTTTATTTAACACATTTTTTAATACTGTGCTTGATCCTGAAGATATTCCAGGTGGTACATTAAAATGGGACACCCTGTATATATCTTGGTGAGGAGGATATATGTACGTGCCCTTTATGTAAACTTACAATAATATTGTTCTTATTCATAACACTTTCGGTGACATCATGGAAACTTTCCTTAAGAATAGCTGATATAGCATTTACCTATAAAATAATATAAGCCGATGTAGAGGGAAACAAATGTTCGTTCTCTTATATTTACATGTATGTAAAGAGCTCTGCTCAGAATAAAATATATTTGTATTAATTATCAATCGAGATAATATAATTGGCGCAGTCTTGGTGGGATAAGTCGAAAAACACTTAGTAAATACACGTGTGGTGAATTTTAATTCTTTATTCGACACCTCCAAAATTAAACTCTGTGAAACTGAGAAAAACTCCGCTTTCCGCAAATACTCGTCTACAGACAACAGCTTGCTACTTAAGCACGAGAACGTTGTGCTTACGAGGGAAACCTGAGTAAACGACATCGCAGAAACTGAAATTCTACAACTTCGCTTCTCAACCCAACCGTCTTCAACGTGCAGGCACCTGAGCCAGAGCCAGAGGCCGTCCTCGACTCCAGCAGCACCCACGGTGAGAATCTAAGCAGTGGAAGGACCAGAACGTGAAGGACGACTTGCTGTTCCAAACCATTGGATCACGTCTCCACCAGAGAGCCCGAGAATCCGGTTATGTCCGTAACACATCTTTTACTACTATTAATCCCATTGTAAGTTTTTTTTTTTTGTATAATTACACGAAGGGGTAGATCTTGTGAAACACAAGTAATAAATTTATCGAGGGACCGGCACAATCCCACACACACAAACATATGAACTCAGACTCAAGTAGCTCTGAAGATCATTTAACTGACACAGAATTATTTCCAGTCACACAACAAAACAATAACCCTATTAAACTCAACCCAAGTAGGTTACAATTAATTACAATGGCTACAACCAATTTACAAGAAATTGAAAACTTAACCCGCATTATCCCACAATATGACGGGAATGTAAAAATTTTAAATAACTTTTTATCAGCTGAGGACGATGTAATAGCATCATTAAGCACAGTCGTGTTATCACAATTCCAAAAAGTTTATCTATTTGGACTAATAAAAAATAAACTTGTTTCAAAAGCTGCAGAACTCCTTGCAGAAAATAAATTCACTAGTTGGGAAGATTTAAAAACACATCTCACAACTAATTTCACTGACAAAAGTACCCCTGAAACATTAATTTTAGAAATAATGGATTTGAGATTCAAAAACGATTCTGAATTTACATTAAAATTATTTGCAGAGAAATTTTATAAATACAAAAATAAAATATTGTTAACAGAATATAGCCAACTTCAGAAAAATGCCATTATTGCAGAAAACCAAAAAGTAATAATAGCTAGATTTATAACACTTTTACCATTGACAATTAGAGGAGCATTTATTGTAAAAAAATCCTCAAACACTGGAACAATGTGAACAATTATTAAGTAATGAATTCAATTTCAAACATCAGTCACCAATTTTAAAATTAGTAGGACCAAGTCAAAATTCCTATATACCACCCAGAAAATTCCCTGGACAACAATTTCCTAGTAATCCTATACAGTTGAAATATAGACCTGTACAATCAGTACAACATTCACAACCACAATCTACACAAAATAGAAGTTTTGCGAGACAAACTGTTTATAACGGTATACAGACACGAAGAAATTTCAAACCAACACCAATGACACAACAAACGAGAATCACACAAGTACAACCCATTCGACACAAACAGTCAAACAAAATTATAAAATAGAATCCGATGAAATTGATCAAATAGACCCAGACACAGAAGAAGAATTTTATAACGAAACCGAAAACGAATATGAAAATAATGACTGGAGATCCTTTTTTAGAAATAGATCAAATAAACACGAAGAACAATTCGTAATGTTATCTATCGTAAATGAATTACCTACCCTAACAAAAGGATCCTTTACAATACTATTTGACACAGGCTCATCAATAAATTTTATACACCCTAAATTAGTAGAAAAAAAAAAATTGCAAACTTTACGACGAATTATTAACTTTTAAAACACTGAATGGAAAATCTAAAAGTACAAATAGACAAATCTGAATTCTTAAAAAGTTCAACGAATTATTTAGAATATATAATTACACAAGACGGCTTAAAATCTGACCCCTCCATAGTAGAAATTATTAGAAATTTAAATATTCCGAAAACAAAGAAAGACATTAAACAATTCCTTGGAACCATAGGATGGTACAGAAAATTTATACCTAACTTCGCAAAAATTACTAAACCTTTTGCACGATGTTTAAAAAATGGACAAACAATAGATATTTATAGTGAAAATTACAGAAAATGGTTCGAAGAATGCAAACAAATATTAACCACATATCCAATATTAGAATTCGCAAATTTTAACAAAGAATTTATATTAACAACAGACGCTTCTGACTATGCATTAGGATCAGTACTATTACAAAAAAATGAAAACGAAAAAGAAATGCCCATAGCATATTTCTCGAAAAACTTAATACCGCGGAACAAAATTACAGCATAATAGAAAAAGAATTGTTAGCTATAGTCCAATCCATAAAAAATTTCAGAACATATCTATACGGTAGAAAATTTGTCTTAAAAACCCATCCTAAACCGTTAATATGGTTATTTAATATGAAAAATCCAAATCAAAAATTAATGAGATGGTAAATAATGAATACAATTTTGAAATAAATTATTTACAAGGAAAAATGAACGTAATTGCAGATAATCTCTCTAGACAAAAATTAAAATCTCAAATAATATAAAAAATTGGAGACGTAACTGAAACAAAAAATTTTGCACATTGTATTTCAAAAAATATTAAAATGTCCCAAGGATTAGCTAAACAAATTAATGAAATGTATAACAGTAAAGAATACTGTAGTAAACAAGACATGGAAAACAAAAATATAATTATCCAAAATTAAAACAAACAATAATCCACCTAATCACAAAACTAGAACATAGTGACAAACCGATAATAAAAAGTTTAGACAGACCATTAAAAGAATTAAGAGATTACCTAATACTGAACGAAATAATTGAAATAAATTTACCCAAAATTGGATGTGGAAAAGACAAATTTGAATGGACTAAAGTACAAGAAAAAATACTAAAAATATTTGAAGATTCAAATATACAAATAAACATATATACACTACCAGAAAATAATAATTTAGAATCAGAAAATTCAGATTCCGATAGTAATAGAAACACGGTACACTCAGATCAAGAAAATTTAGTAAACGGCCTTAAATTTGTAGAAAATAGATTAAATATTGCAGACAATCAATTAATAATGACAACCCATAATTTAGAGACAAATATAGAAATAAAAATTTATTCAAACAAAAAAAAACTAAGGATAATATGTAAATTCAACAAAAATAACCTTCAAGAAGAAATAATAAACTTCATTAAAAATTATATAGTTCCAAAAGTAAAATATTACGCAATATTCGAAGAAAAATTAGATCTAACATTTTCGAAAATACTCCAAGAAAATTTTGAATTTAATACAATAAATATAATAGCCTGTAATAAACTAGTAGACGACATAGAAAATACTGATGAACAACTAGAAATTATTCACAAATTTCACAATGGACTTACAAACTATAGGGGATAATAGCAACAATTAACTCACTAAAAGAAAAATATTTCTGGCCGCACATGAAAAAAGACATTACTGAATATAACAATCGATGTGAAACTTCCAAACTAAATA
Source organism: Ophonus ardosiacus (assembly GCA_943142095.1). NCBI lineage: Eukaryota > Metazoa > Arthropoda > Insecta > Coleoptera > Carabidae > Ophonus > Ophonus ardosiacus. The sequence continues at coordinate 15,307,643 of OW964839.1, forward strand.
AATATGATAGAAAACCTATAATTGCTATAGACAATTTAACCCCAACACCTACAAAACCATTTGAAATAATAAATATTGACACGAAATCTCTAAACAAACAAAATTTCTTAATTATATTCGATCAATTTTCCAAACATGCACAAATATGTCATCTACCAGAGAAAAATGCGAGAAATCTTTTAAATCATTTAATTAAATACATTTAAACATTTAAAGTACCAGACAAAATTATATTCGATCAAGGAACATATTTAAAAAATAACATGATACAAGAATTATTCAAAGTATATAATATAGACAGTCATGTAATATGCGTAAATAACCCCAAAAGTAACGCCATAGAAAGACTCCATTCCACATTAATAGAACATCTAAGACTTATAAATAACTCCACAAAATTCAAAGAAAAACATTACTCGAACAATTAGAACTAGTAATATTAGCCTACAACAATACGAAACATAGCATTACAAAATTAACACCCAATGAAAAATTGTACGGAAAAATAACGAAATACCATTTAAAACAATACCCTTCATTCAAGATGAAATTATTCAAAATTATAGACAAGAAAAAATAGATTTAAATAAATTATTAACTAATAGAATCAACAAAGATAAAAAGAAATCAAGAAAACGACAATCCATTAAAAATAAAAGACCAAGTATACATTAAACAAGGAGTGAGAAGAATACGCAAATTTAAAAAACCATTATTCAAGAAAATAAAAGTAGCAAAGTATGACCCCATAGTAGGAAAAATAGAAATTAAAAATAAACACGGACTAAAGAATATACGAATAGATAAAATTAAACAATAAAATCTGTTACAGAGTATTGGGACAACTTCAAGATATATCACATAACAATGGATTTCACTTAGAATTAGGAAGTTGCAAAATAAAAGAATCCGAGAAATTAATATACATTAATTACAACATCAGCACTCTTCTTGCAGAATATGAAAAATTAACATTAGCAAAAACAATTATTCTAAATAAAATCAAAACATACAGAAACCTATTTGAAAACCAAACACACATGTTAGAATATAATTATGACGATTTAAACGAACAAATTCAAAAAGTATTCTTTAATAACAAAATAATTATAAGAGGGTTAATAAACGGACTAGGAAGCATAATAAAAAGCATATCTGCCAATCTTGACGCATCTAACGACGAAAGATACATGAGACTATTTGAACACATCAAATTCTTCCAAAACACCTTACAAGGACAAAACATACAAAACATTCAGTATGTGAAAAACATGACGAATCATTTTAACAAACATCTAGAAAATGTAGAGCATAATGAAGAAATATTGCAAGATAGACTACACTCCGTTTCACAAATATTAAAAGATAAGGCAAACTGGGAAGGGACAGTAGAAATAAAAATGCAATTCCACGAGTTAACATCATTAATAACAAACTTGAACAATATAGTCAAATAATTAGAAGCTTAACTTTCTGTTCAATTCATAAACTAGATCCCGCCATCATATCAATAGAAAGCTTAAAGAAATTGAGTTTAGATGAAAATATTTGGAATATAAATGAGTTAATAAAAACTCACTGTAACTTAGATAACAAAATATTACATATCATTCTAACACTACCAATATTTACACAAAACACCTACCCTATATATCAATTTACCCCTTTACCTACGTATTTTAATCAAAACTTGATACTGATAACTGAACAACAAAACCTATACTTTTATAATAATATTCATTATTTACTTAATGATTGTGTAAACCTTAATAAAATATATATGTGTAATACCCAATACCTTAAGTTAAGTAATTGTCAAAATAATATTATTAATAATCAAAAGATTGATAAATGTGATTATCACCAACTTCAAATAGACAATACTTTCGAACAAATACAAAATATAAACGATCTAATTAACATTAGTCCTCAAAAACAAAAAATTCATATAAACTGCAAATTTGAAAATAAACAAGAAGAAATAAAAGGAATTTACAAATTTAAATTAAATAAATGTCAAATAAATAGAAATACATTCAATAAAATAAGTCAGTCATATAAAGAATTACAATTCAATAACATTAATTTGGAAAATAACCAAATAAAAATGAATGGAACTGTTAATTTGAACAAAATTAATAGATTTAAAGAACTACATTTAATAAAAAATATTAATTCACAAGAATCCAATCATCATTCTTATATAATATATAGTATAATTATAATTATTATACTAACAGTAGTAATAAAAATAATTATTAAGAAAAAACAAATGTTTAGATATAAGAACAATGTTGAAAAAAAAAGAATAGAATTAAATCCCATATCTTAAAAACAATAATATTGTAAGATCTTGGTGAGGAGGAATTATGTACGTGCCCTCTATGTAAACTTACAATAATTTTGTTCTTATTCATAACACCTTCAGTGACATCATGGAAACTTACCTTAAGAATAGCTTATACAGAGTGTCTCTTAAATAGGGGGACATGGCTTAACCACAGATTCCTGAGGCTAAAATAAGACGATTTAACCAAACTTGCTTCTACCGGAAAGTGTACCATTTAGCCAGAATTCTGCTTCAAAGTTTTAAAAAAAAAAATTAATTTTGCTTATAATAATCGGACGCTTTATTCGATTTGGATGAAATTTGGTATGACAGTTTATATGCTTATAAGGTATCTTTTAAGGTGATACTTGTTATTATTAGTGAACCACTAGTGTATGAAACTTAGGTATCCCAACATTAATTTCACCGTAACTTTTTAATGGCCACGCCGATAACGTGAAATTATTTTTTTCCGGAAAGATACATTCAATAGTAAACTTTTCTCTCTCTGTTTAATTTGTGATATCTGTTACGGTTCAGACAGAAAAAAATAAAACCTGAGTGACTGCACCGTGAATTTTTTAAAATAAATTTAATCTAGCAGTCTTTCTAAATGTCAAACAAGTAATTTTTAATGACAGTAACAAGTTGTCAATCTTCACAACTTGTTTAGGAGTTAGCTGAGATATGTAATCGTCTTATTTATAATAATGGTAGTAAAATACTATTAGGCCAAACAAACGGATGTTACTAATTTTAGAATATTGCGAAGAAAATTTTTGACAACCCGTAAAACAATTGTTACTGTCATTAAAAATTACTTGTTTGACATTTGGATTGACTGCTAGATTAAATTTATTTTAAAAATTTAGTAGTGCAGACACTCAGATTTTATTTTTTTCTGTGTGAACCGTAACAGATATCACAAATTACACAGAGAGACAAAAGTTTGCTATTGAATGTATCTTTCTGAAGAAAAATAATTTCACGTTTTCGGCATTGCCATTAAAAAGTTACGGTCTAATTAATGTTGGGAAACCTAAGTTTCATACACTAGTGGTTCACTAATAATAACAAGTATCACCTTAAAAGAAGACTTATAACCATATAAACTGCCATACCAAATTTCATCCAAATCGAATAAAGCGTCCGATTATTATAAGCAAAATTAATTTTTTTTCGAAAAACTTTGAAGCAGATTTCTGGCAAAATGGTACACTTTCCGGTAGAAGCAAGTTTGGTTAAATCGTCTTATTTTAGCCTCGGGAATCTGTGGTTAAGCCATGTCCCTCTATTTAAGAGACACCCTGTATAGCATTTACCTTCGTTCTCTTATTACATGTATGTAAAGAGCTCTGCTCAGAATTAAATATATTTTTATTAATTATCAATCGAGATAATATAATTTGGACAAAAAATATCGCGACGAAAATATATGGATGAATGATATGCTTTCTAAATAAATAAAAAAAATAATTATGAACACTGTGTTATACCAGAAATGTTTAAAGTTTATAGATCAACCGCACATGAAAAAAGATTTTCAACGAATTTAAAATAAACTTCCTCATGGAAGTACAGTGAGTATCATTGATTTCGATATAATTAATATTTTTAATAAATCAAAACATTTTAAAAACCACTAGTTCCTTTTTCAGTATTTTTCAGAACTGATTTGTTTATAGGAATAATTTTATTTTGTGTACATAAAGAATATGTACTTTATTATATAATTATAAAATTGTATGTTTTTATTTATACCCCGATAAAATAAATCTTGTTATATTCTCAAGACATTTAGACCTCTTCCCTAGAGCCAAGTTTAATAAAATAATTATTTGTTTCTACAACAAGCGATGAACACAGAGATTGTTTACTTTATAGTGCTACACTGTTTGATGTCATTTAAACCTTGGGATGCAGCTGGCATCGACACTACCGCCGCGTATCGGAATAGTTTGTCAAGTCCAGTTGGACGGCAGCTTTAAGCAGCACAAATTTAAACGATGTTAATCATTTCGAAAGTGCACTATCGCCAATAAAGCCAAACGTTGAAAACTTACTGACAAAGTACATTGAATGGATTAAAAAATTGAAAGTTTACAACAAAAAAGGGCCAGTAAAAAATATATTTATTGATTTCCGGGACTTATTCAAACAATACCAGATATACCTACTTTAAATGTGGGATAAAATTTAAAATGCGAAAATGTTTCATGTCCATCTTACAGACTAAATCAAGATCCATTAGAACATTTATTTTCTTTTATTTGAAGACACGGCAGTCATCATACTGTAAGATTATTTCGGATTGCAATTCAAAGAACAAGTAAAATCATCTAAATATGAAACCGATAACAAATATCTTTGAATAAACGTTCCAATTTCGAATGAAACGGAAGTAGTTACTGAGTATCAGAGTATAAAACATACTTTTCTTCATCAAAAACTTGTGATACAAGTGCAACGATGTGGAACTACGTTAATTTTGATAACGCATATTCACTATGATATATTTTAAATGCTACATTGTCTCAAAAAATTGAATTGCGAATTTTGTAACAAAACTTCATAAAAAGGATGCAAATGATAAAAAAAAAACAACTATTAACTATTCATAGAGATTATTCTACATCTGAATATATATTATTTAAAAATTCCTGCTGAAAATATTCAAAAACTTATAGCTATTTCATGCAAAATATTTGCTGTCGAATTAAAAAATACTATGCATAATAGTATTAAAGTCAGTATACATGAGACTTGTGTTAAGAAAATATCAGTGAAATTTTCGTTTTGGTTTAATAACTGTATTGATCATAAACAATTTAAGATTTCTCATGTAATAAATTGTTTGTTAATGACTCATTTAAAATGGACAAGCACAGAAATAAGACATAAAATACTTGATAGAAATATAAAAAATTTAAATAATAATAATAATAATAATAATAATATCAAGAATTATCTGTCATAAATCCCAAATAAACATAATATTTCTACTAAGAAGAAATAAATAGTACATTATTAATTAACCCTAAAAATTAACAGAGATAAATAAAATAGTATTAGTTCGAAATAACTTCACTTATAAAAATTCTTAGATGTCTTAATTCTATTTATTTTATTTTAAAATTAAGGAATTGTTATTTTATTATTAAACACGTGAATTATATTAAATACCTAACTATCAATTTTAAAATACCAACTCAGAAATAAAAAAAAAAACCGCGAAATCAAAATACTTGTAGTTTATTCAATTAACTTATTTGTCAATATTTCATAGCTAACTAAAATCATGTTAGATTCAATGTAATAACTGTATTATTAGGAGGACAAAATACGAAAAAACGTTATAATAAAAGAAACTCACATTAATTAAAAGTTTTAATAACTGAAACATGCGTTTTAATTCAAGCAAAAATTTTTCTTCCCTTGGCATTGTTTCGTAAAATCATAAATATTTTTTTTTTCCTCTTGAAAACTCAATCCGGGGACATACTGTATAAAACTGATGCTACAATATTTTTTTAACGAAATTATATATACAGTGTGTCCCATTTAGAGGTGCCACCATTGGGATCTCGAGAACTATAAGAGATACGATGTCGGTTAAATGGAACTTTTTGTGCACCTTTGGGAGGTCATCTCCGATGTGCTCTTGTTTTTCCAAAAATTCTCATAGGACACTGGATAATGACGAAAAACTAAATATTGTTGATTTTTTCTTTCTCAAATAACTTCTAAACTATTAGTAATTGAGAAAAACGTTTCAAATATAAAAGATAGATATTTTTATTAACTAACCAGTGGCTTACGAAATAAATTTTTATATCCGTAAATTTTCGAGATATAACACAAACTTATATTTTTTTAAATGGAACCCATATCTGATTTTAGTTCCAAAAAAATCAATATTTTTTTCTCTTTTCAATGGTGTAAGAGTTATTATGTTTTATATTAATTTTGCTCCTAAAATTTAATTTTTCTCTTTATTTTCCTGAATTTTCTAATTATTTCCCAGAAAAACATTATTATTTTCATTAATTATATTGTATTTGATCAAAATAATTTGTTTTATGCCTTTATTACTTAATATTTTCATTCTAGACTCATAATTACAAATTACACTATGATGTGCCAAGGGCGACCTGACACAAAATATAAAAATTAATTTGATACGAATTTTGAGCAAATATTTTTAAGGAAATAAATTATTTAAATACAAGGAGTATTTCCAAATAGAAATCTACCAATATTTTCAAAATAATTGTAAATTTAATACAAAATAAGGAAAAAATAATAATTTTTGAAAGCAAAACAAATATAAAACATAATAACCCTTACATCGTTGAAAACAGAAAAAAATATTTATTTTTTTGAGACTAAAATCAGATATGGGTTCCATTTAAAAAAATATAAGTTTGTGTTATATCTCAAAAATTTACAGATATAAAAATTTATTTCGTACGCCACTGGATAGTTAATAAAAATATCTATCTTTTATATTTGAAACGTTTTTCTCAATTACTAATAGTTTAGAAGTTATTTGAAAAAGAAAAAATCAACAATATTCAGTTTTTCGTCATTATCTAGTGCTCTATGAGAATTTTTGGAAAAATAAAAGCACATCTGAGATGGCCTCCCAAAGGCGCATAAAAAGTTCCATTTAACCGACATCGTATCTCTTACAGTTCTCGAGATCCCAATGGTGGCACCTCTAAATGGGACACACTGTATAAACGAAAAAGACCCATATAAATTATTTTCAATATTAATAACAACAAACAACAATAAACAAGAATATCCGGTGATAGTAATTTGGCAAATAGACAACCTAAAACATTGGCAGAATTAGGAAATTAACTACAAAACGATTATCAATTTTTAAAATATCGACAAAGTAAAACAACACCCATTAATAATAAAGTAACTATTCATAAACAAATACCACATATTCCACCCGCACAATTTCCTGCTCAATCCTCAGAACCCAATTTCCCTGCTGGACCAATTCAATTTAATTCAGCAGTAGCTAAAAGAAATTTTGCATCAAGACAAACAAAATGTAATAAATGCTCAAAAAATCAAAACTACCCCTATGTTCACACAAACGCAATTGACATTCAACAAAACAAATAATCTATCTGAAAATTATTACACTAGACAAAATGGACTATTTGGAAATTACAATCCAAATTACCTAATTGAAGAAATAGAGGCACAAAATAATAACAATTGTTTGGAAGAATACCAAAATGAAAGCAGTATTGTTATTGAAAGTTTACCCGAAAATGACACACAAAATAACGAGAATATTGACATTTCTTTTTTAGAAATAACAGAGCCTTTAATCCAAGAGAAATAATGAATATTAACTGTAACTTCAAATTACCGTATATAGCTATAAAAGACTACATTATTTTATTAGACACCGGCAGTACTATAAATTTAATTAGTAAAACATTTGTAAACGAACAAATTTCCAAGGCAAAACGTTTTAATTTACAAAATGGAAAATTTACATTCAAAACTGCAAGTGAAAAAACTTTTGGAAATTATTTTATTGAAATAGAAATTAATAATATACCAATCAAATGCTACGTTTATGATTTTCACAAAGATTTTAATTTATTATTGGTTATAGATACTTTAGAAAAACTAGGTATGTGTCTAGATTTAAAAAATAAATTACCAACTATCGGTAATATCAAAAGTAAATTTAAATATTTTGAAAATAATACACAACAATGTCATTTTAACCAACAAGAACCTATAAAAATAAAAATTTGTTCTGATCATTTAAATAGCGAAGAAAAAGAGAATTATTCAAAGTTATTAAAGAATACCAAGAACTATTTCATCAAGAAAATAATACACTAACCCATACGGATGCAATACAACATGAAATTCGTACAACCGATGAAATTCCGATCTACACTAAAAAATATAGATATCCCGAAATATACGAAGAAGAAATTAATAATCAAATTCAAAATTTACTTGAAAATAAAATTATTCGACCTTCTCATTCCCCTTGCTCCTCACCAATTTGGATGGTACCAAAGAAAATGGATGCTGCCGGAAAACATAATTTAAAATGATTATAGATTATAGGAAATTAAATCAAAAAACAATAGACGATAAATATCCTATTCCTAATATAACAGATATATTAGATAAATTAGGACGCAATATTTACTATACGACTTTAGATCTGACCTCAGGATTTCACTAAATAAAAATGCACCCCAATTCTGTATCTAAAACGGCTTTTAATACTGATAATGGACATTTTGAATTTGTCAGGATGCCATTTGGATTTAAAAGTGCCCCTGCGACATTCCAGCGATTAATGAATCATGTATTGCGCGTACATTTGAATAATAAAATATGTTTAGTATGCCTGGACGATATAATTATTATAGGTACAAGTTTGCAAGAACATATAGAAAATATTAAAAAAGTATTTCAGATCTTTAGAGAACATAACCTCAAAATTTAATTAGATAAAAGTGAATATTGTATCACCGCACGGAGTAAAACCCAATCCTATTAAAATAGATGCTGTAAAAAACTTTCCAATACCCAAAACGGCAAAAGAAATTAAACAATTTTCAAGCTTAATTGGTTACTATCGAAAATTCATCCCCAATCAAGTTTACAAAAAAAGTTCATATCAAAATTTTGACAGTACTATTTAACAGCACATTTTACATGCCGTTTCGATACGATGTTGTCAATTTAACTAACAAATAAAATTTAACTATAAGCGGAGCATCTGCCTATAAGTTATTTGAGAACTTCAATTTAAATTGTTTGTATGTGCAGTTACAAATTACGTGATGTAAAAATGTTTCTCCTGTCTTACTATAAGCCTCTCAGTCTCAACATTTTCTCAACCAGCATTGTTAGAGCAAATGAATTTTTAGACACTTTAATTTTTAAAAGGATTTGCACAAAAATAAGATTTGAAAGCTTCTCGCACGTATTTTGCTTCGGCGGTGAGTCGTCCTTCAGGTACATTCTTTTGACAATTTAATGTTTGTTTGTAGTGAAGTTCAAGGTTTCTTAAATTGTGATCCATACCCTCTAAATCAATAATCGTGTTTTGCAAAACATATTTTTTTCACTATATTGTCTGTTAATTCAATTTTTGTTTGCATCTTTAGTCGACACAAATTATAAATTTATTAATATAGATGTTGGCGGCTTTGCGAAACAGAGTGGGGAAGGTACCTTTAAAGCTTCGCCACTTTATCATAAACTCATATCTGAAACATTGAATATGCCGAATGATAAACACCTTTCCGGAACTTCAGTTATTATGCCAAATGTTTTTATCGCCGACGAAAAATATCTGTTAATGAAATATTTTTTTAAACCCCATAGTCGACAAGAGTTAAATGAAGAAAAATAATATTTTAATAAACGTTTGTCACGGACAAGAAGAACCGTTGAATGTGCGTTTGGCATAATAATTCGCAATGGCAAATTTTGCAAAAAACATTAATTATTTCGGAAACAATGCGAAATGAAAAAGCCAAACTTCTAAACGATGCTCCCGTAGATAAAAATCTAAAAAAAAAATACACTTAACTAGAAAAAAGTATAATTATTTTTCATTAACATAGTAAAAGCACAACGGAAAAAATTGCGAGAAACCTTTTCAAAAAAATTAGCGGCTATTGAACTAAAAAGATCTGGAGATCCTGGAGGTAATTTTAGTAGGACTCTAGACTGGCCACAGTTTGAGTCATTGTTATTTTTAAAAGACCAGTTTGAAAAAAGGAATACATCTGGAAATTTTGATACTCAAGAAGAAGCTACTTCGGAAGATTTTCAAAATGAACAGCTTGCTGATTTTGATAAATTAAATGACATACAAACAGAATCAACGCACACCTTTACACCATAAAGATCAGAGTCGCCATGCATTAAACGTAAAAGAAAAGTGAAAAATTCGAATTTTATATATTCGCTCACACTATAAATTTAGTAGTGAATGACGGACTAAAAGATGAAGGGATTTCTAGGATCATTGTTAAAGTTAGAAATATTGTAAGTCACTTTAAAAGGAGTCACATGTCAACCGAGAAACTTCTAGTTTACCAACAGAATCAAGGAACTGGTAATCCGTTAAAATTATTGCAAGATGTAGCTACACGGTGGAACTCCACGTTTATAAAGGTTTCTTACATTGGAAGAGGCTGTAAAAGCAACTATGGCTTTAACCAATGTAGACATAAGCTGCATTTTTACTGCAGATGAATGGGACATTATTCGAGAACTTTGTCAAGTTTTAAAACCATTTGAGGTAACAAAACATATTTCAGGAGAAAATTATTTAACAGCTTCACTTGTAATGCCGTTTGTAAACGGGTTAAATTCTATATATAAGAATTTTTCTGACAAAACGTTAACAAAATTTGTGAAAAATGTTGTTCAATTTCAAATTTCCTTAAAAGAAAGATTCATTAGAATTGAAAATAGCAATGTGTACATTTCTGGACCCAAGATTCAAGCAACTTACATTTTTAGATGCCAGAAATGCAGAACAGCAGCTTGTAAACGTGGCATATAATGCAAATGAGGGAACAGGTAATCAAGACCTTGATACTAATGGAATTCTTGAAGATGATACCCTGTCCATATGGGCAGATTTTGACAAAATAGTTGCTGAATATCAACCACGAGGAACAGCAACAAGCAAAGCTCTTGTAGAAGTACAGAGATTTTTAGAGTGCGAAAATTTGTCATGCAAAGGTGATCCATTAAAGTGGTGGAGAGAAAATAAACATATTTTTCCGCACCTTTCATTAGTTGCTCAAGAACGACTTAGCGCAATTGCTACATCTGTGCCTTGCGAACGATTATTTTCAGCTGTAGGTTATATAATTTCTGATAGAAGAAGCAGGCTCAATAGCAATAAAACCAAAATGCTGCTTTTTTAAAAATTCAAATTCAACACTATTAGAATAAGTTAAAAGTAAAAAAAAAAATACTTTTAATTTTATTATTTTTAAAAGTACCAAAAATTGAGAGAATTTAAAGAGTTGGCTCCTGACGGAGAAGTAAGAAACTAAAGTTAGTGGTGATAAGCTGTTTGAGTTGTCATATGACTTGTTATATGTAGGAAGTTTATGTTAAGTTTTGTAACGATATTTTACATATTTAAAATACAAAATAGTTAGTCGGAGGTACTGTTTGGTACCTCAGTGTAAAAATTATGTCAACTACAACAAATTAAAAAAAAATGTATTAAAACCCACACTAAACAATGTAATGTTCCTACCAAAACAATAGCATCTATCACCACTAACAGCCATTTTTAAACACCCTTCGAAGAAACATCTGTCGGTTCGCACCTTCCCTACATGCAATGAAAGTTTTTTTGTTTTTTTTTTTATACTAGTAGATTATTACATAGGTCTTGAGAATTATGGTAAGATTATTCCTTTTTGTTTCTGCATTTTTGTATGTACTATTTTTATTAAATATATTGAAATCGTTATTATTTAACTGTGAATCTACCCAGTAGTTTACCTAACCCTTCCTACTAGGAAGTTCTTGGCGTAGCATTCACATTCACAGGTAAAAATCACTGTTAACAGAAAATCACGTTCACAGTTATACTGTGAATTAAAAATCACGGGTTCGTCTAACTCTAGTGGAGATACCCACTAAACTCCAACAGCCGAAAAAGACGCTAAACAAAAGACACAGGATCAAACATCTAAATTTTTTACATACTTGTCGTACACACCAAATTACTTCAAAATTTCTCCGCTTCAAACATAAAAACAAAATATCCCAGGGTCAGGAAATGTAAATAGTTTGAAAGAGTCTTAGAACATATTTGTAAATATGACAAGTATCCTATCGGCCACCCAGAAATTTTTGTAGGAGACGAATGCAATTTATTATGCCCTAATAACTATATAGATAAAGTTGAGGGTTTAATAAAATGCACGGTTTTACTCCCAACCCGAAAAAATTGTTTCATCCGGTACTGCCACGATAATCAAATGGGAATGTTCGCTAGAACGTGCTGTGTTCAATTAGAGCAAAATAATTGTGTAATATTGAAAGTGAGAGACAATTTATGGGAACTTGGGTTGCAGATGAAATGCGACGCGCCGTTTATTTAACTATAAAATTATTAAAATGCACGAAGTTTGGCAATATATGTTTCCGAATTATGTACTTATTTTTTAATTTCAATTTGTAAATTGAAAAGAGATTAAAATATTATAGGAATTACAATAAATTCAAACATAACTTTAAATACAAACAGTTATTTTCTTTTGAGGTACATGCAAAACCATTTTGCAGTGTTGAAAGGGTCAACAAAACGAAACGTCGTTTCTTTGTTCGTTTCAGTAATGTTTGAATAAAATTGTGAATATGTTAAGACCTTGGGAATATAATTTTGTGGACGAGAGTGATGGTAAAAGCAACATTTCAGAAGTAATAGGTTCAACACCAAGCAGAAGATGTATCAAATCAGGCGTCGATGTCGAAAATACGGAATCGCAGACTTCTTTCCTACGATGAGAAAAATTAAATTTTAAATATTTTTCATAAAATAAAAAGCGAAGATGAAAAGCAGCATTTGGAAAAAACCGCTGAAGTAACTGAAATATCGAAGATTACAGTGTGGAGAGTGATAAAATGTGAAGCAACAAAAAGGAAAATAAGACGCGACAAGGACTCATTTAGAAAATATACTTATACTCATGAAGACTTAATAAGAAGAAAAATTTACGAGTTATACAATAACAATGTTATACCTACTATGGCGTTATTATATAACAAATTAAAGAGTGACGGTACAATAAACTGTTTGGAACGTACTTTATAACATTTTGTTAAATCCGTCGACTTTTCTTTTAAAAAAGTAGAAAAGAAACAATGTTGAATGGAAAGTGAGGTGATAAGAAAATGGAGATATGAATTATTAAAATATATTTCAGAACTCATATTAATAATTGGAATAATACTGCCTTTTTAGTTTGTTCTGTATTTTTTATTAAAAACCAACGTTTCGGCACCATAAACTGGTGCCTTCTTCTGCGCAAATTGTCATAAAAATGTGAAAAAAAGCAAAAACAATTATGAATATATATGAATATTTAAAAAATGTACAGACTGGAGAATCGTACAATGTTTCGTGGATGAAACATGGTTTGAAGCCCACGACACCATAAGAAAAGGATAGGTGGATGATTCGGACAAATGTTGTGTTAATATTCCCAGTTCAAAGGGGAAACGCATTATTATTTCACACTCAGGATACGAAAATGGCTTTCTTCCAGGAGCTTTATATCTTGGGTGCAAAAATTTAAAGGACGCAAGTGCTGATTACCATTCTGACATGAACGCAGAAATGTTTGAACAATGGTTTAAAGACATTTTATTACCAAAATTACCAAATAGTGCCATTGTGTTAGACAATGCAAGTTACCATTCTGAAAAACTTAATAAAATTCCAAGTAATGGAAGCAATAAAGCCAGTGTTCAGATATTTTTAAGGAAGACTTGCATTTCGAGGAAACTTACACGAAAAACAATTGTTGTTTATATAAAATATAAATATGTTTTTATAAATGTGACTGCAATGTACTGAACATGTGCTCGGTACTAAATCACTATTTTATTGTAATGTGTTGTTTTTTTTTTTTGATATTTGTAAAAATGTTTTGTACATCTGACTGCACTGTAGAACTCGTGTTTTTTATAATATGTTATTTTTTTGTAAATATTTTTCTCTAAATCTGACTGCACTGTAGTACTCTGTATTTATTGTGTGTTATTTTTTGTTATATGTAAATATTTTTTCTAAATCTTACTGCACTGTAAACTAAAATTTTGTTTTATTGTCTTATTTATTATATAGTTTCAATTAACACAATTTATACAAAAACTGAGTACGATTTTTTTTAAAACCTTACCCTAAAAGTGATACCTTCCAGTTCGAATAATTTATGAGTCCTGATCGCAAAGACGTCCACCCGTCCATAAAAGGTTGTAAACCCTGCATACGTCAGTTTCATAGATTCCTTCCTCCAATTATACCTCGATAGTCTCAACTGCCGGGGAATTATATGATTTGCTGGCTAATCCTTCAATTCAAGTCAATAGGATTATCCCTGCTGGTGTCGAGATGCAGTGCGTACTCTGGATTCATGAAGAAGAATAAGTGTATCTACTACGTACCGTCAATGTAGTTATTGCTATCTACACTACAACCCAAGTCAGATTACGTTTGCATGATTTTGTGGTCCCCCTTGATCTTATTCCGAATGCGATTCTCCTATTTACTAGCATGCTGCTGGTGATCAAGAGCCTACGACTGCTAATTTATTAGATCATAGAATAGAATTATCCGATTATGGAGCAGATAGTTATATTACAGAATTTGTTTGCGTTGGAAAAAATAGTTATGCATATATGGTAACTTGCCGTCGTCAAACAAAACCACTGAAATGTATAAAATTAAGGGCGTTATTATTAACTATAAAAAATCATTATCTATAAACTTTGAGTGTTTAATAAATATAGTTTTTAATCAGCATTAAACAGGCCCAATAATTTATTCAGATAATATTAGGTGTACATTAGATCATAATGTAATAACTAAGAAAGAAAAAAAACTTAATATTAAATTTAAAAACGTACGTTAATTAATAATTTCTATGTTTGAAGGTTGTAGACAATGGTTGACTATGAATAATAGAAGTATTTCTAACTTTCATTGTCTTTATTTATTTATTTTTTTTTTGTTACACAACGTTTCGATTGATAAAATCTCCAATCATTATCAAATGAACATTGTAATTATACAGTCCAATCGAAACGTGTAACAAAAAAAAATAAAGACAATGAAAGTTCGAAATACTTCTATTATTCAATATTTTCTATAATATCCCATATAGAGAAAAAAGAATAAGATGTAATTAGTTAATTTATATATAATATTCAAAATATAATTTTTTTCGTATATATATATATATATATATATATATATATATATATATATATATATATATATATATATATATATATATATATATGTAAGATTCACTTTTCGGCTGCCTGCCGCTAGTTAGGAATGCAGGCAGAAAGCACTTGACTTTTCAAAGTATAAACACATTCTTCGAATAATAAACAACGCTCGATCCCTCCAACCCTTGGAGGCTGGGTGACTAGGTCAGTTGTGTTGTGACCAGTGTACTATGCAGATGTGTGCAAGTGTCAATAAGACGAGCAGTTTGCTGTAATGAAAGGTGAGTGATTAAACTCACGGTTATTCTAAATATTGAACAAGGTAGGACGATCGAGTGTAAATCAACAGATGCTTGATTGATATGCTTATACACTATTTGTGTATTTGATATGCAGGGTATATGTGAAGTATACATTTGTATTATTTGTTTGTGGCCACAACTTGTAGATATCCTAATATCCAAAGGGTTGTCTGGGACAACCCTGGGTCCATAGAGCCTCGTGCTCTGAAGGTGGCTAGGGTACATAGTGGAGAAACACCAAGTGGGTCAGGGACCCACAGGCCTCTGGGAGGTCGAACTCTGGGAGTTCAACATGTCTGGGACATGTGTTGGTGGCTATGGTACCGCTAGTGACACTAAATGAGAGGCTGACATCTACGAGAACGTCTGGGACGTTAAAGATAAACCTGGGGTTTATTATAGGTCTGGGACCTATGTGTGATCGTAAGCTAAACTCTCATGATGGGTCTGGGACCCATGGCCTCTTGGAGGTCGAGCTCTGGGAGCTCAACATGTCTGGGACATGCGTGGCGACGGTACCGCTAGTGGCTTAAAGTGACAATTCACAAGAGCCGTATTCCGGCAGATTGTCCCTGCACTAGGTGCATACTTTGGCGGATAGGGGTACCGGAACCCACGAGGTGTTAGGCCGCATTTAATATGCGGGGCGCCTGCCCAAGTCTGGGACTTGGGAGTAACCTTATTCCCCCTCCTATCTATCTTATTAGATGATAATGCACGCTTGTGATAATTGTTGTGATTAGAAGGACAATGTGTATTTATAACACCTAGAGGAACGCGTCATAGATGAGCTGTCCCACGCTGATGAGCTCGTGTGCGTGTGAATAAGAGGACGCCAATAACAGGTCAAAAGGTCAAGTTGAAATGTATATTATATTAATGCATCGCCCTTATATTCCTGACAATTCATGGTTCTATAGTAATTAGCCCAACTCTACATGCAATGAGCTTTAATAGTTCTGACTATCAAGGAAAGAAAAGATTATAGTATAATACAGTACGTTTATATCATATCTCTGTCCTACATTCAAGTTAAATACTAATTGAGAAATATTAATTAATTAAAAACCTACCTACTAACTTTTTTATATCTTTTATATATGTAGAGTTAGCTAAAACTATTCCACATTTAATAACTATCACTAATGTGATTGATATATTTCTGTATTGAATCAATTAATTAACACAGACGAAAGGCACAAAGAAAGACATGTTTAGTCTCAAATACAAATCATCAAAAACTATACATAGAAGCCTCAAAAATTAACAACTCGAGAAACATTACATTTTGCATGGCTTGCTGGTCGCCACATATATTTCATGGCTTCCTGGTCGCCACATCTATATATATAAATTATCCCACTCTATTGTCTTACTAGAGTAAACAAACAAGATCACAGACTAAATATAAAAACAAACAAGACCACACAATAGATGTAGACCTTTTTGCTTTGTTATGATAGAAAATACGCTATAAGCCTAGACTTGTAACATGTTGACGATTCTTGTTCGATATCTGCTATAGGCAGTATCTCCGTTCTTTATAACTTGTAGTTAAGCAAAATTAAAGCTTTGTACTTAAAATTAAATAAAGTTTTTTTTATTATTCAAAATGAACAAAATTATATATATACATAATTTTCGTGCTGTTCCGTAATTTGTAAACTTACATGATATAGTTGACGATATCTATACCATGTCTTTGAAATAAATATTATTATAAAATGAAATAAAACTATTATTGAAAATTTCAAAGTTTTATTAAAATAATGATAAAACATACCTTATAAACACACTATTGTGATATTTATTATTTATACCAGTGTTTCCCAAACTTTTTATCCTCGCGCCCCCCTTTAGACTAAGAAATCGCTAGATCGCAATTATTACAAAATTAAAAACTTTTCCACTAACAGCGCTGCATCGCTAACTGCTGTTGGTTATTCACTCGCATAAAATCGCCTGGAGTGGGGATGGTAGAAACACACACATTTCACTTCAACACAGATCAAGTAAAAGTTACAAATGCTATTAGTTATACAAGTATTATTGCGTCTAAATTCTACTCTAGTTTTAACCTTGCGTTGGTGCGGTGGGGTGTGGTACACCCCAGCCATGTATTTTTGTTTATAATTTTTACACCGCTGTAATGTTGGATGCCAGCTTCTCTATACCTTCCGATGCTATACCGTTCTTTCATATAACCTTAGTTGCTCAGTTGCAAATTGAATGTGATTGGAGCAACATCACCTCATTTTCTCTTGGGGATGTAACATTATAATGTTGTGCAATCATACGCAGTGGCGTGATATTCGGACTATAGACTCGCGGAGTAAAGGGATGAATTTTGCAACTCTGCATAATTCATGAATTAAACATTGCAGATACTTTCGTGGGTCAGTTGATCTCAGCGGCTTGAACAAGTAACCAGGCGAAGTTGACATCTTCCCCCGTCCCCCGCTTACCTATTTCATATTTATATTCATTACTGTATGTTAAGTGAGATATTAATAAATTTATTCATTAATTTAAACGGTGTTGTTATCAATTTGACTGAACCCATAAAATCCTACGTGAAGTGTAGTCCAATCCAGTGACTAAAGAGGGTTCCAGCCATCCAGCCCAGCAGTTAGTGACGTTTCTGGCACCAGGTAGGTAAACTTCCAGTTATCCTACTAACATAACCGCTTCCATTATCCGGCCTATTTCTCTGCAAGCTCGTAGATAGGTGGTTATTTTGACCCGAACCACCTGAACAGGACAAAACTGTGACATTTGGCACAGGGTTGCCATATTTAGGGATTTCCCCCGAATCTAGGGATTTTTTTAAGCTTTCAAGAGAAAGGGATTTTTCTATTTTTACTTTATAAATCTAGGGATTTTAGCGTCTAATATAGTGAGATGCATAATAGAATATGTTTTTAAATTTGTATTATTCAATTACAATTTCTATGCTCTTATCTGACATTAATAAATTCTATTTTATTCATTTATTTTTGTTTTCTTTCCACTGATGCCATCTAGTAGCTGAAAATTGCAGCTTTTGTGATTAATGGAATTTTATTACTCAACAGCAATATTATGGAGAAGCGAAAAGTGAAACCGTCTGTTTCCGAAAATTTGGAAGAATCTTCGCTGTCTTCTTCTGAAGAATGCCAGCAAATGAAACAGGAAAGAAAAAAGAAAAAGATGTATAGCCAGAAATATCAACAAAGCTGGGAACAGGAAGAATTATTTAAAGGATGGCTGTAACGAAGCAATAAGGGGCCTTCATACGCCTATTGCAAAGTCTGCAATAAGGACTTGGTATGTGGAAAATCAGAACTTATTAAACATACTCAATATAAGGTGCATCAAACTAAAGCAAAGGCTTCTTCATCCCAGCAAACTTTAACTTCCATGCTAACATTTAAAAAAAATATTAAATTAGAGAATGAAGTTAAAAATGCAGAAATTAGATTCGCTGCCTTTGCCGCTGAACATAATATAGCATTCAATATAATGGACCATCTTTCTGAATACATAAATGTTAGCTTCCCAGATTCAGAAATAGCAAAAAAATATAGTAATAAACGAACAAAAGTAACTGCTATAATAAATAATGCTATAGGTTCTTATAGTCTTGATAAAACATTAGATTTGTTAAAGTCGCATAAATTTTCACTCATAGTAGACGAATCAAGGAATCAACCGATAAAGGTGTATAAAAAATTTAGCTTTAGTTGCTCGTTTGTATACAGACGTTGTACATGATATATTTTTGGGTCTAATACCTGTACCAGATGGTACGGCAGAGGGACTGTATACAATAATTAAATTATTTTTTGAAAAACATAACATAGACTGGAAAAAAAATTAATTGGTTTCGGTTCTGATGGAGCTAGTGTGATATTTGGTGTGCATAATTCCTTGTCTACAAAACTTAAAGAAGACAATCCAAATTTATTTTTAATGAAATGTACTTGTCACTCATTTAGTCTATGCGCAAATTATGCATGTGGTAAATTACCTGAGGAAATAAAGGATCTTGCTAGAAGTATTTACACATATTTTCAACACAGTTACAAACGACAAACCGAATTCACAGAATTTCAAAATTTTGTTCAAGTAAAACCACATAAATTATTGCAACCATCCCATACACGATGATTATCTTTGCTTTCAGTAGTTAAGAGGATATTGGAGCAATATAATGCATTGTTATTATATTTTACAGATATTTATTCTACTCAAAAAGTTACTAAAGCTGAAAATATATATATATATATATATATATATATATATATATATATATATATATATATATATATATTCAATTAGGAGATCCCTCAGTAAAAATGTATTTTCAATTTTTAGATTTTATTTTACCATTATTCAACGATTTAAATTTAGAAATGCAGTCCGAATCAATTAAAATTCATACGTTATATACAAAAATTGAAACTGTGTTACGAACTCTTTTAGACTGTTATATCCAACGAGATTATTTACAAAAAACTCGATTGGAAAATATTGAATATAAAAATCCCCATAATTTCATGAAAATTGAAGACATGTATTTAGGTGCTAAACTTGCTTCTGCTATAACAGAAAATAGTCATGGTTTAACTGATGAAAAATTATTAAATTTTCGTAAAAATTGTTTGGCATTTTTGATAGAAGGCTGCCATCAAATTTATGAACGTTTTGATCCAAAAAATAAATCGACACAAATTTTAAAAAAATTGACAATAATCTCCCCTTCCGAAGTTATATCTAAAAAGCATGACTCTATTGTTTCTTTAGCAAATGAGTTTCCAAATTTAGTTTTACCATATGAATTAAATAGCCTTGACCAAGAGTGGCGACTATTACGAAATATTGATGTTTCTCAATTAGTAGGTTTAAATATTAACGATTTCTGGCAAAAACTATCAAATTTTAAATCAGGTAATGATACCGTAATGTTCCCAACATTATCTAATTTCATTTTCAATCTTTTCTGTTTACCTCATTCAAGTGCAACCGTTGAGCGGGTATTTTCTCAGGTTAATTTAAATAAAACTAAAATTCGTAACAATTTATCACCGCAAACATTGAGTGGAATTATGCATACCAAAGAATTATTACAAAATAAAACATGTTTTAACTTCCCTATTGATAACGAATTACTTAAAAAAATGGATAAAACTATTTATGAAAAGTAGCATTGAGTTTAATTAAAGTTTTTATTTTGTCTTATGTTATTCTTTCAATCAGTGTAAATTAACGACTACTGTCCACTTGATTTATGTAAAGAATTAATTATAAGTATGTTTGTTAATTAATTTAATTTTTGAATTGTTATTTGTTCAATAAATTATCATTTAAATGGATTTATAAATTATTTATTAATATTTCAAACATGTTTACGGAACCTTTGTCCGTATTAACCTTTTTTTAATCATTCGTCTCAACATCTTTCCCCCTCAACATCTTTCCCCCTCCACCACCCGTCCACTGCCCCCTCCACAAAAAGAGATTTCTAGGGGGATTTTAGGTTCCGATCAGGGACTTTCTAAAATTTTATCTGGCAGCCCTGATTTGGCACAGTCGATATAGAAACCTGTTACATTTGTCGCAGTCGGCAGGATCCTATTACATTTGTCGCAGTCGGTAGAATCCTGTTACAGGGTGTAAGACACCCCGGCGCACTAATCGTGTTACAAAAGGTAAAATGATTTTTTCATTATTATTATGTTTATTGATTTATTGTACCCATTTCAGTTACAGTTTATATAAAGCCATGTCGTACGAAAAGGAACAGGCGCTGTTACAAAAATACATGGACGAGGTTGTGCAGGAGTTGAGTGAAGAAGCCGGAACAGCTGAAATCGTTGAAAATGCAATGGAATCGGACAGTGATGTTAACAGTACGGCGGAAAGTGTAGAGAATTGTGATCTTGAAACGTATAGTAGTGAAAGCGCCGATGAAGATGTAGCTGATGACTTAGAAGGAAACGCAAGTAGCTCAAGTGATGATGGATTAAATAATTTGACACCTAAATGAAGGCCTAGAACCGCAGATAAATACTTCTTAGGGAAAGATCAGAAAACAAAGTGGCTAAAAACAGTTCTACCAAGGAACGTACGCACGAGGAGACGCAATCTTGTTTTACATTTACCCGGCCCTAAAGGAGCTGCTGCAAGTGCCAAGTCAGAAATGGAATGTTGGTCTTGTTTTTTACACCAGACATGTTAAGAATTTTAATTCATTGCACAAACATACAGATACGAAAAAATCAATGCAAATACAAAGAAGTTTCGCGAACTCGAGAAACTGATGAAAGCGAAATGAAAGCGGTTATTGGTTTGTTATATTTTGCCGGAATTTACAAAGCACATCGTTTGAATCTTGAAGATTTGTGGCGAACTGACGGTATCGGAATTGAAATTTTCAGGGCCACAATGTCCCTCCAACAATTTCGATATATTTTAGTCTGTCTCAGATTTGATGATGTGAATACCCGGAATGAAAAAAGGGTATTAGATAAATTTTCAGCTATTAGAAAATTTTATGAACTGTTTGTTGAAAACTGTATCAGAAATTATACTCCTTCGGAATATACAACAATTGATGAGATGCTACCAGCATTTCGAGGTAAATGCCCCTTCAGGCAATACCTTCCTAACAAACCGTCGAAGTATGGTATAAATTTTTTTGCATTGACTGACAGCAAAACATTCTACGTATCGAATATGGAAGTTTATTTAGGCAAACAACCGCCTGGTCCCTATGAGCTTGATAATTCACCATAAGAAGTTGTCAAGAGATTTGTAGTTCCGATCACAGGTACAGGTAGAAATGTAACGATGGACAATTGGTTTTCGAGTTATGGGCTTGCTATTGATTTGTTGAATAACAATTTGACTATGATTGGCACTGTACGGAAAAATAAGAGAGAACTTCCTCCATGCTTTGTCGCAACCAAAAAACGTAATGAAGGTTCATCAATATTTGGGTTTCAGGAGAAGATAACAGCAGTGTCTTTTGTGCCGAAAAAAGGGAAAAATGTTATTTTGTTCAGTACAATGCATCATGATAGCACCATAGATGAAAAAGCGGAAAACCTGAAATCATAACAGACTATAATTCAACTAAAGGCGGAGTAGACACAGTTGATCAGCTAAGTGCAAGCTATGATGCTGCAAGAAATAGCAGAAGATGGCCACTGACAATCTTCTTTACTCTCCTCAATATAGCTGGAATAAATGCACGAGTAATTTATACACTGAATAATGAGAAAACTGCCAAGCGTAGATTCTTTCTAAAAAAAATAGCTACTGATTTGATTGCTGAGCATTTGGCAAAAAGACAGTCAAACGTCAACTTGCCAAGACAAATTAGACAAAAAATAGCAGACATAGCAAAGTCCCATGACGATTTGAACCCAAAACGTGCGAGAATGGAGAAGCAACAACGCTGTTCTGAATGTCCCAGAGCCAAAGATAGAAAAACATTTGTAAATGCTGCCATAAATCATTATGCTTAGAGCATGCAGTTATTTTGTGCAATACATGTTGTGATAAAGAGAGTGAAGACGATTAAGACAAAAATTAAATAGAAAATCCCAAAAAATTATTATTTTTTTAAAATTATAAGTATAATATGTTTTTAATTTACAGTTTTTAAGAAGTATGTTTATTTTTTTTATATAATTTATAAATTTTTATATATAATTAGAATTCACAGCAATAAAGATAACTTATGAACATAATTGTTTATTTATTCCACTATATTTTTCCTCATTACCTACATTAGAAGGTAAAAGGTACTGGGGTGTGACATACCCCACCGCACTAACCATGCGACAAATGCCCGCCGCACCAACGCAGGGTTAAATATGGATAATTTTTTAATCGGAACCAAGCGCGGTATCAATTGAGTACGCACATCAACATCTACAGATAAAGAAGCCAACATTCCTAAACCAAAGAATAGAAAATATAGTGATGAATATTTGAGCTTCGGTTTTACAAGATGACGAACGACCAAAGTGTGTAGTATGCTTAAATATTTTAGCTGTTGACAACATGAAACCAAATAAATAAAAAAGGCATTTGCAAACGAAGCTTGAAAGTAAGCCCCGCGATTTTAGTAATCAGAAACTAGCTTTTGAAAATGCTGTATCAGTACCTCAGAAAGCTTTACTGGCTACTTATAAAGTTGCACACCGCATAGCCGAATGCAAGAAACTTGAAACTATTGCGGAGAACCTTGTTCTTCCTGATACCATTGACATAGTCTCAATAATGTTTAGAGACAATTCCACCAACGAAATTAAAAAAATACCGTTATCAAATAGCACTGTTGCAAGGCGAAATGAAGATATATCAGACGACGTATTGGAACAATTACTATCAAACTTAAAAAACAAATTATTTACAATTCAGTAAGACCAGGCCACTGATATCAAAGAGGCTCATTTGATAGCATACGTACGATACTAGGATGATGCAAAGATACAAGAGGACTTACATTTCTGCACACAAATTAAGGGACGAACAACAACGCAGGATTTGTTTAAAATAACAGATGATTTGCTTTTATGGCAAAGTATGATTTAGAATGAAAAAACTTCGTTGGTATTTGCACTGATGAAGTACGGGCAATGGCAGGAAGATATACGGGTTTGTAAATATTTATACCCAAAAAGAATCTCAATTACCTAGTTTATCCCGTTAGTTTCAACCCGCTTGAAAATGGGTTGATTCGACCCGATTGAAGTTAGCGGGTTGAAATGATCGAAATAAACGCATTTTCAACCGGATTGAAATTTTCAACTCGACCCTAAAATTCAAATGGGTTGAGCTTATTCGACCGGGTTGAATGCTACGGGATAAACGCTGAACCCGACCGAAATTTTGAAGCTAACTTCATTCAAGTATGATTCACTATTTGTCAGCTGCATTTGAATTTGAACTGTCAAACCGTTATCATTGTTTTGTGTGTCATATCGTGTAAAGTGAAATGTCGAAAAGAAATGTATGGAAAAGTCATTGATGAAAGAAAAGAAAATTCTTGGGCTGATGGACGGAAAACGTTTACGTATAAATGAAATATTTAAAACATTGGAAAAACCAATGCTCGATGCGGGATATCCACTGGACGCCAATGCAATGCAAATGAAATTTAAAAATTTGAAGCGTGAGTTAATATACACATATTACTTTTCTTTGTCACACCTGTACATATAATTTCAATATTCTAGGAGATTACTACAAGGATCGGAGGGTCAATAGTGTCAGTGGAAGCGGGAGGTCAGAGTTCGAGTTTTATGATGAAATGGATGAATTGTTAGGGGACCGTCCAGCCTCCCAAATGGAAGGAGTAGAATCTGCAAGAGATTGCAGTAATGAAGAAGAAGGTATATATTTAAATGCACTAAAATTTACTGAAATATTTTATTTTATTTGCTAATGTTGCAGTCATTGAATGCCAAGTAAGCCCTACTGGCTTATTAACAGTAAGTACGGGAGAAAATAAACTTCCAGAAGTAGCCGTGGTGATACGTCATGTGTCAACTACTGACAATGAAGGAGTTTTGGCGTTTGAAGAGTTGTCGGACTCTCTCTCATTCGAAGGAGTTCCTGGTCCATCAGGGCGGAAGAGTAGGTCGGAGGATCTGTCGGACTCATTGGAAGGAGTTCCTCGTCCATCACGGCGGAAGGCCACTCCTCCTACGTCTGAGCAGCAAGGTACGCCGAAAACCAGCCGAAAAGGCACAACCACGTATCAAAAAACACTGGATAAATTTATTGCAATCCAAACTGAAATGAAGGACACGTTTATTAAAATAGCTTCAGATATGTCATCTGAGCGGGATCATCAATTGATGCCAGAGATGATGGATCGCCAGGAGGACATGTTAAAGAGGAGCACAAATGCGCTAGTGCCGGCATTAAAGAGCCTGTCCAAGAAGGGGAAGAAACGAAGGAAGGCTCCAAGTTCATCGTCTAGCAGCAGCAGCGATTAATAAAATTAATATATTTTTTTTATTTTCATGTATGGTTTATTATAATTAAATATATTTTTTAAATTTTCTGTCTATATTTATATTTATTTCATTTCATATAATAAGTTTTTATATTATCTTAACCTAGAACTTCTTAACGGATAATTGTCACGTAGATGTTGGCACAAAATTTCTCTTGTTTCATTACCATCGTAAGTATCCAAGTTCCGATTTGTAGCCCCCGGTGGCTGTGGAAATATCATATCTGCTTCTTCTACTGCTTTCATCCAGGCGTCGTAGAATTTTTCTTTACGTGATTCTACAATATTATGGAGAATGCAACATGTTGCTATAACGTGTGGTGCAAATTTATAAGATACGTCTGTTCGTTTTAATAAAGTTCTCAATCTGGCCTTGAGTCTGCCAAATGCATTTTCGACGCACACTCTAGCGGAGTTCATGTATGCATTAAATGAATCCTGCTCTAATGTTAAGCCACGATTTATATAACCTTTAAGTAGCCAAGGTAATAAAGGATATGCTGGTCTCCAATAATGACGTACGGAAGTTCGTGAGCATTGCACTATACAGTGCCCTGTAGCGAAATAAAATATTAAAAGTATGTTACACATAATCCAATATTATCTTCATCATATTACCTGTGGCATCAACCTGTCAATATTTTTGAATTGAGTTTGCTAACACTGCAGCGTCATGAGTTGCGCCTGGATTTTTCACAGAAATATTCAAAAATCTGTATCTAACTTACTATTTTAGAAGGGTCGCTTAAACAATTATATTTTGGTTCCAATTTAGTATTTAGCACCTCGCAAATATAATTAAAAGTACTCTTAGAAACTCTAAAATTTTCAATCCAATCTGAATCGGTAAATTGTTGTAGCACTATGTTTTCCAAAACTTCGTGTTTTATTATTCATTCGTCATCTTTTAATTTTAAAAACATTATAAGGTACAAATAAAGTAGATCTAGTTTGTTGATACCTGTATTAAAAAATAATTAGCAATTAAGCATGGATATTATTTAAATAAAAGCGTAAAATATCTTACATTATGTTTAAAAGGCGTTTTCGTTTAAGACCTTTTCTTTTGCGCCACATTTGATAAAATAATGCACTTGTGGACAATAACATATGCACAGTTTGTAAATAAAAAGTACATAATGTTATTACTTTTTGAGGATCCGCTCAACCCGCTAGAACAAGACTGAGATAAACGGTGGAGAGTTAACCTTGAAATTCAACCAGATCGAATTTCAACCAGGTTGAAACTATCTGGATAAACTTAGTAAATGCTACTTGGAATCACTGCATGATACGAGCAGCACTAGCCTTGAAGGAACTTAGTTCTGGACTGCACTTAGTATTGTCAGTAGTAATTGTTAATTATATAAAAAATAATCCTTTAAAAGCAAGACTATTTTCTGCAATGTGTGAGGACATGGAAGTAATCATTCAACATTATTACTCTTGTTGTTCCTGAAAGCCGATAGATAGCAACACGCGTTCATATTTCAAATATTCCATGTATTTCATTACTGGTAACTTTTGCTTTTAAACACTTTCTATTACATTCACTGTAATAAAAGTTTTTCAACTGTCAAGACGTACAAAACATTTTTGTTATTTTCTCATTAAATAAAAAATCTGATGTGGCCAACACATGACCTCCCGCCAATTCCATGTTTAAAATAGCAGTGAACTTTAAGTAAAGTATCATTTCCGGTTAATCGTTTGTAAATAAAATCTAATTTGTTGTCCAATAAATAGAAAAGTCTGTAATACGAAATTTTCGATTGTTTTATTGTTTTTCCTCAATAATTTGTTAGAGCTCCAAATTAAGTACTACTTACATCCGATTTATCATATATGGTTAAAATCTAATATGTTGTTTCAAATTATATATGAGTTTTAAATACCAAATTTGAGAAGTTTTGGGTCATATTTTAAAAGGCTTTAAGGAAAAATCGTCACACACGTATATTCTTATAAAAATCAGCATCATCTTTTAGGTGCTCTAAAACGCAATCTTTGTAAATTCTTCGCCGTACATAATCCATTTCGTAAATGTGTAGTTGTAAATTAATATTAATTTATAGTGCTGCAAAAATAGCAATTAGCAAATTTAAATCAGATCATCCTGTACATCAACATTTATGTATGATGGAAAATATATTATTTTTACAAACCTTAATAAAATATTTTACTATTATATTCTCATTAACACGGTTTCATTATTAATTTTAATATAATTGCTGCCTGTCAGTGACATTTGTTTAAATATGTCAAACCTGTCATTAAAATTATGATTTTGTTTGACGCATAGGCTAGGTGATACATGGAAATAAATTATATTATATATTCATATTTAAAGTTATTTAGAGTTATTTACTAAATGTTATTATCGTATAATTGAAGATTAAACCATAATATTAAATTTTAATTAGTAATTGCCATATTAGTATAGAATGGGTATACAAAGTTTCAAATTTTTCTGATTGATAAAATTTGAGTAATCGTGTCCACAAAATCCACACACACACACAAACACACACACAGACACACACACATACATATCTACAGACATCATTGTAAAATTGTTAAAATCGGATTCTGGGGACATCAAAACGTGCTTATTGTATAAAATCTTTATATGCTATTTTTAGCACGATCCCTATACCTCCCTTACCTAGGGTAGCGAGAGGTAAAAAAGGTTTTAAAAGTTTATCTTGTGCTTACTGTGTGCAAAAGCCCTTGATTACAATTATATACAACTGTATTGTGAATCTCGGTGGCTATCTCGTGGTAAAGTTAAGCAACGTGTGTTTGAACTAAGAGAAGAAATATTTTCGTTCTTGGAACAAGAAAAGCACAGAGGTGCAGAAAAATTTGCACACGGACATTTTATAATGAAACTGATATTTTTGAAAAATTCAATATTTTAAATACGCAGCTTCAAGGAAGAAATACCCATATAATAGAACTTTCAGAAAGAATTACATCTTTTTCTATAAAGTTAGAATTTTGGTCAAATAAAATAAGTGCCCAAGATACTGAAATGTTTGTCAATTTAAAGGCATTCATTCAAAAAACCAAATTTAACAAATATTATTATTACTTTTAAAACTATCGAAGGTCATGTAAAAAGCTTGTTGACAAATTTTAAGCGTTACTTTTCTGAAAATGACAATTTAATGATCCAATATGAGTGGGTAACAAACCCGTTTGAAGGGACATTGAAAAATGTATCCTTAGATGAAGACGAATATATAAATTTAATATCGAGAACAGATATCTGGAGGCTGATTCTAAATAAAATTCCAAGTTGTAATTAAAATTTGGTCTTGGAATTGTACATGTAACCATCTAGTGAGTTTTTATTGAACGTAGATATGACGTTATGACATTAGAAGATGTTGGAACTAATTTCAACATCTAGCGAGGTGTTGTTTTCACAATTGCACCTTGTTTTTGCTATGTTTGACGTTATACATAAAATAATCCAAAATTGGAAAGGTGTTGAAAATATTTGTTTTACGGGAGATTTAGTAAGTATGAAACAATAAATATAATTTTGTTTGATAAATAGCATGAGGAATATTATTTTATCTGAAATATTGTTTGATATTATATCCAGAATATGGCTATGGAATTTGTTCCGTTGTTGGCTCTTCAAATGTTGGAAGATGAAGAACGTAGAAATGCATCTTGTTTATTGCGAAGAACTATTCGGAATCCTCAAGATCCCTTCACAATGACAGAGGCATTATTTATTCGGAATTTTCGAATAAATAAAGTAGCATGTATGGATCTCATTAATCATATCAGTCAATTTATGGATGCTGGTCAATATAAATCAAGAATTCCCTGCATATTTAGAGTGAGCAATTTATTATTAGTTATATTTCATATTACCTATGTTAAAATAAGATGTTTAAATAACTTATGAATGATTTTAATTTTAGATTCTGTCAGCATTGCATTTTTTTGGATTAGGTAGCTACCAACGAGGTATTGGAAATAATCTTTGAGCCTGTTTAAGCCAACCAATGGTTAGTCGAAGCACACGAGAGGTTGCAAATTATTCGTCATTGTATGAAACGATGGATTCGGTTTCCATGGAATGATGATGAAAAAGCTACTTTATAAGAAAGGTTTAACGTTTTCTATGCAATATTACAGCGTTTTCTATGCAATACTACAGCGACATTTTTAATTTTTATTTATGTCAGGTTTCGCATACATCTTACGATGCACCATATTATTGGAGTTATTGATGGTACACATGTTTCTATTGTACCCCCATTGGAAATGAAAATAGTATATTTCAAATTTCAAATATGCGATTCTAATTTGAACATTATAAGCATCATTTCAAAATGGCCAGTATAAATTCTGCAACCACCAGCTAAGTGGAAGTCTTCAAACAAGATATAGACGTACCTGATGATGAAGATACATCGGTGGATACCTGAAATTTTGCACTTTCACTTTCATTATTGCTTATATACTTGTACTTGCTGGATACGACTAAATTTCAAAATGGCCCCGTAGTACCCATAATGCTTTTGTATGGCGGGATAGTAGAGTGGCCCATGCATTACGAGCATGCGAATGGTGACACTGAAAACAGACTTATAGGTAAAAAAGAGAACATTACAAATCAGTGAACATATTCATTGAAGTTATTTCTTTCAGAAGGTTCAGGATATCCTTATCTGCCGTGGCTGATGGTATCACTGCCAAATCCAGTGACAAATGAGCAGGTTCAGTTTAATAACTGTTTTAAAAGAGCACGAAGTTGTGTTGAGAGGTGCACTGGTGTTCTGAAAGCACGATTTCGTTGTCTCTTAAAGGATCGCACACTACATTCTGCTCCCAGAAATGCTGGTCGGATAATTTTGTGTTGTGCTATTTTGCACAATATTGCACTGCACTTCCGTGTGTAAAATCCTCATCCAGCCTGGGATGATATGGATTTGCCTCATTTACCCCAACAGTTATTGGCACCTGCAGATGTTGTGTACCGCCAACTTGGCCAACAATCCCGAGAAGATTACATTACAACATATTTTTAAGGATAAAGACATATTTCGTAAATAAATAAAAACAAAGAGGTTTAACATATATTTTATTTTTTTCAAAACACTGACCAATTCCTTCAACAAATTATTAGTTACTATCTTCTCCTCTATCATACGTCTATTGATCTCCACCAGGTCACCAAGCTTGTCGCTCATCGTCTTCATAACTTCCATCTGCTCTCTTCCCATTGTTATCATCCGTTCTGCCGCAGATTTAGCAGATATCCCACGTTTTGGAGTTTGATGGGACGTTGGTTCCGGTGTAAATATGGGCATTAGTAGTAATTCTGTCGAGATATTTCTCGATTCTCGTCTCGTCGAGACGAGACAGAAATGTGAAAAATATTTTACGAGACGAGAAATATTTGCCGAGATCTCGATTCTCGAAAATTGTTTTCGAGATTTCTCGGTTGTTATTTTTCTCATGAGATAATTTGCAAACGTGTGGAAATTTAACATAGTTTTAGTGATATTTGTCTCTATTTAGCTGTGGCATTTTTGAACAAAAAGATAATTATTTGACATTTTATCTGTCAGATTTTGTTAAACGTGCATTACACGATGAAGTTTTTCTTTTCAAGTGACTTGAAAAGTTTTCTGTCTCGCACAATGACATGAGCGAAAGAGAAGCAAATGAATAGACTATTAACGAAATACTTTTAAAAGAAAAACCGTAACATGCACTACTTTTTCTTAAAAGTCCCTACAAATTTTAACTGTCAAGTAACTGTCAAATGTCATTTGCGTTTATATTTTTGATGTAGGTACAGAAGTAGTGTTATAAGTGATCGATGTTAAACTGAAAAATGGCAAAATGGGATAGAGAAGTAATTGAAATATTAATGTAAGTATAACTTAAATTTTGGCACTTGATCGTGTAAATATACTTGTAAGGTTACTTATACTTTTTTCAAGTCACTTGAAAATATAAACTTCATCGTGTAATCCAGGCTCTAGCTAAGATTTTTAGCGTTATTTTCTTTTTAGTGTTTTATTATAGTTTAGATAATGCTAGATAAATATTAAATTAATAAAATTATAACATAATAAAATTTGCACAAGTTTTAGATTATATTAAATTTTGACAGATAAAAAGACAAATATTTATCTTTTTTTTCAAATTACTATTAATGCAAAATTGCATAAATTTAATAATTAGTTTATTTGAGCAAAATATACATGTTAGCACATAGCAATCCCGTATTCCTGCTGACATAGCATCGGAATATTCCACATCCGTGGAAAACGCCATTGTTGTAAAGCTATTTCTTATGCGTATTAAGCCATGTCTTATGCGTATTAATTTTTGTGTATTATATTTTGTTACATTGTATTTTATTGAATTACTTATTTTGCTTCGCTAATTGCCGATTTTTGCATTATTAGAAACTTGTGGATGAATGCCATCATCCACATCCTGTTATTCTCGAACTTGATCACGTATCATATTGTCCCTGAACAACTGCGTATCAGCACCTTTAAGACTCAGGGATTGGTCAAAATTGACGTCACCTCATTTTAATATATACTACTGAGACGGGTTTTGCCGTCAGAGTTCAAAGTTAACAGTTCGCGAGAGCATTGTCAAAAGGGGTAATATTCGGACTTCGAAGAGAACTCTCCGGGAGTTTCAGTCGCGTTTCAAATTCAATATGCGCGTAATTAAATATCGCGGATAACAGGATAAATCAAAAGGCACATTTCGTGTATTTGTATTCTTTATTTCGGCAAATAAAACATGTATTGAAAGATACCAAAGTGTTTTAAGTACGAAAAGATCCCATTCAAAAATAAATATTGTTAAACTGTTGCGCAAGCCAACCACACAACACCATCATACAAGGGACGTCGACCCAGCCATCTCAGGTGTCTTCCTGCAAAGCCGAGACACACAGCACGGGCAGTCTAGTCCAGAAACTATCGTACAACATTTAAATCTTATGTATTATTTTGAATAAATCTGACTGTACTTATAAGTTTTGTAATAATATAAATAATTTTTTTTTTTAATATAAATAAATTTATATTATAAATGGCGCAGTCGGTAGGATTCTCAGCGAAATACAAAATTGATTTCGTTCGTTTCAACGATTTACTGAGAATTCGAACATAGAAGATTGTCCGGTCGCGTCGCGCATCAGCTACGAAGACTTTGGTGCCCGAGAGAACATCGAGCTCCATCTTCAAGGACAATATAGCCCAGCAGCCGTTGCAGACCAAGTGACCGAGCGAATATCGATCACACGCCAATGGACATCATCTTCTTACTCCTGTAAGTACCTATGTCAATTAGAGATTTTCAAAGCGATACAGAGTTAAGTAACATAGATACAGAATCGGACTCTGGTGACTCACTAACATCATATACCAACCCCATTAACCAAACAGACCTCCAAGAAATTTTAATCAATCCTATTACAACAAAATTCAAGACATATTATACTTACAAATATCATATGTAAATAATAATAAAGCTGACAAAGCCGCAGTACTCTGTGAATACTTTCGCGAGTACGCATTGAGAGTTTTTCTCAAAGGGCTAAAAGAACCCCTTGGTACCCTAATGCGCACCAAGAGCCCCAAAGACTTAAACGCTGCACTGAGCATGCTAACTAACGACTTTAATATCGAATCAACAATACGTGGTCACCACACACACCACGCACACCACAAACAAATACAACATACAAAACCTAAACCATTACCACCACCATCACAAAAATATTTACCCCAAAGAAATACACCACATTTAACTTAGAGACCAATCCCCAACAATCCAGGTCAAACAAATTACAGCAATCCAGCAATCCGCCACAACACAACAATCCTTTCAATCAAACAAATGTGTTTAAACCTAATAACAACCAAAGATTCCCCAAGCCGACGCCTATGAGCATTAGCACAAGGCAGTCCGCATTTCCCAGATCCGGCGCATTCAACAATACACAACAATACCGTCCGCTGCAACACGCGCGTAGACCAGATTTTACATACATACACTATACAGAAGTACAAGACATAAACATAGACGAACAAAACAACAATGTAGAGGAACCGAATGAACTCGAATACGAACAAAATTATGATAATGTAGAATACGAGCAAACGTACGATCCAAATTATTTTTTACACAGAGCGAACTACCATTTATTATATTCCCCGAATATAACTTACAAGCATTGATAGATACAGGTAGCACTCGTTCATTCATAAAACCTGATATAGCACATAAACATTTTGGAGATAAAATTGGAAATGATTATTTCAAAATCACAACTGCACACGGTACATCTACAGAAAACTTTAGCGTACATTTACCATGCTCTAAATTATTTAAACAAACAAATTTAATATTAAAATACCATCTGTTTGACTTCCACAACAATTTTGATATTTTACTCGGACTTGACAATTTAAAATTAGTAGACGCAATCACAGATCTCACAAGAGATAAAATAATAACGCCTACTCACGATATTAACATACACTATCACAAAATTATGCCAATTACTAATTATATTAACATCCCTCCGGAAACGGAAAAATTTACCAAACTCTATGTCCATAACATCGAAAACGGAGAAGTTATTATTCCCGAATTAAAATTAAATAATATTATAATACCAGAAGGCATAGCGAAAGTTGAGAATCATGAAACATTATACCCCGTTATCAACACAGACATAGCGAGCAAATCTTTACATCAGGACTCCAAATTACCGCGCAACCTTTAGAAAATTTTGAACTAAATAATTTAAATTTCAATATTCCAAATTCAGAAAATGAATTAGATATTTCAAAAATTAGAACTGATCATATGAACTATGAAGAAAATTGCGAAATTACAAAATTTTTAAAAGAGTATTCTGATTTATTTCATACCCCTTAGTTTCACCAATAATATTAAACATGTCATAAGAACATCAGACGAAATCCCTGTCTATACTAAAACCTATAGATACCCAGAAATTAACCGTAATGAAGTCGAAAATCAAACACAAGAGATGTTAAACCAAAACATTATTAGACACTCGCATTCTCCATGGTCATCCCCAGTATGGGTTGTGCCTAAGAAATAAGACGCCTCCGGAAAACGGAAGCGGCATATTGTTATCGATAACAGAAAAGTAAATGACAAAACTATTAGTGACAAATACCCGATTCCTAATATTAACATCCTTTTGGACAAATTAGGCAGATGCCAATATTTCACGACTCTTGATCTTGCATCTGGTTTCCATCAGATCGAGATGCATCCCGGTGATATAGAGAAAACAGCATTCTCTACTGAAAACCGACACTATGAAATTCTCAGAATGCCGTTTGGGTTAAAGAACGCGCCCGCGACGTTCCAGCGCGTAATGGACAATGTCCTTCGTGACCTTGTAAATAAAATTTGTCTTGTCTACCTAGACGATGTCATAATATTCAGCACTAGCTTGCAAGAGCATGTTCAAAGCTTGAGAGCCGTATTTGAAAGATTTAGAAAGACTAATTTGAAAATTCAATTAGACAAGTCGGAATTTTGCAAAAAAGAAGTTGCATATTTAGGACACGTCATAACACCAGACGGAGTTAAACCGAACCCCGACAAAATTATAGCTATTAAAAATTACCCAATACCCAAAAATACAACTGAAATTAAAGCTTTTCTCGGACTCCTCGGATACTATCGTAAATTTATAAAAGATTTTGCAATTATTACAAAACCATTCACTAAAAGATTAAAGAAAGGTGTAAAGATAAACGTAAAGGATTCGGATTACATAAGTTGTTTCAACGCGTGTAAAGACCTCCTGACCAATGAACCCATCCTACAATATCCCGACTATACAAAGACATTCAATTTGACTACCGACGCCAGTAACGTGGCGTTAAGGGCTGTACTTTCTCAAGGCCCTATTGGCTCAGATCTCCCTATAGCATATGCCAGTCGTACTCTTAACAAATCCGAGCAAAATTACTGGACAATTGAAAAAGAGCTATTGGCAATAGTATGGGCTACTAAATATTTTATAACTTATATTCTTGGCAGAAAAATTAATATTATCACTGATCATAAACCTTTAGAATGGCTTGTTTCACTAAAAGAACCAAATTCGAAATTAATCCGCTGGAGACTAAAATTAGAAGAATATGATTACAATATTATTTATAAAAAAGGAGCATTAAACAAAAATACCGACGCCCTCTCAAGAATAGAATTAAATATAAACACTGTTGATTCCGGTTGTTAGTCATTTTTCGACTATATGAAAAATTTCAATGAACAACTAAAAGAGAATCAAAACAGGTTCAATGATAGCAGAACCAGATGACTCACCCGACTCAGACTCATATGACAGTACACTCCAACTCCGAGAACCCGATAGTAGGCATTCCTATATCCGATTCTCCTGTCAATGTTGGAAAAAATCAAATAATAATTTCTGAAGTCTCACATTCTCCATCACAACCGAAAATTACTAAACTACACTTCGACAAAATGAGAATTCATTTACAAATTTCAACAAACAATTTTGAAGACGACACCACCAAATTCGTTAAAAATTATATCTCACCTAAAGTCAAATACTACCTGTTTTTCGAACATCCTATATACGAGAAATTTAGCAATGTTTTACAAACAAATTTTAAACATTCAAAGTTAAAATTTATAAAATGTAATATGAAACTAATCGACGTCGAGAGAGAAGACGATATCTTAGAAAAGATTAGGAATTATCACGAAGGTAAATTAAACCACCGTGGAATTCATGAAGTTCACAATCAAATTAGAAAAATTTGTTATTGGCCAAATCAAATTAAAACTATTACGGACTATATTAATCAATGTGAAATTTGCCTAGCTTCCAAATATGAGCGTAACCCCGTAAAACCAAAATTTAATATAACACCCACACCTTCGAAACCATTCGACACTATACATGTTGACACACTCAGTTTGGAAAATTCAAATTTTTTAACTATAATAGACGCCTTTTCGAAATATGCCCAGGCATATAAATTAAGTTCAAATAACGCCGTAGAAATTAGCAATAAATTAATTCATTATTTTTCACATCATGGCACACCTAGACAAATTGTCTCCGACAACGGTCTAGAATTCAAAAATAATGTAGTAAAAGAATTACTAGCTCTACACAAAGTAGAAATTCATTTTATAAGTTCTCAACATCCCGATTCAAATGGCTTAATAGAGAGGTTTCATTCCACCCTAATCGAACATATGCGATTATATAACCTTCAAGACAATTTTAAACGCGAACCTATTGATATAAAGGTACGCTATGCAATCCTTGCATATAATAACACCACACATACTTCCATGCAATTCAAACCCATAGAAATAATTAATGGACATTTAGACACAAATTCACCTTTAGATATTGAAATAGAAAACCAAATCACACAAGATTACGTGCAAAAACATAAAGAAAAAACTAAACAAATTTACAAAATTATCAACGAACGATTACAATCAGGAAAAGATAAAAATATTTCAAAATTAAATGAATCTCGCGACGAATTACCTGAAATACCAGAAACAGTTTTTGTACATAACAAACAGAAAGTGAATAAAACAAAACAAGTTAAATATAAAAAAGAGAAAATTAAAACCGTTAACGAAAATTTGAAAACAGCTGAAATCGAAACCGATAGTAAACACAAAAAACAATCTAAAATTCATTTGTCTAATATCAAAAGACCAAGGAAAGTAGTAACAAAAAATTCAAATATTCCAGGTCCGTCGTATTCACGTCCATCCACGGACTAAACCTGTTGGACATAACACATAACCTGGACTACTGATAATTAACCTAGCACAAGCAAACTTGCAGAAATCCACACACTCATTCCTTCACTATTATGACCTCACATCATTATTCGAAAACTATAACAATTTAAATATTTAATACTTTAATTTGAAACAAAGTATTACAAAGGAAATTTCTCACGAATTTATTAATAACAATAAAATAATTAACTACATACAAAATTCTGTTGACAACAAAATTAATCATTTAACAATAAATTCAGACAAATTAGCACAAAGACAAAAACGAGGTGCAATAAATGGTCTTGGCACTATTATAAAAGCAATTAGTGGAAATCTCGATGCTGAAGACTAGAAACGTTATAACGAAATTTTAAAACATTTAGAAAATAACCAACAAAATTTAAATAAACAATTAAAACGACAATATTCAGTCAATCTCAAACTCACAGAACAGTTCAACAATACTTTAGTTACTATTAAACAAAATGAAAACATTTAGAAAGATAAAATAGAGCAGTTGCTGCGCATTCTAGTCAGTGGAACCTTTAATCAAAATAAACCTTTTATTCACGATATTTACAACCAGTTTAACACACTTTTCACAATGATATTAAATACCCTACAAGACATTGAAAATTCTTAAACGTTTTGCAATTTACATGTTTTACACCCAAGTATTATTCAAACGCATGATCTTTTGGCAGAATTAAACAAAATTCACAAATATTATAATAACGAATTACCCTTTGAACCTATCCCTGAAAACATACTAAAATTCGAAAAAATTATAACAGTAAATTGTAAATTAGAACCTACAAGAATAATTTATTTTATTGAAATTTCTCTTAACTACGAAACAGAATTTGAATTACTCCATCTCATACCGATCCCTACAAAACACCAAGACGATTATGTAACTGTTATACCAAACAAAAATTACTTTTTAAAATCAGTTGATGGAAAAATTATTTCTCTAACTGGCTTATGTACCAAAGGAGATAAGTACCAATGTCCAAATAAGGTCAACCAGGTCGAAGAAAACACCTGCGAGAAGGACATCATCTTGAAGAACAACGTAGAAAACTGCCAATACATCAAAACTAATATCAAAAAGAACCACGTCGAAATATTAGAGGAAATAAACCAATTCTTGGCCGTATTTCCCAAACCAGAGACCATCCACATATTTTGCAACGAAAGCGACAAAATCAAAAACCTAGAAGGAATATTTTTAATAAAGGAAGATAATTGTAAATTAAAATCCAAAAACGAATTATTAACATTCAATCAAAAGTCTTTTGGCAAACCAATTATACTAGACAACTACAAAATCAACCTAAATGAAAATCAAGCAAACCATCGACTTGAACACAATCCAAGAACTACAAATACCAATCAATAAATTCGAAGACATCGAACCCGAAATCATCGACAATTTCGCATCAATCAACTACCCTGTAGTAATTTTATATGCCCTACTTTTAATAATTGTATTCAGTTCAGTTACAGTTTACATTCTTAAAAAACTTGAACATTCCAAGCCAAGGAACCAATCTCCAAACCAGGGCATCGAACTAGGGTCTTCACCTAGCCAGTCCATTCGACTACCCGATGAAGCCCACTTTTAGAGGGGAGGTGTTAGCACATAGCAATCCCGTATTCCTGCTGACATAGCATCGGAATATTCCACATCCGTGGAAAACGCCATCATACAAGGGACGTCGACCCAGCCATCTCAGGTGTCTTCCTGCAAAGCCGAGACACACGGTACGGGCAGTCTAGTCCAGAAACTCTATCGTACAACATTTAACTCTTATGTATTATTTTGAATAAATCTGACTGTACTTATAATTTTTGTAATAATATAAATAATTTTTTTTGGAATATAAATAATTTATATTATAACTTACATATTAAATTTCCATCGAGATATCTTTCGTCATTGATCCAAAACGGATTTTTTTGTTGTAATAATATTAAACTGTATGTAGATAACCTTTATGTAAATAAGCTTCATTATTGCTACTTATTTTATGCAACATTCCACATTAAAACATCACAATCTAAATTATAATATATAAGAATGAATACTTATACATGCCTCCCCGGTAGCTCAATTGGTTAGAGCAAGTCTTTAGTCATGAGCATACTAAAGGTTCCGTGTTCGAATCCCGGTAAGGCATGGATGTTTGTATATGTTCATCCACTCTGTAATTAGAATTTTCATCCTGTTGAGGGGTTAATATAAATAAATAAATATACATTGCAGTCTCAAAGCCAAGTGCTTGGTATATTTCGAGCGACGGCAAAATAGCAAAGTCCTATTGACAATTTTCTAAATAATCGCTTAAATGTGATCCCTATGGTGCACTCTCTACGCCCTTAATTAGTGTCTGTCTAGTGACGTCTAGGAACCGCCCACACGGTTTGAATATATTTTCTCATTCGCATCCCCAATATCTGCGTAAAAAGCATGTCTGGCATACCCAGTAATAGAGGAATATATGTTTATAATTAATGATCAATTTAATAGCAACTGAATATGTATATGTTGTATATAATATTTATAAATTGGGAGTGCTTCCGTTGTCGGCGACGGCAAAATGTATCGATAGATGTAGCTGGCAAAATGTATCAATGCCGGTAGCCGGCTACTGGCCCGAGTTTTCCAAGCATGACTTTTGTGCAATAGGTTAGGTTATTGTTGTTATATGTAGAGAAATATATAAGCTAGGTTCTTATCCCGACTTCAGTTATGATTTTCCATTTGTGACGAGAGATTTCTCTAAATATAACAACAATAACATACCTTAACGCACAAAACTTAGCCTGGGTTCCCAAGCGTGACTTTTGTGCATTAGGTTGGGTTATTATTGCGATGTTTACAGAAATATACAAATTAAGTAAGCCAGAGGAGGAGGCCTGTTTTTACGGCAATCGACTCCAGCAGCCATTGTTCTGTCAGAGTTTTGTTGTCACTAAAATTTATTACAACGCCATGCGCATGTGCGATGCCGGCTCTCATTCCATCATTATGAATTTGCCGGTATCGGCACTGAAACATCACTCTTTTGGTTGCTGTCGCCAGCAAAGGAGGCATTCGCTTATATATTTTTTATTTATTAAATTACAGCAACATATGATAAGTACTAATTTGGTAATACTATCTTATTTTAAACCTTGTTGATTTCAGGTAAAACCACGTGGACTACCCTAGAGAAACGAGTAGTCAGAAATTATTTTAAGCACAATTTAGCTGAAAATACATTGCCAACATTAGCAGAATGTATTCAGGCTAAAGAATAGTGGGAAGTACTACGTAATAGAAGTGCAAAGCAAAAAAGCGTTCGTTTTTAATGAAATAAACAGAAATAAAAACAATATGAAGCCATACTTTTAATGGTCCGATATGTCACAGAAAATGTTTTCGTACTGTTCCGAACTTTTTTTCCTTATTCACTAATTATTTTTAATTTCTCATCATTTGTATTAGATTAAGAGTGTTAACCTGTCTCCAAGAGTATTTTGTATCTGTTAAAATATAACGTGAGAATCCAAATAATTTGTTCTACCGGATGGTGGCCTATTAATTTTAGACAAAAATGCTTCAAATAAATGTTATAGAGAATTACATTCTGCATCTAAAACCAATGGTCATATTTTCTTACACATTTTTGGTAACCGAGAAAATTGAATTTAAAATTTTATAAATCTTTCTTCTTTATAAAAATGTATTTTTGAAGTGATAAGGTGTGATAAGGTGTAAATAACTGTGAGTGTAAAATATAAAAATATCATAATTATATCGTATAATAATTAGTGGTTTATACCATATTGTGACGATCCTGTTCTCGTACTTCGATCTTTATAAAGATATTTTTTTAATCCTCAAAAAATAAAGAGTATTTACTCTAAATATCCTAATAAAAAAAGTATCAACAAGGGTCAAAATTGTTGTTTCTCTATATCACCTGTCTCAGCATTTCACTAAGCAAGTACAGTTGACCAACCATATACTCACGATGTCACGCTGCGGTAAGTGTGACAAGTCCGTTGATCGCTACGGCGACTTATTGTTCTGCACGGGACAGTGCAAAGGTGTATTTCATCTTGCCTGTACTCAGGAGAGTCTTAACTCTTACATGGCAATGAAAACAAACAAAACAATTTCTGATTGGAGATGCACTATTTGCACGCCTTCTCAGGGCGGTACCGCGAATAATATAAGCAATAATTCTGATCTTGATATTAACCAAAAACTTGATTTAATATTAAATACGCAGATAGGGCTGCAGCAATGTTTGAACGAAGTTAATATGAAATTAAATTTGCTGACAGCGGAAAATGAAGAAATTAAAGTTAAATTTCAAAATCTGGAAGCTAGATGTTCTAATATTGAAACAAAATATACTGAATTGGCATCTAAACATTCATCTACATCTCTCCAACTAAACTCGTATGACTCTTTAGCCACTTCAACAGCTAATGAAATCAGTGAAAGATTGTCTCGAAAAAATAACATAATTATCTATAACATTCCGGAAAATTCATCAGCTGTTACCCAAGATAGAGTAAACCATGACAAGCAAGAAGTTGTAAAGATACTTGTCTCTCTAACTCATGGAAATTTTGATTTTGTACATGTTACTCAAATAGGTAAACCTAATAGTAATAAAACAGTCGCCCGACCAATTAAAGTAATCTTTCAAAACGAAAACATTGTTCGTACTATTTTAAAAAATAAAAGTAAAATACCTAATCAGGATATAAAAATAGCAGCAGATATGACTCAGCTACAGCGTCAACATTTAATCAATCTGAGATCTGAACTTCAAAGTAGAAAAACATCAGGAGATTCTAATCTAACAATCAAATACATTAAAGGTATTCCTAAAATAATAACTAAACCCCCTAATAAGCAATAGCAACCACATTCAGTTAACGACGAGAAATCGACGCTCATAATATACTTTCAAAATACACAATGGATGTTTGTATATGTTCATCCACTCTGTAATTAGAATTTTCATCCTGTTGAGGGGTTAATATAAATAAATAAATATACATTGCAGTCTCAAAGCCAAGTGCTTGGTATATTTCGAGCGACGGCAAAATAGCAAAGTCCTATTGACAATTTTCTAAATAATCGCTTAAATGTGATCCCTATGGTGCACTCTCTACGCCCTATACTTTCAAAATACACAATGCCTGAGAAACAAATTATTAGACATAGAAGTTTTACTATCCGAATTCGACTCGAAGCCGGACTTAATATCAATTTGTGAACACTGGATGAGCTCTAATGAAATAAATATTTACAATATATCAGGCTATACCCTAGTGAATTCGTTCTGTAGATCACAAATGTCAAATGGAGGTACATGTATTTTTATAAAAAATGAACTTGAAAAAAAAAATACACTTTGAAAACATAACTACTTTTAATAATATGCTTGTAGAGAAACATATTGAATTTGTCATTACAAAGTTTGAAATCTACAAATATAAATTTATTCTGCTATCACTATACAGAACTCCAGATGGAAATATTGACATATTTCTAAAAAATCTGGAAATTATACTTAATACCATAAGCAAAATAAACGCGAAAATTATTATTACTACTGATCATAATATAGATTTATTAAGTAACTCAAATGATAAACGTAGATTCCTATCACTCTGTGATGGTTTTAACCTCACTATGCACATTACTCAAACAACCAGGATTACAAAAACATCATCAACATCTTTAGACAATGTAATATCTGACCGTGATATGCCTATCACGGTACAAGTAATGGATCCTGGATTCTCCGACCATCTGGCATTAATAGCGACTTTAAGTCTACCGTCACACCACCACACGAATGAACAAAAACCTCTCAAAAGAATTATTAACAAAAGCAACACTGAGTATTTTAAATCTTTGCTATCACAGGAAACTTGGAAATCACTATCAGCTGACAAATTTTCTGTCGACAAAAAATTCAGTTTATTTTTGGATAAGATCTTAAATTACTTTGATACAGCCTTTCCAATGAAAACCACAATAAAACGCACTTCTACCAAAACATGGATTACAAAGGGTATTAGAATATCCTCCAGGCAAAAAAGAAAATTGTTAGCACTGATAAAAACAAAAAACAATCAAGATTTGTTAGACTACACCAAAACGTACTGTGCAACATTTAGAAATGTAATAAGATTAGCTAAAAAAATAAGTACGTCACAGGAACTCACCCTATCTGACAACAAAATTAAAACAGCATGGGATATTGTAAAAAGAGAGACAGGATCATCTAATAAAACAGACAACACTAATAAAAACATTGAACTATTTGTCAACAATAATGCCACTTTAATACAGAATCCTGCATCTATTGTCAACACCTTCAACAATTACTTTTTGAATATTGGAAATACAAATAACCTATGTCAACCAATTCAGGTTCAAATACAAACACGAAGATCTGCAATGTCAATTTTTATGACTCCAGTAACACAACTCGAAGTAGTCGACTGTATTTCCTCCTTGAAGACTTCAACATCCTGTGGCCACGACAACATATCTGCATCGTTAACTAAAAATTGTGTTCCACATTTATCTTCGATTTTGTGCTACTTGTTCAACCTCTCTATCGAACACGGTGTTTTCCCGAGTGTCTTTAAAAAATCCATTGTGATACCTATTTTTAAAAAAAGTGATCCACAATTACTTGAAAACTATAGACCCATTTCGCTACTATCCACTTTCTCAAAAAATTTTGAAAAACTGGTTTATAAAAGACTTATCTCGTTTTTAAATTATACAGGCGCAATAACTAGTAACCAGCATGGTATCTTACGCGGTAAATCTACGATCTCTGCAATTTATGACTTTTTACAATCAGTTTTTGATGAACTTGATCAGAAAAAAAATGTGTGCGGTCTAGCTTGTGACTTATCGAAAGCATTTGATAAAGTGAACCATAATATCCTCCTGAACAAACTTGAACACTATGGGGTACGTGGCACTGCACTTGAGTGGTTTCGCTCGTATT
The DNA here is from genome assembly GCA_943142095.1 of Ophonus ardosiacus. Taxonomy (NCBI): domain Eukaryota; kingdom Metazoa; phylum Arthropoda; class Insecta; order Coleoptera; family Carabidae; genus Ophonus; species Ophonus ardosiacus. Next base: position 15,352,181 of record OW964839.1, read on the forward strand.
TAGTAGGCCGACAACAAGCTGTAAAAATAGTGACGACTCAAACATTTGTCTCGAGCTGGGGAACCGTGCAAGCAGGTGTCCCCCAAGGTTCCATACAAGGCCCTCTTTTGTTCTTAATATATATAAATGATTTACCTAGTGCACTATCTAACTGTTATCATAAATGTACTATTTACGCCGATGACACCAACTTTGTGATATCTGACATAAAAACAGAAGTCTTAAGTGCTAAAATTTCATATCTTTCTACGGCTCTTGCGAAATGGTGTCTGGCTAATGATTTAATTCTTAATCTGGGCAAAGCTAATTTAATTGAATTCTCTTTCTCTTATATTAAAACCAACGTGCAGCCGGAACACATTAGCAAAATAGATCAAATCAACTGTCTAGGAATTATTATAAGCGAAAACTGCAAATGGTTTAATCACTGCCAATCTCTACTTAAAAAATTAAACCGAGCTGTATTCTGTCTTAGGCGACTCTCTTCTCTCGTAGATCTAAACACGTTAAAAACTGTATATTTTGCTTACTTTCAGTCTATCCTAAACTACGGTATTATTTTTTGGGGTAACTCCCCAGAATGTAATGAATTATTTGTAGCACAAAAACGCGCTATAAGAATAATGAGCAAAATTAGATCAACTGATTCCTGTAGAGGCAAATTTTCGGAAATGGGTATCCTAACTCTCACGTCTCTTTACATATTGGAAATTGTTAAATTCACACTTTATAATCTCAAAGGTTTTAAACCGCAAGTATCCGGTTCTTACACTACGAGACAATATGGACAGTTATTAGAAATTCCAATCCATAATTACAAATCGTATGAAGCAAGTACTAAATATATTTGTATAAAATTTTACAATATGTTGCCAAACATCTTAAAAGAAATGCCGCCTAAAAAGGCTATTAAATTAATAAAAAGTATTTTATTGCAAAAAGAATATTATTTTGTTCAAAACTTTATTGATGACTGTAACAAAAATATGTTTCTCCATTGAAATATTATATTTTATGCTCTTGCCTAATTTTATTATAAGTATTTGTAATCATATCTTACTGTATGTACTAGTAGTTAAGATATTCATTATATAGACTTGTTGTAGTTAAGTTTATGTATACTCACTTCATATTTCTATTCTTGTTATTTTTCCGCATGTTCGTTGGACTTATTGGAAATAAAATTTATTATTATTATTATTATTATTATTATTATTATTATTATTACAGTGTTAGGCATGGTATTGAAATAAATTTTCAAACAAATTTTATAACATTTTATAATATCTGACAATCTTCTCTTTCTGTGAATAACTCTCCATTTTCAGTAATTCTGATAAGTAAAATTACGAACAAATATAATGACATTTTACCTGTCAGGAACGTATGTCAGATTGTGACATAGTTTACTTGTCAGAAACGTATGTCAGTTTGTGACATAGTTTACCTGTCAGAAACGTATCTGCCAGATTGTGACATAAACCTGTCAGAAAAGCTCTGTTTGAATTATCATTATTGAAAATGGAAAATTATGTACAGGAAGAGAAGATACAGATCATTGAGTAGTATTATTTTGATGAAAACTATTTTATAATTTCTGATAGGTAAAATGTCATAAAATTTGTTTAAGATTTTATTTCAATATCATAGCTAACATTATAAAGAAATTATTAACAAATTTTAAATTCAATTTCTTTAGTCACGAAAATGTGATTATTGATTGAGATACAGATTTTAATTATCTACAACATTTATTTGAATCATTTTTGCCTAAAATTAGTAGGCCACTTTTATGCAAGGAAAAACTGTTTTCCCATGTTAAACGCGTACGGCCCGGTTTTCGTGTTACACCCGGTATATGGTACTATAACTATTAACATTTTAAAAAATTCAACTTATAACAACTTATGATATTCCTACATTTTTTAAAAAGAATTACTAAAATCTTAACCTAAGATATTTTGAATTCTACTTGACGAACTGAGCCATCGCAATTTTAAGGTAAGGAAACGAAAAACATGTTAAAATTGAAAATTTTCTATTTAAAACGCATAAATAATGACTTTTGGCACTGAAACCTAGAATAAAAACAATTACCGCTTCGTTTCGTGTTAAATCCCATCGACGCTTAATATAACCCCTATTTTTTCAGGGATGGCAATACTCTTATTAATCGTATTTTTAACTGGGATGAATGAGAGGCTGGAATATAGGTCAAAAACTAGTTCTATTCTTCACCTTCAAATTGGTTCCGATCGACTCATTTCGACGAGTGGATTCCAAAAATATATTGGGGTAATGTAAATTTCACATCTCATGAAGTAAATGTCAATTATTAAGAGATTTTAAGAATTATTTTTATAAAATGCAGGTTATTATCAAATGTAGTTATACCGAATGATGATTTTTTTAAATGTCAATAGTTCTATAGCACATCTTATATAAATTCTAATATAATAAATAGGAATTAAATTGACGAGAAGTTGTATTATAACTTCATAGTTTTCTTTATGTTACCATATTCTGCTTTTTGAAACTTTTTGTGGTGTATTGTTTAATAAGTCGAAATTTGAACTGTTTATGCGTCAATTGTACAATGCTCTTCTTTCAAGATCTGCATTCAAGTTTAATTTATCATTATAAAATATTATATTTTAAAAAATAAATTGTTGAACAAGAAAATAGAAGCACACGTTCTGTTAATATACCCTTATCCCTTGAGCTCCGTCTTAGTGCAATATAAATTGCTCATCCACATGCACACATCCAGCTAAATAGTGAACGTAACGCACATACAAGTACATCATACATCCACGCCAACTGTAAGCCCTGTAAGCATACACAAGGCACACCAAAGGGTGCAAAGTTTTTCATGAAAGTAATCAATTAAACTATTTTGTGCATTTTACCCATACACAGCAACACGAAATACTTAAACTCTACCAGCATAACATGCTAAAATATTTACATATACGCAAAGTTACTTATAAGCAATTAAATTCATAAATTTATTTTATTCAGAAATTAAAAGGAAGGTAGGTAAATGTAAACAAGTAAATATAGAGTTTCTTTTAAAATAATAATAATAAAAAAAATTATAATCAAATATTGTCAGACAAATTTTATTATCGTGAGCTATATAAATGTCTACTTTTATTAATTTCAGTATCTTCTTCGTTTAGGGATTTTTTGAAAGATATTTCATAAGTAAAAGATGACACAAATCAGTTCTTGGCCTAGACCTATGATAATTTTCAGAAAAATAAATACATATCTAAAACGATCTGCCAAAGATGGATCAGACTGCCATTTTTAAATGAAATCATATTTAATAAGAGTTTGTAAGATTCCAATGGTGGTAATTCATTTGGATAATTTAGGCATATATATTTCGTTTTCATTAAGCGTGCTCATTGCGCGGACAGTAAAAGTTTCGCTTGATCAGCAGAAACAGCTGATATCTTTACACTTGGTTTGTCAGCTATATCTCGGACTGATCTTCAATTTTGTGACAATAATTTTCTTGTTTCTACGATGATGATACCTAGGTATTTGATTAAATTCTTTAAGAATTTAAAATTTAAATGCAGAACAATATTATTTTTCAAAATATTTGTTCCGTTGTTTAACAAAATCCATTTCTCAGCATCACATTCTATCTAGAATATTAACAAATGTTTAATATTCCTTGTCCATTTTTAAATTAAAATTATCTTCAAAGTATTACGGCTTTATTTGTAAATGTTTTATTTTATTTTCTTTCTCCGCTTCGATGCACTACTCATAATAATATCTTCACATGTTTAGATAACATTTATAAAATGGATAGATTTAGAAATTTCTGTAAAACTTCTTCACGAAATCTGTAATGAAAACGTCAACATGCAAATAAAATATTTCGATACAGTCCCAGGAACATTGCGTCTAGAATTAAATTTGGTCGGTGTGAACATGACTTCACAATTAATGATGAATCAACGTGAGAATGAATAAAAGCAACAAATGTATCACTGCAGTGAAGAACATTGCATATGCTATATACCGGGGACTTGAACCATCTCTTTCTTTGTCTGTTCCTCAATGTGATCGATATATGAACAATTTTATCGTCCCCGAAGGGATCGTTAGACATATATTTTTTGTCCAATCCATTATTCTTTTCTTTTCAGCTAGGAATACATAAAAATATTAATTCTTCAGATATAAAATTTATATAAATTTGTCTTAATAAATTATACTTGTGTTTGTCTTACTGTTAAAGAATCAAAATTCAAAACTATCTATCTGATAACAATTAATAAAGGTTACAATTTCAGGCGTATCTCATGTTACCCACACTTCTTACATGTGTGTATTTAAAACATATTTTTAAACTTAAAAGTAAACACATCATACATGTAAGGATACATTATTATTACTATTGTGAATGGTTTAATTGTTTATCTTATTTAAAAACAATTTTAATGAAACTTAATAAATAGATACAAATTTTGCTTCAAATCAGATAATATAAATTTCTTTATTTAATATATTTCTGCTTAATAAATTATAACTAAAATGAAACAAATTGTTCACATCGATATAACAGTCTTTAATACCAAATATGAATTGCTGTCAAAATATACAGGTATTCGTTAAAAGGTATCCAATGTCAATGTCGTGGGTGACAGAATACTTTTCCGATCACGTTATGTGTATTATCGCGCTATACAAAGAGTGTAAGGTGTGTTATTTTTTATTAAATGTACATATAACATTTAAGTATACTCAGCGATCACTCCTACAAAAAGTGGGTGGAAGAACGCTCTTTTAATGCATTGGGCTTTTCAACGTAGTATTTATAAGAGTGTATATATATATATATATATATATATATATATATATATATATATATATATATATATATACAGGGTGTAACACGTACACCGACCACCGCCATTATTACCTTTATTATTATAGTTACAAAAAAATACTATAGAACAAAGTTGTAGGGGCCCAAAGGGGACATCCTTTCAGAGAAGAAAATTTTTTTTTAAATCAGTGGTTCTCAAGTTACAACACAAAGTTATATTTTTTCAAATGGGATTCTACATATTTTTTATGCCTATTCGATAGCATATTTTTTTTCTGAATTTAACCATGTATTAGTTTTATATCCTTACATAATAAAAATATTGAAAAAAATGCGATTGAAATTTAAATAAATTTTTATTTTTAATATTATTGTACAGTAGGCCATGGATGAGAAACAAGAGTGATAAATTTAAATTGAAAATTTATAATTGTTAATTACTCCTTATAAATAATGTTCTATTTGATTTCCATTATTTTCTAAGCATAATTCTATTCTATTTAAAACAGAAGAAGTAGCTTTTATTACAGTTTCTGGTGTCAAAGCAGCGCAAGCTTCTCTAACTCTGTCCATCAAATTTTGTTTCGTTGTCACTGGTTTTGAATATACTCTATCTTTAAGATATCCCCATAAAAAAAAATCAAGGGGTGTCAAGTCCGGGGAACGAGCGGGCCATTTGTATGGCCCATTTGTTGCTATCCACCGACCTTGAAACATTTCGTCGAGCCGTTCGTACACTCGACGAGTATTGTTAGCCGGTGCTAATTTAATAATTCATTTTCCAAGAAACATAAATAATGTGCAGCGTTTAAATTGTCTTCATAAAAATGTGGTCCAATAATTTTATTCCCAAACATTCCAAGCCATACATTAAAGCTCCATCTGTGTTGATTATTTTTTCTCTAAATTCACGAGGATGTTCTTCAGCCCAAATGTGCTCATTATTTCTATTAAATAATCCATTATTTGAAAATTTAGATTCATCTGTCCACAGAATTTTTCTAAGAATATTATTATCGTCCTGATCAGTGTTTATTTCAGAGGGGAGGTCGGGGGGTGGGCTAAACCCCCCCGAAAACAAACGAACCACCCCCCCCCCCCCCCCCCCGAAGAAGATTATATTAAAAATGTCAAATAATAGTTGACATGTGTTGAAAGAAAATTTTTCACTACTAATAGTAGACACTGAATAAAAAATTTAAATGACATAATACATTCGTTCCTACGGGTTACAAATTTTAACAGGCTGTAAAAGTTAACATGGTACGTTACAGAATACATAAGTGCATATTGCATTCGAACATAAAAATAACCTGTTTGGCCAGGAAAATCAACAATCCGTTAACTATATTCTATTTTCTAAAATGTTTTGTGGTCTGACAATTTATTTTTGTACATAAAACGGGAAAAACATGCAGTTTCATATCCCTTGAAAAATGTAACTTTTAATTATGTCATTTGACCTTGAATGAAAAAAAAATTTCGCCTTTTTTTTTCACCAACCTATCCTCCCGAAACAATTATAAACCCCCCCGGGTAAAATAGTCTGATAGAAACTCTGGTCCTGATACTGCACCAAAAACCATTCGCAAAACACTATTCTGCGTTCATTCTCATTATTATGTATAGCATGTAATAGTTTGTATGAATATGATTTTAAATTATGCTTTTTCAAAATGCGCCATACGGACATATTAGAAATAAAATGTTCTTGAGCAATTTCGCGTGTGGATGAATTGGGTTTACGCGCAATAGAAGCTAAAACTGCGATTTCTATTTCTTCATTGTTTCTCACGGGATGTTACCTTTTTGTGAAAATGATCCAAAGTTTTTCAAATTTCGTGCTAATCGCCTGATTACTGACCTCCCTGGCATAAATATTGCATGCTTGTATGGCATTTTCATTTCACTCGCCATAAATTAATAATAAACGATACAAATCTTCATTTGTATAAAGATCAGCCATATTGTCACAAAATAATCTCAAAACACAAAGAATAACAATTTACAACAATTAGTACGCCAATTATTATTTGACAGCAGCTATATTTTGTTCTTTTGTTATTATTTTTCATCCATAGCCTACTATACAATAATATTAAAAATAAAAATTTATTAAAATTTCAATCGCATTTTTTTCAATATTTTTATTATGTAAGGATATAAAACTAATACATGGTTGAATTCAGAAAAAAATATGCTATCGAATAGGCATAATAAATATGTAGAATCCCATTTGAAAAAATATAACTTTGTGTTGTAACTTGAGAACCACTGGTTTAAAAAAATATTTTCTTCTCTGAAAGGATGTCCCCCTTGGTCCCCTACAACTTTGTTCTATAGTATTTTTTTGTAACTATAATAATAAAGGTAATAATGGCGGTGGTCGGTGTACGTGTTACACCCTGTATATATATACCGAAAGTTTATTTTATCAGTAAACATAGAGTATATCATTGCCATATAGTTACGGTATGAATGTTTGACAGTTATGTATTGAAGCGTTTATTTTATGAGTAAACATAGGCGTTTAACATGGGAAGCAGTTTTTGGTAAATACGAAGTGTTCGGGAGAAAATCAAGCCATGCTATTGAACATGATAATAATAGTACATTATATCTTGTAGATTATTTAATATTAATTACTTTAATAATATTGCAAAAATTACAATAAATTGTAAAAATTGTCAAATAAATAATTGTTTCACTTTTGTATTATGCAATATCAAAAGATTTGTAAATGTCTCGGAGGTGCAGTGGTTTTAACAGTTGCGTCTAAAATTTTTGGTTGGGGTTCGATTCCCCGTTGGGATAATTATTTTATTTTTTTTTTACATAAAAATTGTTGAACTTTTAAAAATCAGTTTATATTTTCATATTACAATCATTTAAAAATAATAATAACATTTTAATAAATAAAGAGAAAATAATTGAGAATAATTTATTACAATAATTAAAATATTGATACAATAACAATGCATTGGTATTTACTTTGATATTAATAAAAATAACTGAAATATAATAAATTTGTGTAGATATTGTTTTTACTGTATTTATCAAAATAAAAAATAAAATGCATTGTTATTACATCAATATTTTGATTATTGTAATCAATTATTTTCTCTTTATTTATTACAATGTTATTATTATTTTTAAATAATTGTAATATGGAAATATATACTGATTTTTAATTTAATTTTTATGAAAAAAAAAATAAAATAAAATAATTATCCCAACAGGGAATCGAACCCCAACCAAAAATTTTAGACGCAACTGTTATAACCACTGCACTCCGAGACATGTACAAATCTTTTGATATTGCATAATAAAAAAGTGAATCAATTATTTATTTGACAATTTTTACAATTTATTGTAATTTTTGCAATATTGTTAAAGTAATTAATAATAAATAATGTACAAGATGTAATGTACTATTATCATATTCAATAGTATGGCTTGATTTATTGCCAGACCTTTGTATTTACAAAAAACTGCTTCCCAAGTTAAACGCCTATGTTTACTCATAAAATAAACGTTTCAATACATTGCTGTCAAACATTCACACCGTAACTTTGGCAATGATATACCCTATTAGGGCTGTCAAAAGCATTCGGTTAACCGGTTAATCGGTTAACCGGAAACCGGTTTTTCAATAATGAAATATTCGGCTAGCCGGTTAACCGGTTTGTAGCCGGCTTTTAATCGGTTTATAGCCGGATTTAACCGGTTAATACTCGTTTTTTAACCGGTTAATATCCGGTTTTTAAACGGTCAATAGCCGGTTTTTAACCGGTAAATAGCCGGTTTTAACCGGTCAATAGCCGGTTTTTAACCGGTCAATAGCCGGTTTTTAACCGGTCAATAGCCGGTTTTTAACCGGTTAATAGCCGGTTTTAACAGGTTTATAGCCGGTTTTTAATCGGTTTCTAATCGGTTCATAGCACTCTTTTTTTTTAAAAAAAAATTAACTATAACTTAACGTCTAAATAGCTCTTGACAAAATGCCATATATCAAAATAAATAAATTTCAAATGCTTATTGAAACTGTTAATGTTACCAACCTTAATATGTTATTATTTCTTTTAATAATATTTTTGAAATAAAAGTAAATTACATTGAAATACGAAATAATTCTTTAGTCACGTGATATGTTTTCCGCCAATCAACATTCAGAATTTCCATAGTTGTCTATCACAGCGATGATAAAAAACAAAGAATATCACCTTATTTCTATTCGTTACTAACTGCTATGGCATTTTTACAACATTGACAGTTAATTTTAATAAAAATTCATTATATTCTCCCATTAAATATAAGCTCGTGATATTAATAATGAAGAAAGGGGTGAAAGGACAAAGCGTTGAATGGTTTATAGATGAAAACAAAAGCCATAAATGGTCTACGTGTATTGTAAAATTCTTTATTCACAATCATTATAGTAATATACCGATTCCTAACCTTTTGGATGTTGGGAAATACGTCATTCTTAACTTTAATGACATTCTCTTAGGTAGGAAATAACAGATTTTACTTCCATCTCTTGGGTTGGAAATGTTTATGTAGAGGTTGCCTAGCAACATTATCATAGATTCTTATAATAAAGTAGGTTAAAACAGACTTTAAGAGAGCTGTCAAAAAATATTAATAAAATTAACCGGTCTGTAAACCGACGGTTAACCGGTCAGCAATTTCAGCAGATTTTGACAGCTTAATTTTGATAACGTCCAGATTCTTGAAACCGAGGCCAATTATAAAAAACGCAATTTCTTGGAAATGGTCCATATTTGCAAAAACAAAACTGCAATCAACCACAGAACTGATACTGAAGGCATCAGCAGAAGTTTCCAATTCCTCCTGCAGATGGATGTTCCACCGTAGTTCCTGTTATGCTTTAATTTATTGATTTCTTGCGCACATTGTTGTGATAGGAGTTTTAACTTATTTAATTGTAAATTCTTGATTTACTTGAGATGATCAGTTACCAGCATTGTTCTAAGATCTTATTTCTTCTACACATGTATCATATTAATTTTATATTGTTGACTGTACTTCCATGTAAGTTATTTAATTTATTCATTATTCTTAATGTTCATTATATTGTGTTTATGTAGGCACTGATGAAGACTAAATAATAGTCGAAACGTTTGCTATGAGAAGTTGTTTCATTTAACTTTTCCTTTTCATCCACTTTCCGACTACCTGTTATTATTATTCTATACCCTGTGTTTACTGATAAAATAAACTCTCGGTATATATATATATATATATATATATATATATATATATATATATATATATATATATATATATATTTATTCAACAGGATTGATACATCCCAATAACAGAATAAAAATAGAAGTAAATATATTGACTAAATATTAAATTTGACATAATCAAATAAATTAAATAATTTAGAAGCATTAATTTGAACACTATTTAATGTATTACGGAATACAGTAAGACTGTCATAGAAGTCAACTTCATTGGAAAGTTCATTGTAATTACGACACATAGAATTAATTGGAGAATTGAAGAAGGCATTAGTACAGGCGAAATTGCAATAGAATGTGTCAGAATTACGAACATTACAAGGTCGAATGTAGAAATTTAATGTACCGACAAGTGCCATATCGACAATTAGATTGTTTAATAACTTGTATAAAAATATAATCGATAATTGTAAACGACGATTTTCCAATGACTCGAAATTAAATACATTCAACAGCTCAGTATATTCTATATTTGGCCATTTTTTAAACCGTCTAAAATAACAATTTTTTAAAAATTTTCGTTGAACATTTTCAATAGATTGTATTTGATTTTTGTAATATGGTTTCCAGATTAGACAACCATACTCCAGTTTACTACGTACAAGTGAAATAAATATAGAACGCAAAGCATTAACATTTCTGAAGATTTGAGATTGTCGTAATATGAAACCCATTTTTTTACAGGCATCTGCTAACATTTCGTTAATGTCTTTAGTAGATGTTACTCTTTTTAATAGAGTTCATAGTATAGTTATATATAAATAATGACTTTGTCCTGGTGATACTCATTACGTTACATTTGTCAATGTTGAAAAATTCTACTGACCATTGATAAATATTATTTATATCAGACTGTAACTTAATGCAATCTTCAATAGAGGAAATAGTAGTAAAAATTTTAAAATCATCGGCAAAAAGTAAGCAGCTGGAAAACTTAACAGAGAAAACAAGATCATTTACAAATAACAAAAATAACAAAGGTCCTAAAATTGATCCTTGTGGTACACCAGATGAAGCAATGAAAGTATTTGACTTAAATCCGTTTACATTAACATGTTGAATACGATTACATAAGTATGAAGACATAAAATTTAGAAGATTTTCGGAAAAACCGATTAATTTCAATTTATCAAACAGTATGGAATGTGAAACTGTGTCAAACGGCTTGGAAAAATCCGTATAAATGACGTCAATTTGCAAATTATTTTCCAAAGCAGTATACGTGAAATGAGAAAAATTCATCAGGTTTGTAATTGTGGAACGATTACGCATAAAACCGTGCTGTAACGGCGAAATATAATTTTGCGTCCGATCTAATATATTTTGAAACACGATGAGTTCGAATATTTTAGAAAACCAGTTTATACAAGACACTGGCCTATAATTTTTAAATTTATTCTTGTTACCATTTTTAAAAATAGGACATATTTTTGCCTCTTTCCATAAATCAGGAAATACCGCAGAACGTAGGCATAAATTAAATATATGAAAGAGTGGAGTAGCTAAACTATCGGAACATCCTTTAATAATAAATATTGGTATGTTATCAGGTCCACAAGATTTAGAATTATTTTGTTTTGTAATAGACTGTAAAATTTCCTCAACGGTTATACAGTTTATTTTAACAAAACTGTTGATGTCTATAGGTATATTATATGATATAGAGTGTTTTTCCTCATTTGTGTGGTAAACGCTTTTGAAAAATTTGCAAATTCTTCAGCAATACTTTGTCCATCTGTGAAACTATTGTTGTCATCATCATTCATAGACGTAGGGATACCAGAGCTACATTTTTTATTACGGATGAAGGACCAAAAATTTTTAGGATTGACTGATATATCATTTTCAATGCGAGTCATATAAGAACGATGAAGTATATTATATAAGTTTTTAACATTTGCTTTAGACTCTTTAAATTTATTATAATAATATGTGGAATTGTGTTTTTTGTATAATTTATGATAATGTTCCTTGACTTTAATTAAATTCATAAAAATCTTTTTTACAGCTATATTAATATCATTACAACTAATTGCAAGTGACCAGTTAGCATTTAACATCAATGAATAGAGTAAATCATAATTTCCCTTGCTAAATTGGTAAACATATTCAGAGTTAGTTTTAAGTTCTCTGTAGTTATTTATAACTGTAGCATATTGAACTGTAATAGCTGGGTGATACATATCCTCTTTTGTTATAATAGAATCCAAGCATTGGTTAACAGAACAGTTGCACTAGATATTATTAAGTCGAGGATATTCCCGTAACGAACAGTTACATTATTGTATTGTGACATTCCCAATATATTTATGAAATTAATAAAATTTTGATTTTTTTACTGTATTCTATATTGTTTGAAATAGGATATAAATTAGTTAAATTGAAATCGCCCAATATTATAGTTGGTGAAGAATACACAAAAGGCAATTTAGTGAGAGATTCATAAAACATGTCATAATCTGCCGATAACGCATCAGGTGGTATGTAAACTACAACTAAATATGTAACAACATTATTTGAAAGAAACTTCACACAAATCATTTCAATATTGATAGAGTCACATATTATATCAACCTCCGATGGATGTAAATTGTTGTTGACTGCTGCGAGTACACCTCCGCCTCTAGTTTTGCCTGTATTTGCAGGGTTGCGGTCGCAGCGAAAGACTGCAAAACGAGAATCAAACAATTCTGTGTTGCCAATGTTTCCGCTAAGCCAGGTTTCACTGAGAGCGATGACGTCGTATTCACTAGTGGTACCATTTAAATAAAGTTCTTGGATATTAGTGTTCAGTCCACGCACATTTTTATAATAAATATTGGTTAAATGTTTATCACTTACTTTTTTGGTAGAACGATAATACATGGTACACCGTTTTTATATTTAATTGTAATGTTAACGTCACCAGCTTTCTTTTTTCTAATTCATTTTTTACAAGTTGTAAATGTTCACGCTGTTTAATTGTTGAATCATTAGTTACTTTTATTTTGTTAAATTTGGCGATATTTTTCAATTTACCCGTATTTTTTAAAATATTGATTGTATCATTTTTTGATTTTAGGAATACTTTAATAGGGCGAACACGATTTGTTAAGGGTTTGCCAATGCGCAGAATTTTTAAATTTTCAATGTCGGTAAGTGGTGATGTAGAATGAATTAGTTCCTTTACCAGAGAGGAATCATCATTAACATTTTCTCTTTCCGGAATGTTAAATATTATAATATTCAGTAATTATGTTCTCAAACTCAATTGACTTTTGATAATTACGTTTACATTCGATAGCTTGATCAGACCTTAATGTTACTATTTCATCTTTTAGGATTCTTATTTCCTCTTATAACGAATTTATGGTTTGCGACAATATTCAAATATTGTTAAACACATCAAAATTTAATGTAATTTAATTGATCTTAATATTCCAGTATCAGTTTGCACGATATTTACACAATCTAAGTGATACGGTAAATTACATCCGGAGCACTTGATTCTTGATTTGTTCTACAATATATATATATATATATATATATATATATATATATATATATATATATATATATAAATCCATTTTAATAAGCTCACAAACCTGTCTTCTAATTTCTAACATTTTATTATTCATTATTATTAATAATCATACATTTATCTACATATATATTTTTGTAAAACAAACTAAAACATCATATTTTTCTAAATTTATCTTAACCCTTTAAATAATTTGGTATAACACTACATTTCATATGTATAAACTTTTATATGTTTTTTCAATTGATAAATATATTGTATTACAGCTGTGGCCTGATGATGCCCGTTGCGACGAAATCGATTGCCAATAATAAAACTTTTTTTTGAAAATAAACTAATCCTTATTTCATACAACCATCAGAATTTTACTCAATCTTATTTTACTTAATATATAATTAAATTCTGAAAATGGAGTCATTTATACGAATGCTAGATTAAATTTATTTTAAAAAAATTCACGATGCAGTCACTCAGGTTTTATTTTTTTCTGTCTGAACCATAACAGACATCACAAATTACACACAGAGAGAAAAAATTACTATTGAATGTATCTTTCTAAAAAAAAAATTATGTTATCAGCGTGACCATTAAAAAGTTACGGTCTAATCAATGTTGGGACATCAAAGTTTGATACACTAGTGGTTCACTAATAATAACAAGTATCACCTTAAAATATGACAAAACCATATTAACTGTCATACCAAATTTCATCTAAATCGTGTAAAGCGTTCTGTTATTACAAACAAAATTAATTTTTTTTCGGAGAACTTTGAAGCAGAATTCTGGCTAAATGGTACACTTTCCGGTAAAAGCAAGTTCAGTTAAATCGTCTTATATTAGCCTCAGGAATCTGTGGTTAAGCCATGTCCCCCTATTTAACGGCGGCGAGAGTCTGGCGAACGTTTGGTTTGCTCTCTGCTAGTTAGACCTTGACGTACGGAAGACGTTTTTTTATGTGATCTATAGAATTGAAAATTGAGTTGAGATCTTATACGGTAGTATGTACTTTGAGACTTGTTATTTTTACTTGTACAGGTGACTTATTTGCAATACTTTGGCTATAGTTTTGTCTTTTTCAAATATTTGAGAGTTTAGCGATATTGCGTAATGTCGTGATACATGTACTAGTAAAAATTGATGCGTCATCGTGTATTTAGATGTGTAAATCTTTTCTAAATTTATTTGCAGGCTTTTGTTAACAATCCTACACGTAATTTATTTCATTTATGTAGAATTTTGGTATTTTTTCAAAATTTGCAACTCTATAGATCTCATGAAATCTCTCTTCATGCACGTGTTCATTTTTGCCGTATTTTTATGTAGTATTTAGACTAAATTTTGTCTCGAGGGATAACTCAAAATTTCGTTTCGACAATGCTACATACAACTAGTAATTCAGTTTAAAAATTTTGCCCTTTTTATCGAGATTATTAACAGTAAAATCTCCTAGTTCCTTACGTCGTTGCACGCCATCAATTTTGCTTATTTTTTCCACAAATTTTAAGTAGTTCAGTTTAAACTTTATGTCATTATTTCGAGATGATTAACAGTAAAATCTCCTAGTTCCTTGCGTCATCGCACGCTATCAATTTTGCTTATTTATCCACTAACTTAAGTAGTGCAGTTTAAATATTATTTTTTATTATTTTTGAGATTAATAATTAATCTGTTACGGCATCCATAGCGTGCCATTATACCCTAAATCCCAGTCCTGAATCCTTCGTCCATTTTCTGAAATGAGTGGTGAGAGATTGGATAAATGATTGAGTAATTAGATTTTTTTTTATACGTCCTAGAGCGCGGTAGGTTCAGTGACCTCTTAGTTACCGCACGAGTTCGTGTGCTTAAATTTTTGTTCATATTTTTGGGGCTTGTTCAGTGTAGCGCTATCGAGAAATTCTTGGAAATTTCTGGTTATTACTATTTCTCGGCGCGATTGCACACGTTTACTCATACTCTACTACGAGGGAGTAAATTTTGTATTTTTCCAAATTTTATTTAGAAATATTTTGGGGATAAAAATTTTTTAGGAGAATTCAAATTTACATATCAAAATTTAGTTACATAACGTAGGCTATTTTTTATTAAATTGTCACTTGCAGCTGCTCTTTTCTACTTTTTATTTATGTCTGTTCTTTCTTCTCTAGTTATAAAATTTTGACTAATTGTTTGCATTATTGCTTTTGTAATTATTTATCAGTTTTGATTTATTGTTCAGTTACCGCACAATCTAGGCCCTATTTTTTTTAACTTTTATTATTGTGAAGTACAGAGTACTGGCGAATAATATTTCCAGGGAATATAGAGGAGGCTGTTTGAGGAGGAGTCCTGTATTTTGTTGAGACCTAGTGGCTATCGCAGATCCCACCGATGCCTACCAGTCGGGACAGTTCCCAGAGCTGAAGTAATACTTCTAGTTGCCCAGGGCACGACGCCACCACCGGGCATAGATCTGCCTCGCATTTTGCTGTATTTGAGAGCAGGCCGAATTTATCACCGAATTGGGAGACGATCTTCCAGCCCTACGTGCACCTCCTCGAAGCAGACGCCCAGAGCGTTCCCGCAGGCCGTCCACAGTTCCACCAGGCTCTTCCTCAACAGTTTTTCTGAGAAGATCAACCTTAGCTAGTATTTATATGCGAAAATTATCTTGCCAGTTAACCAGTTTATATTTTTGTACTCCGTTGGCCTCAGGTAATAAACTTTATGCAATTTTTATTTTTAGTATATCTTTCATCACTGGACGCGTAGTACCAGTTATAGTTCCCTTTCCTTTCACTACGCTGGCGCTCAAAGTCACCGTATTCTGGAGTGTATTTGTAGTTGATAATTTGTTAAATATTTTACTTTCAATTTTTGCTGGGCAAACATCCCTCCAGTATACGCTGTCTTATAAAACCCGTACACCGACCCCGCAACCAGACTGAATAAGTTAGCAGTCAGCAACTTTATTGTGTGTGATCAGGTAGGTGTACATTTGTGTATCTTGAACTTATTTAGTCACTTTGTTAATATTATTTTTTGACGTACCCTTCGGTCACAATATATATATATATATATATATATATATATATATATATATATATATATATATATATATAATAAATACAATAAATTTCCTTCCGATGTTGCTATAACAGCTAAATTTAGTATAATACGAGCTGACCTCAAATCTCGTATTAGATCTTCTCATAAAAACTACACCAAAGCTTGTGAGAATTCAGTTAAGTCCGACCCCAAGAAATTCTGGAGCTATGTTAACTCTAACAGGAAAATATCCACTTTACCGAACTCTATATTGTATAATGACGTCACACTTGATACTCCGAATGATATATCTAATGCTTTTGCCTCCTTCTTTCAGTCTGTTTACACTACGTCTTCTAGTATTCCATCCTATACCATGAGAGATGTTACTTGTGATCTAGTTTCCCTACCTATCTTTTCTATTCCAGACATTGAAAAAGCTATTAAAACACTTAAACCGACCCTCTCCTCTGGTCCTGACCTTATTCCTAATTTACTAATCAGGGACTGTGCGCAATCTCTGTCTCAAGCCCTTTTTCACATATTTAATCTTTGTGTAACTTCTGAAACTTTTCGATCGGCTTGGAAACTCACTAGAATCACTCCAATTTTAAAATCAGGTAATGTTAATAATATTAACAACTATCGCCCTATTACTGTCCTTTGCAATTTTAACAAAGTTTTTGAAAAGCTAATTTATTCTAGTTTGTATCCCCAAGTCAAAAATAAAATCTCTATTTTCCAGCATGGCTTCGTGGAGAAAAGATCTACTGTTTCTAATCTAATGTATTTTACGCCAAAGTATCAACAGTTTTTGACAACGAAGGCCAAGTTGACTGTGTTTACACAGATTTATTTAAGGCTTTCGACAGAATTGATCATGGTATTCTGATTGGTAAACTTCATTCTTTCTCTTTCTCCCCTCCCCTCGTATCACTTATAACTTCCTATCTTCATCAACGAGAAGTTTGTCAACTATCAAGGTCAAACATCCTTACACTTCGCTGCATCGTTAGAAACTTCAGAATGACCTCAATAAAATATCAGCGTGGTGCACAATTAACAATCTCCATCTGAATCTTGCTAAATGCTCTATCTTATCTTTTACTAGAAAATTAAAACCCAAACTTTACAATTATTCAATTAATGGTAAATCTCTCACTAGAGTTAATTCTGTTTAAGATTTGGGTGTAATTTTCGACGAGACATTAAATTTCTTAAGTCATTGCAATACAATCTATAAACTTGCTATCAGAATGCTGGGCTTCGTAATTAGGAATACGAAATCATTTAACAATATACATGCCATCATATCTATTTACTTCTCTTTTGTGCGGTCGAAGTTAGAATATTGTAATATAGTATGTCATCCGATCTATGGAGCTCAACATAACGCTATTGAGGCAGTCCAAAAATGTTTCTGAAATTTTTATATTATAAGGTTTTTAATCTCTATTTTGACAGAACAATCTCTTATCTAGAAATTCTGTCTATATTTAATGTGAAAAGTCTTTATGAACGGCGTGAACTTAATGTAGTGAGTTACCTGTCTAAGTTGATAGTACCGTTGATGACCCTTAATGCCTGTCCCTTCTTAATTTCCAGTTTTCTCTCCTATTTAGCGTATGTGTTTCTTGTATGAATATAGGTACTCACATGTGGATATTTTCCTTCACAAATCTAGTTATTTTAAAAAATTAATTGCTTAATTTCTAATGTTTTTTTTACTCTAATCTCTGCGCTGTAAATTTATGTAGTTTTTACTTTCAACCCTATTATTGGGCTTTGCCTGTTGGGTTTGTATTTAAATAAATAAATAAATATATATTTTGTTAACTTCGTGTTGAACTTGAATTTATTACTTTGTATTTATTATTTATTATATTAAAAAAATAATTTTTATGTTAATGTCGCTATTTTAGCACTGATAAGGTATAATAAAGCTACCGAAACGTTTGCGCAGAAAAGATGTAAAATTATTTATATTCCTTTTTATCATGCGACGACGTTTCTAAATTATTTAGTTGATACGTTTTGTGAAAAGAACTTCAAATGTATTTATACATATTTTACACAGCCTAACAACAAAGACGTCTAAAGCACCAGTAAGTAAGGAAACCAAAATACGAGAAAGCAAATCATTCTGGGTAACATTGACATTCATTAAAACTTTGGGCCCATTGCTTCCATAATTAATTAAATTTTTTTCTTACTTTAAATGAAGTAGGGATATTTTGCTATTTATGTTTTCTAGACAGGGAAGTTAGCATATGATATAGTTGGAAACACTGATGCCATCTATCTGCTCAATTCAGTGTGAATACAGTGGTAAAAGTGAAACGCTCAAACAAGTGGTTTATGGTGTCCATATTTAAATTTATTTGTGAAGCTAACCAGCAACTAGTACAAGGTAAGAAGTTATATAAAATGTTTATTATAATAATTTTTAAATATTTATACAATTTGTCAAGTTAAAAAAAACGCATTAAGTCAAAGTAAGTTATGTGTCAAGTGTTTAACACGTGCGGTCGAAGTTTTTTGCTGTGTGTTTTTATTCCGTTTTCCTGTGGTTTTTTAATTTTATTTTTGACAAGGGGCATATCATCATGTGTGTCTTTGTTTCGCCAACTAAGATATTTTACCTTTTGACAAACAGCCTGGTCCTGTGATCCATATTTTGAATTTTAGTGACTGAACTATCTAAATTTTACCTACTTAACTTAAGTCAGTTTTATCCTTGACGAGCGGCTTTGAACGGACTATCTCGGTTTAATTAACGTGTCAGTGACCTCCGTCAGTGTTTATATTTGCACCACTCAATGTCATTCATGCAACAATGAATAAGTGCGCGAAATGCAGATCCAAGCGTACGGACAATCTTGTCGGCTGTGAAGGCACGTGTCGCCAGTGGTTTCACCCTGCGTGCGCCGACTTGAATGACAATCAAGTTTCCATCCTAAATGAGTCCAAGTCCATCTTCTTCTGGTGTCCATCGTGTCGTATAAACTGTGCCATCATTAATCGTTCCAATGAATCTGACGCTCTGAAACTATTCACTGACATCAGTTCTAAGATTGACAACCTTGAATCTATTGTTCTCGACAAAGTTATGAACAGTCTAAGAGATAATATTACCTCGGCTATATCATCCTCTGTTGCTGATTTAAAATCAGTGATCAACAACGAACTCGAATCCAAGCTCCAGAATATATTAAATAAGGTTGATCTATCTAACCGCCAGCCTAGCTATGCCAAAGCAACGCGAAACCCGTCTTCGAAACCACCGGTCATGCTTAAACCCACCGACTCTTCTCAAACCACTGCCACAACTAAATCGGATTTACTAAAAACTGCCAATCCGGTTACCTCCAACATCATCATCAATTCTGTACGTCAAGCTAGCAATGGTGCTCTCATTATTGGCTCTGATCAATCTGACAAAATTCAAGAGTTAGTCAACACAAATCTCAGTGGTAAATATGAAATTAAGCGGTTACCTACTCTTAATCCGCGTTTACGTATTGTGGGAATGTCTGAGCCTTTTACCAAGGAATCTTTCAAGGATCAGCTGATCCACCAAAACAAAACATGTTTTCCGCAAAATTATAAATGCGAAGTCCTTGTGTATACGCCTACAAAAAGAAATAAAAACGTTTATCAAGCCCTAATTCAAGTTGATGTGCTCACCTACCATAATCTCCTCGAAGCCGAAAAAGTATTTGTTGGCTTTGATTTGTGCCCGGTGTACGATGGCATTGAAGTCAGGAGATGTTACAAATGTTGTGGTTTCCACCACACATCTAAACAATGCACTCAAAAACAACAATCCTGTTCTAAATGTGGTGGTACCCATGATTTCAACACCTGTCAAGTTTCAGTACTCAATTGCACTAATTGTGTTAAATATAACGCTATTCATAACACAAAAGTTGACGTAGCTCACGATGCCTGGGATAAAAACTGCTTTGCTCATCATGAGACTTTAAAAAGATTAAAATCCAACATTATTGGAAATAAGTAGCAACCACAGTCAAATTCACGAACAACTTCACCGAGAAACATTACCTGTTTTTACCAAAACATTCAAAGCTTGACCTCCAAACTAGCAACTTGGCAATCAATCTGCGCATCCGTGGAATATGACGTCATTGCCCTCACCGAAACCTGGCTCACCAATAGTGTTAGTGATGCGGAATTATGTACCGAGTGGTTTAGTGTTTATAGGTGCGATCGTAATTTTGAGGCGTGTCAAGTCTCGAGAGGTGGAGGGGCAGCGCTCCTTGTGAACAATAACATTTCATCTACTGCTGTCGATCTGAGTGATTATTCGGACATTCTCCCTCACAATATCGATGTTGTTTGTGCCAAACTTGACTTCAACAGTACCAGTTTTTATATATTTACGATCTATATTCCTCCAAGCCAGAACGCGGAAATCTACAATAGAATTTTTGATTTTTTTGAAAGCTTACCCTATTTACAGCATAACAATTTTTCAATTTTGGGGGATTTCAACATCCCTGAACTTGCTACTAATGTTAACTCTCCAAAGATAGATAACTTCCACAACCTACTGGAATTTGTAGATGCTAGGCAACATAATACGATCTTAAATAATAACAATAAATTACTAGATTTAGTAGTCAGCAATACTGAGTGCAAAGTTACACATTCTAATAATCTTGTATTCGATGTAGAATATCCTTTACACCATCCCGCTCTTGACATTTTTATTAATATTTGTATACCACATAAGCTTAAACCTTGTGTAAGTCTCACACAGTCGTATAATTTTAAAAAGGCCGATTTTGTTAAATTGTATGCTCTCATAAATACATTCGACTGGGATTGTTTAAAGGAATTCAATGATGTCAACCTAGCATGTGATTTTATGTACTGCAAATTATATGAATTTTTTAATATATGTGTCCCATTAAAATTGTCTTCTCGCAAGCGTTATCCACCGTGGTTTAACAAAGTTATTATAAATAAAATTAAAATTAAAAACAAAGCAAGAAACCTCCATATTTCTAACCCGAATAATCCGACTTTCTGTACTCAATATAAAGTAATAAGATCTGAATTAAAAAGTTTGATAAATCAATCTTATGCTAATTATGTGGAAGCATGCGAGAATTCAATTAAAACAGAACCCAAAAAATTTTGGGACTATGTCAACTCTAGGAGGAAAATATCTACAAATTGTAAAGCTATGCAATTTAATGGTTCTCTTTTAACAACTTCTGATAGCATATCCAATGCATTTGCAACTTTTTTCCAGTCTGTTTACTCTTCCCCATCGAATCTTCCTTCAAATAAGTCTAACCCTCCTTGTCAGGACCATGTTTCTATCCCTTCTATTACCCTTCAAGATATTGAGAAAGCCATAAAAACCCTGAAACCTTCCCTTGCCTCGGGACCAGATTTGATTCCTAGTTTGTTGATTAAGGACTGTGCTTATCCGTTATCAATTGCCTTATTTCACCTTCTCAACCTGAGCATAAGTACTAGTACTTTCCCTACTGCCTGGAAAGTGACACGCATCACACCTATTTTAAAGTCAGGATCAGCCAGTAATATTGAAAATTACCGTCCTATAGCTATGTTATCTAATTTTAGTAAAATATTTGAAAAAATTATTTACACTCATATATTCAGTGATATTAAACACCACATTTCTGTTCATCAACATGGCTTTATGGCAAATAGATCTACTGCTACTAATTTGATGCACTTCACACACTCAGTGTCCACTGTTCTACACAGCAAAGGGCAAGTTGACTGTATATACACAGATTTTGCTAAGGCGTTTGATAGGATTGACCACAGTATATTAATTAACAAACTTCATTCTTTCTCATTCTCATCTCCACTCGTTGCCCTATTATCATCCTATCTTCATCAACGTGAGTCATTTGTACAATACCAGAGTCATTCTTCATTTAGATTCATAGCTTCCTCTGGCGTTCCTCAAGGCTCTAACCTAGGACCACTGCTTTTTTTGTTATTTGTTAACGATATCACAAATGTTATTGACTGTGAAAAACTCTTATTTGCCGACGATTTGAAAATTTTCTGTCCAATTTCTACTGTAAATGACTGTCATAAATTGCAGCAGGATCTAATTAATGTTTCAAAATGGTGTTCAAGAAACAACTTGCACTTGAATTTAAATAAGTGTAATGTGATGTCCTACACCAGGAAACTCACACCACTAACTTTTAATTACTCCATTAACAATGTCCCCTTATCTAGAGTTCATTTGATCAAAGACCTTGAATTTGACACTACATTGTCGTTCGTTGATCACGTGAGGGACATTTATAACGCTTCAATCCGTCTTTTGGGTTTTATCTTTAGAAACACGAGGTCTTTTAAAGACGTTACATCTATCCTTATTCTATATTATTCTCTAATTAGGACTAAACTAGAATACTGCAATATTATATGGAACCCCATTTATGAAGTTCACCAAGACCTAATTGAGGCAGTTCAGAAAAAAATTTTGCGATATCTGTTTTTCAAAGTCAATGGCATTTTTCCTGATAGATCAGTAACATATATTTCCTTGTTAAATATGTTTAACTTAAAAAGTCTTCAGGAACGCAGAGAAAATACCTTAATCATCCATCTCTACAAATTGATAAACGGCTTAGTTGATGACTCTCACTCCCTATCACTACTAAAATTCCATGTACCCTCCATTAGAACTAGGTCCTGCTACACATTTTACCTTCCTTTTGCCCGCTCAAATATTCGCTTATCCTCCCCTATTTATCGGATGAGCTTAGTTTACGAAACCAAGTTCTCAGATGTAGATATTTTCCTCCTAGATTTTAAACAATTTAAGCGTGCAGTAATTAATCGTGAATAATTTGTGCATTGTTTTTTGTATTTGTGTTTTGTATTTAACTTGTATTTGCTTTATTCTTATGTCTCTCCCTACCCTCTTATTGGGCTTTGCCTGTTGGGTCTGTATTCTAAATAAATAAATAAATAAATAAATAAATAAATAAATAAATAAATAAATAAGTGTGACGCGTCGAAAAACACACTCTTTTTGGGTAAAATTGGTCCGGGCCAAAGTTACCCATTCATAATATTTTTTACACAAATTTGAATGTTATCCATACACAATATCATTATTAATACGTATCTATTTGTTTTCTATAAAATCTCTCATTATATGATTATGCCGCGAAAGAAACCTTCAACTACGCCTGGAACTCGTCGATATGGAACAAAAACCCACTACTCAGCTGAAAATCTTCAAGAAGCATTAAATAAAATTACTTCCGGTCAAATTAGCCAACGAGAGACTGCACGACTATACAATATTCCAAGAAATACAATAAAATATAAATTACGAGGACAGCATAATAGAACCGTTGGAAGACCAACTGTATTTTCTGCTGAAGAAGAGACTATGTTTGTCGAACATATTTTGGCTGTAAGCGACATCGGAATACCTGTGTCAATGTATGATGTACGATGCATTATTAAGCAATATCTGAATAGTATTGGTCGTAAGGTTTCCACATTCAATAATAATATGCCTGGGTGGGAATGGGGCAAATTATTTGTAGAAAGGCATCAAATCAATGAAACTAAAATAAATATTTTTTTTGATAATCTGGAAATTGAATTGAAAGACATTCCACCGGAGAACATCTATAACTTTGATGAGACCGGATATCATGATGTACCTAAGAAAGGAAAACTGTTATTCCGTCGATCATGTAGACATCCTGAAGTTGTACAAAATTCTACTAAATCGTGCTTCACCGTAATGTATTGTGGAAACAAGGCAGGTAAGCTTTTGCTACCTTATTTTATATATAAAGCTAAAAATATATGGTCAGATTGGCTTTTAAATGCTCCATCTGGTTCCCGACTGAATGTATCGAAAAGTGGCTGGATAGATTCGGAAGTATTCGACGATTGGTTACACACTTACTTCCAGAATTGAAAAAGAAAGTTGGAACAAAAGTAGTAATCGGCGATAACCTCAGCTCATATATTAGTCTAAATACATTAAAACTGTGGCATGAAAATGATATGAAATTCATTTGTCTCTTACCGAATGCCACACATATATTACAACCTCTGGACGTCGGATTTTTTAGTTCCCTGAAAACGAACTGGAGAACCGTTTCGTTGCAATGGAGAGAAACGAAACAAGGAAAGAAAACGGTTTCTTTACCAAATAACATATTTGCACAACTAGTTAAAAAAGCCCTTGCCTTGGGTGAAGATATGGTCTCAACAAACCTCACAGCTGGTTTGAAGGCAACGGTAATATATCCTCTATCACGTGAACATGTCATCGCTAAATAACCAACATATGCTCGGCCTGAAAATATACAAGCCACAATTGGAGAAGAATTCAAGACTTACATTGAAGGTGTTCGCAATTCTGACCTAGCCGTTATTCAACGTCGACGAAAGTTTCAACTGCCAGTACTACCAGGGAAAAGCGTATCTGTAGAAGAGGTCGAACAATATGTCCGCAATCGCGAAATGACTGGCGTGTTGTAAAGAACCACGTAAAAAAGGTAGACCAAAAAAAAATTCTCCAGAACATAAAATCAGTTCTGACTGCACTGATTCCGAATCTGAAATGGAATTCGCTATAAGTGATACCACAGAAAATAACGATAGCGATGTTGAAGAGCAAAATCAAAAATATATGTTTGTAGAATCGGTTGAGTCAACTGAGAAATTACCTGCCATAGTAGAATCGACTGAGGCATTACCTGTCATAATAAATGAACAAAGAAATATTCAGAATTCTATAGATGATGAGTTACTGATGGAAGATATATTAGGAGAATACACTGTCACTGAAGGTTGTCTTGTAAAAGAAGTTGAGGCACTCTATAACGTAGGATCTTATGTTATTATCAATTATGAAAATATGTTTTACCCTGGTCTTGTAACTGAAGTATTTAGTCCCACATCGTACAAAATAAGTGCCATGGAGAAGTCCGGAAATAACTGGAAGTGGCCAATACGAAAAGATGAAATAGTCTATGATGTTACTGATATAGTTAAGTCAATAAAACCTGATAGTATAGTTCCTGTTTCAAATCGGAGCATTTTTGCAATTCAAGATTATTTACTTTAATAAGTGTTTTTCCGTAAACATATTTGTAACAAAGTTTGTAGTAGAAGATGTAATATTTAGTTTATTAATAAAAATATTAAATTTATTTGTTTATTTTTATTTCTTCCCTTCAAAATGTTAGTTTCAAACTTGTGCTCTGGTAGTGTCATACGAACATTCTGAATTACATAAGAAAAGATGTATTTTTACGGGATTTTTTTACTGAATTAATTTTAAAGACATATAAATGTGGACCAAAGTTAGCCGTAGCCTGATATGCTTAGAAATAAGGTTTATACAGTAGAAATTAAGAGTGCTGGCCAAAGTTACCCAAGTCATTGTATAACATTTGCCCACATGTTTTTTTTTTTAATTTCGAATAAATATCATATATGGCAGGGTAAATAAAGCATGCAATATTTGAAATCAATATCAATTTATATGTTAGATTACTTTAATTACTTTTAAATGTATTAAAAATATCCTTATTTTTAAATTAAAGACTAAACCTGGTACTGTATCTATAATCTCCATATGGGTTTTCACCCGAGCGTTTTTCAATTAACGTCGATTCCAACTCCGGTACTTCTCAGTATACTGTTCCATGTGAAAATCCCATTTTCTATTATTCAAAAGACAGTGTTGTTCATCATCTTTATAATCCAATGCAGGATATAAATAATGCGTCGACTAGTGAAGATGATGAGACGAATGTAACAAAATCATAAAGCCGAGTAACCAGCAAATCTATTTAAATACATATTCATGTTAAAAGTAATGGTGACTTTCACAACACAGGAAATTTTAATTGATGATGGAAAATAATGGAGACACAAGAATCGTGTGTCTAAGCAGAAAAACCATAAGAAATTTGGAAAAGATTTATAAGACTGCAAAAGATAAAGAAGTTCCTGAATGGGGAATGTAAAATATTGTCCAAATGTAGAATCCAATGCCAAAGAAATTTTAATAATGATGTTAGAAATGCAATTTTTGTGGCATATTGGGCAATGGGAAGTTATCACAAAAGGGTACAGTATCTTGCTAGTGTGATAAATTCGACCGAGGAAAAAGTATCTAAAATAAATACCAAATGAATCAAAACAACAAAATCGTTCAGTGACTTATGAATACCATTTAAGAGTAGATTTGTAAAAACTGTTTTTTTTTTAAGACGTTCAATGAAAGTAACAAATTTATAACAAATGGACATAAAAGAAAAAGTCAATCAACTTCAGGTATTACACAAGATGAAAAACGCGGTTCTCACGCATCTTAGCACAAAGTAACAGAGGGAGCGCATCAACACATTTTATGTCCACCATTACTGCAGAAAAGACAACAACAAAATATCTTCCTCCACAATACATTCTAGCTAAAATTTATGATGAATACGTCAAACAAGAAACTACGCACGTACCTATAAGCAGCAAACTTTATGAAGAAATAATAATAATAATAATAATAATAATAATAATAATAATAATAATTCATTAATCCAATAGATCATATAAATGATATAAGACATGTAATTGAACAGATACATAAATTATATTAACAACTAACAAGGATCATCAAAGTAATCGTGAACATCGTAATAACATTTTCCAATGAGTTTTTCTTTCAATTTTGATTTATATGCTAAGAGGGTCTTAGAATATTTAATTTCTTCAGATAACTGATTATATAATAGGATACCCCAGTAATACGGATCCTCCTCGAAGAAATCAGTGTGGTGTTGTGGAACTTGCAGCAAGTGATTATTTCTGGTTCCGTATGTATGTACCTCAGACCTTTTAATATAGCTGCAAAGATTTTCTTTTACAAATATTAAATGTGATATATACACAAAGATGATAATGTGAGTAACTTGTTTTTATGAAAGTATCTTTACATGACTGATTGTAATCTAGTTTGAACATGAATCGTACGGCACGTTGCTGAATTCTAAATAATCTTATAAAAGATGATGATGTTCCCCAAAATATTATTCCATACATACATAGTGACATAAATTTTGCGAAATAATATGATTTGACAATATCTATATTACATACATTACTTAATCTTTTAATAACATAACATATTTTAAACAGTTTACCACATAAAATTTTTCAAAGCATTTCCCAATTAACATTTTCTGTTATAGTTAGGCAAAGAACTTTAAAATTACTGACTTGGTGTAAAGAGGTGAATTATATTTCACTAGTAAACTGCTGTCATCAGAATTTTTGTTATAGATTGAAAAATGCATAAAATCAGATTTATTATTGTTTACTACTATTAGTAAGTTCTTATTCATATAATTTTTCATTTCTTCGAGCTGTAAATTGGTGCTGCGTATTAAATCATGTAAGTTCTTGTTACACATAAATAATGATGCCATCTGCGTACAATACAAAATTAATATTAGCTGTTTGTTGTTTAATATCATTGATATACAAGATAAACAAAATAGGTCCAAGAATCGAACCCTGGGGTACTCCAGTATTAATAATAGTTTCATGAGAACTCGTATTAAATAGTCGCCTTTTACATAAATATGATTTCAGTCAATTATAGCAGTTATTATTATAAATTTCATGTAAAAAAGAAGTTAGTGCAGAGATAGTCGACCTTTTTTTCCTAAAACCATGCTGTTCATTTGCAATTATATTATATTTTGACAAGAAGGATAGTAGTCGCTTGAAAATAGCCTTTTCCATTATTTTGTGAAAAACAGAGAGCAGTGATATAGGTCTATAAATGAAGGGGTCAGTGTAAAAAGTAGCTAAGTCCACTTTTTCGCGGTTTTAAGATACGCAGTGCTATCTACATAAATATACCCGTACTACACCGACAGTGTAGACGATTTGGCATCGCGAAACATATCCAAGAATACAGCCTCTCAACAGGTGCAGAACAATTTAGAGGAAATACCTGACATGTCAAAAGGTAAAAAAAATTCGAAATCCGAGAAACTGGAAGCGAAACATAAAAAAGAAGAAACTGTTTGTTGAAAAGAATAGAAGTCGTGAAATTCCCAAATTAGATGTAAGTGCAGTGATAAACTAAATACTCTAGAACAAACCAACATCTTTAAAAAATATTCTAATTTAGCCACACATGCTGAACAAACATTATACTTGCAGGGTTGTATTAAAAAAAAAAAATCCCGGTCTCGCCACGTAATAAAAATTATAATCCAAGAAAGCGCGCAGTCTACGAGTATCAAATTAATACAGACATTTTAAAATCGGTTATCGTTTGCCGAAACGCTTTTTTGTCAGTTCACGGAATATTCAAGTCCAGATTAAAAAAAAAGTGAAATCAGGAGCACACCCAAAAGATAACAGGGGTTGTCATTCCACTAGACCCAACAGAACTTCAAACATGGCTCTCAAAACCATCCTGATAACAAAGTATCTTATGGGGTTTTTAGCAAAATTTTCAACTAGGAATTCAATATTACTTTTGGATACCCAAGAAAAGATATATGAAATGTATGTACAAAATTCCTTGTTGATATTACAAAAGCCAACATGGAATCCAATGAAAATGCTTTGCGAAACCTACAAATAGCTAGTGAACTTTATCTTAGGAAAGAAGAAGTATTTAATGGTTAGCTGCTCGAAACTGATATTCTCGCTTGCTGTGTAGCATCACGTAGCCAATGACAAGTCGATGCTTGCTTATCACCCCACTCCTAGACACTGAATTTTATCATGTTTTAACAAGACGAATATATTCGCCCCGTATGTTTTTCATGCATGCGATACAAATGCGTCGTAGTTCTTCAAGTTACTTACCGTCTGTTAATATGTCTCGCCTATCTAAAACGCTGACTGAAGAAAAGCTTTTGGCTATATTAGATAACATTGGCAGTGAAGAAGACTATCCTGATTTAGAGCTTCAGAGTGATTGTGGCTGGACTGATACCAACGAGGATATAAATGAAGGTAAGTTTAGAAAATTCTATTAATTTTCATAAAAGTAATATGTGTGTAACTTATAGAGCATGCTACTGACGCCGACGCTCAAGACACTCAGTCAGAAAGTGTCGCCGAAGAAATTACTGAGGAAATTTCATCGGTAGAACCACCTACGAAAATTTCTCGAGGTAATTTTGTTTGGCAGCAAAAAGATTTTGTCCCTACTGTTCACAAATTCGACAATAAAAATTCTGGTTGTAAAATGGAAGGCTTACCTGCATCTCCAACTGAACTTGACATCTTCCAATGTTTTTTTTACCGCGGATATTATGAAAATTATAGCTGAAGAGACTAACAGATACTACGAATATGTAAACGAACATGAAGCTGAAGTTCAGTCGCGCCTAAAACGGTGGAAACCTGTTGATTTCAAAGAAATGTATTGTTTTTTAGCCATAATTATTCTAATGCCACAAAAGAAAAAGCTGAAAATTCAAGATTACTGGGCATCAGACACATATTTAGCAACTCCAATTTTTGGGCGCCTAAAGAAGCGTGGTCGTTTTTTACTTATTTTGCGATTGTTATATTTTACAGATAACAATGTGGAACCAGCTGAAAGGGATACTTTGCGCAAAATCAAAATAATTATTGGTCATTTGAGAACAACGTTCAAAAATAATTTTTATCCCTTTCAGAATTTATGTATTGATGAAAGCCTCATGTTGTACAAGGGCAGAATATTCTTCAGACAGTACATTCCGTCGAAGCGACATCGATTTGGGATCAAATTTTTCATGCTTTGTGATTGCGAGACGGGCTACATTCTTGACTTTATTGTATATACCGGAGCAACTACAAATGTGGAAAGAACTGAAGAAGAAAATCTTGGAAAATCTGGGGTTATAGTTATGACTCTGATGACTCCTTATTTGAACAGAGGTCACACGCTATTTGTTGATAACTGGGATACGAGTCCAACATTATTTTCCTATCTCCATCATTTCAAAACAAATACTTGTGGTACAGTCAAGGCGTCAAGGAAACATATGCCCAAACTCACGCAAAAACTAAATTCAGGAGAGATCACACATCAATCCACAGACTCTCTTTTAGCACTAAAATGGCAAGACAAGCGAGAGGTTCGCATGCTTTCAAGCTGCTTTACAGCAGAAATGAAGGATACGGGAAAAACCAACCATCGTACAGGAGACCGAATTCTAAAGCCAAGTTGCATACTTGAATATAATTTGAACATGGGATCCGTTGACAAATCAGACATGCTTCTTTCGTCAATTGAGTGTGTCAGAAAAAGTGTCAAATGGTACAAAAAAGTATTTTTTCATCTTTTGGATCTAGCCATTTTAAATGCGTACCAATTATATAAAACAAAGAGTGGTGATAATATGTCTATTGCGATATATCAACTGAACCTTGTAAAACAAATAATAGAAAAATATCACACCCCTTTACATCGTTCTGGTGGTGGACGACGACCTCAAAACGCCGAGTGCGATTTGTGTCTCACGGAAAGACATTTCCCGATTTTAGTACCACCCACTGCAAATAAGGAGCGTCCTACGAAAAGATGTGTGGTGTGCGAGAAGAAAAAAAAAACGGGCAGAATCTAGATATATGTGTGTTCCGTGTTGCGCTGCACTTTGTGTAGTACTCTGTTTTGAGGTATATCACACAAAAAAGAATTTTGCGTCTTAGAATTAGTATACATATACGAGCATATTTTTTTGTATAACTGCCTTTTATAACTACTTATTGTATTATATTTTCTAAGAATTTTATTTCAGTTTATTAAACCTACTACGCAAAAAATTTTTTTGTTGCTTTTCTAAATATATTTTTGAAAGAGTTGATTGTTTATTTATACTTTAATATATTATTTTAGGTATAATCTTTCAGAATATAATGGACTTTATCATACAAAAACATAAGATTACGTTATGGTGCTCTAAGCGAATATATTCGATAACGCAAAACTGCTCCAAGCGAATATTCTCGTAAGCGTCGTTTTTGCGCGCACAGAGCAAGCAATCTGTAAACCGCTATGCGCAGCGAAAAAGTTAAACAACTCCTGCGAGTATACTCGTTTTGAGTAGCGCAATGCAATGCAAGTATATTCGCCTGTAGCAGTGAAAGGGTTAATATTGCGGGTCGAAAAATTACATTTAATGTAAATGACCCACCTCGGGGAGAAGATTCAGTGCTCTGGTTCTATAACAGTGTGAAAAGTATCAATGAATATGTGATGGATTGCGTGGAGCCCACTGATTACGTAGGATTCATCCTTCGAATCCCGCTAATGGAGACTGGACCAGCGTGGCTGAGCTTCCAGCGTGCAGACCAGTTGCACATAGATGTTGTGTGGGATGCACTCGAAAAAATTCTACAAAGCAACAAAGAATTTTTTTCTGATTCAATAGATTTGACCAAAGTTTCGATGCCTTCAGGATGCGGCAAGGCTAGATTGCGCGGACATGGCCTCTCATATGCGGAGTTTTGCCGTCGGAAATATGGTGTGATAGACATTATAAATAAAGACAATCTGTGTTTACCTCGTGCGCTAGTGGTTGCAGACTCTTTATATAAAAAAGAACAGTGTTTCAAAGACATAGTGAATGACAAACAGGATGTCCAGGGTAGGAGAGCACGCGATTTGTTATTAAATGCAAATGTGCGTATAAATGAAGAGGGTGCCGGTTTTCTGGAACTTACTGAATTCCACCGCTATTTTACTCAATATAACATGTGTATATGAGTATAATAGTCGCGGAAGTGTGATATTTGAGGGTGCAAGAGGAAAAAATCTTCCAAGACTGAATCTCTTGTATCATCAAAATCACTATACAGTGATTAAAATTTAACGGCAACATTTTCATGTAAATATTTTTGTGAACAATGTCATGTTCCTTACTATGTAAGGGTAGGGTATTCTTGTGAAAAATATTTGCTATTACTGCAAATTTAGTCCACCGTGCCCTCCTTACTCTGGTCTTAATAAAGTGTGATATGTGTGACAGACAATTTCGTGGACAGGAGTGTTATGACAATCATAAAAAGGTAACATGCCAGACTTAAAAAATGTGATAAATGTTTAAAAACATACTTGCGGAAAAAGGACGGACGTCAGCATGTGTGTTGTGAGGCAAATTGTAAATTTTGTAATGACTATAAAAAATCGGGACATTTGTGTTATATCGTAAAGGACAATTGAAAATGTAAAGAAAATTGTTTATTTATATATTATGATTTTGAGACAAGTCAAGAAAAATCTATTGGTGAAAATTTTGAACACGAAGTAAATATATATGTAGCAGAACAATCGTGTTCAGCTTGTTACAATAATGCCGATCTAAAACAATATTCTAGTTCGTGTGGTATTCATCATCTTAGCTGCAGATACCGTGAAAATTTTTTAAGTTATGTAGTACTGCCAAAAACTTCATTTTCGTCAATAATATGCATTGCACATAATGCTAAATCCTTTGGCTGTCAGTTTATTTTAAAATATTTAGTAGACGAGCAGAATATTAAACCGAAATTAATTTTAAATGGTTGCAAAATTATGATGATACAATTTAATCATATTAAATTTGTAGATTCCTTAAATTATCTTCCTATGCCATTAGCAGCAATATCAAGAGCTATGGATTTACCGTCTTCATTAAAAAAAGGTTTCTTTCCTCATTTTTTAAATAAAATAGTTAATAACAATTATAAGGGTCCAATGCCTTCTACTGAATATTATGGGGTAGATAATATGTCTATTTCTGGACGACAAAATTTTTTGAATTGGTACAATAAACAAATAGAGGAGAATGCCATATTTGATATGGAGAAAGAGATCATCGAGTATTGTGTGTCCGACGCAGATATTTTGCGTCGTGCGTGTGACAATTTTCGTATAACTTTCATGCAAGATAGCAAAGTATGTCCTTTTAGTGAGGGTGTCACAATCGCCTCCGCCTGTAATCGCGTATTCCGTCGTTAGTTTTTAAAACCAAATACGATTGGTATTATATCACTAAAAGGCTATCAGTCGAAGGATAATCAATCGAAAATAGCTTTAATGTGGTTAATACATTGAGCAAATGTAAGAGGGATTAGAATACAACATGCAGGCAATGGTACGGAAGCAGTCATTGATAATTTATTTAAAGTTGATGGTTACTATGCAACTGATAAATTAGTATTTGAATATCTAGGATGTTTCTGGCACGGCTGTACTTTATGTTTTAAAACCAACAGAAATGAACCAGTTTTAAGTTCAACAAAAGAAACTTTAGAAGACAGATATCAGAGAACAATAGAAAAATTATACAAAATTCAAAATTTGGGGTATACCGTCATTAAAATTTGGGAGTGTGAATTTCGAAAAGAGTTAAAAAGTGATAAAAATTTAAACATGTTGCTTAGTAATCATGAAACATTAAATAATTTACCTTTGCAACCTCGCGACGCATTATTCGGTGGTCGCACAGGCAATACAGTTTTATGTCGAACTTGCTGTGATGAGCTACAGCAATGTGATTGTTGTCATAATGACTCTGAAAGACAATTTGTGGGGACCTGGGTTGCCGAAGAAGTGCGTCGAGCCGTCGCCGTAGGTTATAAAATTTTAAAAGTTTGGCAGTATGAAGTGACAAGTTACAACAAAGACACAAAAAATGGTGGTTTGTTTGTGGATTATATTATATATATTATCCCCCAGACTGTGTTGACGATACTGCTAAAGAACGATACATAAAAAGTTATGAAGTCAACGAGGGAATTCGGCTGGATTCATCTCAAATTGAGAAAAATGCAGGGAAACGATCCATTGCCATGCTTATGTTGAATTCTTTTTGGGGTAATATAAAGTATATTATAATATATTTCATATTTAATTTTTTTTTTTATTTCCGGAAAATTCGCGCAAGCAGAAAAGAGACCTCAGACATCAACTGTTTCTTCAGCGGTCAAATTAATGAGTTACTTGCTAATCCCGCAGTGCAAGTGAATAGGGTTATCCCCGTGGGAGATCAGATGGCCTACGTGAACTGGGTGCACCAAGAAAAAGCGCTAGACCAGCTACCTACGGTGAACGTTGTCATAGCTGCATACACTAAAGCCCAGGCTCTACTACGTCTGCATGAGTTTTTAGAACCCCTAGATCGTAGAGTTTTATATTACGATACAGATTCTATTATATACTGTCATTCGCTTGGTGAATATGAACCATCAACCAGAAATTATCTAAGAGATCTAACAGATGAATTAGAACGTTATGGTTCGGGCAGTTATATAGTGGAATTTGTATGCGGGGGACCTAAAAATTATGCTTACAAAGTGTTGTCGACAACCACAGGCAACGTACAAAAAGTATGTAAGGTTAAAGGTGTTAAACTTTAAAACCAGTGAGACAGTAAATTTTAATTGCTTGAAAAATTTAGTTTTTAATAATCATGAAAATCCCGTATTATATTTTAATATTATTAAGCGTATAGAAGACCATAAAGTGTTAACAAAAAAAGAAAAAATCTGTTGTGGCCAGCACAAGACCTTCCGTCAATTCCATGTATTTTGTACAAATCCCATACCAATAGGTCCTTGGAACAGATTCTATATAATATAATGTAACAACACATACTATTTTTTACAAATTCCATGCCATAAGTTCATTTGAAAAGGTTCTATAAATCCAATAAAATTATAACATAAACTACACTAAATAATGTCCTTCCATCTTCTCTTTGGCCTTTCTCTGCGTGTCACTTGCGAGCAACATTATGACATACCAATTTTAGATCCTATACTTTTT
The DNA here is from genome assembly GCA_943142095.1 of Ophonus ardosiacus. Lineage (NCBI taxonomy): Eukaryota > Metazoa > Arthropoda > Insecta > Coleoptera > Carabidae > Ophonus > Ophonus ardosiacus. The sequence continues at coordinate 15,387,682 of OW964839.1, forward strand.
TCCATATTTGGTTTTGCACTTGCAACTGACATGTCAATTAAATTTTTTTTAAATAATTATGTCAGCTGTTTCCATGATAAATAACAAAGCTGACTAATTTTTGAAAATTAATTTCTTTATAATGCTTTAACTCTACATCAATTGAATATGAAGGAAAATGAATAATCAAACCATATAGAGAAGAGTATTTTCTTTAATAAATATAATAACAAAATGTCAAAAAATAATATTTAACTGCGTTTTTTAAGAAAAACTGTTAAAAACTTCAAATAAGGGTACTTCCGGTGGATCAATTATAACCAAAATCTAATCAACTCTTCATATGGATGTACAGAAGAGGAATACGAAAGAATTATAATTTTTAGAATTATAGTATTGGAGTTATCGTCGGAGAAAAATTTGTCACACACGGACACACATACACACACACGCACACACACGGACACACACACACACATACATACATACATACATACAGACATCATCTTAAAAATAGTAAATTCGTATTGTAGGGACCCTAAAACGTGCTTATTCATTAAAAACTCACCACCGAATTTTTTGACCAAAGACAATACCTTCCTTACCTAAAGGTGACGGAAGGTAAAAAGACATTCAGTATAAAGTTTATGAAACAAAGGTTAATAGATTATGTACATAGTGTACCATACGGTGTGAAAAAAGTAAAGTTTAGTTACTTTATGTTTATTTATTCTATACTAAGTTTTCAGTTTTATGTAAAGTAACATGAATTTTTTCCTTATATTATTATTATTATTATTATTATTATTATTATTATTACTATTTAAATAAATACGTTATGAAATTATTTTATTTCGATTATATGAAATTATATACACTTTTTCTGATTTTTCAAATATTACAGATTTAAAGAAAATATGTAGATGTAATTAATTTGCAGTTTTTATTGTTAGTTTATTAAAACTAGTTTACCGGTTTGTAAATGTATAAAAAAAGATATTTTAATTTTCAGAACAGTCCATATATAATTTTACTATTAATTGATTTTTAAATACTTAATTTGTATATATAAATAGGTCTGAAGTATGTAACTGTTACTTTGTAATCCAAGTTCATGCTAATCAGTAATATTTTCAAAAATGGCTTTGGTAAAAGATTTTAAAAATTGGGATAATGAAGATTCTCCCATTTACAAACCGATGGAAAATTACAATAAATTTCGCTATGTATGATACTTTTCTTTTCGACATAGAGAAATTTATTGTAATCCGAAGACGGTTGATACTACATCCAAATGGCATTATTTGAATTACATTCCAAAAGTATCTAACATACTACTAATGTCGAAATATGCATAGGCTTTGACGCATATTTCTTTGCTCTGCAATATTGCTGTTTTTTTAGTGGTTTCATTTTGTGTTATACATACTTTATTGGTATTAGTGGATTCGTTTATTTCTTTTCTATGTGAATGTGTTACAAATTCTGTAAAAATCTACCTTAGGGGTAAGTTCTTCAATTTTTTATCCTATACTTCTATTCTTAAAAACGTGGTTGCATCTCTTTGTTTATACTTGTTTATTTCTGCTTGGGTTCATACAGAATTTGTTCACATTTATCAACACAAATACATCTGTCAAATTCTAGATCTATTGTTGTTGTTCTATTTTCGTACTTACTTAGTGATCATAATGTCTGACAAGTGTCATTGTTGCAATTCTGCAACTGAACTTCATAGGCTTGTAACATGTAACGTTTGTAAGTACAGTTTTAATATAGTCTGCGTTGATGTTAATGCTTCTATGGCTCGCTCCATAAATAATAAACAATCTGGCATAAAATGGAACTGTCCTACCTGCCGTACTATTGGTGATGATATTGATAGTCTCAAACTAGCTATCATTAACCTACAAAAAAATTTGGAAGACATGAAGAAATTATTGAAAGAAGAGCGTGCACCTCAACCTCTACCTTTATTGACTGAAAATATCATCCAGGAAATTACTGAGCGTCAGAAGCGTTCCTGCAATGTCATGATTTATGGATCACCAGAAAATAATACCATAAATAAAGATCAGTCACATGAAAATGACTCTCTCCTAATTAAGACAATTTTTGCTGATATTGGTGTTAATTGTACTATTATTAAATTCTCTCGCATTGGCCGTTATGACAACACAAAAACACTTTCTCGTCCTATAAAAGTTCAGCTATCCACTTCTGATGATGTGTTTCAAGTCACAAAAAAATCTAAAACATTAAAAACTCTGGATATATATATCTATCTCTCGTGATCGTACCAAAATGCAGATTGAATATTTCAAATCTGTTAAGTTTGAATTGGATTCCCGTATTGCTAATGGCGAGAGTAATTTAACCATTAAATATATCAATAATATATCTAAAATTGTATCTTGTTTAAACTGAATTCGCCCAACAGATCTCCTGTTTCATATTTTCTATCAAAACACTAGGGGCTTAAATTCTAAATGTCATTTGTTTTATGTAAATTGCTGTTCTTCGTCATATGATGTAATTGTTGTGACTGAATCTTTGTTATGTGACTCTGTTCGCAATTCTGAAATATTTCCAAGTAACTATAATGTTATTCGTGATGATAGATTATTTACTCTTACCAGTCGTACTAAGGGTGGTGGTGTTTTAATCGCGCTAAAAGATTGTATTAGTTACAAAATAATAGACACTTCAAATATAAAAAATTCAGTACCTCTGATAGACATCGCTGCTTGCAAGTATTTTTACAATAACTATTCATTTATTTTATGTGCTGTGTATATACCGCCAGATGTATATACAGTAGACCTTGAAACGTTCACAGACATGCTAGAGATTCTATTCATCAATGAGAATATTATTTTTCTTGGAGATTTTAATATCCCTAATTTTTGCAATTTACTTACTACTTGCACCAAATCTTCCCGTATTAGAAATCTCTGTGATCTTGTAAATTTGCAGCAATTTAACTCTATCCCTAATACTTCAAATAAGATATTAGATTTAGTGTTTTCTAATTTTTTAAATTTAAATATAAACAAATCGCACTCTCCTTTAGTACCTGAAGATGATTATCATCCGGCTATATCTATCAAATGTGAACTTCCTTCTTGTAAACATGTCAATTTTCCATCAGCTCATAACTACAGATATAACTTTCGTAGAGTTAACTTTATAGATCTATACGAATCTATATATAATATCGATTGGTCTACTTTAAACAATATTGATAATGTAGATAACTGTCTCAATGTATTTTATACGTTGTTATATGAATCTATAGATAAATTTGTCCCTAAATATAAATATAGATCATCTTCGCATCCATCGTGGTTCACAGCTGATATTAAATATAACATAAAAACAAAGGAGTTTTATAGGAAAAGATGGCTTCAAACTAAGCAACAATTCTATCTTAGTGAATTTAAAAGATTAAGACTTATAATTAAAAATGATATTAAGACTGCCTACAATAATTATGTTCGAAATGCCGAAAATTCTATCAAGTCGAACCCTTCTGAATTTTGGAAATTTGTACAACTAAAGAAAGGTCACTCTCGCATTCCTGGTACTCTTTTTAATAATAATGTTATTTACAATAATCCTCAGGATATAGTCAATGCGTTTGCTCAAAGCTTTTCCAATTTCTTCAATAACAGTTCTTCTTTTGACTTTCACTCTAATGTGATTCATAACAATAATAATTCTTTTAACATTGAAATTATTTCTGAAGATGAAATTTTAGCAATTATGGCTAATCTTCCAAATAAAGCATCTTGTGGCGATGATAAGATTCCTGCATTTCTTATAAGAGATTGTAGATTTATTCTTGGTAGTCCTTTGTCTAGAATTATAAATTTAACAATAAAAACCAACACATTCCCAGAACAATGGAAGATTACACGCATTACACCAGTCTACAAAAAGGGCGACAAGTCTGAAATATCAAATTATCGACCCATTTCGATTTTAAATAACTTCGCAAAAATATTTTAGAAAGTAATTTATAATTCCTTACTTCTAAATACAAAATCCTTAATCTCATTTGACCAACATGGCTTCATGCGTGGACGTTCCACAGTAACTAATTTGGCTTGCTTTTCCCAATGTGTTAGTGAGGTTATTGATAAAAAAGGTCAAGTCGATGTTATTTACAGTGACTTTTCCAGAGCTTTTGACTCTACTGATCACGGCTTACTACTTTCAAAAATTAGTTCATTTGGTTCTTCTTCTACATTTATATCTCTTGTAGCTTCTTATCTGTCTCATAGATCTTGTTATGTCTTTTACAATGGTTTTTCTTCTGTTTCATTTATCGCTACCTCCGGAGTACCTCAAGGGTCTAATTTAGGGCCTCTATTATTCATTTTGTTTATAAATGAATTGCTAGATTCTTTCACCTGTCCCACTTTGGCTAATGCTGACGATATCAAATTATTTTGTAAAATTTCCTCAATTACTGATGCACTTATTCTACAAGAAAATATTGACATCCTTGTTTCCTGGTGCAACGATAATAAACTCAGCCTTAATGCAGATAAAGGGGTCATTTCACATTTTCTGATTTATTTTTTTCTTGAAAAAATAGGTCAAATTAAACATGTTTGTGTATGTTTTTCATCTTACAAGTCTTTAGAATCAGAGATACGATTTTTTAAAAGTTGCGTTTAATTTCAAATATTTCAACGGCTGACGACACATATTCACGGATACGACAGTCGAGCTCTACCGGTTTAATTTAGAACTATGACTATTTGGTTTGGTATTTATTTAAATAAATGGTTTATTTACATACTTTATACTGCACTAGTACTTTCAAAGAAATAGAAAGTAATAATAATATTCTCTCTTGTATATTTTGCTGTCAGCTGTCACACTTTTAGGTTAGGTTACTGTTTCATGTTGTGAAGCGTGTGTGTATGAGAGTGAATTTTCTTTGTGTGAGTATGAATTTGTGTCGTCACAAATTTAGTTCGTGTTTAAAAGCGCGAAAGTTTATTAGAAAATTTATGAATGAAAAGTAGCATATTTCAAATTATTTTCTATTACTATATTTATTAAATGAGATGGATTTCATGATTTTATAAAAAAAATCGACAATTATTTTTTTTGAAATGACCCCATTGTAACATAGTATCATATAGTCGGAAAAATAATCCTGTCATACATACATATGTTATTTGTGGTTCCACTCTTTGTCGTAGGAACCCTATTAAAGATCTAGGTGTTACATTCTCCAATAATTTTAGATTTAATGAGCATATAGTAAATACTTGCTCTTCGGCCAACAAAACTATGGGTTTTATTTTCCGAACCTGTAAAATGTTTGAAGAAATGCGACTAAGAGTGCCTTTCTTTGTCTTTATCCCTTGCCTTAACAAAATAGCGCATGCAGCATTTCATTTAGACACAGTTAATTGTCCGATGAACACAGCTAGGTAAAAATGTCTGACGAAAAATTAGTACTTTTGGTTCAAGAAAGGGAACCAATATATAATGCCGCCTTAAAGGAGCATCAAAACAAAAATATTGTAGAGAAATTATGGGAGGAAATTGGAAAAGAAATTAATATTCCAAGTAAGTAGTTATCAAATTTATTCAATTACAACATGAGTTTTGCATTGGTATTACCTATTTATTTATGTATTCAATTTGCCAGGGAACTTGTCTCAATCCTTCGGATGACGAAAAATAATTTTTGAACGCTTCTGATTTGCATCGCTTCATTTGTTGGACGGGTGTTACTAACTCTTGTAGAACTAATATTTAAATACGAGTTTAACTGTACTAATAGAAAATTATCTTTAATAACATTTTACTTTCGTTTGATATAGTTGTGTAGTACACAGGCTGCTAATACAATATTATCTACAGTTTCGGGGTTTATACTTATTTCACTTGCGAAGACTCTGAATAGCTCTTAAGATTCCGAATGCGCATTCGACTATTCTTCTTGCGCGAGAATGTCGATAATTATATATTTTGTAGTGATCGGATGTTATATTTCATCTAGAGTATGGACGCATTAAATTTTTATGTAATCTGTATGCTTCATCTGCCAAAAAAACATAGGGAATATGAAGTCCAGGACATGACGTGAATTGCCTCGGTTTTGGGAGATTTAATTCTTGGTTTAACAATTTTTTCCCGAACATTGATTCATTAAATACGCCACCGTCACTAGATCTACCATAGTCTCCCACGTCAACAAATAAAAAATAACCATCTGCATCTACAACTGCTTGCAATACAATAGACTGAAAATTTTTATAACAATAAAACATTGATCCCGCTTTGGGAGGTTTCTTAATTCTGATATGTTTTCCGTCAATGCAGCCTACGCAGTGAGGAAACTGCCATATTTTTTCAAATCTGTCAGCTATTTTTTCCCACTCTTCAGAAGTGTATTCATTTTTCATGTAATGTGGTTGAAGAACTTCCCATATTACTTTGCATGTTTCTTTCACAATAATCCCTATTGTTGACGCACCAACTCTGAACTCATAATGTAATTCTTGAAAAGTTGCCCCAGTAGCCAGATATCTACAAAAAAAAATTTTAGCTTCAGATTGCAAAACGAAATGGACCAATTTGAGAAATTCATATGCTAGACATATACGGAAACTAAGAGATAAACCTTCTGGTTCTGGAACCGATGATACAACAAAGTGGTGAAGATGACAGAGAAAGAACACAAATTGAAAACGTGCAAATCACAGAAGGACCACAAAATACTGAAAATATTTATGATGAATTACTTAAAGGAAATGAAGAAAATTCAAAAGATAATAAAAGTAATGCAACTGATGAACCTGCACCTGCATTGAAGTCAGAGAATTCAGTTAAGAGCTATAAAAAACCACGAAAACATTCTCCTTCTGACAAAGTAGTAGAACCTATGATAAAAAAGTAACACAAGAGATGCCAGTACAGAAAATCCTTTGCTTGATTTTGCCAAAAGTTTGCTTCCAGAATTTAAACAATTATCAGCACGACGGCAACGTGTTTTTAAACAAAAACAATATCTCTTTTAAATTATTTATTACATGAACAAGATGTAGAAAACAATTCTAATTTAACGCATATATCTACGCAAAATTTATATTCATCTTCTCTTTCATTAAATTCAAACTCGACAAATTCGGTAGATACCGTTGTAGGATCTGATAATACAGACGGTGATTTAATTAATTTTATAAAACAATGCTATTATTTGTATTGTCTACTCTTATTTTTCTATATTTTCTTTGTAAACATGGAATATGATTTTATTTATTAGTACATATTTATATGTATACTTATGCTTACCTTAAAGTTATGAATAAACGCGATTCAGCAGGAATGCTTCTCCTGTAATTAGTATCTTTTTTTTCTATTTTATCCTTCACAAGTTCTAGAAGATAATCAAATGTCCTCGGCATCATCCTAGTATAGTTTGAAAATTTTTCGTAGTCTACTCTTAACTCCGCTATTAAATTTTCTAAATATCTATTTTCCTCTCTCTTGCGTATGTATGGATGAACCCAATAAGTGTTTTGTCTATTAATGCCTGTATGGTGTGCGGCAGACTTACTGTACATAAATTTTCTCTGTACACACGTCTGATGAATGAAAAGTCGAAACAATTGTAACATTTAAACATTTAAATAAACTAGTGGTTAATCAAGAAAAGTGTTCATCATATTCTTAAATTTATAAAATCATTATGTTTATAAAAAATTATTCGAAATAACAAATACATTAAACAATAATAATCACAAACAGATGATGTAAAGTCGTGCAGAGTGTATGTGTTGTAAGACCACTCCTTTGTGTTTCTCTTAAGGACATCTTTATGCTGATCTACATACTGCAGTCGTCCATATCTATCGAAGTAAGTACCATATCCCTCTCGATCAATAAAAATTGCTACCCATTGGGTACCAGGTAAAGTATCAAGGTCTGTATTAACTATTATGGCAATGGAAAATAAACATGCCGTGGTATATTATTATATATTCGCATGTATTTTTGAATTATTTTCCAAATATTCTTTTTATAAATGCAGCATTCATTTTGTTTTAATGGTACTTATTAATCACAATGAACCCCTGGCTGGCCACCTGGGCTTTGGTAAAACATTTAACAAAATGAACAGTTGATATTTTTGGACCAATATGCGGAAAGATATTGTAAAACATGTACGTGGATTCCAGGACTGTCAGGCTAGAAAGGGAGTAACAAATTCAAAACCCGCCGGCATGCTCCAACCTTTACCAATAGGTCAACCGTTTGATGAAGTTGGAATAGATTTACTACTACCGTTTCGACTTAGTAAAAATGGGGAAAAATTGATAATTAACCTGTAGAAACCGACGCTATTATAAAGACACAGGAACAAATTCGCACTATTCGCGAACAAGCAAAATTAAATATCATTAAAAAACAAGATCGCGATAAGAAAAGATACGATAATAAACACAGACACGTAGAATATCAAGTGAGACAAAAAGTTAAGGTATATAACCGTGAGAGACATAGGTAAAACTGATAAATTGTTATTAAAATGGCAAGTGTCATATGAAATAACTGAATAACGGTCAGATGTAAACTACGTGGTACAAAAAGGTACTAACAAAAAACCAAAATTTGAAACGGTACATGTTACAAGAATGAAACCGTATTGTGAGCCTTGGACACCTAACGACTCAGCGCATAATACAAGAACGCTGAGAAACAAGAAGAAATCCAGGAACGAAGTAGAGTTTAGTAGCAGTGACATGGATGATAAGCAAAGTAGTAATGCGTAGTGTTATGTAACTATATCTAGGATGGGCATGTAAGTAGAAATGCAATGTATATAGTTATATTTTATAGTAATTTTTTTTTGTGACATATAAAACGCACAAGCTGCGTATATATTTGCAGAAAAAGGCTCCCCTACAATCGCCAGAGCGCCGCCAGCCAACCCTACGACCGCACAGCCCCTAGACAGCATCGCGTCAACTGTCACTCGGACACCATCCCCAACAGAACACTGGGTCATGGATGAAAACAAAACTCTCCATCGTCGAGTCTCACCAGGGTCGTCGGAAAGTAGAGATAGTGGCACCGACAACCCCGAGCCCTGCACGCGACCAGAATCTCCACCACGCTCCGCCTCCATCCTGCCACAGGTACACTGCCCATCGCCCGCCATTGAAACACTCCGCCAGCGAGCATCCGACGTGTCTTTTGTCGAGATCAACGTAATAGAGGTCCAACGGCACATGTTTATATTCTAAATAGCAATAATAACGGCGCACCATGACTGGTACGCGTCTTTATAAAATCGACTAGCCAACAATTCGTACAAATTCAGTCGACTGCGTCTCGAATATGAACCGAGGCACGAGGACTCCGATTACGTCGCGACGCCGGAGGCATTTAACCGCGCCCGAGGAGTGAAACCGTCTACAAGGCCTCACACCTACAGGCCATGGGGATTATCAGCATCCTAACAGATGCCAGAATACACCGGGTGAAGTTTCATATGCACGCCGCCCCACGCAAAGGCAAACAATAACTGCGCAACCTGGCAGGCAAAAAAAGTAAACATGACATTTCAGTTCGTGCGCAATGGACGTATTACCGAAGAACAATTTAGAAATGGCCAGCTAACGGACGATACAGTGTTTAATTTTCAGTAAAACTCTTTTCCCTTCCCCTCGCCTTAGCTGCTGAGCCATAATAAAGACAGAAAGAGACTGAAAGATAGTGTAGTGTAATAAATTAGTGTAGTGTAGTGTCAAAATAATATTAAAATAGTGTTAGTTTTAATAAAAATAGTGTTAGTTTCATATTTTAACTAAATTAGTGGTAGTTTCGTACTTAGTTAAAAATAGTAGTCTTGTAGTTAGAATTATGTTAAAATGGTCCATACTAAGTATTAAACATGGTTGATAATTTTTTTTAGAATTAGGATATTCCATGATTATCTTATCATTTATATTATTATTCTTGTATGTACATATACAGATAAAAAAGGAAATAAAAGAGAAAAAAAGGCCCACCCTAGATATTACAAAATATAAAGGTTTAAATATTTTATGTGTATTATATATGTTTCAGAGTAATAATCATTGTTTGCCAGCTGGTTGCCATATCCCGGGCGTCCGTCCCTGTCCGTGTAGTAGCAGGGGCGTACTGGAAAAATTTACCGAACACAATAGTCTATGAAGCCATCATCCCGCTTACGTATGAAGCCCGGTGGGTTGAAAAACGAAGTATCGTTCAATCCATCCAACAACATAATGCACTGCAGTAAAGAATCTAACCTTCATGACGAGCTGTCAGCAATGTTGGACGCCTCGCTAGACCCAAGTTATTTTTTAGATCTCGAAGAAGTCAAACCAGGGAACATGGAAAGTTTTTTAAAAACCCGCTACATGAACAAAACAAGTAAAATATCAACTAGTCGTAATTACAAGGCCGATTTCAAGAATACAGTTAGCCATACCACTAAAAGAACTATCACAATATTACAAATTACCTATCACTAACTGTGGCATCAGTAATAATAAAATTGCCGTACATGTTAAAATTCCAGTAAACCAAATTCTACACGACTGGAAGTTAGTCGAATTGTTAACTACACCTGGCTGGAAAAACGACACTTGTATGATAATACACGACACAATGTATCTGGCCGTCAGTGGAAAACCATGCGACCAATTTCCGACCCCGGGCTGCATCAATGCCGACCTTATCAAGACAAACTATGTTAACTGCCACGATTCTGGTTTACGGACCGCAATGTCCATTTAAAATGTACGAAGGAGCCACAGTCGAACAAATCACCAAATTTTGTTCTTTCCGATGCTATCCCGCAAAACAAACCATAATTTCCGAAGTTAACACGTTCACTGCTAACGAAGTCTTTCGACGTCATCAGCCTTTTATGGACGGGGCGCATGACGTCTTTCGACGCTATGGTTGTTACTTTGTTCTATGCTTCAATACATTGGCAGCCTTTGAGTGAAGCTCTATCGCGGATCACAGCCTGTTCAATAAGTGTTTTATAGGTTAAAAATTTTGATCGTTTGATTTCGCGATGACTGATAGCCAGGCAGGGACTTCGGAAGCAAAAGACCTAGGATGTGTAAAAAAACAGTGGCAAAATAAAATTCCTTTGACAGACGAGGAGTTGAAACAAATCTTATTAAACTCAGACGATAATTTAGCGGATCCGGACTTTAAAGTTTCCGATTCAGAATTTTCCGAAAATAGTGATGTTGCTTTGCGGAAACAGAATTAGCAGAATTTGAGGATCCGTCCCTTGATCCTTCTTTGATACTTGTTGACACCACAAATCTAGCAACACCTGTAAACACACCCCCTGTAAGCGTTCAAATAACACAGCCTAAACAAAAGCCAAAATAAAAATTTGTTCCAAATTATTAATGTTCTCATTATTCATTATTTCACAAAATATGCTTCTAGCCCCTTGGTGTATGTAAACATATATTATTAGCAGTGAAAGTGTTAAGCCTGATATATATATATATTGTAACAAAATCGTTGTTGCTACGCCTATTTTATTACTGTCATCCTGTTTAAATTCCCGTTGCAGGCTATCCTTTCTACACCTAAAAATTGTGGCATTTGACTTACGTAAACTATAGTTACTATACCTTACCTCAAGACTGACTTTTATTCATTTTTTTAATCAATTTTCTCTTTATAATTACATAGTATTGTTGTTATTATCTTTTTGGTTAGAAGTGATAAACAGTTGTTCATTGACAGTTGATATTGAGAGTTTTTTAGTAACTAATAAAAGTCACTAACTTTCAATAACTTTATTTATTTAAATTGTTTAAATTTGGATAGATATTTTAAAAGTCATGCGATGTTGGATTATCTCATTTTCTGCATTTATTTAAATTTTAAAAATTAAATTAGGATAGTTTTCATGCGTCGTGGTAATTTTTTTTTGTGTCTATGATTGTGCACACTGAATAGGGTTGGCGAGTTGATTCATTTGCTTCTTTTCCGGTTGACATGGAGAGAGATTAAACATTTTTTGGTTGTACACGTTTTTTTTTTCGTTAACTTGTGATTTTTTTCTATGATGGAAAATTGAGTATTAGTCTCTAGTGTTCGATCCTCGCTAGTGGAAAACGAGGTAAGCATTTCACTACCTTTTGTTGTACCTATTTAGCGTTGTATTTACTCGAATTGTATTTTTGATGAGTCACGTTAGATGTCATACCGTGCGGTTTTGTCCGTGTAGTTGGGGAAATGCTTACTTAAATTTTCCAGCGATTTCGTTGCAACTTGGAAACGTCTAATTTGTCTCAAAGGCCTAGCCTCTTTTCGGTTGATCAAAATTTTGAGTTTCGATTTAATGCCACAAGGCTAGTACCAAATTCCGTCTCGATTTCAAAATTCTTAGATTTTTTTTTGGTATGGTAGTTGGGCAAAATTGTAAAACTTTTATACGACGTAAATCCCGTGCTCAAGTCGTACCTTGACTTGTTAGGTTCCCCCCCCGCGTACGGAGTACGCCTTCCTTCTTGTATTTTTTTCCATTTAAGTAACTCAGTAATTCTGTTTTAACCTTTTATGCTCGAGTAGTACCTTGACTCGACCGGTTCCTTTGCGTAAAGGATTACGCACTCAAATTTTGCGAGTATACCACTTATCTGTAATTCTGCTTAAACCCCTTTTATTATTTTTTTTAAAACCAAGCTCAAGTTGTACCTTAACTTGTTCAGTTCCCTTAACGTACAGAGTACGTCTTCAATTTTGGTTTAATGTCCATAAATTTTATGAGTAGTTCTGTTTAACTTTTTATGCTCGAGTTGTACCTTGACTCGACCGGTTATTTGCGTAAGGGATTCGCATTCAAATTTTGCTTGTATACCACAGTTATTAGTAATTCTGCGTCATTAGTAATTTATTTGTTGGGCCAAATTATTTAAGGGTAATTTTTTTAGTAAAATTTTTGGGATTTAAAAATTATTTCGGGAATTCAAAATTATTAAAAGTATCCTACCGAACCACACCTTTCCTCTCCTATACCCTGGAATGAACGTAGGCGAATGTAGGGTGTGAGTACATGACGTGACTATACAATTTTGGACTAGACAAATTTTCGGCTCGGCTTTTCCGCTTTAATAGTCGACTTCTTAGAGTCAATTTTTTTTATCGTTATTTACCTCTAAATTACCGTAGTAGCTGCAATTGTTTTTTGTGATAATTTGTAACTGTTTGTGCGCTACATTCGACTCGACGAAGTTTTTGTCCGGTTATTAATCTTTTCGCGCTGCATTTTTTTTTGTGGTTTGTAAGCCCTTTTGGCTTCTTTTATTATCGGGTTAACTGCTGCGCCCTTAAGATTACCGTTAGTCACATTTTTTCACTCTACGTTTTTCCTCTTCACTCTTTCTCTAATGTCTTCTTTTGCATGCGGCCGTTCTAGCTTTTATCAAAAATTTTTAGTGTTATTTAAAAACCTAGGTGCACTTTTTGTAAATAATTTTGTAATTTGTAAATTTTTGTTTTGTGGTACATTCGCGTCTGGAGCTCTCGTTTAGGGCCTTAAAATTTCATGTACAGTCTAAAGCCCTTAAGGCACTTTGTAAATCTCAGTAGAGATATTTTTGCTGGCCAGATTTTTTTTAGGGAACATAGTCAAGGACTTACAAGGTTTCTTTTCCGGGATTGGGATTGAGAAGCGACTGAGGAATTTATTATCTGCCGAAGTGGAATATTTCGCCCGACAATCTCCGAGGAAAACAAGTTTCGCCGTTGACTAAAAACCCTAGCCGTGCTGAGGCCTAGGCGGTACATTCTGACGTCGTCATAACCAGAGCCCCGAATTGGACTGGAGCATTTAATTCTACTCCGTTGACTCTGACGAAACCCGTTCACCGGCGTGAAACAACGGGATACGACGTTTCGACGTTACTTCAAGAGAGTCAGGTAACGAGTTGTTTTTTTTTATTATTCGTCGCTGCCGTCGCCGTTCGCAGGAGCGCTGACCTCAGTCCTTCTCCTTCCGGATGCCAGAAAGAACCCAGTTGTCTTTTTGGTTTTATTATACTAAACTGGTAATTGATAGTTCACTTAGGTCCAGCGTGAATTGTGTTATTATATTAAATATTTTTTATAAAAAAAAAACTTTACTTTACTTATTAGAGTTGACCTTACTCTAAACTTTCCCTGCTTATAAGGTCTGGCGCCCACTAATTTCTTTCGAGAAAAGCTCGTTTTTCACTTTTCCAAATTGAGTTGTACTTATTTATTAAATTTAATTCTGTCGCGAATACCTGTATCTCGAAATAAATTACAAAACCCTAGACCCAGCCACCGCTTTGCGTTTCAGCTAGCCGGAGCAAATTTTATGAGTGTACACGTACAGGTAGGAGGAGCTTGCTTATTTATGAATTACTTCAATTATCCTCTTGTGTCACAATATATATATATATATATATATATATATATATATATATATATATATATATATATATGATCACACATCCGCAGCCGAAAACCACGGTCTGATGTCCACGGGAAGTCCATCCGGTTAATGAACTTCATATAAATCAACCGGGTGCACTCCAAATTCAGTTACTCTGCCGTTTTTCACTTTACGTCAACTCAACTAAACTCATAGCACCCAGAGTGCCCTGTGGATAGCTGTCATATGCAAATATTTCACGTACTGCCCGCTACCTGGTCATCACTAAAGTCTTATCGAATCAATCCACTGGTGCCAGAACAACATCCCGTTTACGACAACATCTCCGAGTGTGTTAACTATAACTGGACACAAAAAGTGCCACTTTTAAATTTGTCCGCCATCACTGAAGCGAATATACAGAAGACTGATACGCTCAATGATATGAATTAGAAGTCTGGACCCAAGTTTACACCTTACATCGAGACTATAGCTTATATTTGTGGAATATAGTCCTGACGTGTATTGTCTTGAACATCTGGAGAAGAAACCACGCTGGCAGATTCGCCCTGTTGCCAGCAGCCATACCCACTGTTTATGCTGCATCTGTCAATATATCAACCTCGCAGTCCCTGGCCCATAGGATATTTACACTAGCCGACTTCTACGAGGGTATGTTGGCGCTACCTGGAGGAAGAAGCATCCTTGTCCGAGTCCCGCTGCCAGGTCCGAATCACGAGTTTCTGAAGCGCAGTAGGAGGCCGATCGTGAATAAGTGGTTAACCTGAGATTAGTGCAGTGCATGCTAGTCCGTTCTATACTACAAATTATTCGCCAGTTAGTGGGTGTATAGGGCCATCGAGGCTCATGCAAAATTGAAATTTTTGAACTCAATAATCTTAATACAATTTATGTGTATTTGAAAGTTTGATCAACGCGTCTCGTAGGATTAATAAGTTGCATCAGGAGGGTGAGAGCACCACCACTGACTAGTATTAAAAAAAAAAAAATTAAAAAAAATAAAGAGGGAAAATTAAATAAAACTCTAGTCATAACCAGAAGTATAGAACGAGCAGGCAACCAGTTAGAATGGCTTCATATTTAGTTATTGTACTTGTATTATATTTATTCTACACAAACCATTAAATGTAATTAGTAATTGTTGTAAAGAAAATAAAAAACCTCTTTCAGCTTGCGACACGTTAGTACATGGAATAGATATTTTTAATAATAACCAAACAATCCTCGGTAATGATGGCAATACGGCTGGGTGGAGTTTCCAAATTGCATCACGTGGAAACGTTCCAAGGTTTTTTTCAACTAGAAATGAATCAAAAATATTTAAAGAAAAAATTAGACAATTCACTGTCCATAAAAATAAAGAAATGAATCATTACCCAAGCATTGTGTCGTGCCAGAGCACTGAACTAAATTATTATTCAAACATTTTACTTTATCAAATTAGTCATTTGATTAGTGCATGTCATGCTCGTCACCTCTCACCCGAGGTCATCAGCATGGATACACTTCAAAATGATATAAATTCAATACAAAAGCAAATAAACACAGTCGGTTATCGCCTCGCCATTGCAGAGGCTGGACGGTATTACGGACTTCCGCTTGCGGCCTGCCTTATCATAGAACAAAATGTAAACATTGACTTGCATATTCCTATCTTAAAGAAGGCGGTCTCAACTGTTCAGATGCGACGTTTAATATCTGCCCCTATGGCATGGCAAAATTCCACGTGCATGTTGGAAACAGCACGTTGATTTGGCAATTGAAAACCCTGGTGCAAAATGGAGACGAGTTACATGTTTAAAGTTCTGTTCTATGTCCAAAAAAAGAATTTTTTAAATTTTTGATGTTTTTATTGCAAATCTGATGTATTTGTACTAATATGCTGTTGCTTCTTTTATTATAAACTTATTTTTAACTATATTTCGCGATTTTAATATTGCGGCGCATGAAGGGGATTTGTGCAGTAAAATTTTGTCTGTGAAAAAGAATTTAAGTGCAAGAACCGCATATGTGAAAAAACTTATCCCGTTCTTGCACCTAAACTACAAATGGGATACGTTTCCTAACGTTGTAGTTCTCGTATGCGACACAATACACACACCGTTCTTGCAGTATAGACGCAGACACTGCTTTAGATCAGGTTTATACACAAATCTCTATTTTTCAAAAAATGTAACTTATCCCCTTTTGCACCAGTGTCTTCAATTATAAAGTACAATAACCAAACAAAATTAAATGTCGTTAATCCACGCTGTGACCCGCACAGAGATCGGTTATGCGCCATATCAAAAAACCACGAAAATTTAAAAACCGCTGCGTGTACCAAATTATTAAGACCAGGCGCACCTAGTCAACGCTGAGATGATGCGAACTCCGTATCTGCTACTTTATGTGCTCTGGCATTTACACATTGTTTATTATATATATATATTGTAGCGTGCCACAAAGAAAACACAATAGTTATTTGCAACAGAACAACAACACATTTATTGAATTATAATAACAAAATAAAGATGATACAAGCACAAAGAACATGTGGTCTCACGTCCGTCTAGCCACTGACTGCCCCGGCGAGCGCTGAGCAGCGAACGCGTATGTCCCGGCCAGCTGTCGCTTCCCCTACTCCTCGCGCAAACACACAGGGCCTGTCTCCGCTACAATATATATATATATATATATATATGTATAATATTTGTGAAATATATAATGAAATACCTGTAAAAGACAATATCCAACCGTCATGATGTGAAAAGACAATAAACACATGTGTACAAGTCACCATAACCACAATATTGTTGTTTTACCTACAAGTAAAAGTATTCTATGTAAAAATAGGACTGTATATATTGTGTAATTTAACTTACCATAGTGTTATTGAACAATGTATCTCTCGTTTGCACACTTGATTGTATTTTTGTGTTTGTTTACTTCTAGAAGTTTCTGCCCTACAAATTTTGACGGGATATGGTTCACGGTGTGACCGCGAATGGCGCGTCGCATGCGTGAACGAAATTATGATTTATTTGTAACACTGTTTGTAAATCATTTAATGTAAAATGTAATTAGGGTAATGAAATGTGACCAGAGAATTTATGTAAATTTTATAAAAATATTATTTATCACTTGAGACAGTAGCGACCCCTGTACACTAAGTAAAATTATTCCCACCGCTGTTTTAATGAAAAGCACCGTTATTCAGGGTTTAAAAGGCGGGGATGCGGCTCTGTGAACTCAGAGTCGTGCAGTTGAGGATTCTCGATTAGGTCCTCCTCAACGCCTCCTGGTGCAAAGTCGAGTTCTGCTTCAGGCTCCACGCATTCAGACCACCGAGAAGTTTAAGAGTGAGATATCCGGCGTGTGTTTAGCCTGAGTTCGTTGTACGACTCGTCGATTGTTTGTCCGCTAGAAAAGTTGTTATTTTTTTTTTTCAACTTAGAAAATTTAAAGTAGATTTCAATACGTGCACTTACCGTGTTACTCTGGTCACAGTTCACGAAGAAGGGTATTTCTTTATTTATGAGCTGTTTGTTTCTTTTGTACATATTTGCGTATATAATAATATATTTATTTAAAACTTCATCATTCTTTTTCTGGCGCTCGAGAATCGTTCATTCCCGGAATAAGGAGCAACGCCATGCCTACCACCGAGACGGAGGTTGCGGGGGCGGTTTCACCAGTGGCGCCCGAGCAGGGACCTGCAAACACAAACAAAGAAGAAAAAGACTTCCCCACAACTGTACGAAGTGGATGGATCTACGCACTTAGAAAAGCGGAGCTACAACAGCTGCTTCAGGGGGTGGGGCAGAACAACGAAGGCACCGTAGAAGACCTCCGCAAGAGAACGGTGGCATTCATGAAAATGGCCCCCACCCAGCAAAATGAAAAAGACGGCACGGTGGAAGCTCCAGCTTCAGCTCTTCCACCTCTAGCTCCAGCTCTTCTACCTCTAGCTCCAGCTCTTCCACCGACGACAGCTGCCGCACCCATCTGCGAAACGGTCCGGAAATGGAATACGTTCATTAGTGGGAAAACTGATCCCGTTTCTTTCCTAGAAAGAATTACCGAGTTAAAAACGAGTTACCGAGTCACCGACGACCAACTCCTTACCAAGCTACCAGAACTACTACGGGACGGCCCACTACAATGGCTGCGTAATAACCGAGACGACTAGTAGACGTGGACGGACTTCCTTGGCGGATTTCCAGTCCCACTACATTGGCACCTACTACGCCCTGAGAATAGAAAAGGAAATCAGCCGATGCAAACAGAAACCGAACGAAAAAAGACCGGATTGCCTCACAAACATCAGGACGCTCATCAGCCGGTATGGTCGGTTAACCGCTGAAGAAGAACTCTTCCGGATATACAGTAACCTACTTCAAGAATACCGGCAGTATATTCGCCGCCGAGACGTCAAAGTAGCCGAGATCTCGTACGGGAAATAGAGGAGTACGAGCGTCTCCAAAAGGAATTAAAACCGACACCGCCGACTACACGGCAGCACGCCGTAGCCGCCCCATCCCCCGCCGCTAAACGTACACCACCGCTGCCAAAAGCAAAATGCATCTGTGATGTATTGGAGATGTGGCCAGCGTGGTCACTTTCGACGTGCGTGTGAAAACGAGCCAAAATTGTTCTGTTGGCGTTGTAACAGGCGTTCGCATACTTGAACGACATCGTGGTGGCCAGCGCCACAGCCGAAGACCACATCGAACACCTGCGACAGGTGTTTCGGCGGTTGAGGGCGGCCAATCTGCGGATCAACCCAGAGATATGCCAGTTCGGACTCAATCAATCAATAAAATACCTGGGGCACGTCGTCGCCGAAGCCGGCATCGAAATAGACCGTGAGAAGATCAAGGCGATCGTACAGATGCTACCACCAGAAATTGTCCAGGAGCTCCGACAATTCCTCGACACGGTGTGGTACCGACGCTTTGTGCCACAATTCTCTACTACCGTAGCTCCGCTCACGGCACTGCTGAAGAAACGGCAGGCATGGAAATAGGAAGCTGAACAGCAAGAGGCGTACACTCAGCTGCGAGAAACACTCACGACGGCGCCGGCATTAACATGCCCAGACTTCAGCCAACTATTTATACTCTAAACAGATGCGTCGGACGTAGGTATTGGAGCGGCCCTGATCCAAGGCAGCCTGAAGAAGCCCCGAGCCATCGCCTATGTCAGTAGAACACTCCAACCAGCTGGGAAGATCTACTCGACGATGAAAAAGAAATACCTGGCAGTGGTGTGGGCCATAAAAAAGTTTCGCGAATACCTGGAGGGTTACCACTTCACCGTGGTTACGGATCACCAAGCGCTCAGATATCTCGGGTCATTGAAGGAGCCGACGGGGCGACTAGCACGCTGGGTAGTCACTCTACAACAATATGATTTTGACGTGGTGTTCCGAAAAGGGAGCATGAACCACCTAGGGGACATGCTGAGTCGTTAACCATTACCTGAAGTCAGTACTATGACACCGGCCTGCCCTTGGTACCGGAGGATGTTGCAAGAAATGACGGCGCAACCCAACAGTCACCCGGGGTACCAGGTGCGTGATGGCAAGCTGTACCGTAGATTTTGGGATCCCGCCGACCTGTCGGACACCGAGCCGCACCACGAGTGGAAGCTGTGCATTCTCACCGAGCAACGGGCTGACATCTTGGCCCAGAATCATGACCAACCCACCGCCGGCCACCTGGACATCGCTAAAACCATTGCACGCCCAGCATTAAGATACTACTGGCCGGGGATGTCCCAAGAAGTCGCCATGTACGTTCGACGCTGCATCAGCTGCCAGAAATTCAAGACCGACCAGCGCGGACCAGCCGGACACATGGGACCTCCAAACATAGGCCAACCATGGAACACGGTGGCTGTGGACATCATGGGGCCGCTGCCGTATCCTGCAAAAGGGTACGAGTACATAATTGTGTTCCACGACAGGATGAACAAATGGATAGAGTGTCGTCCACTCCGGCAGGCGATGAATATTGAAACCCATAGTGGCCCAGTTCTGCCAAGCCAATCAGAAGAACTGGTACATGCTGCTCATGAGTTCATGCTGGCCATAAACAGCAGCCGACACAGCTCGACGGGCTACTCAGCGGCCTATCTCAAATTTAGGCGAGAACCCAGATTACTCACCAGTAGCGATGCAACTCCCACAACCTCCACGGACATCTCCGTCTCGGCCGAACACCTGGAACGGTTGCAGGCGCTGAAGGCGGCCCAAGAACTGGCTAGAATTAATATACTCCACCACCAAATAAGGGCATCACCACCACTTGCGCCGCCGAAATATCCAGTTCTCCCAGGGGACCAAGTCAAGCGCCGGGAGCACCCCCTGTCTTCTACCTCGAAGGGGGTTGGCGCAAAATTCTGCCCACACTATTCAGGCCCGTGGACTGTGACCCGACGTATCTCCCCACTCGTAAACAACCTACGCAACACGAACAACAAGAGGCTGCAGCGTATTCAAGGAGCAGACAGAGCCAAGCTGAAGGGTCGACGAGCTGCAGGGAGTCCTCCTGCAGCGATACGGTCCCGACCCGCCGGAGGCAAGTCCCTCTTTTTACAGGTCGCCGATCCCTGCACCACCTGGAACACCTCCCCTCTCACCGGTGTCACCCCGCTCCATGGCAGACTGGTTGCTGCTGGACACGTCGCCGCTACCCACCACCCCAGAGCGACCCTTCACACCGCGTACGCCGAAGTGGGCCCGACAGGACCTGCTGGACACCCTGTTCGGTCCGTCGCCGATTTCCGCCGGAGAAGCGTCGAGTCCCAGCCCCAAGGTTTCGCAGACGGCGTAAGTGCAACCGCCGACTCCGTTTCTGGCACCCGGTCGTATGACTTTGCGGGTGAAGACGACGTCAGTACGACGCGCCGAAGTTGGTTTACCAGGTCACACTCCAGGACCCGTTGCCGCGGATGTGACTACCGGCATTGTTCCGCTGCCGAAGCCACCATCGACACAGCCTCCACAGTCACTCAGAGGTTAAAGTCCCAAGACCCCGTCCCGGTGGTGGACTCCTGTGGACATGGGAGATGCAGTCGAACGCGCCCCCTCGTAAACGCCAGCACCGTCGCCCGAAAACCCGGAGAGGGAAGTCCAGCCATCAGCCCAGCAGCCGTACGTAAACACTCCCTGTAAAATTCAGTGGATATAATTATTTTCGATAATAGGCTCTTCAACCAATTTTTTTTTAATTTATTTTTCGAAAATAGACGTTAATATATGAATATTTTTCATATTTTCATCTGTATTGTGATATAATTAAGCCTGTAATTAATTGGAAAAGATAATATAAAAAATTGAAATTTACAGTGTGACGTCATACCGCCTGATGACAGAACAACGCCGCCCGTGTAGAATTGCGGAACTATTCAGTCAAACTTTTAAACATTTAAACAAGTTGACACATGAAAGCTGATGTTTTTACGTTGTGAATTGTTTGATATTTGTATTTATGTGTAAAGTTGTATTTAAATATTCTAATATAATATTAAGAAATAGCAACAGAACATATGACTAAATGCAAACGCCCATATTATGCGCGCGCAATCTCTCTCTGTCACAAGTCGGTATGACGTCTCAGTCGAATTGGAGGTAAAAAAATCTACTTTTAATAATTCATTACAGGCGTAATACATATTTTTTAAATAAAGTGTTATATTTTTCGACATTGTTTTTAAGCGTATTATTGAAAATTAGTACCAAATATGCTAAATTTTAATGTGGTTGAAGAGCCTATTACCATTGGGGTAATAGTGTTTGTTTTGTTCTTTTAATGTAACGTTGAAGTAGTGTGTTGCTATAAAACTTCTTGTGAAGTAACGTTGAAGTAACTTGTCATAAAACTTCTTGTGAAGTAATGTTGAAGTAATTTGTAGTCATAAAACTTCTTGTAAAGTAAAGTTCAAGTAATTTGTTGCCAGAATACTTCTTGTAAGTCAACGTTCCAGTTATTTACTGCCGTAAAACTTGTTGAACAGTAACGTGAAAGTTTGTATAGAAAAGATATGGTAAATAGACACTTGCTATTTGTTTTTCTTTCCGATGTGAGGAGAGGTGATGATCAGGCCCCAAGTTCCGAAGCCAAACCTTGGTCAACGCAGAGATGATGCGAACTCCGTATATCCTACATGTACTCTGGCACTTACACATTGTTTATTCACTGTATAATCTGTAAAGTAAAATATATGTAAAATATTTGTAAAACATTTAATGAAATACTTACCTGTAAAAGAAAATATCCAACCGTCATGGTGTGAAAAGACAATAAACACATGTGCACAAGTCACCATAACCACAATATTGTTGTTTTACCTACAAGTAAAAGTATTCTATGTACCATAGTGTTATTAAACAATGTATCTCTCGTTTGCACACCTGATTTTATTTTTGTGTTTGTTTACTCCTAGAAGTTTCTGCCATGTGTCGCCCTGCAAATTTTGACGGGATATGGTTCACGATGTGACCGCGAATGGCGCGTCGCGTGCGTGAACGAAATTATGATTTATTTGTAACACTGTTTGTAAATCATTTAATGTTGTAAAATGTAATTAGGGTAATGAAATGTGACCAGTGAATTTATGTAAATTTTATAAAAATATTATTTATCACTTGAGACAGTAGCGACCCCTGTACACTAAGTAAAATTACTCCCACCGCTATTTTAATGAAAAGCACCGCTACTCAGGGTTTAAAAGGCGGGGACGCGGCTCTGTGAAATCAGAGTCGTGCAGTTGAGGGTTCTCGATTAGGTCCTCCTCAACGCCTCCTGGTGCAAAGTCGAGTTCTGCTTCAGGCTCCACGCATTCAGACCGCCGAGAAGTTTCCTTTGATCACAGTTCACGAAGAAGAGTATTTCTTTTCTTATGAGCTGTTTGTTTCATTTTACAATTTTGCGTTTACAATAATATATTTATTTAAACTTCATCATTCTTTTTCTGTTGTGTTAACCAACCCCGCACCTACACCTCCACTAAGCTATCCGGGGCCAGCACTCGTCCATCCGTACCTTGGCGCCTGAGAACCGTTCATTCCCGGACTAAGGAACAACGCCATGCCTACCACCGAGCCGCAGTCTGCGGGGGCAGCGTCACACTATTAAGGAGTTCACAAAATATTGTCTCATAACCTGCCAACCCGCAAAAGCAGATACGCGACCAGTAACTATAATAGATGCCAACACATTCATATTAACACACGTCAAAGAAATTCATATAAACAAATTTAACAAAAATATCTCTTTTAATACAGAATATGGTGCAGTTTGGATACAAATACCATGTGATTATACAGCCATAATAGATGGCAAAATCGAGGTGGAACCTTTATACCCATGCGTAGCCATACCTAGCTTAAAATTTGAATTTAAACAAGTTATATCGGCCGCTTGGGCCAAAACAAAAACGCTTAATTTA
This sequence comes from Ophonus ardosiacus, assembly GCA_943142095.1. Lineage (NCBI taxonomy): Eukaryota > Metazoa > Arthropoda > Insecta > Coleoptera > Carabidae > Ophonus > Ophonus ardosiacus. Next base: position 15,411,557 of record OW964839.1, read on the forward strand.
CCACCCTACGATCTAAATCAATACCCCATATTTAATGGACTCGAGGAATTTTTGGATAAAAATTCTGTCAGCTCTAAAAACACGAACGATATAACTAATAAAATACTAGCATACGCTCCATGGCCTGTAATAATTATTATAGTAGTAATTTATATAATTAGACATACAAAACTAGTTAAGAAAGGACAAGAGACATACACCGACTTAGTAGCGCAAAGAGTGTTTAGACGGGGTCCGGAACAACTTTCTTCTCCATCTCTTCCTAGAGAACAACCACCATTCACACTCGCCCGCACCCTGCCGCGACCACCATCACATCCCAACAGCGCAAACGGTTCGGATGGATATGTAATATCTATCTCACCCGTCACCCACTACGCCGAATCCTCCTCATCCGAAATCCAGTACGTTGTCGTGTAAATTATAAAATGCAACTCGTATTTAGAGTTTTTAAAAATTATAATTTATTTATTTGTTCGAAGAAGTTTATACAAAGGTTGATACAGAAGAGAAGACTTGCTTCTAAGACGTTAACTCGGAGAATCGTATCTCCAATTGCTTTACATAGCAATTTATACTATTCAATACGTCATAATACATTAATATGATTGACATTCAAATAAATATTCTTAAAAAGGTTTTAAAAGATAATGCGTCTCATCATATTAATATAATTGACTTACAAATAAATATTCCTTAAAAGGTTTATATTAGTAAAGATATACATAAATGTTTATACTGCAGATTAATAAGAATGACTCAATTAATGATAAAGCGCAGTTTATAGAATCAAGGATATACATAACTCCTCCCCTGTTAAAACGTAGCTTTATCTTTTTGTAAATTTGAAATTTCTACAGATATATCTTTAGGAATTATTTTTCTTTTCCTAAATTTAAGAATACATATTCTTATAATTATAAATATAACAAATAGTGATATAATGCTTATAAAAGTAGAATTGATAGCAGAATGATTATTACTATTTATATCCAAATTTTCAATTTTTGGTATTTCATTAATTTTAATTTCCTGTTTATCAATTTGTTTCAGTTCTAGAGTTTTATTGCTAAATTGTTTATTTTCTAGCTTGAAATTAACATTTTCAAATATTATTTCTTTATTATAATATGCATAAGTTTCCATGACATAATTATTAATTGCACAATTTTTATTAGTTATAAATTTATAAATACCAATTATATTTTTATGTTTTTCATAATTTTGACAATATATATCTAAGGATTGTTCTTCGTTAGCTGCTATAATTATTATATTTGAATTTTCAATTTTAATTACAACAAATGAATCATATATCTTATGATACATGCAATTTTTGTTTTTCTGATTTTTAATTATATCATATAAACATAAATTTACTTCTAAATAATTAGTTTTGCAAAAATATGTATTTTCGTTTCTTTTGCAGCTATTTGCTTTAAATAATTTATGTTCTCTTTCTATTATCAATTCTTTATTAGTATCTAACATATACATTTTCTTATTGATATACATAGGAATTGGTGTAATTTGTAATAATTTATTAGGCCTATTTTCATATATTGGTATTTCCAATAAATACTCTATCATATTATTTTCTAGTTTACAATGGCTTGTTATTTGGGCAGATATATCCCAAAAGTTTAATTTTGAAACTTCTTTAGTAATTTTCTTCAAATCTTCCAGACTTATTATTGATGAATGAATCTGATTTAAATTACAAAACGTTAAACTGGTTTCAATTTCAGAAACGATCTCTATTAAGTTTACACTTAATAAAATTAGCTGGTTTAAAACATTGATTATTAATAAGTTTTGCCAATTTACACTTATTTTTAGCATATCCTCTATTTGCATAATTCTAGATTTTAAAAGAAGTTCATTATGTCTTATATTTTCTAACTGGGTATTGAATTTTGAAATCATTATTTTATTTATTCTAATGGTCTCTAGATTTTGTTTTTGTAATATTTCTTGATTTTTATTTATTTCATCGAATAATTGTTCATAACGTTGCCCATCTGCGGCGTCTAAATTACCAGTAATTGATTTTATAACGGTACCTAAGCCATCTAATAGACTTCTTTTGTTTCGTTTTTTATTGAAAATAGTTTCTAATTTATCTTCTAATCTGTTACAGTTGAATTCTAATATTTTCATATATGTTTCCAATTCTCTATGATATGAATCATTATTTTTAATATGGTTAAATATATTATTTTTATGAGATATAATTTTATAATATTCTATATTTATACTAGTCAGATTATATCTGTAATAATTATATTGAGAATTTATATACAAGTGAACTTTACCTAGGTCTAGGATATTAAGTCCAGGGTTATTGTTAATCTCCTCTAATTCGTCTAATCCGTTTGTGCATCTGCAACAAACAGACGAGGTTTTTTAATTTTGTCTATTTTGTGTTTCTTATTATTATTTATTTTAATGACTCCTAATCTGGGATTATAATCTTCAATTTTATGAATTTTGAATAAGGGCTTTTTAATTTTTTGAATACGTCTTTTACCTTCTTTTATAAATACTTTGTTAGGTATATTTTCAGGTCTGTTATATTGTTCCTTATATCTTTTGTTCTTTTCTGCTTGCAAATTTTCCTTAACTGTATTGTGAATAATTTTTAACTTATTTTCATAATCATTTAAATAATCTTCTTCTGTAGATTTTGTTTCGAAAGGACTTTTGTATTTATCTTTTCCATATAATACTTCTAAAGGTGTTAATTTGGTTACATGATTGATTGAATTATTATAACCTATTAGTGCAAAATTTATCTTTCTTTCTTTAGTTTCATTTTTAAATTCTTCTCTTTGATTTATTATTCTCAAATGTTCTATTATAGTGGAATGAAATCTTTCTATACATCCATTGCTTTTAGGATTATCTACGCAAGTCATTTGTATTTTAATTTTGTACATGTTTAATAAATTTTTAACTAAATTGTTATTGAATTCGGTCCCAGAGTCATGAATTATTTGGTCAGGTATTTTATAATTCTTAAAATATCTTGCTAATGCATCTACTATGGTTGTAGCATTTAAATCTTTCAAACGATAAATTTGGGCGAATTTTGAAAATTGATCAATTATTGTCAAATATTTTTCTTTTTCTAAAGTTAACGTATCAATATTAATTATTTGAAATGGTTTATCTGGAGTTTTTGTTAGATTGTCTTTTAATTGAAACGGATTTCTCTCATACTTATTTAGTTGGCAAATTTGACAATTATTTATGTATTTTTGAATATCTTGATACATATTGGGCCAATAATATTTCTGTTTAAGCTTTTGATATGTTTCTAAAATTCCTCTGTGGTTTGTTTTTCCTAAATGATAATTATTTATTACTTGTAATTGATCGTCAATTGTTTCAATATCTTCTAATATATATTCACATTTAATTAGCTGGTAAGAATTCTTTACAAAATTTTGTGATAATACTTTGTTGAATTTTAAATGTAAATCTTTTTCAAATAAACAATAATATTTACAGTTTGGTACTAAATATTCTTTTATGAATTTATTTATTTCATAATCTAAATTTTGATCATTTAATTGAATGACTAAACGTTGTTTTTGTGTATTGAATAATCTATACAGGGTAACTTTTGTTTCATTATTATGTGTAGAAATTACTAGTTGATTTTTTCCTAAATTTATTGCTATTTCTTTATAAGTAATTCCATTTATTTCGTTTTCGTTATCAGAATGAATAGTTTCAAAATCTGATTCATCTACTTGAGCTATAATACTTTCATTGTCGTTTAAATTGATTTCTTCTGGAATGACATGTATATAAATTTGTAAATGTGTTTCCTGGAATATATTATTTATTATACTTTTTATTTCTTCAAAATTTTGTTTATCCGAACCACAACATATTTTCGGTATATGTAATTCTGTTATATCGTTTTGAATGCAAAAGTCTCTAAGTTTATTTAAACATTTCTTAATATTTTCGATTGTTGGTTTATCAAAATAATTTTGTTTTGTTATTAAATGAAATAAAATTTTATTGTTATAAATTGGTTGGGTAAGTATGTCAGCTTTATTTTTGTCTTTATTATTTAAATAATTTTTACAATGAAATTTTTCGTCAATTTGTCTAGCAAAACCTTTACTCATCTTTTTATCCGCTGATATGCAATGTACTAAATTGTGATATTTGTCAAATATATTGTCATTAGTTTCAATAATTTTGAATTTTGGTTTTATTCTTGATAATGCATCTGCATTACTATTTAATTTTCCTTGTTTATATTCAATATCGAAATTGAATTCATCTAATTTGATTTTCCATCTCATTAATTTTGAATTAGGGTCTTTAAGTGACATTAGCCAAACTAATGGTCTATGATCGGTACGAATTTTGAATTTCGTTCCGTATAAATATGGTCTAAAGTATTTTGTTGCCCACACAATACTTAATAATTCTTTTTCTGTGGTTGAGTAGTGAATTTCGTGACTATTCAAAGTTCTCGAAGCATAAGCGATAGGTAAATCTTTACCTTCGTAATTTTGGCTGAGTACTGCACCTAAAGCATAATTACTAGAATCTGTAGTAAGAATAAATTGTTTAGAAAAATCAGGATATTGCAATATTGGAGAATTAATTAATAATTTTTTACTTTGTTCAAAACTTTCACGATAATCTTTATCATTTATATCAATTTTGTTGTTTTTCTTTAGACAATTAGTTAAAGGTTTAGTTAATTTCGCAAAATTTGGAATGAATTTACGATAATATCCAAGTAATCCTAAATAAGTTTTGATTTCTTTTTGGGTTTTTGGAATTGGATATTCCTTAACGGCTTTAATTTTATTAGGGTTAGGTTTTACTCCCTCTTCTGAAACTATGTGTCCAAGATAAGCGACTTCTTTCATTAAAAATTCTGATTTATCTAATTGTATTTTTAAATTATGTTCTCTGAGTTTTTCAAAAATTTTCTTTATATTTTCGATATGTTCTTGTAAGCTAGTTCCAAGTATTATTATGTCATCCATGTATACTAAGCAAATTTTGTTAACATAATCACGTAAAACATAGTTCATTAATCTTTGGAAAGTGGACGGTGCATTCTTAAGTCCAAATGGCATTCTCTTAAATTCATAATGACCATCTTCTGTACTAAACGCTGTTTTTTGAATACTGTTTTCATGCATTTCAATTTGATGGAAACCCGATGCTAAATCTAAGGTTGTATAATACATATTTCTACCTAATTTGTCCAATACATCTGTAATGTTGGGTATGGGGAATTTGTCATCTATTGTTTTTGAATTTAGTTTTCTATAATCTATAACTAATCTGAATTTACGTTTACCAGAGGCATCTAATTTTTTCGGTACTATCCATACTGGTGAATTCCAAGGGGAATAACTTTCTTGAATAATTTTTTCTTTCAAAAGTTTATTAACTTCAGTTTTAATTTCGTTTTTGTAACACTCAGGATAGCGATATGATTTTGTATATATGGGTGTTTCGTCAGTAGTTCTTATTTCATGTTTTATTGTTGAGGTATAAGTCAATGGTTGATTTTCTTTTGGAAAAATGTCATGATATTCTCTAATTAATTTAATAAGTTTGGATTTTTCTTCATTGTTTAAATGATCTGCTCGAATTTTAATTTCATCGACATCAGTAATATTTATTTCATTTTTATTAAAGTATTGTAATTTGAAAGTTTTATCTTTAATCTTTACAGTATTATTTCCAAGATTTATTTGTGCTTGTAATTGTATTAATGCAGGAGTTCCTAATAATACATTAAAATTTTTATGAAAGTCAAAAAGAAAACATTTAATTTCTTGTTTTTCTATTTCTAGGATAATGTATTCATTACCGCAAGTTTTTCCTAACGCTGTAGTGAATGAAAATTTTTCTTTATAAATTTTGAATCGATTTTTATTTTTCATTACAAAATTTTTATTTATTAAGTTTATTGAAGATCCTGTATCTAATAATATTATATAGTCTCTTTCTTTTAAAAATGGTAATTTGCTATTACAGTTAATGTTTAAAATTTCTCCTGTATTTCGAGGCTTGTTAAATCTAAAAAAGAATTTTGGCGTGAAATATCATTATCAAAACTTTCGAAATTTTGATCGATATTGTTTTCATGATGATTTTCGAAATTTTCTTGAGTTTCATAATTTTCATATTGATTATTACATTCCTCATTATTATATAATTCTTCAGATATGTAATTGGGTGAATACTGAGTTCTCGGTTGGAAATGATTTTGTGATCTAGGTTGAAAATTTTGTCGTGTTTGAATTGACATAGGGATAGGCTTAATACCTTCAGCATTTCTTATTTGTTGACGAGGTGCGAATGGTTTCTGTATTGTTTTATTTTGATTTGTATTTATTTTTATTGGACCTCGGGGAAAATTAGAATTTTGAAATTTTGGTTGTATGTTCACAGGTTTCTGAATATATTGGGGTTTTTGATTTGAACGTAAATATTGGAAATCATTTGTTAATAATTCCTCAATTTCGCATAAAGTTTTTGGATTACGCGTTGCCAAATTATTTCTATAAGGATCGCTGCAATTACTAATGAAATTTGTAGTAATTATTACTTCTTGAAATTGTATTAGACAGGCTTTATTTTCTCCTGTTAAGTCTAATAAAACTACTTTAGCTTTAAATAGTTCAAACTTTTCTTTAATTATTTTCAAATAGTTAAATATATCTTTATTTGAATTCATTCTTAAAATATCTATAATGATGCTAGCAGGATTTTGCTTATCATCAAAATTATTCATCAAGTGTAACTTCAAATCGTTCCATGATTCAAACGTAGTATTTTTTAACGTTTCTGCGGCTTTGCCGATAATTTTATTTTTAATATACTGAATAGTAACTATTTTTTGAAAGTCTGTAAGAGGTGGTTCCAAAGTACTGAAAGTACGTTGAATTACTTCAACTGACTTGATAAAATGGGATAATGTTTTTGCATTGCCATCGTAACTTGGAATGGTTTCAAGTGCAAATTTAATATTAGCAGTATTGTTTTCCGCCATTGTTAATTATTAATTCAAATAATGATAGAATATTTATAAAAAATATTACTTACAATAAAATGCACAACACTATGTTGAGAATTGCAATCTTCATTTGTTGCATTCACTTCTCTGCAAATGGAATTGTTGTCTCGATGGACGAAGTGGATTGTTGTTCCAATGAACTGGATTGTTGTTCGCAATGAACTGGATTGTTGTTCGCAATGAACTGCCTTGTTGTTTCCAATGAACTGGATTGTTGTTCGCAATGAACTGCCTTGTTGTTCCCAATGAACTGCTCGGACGGCACTCGATCTACGGGCTCTGTTGTCCTGGTGATAACGACCACGGGCTCTACACTTGGTGGCTCTTTTGTGACCGGGATTCTCTGACTTCTGTATCGGTGTCTGCTTCTTTATCACAGGCTCTACACTTGGTGGCTCTATGTGACTGTTGATCAGCGAAGACGTTGTTTTAACTTCTTTGGCTTCACAAGTAAATGTTGAAACAACCGAAATTATTACTTTAACGAATTAATTCTTTTACACAGAATTTCGATAATAATTCGTCTTGTGGTATCCTACCAAGACTGCGCCAATTATAAAATGCAACTCGTATTTAGAGTTTTTAAAAATTATAATTTATTTATTTGTTCGAAGAAGTTTATACAAAGGTTGATACAGAAGAGAAGACTTGCTTCTAAGACGTTAACTCGGAGAATCGTATCTCCAATTGCTTTACATAGCAATTTATACTATTCAATACGTCATAATACATTAATATGATTGACATTCAAATAAATATTCTTAAAAAGGTTTTAAAAGATAATGCGTCTCATCATATTAATATAATTGACTTACAAATAAATATTCCTTAAAAGGTTTATATTAGTAAAGATATACATAAATGTTTATACTGCAGATTAATAAGAATGACTCAATTAATGATAAAGCGCAGTTTATAGAATCAAGGATATACATAACTTGTACGATACCATTCCTGATACCCCACCACATGTAACATTTCAACCAAATCAAATTTTCATAGCTGTACAGTTTTTGATGACGATATAGCTATTATTGAAATGAATAGGTTACAAGTTAAATTTAATAAACCTATTTATGTAGGATTTTGTAGACTTATCAAAAACATATATTTATGATTTTCATTACAATTATTAAAAAAGGAATTAGGTGACAGTGCAAAATTATGTACTACACACAGATACTGATAGTTTAATTTATAACTTTATTAACGTAAACATATATGACATTATAAAACGTGACATTCACAAATACGATACATCTGACTATGACAAAAACAATATTTACAAGATACCACAAGTTAACAAAAAAATAATTGATCTCATGAAAGATGAGAACAATGGTCGAATAATGGTTGAATTTATTGGATTAAGAGCAAAAATGTACACTTACAAAGTGACAGGAAAGGCTGTTACAAAGAAAATTAAAGGTATAACTGGCACTACAGTAAAAACAATCACATTTGAAGATTATTATAACTCTATTTGACAACACCACTGTAGCAAAAAATCAGTTTTGTAAACGTTCAAAACAGCATGACGTGTACATTACAAAACAAAGAAAATTAGCGCTAAGTGGCACATCATGACAAAAGAATTGTATATTATTTGTACACAGATACAATTCCTTGGGGATACATCTGCCAAAAATAATTGTGAAATATATGTAAAGTAAATGTAAAATATATATCAAATTATATTAAAAAATAAATGTGTAATAAATGAATAGGTATATAACAAAATAAAAGTCTTTTAATAAACTACACTCCTAATCCATTTACACAAACTAAAGTTAGTTACTTCACATCACTCAAAGTCCATTACCCCTGCTCTTGGCACACGTAGCACAGCTCACGCGGTAATTCTAAACCCATGCATTCACCACAATTGTCACAGTACTTGCGGATGTCATATAACTCCCTCCAGCAAGTGATATGCTCTCGGCTCGTTGCCCAGTGTGGGATGATGAACAAATATTGCCTGTAACAATGATTACAAATTGTTAATCTTTCCTGCGTGCCATCGTCAAGAAGAAAGGTTGCGGTGTATAATACATTAATTATGCACACTTTTGAATTATCCACCACAACGCGCAGCTGCTCGCTGTGGTAAATTCCATCATCTGACTCGTAACCCTCATCCATATCATCGGTATGGGGGTTCACTACGGCGATATTAATGACCAAACTGTTGTCATTTTCTATCTCCATCTTTTACTCAAGTACTAAGAAACACAATTAAAGACTTACACCAGACAACTGGTTATTATAATATGAAATACCGTGCAGTAAAAGTAGCATTAGACCTCCTGCTTGGTCTTAAAGTATACTGCAAAATTATTCTTAGACAAAATTTATTGAAGCACAAAATTATTGATTGTGGTACAAAATTAGCACAAAATTATAGCATATTATATATTTTTTTTATTTTAGAGAATTAGGGGCGCCAAATATACAGATTTATCACTGCTGTCAAGTAAACGATGCAATATTGTTTACTTAATTAGAAGTAAAAGTTGTAACCAGAGATTGAAAAACCCGGTCCATTGTATCATAACAATATGAAAAGTAACTGACTCAAAGTTATACTAACTTTAAAAAATTTAAATTACATATTGGTTTCAAAATGAATACAGTCATATGCCATTATTTAGTAACTTTTTGAACGATGACATTTAGAAATTACTATCCTTATTTTATTATAACACTTACATTATATTATTTTAGAATCTCTTTCATTATTGGATTTAAATAATGACAAAAGAGAAAAAATACTTTTATAAACGTAGACAGTCCTAAAGAATACGAGTTAAATGGTAAGCCAAAATACATTCATAATTCATATAATATACAACTACATCATATCATTTCAGGAAGTCAAGAAATGCAGTCTGAATCTTTGTCATTATTTGATTTCAATAATGACAAAAGAGAAAGAAATACATTTAAAAACCTAGACATTACAGAAGAATACGATTTAGAAAGTTGTTCACCATTGTTTGAACGACATGAGGTACATAAAAAACCAAAATGTGTTAAAAATTTAATACAAGCATTTAATGAGGACGTGCCAGTCCCAAAGAATAAAAATTTTACAACTGAAATTCACTATCAGCTAGCACAGATTTATTGCAAGTTTCCAAAGATACTGAAGATAGTCCTGAGCCAACAAAAGAACCTGATTTTGTTGCTTCATCTGTAAAATCTAAATGGACAATTAAAGATTTTTTTGTCCTTTCTGTAAATACAAAGTGAAGAAATTTGCTCGTCATATTACAGGGCGACATAAACAAGAAGAAAGTGTTAGAAAAATTCTAGCATACCTAGTAAAAATTAAAGAAAGAAAATTATTAATCGAAGAAGTAAGAACAAGTGCTCTATTTTCATACAATACAAGTGAAAAATACAACAAAGGCGATCTTATTGTTCCACACCGTCCGAATTCAACTTTAAACCGAAAAGTAACCGATTTCTTACCATGTGTGAATTGTCACGGTTATTATAGGACAACTTGCTTAAAACGACATTATCAGTATTGTTCAGGTAATACAGCAAGTATATCAACATTAAAAGAACAAGCTAAATTATTGATACAGCCACATGTGTCAGCACATTTGGAACATGTATATAAACTATTAAATAAAGGAAAATATGATGAATTGACACGTACAATAAAACAAGACGAAACGATATTATTACATGGTGCTAGATTATGTTCGAAATATATTCTTGCACATCATATGGATAACAAGATTAGATCTCAGCTCCGTACCCTAGCTCGCTTACTTATTTCAATGAGACAAAATTCAAAAGTGAAATGTTTACTTGATTATTTAATGCCGGACAAAATTAATGATATTGTCACCGCTGTTTACGACATTGCTGGTTTTGATACCACTGAAAGAAAATTTAAAGTTCCAGCATTAGCTTTACAAATAGGCGGTATTTTAAGTAAATGCTGCGATACTTTACTTATAAAATATATTTCAGAAAGAAATAGTAAAAAGGAGGATATAGAAACGTTTAAGTATTTAATAAAACAAAACTTTGCAGAACTTTTAACATCGGTGGGTCATGCAAATTTGGTTGCAAATAAATTAAATAAAACATCGACTGTACCAGTAAATCATGACGTTTATAAATTACGTCAATATTTGCATAAAAATGCATTCAGGTCTATTCGCTAAAAAGTACGTTAATTTTTAGCGTACAAATATGCAACGCTAAAAAGTAAATATTAGCGTCAGTATTAACGGTATTTCATAAAAATGTTATTCACTAAAGCACTGGTTAAAAATTCCGTTAATATTTAACTTTTTAGCGTATGCGCTAATGAATGATGTGAAGTGAGTTCCACATGACGAAATTAAACTGGAAAACGTATGTCCTAACTTAATTTAATCGCCTGTAGAGTGTCACAAGTATACTACATCGATGAATAATTATAACTACTTATAAATATAATGTCCGACAGTGGTAATTACATATATTCAAATAAGTATTTGCAATATTTTCAATAATAAGTTATTTGCAGAATCAAAAAAAAAGAGATCCATGGGCAACAAACAAAGCAAAGAGAATTGTTAAGAAAACAAAATTCTGCTTGCTGGAATATTAAATCCAAAAGATATACAAGTTGTTAATAACTAGTAATTAGTTAATGTAATATTAATTTTGAATTTATTAAAAGATTATTACCCGAACCCGTAGTGATAGGTATCGCAGTGGTTCTTATTGGATTCCTCATATAGTGATAGTGTGTAAGAGCAGTAATTACATCTAAAACACAGTGCTTTGATAAACTAGAACTTCTGATAAATTCATAATCGGGCAAATGGGATAAATTACTTGTATTGCGAAGATTTCGAAAACGAATTCTTGCGTAAGAGCCAAAAATGATAAAATATATTTTGGATACAATTTAAAATTATTAGTGTGTACCTATGTGTCATAAACTTACAAGTAAAACCATTCATTAATCATTATTTATTCATATACATATAAGGAAGAATATGAAGGAGGCCTTCGTTCCACATTGGATGTACCTAGAAACCCATCCCTTCATTAAATTAGCGAATTATAAATATTGTGTATATACGAGGGGAGTTTTTTTATGTTATCTACCTAGCTATGAAAACAACGAGTTAGAGAACAAATAAAATTTTATTTTTCAACGTAAGAACCGTTAACACTAACACACTTATTCAAACGTTTTTCTAATAAAGCTACGCCTGCAAAAAAATCTTTTGGTAATTCTGCAAAATACGACTCCACTGCGTTTTCCAAGTTATCATTCGATAAAAAGCGACTCTCTCTCAAATGTTTTTTGAGTTTTGAAAAGAAATAATAGTCGGACGTGGTCAGGACTGTAAGGTGGATGTTGTAATTCGTCAAAGCTGCATTCATTGACTACTGCTTGAACAATTCGTGCTTTATGCACCATGCAGTTGTTGTACAGAAACAGCATTTTCTGAGCATAATTGTGGGGTCTTTTTTTTTCGCGTATAGCCGCTTTCAAGTTCTTAATTGTGTCTTTGTAGACATGAAAATGTCACAGTAACTTGACATAAGAAAATTGTCGCGATAGCATATTGTTTTCATAGCTAGGTAGATAACATAAAAAACTCCCCTCGTACATATACATATTTAACTTTAGATTTATTTAACATTGTAATTCTGGAGAGTCTAAATAAAGGCTATTATTAATATAAATAATAATTTGTTCAAATAAATTTATTAATATTCTAATTTTTCATTCAATCTCTCAATTTCTTCCAATAGAAGAATACTTATAACTACATTTGCAAGCAATTTTTAATATTAACGTTGCTTTAAAATTTTAACACTATGTATCAAGATGACTTTAAATTTCGTGATTTTAGCGTTGTTGAATTAACGATTTCTTTAAAATATTAGCGGAGTACGCCCATGTGATTCAAAAGTGAAGTGACTGCTCATAAACAGCTCCCGATCGTTTACGAATAACAAGGTACAAATTTAAATTAAACCCTAATCATAACTTAAATCCTTACCCAAACAAATCCACCCACACAAAATAATCAAACAATACCACACCAAAAACTACATTTTTCCATTTATCACTAACCTCAAATCCAAACTTCAACAAACATCAGGTAAGAGGCGGAACCTTTAAATCGTAGATGGCTTAGTGCCATCTACTAGCGAGTAGGATAAACAAGCACCATCTACACAAACAGAAGGTCTGCGACGCAAGTATTTCCCACGAAAGCGATGTCGGTAACAACGACCGCCGGTCCTAGTTGGATCGACAATGCTACGCCCACTCTAATCAACACCACGCCTACTCAAACCATCACCACGCCTACTCAAACCAACACCACGCCCACTCAAACAAACACCACACCTACTCAATCACAATCATACGCTCAGACAACACAAAACAAATCAAAGCAACAACTCAACTATCCAAAGAAGGAACAAGCAATAATAATAAACTCATTAAACGAAATTCAACTCAAAGAATATGTATTAAAAATAGGAGAGATAATAAAGCCGGAAAACATTACACATGTAGCCCGAATATCCAACCAAAGAATTTGTGTCTATCTAAAAAACAAAGAACAAGTTGATTATATAGTAAACCACCATAACAAAATCACAGTACAAAATCAAATAACCGAAATAAGAAGATACATAACCCTAGCAACACGCGTCATAATATCAAACGTCTGTCCATCAATCCCGAACGAGATCATCATGACAGAATTACAAAAATTACATATAAAAACCATATCCCCCATAACACACTTAAGAGGAGGATTTGACGAACCATACTACGCACACGTACTAAGTTTCAGACGCCAAATCTATATACCTGAATCGGAGAAAGAAAAAATGCCAGAAACAATAATTATTAACTATGAAAACACCGAACATAGAATATTCTTTTCAACAGAGATCAGAATTTGTAAAAAATGTAACACAACTGGCTATACAGAAAACAGATGTAAAAACGAAAGACCGACAGACACTAACTTAAATTCCCAAACAAATGCTACAGACTTCCCTACTTTAGTAAAAACTCAACCATACAAACTACCAATTCCGAACCCTATACCCAGAAAAACAACAGGCGAAAATCCCACTCCAGCCACAAGATCAGCACAAAAAAGACATCCATCAACAAATTCCGATATGGAACAACAAACAACCAACCTACAGCACAAGAAAACCCTAAATAAGAAGAAAAAAAACCCCTGAAACCACAGGAAAATAAAAACACAAATCTGACCCAGCAAGAAGAATATATACGATCACTAGAAACAGCAAAAACAATAATAGACTCAAACCGTAAAAAATATGTATTGAATTATGAACAATTTAAAGATCTGTTAGAAAATACTACAGGATTAAGCCAGGCCCACGAAGTACTAGAAGAATATACAAACGACACTGATGAAGCAATCCAAATGCTGAGAGACATTCATACCAAAGTCAACGGCCACCAAATAAAAAACAGAATATCACGGCTAATAAAGAAAATCAAAAAACATGATTTAAGTAACGCATCACAACTATCTGACTCACTAGAAAACACCTCACAAACAACATCCCAAGACGAATACTCAGGAATATCGGACGAAGAAGACAACATATTACCAACTTACAGCCAAAACAACTCATAAAACAAACCACAACAAACCACATATAAACACACACTCAAAAAAATAAATAAATATATAAAATAAAAACAAATAAATAAAATAAAATAATAAATAATAATAATAATAAAAGAATGATACTAATGCAGTGGAACTGCAATGGCTACTATGCCCACCTGCCAGAAATTCAAAAACTAATAAGCGATACTAACCCAACACATATTTGTCTCCAAGAAACAAGACTACACCCACATAAAAAAACTAAACTAAAAAACTTCACCTTTTTTAGAAAAGACAGAAAAACCGACATCAACGCAAGCGGAGGAGTAGCTATACTGAGCCAAAATTCTCATCATAGCCAACAAATAAACATTCTATCGGACCTAGAGGTAGTTGCTATCACTACATATGCCCCACACAAGATCACAATCTGCAATATATACATACCACCCAATCACAAAACATCCAAACACGACATTAAAAACATCATTGAACAACTGCCAACTCCATTAGTGGGAGACTTTAATGGTCACAATCCATTGTGGGGATCAAACAAAACAAACACGAGAGGAAAAATACTGGAAGAAATAATAGACGACGACATAACCCTTTTAAACGATGGATCACCAACACACTTCTGTTCTAGAACAGGAACTTTCTCACACATAGACCAGCAGCCGAAAATATATGGGAAACCCTTCCCTTCCTCTACAACAGTGACCACTTCCCAATAAAAATAGCTACAATCTCAAACACTTTACAAGAAATCCATCCAATATACATAACATGGAAGAAAACATTTGTCGACTGGAACCTATTCACACAATTAACAACAAAAACTCCACATCTCGACATAAACAATGAAGAAATCGATACAATTGTATCCAATTTTACATCAAACATCATACAGTCTGCCAAAATAGCAATCGGTCAAACAACAACAAAAAGAAAAATGTACCCTGGTGGAACCAGGACTGCCAAAACGCCGTAGAAAACAACAAGAAAGCTCTGTACAAATATCGAAAAACCAGAACACAGGAAAATCTTATTGAATTAAAAAAATCAAGAGCTCTTGCAAGAAGAACGATAACAAACGCTCAGAAAAAATCATGGCAGGAATACGTACAATCCATAAATGAATCAACAAGACCAAAAGAGGTATGGGATAAAATACGAAAAATAAAAGGGAGGACTTCAACACAACAAACAACTACACTGATAAAAGACGGAACAACCTACACCACACCTCAAAGCATAGCGAACACACTTGCTGAAATATTTGAATACAACTCAAGTGACGAAAACTATAGCAACGAATTCAAGATACACAAACAAAGAGAAGAAGAAACAAACCCGATAGAAATACTAAACCAGGACAAGGCAGAAATAAACAACACAATAACAAAGGAAGAACTAACAACAACAATCAATAACCTGAAAACCAGCAGCAGCCCAGGTCCAGACTCAATTACATATGAAATGATAAAACACTTATCAAATGAGGCAATTGACCACCTGTTACTGATCTATAACAAAATATGGACAGAGAGAGTTTTCCCGACCAGCTGGAAAGAAGTATTGGTAATCCCAATACTAAAACCGGAAAAAGACAAGCCCAACCCACCAAATTACCGACCAATAGCCCTGTCCAACACTCTAAGTAAAGTCCTGCAAAAAATCATAACAAAAAGATTAAACTGGCATCTGGAATCCAAAAACATTTTAAACAATTACCAAAGTGGCTTCAGAAACGGACGATCAACCCAAGATCAAATCATTGCAATAACAACCGAAATACAAAATGCATTCAACAGAAAACAACACCTAATATCCGTATTTTTTGACATAGAAAAAGCCTATGATACCACTTGAAAGCACAACATCCTGAAAACAATGAAGGAACATCAACTGGACGGCAACATACTTTATTTTACTAATAATTTTCTCAAGGACCGCACTTTCCGAGTAAAGACCAACGGCTGTTTGTCGGAACAAAAAATACAAACCAATGGCATACCACAAGGAGAAATTTTAAGTGTTTCGTAATTCCTTATAGCAATAAACAACATGAATCGCCACATACCCACGGAAGTCAATATTTCGCTATTCGCTGATGATCTAGCAATCTATTTCAAGAACAGAAATCTAGACACTGCTTACAACAAACTACAAGGAGCCATCAACAACTTAGAAACATGGGCAAACGAAACAGGTTTTAAATTCTCAATAACGAAAACAAAATGCATGCATTTTTGTAAATACAGGAAACAACATGACAACCCAACACTAAAAATATACAACACCGAAATAAACTACGTAAACGAAATAAAGAAACTAAAAGCAGAATGTTCTCGACGACTCAACCTCCTGAAAACACTAAGACATTACAAATGGGGAGCACAGAAAGAGACCATAGTAAAACTATATCGATCACTTATAAGATCAAAACTAGATTACGGGTGCACAGCATATTGTACAACAAGTAAAACAAACCTAAAAACACTCGATACAATAACATGTCAAGCAATTCGAATAGCCTCCGGTGCCTTCCGCACGAGCCCCGTCAAAAGTATATTGAATGAAGCCGGCGAGCAACCACTCCAACTCCGATGAGTCCAACTCACACTATCGTACATTACCAAACTAGTAACCAAACCCAACCACCCCACGTACAACCAGATATTCAAGACAGCAAATAACGAAACAACACTAAGAAATTCCACCCCACTACACCAATTCATAAACCAGGCCCTAAAAGACCTCCAATGCACTCTTCCCGACATCCTTAATATTACACATAACAACATAGCCCCGTGGAAAGTAAAACAACCACAATATATCCTTGAACTCCTTCAATGCCCAAAACAAGAAACACCGCACCAAATATACCTAAACAAATTCCATGAAATCAAAAACAATCTCAAAAATCACACATTCATATACACGGACGGATCTAAAATGCACAACAAAGTAGGAGCTGCCGTAGTCACCGAAGAAAGAAAGATTAAAATACACCTACCAGAACACTTTAGCAATTTCTCTGCAGAACTCACTACAATAAAAGAAGCGCTAATATATACGAACACTCTCTCACAACAACACCTAGAACCCAAAAAAGTGGCAATATGCACTGACTCCATAAGCAAACTACAAACAATCAAACAAATGTCCCCGAAAGATACAATCGCCAAAAATATACAAGAACAACTTCACGAAGCAGCAAGATCGAAAACATTAATCATCTTCATATGGATCCCTTCCCATGTCGGAATCCGGGGCAACGAAGAAGCTGACCT
Source organism: Ophonus ardosiacus (assembly GCA_943142095.1). Taxonomy (NCBI): domain Eukaryota; kingdom Metazoa; phylum Arthropoda; class Insecta; order Coleoptera; family Carabidae; genus Ophonus; species Ophonus ardosiacus. Next base: position 15,429,565 of record OW964839.1, read on the forward strand.
TGCTGCAAAAGAAGCCACAAAAGAAGACCCAGTAAACTTCCCAACACCACACCTGGATGTAGTAAGTATGTTGAAAAGGAAAATCAAAGAACTAGGGACAACCAAATGGAAAGAAGAAACGAACAACAAACTGAGAGAAGTAAAAGAAGACACAAACAACTGGATATCGAGCGACAACCGAAGAGAACAAATCCTGATAACCAGACTGAGAATCGGCCACACACAAATAACTCACAAACATATATTGGAGAAAACTCCACCGCCCGTATGCTGCAATGTTCCACAAACTGTCAAACATATCATTCTAGAATGCCAAAATTATGAACAATTAAGAAACAAACACAAAATACCAAATACAATAAAATTAGCACTAGAAAACAACCCAGAAACCATAAAAAATGTAATAGAATTTTTAAAGGACACAAAGCTATATAACCTAATATAATGTAATACACCAAAAAAAATGTAATATGTTTTATACCTAAATGTATCGGGGTCTTAATAGCCAAGTAGCTGAAAGACCTCAAAAATTATTAATAAAAAAAATATATATATATTAGCGTATGTCTGCTTACTGAATAGAAAATTCAAACTTAAAGAATCCGTTAAAATTTTAACGGTGACCTTCGAGTTTACCGTACACGCTAATTTTACAGAATAGACCCGATTATCAGCTTATAATGATCTATTAAAAGAATTTGATTATTCTAACTGGCGAACTCTGGTACAAAATACTTTGGTTTTACTTATGATATTTAACAGGCGTCGAATTGGTGAAAGCCAACGTTTGACTATTGAGAATTATTTATCTAAAACTAATATATCCAGAGAGTATGATTTATACAATTTATTATCGGACACTGAAAAGAAACAAACTGAACTATATCACCGAATTGAAGTACGGGGAAAATGGGGACGTTCTGTCACAATGCTACCTTCAGAAGAAATGATAAGATTCATAGATGTAATTTTAAAATACAGAAAACAGGCTAGTGTACCAGATAAAAATCCTTATGTATTTGGAAATCGTGCTAAAAACCCACAATCTTTACGAGGAACATTCTTACGAAAACAGTTTGCAACTGTCACGCAAGCTTTAGATTTAACAGAAAATGATACATTCAATATAAACGTCGTATTTAGTAGAGCGGTATCTACCGAACGTTGGGAGATGGCATTTGTCAGTGTTCGTGCATCTGCTGAGGAGTAAAGATATGCTGAGTTGGTGGGGGAAATTTTAGACAACTGCAGGGGTAAATATGAGACAACAGGTGGGTCAAAAATGAGACATAAGAATGTGCTATTTCAGGATAGTACGAACCAAAATGCCGAGAAATTATCTACCAAAAGTGTAATCATATACAAAGGAAGTTTGGAAAAGGCGCTTACCTTAATTAAGAAAGGAAAATTATCTGTAAGAAAAGCTTCAAAAACGTTTAAAATTGATAAATCTAAATTAAGTAGAGCTCTTCGCAATAAAAATATTTCAAAACGTGGTCGGAAACAAGCATTATCAAAGGATCAAGAAACAGATTTAACCCAAAAAATCACAGTGATGACTAAATGGAGGTTTGCTTTTTACAAAGCAGAAATTCAGTCAGTAGTACAAACCTACGTGACACAAAATAATTTGACAACAGTTTTTAAAGATGGTAAACCCGGAAATGATTGGTTTCGCATATTTGGCAAGAGACACCGTTTGAGCCAAAAGAAAATGGAACAGTTAGAAAAGTGTAGAAGAACAGCGACTAGCGATCCCTTTATTATTTATGGTTTCTATGATCAACTTGAAAAAATAATAACCCAGCTCGATTTGAAAGATAAACCATCACATATATTCAATTTAGATGAAACAAGTTTTAATTTGGATCCGGGGAGATTGAAGGGCATTGCTGCTGTAGGTCAAAAAGTTCACAGAAGCATCGAGGGTTCTGGGAAAGAAAATATTACGACTATGGCTTGTATTTCAGCGAGTGGGGTATTACTACTTCCGCTAATTATATATCAAGGACAAAATCTATGGAGCACATGGAAGGGTACAAATGATTTAAAAGATACTTGCTATGCTGTGTCCGACAAAGGCTGGATGACAACTGCTGTCTTCAATAGTTGGTTTATTAAATTTTATGCAATGGTTCCACAAAGACCACTGTTAATTATAATGGATGGTCACGTGTCACACTTAGAAAAATGCACTATTGAACTTGCTATTCAAAATGACATCACCTTATTGAAACTACCACCACATGCAACTGATATTTTGTAACCTCTGGATAAATGTTGTTTTGGACCACTCAAGCTAAAATGGAACGAGAAGCTTATCGCATGGCAGCGGTCAAATCAAAGAAGGCTCACAAAAAGTGAATTTGCGGACATGATTTATGCATTATGGAATGAAGGAATCACAAAAACTGTTATAAAAAAGTCGTTTGAAAGTACTGGAATATTCTCTTGTTGTAGGGAAAAATATCCGAAGGGGCGGCTAAATGAAATCAAATTACAAAAATACAATGAAGGTCACCAAAATACTGTAACAGCCACGTGTGTGAACTCAAAATTTTTGTGATTCAGTATTTTCATAGAATGAACTCCGTGACTGTTGCAAATCGCTGACATGCGGCTGGCGATCTTCCGCTGTGTTTTACAGAATATTGGAAAATGCGGAATATTACCAGCAAAAGTGTCAACGTTGTCAATTGAACTAGCCTAGGAAATGTTCGTATCCACGGACGAGAGTGATTCTCAGCCCGATCGTGGAGGCGAACAGTCATACGAAATTTTGTTCAATTTAATACATATTTTATATTTCTTTGCTTTATATTATTTTTGTGTGTAACATTGTTTTTCTAAATTTTAATTATAATTATTATTTTTCTAAAATATTTAATTATTTGTGAATCAACCCCGTCAACCCCTTCCAGAGTCAGCACAGATCAGCGTAGTGACACAGGTAAGTATAACTTTAATTTATATTCTTACTGTGGCTGTCTGAGCTTTAATTCAGTACGTCAACGGAGGGTGATTTTCACTACACCCTACGCACCCGCCCGTTACAATTGGCGCAGTCTGTTAGGATCTAGTAAAGGGTTAATTAGGGTTTACTAGACATAACGTGATCGACTGAATTAATTTAAGACTAAAACTGTGAATATGGTTGACTCAAACGATACACCCACGACGACAAATACGACGACTGTACCAAACCCTCCTGCACCCACGACAGTGGTATTTACAACCACTACAACAACGGCAACAGCTGAGAATCCGACCGCTACTCCAGTTACTAATGTCCCCATGCATCCTTATTACCCATATTATTACACCGCGCAGCCTGGTCCATCACGTGTACCTCCATTGGACATTCACCTTGCACCTTTTTCATACCACCTTCCAAATGTACCGCAAACTAAGCACTACATTCCACCACTGTCTAACGAACAACCTGCCCAAACTAGTTCACCATCAGCGAGGCAAGCTTTTACAGACCCTATATCCATGTCCGCCCTTAAAAGCATTGACACTTATTCCGGTGGTTCCGACCTAGAAGCCTTCCTTGATAACGTTGCGACTGTGGCAGACTGTTACAGATGGACAGATAGTCAGGTAGTTACGGCGATAAAATTAAAATTAAAAGGTGAACCACAAAATTGTTTTTATTCGCTTCCTATAGACAAGAGACCGGCTACCATGAAAGAAATGCGCGAATGGCTCGTAAAACTTTTTGGGAAAAAACACGATTTTGCGGTAGCTGAAAAAGATTTTTTCAAAATTTTTAGAAAAAAGGATGAGTCAATTCAAAAATTTGCTTTACGATTAGAAATTGCGGCAGCTAAACTTTTTCCGGCGTCAGATGACAATGACATGACGAGTTTACGTAATCGCATAAAACGTGAGACCATGATGGTAAAACAATTTTTTGAGGGTCTTGATATCAAATTGGCAAACGAAATTAGTAGAATTAGACATTTTGAAACTGTAGAGGAGGCGTTACCTTACGCGGAGCACTGCGAGGAGGTCTTAGCTCGTTTATATAAAGAAACGAAAGCAGATGCTCATAAGGCTCATGTTCGTGCGGTCACTAACTCACAACATAACGCGAAACCAACACCTACACCCTTGCGTTCTTTTCCAAAGTGACCGCCAAAGAAAAACGCAGTTTTACGCACTGACCAACGATATCACAATATGAGAGGTCGTTGCTTTAATTGTGGTAGTACTGACCACTTATCTAAGAAGTGTCCGAAACCAAAGCAAGTATTGTGTTACAACTGTGTTAAGGCTGGTCATCGCGCAGATGACAAAGCGTGTCCTTTAAACGCGAAAACTGTCTCGACCGCGACCCAACGTCAGGCAGTTTAAATCAACGTCGCTTCATTGTTCCACGGGTCGCTGATCCTGATACAGATAAAACAAAATTTGTAAAATTCAAAATTAACGAGATCGAAAATGCGTTTCTCATAGATTCCGGTGCTGCTGTATCGCTTTTGAAACGTAGTGTAGCTGAAAAACTAAATTTGTCTATCTCACCCTCAGATGATGTATTAGTAGACGTTTCTGGGAACCAATTGACTAGTAATGGAGCTACTAGTGTCGAATTAGTAGTGGGTTCCGGAAATTTAGTACATCGTTTTATCGTATGTCCCGATGATCTGCATTTGCCGGCCGACTGACTGATCGGAGTAGATTTTTTAGTTCGAAACAAAGTAGTCATCGATTTTGGAAAAAATCGATTCAAAATTAATAACGAAGTTTTATCTGTGTCAGAGTTTTCAAGGAACAGTGAAAATGCAAGCGAGAACTTACACGTTATCTCTGCTGACAAAGCAGAACATAAGAGTAGAAATGTAGTAGGCTTCAATTATTTATTTGGAACCCAGGATCAATTAGTAAATAACGTAGATTGCAGTATTGTTGATGAACAAAATTGTGATCAACCATGTTCGGATCCTGTACCGCAAAATTTAAATTTGAAAGCACCGACCGAAGAGTGCAGTGTAGAGACGCGTATCACAAATAATGATAAGTCGGCGTCTACTGACACTCTTAACGAAAATAAAAATTTTGTTGTACGTGTTAGAGACACAGTCAAAATTCCCGCGAGATATAACGCTGTCATTGAACTTGCACTTGATATGCGAATGCCTGATATGACATATTTAGTAGAGCCGCGTGATCTCGACATGCCCGGTATTCTAGTTGCTCGAACAATTGTTCGAAAATTTGAAAAAAATAAAGTATTTATTAACATTTTAAATGTAAATAACAAAGATGTAGTTATAGCAAATCGAACACCAATTGGTTTAGCTATAGGAGCGGAAGAGCAACTAGAAGTAGATGTAGAAAATTTTAAAAGTATTAATACCGTGAATACGACCAAACAGCATGAATTTAATTTAGATCATTTATCAGATGTGGAACGGGACAAATTTAAAATCTTTTTAAATAAATATGCTGACGTATTCAAACCAAAGAACAAACCGCTAAGTAAGACGCTCGTGAAACATCGCATACACACAAGCACTGATGTCCCTGTGGCGCGCGCTCCGTATCGCGTACCTTTTAGTCGCCGCCAAGTTATGAAAGAACTTATAGATGAAATGCTCGAGAATGACATCATTCAACCGTCGACTAGTCCTTATTCTGCCCCAGTAGTCTTAGTAGAAAAGAAATTAAGTAACGGCGAAAGTTCATTTAGGTTTTGTATCGATTACCGTGAATTAAATAAAATTACAAAGAGAGATTATTTTCCTATTCCAAATTTACAAGATACCCTAGATCAACTTGGAAATGCCGCTCGTTTTACAACTTTAGATTTAACAAAAGGCTACTGGCAAGTGGAAATGGACCCGCGAGATATAGAAAAGACAGCTTTTTCTGTACCTTGGGGCCATTTTGAATGTAATCGAATGCCCTTTGGACTAATCAACAGCCCGAGCACTTGGCAACGACTAATGTATACTGTTTTGTCTGGATTAACGGTTACTCACTGTTTTGTATACCTCGACGATATAATTTGTTTCAGTTCTGATAATTTAGAGGAACATATAGGTAAATTAGAACTCATATTTGATCGACTTCGAGATGCAAATCTCACTTTAAATCCCGATAAATGTAAATTTATGATGAGTGAAACAAAATATCTAGGTCATATCGTGAGTAAAGACGGTGTGAAACCTGATCCGGAGAAAATAAGTGTAGTAGAACAATTCCCCGTATAGCGTGACGTCACAGAAATTCGTTCATTTTTAGGCTTAATTGGATTTTATAGACGTTTTATTCAAAATTTTGCAAAATTAGCACAACCTTTGACAAGTTTGACAAGGAAAAATAATAAATTTTCTTGGACGATCGAAGCAGATGCCGCATTTAATAATTTGAGAAATTTGTTAATAAAATCGCCCATTTTAAAATACCCAAATTTTCAAAAACCATTTATTTTATGCCCCGATGCGTCTGCATACGCGGTAGGTGCCGTGTTATGCCAAGAGTATGATGGTCATGAGTTGCCGGTAGCGTACGCGAGTCGCCAACTCGCTGCGGCAGAACGTAACTATAGTACGACCGAAAGAGAGTGCCTTGCTTTGGTATGGAGCATAAAACATTTTCGTTGTTATTTGTATGGTAGGAAGTTTATAGTTTATACCGATCATCAGCCACTTAAATGGTTAATGAATACTTCCGAACCATCAAATAGATTAATTAGATGGTCGTTGCTCTTATCGGAGCATGATTTTGAAATTAATTATCGCCCTGGTAAGAAACATAGCAATGCAGACGCTCTCTCTCGTATCAAGCCTGTGCGTCTCATGTTTCATCACAAACAATGCGAGCCGGTGATATGGGACCGTGACGTCATGAAATCTGAACAGAGGAATGACACGCAAATTATGACGTATTTAGATAAGATTAATGACGAACCCAACTGCGATTTTTATTTAGACGATGATGGGTTGGTGTACCGTAAATCGGATGATGAGCGTTATGAAGACCGACTTGTAGTACCCGCAAAATTTAGGAAATTTATTTTAAAGGCGTGCCATGATTCACCTCTTTCAGGACATTGTGGAACTGAGAAAACATTCGAGAAAGTAAATTCGCGTTTCTTTTGGCCAAAACTCCGTTCCGATGTAAAAATTTATGTAAAGAAATGTGTATCGTGTGCACAAAGGAAAACATCTCCTCATTTAAAACCCGCGCCTTTGAAAAAATTTAAACTTGCTAGTCACCCATTTGAACGCATTGCGATGGACGTAGTAGGTCCGCTAGTAACTACTGACTCAGGAAATAAATACATCTTAACAGTACAAGATGCAGCCACACGTTATCTTGAGGCTTTTCCTATCAGAGACCAAACAGCCCTTACCGTTGCTAAAACATTTGTAAAAGGTATAATTTTACGACACGGTACACCCAGACAGTTACTTACTGACCTTGGTACAAATTTTGTTTCAAAGTTGATGAAAGAAATTTGTAACATACTCAACATCGAACGATTACACACCACAGCTTTTAGACCACAGACGAACGCGAGTCTAGAACGAAGTCATAGAACGTTAAAAGACATCTTATCGCATTATATCAATGTAAATCATACAGATTGGGATGAATGGCTACCATTTGCAGTTTCAGCGTTTTGTAGTAATTTTCATTCAATGGTAGGTGAAACTCCATTCTTTCTAATGTATGGCCGTGATATTGAATTGCCGTTCGATGAAATATTTAGACCTCTAAAGACCCGTTATGACGTGGATACCAATTATGCGAGTGAACTGATCCAAAGATTGAAAATTGCACACACTAGAACACGAGAACAACTAGACAAAAATATCGATAGGGTACATCGCACTTTTAATAAGAAAAGCGCCGATGTTACTCTCAAAGTAGGAGATCGAGTTTATTTGTTTACACCGAGTGTGAAGGTCGGCACTAGTGCAAAGCTTGCAAAGAAGTGGACAGGGCCGTATCGCATAATTGAGCTGCGTGAAGTAAATGCAGTAATAAAAGAAATTTTTGGTCGTAGACAAATGACAGTACATGTGAACAGACTTAAACCTTGTTACATGACTACTGACGACTTGACCGCCCTACCCTTAATAGATCACGAAGACGCACCTAAGACAACTGAATTAGGCGAAAAAGAGGGTATTACTCCAATTATCCCTTGGGGGGAGAGACAGAACGAAACAGTACCAAATTTAGAACAAAGTAGGCATGAAAAAACTAACCATTCTATAGTTTCAGAGAGAAATTCCAGCCGAAATACCACCCTAGGCACTGGAACCTCCCGACCATCCACCAACAACACTCTGGATTTCACGACAACCACGGAAACCTATTCGACGGTCGAGGAAGATACGCCTCCGTCAGCATCCCGTTACGCCACTCGAAGCCGCGGAGCCGTCCCTGACCACCCGTGGATTTGTTCAAATCGAGTGTAGTTAAGGACAGAAAATGTATATTAAGTATTTAATTTTGTTAGTTTTAAGTTTGAACTGTTGGCTACGTGCTGAACTGATTGCATTCGACTGTGCGGACCCGGATGTGGAAATTACAAAAATTTCATTGCTGGATGTACAGCCATGCCGAGACCCAAAGAAGGATTCAACTGAGTTTACTTCTAAAATCCAATTAGTCCAGGAAAGGCGATACACTGAAGTCCACGTTTATAATTGCTTGGTGACAGTACAGCAATTAATAGAACACTGTGGTATGCATTCGCATACCAGCGCAGTTTCAGGTGGCCTAGCCCGGTACGTGCACCCCGTAAAGGCAGAACGCTGCCTAGAAGCCCACCGTTTTGAACGCCTGGATCTGACAGGATTAGGAGCGGGTATTGTGTCCGGCCTAATCTCCAACAGCACGACCGAGCTATCGACCACCATCGCAGGTCATTTGCAGCCAAGTGGTAAATGTTCCGGTGTACGCTATACTCAGCAGGGTGTCACATATGAAGATGTGGTCGTCAGCGCAGCCATCACCATAAGATTGTCCGACTATACCGCCATCGCCGACGTCGAAGAAAATACGGTCAAGCTACGATCAGGGACCGTGTGTACGTATACAGACCTCTACTGTTTTGATGACATGGCCGGTGAAGTGCTGTGGAACGCTGATGTCAATGACCGATGCTCTGCTGAGGGACTCGACGTCTTGTACGAAGGGCCCGCCAACATCCTCACAGTGAACAAGACGGACACGAAATACGTTGTCGTCGAGGCCCATGATACGGTATTTGCACTTCGACTCGTGCAGCAGAAGCTACTCTGCCACCAACCAGCTTGGCGCACCGAGCAGAACCGCCTGCTGATCATCACCGAATCCTCTCTTGGTTTCTACTTCAGGAAATCTCGAAGAGTGAACCTGAACACGGACGTGATGGCTCAAGTTCTTAGTAAGCTGCTATTTTTGGAAATTGCCTTTAAACAGCATACTAAAGACCTCGTTTATGACGCCATCTTAAAAAGATGTCATTTAAAGGAGAACATCTTGAAAAACCGTATCATGTTGGCCCTCGAAAATCCAGATATCGTTAGCGGCCTGGTGAAGGAAACGTCAGGACACATGGGGAGAGTAATGGGTGAGGTCTTATATGTAATTAGGTGTAGCCCACGAATTGTAGACTTCAGAAAAACATCATTTTGCTACCAAGAGCTGCCCATTACTTACAAGAACGAGAGCAAATTTATGGCACCCATTACTCATATAATTCGAGATCATGGCACGCAGGTCGACTGTGGGAACCAATTGGCAGTTATGTACCACCTAGAGGGTAAGTGGTTTGAGGTCGACCAGGACCTGCGTCGCACACAACCAGACCCCATGGTCCTCGACGCCAACGACCCTAGTGAGAGTGTACCGATGACGAAGATCGCCCCTATTAGCGCCCATGGCGTATACACCCAGCAAGACATGGATGCATTTCAACAAACGCTGCTCTTCCCAAATGAGAGACGTGCCTTAACAAACATCATGACGCGACGAGTGATTGGAGCAGGGACCGATGGACAGGACTTCCATCTGCCCGATGTGTTTAGTAAATACGAATTTGCTAAGATGACCTGGAGTGCCGCTGCCGAAGTTTGGGGATTCCTGTCCTATACTGGGAATTTATTCTCAGTATTTATGCTCCTGTACACTCTCTATCACGTCTTAAGGTACGTCGCATCGGTCGTTCTGAATTTTTTCAGTGAGAGCAGCCAATAACCAACCGCAACGTAGATGGTTTTTCCTGGCCAGCCTGTGGGACGCCATGACAACCCGATACCTGGTGAACCTGATACACCAACGGGAACCTGGGGCCATGAACTCGACGGAGACCCTAGCTACTTCAATACCCAACATCGGTTCATCAGTATCCCTGTACCCAGGCTTGCAGCAGGTTGCGGCCCCGCCACCACAGTACGCTACTGGTCCGCCAGCCAACACCGACGTTTTGCGACAGCGCGTAGCCTAAACTGAATGTTAGTAGTTGTAAGTTAGCTTAGTCGTAGCCAAGGGTAGTTCAATTGACTTCGCTAGACTCAACTATAATTCTTTTATTATAGTCGAGTTTAAAGGGGGAGGCAGTGTAACAGCCACGTGTGTGAACTCAAAATTTTTGTGATTCAGTATTTTCATGGAATGAACTCCGTGACTGTTGCAAATCGCTGACATGCGGCTGGCGATCTTCCGCTCAGTGTTTTGCAGAATATTGGAAAAAGCGGAATATTACCAGCAAAAGTGTCAACGTTGTCAATTGAACTAGCCTAGGAAATGTTCGTATCCACGGACGAGAGTGATTCTCACCCCGATCGTGGAGGCGAACAGTCATACGAAATTTTGTTCAATTTAATACATATTTTATATTTCTTTGCTTTATATTATTTTTGTGTGTAACATTGTTTTTCTAAATTTTAATTATAATTATTATTTTTCTAAAATATTTAATTATTTGTGAATCAACCCCGTCAACCCCTTCCAGAGTCAGCACAGATCAGCGTAGTGACACAGGTAAGTATAACTTTAATTTATATTCTTACTGTGGCTGTCTGAGCTTTAATTCAGTACGTCAACGGAGGGTGATTTTCACTACACCCTACGCACCCGCCCGTTACAATACTTATCCTCTGGACATTTATGAATTAGACAAAGACAGGGAAAATGAGCAAGAGGAAAATGATCAGGAAAATAAACCAGAAAAGGAAAATGAAGATGATAATAAAAAAGAGGAAGAAAGAAGGGAGAACATATCAACAAAAGACGTGCAAATAAGTATAATTCCATCCAGTTCATCATGTTCTTTTAAAAGTATTTTACTGAGTAAAATTAATAAATCAAATCCTGAAATAAAGCGAAGACGAAAAATTGATTCCAATTGTGCAGTCCTAACTAGTTTGGAATATTTAAATCGTATTCAAGAAAAAGAATTTCCGCAGAAAAAGAAAAAAGAGCAAAAAAAAAAGTAAAAGTAACTCCCGATCCCTCTTCAGAGAGTGAAACAGAAAGACTTGTTCACGAAGATGAGAGTGATATAGAAAACATTACATTAGAAGATCTACTAAAAGAAAATCTTTCGGATGAAGAAATTTATTCGGAGGAAATAATTATTGGGGACTATATATTGGTAAAGTTTGCTACAAAAAAAAAGCTACTACATTATGTTGCTCTTGTTGAAAATGATAAAGGAGACGAGTTTTCCGTGTCATATTTGCGACGAAAGGGGGATAAGTTCATATTCCCAGAAGTGCCTGAAAACTACGATGTAGCTAAGGAAGATGTAGTAATGAAACTACCTGCTCCAACGTTCCATGGAGGAACTGCTAGAGTGTCCCAACAACTTGTATTTTCAATAAATTTTGACAAATTTAATGTTAACTAACAATACAGTATTGTATACCTGTTGTTTTTTGTAACTTGTCTTCTTTTTTGTAAGTTTTCTTGATATGATTACAAAAAGTTTCATATATCCTTATGTCTCATTTTTCAACTAGATTGTCTTAAAATTACCTCATTCATGATATACCTTCACTACACGCCTGTAAACACGGTGTCTCATTTGTAACCTTGCCTGTCTCATTAAAACCCAAAAGGTAGGTTAAATTTGAGACACGGAAATTTTTTTTTCGAAATTAATGTATCAATTTGGTAAAACCCAGTACCTTGGTGTTATTCTGTAATAAAATTTGAATATGATGTATATTTTTTGATCAAGTATTTCATAAAATTAGACGACTAAAAGTGAAAAGTTTTAAAAAAGTGTCTCTTTTACACCACTTGACCCTACTTGATGAAAATAAAATCGATGCATAAGTTTGTAATATTGCGTCAACTTGCACTTTCAAATGTGATTTTCTCTTTCCTAAATACCAATAGGTGTGAAAGAATTGAAATTGAATCATTCAACGTAAATACCCCCGTGGTATTCTATGTTCCAGCTGGACCATGGTATTCGGAAAGTTAAAAAAATCTACTAAATATTATTTTTTGAAAATTTCTGTTATTACTAATATTAAAGAATACAAAAATCTCTATCCGATATATTTAAAATTATTATTATATCTTCCATGGAGTTAAAAATAGAGACATATAAATACACATACAAAATAAAAATTTGTAAATGACTCTCGCAGCCCATGGAAAACAAGTGTAAAAATGAAAATGTTGCAATTGTCAGATAAATGTGAGTGTCAAAAAGCCAGACATTACTGAAGACTTTTTCTGGGGAAGTATATTAATTTAATATTTCTTATTTTATTATTAATTAAATATTTATAATTATAGAAACATATATAATATATACCCTTCAGAAATACCGCCATTTCCATGTTTAAAATAGCAATGAGCTTTAAATAAAGTATCACTTCCGGTTGATCGTTTGTAAATAAAATGTAATTTGTTGTTCAATAAATAGAAAAGTCTGTAATACGAAGTTTTGTATTGTTTTATTGTGTTTCCTCTAAAATGTGTTAGAGCTCCAAATTAAGCAATACATCCGATTTGTCATATATGGTCAAAATCTAATGCCGGATTCATGCAGCATTTTTCATTTTAATTTAATTTAAATTTTAAAAATAAATGTATGTTTTCATATGTAACCATTCATTTAATTTAATTTTCATTTATCATTTAATTTAATATAATTTATCTGCCATCTTTTTGAATTAAAAGATAAATTTCATGATTACTGCGCATGCGCTTAACTGCAATTTCGAAGATTTTGAAATTTGACATTCTATCTTGTCCAATCGATCAATATCTTCGTGATCTATTATTCTCTGTATCAATATTATGGATATCAACGACGTGGATCTAATTAAACTTGTATGAAAATATTCTTTCATATTCGATAAGAAAGAGGCGTTATTCAAAAGCAGAGATGCTAAGAAAAATGCATGGAAGGCATTTGGGAACGCGATAGGTGCAAATGGTAAACAGTAAGTTTGTTGATTGTAAATACAATAACAAACATTATTTTGATTTTTTAACTACAGCTGAAGAGTGTGAACGACGTTAGGGTGTTCTCCGTACACGATACAATTTAGAATTGCGGAGAATGCGAAAACCTTCTGGTTCAGAGGGCGGATACGTGAAGAAGTGGCCATTTTTTGACATAATGTCATTTTTAGATGACCATTTGATAAAAAAAGAGGTAAGTTTATACTTGAGTATATTAATGTAATTATATAATATTTAACTTGGGATGTAATGTGTTTATACTTTGTAATGTTGCAGAACTAGAGGAAATGCTGATGATAATAAAAATTTTGAAAGGGTATTAACAGAAGCAGAGATAGAGCAAGAACTATTTTGCATAACAGAATCAAAGTCTCAAAGTTCACTTGAAGCAACTCCAATACCGACAACACATTTATTTGAAATAATTGACAATGACAATAGAACCGAAAACAATAAATTCACCTCATCAACCACCACCGACACCAACAACTTCCAATACACCAGCATCTACTCCTGCATCTAATATGGCAGCAATGAGAAGTGAAAAACTGGCAAACGTAAAAGAAAATCTACTTATTCGGAAGATAATTTTAATGCAACATTATCTTCCGTTATTATGTGGTAGAACCTTTGAATATATACATCTGGAAGTAGCTACCAACAAAAATCGTGTACCAAAGAAGATTGACAAGGATGGAGATACAATTGAGACCAATCCAAAAATAACCTTCGCATACTTTTACAGGCGCTGGCAATACAAAACTGACGTGCTCGTGTGGTGCTCGTGGTTTTCCGTTCCGCCTCGTAGAAACTTTTTCAAATGTTCTGACATGCGCATTAAAATGGAGTATCAATTAGCAGGAGATCTTTGTCCAACTAATACTTATACATAATTCTATCCTTCTCAAACTACTTTGAGCCAACAAAGTCTTAAGGAACATATAGTGTACGCTACTTCCATCTACGTTAGTAGATATATATATATTCAAAGGGTAGAACAGCTGTTGTGTGAGGCAATGCTTTTGGTGGAGGAATATCTAATGAACCCTGTAATAAAACGTTTCCAAATCTGGAACTTCTAATTACTGTAGCATCATGGTTACTTCCAGCAGCACCTATATCCACCATTGTGAATTTATAATATGATTCGCAAACGGCCATCAGTACAATGCTATGGTTATGTTTATAATTGAAATACACTGATCCAGAATGTTCAGTTTGATACATTTCACCTTTTAAAAAAACTTTCTCTAATATTGACAGTCTTCTTGAGTCGGTGTTTTTAAAAATATTGGTTTCAAAATATTCCATAATGCCTGAAGAGTTTCATGGATAACAGTGCACACAGTGCTATGACCAAACCGCAATTAATAAGGCTTTCGAGTTAAATTGAAGCATAGAACTTACTGCAATGTTTTTAAAAGTCGATGTTCAGGAGTTAATGGATTTTTTGATTTATTTTTCTGCAAGGTTGGTCCAACCAGACGTAGCAGATTATGAAATAAGCTTTGTGTCATTCTTGTATAAATAACAAAACTTTCGTGATCATGTAATAACATTGATTTTAATAAATTATTGTAAAACCCTTTTTCTCGACGAGCTCTATTTATCGGACGAACAGCATAACGTCGGCGATATTTTTTCTTTTCCAAATACGATTTTAATGTAGTTAATAAAATCATAGTATGTAGCATATCATTTTCACTAATACTATTAGTGGTAAACATATCCATTTTTACTTCCTTGTACGAAGTAAAGGAAGTATTGTAATGCGAAAAAAATCAGTTTCCAGATTTTAACGGAAATATCCATTTTGACCCATCCCTGAATCCATTTTGACTAATTTCGTCGTGACGTCTGTACGTACGTATCTCGCATAACTGAAAAACAGGAAGCCGTAGAAAGTTAAAATTTTGTATTTAGGACTGTTATAACATCTAGTTGTGCACCTCCCTTTTTGGTCATTACATAACTTTCGGAAGTGGTACTTTACTTGAAGCCTATAATAGATTTTAATGAAAAACTATATTAAAATATAATCCAAAAGTTTTCAGATTTGGTATATAAGACTTTTATATCAATCGAAATAACATAATATATTTTAGTTAAAATGGTCTACTCGGAAGTGGTACTTTACTTGAAGCCTATAATAGATTTTAATGAAAAACTAAATTAAAATATATTCCAAAACTTTTCGAATTTGGTATATAATACTTTTATATCAATAGGAATAACATTTTACGTTTCAAATATACTTATAATGAATAAATACTTTCTTTCGTACGCGTCTGAATTATAATTCTGCTTTATTTCAGCAAAAATTTGAAATATTAACGTATGTTGTGATTGTTGTGAAATATGTATACTGCATAAAATATTAAAATAAATAGCTATCCTTCACTAAATGTTTATTAAAAACAAAATGTACATTTCGACAACAAGGTCATCGTCAGTTGTGTACTGGGAAATACAAAACCACAGGGTGTAGTCCTGGAATGTTGTGTAATTATGGAAATCCCAGGTACCTGGAAAGTATTGGTCAGGAGCACGAAGCGTCAGGCGCATTACTTTCAAGATTAGAGCTTTCCTTAATTATTTTACAAAGTCCAAATACATTTATGATATGCATATTTGTTTTCTACTTTTGTCAAATTTTAATAAGTTGTTGTCTAGCGGAAAAAGATCTGTATTTAATAGACAATCTGCAAATCTTTATAGCTTCCAGGCTGTTTATAATTTTTCTTTTCTTTACGTTTTTGAATACATTCTACATCATTTATATCAGGGCTGGTTTTACCATAAGGTGGGTGAGGCGACCACCTCAGGCCTCCGATTTTAACAGGCCTCATAAAAATTAGGATTTGCTTTTATACAGGTGTCCATTTTTAGTGGGCCACCATTGCTATCTCGAGAACTATAAGAACTACAAAGACGGTTAAACGGGCAAACAATTTCTGTTTCGCAAGACAAATTTAAAAAAAAGTGCAAATATTTTTTTCAACCAGTGGTTTTCAAAATATGGAACCCAACTTTTTATTTTAAATGAGAATATATAATTTTTATTCAAGTTTGACGTTTTAAACTGTCATTATTAGCTCCATAGCAACAACTACAAGTAACATTTTATTCACAAGGGAATTAAAAAAATTTAAATCACTCTCACAAAATTTTAACTCTACAATAAAAAAATCCTACATTTAAAAATAACATCAAGAACGAAAATAACACCACATTATTTATCAGACATTATCAGCCCTTTTCATTATTTTTTACGACATAAATGACAGACAATAAAGCTTTATAAATGGATGACTTGACGTCTATCAGCGACGATTGTCATGCTCAGCCTACTAACTGATCAGTTTTTATTTTGTCAAAATTAAATATTATAATGGTTTAAATTATTATTTCGTCAAAATTGAATAAAATATTGTACAAACCACGTGATCTAAGACTGTTTATTCACTCGAAGAAATTAACTCACGAGCCCGTATGGATAAACATTACCTCAGCTCACTTGGCGAGTAAATATCTATTATTTCCTCATTCTGAATTTAGTGATACAATGTTTTTATACCCTTACATAACTATTTTTTTGTTGAGAAAAATGCATGTAAAGTTTCATGCCAATTTGTATGGGAAAAAATCTGCTGTTGCCAGCACAATACCTCTCGCCATTTCCATTTTATGTTATATAAGTATTGTATTGCACTTCGCTGTCGAACCGTCGTTTTATAACAAAAACATTACAGAACTTTATACAAATATTGTTTTTATTGTATTTAACATTTCTTCTGTACACATACAATTCTAATTATATCTATTTTTCACAGTATGAGTATGTTCCTAAATGTCAGAGATTCTTCCAATTCATTAGCAAGATTGTCGGTATTTCTCATGGATATATGCATTTTACCTACAATTTTAAATATTTTATTAATAAAACAATAAGAAACATTAAATGTACTTCCCAAAAAAGCTTTCAGAATGTAACTAAAACTGTTGATTTTGGACACTGACATCTATCATTTACACAAAAAAAATTAAAGTCGACATAGATTTTTAGTAGTGGAATCCGATAGTGATTTTTCTTCCCTTTATAAATATGCAAATAAATCATAAGGGCGCATAACAAAATTTTTGAGAAAAATCGTACTGAACATTAAATATTTTTAATTTAACTCATATCCAAGCAATGATAATAGATATTTACATACCAAGTGAGCTAAGGTACTGTTTATTCATGAAAAGAAAATTTAGCTCACAAGCCCGTAAGGGCGAGTGAGTTATACCAAGTGAGCTAAGGTACTTTATAATCATGAAAAGAAAGTTAATTTCTTCGAATAAACATTCTTAGCTCACGTGGTTGGTACAATATTTTATTCAATTTTGACGAAATAATAATAAAAACCATTATAATATTTAATTTTGACAAAGTAAAAAACTGATCAATTAGTAGGCTGAGCATGACAATCGTCGCTGATAGACGTCAAGTAATCTATTTAAAATGCTTTATTGTCTGCCATTTGTGCCGTGAAAAGTAATGAAAATGACTGATAATGTCTGATCAATATTATGGTGTTATTTTCGTACCTGATGTTATTTTAAATGCATTATTTGTTGCAGAGTGAGTTAAAAATTTTTAGACGACCATTGTGATAAATATGACATCTCAACGTAGTATCCAAACACTGAAAGTTGAACTTATGTAATGAGTGTTACGATATATTTCATATCCTAATAGTTGATACGGTTGCTAGGTTACCAAGTCATTATTTTCTAGCTATATGTGTATACATTATTCATTTGTCTGCTGTCGTACATTTGAACCTAAATTTCAGCTTTGTAAATAAAGTAAAATTTATTTATGCTCGTCTAAAAAATAATGATCGTAACTTGTATGAAATTCAAAAATATTAGCTCGTGTGTATTGACTTGAACTCCACTACGCGTCGTGCGGCAATTTACACTCGCATGATATTTGGTATTTTTCATAATTTGTTACGAAAATAACTATTTCATAATACCATACTGTTACTATGATATAACAGGATTAAAAACAAAAGTGAAAAGATAAAAACGGCCATCTACAATTAAAAATCAAGTATTCCTAGGAAAATTACATCATCTTGATGACAGAAAGAGAAGAATTTTATTATTATGTTATTATTCCTAAATGTTTAAATTTTATGTTATTACGAAAAATTTTGAACGCCACACGGCCGATATGCAAATAAGAAACTCGGCTAATTTAAAACCTCGGCTATCGTCTCGGTTTACAAAACTCGGCTATCGTTTCGGTTTACAAAACTCAGCCGCGTCCGTTATTTACCACATAGCGGCCCAATGATCTTAATAACCATAATTTTGTGATCAGTGCATGCGAATTTTCTGTACTTGATTATTTGAATTAGAGATTTTCTATTTGAATTATGCATCATTATTATTTTGGCCTCTAACATTATACCGCCTTAAGCCTCCAAATTTATAAACCAGCAATGATTTATATTGAAACCATGGCCCGTATTATGACTATGTAGTGCAAGAGAAGAATACCAAATGTTTTTATTTTTGATATGGTATAGAATATGTTCTTTGAATCTTTTGCTTATTTTTCTTTTTTTGTGTGTTCGGTGTATCTTTTGTCGCAATCTTTACAATGATGGAATGTATTCCCGATGATTCTAGTAGATCTTCATCATTTCTAAGTGGATTTTTAAGCGTGTAATTGTTTTTGAAGGCTAAATTATATTTAATTTTTCAAAAATATTGGAAAATTTGTGGTTTTTTTATCAAATGTGAATTTACGAAAATGTTTGGATTTAACTTTTGGGGTATGGGTAGTAGATTTTCTAATGTTTCTTGTTGTTCGCGTCTGTTTAGAATCTTGTATATTATGTAAATATGTAGATTGCATCAAAAAAATGCAAAGAAAATAAAAATCTAAGTACCCTGCAAGCCATACACATGAAAAAAAAAATGTCAAAACTAGAAAACAAATATGCATTTCATAACTGTACTTTGATGACTCTATAGAATTAAGGAAAGTCCTAATCTTGAAAGTAATAGTTCTCACCAATACTTTTAAGATACCTGGAATTTCCTTAATTACACAACATCCAGAACTACAGCCTGTGCATGTTCTTGTATTTCGCAGTACACAACTGACGATGACCTTATACTCTGTTAAAATTTATAACTAATAGAAACAAATTTATTACCTGTCATTTAATTTTTTTGTGCAACGGGACGCGAAATAAGCATCTCGCAGCCGCAAGACAAGCCCCGAAATTGGGTAAACAATTTCTTTAACACTTGAGAATTAAATTATTTTGTTTATCAAATATCAATTTGTAATTACACTTTTACGGTTGCAAAAATATATTGTGTACACATTTTCTGCGAAATCCTTTAGCACCCTCGAGATTGTCCTGCCTTGGCGACAATTTTTCTCTCGGTACGCTAAAGAGTGATTTCGCGGCCTTGATATACAAATAAGTATTATTTAGTGGCTGCTATTACTGTTATTGATAAAAAATTTAAACAAGCTGTTAAAATTAATATGACAAGGAAGTACACGCGCTCTAGGTAACATTTTATAATTTTGATTTTCTCTGACTGAAGGGTTTTGAGCGAAATCATTTTTGGCGTGCTTTTCATATGACCAAACAAATGTATACTACACTATTTAGTAAAGGTGGATTTATGCAGCTTATTTTTTATTTTACTTTTTCTTTTCTTTTTCGCTTTTACTTTTACTTTAAGTTTGATACTTTATGCAGCTACTTTAAAGCCTTCTGTACACATGCGCAGATGTGATTTTTCTGTCATATCAGTTGTCATAAATGTAAAGAGATAATTATAACCTGTAAAAATGGACACAAATGTAATAATTTGTGCATCTGCTACATTACTTGTAGCTTTATTCATTTTCTAATTTTTGCAATCTTACCTACACAAAAACAAATAAATACAGCACACGCTGACGTTTGTCACGTGAAGTGGTGCACATGCGCAGTTGTGAAATTCTTTTACTTCAACGGTCTTAAGTTGAAAGTTGGTCAACTTTAGTTCTTAAAGTAAAATTAAAAGTGTGCACATAAAGTAGTACATACATTAACACACCTTTAACTTTTGTAAAGTAAAAGAAAAAGAAAAGGTAAAATAAAAAGTGAGCTGCATAAATCCACCTTAAGATAAAGTGTGCGGAAGAGCTATTTGATTCTAACTTCGTTTATTAAATTATATGTTGTTTTTCTTCCATGATGGTATATTGTA
This sequence comes from Ophonus ardosiacus, assembly GCA_943142095.1. NCBI lineage: Eukaryota > Metazoa > Arthropoda > Insecta > Coleoptera > Carabidae > Ophonus > Ophonus ardosiacus. The sequence continues at coordinate 15,450,277 of OW964839.1, forward strand.
TTATTTAAATAAAAATATATATATATATATATATATATATATATATATATATATATATATATATATATATATATATATATATTAATAATCTTCTTGATGATGTATCACAATATTAAATAATTATATTTATTGTAAAATAAAACACATAAACATATATATCCTCATCGATTTCGGTTATATTCAACCATCTTCAGAGTAAATACAATGAAAAAATTATAAATATAAACATAAACATAAAATATTTGACATAACAAATGATTCTATTTGATTCTGTTTTTTTATTGGATAACAGAGGGATATAGCAAATGGGGCCCTGTACCATTTTTTACCTCTCGCTAAGAGAGGTATTGGAATCATGTTAAAAATCACATATCCAGATTTTAATGAATAAGCACGTTTCAAGGTCAATAGAATCCGATTTTAACATTTTTACAATGATGTATGTGTGTGTGTATGTGTGGATGTAGGATAAACCTTACTTTGAAATTTCAGGTAATAAGATTTTTGCTATTTACGATGCACCTCATCTGTTCAAAAGTTTGCGTAATAATTTACTGACTGGTAATTTTATTTTTAATGGCAAAACTGTTTTATTTCACGACATAAAACGGACGTACGAAATAGATAAACAAAACAGAAAAAGTAAAATGTTATTGAAGTTGACAGATACTCATATATATCCAAATCCATTTCAGAAAATGAGCGTGAAACTAGCAGTTCAAGTAGGTACTCAGTTATTCCGTAGCAGCGGCGATAAATACTTGTATTGCAACGAAAGAACTGCAAAGCTAGTGCCGAAAACAATGCAAAGTTTATTTTATTTATTAACAATTTATTTGATTGTTTGAATAGTCGTAACTTATTTTATAATAATCCTTATCAACGTGCCCTTTCCGAAAAAAACAATTAGAAAAATCTTTTCTGGAAGAGTCAAAGGCAGTATTAAAAAATCTAACTAAAGTAGACCACAAAAAAAAAATAGTAAACCTCCATGCTTTCCTGGTCTACTTCAAACTGTAAATGGGATTTTACAATTTTATGAAAATGAACGACTGCATGATGATGTAGAATTTGTATTAACCAATAGGCTGAATCAGGATGTTTTGGATTTATTTTCAATCTATAGACAAAAGGGGGGATATAATAGAAATCCTACAGCAAGAATATTTCGCACACTTTTTCGGTCTAATTCCATAAATTCTGTAATGAAACCAGCTCATTCCTCAAATTGTGAACCTGACAACGACACATTTTTAGATACGAGTACTGTTTTACAATCATCTTCAACTTCGACAGCGGAAGATATAGAAAGTAATGGTAGTTCTAATTCCGAATCGCCTGTAACATCTATAGCTTCAAGTACAGTATCCTCGACAGGCACCGATAGGGTTACTTCAGAAGAATGCCCTATTGCTTATTTTGCTGGATATTTAGCGTTTAAAAGCCAAAAAGAATTTTCCTGCGAGAAATGCAAAGAAAAACTTACCTGTTATACAGATCACTTCTCTGCCAGTTTTTGGGACGGTTTTTCCTCTGGCAAAAGGAGTTTTTTTCCTGAGAAGATGCATGTTCGCCGTCCTTGTTATTGCCGGGCATGCATATATTGTCTAGAAAATTGTATACATAAAAAAGGTAACATTTATGAATATTTCTTGTTACCTTGGTTACTTGTTATTTTTGTTAATTAAAAAATTAATGTCAATGTATCCCCTGAAGAAGGCACCAGTTTATGGTGCCGAAACGTTGGGTTTAAATTAATAAATACAGAACATAAACTAAAAAAGGTAGTATTTTTCCAATTAATAAAAAGTATATTATTGAAAAATTATTATTATGTAAAATTTACAAAAACTCAAAACTACTAAGTCAAAAAAAGGTAAATGAAAAGAAAACTAATCCAAAATTGAGAATTTTGCAGCATAAATGATGATACACATGTATTTTCCATTTCATTACTTTATTGTTTCATGTAATATATTTTTGTTATATTTTTTTGTCACAGAATGGATTATTTTATTAAATAAATCGAAATACTGCCAATTATTATTATTATTTTCATTTGGTACACCCTTAATTAAACATCAATAAAATAATATAAGCAATAAATGTTTTGCGGCACTTTTAAAACATGAAAATTACTCTGTTTTGTTAAATTGTGTATTAGTTTAATTTTAATTCAATAATGCCTATAAATTAAATAGAGGAATAATTAAAATTGTTGCATATGCAAGGAAGATTAATTAATTTAATTTAACTGTTTACACCTGTCCTGCCCCAGTGTCCCATGTAATAGTAATTTTCCCGAAACCGCCAAGAATATTGAATTTTTATGACTATCTTGAGTCTTGATTTGATAGTTCGTATTTGCAGTATGTACTCTAGGTATGTAAAATTTTAATTGTCTTTTTTGAACATTATTAATGGTAATTAACCGTAGACGGTTTTGAATGTTTTTATTTTTTAATACGTTTGTCAAAAACGACAATCGCGAATTTATGCGCGCACTTATTTTTTTGCTGTATTGATTTTTAACTCATCAATGGCACTAGTGTCAATTAAGATTCCAAAATTTGTACTTATTTATTATCTATTTCAAATATATACTTGGTTTTTCTTCAATTTTAAGGAATATATTTGTTATTTAATAGTAATTATTATTATTATTATTGTATTTTTTATTTACTATTATATTATATCATATTTAATAATAAATAATTACCATCCTTTTAAATTTCTTGGTGTATTGTCACATCTATTGCATATTGCGATTTATTCGAAAGAAACTCAGCATTTGCAGTTCTCTCAAACTCCCCTCTACTGCCGTATCAAAGACCCAAACCCAAGCATCTAGCGCGACGTAAACTTAACTGCTTTGAAAAGATTCTTACGCCTAGAGACATCTGTTGAGAATAAAATTAATTTTTGTCTCTGCTGCCATTCTGTGCATAAGATCGGTGAATATGTTAGTTATGTGATCAGGGATAATACTTTTATATCAATGAGAATAACACAATATATTTGGTTAAAATAGTCTAACCGGAAGTGATAATTTACTTGAAGCTGTTATCTGTTTTTTTTTTTTTTTTGAAAAAAATGGTGTTATTTTAATTTTAGTAATAAATGCTTCAAATAAAAGTTTTAGCGAATTGAATTCTGCGTCGAAAACATCAAGTATGATTAAATTAGCTCTTTGTATAAGCGATATATGTAAATTTCAAAATTATGTACTTTTTGGTTTCTGTAGTGTAACAGGTGTACATGGAAGTCATGTGGTGTCCACATCAGATATTTTCAAATTATTATCAATCAACTAACCTCAATACATATACAAAAAAATGACATATGACATTTAAAGACATTGTACGCATGCGTGTATTTAATTTATTTAGGTTTGCATGAATGCTACATTTAAAAAAATAAATGGAAATTAAATTAAATTATAAATATAAATAGCTGCATGAATCCGGCATAATATGTTGTTTCAAATTATGTATGAGTTTTAAATACCAAATTTGAGAAGTATTTTAATAGATTTTAAAGAAACCGTCACACACACATTATTATAAAAATCTGATGTGGACACCACATGACTTCCTTCTACAAACATCTAATCGTGGGCTGCGATACATCACTAGCACTACTCTAGAAATACTTAACAAGGGCGATGAACCTACTTTTGTCACTTCCCGTGCTCAAACTAGAATTGACATCACCCTAGCCACATCAAACATATCCAGCGACATATCAGGATGGTGTGTATCATCTGACCTTTCAATGTCTGACCACAGGTCGATATGTTTTACACTAAATGCTAAAAGCATTGAAAAAAAGGGTTTTTCGTGACTAACATAACCGTATTCCTTGACCTTCTGTCTTCTGGAATCAAGGAATGTCAAGTACCCAAACAAATCTATATAGAAACACTTGAAAATTGCGCTAGTAAACTTCAGCAGGTTCTTACAAAATCATACGATCAGGCATGTTCCCAAAGTATAATTAAGCCCACGAACGCACCATGGTGGTGTAGTAAACTAGGTAAAATGAGAACAATCGTTAGGAAATTGTTTAATAAAGCGAATAACTCTAAGGCCGAAGCCGACTGGCGTTCTTTCCAAATAGAGAAAACTAAATACAAAAAAGTTATACGACAAAAGCAGAGAACTGCTTGGCAGAACTACGTTAGCAATATCGAAGGAACTGCCCCTGTAGCTCGCTTTAAAAAAATGTTCTCTAAGGACCCTAACCAACAGCTCAGCTGCCTCAAACGTGAGGACGGCTCATACGCTACCTCCATTACAGAAAATAACGAAATTCTGCTAAAGTGTCACCTTCCAGGCTGTGTAATTTCTCAGGGAAGTAGTTGGGCAGTTCAAGAACACTCCTTTTCGGAGGAGGCGTTCAAACTCTCTTCGGAGATCGTTGATGAAACACGCACAACCTAGGCGATTAATGTTCTAAATCCCTATAAAGCACCAGGGTTAGATGGGATTGTACCTGCTCTCCTTAAGCTTAAGTGGGGCTGCAATCTGTTAATACATCATCCTATCTGGATTTTTAGAGCTTGCGTCACCCTCACTTATGTTCCTCTTAAGTGGAGGGAAGTTAAGGTAGTCTACATTCCCAAACCTGGACGTTTAGACTACTCAACATCTAAATCATATCGTCCAATAAGTCTTACCTCAGTTCTCCTCAAAACTCTGGAAAGACTGCGATAGACATATTAGGGATACTGCACTGGCTTGCAATCCACTGCACCTTAACCAGCATGCTTATACTCAGGGTAGATCGCCTGAAACTGCTCTTCATGCTGTGGTCAGCACGATCGACAAATCTTTGGAATATAACAATTCCACCCTGGGAATCTTCATAGATATAGAAGGGGCTTTCGATAAAGCCACCTTCGATTCTATAGTCAATGCTCTAGAGGAACACGGAGTTGAACTTCCTCTGTTCAAATGGATAAAATTCATGCTAGAGCATAGAGTAGTACAATTTTCTTCCGGGGAACTAATATCAGAGGATATGTCACCAGAGGCTGCCCACAAGGTGGCGTTCTTTCGCCCCTTCTTTGGGCAATGTTGGTACACAGCCTTCTTATACTTCTTAACAACAATGGATACCACACCATTGGATATGCAGACAACATTACAGTTCTGCTAAATGGCAAATTTGAGAACATTCTTGCCAACTTGGCAAACAACGCTCTTAAGTTGATCGAAAACTGGTGCGAGGAACACTCCCTTTCGGCAAATCCAGCCAAAACAGAGATAGTCCTTTTCACTAGGAAACGCAAAATTGGCGATCTTAGGATGCCGAAACTCTTCAATCAAACTCTAAGTTTATCAAGCAGTGTGAAATATCTGGGTATCATAATTGACAGCAAACTCAACTGGAGTCTACACTTGAACAATAAAGTTGAAAAAGCCTGTATAGCCTTTTGGCAATGTCGCCGTTCTTTGAGTCGAACTTGGGGCTTAACACCTAAGCTCACCCTTTGGCTATACACAGCCATTATCAAGCCAATGATTACATATGGTGCTATTGTCTAGTGGCCCAGAATCAGACAATCCATAGCAACATCTAAATTAGAACATGTACAGAGGCTTGCATGTTTAGCAATAACTGGCGCTATGCGCACTACACCAACGGCAGCAATGGAAGTTCTTTTATGCCTTCCCTCTCTTAATAACTACATTGAGGAGGTTGCACTGAGGTCTGTCTTGCGCCTTTCCCAACTAGGTCTCTGACCTAAAATATGAGCAAATAGTAAACACTGCTCTATCTTCAAAGAAGCATCCTTGCGGGCTTCATTTCTACAGATGAGTAACGACTACATTGCTCTAAAATTCTATTATGAGAAACCATATCAAATTAAATTAGACTGTCAGATACCTTCTATACCTGACATTCTCATTTTTACTGACGGCTCGAAGAGTGGGATAGGGTCCGGCTCAGGAATCTTCTCCGAACAAATGAACCTGTCTGTCAGTATTCCCCTTGGTGCCTATGCCACCGTCTTTCAATCTGAAATTCTAGGTATCTTGCATAGTGCACTACTAATTAAAGAACATAAAGTTCAGAACAAGAACATCAGGATAGCTTCAAACAGCAAAGCAGTTCTTAAAAGCCTTAGAGGATTTAAATTCACTTCAGGTCTGGTTGAACTTTGTCATCTTGCACTGTCGATATATCCAAAAACAATGTCGTGGAACTCGCTTGGGTAAAGGGACACAATGGTATTGAAGGTAACATCTGTGCCGATAATCTAGCTAAACAGGGTTCGTCTGGTTTACCCTGGGGCCCAGAGCCCATGCTACCCCTAGCCAAATCGGTCCTTCACAATATTATTCGAAACATTACCCTTGAAAAATTTTCAGCTGTTTGGAGAAATATATCGACCTGTCAACAAACGAGAAACCTTATTTCTAAACCAACTTATAAGTTAGCCAATTGTCTCATCAGACTTTCGAGGAACAACCTTAAATTTCTTGTTGAGGTCCTTACGGGACATGGGCGGTTCAACAAACACATGTACCGCATAAAAATCTCCGACATTCCTCTTTGTAGAGGCTGTGAGATGGATGACGAAACAGTGGAACACATTCTTCTCGAGTGTCCCGCTCTTGCGTTAAAGAGAGGATCCATGTTAGGGGAATTCTGGCCTTCCATGGCCGCACTTAGCTCAACTTCCCCCGCTGACTTGTTAGCCTTCTTCCTGAGCATAGAATGGCTTCAAGATCAGTAGATCGGAAGCTGTGCTATAGGAGGTGTACAATGGCCCATTTGTGAGGCCTAAGTGACCGTGCAGTTTCTTTTCTTCAAACGGTTTTTATGATGAACCAGAAAATGTTTAAGCAAACAAAGATTACAAATTACTTTACAAAATAATGTCATATTCTTATTTTTATGTACTTTTTCCTTGTTTTGTAACAAATTATCCTTGTTTCAATAAAAAAAATCTGATTCAGTAATCCAAATTATTTGCTAATCCGCATCGCCCCGGTTTTAATTGATCCGGATTATAGAGGTTGCACTGTATTCCCATTGATATAAAAGTCTTATATACGAAATTTGAAAAGTTTTGGATTATATTTTAATATAGTTTTTCATTAAAATCTATTATAGGCTTCAAGTAAACTGCCACTTCTGGTTAGACCATTTTAACCAAAATTTATTGTTATTCCCATTGGTATAAAAGTCTGGATTATATTTTAATCAGGGTTCGGAGGATATATATCATATGATATTTATAGCTTGATATATATATATCACGATATATTCATTTATTTTATTCTGAATAAATCTGGATTCTTACGAAAATATCACACATTAGCAGATCGCTTAATACGTCCCTATGCGAAATTTCTGTGTGTATGCAATTGGTCTAGTGATGAATGTGCATTAAAACAAATACCTGAAGCTGCTCAACCATCAACTAGTAGAAGTGACAATATACAAGGTAATACCTACTAGTTTTTTGTACATAATATAATACATATTACATCTTTATTACCTAATTTGTATTATCATTGTTTTGATTCTTTTTTTTTTTTTCTTTAAATAATATGAAAACGGAAAAAATATGCAATAAAACATACTGTTTTGTTTTTAGAAAGTTACGTACTACCCAAAAAAAAAAAAACAAATGATTCTAAACTTATCCAAAGATGCTGACGTCATTGCAACCTCGGAAGCCTTCTCAAAGGAACTAAATCTACAAATTGGACGTTATTTCTATTCAACCAATACACCTTTTTGTCATGCTGATCACGCTGAGTTTAGGAAAATGGTAAATTCATTACGTCCAGGATTTAATAGTCCTTCTTCGTATCAGATCGGAGGTCTGATTTTAAACGAGGTATACCATGACGTCTTAGAAGAATGTAAAAATAGAATAAAAGGAGAAACAGTTTGTATGTCGATCGATGGATGGATGGAGTAATATTCACAATGAACTACTAGTACGGGCGTCGGCAACCTATGACCCGTGGGTCACCAAGTGACCCATTTGATATTTTCAAGTAAAACATAAACATAAAACACGTTAAGATTGACGTCACAAATTTAGCATCAGGGAACCATTGATGACGAAGAGAATGTTTATACATAAAATTAATAAATGAATGATGTAAAATTCTAAAACTTCACTACTATATTTATAATAAACAAAATTATAATTCGGCGTTCTTGATAGATGGCTCTGCATGTAGGTACTTGCTTCACTCAGCCGATTCAATGTCTCCTAGAGGCGTCTGTCGTCTGTGCACCACATTGAAGAGCTCTAATAAGAGCGAAACTCGTCTGTGGTTCTGGCTGAGTGAGCCAATCTCTGATAAATGACGGAGAGGTTGATTCAGAAACTGAAATTTTGTGAAACATGTCAAAAGTTTTTTTTTTAATATCTTATTTACACTGTTTCACCAAGTGTTGCCATCTTATTGTACTTTATTGTACTTTTATTATAATTTTGTGTTTTATATTTAAAGTTTAAAAGCATTATTGTTATTATGTTCTCAGTAAAATTTATCTTATTATACACTAAAGGCTTTTTTAAAACGAAAATACCCACTGACCCGCAACGTCTTCCAAGTAGTCACATTTTGGTTGATTTTGACTCACAGACAAAAAAGGTTGCCGATGTCTGCACTAGTATGTTGTAGTATTATTACTCAAAATGGTGAATCATTCTTGGTGGATACAATTGAAACGGCAACCAAATCTCATATAGCTATCTATCTAAAAACTGGCTCTTGATGATATAAAAAAAAACGAAGAGTATTTGAAGTAAAAGTAGTTTTGTCACCGACAACACAGGAAATGTACAGAAAATGCGTTCAGAACTAAAAGGGGAAATCAGCATAGTACAGTATGGCTGTTCTGCTCATATCCTTAATTTATAAGCAAAGGATTTGGAAATTCCCTCAGTCACAGTAAACATTATTCAAGTGATTTTATATTTTCGGAACAAACATGTACCATCTGGACTTTGCAAAGAAGCTGGAGGTAAAAAGTTGCTTATGCCGCAGGAAATAAGGTGGAGCACCATGAATAACGCCCTTAAATCTTTTTTAGATAATAGGGGATTATTGGTCCAGTTATGTCAAGACCATAAAGATATTATAGAGAATGATACTGTAAAAATTGTAAACGATACTCAAATTGCATTAAATGCTACAGATTTAATTTCACGTTTAGACCCAATTGCTATAGCTCTTGCTAGAGCGCAAGGAGACTTCACGACTATATCTGTGTGTGTAGAGGTATGGCATAAATTACAAACAGATTTGTCTGGGCAGCCACTCTCTGAAAGAAATTTTTTTTTAAAAAAAGAAAAAACATGGCACTTGGCCCGATACACTTCCTTGCTAATATTTTGAATCACAGATTTTTGCGACAACATGTAACAGCTACCCAAAAACAAGAAGCTTTCGAGTATTTAAACAGTATTAGGAGTTCATTTGTTCCTTTTGTTATGGCTCTTATCTAAAAAATAAAGCCATTTCAAAAATACTTTTTTGGAGAATATTTTAGAAATACTCCACCACTGACGTGGTGGGAATCAGTCCCTGTACAGGACTCGGAATGGCCAGATAAGAAAGCATTTATAGAATTGTGTGAACAGTTACACACTGCAGTTGCATCAACAGCCGGAATTGAAAGACACTTTTCATCTTTTGGTTTGGTCCAGTCCGAAAATCGAAATCGCTTAGGAAACGAGAAAGCAAGTAAATTAGTTTTTATGTTCAAATACATGAACCAAAAGTCTAACGAGAAGAAGACCAACCTCGGATGGGCATGGGAATCATCAGATTCAACTGAAGGTCACAGTGATCTCATAAATGATTCTTCAGATTAAGAAATGCCTCTTTTAACTCTGTTATAAATTATTATTCTTTTATACTATTATTATCCAAGATCATATATTAAGTTTATGTACATATTTAGTTTTTAAATACAAGTTTACGTCTGAAATGTGTGTATTTTTATTTAATAATAAAATATTTCACAGAATGATATATATCGGATATATATCCGATATATATCGCTTGATATGATGTTTATATAAATATCATGATATTTTCGAACCCTGATTTTAATATAGTTTTTCATTAAAATCTATTATAAGTAAAGTACCACTTCCGGAAGTTATGTAATGGCCAAAAAGGGCAGTGCACAACTAGATATTGTAACAGTCCTAAATTCATAATTTGAACTTTCTACGGCTTGCCGTTTTTCATTTATGCGAGATACGTACGTACAGACGTCACGACGAAATTAGTCAAAATGAATTCAGAGATGGTCAAAATGCATATTTCCGTTGAATTCTGGAAACCAAACTTTTTCGCGATTACAATACTTCCTTTACTTCGTACAAGGAAGTAAAAATCAGCATAAACTTCCAGGTACTCTAAACCGCAATCTGTGTAAATTTTTCATCGTACATGATCCATTTCGCAAATGTGTAGTTGTAAATTAATATTTATTTATAGTGCTGCAATCATGGAAAAATTAAATCATCCTGTACATCTAATATTTATGTATGATGGAGCTACTTTAAAGCCTTCGGTACACATGCGCAGATCTGATTTTTCTGGCATATCAGTTGTCATAAATGTAAAGAAATAATTATAACCTGTAAAAATGGACACAAATGTAATAATTTGTGTATCTGCTATGTTACTTGTAGCTTTACCCATTTTCTAATTTTTGCAATCTTATCTACACAAAAACAAATAAATACAGCACAAGCTGACGTTTGTAACGTGAAGTGGTGCACATGCGCAGTTATGAAATTCTTTTACTTTATCGGGCTTAAGTTGAAAGTTGGTCAACTTTAGTTCTTAAAGTAAATTTAAAAGTATGCACATAAAGTAGTACATTTATTAACACACCTTTAACTTTTGTAAAGAAAAAGAAAAGGTAAAATAAAAAGTAGGCTGCATAAATCCACCTTTAGATAATTTAATGAAACCATATTAGTAGCCTGAAAATTAAAGATTTGTTTAGTTAATTTAACTACAATTTAGATGTTTATTTTTTCTACATAAAGCGGTTACATTATCAATTTTAATGTAATTGCTTCCTGACAGTGACATTTGTTTAAATGTCAAAATTATTATTAAAGTATTGTTTTTGTTTGACGCATAGGCAAGAAGATGTATAAAAATAAATGATTTTATAAATTCATATTTTAAGATATTTAAAGCTATTTACTAAATGCTATGTAAGCAGTCTCTAAACAAAGTCGCCTTATCTCAACACCGTGGATGTCCCAAACAATACCGCATTAGGAATGCTGTGCAAGGGTTTTTCGGGAACTTGCTGGGCCTGGACTGAGATTCGGGACACTCGAGCATCCGACACGATTGCTAGAACATCTTTAATAAACATTAACTATTTGTAATTGATCGACATTGATTATTGTGAAATAAATACATTTTGCTCAGTTGAAATTGATTACGTTTTTATTTTATTAATTAAATTCTAACATCAGAAGTGGGATAAAGAACTTGTGCGAGTAGTTTACAAGAAACAGTGTAAAGTGTTGAAAATGCCACGGCATGAATCGCGGGGAAGATCGCGACGCAGACGATCTGGAGAGAGAGGCGACCGAAGAGGAAAGAGTAGTCACCGTCATCGAAGTGCAGATCGAGAGGTGGAGCGGCTCCGAAGCCGGAGTTCGGACAGGGGAACACGGGGGTACACCCCTGAGCAGCGGCCGAGCAGCCGGAGTTCCATCCCCAAGCGGCGGTCGGCGGGTAGCTTTGAACGCAGAACCAGGAGTTCAGAGCGTTCAGGGATCTCTCGGACCAGGAGGAGCGTATTGAGCGAATCCATGACTCAGTTGAGCGATGCCATAGTGAAAGGTATGGATTGGCTTACCGAGGGTTGGGGTGCGAGGGACAACGATAAAGTGGTAAGTGTTACCTCTATCATGAATAATATTATTCAAGAGTTCAATCCAATCACTCAAAGTGTTGACGAGTGGCTAAGAGCAATTGACGAATATGCTGAGATTTATCAGTGGAATGACAAAACTGTATGTCATTTGGCTCTGAATAAGTTACGCGGACCTGCGGAAACTTGGTATAGGGCATTGCCGTCACGTATATTTAATTGGATTGAATGGAAAGGTATGTTGCAACAAAATTTTAAGCAGAAAAGAAATTTGCACGGTTTATTGGAACAAATGATGGCGTGCGTACCTAAAATTGGGCAACCTCTTTATGAATATATTTTTGAGAAAATAGCACTCATGAATAAATTACAGATAAATATTAATTCTGAGGATAAAGTAAATTTAATAATGGGGGGGAATACGTGACGAGCAGATAAAATTTTCCATAGAAACCGCAAGAATCAGTGATTCTGTGTTGGCATGTCATTTTAAAATGTTAGATGAAAGACGGCGGAAGAAGGCCGGACATCTAACGGCGAACCCTAGCGTTTCGGGAGTCGGACTCGCATCTCGAGTTGAGAATGTAAATAAACAAACTAAGTCATTCACTAACACAGCACAATGTTATCGATGCAAACAAACAGGTCATATGAGACGATTCTGTCCACAGGATCGTAGTCGCCCACCTGCTACAATGTAAATTATGTAGGTAACAGTTCAAATGAAAAATTATTTAAAAATATATTTGTAAACAGCCAGGAAATTAAGTGTTTTATACATTCTGGAAGTGAGTATTCTCTAATTACTCACGATGAGGCTAAAAGACTATCTTTAAATTTGGTACCGATTGATGCAGTGGTAGTTTTATCTACACTGGCTCCGCAAATTGAAATTAAATTTTATACTCATGGGGAAATAAATTAGATGGTGTTGAAAAAAAATTAACTGTCTATTATTGAGAATTGTATAATGAATGTCAATCTGTAAATTGGACAAAAGTTTACTGAGTTATATGATGTGGAATATAACAAAGCTGGTAATAGATTGTCATTCATTGATCGCAATGCAACACTTAATGTTGGCATCGAAGATCCAAATACAGTAAAATCATTAGTTGATCTTTTAAATGAATATACGGCGAAAAATTTATCAGAAATAGGGTTTACACCAAAGACGGAAATGAAAATAACTAAACTCGGAAAAACCTGTAGCGTATAGGCCGAGGTATTTCTCTGATTTCGAGCGAAAACAAATCAGAGGGATTGTTGATGATCTTTTGAAAGTCGCAATCACTATATGCAAGCCCTGATTTCCTAGTTGAGTCTTTAGAAAATCTTAAAGAAGTATTAGTAATATTTAAAAAAATAATGGCTTAATTTTAAATCTAAAAAAAAAAAATTTCTTTTTATAAACAAAAATTGAATATCTGGGATATGAAATTACCGATTCCAAAATACAACCCTGTCAAAATAAAATTAAAGCCGTAGCACAGTTCCCAAAACCAATAAATGACCAACAGATACAACAATATTTAGGCCTAACGGGATATTTCCGCAAGTTCATCCCTGACTACTCAACGAAATCTAAACCTCTCAGTGGATTGTTGTTAAAAGATTCTACATGGAATTGGGAAAAAACCCAAAATGAAGCTTTTGAGATATTAAAGCAATGCTTAATTTAGGGCCCAGTATTAGCGTTATTTAACCCCAAATTGGAAATAAAATTATACACCGACCGTCTAGCTGGTATACTGGTGCAAGTCGACGAGAAAGTAGAAAATGTAGTGTCGTATTCTAGTCGACAGACAACTGCAGAGGAACAGCGACTTCACTCATTTGAATTGGAGGCACTTGCTAAAATATCATCCGTCAAGAGATTTCAATAATATTTATTAGGTAGATTTTTCATTATTATAAAGACTGAGCCGCCGTGAGAAGCACCTTTGCAAAAGCGAGGTAAACGCTCACATAGATCGATGGATACTAGCTTTAAATGCAAACAATTTTAAAATTTTCCACAGACGTTTAAAAAAAAATGGTTACTGGCTGCACAGCGAAATGAAAAATCTATTAGAAAAATTCGGAAAATTCTAAAAACAGGAGAAAGTTACGAAAATAAAAATATATTTAACAATTAGGCATTAAAGGGCGCTAAAATCTATAAAACTACGAATTATGGCTTAAGATGGGTGGATATCTAAAAATAGTAGATTTCAACTTTTGCGGACGGCACATGATATCGATTATTTTGGATTTGAAAAGACAATTAATTTCTTGGTTATCAAATATTGGCTTATACAAGCGGCGTTTCGTAATATATATACATATATATATATATATATATATATATATATATATATATATATATATATATGTACTCTTGCATGTCCTTTCAAACTTTCGTCACATCTACAACAGAGTGATTATTAGGTCCCATAATATCTTGCGAAACTACCAGGTGCATTTCAATGGCCCCCCACATCATTTTTTTAAAGATTCTTTTTCAAAAGTAAATTGTGCTAGTTTTGTACTGAATTGTGCTGTATAATAAAAGTTTTGTGCTGGCCGCGTTCAGCATAAAATAAATAATTAAATTGGAGGGGCTATTGAAATACTCAGCCCCTCCACATAATATTTTTAAATTTTTTTTTTTCAAAAGTAAATTGTGCTAGTTTTGTGCTGAATTGTGCTGTATAATAAGAGTTTTGTGCTGGCCGCGTTCCACTTAAAATAAATAATTAAATTGGAGGGGCTATTGAAATGCTCAGCCCCTCCACATAATATTTTTAAAGATTTTTTTCAAAAGTAAATTGTGCTAGTTTTGTGCTGAATTGTGCTGTTGTGCTGGCCGCATTCGACTCAATAATAATATATCACTATTGGAATAAATATATTTCTTTCCATAATAGAAATTATTAAATACAACGTTAAAAATTGGTTATCTACTGATATTTCAATTGATCAATATCGCAACTTTAAATTAGATCATTAGTATTTTGCAGTAATTGATTGATTAGTCCAATATATCGGGATTTGACCATCTGGTAATGTTTCTAGGGTAACTGCCACCCAATTTTTATAATTTTTTTCCAGCGTTTCTTTGTTTACTTTCATATGTATTGCCCAGCCGGTGTAGTCCCTTGTCCCTTGTTACTTATATTTTATGGTAGCGAAGTTAATTGGAATAGTAATAGATTCCAATATATTTCGTTAAAAACATGAGAATTTAAACTTACGAAATAAAATTAAATTTTGTGCATAGAAAATTATAGAACGAACTGAACAAAAGTTTCGTACCACACTAACAATATAAATTTAAAAGAAAATATCTAAGAGAAATTATACAGGAAACATTTTTATTAAAACTATTTAATTCTGACTGCACATTTTAAATTTGCGCCATAAGTTATTTGTGTTTCTAAGTTCGTAATAGTTTAATTTATTGACAAATGTTGATTGTAATGTAAGGGACAGAAAATACTCTTCAGATATGGTCATGGTAAACGACGTTTTAAAGAACGGGATGAAAAAGGTCTTTTAAAAGACTGTTGAACAGAAAAATTGTAGCGATTTTTGTATACACAAATCATGTGTTGTCATATCATCTGTCATCAATGAAGTTTTAAATATTTAATATCTAGCATTTAATTAATTTTTATTTGTTTTTACGTATTTTAATCTTAAACTGTTATTAAGTTATGTTTTATTGAAATTATAATTTAAATCATTCAAATTAAAAATTTCTGATATGTTCACAACATCTATGATAGAGTTTATTTTGTTTTTATATCAGCAATGGGCTACTTGCGTACCTTTTTTTATTTAATATTTTTGAAGAGCAGGTAAAAACTTGCTATCCATAATTTTTTCTTTTGATAAAATTTTTGTTAATTAGCCAGAAAAAAATAATGAAATTTGATTATTTGAATTCCCGCCATGTATGACGTAGAATTACGCCGCACCAATGAATGGTCGTAAAGCCATTGCGTTTGTTTGTACAAGGTTTGTACAGGTAATGTAGATCACCTGTTTGACGTTTCAACAATAGTTTGGAGGTTAGTATTTTAATTTATCTTTTTGGTATCGATATTTTAAATTACATGTAACTACCTATGTGTTTATTTGTGAAGTAATTAATATATTTGAGAGACCAGAAAGAGAGAGAAAAATGAACTAATGTCAAATTCAAATTAAAACTTTCTCGCATGCCATCTATACGTTAAATTTTTAAACAATTTTAAACAAAAATTTATTAAAAAATATTTTTTTTTAAATAAAATTTATATTTTTATTACATATATAGTGATAGAAATCGGATTTTCAGTACCACGCAAGTAGCCCATTATACATTTAAAAAAAAGTTGTAGCAAGCTATGCAAACCAATTACTACTATGACTATTGTGCGACCAAGAAATATGTGCCCCTGACCTTGACGCGGAAGGCACGCGCTGACGCAAATATTCAACCATTTAAGAATTTTGCCGCGAACGCGTAAGTACATACAGAATAAAAGTACACGTGTAGTGGCGGCGGCGGCAGGCGTACTAATAAATTAATTATAATTATGGAGAATGTATGATATGTATATAATAAACGACATTTAAAGAAATGTTTATGTATTTCATTTGAGTTCTAAATAAATCCATTTTATACATGAACCGCTAAAATTTGTATAGAAAACTTCTGTCTCCGAATGTACTCCTAATGAGAAACCACACCTCCCAAGTCGAAACCAGGGTCACTTATGGCTTGGTCGCACTATACTAATATTCCTTATTATAAAAATGTATTTTATATAATTTTCTTCAATAGTCTATAGAAGCAGGTGAACATACGAGTAAATAAAGCTGAAACAATGTTTATGTTAAGAGATAGAAGTAGTCTGTTTATACTTGTCGACAAAGACAAACACAAAAATCTTAGGACTAGAGAGAGCGTAAAGTATAGATGTGGACAGAGTTTTTGTCGCCAGGAGACGGAAGGGGAATCTCGTGGCCGCCATCTTGGGACGATCTACAATATAATGTATTTAAGTGCACGTTCTTCAGTTTTGTTACAAAAATACAATAATGTAACAGAAAATGAAGCTATTTGTAATTAGCAAGCATTAATTCAGTCAGAAATGTATTAAAATTAATTTAATTTAAATTTGAAAGACCCAAAAAATTTAAAATTCTTCAATTTAAAGTGAATTGCGATTAAACTTTAATAAAATATTTATAGAAATTGAATGAATAATGCATAGAACTGTTGCAATTTTATGACAATTGTAATGATTAAAATAGAAACGTCCAAAAACTGGGTACCGAATAGGCAAATAATTTAAGGCTAGAAATTTCATATAAAAATATAATGATGTTTACAATACAAATAAATACGTAGCGAAGTACAAACATATTTATTACAACAATAAGTTAATATGTTTACATGAAATATGTAAAGAATATAATAAAATATATGAACTAAACATTAATAATATGTAGAAGTAAAATAATACTTACTTGAATTGTGATCACTTTTTCCTTTACTTTTTCTTTTTGTTTTAAAGTTTTTATGAGCGTTCGGTTATTACAACCGAAGGCACAACACGTTGGCATGTTATCACAAACGTTTTACACCCAAATAACACAAAATAGAGTCGATTATTAACGTAAAATAATCAAATAACCATAGAACGCTTGTATATACTGATCTTCCCAAGATGGCCGTCGTACAAACACAAGCTTACCCCGCATGACATCAGGCTTTGAGTGCTTAGACTCCCTCTATATGTATATATATTTTATAGCTCTATGACAAAAATAGTGACTATGTTAAGAGCTGTGAATGAAGCCGTAGTGTGCATTCCTACCGGAGACATGTGATGCGCATTTTCGTAAACGATTGCTTACTTGTACAAACATGCTTTCTAACACCATGCACGAAGATAACTTCTGTTATGAAAGTGTAAATTGTAATAATATATCCATTTTTATCGTACTATTTTTGTTAGAATAAAATTTTGCCAATTTTTTGTTTAAAATAATTTAAAATGTTCTCTGCAGTACCTATAATAATACATTTGGCAGCACTGCTTTCTATCAGAACGGTTGACTGTACGAAGATATTTGAAGAGTAGTTGTAAAATTGTGGGATATCCAAAGGAGAGAATTAAAAATATATAAATAAATTTGATTTGATAAAGGTGAGTTACCCATAATATCATCATAATAAGTATTTATTAGGAAAAAAGTAGTTAGAAGGTTAGAAGTAAAATTGAATCCAGGGAACCCCAAATTTAGGAGCTGACCTATATGTTCAGATGGTTAAGATGTTTAGATCGTATTATGCCCATGTGACGTGCATTTCATACAAAAAAGTAGGTAGTACTGTAATCAGTAAATGATATTCTCAAATTTACTTTGTAGTATTACTAAAATTGTTTTTTTTATCTACGAATTACATCTAAAATTCTATTTTTTGATTGTGTTTATTACTGTGTACTTATAATTATGTATTTAACATACTCAAAATATATTTTAGGAAAAATGCCGAGACCTAAATTACCAAGAGAAGAATTTATAAGTATTCTACATAAATATAAACCATGTATATACGTTGATAACAAAATAGCAGTGCCATCAAATTCAGTTTGGGAAGAAATTAGAAAAGAAATGAATTTCTCTATGTCAGCCAAGGCTGTTTATACAATTGTATTATTAAACAGATATAATGTTCAAGAAATATTAGAATTACCGTGTGCAAAAAAAGATGATCAGAACAGTGACATAAATTTGATAGACTATGATAATGATAGTAGTACTTGTAGTGAATCATCTGAGTCGTCCTCATCGTCTAACGCATTACAGTCTGAAATTTTAAAATTTGCCATAACATTATCTATTCAAGAATGGGGCAAATTACAGCCTGAAGTTAAGATGTATCGCCGTGGGAAATTTCATTCAAGAAATGGGGTATTCCACCATAACAAAAAAAATTAAAAAAATTCAATTTAACATAAAGTATGGTTCAATAAATAATAGTTAAAACAATGAAAACATTTTTTAAATAATTACTTTACGAGATATTTCAGATTTGCTAAAAGGGAAAATCGACGTCATACAATTGCTATCTTTCTCTCCCAGCGTACTCAGAGCAGTGTGTGTGAGAAAGACAAGTATAGGGGAAATGTGACGTTACACTGATTTCTCGAAAATAAAATACTGTTAAACTAGGAACAATTAAGATTTTTTAATACTATGAATTTCTTCAAAACTGAATGAAGTTTTATTTAAAATAATAAAAAAAATTGAGTGGAATACCCCATTATGTAACTCTGCCGAGTTATGAATGGACCCACATTTTATCTTCACATTTTTGGGATCACACCAAACTACCATGTGCGATATCATTTAAAAGAGTAAAAATTTATGAAGATGGAAATAACGAAAAAGTATTTAAAGATAATAGGGAAATGTAAAGAATGTCTCTCTATATTTGAAGGCAGTTTATCCCAGAAACCATTGGCTGATGAAAGACCCATACTGAATTGTATTTATTATGGCAATTACAAAACTAAACATTGTGGAAGAAATAAGCGATATTTGAGAGGAAAAATACGTGATGAAATTGTTAACACCTTACTGTCTACTCAACCATCGGCTAGCTCGTTTCGAAAACTAAAAGCGAATGATTTAATGGTTTTTGGCGATTGCGAACCAAGTCATCTTGTTTCAGCAAATGCTTTAAGAATAGCAAAGTCAAGAGCATTATCTAAAACTCGGTTGCATAAAGATCCAATTATGGCTATTTTGCAGGCAAAATATAGCCAACCATATAATTGGCCATAAAAGACATCGGACTGGATAAATTTTTTGTGCATTACTGGACTACTGCACAGATTCACGTTTATCGAAGTTATTGTGAAAATGCAATTTGTTCAAAAATAAGTGTAGATGCTACTGGGGGAATTGTTAAAAAATTGGACCGACCATATGCATTAAAATCTGGACATATTTTTTTGTACAATATTACTGTTCACGATACTATTAGCAAGAAACTATATTCAGTTTGCAATATGCTGTCAGAGCGTCATGACTCGGATAGTATATGTCACTGGCTTGCATTTTGGATTAAAGATGGAGCTATTATTCCTGATGAAGTGGTAGCTGATATGTCTATTGCTTTACTGTCAAGTTTAGTTCGGATATTTACACATTCTCGAAGTCTTACTCAATATATCAACTCGTGTTTTCAATTACTATTTAATAATGGTAATCAATCATTTACAAATTCATATATCCGTTGTGATGTCGCGCACGTGATACATTTAATTTCAGGATGGAATTGTTTAAAAGAAAAAAATCGAAGAATTCGTCAATTTTACATACGGAGTATTGGGCAAGTTTTACAAGCACACAATATCAGTATTGCTGAGAAAATTTTAACTGCAATTTTAACCGTGGCTCTAAGTGAAACGGAGGGAAATGAAACAAGTAATCCAACTAAAATGACAGAATGCGAAGAAAAAAAAAATTTTTAAGGGATATAATTTCATATGGTTCACAGAGTTTTTTTACGGAAGAAATTATTCAACAATACCAAAATGGTATCAATGAAGCCGAGCAAGAACTGAATGATACAAACGATAATGAGTTTGGTAGTTGGGGTAAATCGCTAGTAGCAGAAGTAAAGACTAAAATATCTGAAGGAGATCGCGACAACATGCAATATCTCCCAGAAATCGTGGATAATATTTTACGATTAATTAAATTATTGCCGCTGTGGTCAGCCATTATGTTGCCTTATTTTAAAAAATCTGTTTCTCTAACTGGAAGTAGTGCTCCTGTTGAAAGCTCTTTTAATGACATTAAAAATAGAATATTTTGTAACAAACAGTTGCCAATTAGAGTCGATGAATTCTTGTGCCATCACATTCTTTCATTAAATGGTACAATGAAACTTGCTGCTGCCGCACAAAATTTATCCACCATCCAATCGACACGTGTAGCAAATATTCCTCAAATTATGAATACAGCATCAAACTTAAAAACAAATGTAAATACGAATGAAAGTCAAACGAATAATACACCAAATTCCGAAAATATGGTTAGTAATATTACATGTGCAGCTTGTTTACTTGGTAACTATCCTGATGCTGATAGTCAGCACAAATGTTACTACTGCAATATCCCGATTCATAATTTAGATGGTTGTTCCCAGACTTTATTTAATTCTGAAGAAGGCTATGGCCAAAAACGGGCGTGCATGACATGTGTTAAAAAAAATAATTTTGAAAAAATCGTAATTCAAGAAATGTGCGAAGTTGAAAATTGGAGAGGACAGGCAATTACCCCAGTTAAAAGACCGCGAACTTCGTATTTAGAACCCAATATTGAGTGGCAAGATATTGATCTAAGTACTAACATAAAAGTACTACCAATATGTCTTTTAAAAAATGGCAATTCCACTAAACTTAAACCTGTTAAACTAGATTCAGAAAAATTTCTTGCAAACAATACCTGCGCATTTGATTCACTTGTACAAATTTTAACATCGGCATACTGTGATAGTCCAGATTTTAAAGATATGGTCGATTCGGTTTGTATTGATTCCAGTGTGTCCAATCTAACATATTCATTTTACAAACTTATAAAAAGTTTAACAAACACGATTAACTTACAAACTTACAGAACACGTATCGACATTTTAAGAAATTTATTTGACAGTAATAAACTGCCATATAAAGTAAATTTAATCTCAAGTGTATGTACAGTAACTGGATTGTTAGAGAAATTAACAGATCATAAATTACTAGATTATTCATGTTCAAGAATTGTTCACTGTTCTAATAAATCATGTTCTCAGTTTAAAAAAGGACAAAAAATCATGCCGTTGTTCTACTAAATAACGAAAACTTTTTAAATATTAATGAATCTGTTATAAATTATACAGAGGAATTGAAAAGTACAAAATGCACCGAAATAAATGAAAAATTTAATGAGACCTCCTTATTAATAAATATGCTTTATTGGAGTTTGGAGTATACAATGACAAGATAAATATATTAATTAATTAAAAAGTTTTTGTGGTAAAGTGGTACACATTAATTTTGACAAAAATAAGGCCTATTTATTAAAAATGTGTTTCTTCCATTATTCCTCTTAATCACTTTATAACTTTACTAAGTTATGTAATTTACATTAATCCTCATGCAAAATTAAGATGGGTAGTTTATCAAACTTAATTTATTTATTTTATGTAGTATTTACTTTGCAAATACCATAATTTTACTACTCTTAAAAAGTCTTATTACAGTCAACTGTTATAGAAAATAATATTGCTAAATGTATTATTATACTGAATTGATTATTGCACAACATTGCTTTGAATAAATATTTGCTAAAATTTTATTCCAATGATTATTCCACACACGTCATTTTCAACAATTTAGAATGCTCTTTTTTTAAGGTGGTAGTTTCTCAGCAATAAAATTTTGATAAAACCGCAGTAGTTACCCTTTGTTGATATTAAAAATTGTGACATTTAAACTGCATTTTTACCGTTCCTTAAAAAATCAAGCCAATATAACACAAATGACTGCTGAAACTGAAAATAAAAATTAAAATTATTGCTCCAGTTATTTATAATTAATATTCTTTAGGTAAACTCTAAGTACGTCACAAGTCAGTTATGCGCAAACTCAGACAGAACGGTGAAATCGAACCACTTGAACGTAGGTCGTAACAAAGCGTAAAAGCGCTTCACTGGTAACCGTAACCGCGTGCGTCAGTATATCAGTCGACATACGTTGCGCCAAGACTCTATCGACGTCATCACAGCTTAAAATCGGCTTTTCCGGACAACCTGGGCATTTTTGAAAAAAAATAATTTTTCAAGTCATTTCCCATGGAATAAAAAAATTAAAAAAATCGCTAAACTTCCCCATTCAAGCCATAAATCAACTCTGGTCTTTGTGACGTAATCGGTACCTTCCTGAGCAAAGCACACGATCACTGCACACATAGAGTTGTGTCTGTAGCCCTAAAAGTCGGAAGCAAAGGGTCGTGGGTTGTGATTAGGGAATGAGAGCAAGTATGAATCGCTGAGGGCGCCACTGGCGCTAATGAGAATGTATTAAAATGAACGGTGTGCGCCAGGCCACCGGTGATTCTCGCCTGAATAAGTAACAACTGCATGAGAATATAATTAACAAAGTTTATTGCCGGCACTTTACAAATAAAAAAAAAATAATACACCGATGTCAGAATTGTCAAAGAAAAGTTTTGCAGGGCAACAAAAAAAAAAAATAGCCGTACTTATCTTTACAATAAAAAAGCGCTTCTGTTGGGCTGAGTGGACCCAGTCCGTCTGGGGCAAAGCCGGTGCAGCGACGACGCGGAGCAGGCGCTGAAAGGTACTGCGCTGGGAGCTTAGCGAGCCGATCTAGAGGCTTGTAGGCTCTCGGTGTAGTGGCGGTCCTCAAAGGTTGCCGCTTTGCCTAGGCAGGCTAACCTGATGTGGTGGCCTGATTTTGGGTTCGCGTAGAATGGTAAGAAAGTATAGCTACTTTTGTACAGCTGAACTCCGTAAGTGTTGCTGCTGCTGCTGCTGCTGCTCTCGAGGATTGCGCTTTTGGCCAGTATGTGCAACGCAGATCCATCACCAAACGAAAAAAAAAGACAAGCGGCAGATAACTGTGCAAAACAAAATCTTTATGTCTAAGCAAAAAAGAAAACAAAATTAACCAACAGGTCAAAATTGACCGCAAAAATGAAAAAGACAAATATCTGCGATTGTAATAATATAGCAAACAAAAAAAATATTGAGATATGGCAGAGTTAGTGCACGCAAAATAGTAGCAACAAAATTTATACCAAAACCAAAATAGATATTTGCAGAAACGAATAAACTAAATGAATGATATACAGAAATATACATTGCTAGACTGCCTAATCCAGTACAAAAGTTCAGCTAAATATGATTATTGTGATGATGAACTGAAATGAAAAGTGCACAGAAAGAAGCGACGCAAAGAAAAAAAAACTAGACGGAGAGAGTTTTACCGGTATTAAGCTTGAAGCGAGCAGCAAGAATTACAAAATCCTCACAACAGTGTGTTGTTCACCACAGAACCAAATCATTAGTCAACAAACAAAATTTCTCTGTGATAAGCAACACCATAGAACTTGTAATGTGCTAAATTAAAATAACCTTATTGTTTTTGTTTCATATGTTATAAATAGTTTGTACTCAACAAAGCAATATATTATGTATGTATGTAGTTATAATGAGAGTGGCGACATCTGTGAATGAAAGGGGAGAACTACCGGAAACGATTGTTTTTGAATTTGGAAAAGTGCGCGTTGCAAACAAAGATAGTGACAGATAGATGTTTATTAATTTTTGACTGTGAATAATTTTTCGTAACTGAAAGAATTTAGTCATTCTGTTTAAAATAAAAGTTATTCGACGTGACTATTTTGATACTTCGTTTTGGCGTTTATGTTATTACTAGACACAATCAGTCCAGTAGTAAAAAGGAGAACCGACCAGTGCCAGAGTAGTTTTGGTCTGATTCTTCCGGAGCAAGATTTGAGAGCCGTCCAGTGTGTGCTATCATATAATTTGGCCATTGGTCTGCCAAACAAAGCCCCGAGAATTTCCAGATAAGAACAAACTTAATAATCTTTATTATAAGTTTTCTTAATATAAAATTTCTTTATAGTTTTTAGATGGCTAATGATATTGTATTAGTATTATCATTCAATTTATAAACTCGCTAAAATTATTCGTAAATCCCCCCATTAATTGTATCTGAATGTAAATGAATAATTATTACAAAAAAAAGAAATTAAAAACTATTAATATTAAATAATCTAATAATCTTTTTTCTGTGTACTTCCTGCTCCACCTCATGTTCTTTTTCAGAGCTAGCTGGTAACGTTTTTTATAAATACAAATATTATTACGGAGTGGGTCTGTTACATACTATATAACAAAAAAATACTGTTGTCAGGATTGTGACTAAATTAAATTCGCGTACGCGACTGTAAAACGAATTGCATCCAAAATTTACCAAAAAAATAAAAAAAAAAAAAACACATCCAGTCGTCACTCTTACAAGGATCGGTTGGTAGGATGGTAGTCGGTCTGTCAATCTGTGTCTGTGGTGTGAATGGAATGTAGAATACCCAAAGTGGTTAGTAATGAATATGCCCTAGCGAAATGTATGAGAGTGATTGACTGATTTATCAAAAAAAGGGGAGTATTAAGAACTGAACTACTAAAAAACTAATATGTAACAAATAGCAAATTTGAAGTGTCTTACAGCGAGACAAAACGACGTGGTGAGCGAGGGTTGGCTTCGCTAGAATATTACTAGATATGAAAGCAAGCAGGACACGGGGGACCTTAGCGGCAAGTAAGGCGCGCTAAAGTAAGGGAATTTAAACTGAGTTACTAATATACTAAGTGACCAAACAAACGCAAAAATTATATAAATTTCGAATAAGAAAAATAGTCAAAAATATAATAAAAACTATTAGGATGTACAAAAGTAATAGAAATGTAGATTATAAAAATTAAAGGAAACCAAAACGGCTTGATACGTGGAACAGCGCAGCACGCTAGCTCGTTACTCAAAAGACAAAATTTTACCAAATTAGATAAACCAAAAGTAAAAAAACCGAATAAGTAAATACTTACTAAATAGTAACAGATACAGATCCTACGGTACTTCAAGAGCGGTAGAAAATAAAAAATCGTAGAATTTTAAAGGACCAAAGAATATAACGAGAGAACGAACTATTCAGTTCCACAGCCACCGACCGAGAGAGCGACTCCCGGCAATCTTGTCTAGTCAATCCCCGAACGGCGAAACTCGTCCCAAACTTGAGCTCTATAAAGCTGGCTCAGCATTTTCATCTCACAACAATAAACATAGTTCTAATATTTAAAGCTCATTTATTGCTAATTTATTGCTTTTGCCGATTCGGAGAAAATTGATGTGAACTAGCAAGCTAGCTTAAATACAAGCTATCTCACAACAAAAAATTAAAAAAATAAACCTGACGCAAGACAGATTACGATCTAATATAATTTATTGCATTAATTAAAAATTTAATGCTTGCAAATAGTCAAGTTTTTAGTCACATACATTGTATATAATTCGTTTAAGAATACTAAATGAATATCTGACTTTAGAAACAGTTTTTCTACAACAATATACACGTGTGTGAGCTGGAACAATAAATTATTTTAGCCGCGCATTTAACTTAAACTCGAAATTTAAGGAAATATTTCGCATCAAAAATTATCTGTCATTCAGCAATTGCCTACTTATATGTGCGTCAATTTGGAAATATACGCAATCTCATTTATGTGCTGACTAGGTTTACACTTGAAAACTGTTTTTCTATGGACATTATATTTTCTCGCAGATCACATATTAGTTTACAACAATATATACGTGTATGATCTGGAGCAATAAATTATTTTAGCCGCGGATTTAGCTTAAACTCGAAATTTAAGGAAAAATTTCGCATCAAAAATTATCTGTCATCCTAGAGCCCTTGAAAACTGTTTTTCTATGGACATTATACTTTCTCGCAGGTCACATATTAGTTTACAACAATATATACGTGTATGATCTGGAGCAATAAATTATTTTAGCCGCGGATTTAGCTTAAACTCGAAATTTAAGGAAAAATTTCGCATCAAAAATTATCTGTCATCCTAGAGCCCTTGAAAACTGTTTTTCTATGGACATACTTTCTCGCAGGTCACATATTAGTTTACAACAATATATACGTGTATGATCTGGAGCAATAAATTATTTTAGCCGCGGATTTAGCTTAAACTCGAAATTTAAGGAAAAATTTCGCATCAAAAATTATCTGTCATCCTAGAGCCCTTGAAAACTGTTTTTCTATGGACATTATATTTTCTCGCAGATCACATATTAGTTTACAACAATATATACGTGTATGATCTGGAGCAATAAATTATTTTAGCCGCGCATTTAGCTTAAACTCGAAATTTAAGGAAATATTTATTGCTTTAATTAAAAATTTAATGCTTGCAAATAGTCAAGTTTTTAGTCACATACATTGTATATAGGTCGTTTGAGAATACTAAATGAACATCTGACTTTAGAAACAGTTTTTCTACAACAATATACACGTGTGTGTATTAATAAACAATACAAAAAATATCAGCTGGTTGAATAATTCAGGGGAACAGGGTACGTAATAACAATAAAACTGAAAATTTATATCTTAACAGTTGTTATTGGTTCATAGTTTTGCTGAAAAGAAATTAGTTCTGTCCGTATTCTTTTCAGGATTACTATGAGCCAATAGTACATGTTATGATATATATTTTCAAAGTTTTATTATTATTACGTACCCCGTTCCCCTGAATTAATTATCCGAATGATATTTTTTTAATTTTTTATTAATGTAACAATAATTTTGTAAATGTTTTATTCTGTCCGTATCCTTTTCAGGATATCTATGAGCTAATTATATCTGTTAAGTAAATAATAGCCCCTCCAATTTAATTAAGTGGAACGCACAATTTATTCATGAAAAATAATCTTTAAAAATATTATGTGGAGGGGCTGAGCATTTCAATAGCCCCTCCAATTTAATTATTTATTTTAAGCAGAACGCGGCCAGCACAAAACTATTATTATACAGCACAATTCAGCACAATTTATTCGTGAAAAAGAATCTTTAAAAATATTATGAGGAGGGGCTGAGCATTTCAATAGCCCCTCCAATTTAATTATTTATTTTAAGCGGAACGCGGCCAGCACAAAATATTTATTATACAGCACAATTCAGCACAAAACTAGCACAATTTACTCATGAAATTTTTTTTAAAATATTATGTGGGAGGGCTAAGCATTTCAATAGCCCCTCCAATTTAATTATTTATTGTAAGCGGAACGCAGCCAGCACAAAATCATTATTATACAGCACAATTCAGCACAAAACTAGCATAATTTACTCATGAAAAAGAATCTTTAAAAATATTATGTGGGGGGGCTGAGCATTTCAATAGCCCCTCCAATTTAATTATTTATTTTAAGCTGAACGCGGCCAGCACAAAACCATTATTATACAGCACAAAACTAGCACAATTTACTCATGAATTTTTTTTAAAAAAAATGTTATGTGGGGGGGCTGAGCATTTCAATAGCCCCTCCAATTCAATTAATTATTTTAAGTGGAACGCGGCCAGCACAAAACTATTATTATACAGCACAATTCAGCACAAAATTAGCACAATTTACTCATGAAAAAAAATCTTTAAAAATATTATGTGGGGGGGCTGAGCATTTCAATAGCCCCTCCAATTTAATTATTTATTTTGTGCTGAACGCGGCCAGCACAAAACTTTTATTATAACAGCACAATTCAGCACAAACCTAGCATAATATACTTATGACAAAGAATCTTTAAAAAAAATGATGTGGGGGGGGGGGGGGGGCTACTGAAATGCACCTGAAACTACCCGGTACCCCAATAAAGCCCCAATACCTTTACCCCTATTAATTGTACCGTTTAACCTTAACTGAATATTATATATATATATATATATATATATATATATATATATATATATATATATATATATAGGATGTCTCTTAAATAGGGGGACATGGCTTAACCACAGATTCCTGAGGCTAAAATAACACGATTTAACCAAACTTGCTTGTACCGGAAAGTGTACCATTTAGCCAAAATTTTGCTTCAAAAAAAATTAATTTTGCTTATAATAATAGGACGCTTTATTCGATTTGGTATGACAGTTTATATGGTTATGACATCTTTTAAGGTGATACTTGTTATTATTAGTGAACCATTAGTGTATGAAACATAAGTGTCCCAGCATTGATTAGACCGTAACTTTTAATGGCAATGCCGAAAACGTGAAATTATTTTTCTTCCGAAAGATACATTCAATAGTAAACTTTTCTCTCTGTGTGTAATGTGTGATATGTTACGGTTCACACAGAAAAAAATAAAATCTGAGTGTCTGCACGGCTAAATTTTTAAAATAAATTTAATCTAGCAGTCTATCCAAATGTCAAACAAGTAATTTTTAATGACAGTAACAATTGTTTTACGGGTTGTCAAAAATTTTCTTTGCAATATTCTAAAATTAGTAACATCCGATTGTTCGGCCTAATAATATTTTACTACCAGTATTATAATTAAGACGATTACATATCTCAGATTACTCCTAAACAAGTTCTGAAGATTGACAACTCGTTACTGTCATTAAAAATTAAATGTTTGGCATTTGGACAGACTACTAGATTAAATTTATTTTAATAACACTCAGATTTAATTTTTTTCTGTGTGAACCGTAACAGATATCACAAATTACACAGAAAGAGAAAAGAATACTATTGAATGTATCTTTCTGAAAAAAAATAATTTCACGTTATCGGCGTGGCCATTAAAAAGTTACGGTCCAATTAATGTTGGGACACCTAAGTTTCATACACTAGTGGTTCACAAATAATAACAAATATCACCTTAAAAGATGACTTATAACCTTATAAACTGTCGTACCAAATTTCATCCAAATCGAATAAAGCGTTCTGTTATTATAAGCAAAATTAATTTTTTTTTTCGAAGAACTTTGAAGCAGAATTCTGGCTAAATGGTACACTTTCCGGTAGAAGCAAGTTTAGTTAAATCGTCTTATTTTACCCTCAGGAATCTGTGGTTAAGCCATGTCTCCCTATTTAAGAGACATCCTATACAGGGTGTAAATTTTAAAACGAGTCATAGGGCTATAACATAGAAACACAGATTTTTAGACGCCAAAAGTTTCCATATTAATTTATTGAAAATATAATTGGTGCGTATTATAAAGAAAAAATTACGAATTTTTTGATACCAAACACCTTACATTTCTTTTTCATATAAAGCCAGAAATTAAATTTAAAAATTTCTACAATTAAGACAAAATAAAGTAAAAAATAGGTTATTTATATCAGAAACAATTATTATTTATTGTAATAGGTATGTATAAACTAAAGACGATCTACATGTAATAAGAAATAAGTTATAAGAAACAAGAAAAACTGCAAACTACAAGGGAACAAATAAAATCATTTATGCTGGGTTTATGCAGCATATAAATTATGAAATTAAATTAAGCTACTAAATTAAGAAACTAAACTAAAATAACGTCGTTTTTGCAGTAAATTAAAATTCAGAATTTTATGTTTGACATTTCGT
The DNA here is from genome assembly GCA_943142095.1 of Ophonus ardosiacus. Lineage (NCBI taxonomy): Eukaryota > Metazoa > Arthropoda > Insecta > Coleoptera > Carabidae > Ophonus > Ophonus ardosiacus. The sequence goes on from OW964839.1 coordinate 15,480,418, forward strand.
ATAATCTAACTTTTATAGGTGCAATTGCAATACATTATATTTATATAAGATAAAAAAATAAAGATGAACAATTTGTTGAATAAGTTCAATTAGTATTTCGTCGCTGTTTTCTGCAGGAACTTTGTTGTCAACGTCGTACATTTTCATAGATTAGGTGCGAAAATTTGTCATAAGTGCGCAAGTGGCGCAGATGCAGCATTAATCATTAGTAATTTTTTTCATGAGTCAAAATGTTCATGATTTCTTCTTAATAAAACGAAAATAATAATTTAACAAATTAAGTGTAAGAAACGTTTATTAATGAGCGTTTAAAGTCAACAATTGTTTTGTTTTGTTTTTGTCAGTTTCGCGGCTATTGATATTTTTTCTTAATTGTGCAAATTTTTAAATTTATTTTCTGGCTTTATATGAAACAGAAATATAATATGTTTGGTATCAAAAAATTCGTAATTTTTTTCTTTATAATATGCACTAATTATTTTTTCAATAAATTAATATAGAAACGTTTGGCGTCCAAAAACTGTTTTTCTATGTTATAGCCCTACGACCCGTTTTAAAATTTACACCCTGTATATATACATATATATATATATATATATATATATATATATATATATATATACAGGGTGTCTCTTAAATAGGGGGACATGGCTTAACCACAGATTCCTGAGGCTAAAATAAGACTATTTAACCAAACTTGCTTCTACCGGAAAGTGTACCATTTAGCCAGAAATCTGCTTCAAAGTTTTTCGAAAAAAAATTAGTTTTGCTTATAATAACAGAATGCTTTATACGATTTGGATGAAATTTGGTATGACAGTTTATATGGTTATAGGTCATCTTTTAAGGTGATACTTGTTATTATTAGTGAGCCACTAGTGTATGAAACTTAGGTCTTCCAACATTAATTAGACCGTAACTTTTTAATGGCAATGCCGAAAACGTGAAATTATTTTTCTTCAGAAAAATACATTCAATAGTAAACTTTTGTCTCTCTGCGTAATTTGTGATATCTGTTACGGTTCATTCAGAAAAAAATAAAATTTGAGTGTCTGCACTGCTAAATTTTTAAAATAAATTTAATCTAGCAGTCCATCCAAATGTCAAACAAGTAATTTTTAATGACAGTAACAATTGTTTTACGGGTTGTCAAAAATTTTCTTCGCAATATTGTAAAATTAGTAACATCCGTTTGTTCGGTCTAATAGTATTTTACTACAATTATTGTAAATAAGACGATTACATATCTCAGCTTACTCCTAAACAAGTTGTGAAGATTGACAACTCGTTACTGTCATTAAAAATTACTTGTTTGACATTTGGATAGACTGCTAGATTAAATTTATTTTAAAAATTTAGCAGTTCAGACACTCAGATTTTATTTATTTCTGTGTGAACCGTAACAGATATCAAAAATTACACAGAGAGAGAAAAGTTTACTATTGAATGTATCTTTCTGAAGAAAAATAATTTCACGTTTTCGGCACTGCCATTAAAAAGTTACAGTCTAATTAATGTTGGGAGACTCAAGTTTCATACACTAGTGGTTCACTAATAATAACAAGTATCATCTTAAAAGATGACTTATAACCATATGAACTGTCATACCAAATTTCATCCAAATCGAATAAAGCGTCCGATTATTATAAGCAAAATTAATTTTTTTTCGAAGAACTTTGAAGCAGAATTCTGGCTAAATGGTACACTTTCCGGTAGAAGCAAGTTTGGTTAAATCGTCTTATTTTAGCCTCAGGAATCTGTGGTTAAGCCATGTCCCCCTATTTAAGAGACACCCTGTATATAATATTCAGTTAAGGTTAAACGGTACAATTAATAAAGCTATTGGGGTTACACCCAGTGAAGCTTTATTGGGGTACCGGGTTGTTTCGCAAGATATTATGGGACCTAATAATCACTCTGTTGTAGATGTGACGAAAGTTTGAAAGGACATGCAAGAGCATATGTCAGGCAGCCCAGTTGTATTGGGAAGGTGATCTGGTGTTAAGATCACGGGCGTGGTCCATTTCGGGTGATGAAGGTATTGGGAAATGACAGATATGAGGTGTCCGATATTCCCGAAAGTACTCGCTCTCAAGTTCGATATAATGGAGTGGCAGGCATGGACAATATGAGGCCATGGATCCATAATGGGCAGAATCGAACGGATCCTGAGTAGCAGGATGGAAATTGAGAGGAGGTTGTTTCTGGAGTGGATCCGCTGCTGTAATTGGCGGTAACACAAGAAGGGTAACTTGTGGTCATTACATGCAGTCAACGGGGATTTGTACTCCAGGCAGGTTGTTGTAGATTCGGCGGCTGTAAATGGCGGTAACACAAGCAGGTATCGTAACTTGTGGTCACTGGGTACAGTTTCGCAGAAACGAGTCTACACTCCTGGACAGGCTGTAGTGGATTACGCACTGATATGGAGGTAACACAAGGAGGTAACTTGTGGTCATTGGATACAGTTGGCTGGAAGGATCCACTACATTCCTGGGGTCATTGGATAGTACCTGTACTTAGTTAACCATATTATTTCAATTAGGCCATTATAAGCTGTTGAAGACGCTGAATACAGAATATTATAAAAAGAAAATATGTTGTGTATTGTTATGCAAATTCTGGTCACATGGTTCTAATTCGAGAATTCGAGTTTCAGTCCATATGAAGATTGAGTGAGGTCACTCAAATTGTCAGGAAAGGCCGAATGTAAGCAGTCTCTAAACAAAGTCGCCTTATCTCAACACCGTGGGTGTCCCAAACAATACCGCATTCATTAGGAATGCTGAGCAAGGGTTTTTCGGGAACTTGCTGGGCCTGGACTGAGATTCGGGACACTCGAGCATCCGACACAATTGCAAGAACATCTTTAATAAACATAAACTATTTGTAATTGATCGACATTGATTATTGTGAAATAAATACATTCTGTTCAGTTAAAAATGATTACGTTTTTATTTTATTAATTAAATTCTATCAGCTATTATAGTAAAATTGAGGATTGTACCGTTATATTCAATTTATATTAGTAAAAGTTCCTGAAAAATTATATTCAATGTATTTTTTCAAGAAAAACTGTTGAAAGTTTATATAAGTGATACTTCCGGTTATTCGATATACGAGGTATATGTTATCTACCTAGCTATGAAAACAATACGCTATCGCGACAATTTTCTTATGTTAAGTTACTGTGACCTATTCATGTCTACAAAAACACAATTAAGAACTTGAAACCGACTATACGCGAAAATAAGACCCCACAATTATGCTCAGAAAATGCTGCTTCTGCACAACAACTGCAGGGTGCATAAAGCACGAATTGTTCAAGCGGTAGTCAGTGAATGCGGCTTTGACGAATTACAAAATCTACATTACAGTCCTGACCATGTCCGACTATTATTTCTTTCCAAAACTCAAAAAACATTTGAGAAAGAGTCGCTTTTTATCGAATGATGACTTGGAAAACGCAGTGGAGTCGTATTTTGCAGAATTACCAAAAGATTTTTTTTGCAGGCGTAGCTTTATTAGACAAACGTAGGAATAAGTGTGTTAGTGTTAACGGTTCTTACGTTGAAAAATAAAATTTTATTTGTTCTCTAACTCGGTGTTTTCATAGCTAGGTAGATAACATAAAAAACTCCCCTCGTACACTAAAAACTAATGAGTATAGAATGGGTATACAAAATTTCAAAATTTTTTGATTGATAGTATTTGAGTAATCGTGGCCACGTGATCCACACACACACACACCTACAGACGTCATTGTAAAAATGTTAAAATTGGATTCTGGGGACATCGAGGGGGACATCAAAACGTGCTTATTCACTAAAATCTCTATATGCGATTTTTAGCACGATCCCTATACCTCCCCTACCTAGGGTAGCAGGAGGTAAAAAACACTGTATTTAAGATAGTTTATTCACTGTTACATAATTTTCATTACAAGTCGTAGAATTTGGATGTAAATTAGAAAACATAGGTAACAAGTGAAATAACGAAGATAACTGACTTTAAAGTTCACACTGGAATACATTGCATATATTAAGGTTATAGGTCGTGCCAACTTTTAGTGCTATTGACTTGACTTAGTAATCGATGGGTTATTCCCTCCGCAGCGTGAGGTTAGTTATTTATTGGAAGGGCCGAATTTACTATAAATTACTTTCTTTATTCTAAACCTATCATGAGATTTAATATTATTTCCTTTAGAACGAATTAAGAGTTAATGAGATCTGTAATCTTTAGAAGAGTATATAATAGGTACGAATTTAATTTACTTTAAACTTGTACTTGTACACTTATTTTCAATTTTTTCTTTATTTTAAAATAGCAGAAATTGTATAAATAAGGTCCAGGAATTCTTAATTTACAACCGTCTTGAGGACTACCTGCAGCGAGAGTGTTCTGGAGTCAATAACACTAAAAGTTGGCACAACCTATAGCAGTAGATCCACAACTGATAAGAAAATATTAATATGACAACATACCAACATATGTCTGAAAAACAAATAATTATGTTATTCTTTGATGTTTGAGATATTACATAAAAATTATGAGACACCGCAATCATCGTTGAGAAATCTCACGTAATCACGTAAAAGTTTGCAGTTTCAAGAAAAAGTAAAATGCTCAATCAAGTGTTGAGTTAACGGCAACGTTGCAATCAGCTATTCAGCATTCTGCGTATTCGCAAAATGCCTTCACTAATCAAGAGTTTGCAGACAATACAGGGTTGAAAAAAACCCGGGTTTTTTATAAAAAAACCCAGACCACCTGGGTTTTTTTTAATAAAACCCGGGTTTTATTAAAAAAAAACGGGTTTTATTAAATAAAAGCGGGTTTTATTAAATAAAAGCGGGTTTTATTAAATAAAAGCATGTTTTATTAAATAAAAGCGGGTTTTATTGACAAACATCGAATTATAGTATGTATCACTTTTAACTTTAGTTTTATAAAGTATCTTAATACACATACCCAAGTCGGCGTAATAGATAATAGATATTAATATTATTAATATTTTCATTTTTTTTTTGAAGACTGTAATGTAATAAACAATAAATTAACTAGAGAGTTACGAATTAATATTAATAGTTGCAAGTCTGTGCAATGCAAGTGTGTACAAGAATTAGATTCAAGTTATTTCAGTAGTTGTTACAGCCGCGTTAAACAAATAGTATGATTAACACACAACTCAAAAAATAATGAAAATGCTGACACAAGGGTTGGAGTTGTTCAAATATAAAAGAAACACTGTACATAGTTCGTACAGCAATGAAATTGATTGTAAAATGTTGCCGGTGACAAAAATTGATGTATATATGTGTGTACCATATAAGTATGTACCATATTTAATTAATAAAATAAGATTTCATAAAAGTGGTTTTTTTTTGGGTTTTTTTAGATAGTTTTTTTAAAAAAACCCGGGTGGGTTTTTTTGGGTCGGGCAAAATTACAACAACCCTGGCAGACATGCATATGGTTTATGGCGAGATATTACAAAATAGTCGTGCTGCTGCAAGACGGTACAAAGAGTTATTTCCAAATATACGTCAATGATTTTATATGTCATTTGTTACAGGTGTGAAATTTTGTTCCAGAGAATATATTGATTATTACTTTTTTACAAAATTTTGAACTATGACGTGACTGGTCAGTTTTAAAGAGCTCTAGTTCTTGTAGAATGCATGTTAAACAAAAATTATTGCCAGATTTTCTGTCTATGGGGTCAGTTCTACCATGGGTTAAGCTTTGTACACTTACTTACATAACATCCTATATAAGAAAAAAAATGTGTAACATAAAATAGTAGAAAATTAATTTTTTTATATATATATAAAAACCAATGGTGCCATGATCTCTCGGCTGGATTTTTAATTTCGATACTACTGATGTCACACAGAACTTATGATATATGATATACAGAGTGTCTCTTAAATAGAGCGACATGGCTTAACCACAGATTCCTGAGTCTAAAATAAGACGATTTAACTAAACTTGCTTCTACCGGAAAGTGTACCATTTAGCCAGAATTCTGCTTCAAAGTTCATCGAAAAAAAATTAATTTTGCTTTTATAATAACAGAACGCTTTATTCGATTTGGATGATATTTGGTATGACAGTTCGTATGGTTATGTCATCTTTTAAGATGACACTTGTTATTATTAGTGAACCACTAACATATGAAACTTAGGTATCCCAACATTGATTAGACCGTAACTTTTTAATGGCCACGCCGATAACGTAAAATTATTTTCTTTTTTCAGAAAGACACATTCAATAGTAAACTTATCTCTCTATTTAATTTGTGATATCTGTTACTGTTCAGACAGAAAAAAATAAAACCTAACTGACTGCATCGCGAATTTTTTTAAAATAAATTTAATCTAGCAGTCTATCCAAATATCAAACAAGTAATTTCTAATGACAATAACAATTGTTTATGGGTTGTCAAAAAAATCCTTCGCAATATTCAGAAACTAGTAACATACGTTTGTTCGGCCTTAGTATTTTACTACCATTATTATAAATAAGACGAATAAATATGTTAGCTCACTCCTAAACAAGTTGAGAAGATTGACAACTCGTTACAGTCATTAAAAATTAGGTGTTTGACATTTGGATAGATTGCTAGATTAAATTTACTTTAAAAAAATTAGATACTAACAAGTACCATCTTAAAAAATGACATAACCATACGAATAGCCATACCAAATTTCATCCAAATCGAATAAAGCGTTCTGTTATTATAAGCATAATTAATTTTTTTTTTTTTTCGAAGAACTGAAGCAGAATTCTGGCTAAATAGTACACTTTCCGGTAGAAACAAGTTTGGTTAAATCGTCTTATTTTAGCCTCAGGAATCTATGGTTAAGCCATGCCCCCCTATTTAAGAGACACCCTGTATAATTTAAAAAAGGTAAACTATACATTGCTTTTCATCAATTGAAATTAAAAATTATTTTATCAGTTTTTAAAGTAACAATACAATTTTTTAATGAGTTTAAATATAATGACTCACTTGATTGAACTTGGATGAACTACCTTAAAAAACAATTGTATATAACCCCTGGCTAAAAAATATAAACCGTGTCTAATATTCAGTTCTGGCTACGGCCCTGTATACGTAATACATAATACGTTAATCGTAATCGTAGATAAAGTACAATATACAACTCGCTATAACGGCTATTATTACCTCGGAATTTTGAATACGATATCAACCAAGAAATTCACAATAAAACATTATTAAAACTATTACATACAAAAATAAAATATTTTTATATAGTTTTCAAGTATAGGGATTAACAGTATCTCTCTCTCATAATGATGTGAGTGCAAGAGAGACAAAAGAGGACAACGAAAAAATTTCAACGAAAAACTGGAACATGCGCTACTTTTTCTTAAAAGTACCTGTAAGTTTTAAATGTCAGTTATTACACTTTTGATGGGTACAAGTGTAGTGTTATAAGTGATTGATATTAAAATGAAACCGGGTATATGAGAGGTAAAAATTTTATACAATGGGAAATTAATGTTTAGTGTTTAAAGCTCTTATCGCGTTCCTCCCGACACTAAACGAAATAATATTATGTCAACACATCAGCAACTAGAGTAGGATTAATTAACAATGACGTCATGTAATGGATATGCGGATCGAAGCGTGGGAACTATTTACAAACAAAACTAAAAGATGTTAGAAGGAAGTAACGCCGTACTTGTCGATAGATAAAATATATTAACGGATTTCTCGGCGGTGATTGTAAGGAATTATATTGTTATTCCATAAAGTAGTTAATTTTATTTAAATTTCCAATATTTCGTTACACATTTTGTAACTTCATCAGGGAATAAAATAGTCTTAACTGTATTATCACTTGGCAATAGATGAATTCAGAAACATTCAGTTTTAAAATATTTTTTGTTTATAATATACTTCACTGAATTACATATTATTTAAAGAATTTTGACAAGTTGCACAAAACATATTTACATTAAAAGAATTTTTTTTTTTAAAGTTATATGAAATACTGTGTGATCGTCACATGTTGTAGTGGAGGAGCGTTAGCTCAAAAAAGTGCATTATCTCGGAACCGGTTCAAACAACTCCGATTTTGATGATTTTTTTTTTAAATGTCGGTAATGCCAAATACTTCAACCTTTATGGTTTGAAAATTGACGCTCTTTGTTATTTATTAAATTATTTAATTTTTAAAAATTATTAATATCGGCGTTAAAATAATGTTATTTATGAAAGTATAATAATTAAAAACGATATCCAGTGACCTTGTATATTGGATACTGAGAAGTAAGATATATTCTAAAATGATTGGAGTATGTAATCTGATGTGGCCAGCACATAACCTCTCGCCGGATAGTTTACCTGTGTGCATAAAACAAAGATTATTTTACAAATACAAATACATTCATGTATAAGTCTTTGACGTTCAAACTTCTTTATATATTTTTCTCCATATATTTACAAAATCTGTAGGTTATTTTAATATAAATTATATGCAACAAATTTCAAAATATATTTTACTATATTAAAATTTTATGCAGATAACAGGGATTATTAATTCGAACAATGTTTGTCTTCTCTACATACATGTACTGAAAACATTAATTTTTGGCAGTTTCAATTGTATAAGGTATATCTGGAAATGTGCATATATTCGTACATAACTTTTATCAAATTTTCTTTTTTCATAAATGTATCTAAATAACACATTGATTTTATTTCAATAAAGTGATGATGAGATTGCGCTCTTTTTATACTAATATCGATGTGTAATGTCGTCAATATTATAACTTATTTAAGAAGAATTTGATAACTTTTTGCAGTTCAATGTTACTGTAGTCTACAGTGGTCGTGCATTTTCCCATAATCTTTGAGATAAATTTAACAGTCCTTTAACGTAGACTTATCATCTCAACAATAGTCACAGGGCAAACTAATAATTAAGAGATTCTCTAAGTATATTTTTCTTAATTCACTTTCATCTTGTGTTTATAACATTTAAATATAGTGTTCCTTCTCGTAGAGAGTCATCTTATTCGCACTTTGTTCGGCTTGTACCGTCTACAATTCAAATGTCTTGTCTTCTCGGAGGCAATCCATCCACCGCCTTTTCACTCATCCATGTGCGCTGAGGGCTGCCCTGATTATCTAATCTTGTCCAAAATTAGGAGCATTTTGGATATCCTCGTTTTTCATGCGCTCAGCTGGGAAACATTCAGCGACTACTCGTATTTCATGCTTCTTCTTTGCAAACTAACATTCTGCTTCATATGTGAGGAGACATTTAGGCTGGATGCGCATCGAGTAACAAAAACGTTACTAAACAAAATGTTTTGCGACATACTTAAACACACTGACTGATCAAAAACGTTGTTAAACTAAACGTTGTAACTTCAAATTCCCACAATTTATTTGTGGCGATATTCTTATAAAGAGCAGGCCTTCCTTCAATTTAAAGCTAAAAGTTTTTCGGCGTCCACATCAACATTTCATTGTACACTTGCGACTGCGCATTTGATCTACACAGCACGTTGTTATGTTATGTAAGTTTGCACAATGAATATAGATATAGAGGTGGACGCCGAAAAACTTTTAGCTTTAAATTGAAGGAAGGCCTGCTCTTTATAAGAATATCGCCACAAATAAATTGTGGGAAGTTTTGTTTAAAGTTACAACATTTAGTTTAACAACGTTTTTGATCAGTCAGTGTGTTTAAGTATGTCGCAAAACATTTTGTTTAGTACCAGGCATCCAGCCTAAGTGTCTCCTCACATATGAAGCAGAATGTTAGTTTGCAAAGAAGAAGCATGAAAACGAGTAGTCGCTGAATGTTTCCCACCTGAGCACATGAAAAACGAGGATATCCAAAATGCTCCTAATTTTGGACAAGATTAGATAATCAGGGCAGCCCTCAGCGCACATGGATGAGTGAAAAGGCGGTGGATGGATTGCCTACGAGAAGACAAGACATTTGAATTGTAGACGGTACAAGCCGAACAAAGTGCGAATAAGATGACTCTCTACGAGAAGGAACACTATATTTAAATGTTATAAACACAAGATGAAAGTGAATTAAGAAAAATATACTTAGAGAATCTCTTAATTATTAGTTTGCCCTGTGACTATTGTTGAGGTGACAAGTCTACGTTAAAGGACTGTTAAATTTATCTCAAAGATTATGGGAAAATGCACGACCACTGTAGACTACAGTAACATTGAACTGCAAAAAGTTATCAAATTCTTCTTAAATAAGATATAATATTGACGACATTACACATCGATATTAGTATAAAAAGAGCGCAATCTCATCATCACTTTATTGAAATAAAATCAATGTGTTATTTAGATACATTTATGAAAAAAGAAAATTTGATAGAAGTTATGTACGAATATACGCACATTTCCAGATATACCTTATACAATTGAAACTGCCAAAAATTAATGTTTTCAGTACATGTATGTAGAGAAGACAAACATTGTTCGAATTAATAATCCCTGTTATCTGCATAAAATTTTAATATAGTAAAATATATTTTGAAATTTGTTGCATATAATTTATATTAAAATAACCTACAGATTTTGTAAATATATGGAGAAAAATATATAAAGAAGTTTGAACGTCAAAGACTTATACATGAATGTATTTGTATTTGTAAAATAATCTTTGTTTTATGCACACAGGTAAACTATCCGGCGAGAGGTTATGTGCTGGCCACATCAGATTACATACTCCAATCATTTTAGAATACATCTTACTTCTCAGTATCCAATATACAAGGTCACTGGATGTCGTTTTTAAATATTATACTTTCATAAATAACATTATTTTAACGCCGATATTAATAATTTTTAAAAATTAAATAATTTAATAAATAACAAAGAGCGTCAATTTTCAAACCATAAAGGTTGAAGTATTTGGCATTACCGTCATTTAAAAAAAAAAATCATCAAAATCTGAGTTGTTTGAACCGGTTCCGAGATAATTACTTAGCGCTCCTCCACTATTGACCGAAAAACTAAAATATGTCTTCTTTCTATAAGACCACACATATGTAAATAAATTATACAAAAATATGACTTTTGCAGTGCTAAACATCAAACACCGTATTCAATTTTACACTTAAATTAAGCCTTTGAAAGTAAAATGTAAACATGTTTGAAATAAGTCTAACTAAAAGACCAATTCTTTGGATAAAGGGTAATAGAAGTTCAAATGCCACCTATTATTTTGATTGCATGCAAATAGAATTTACCTGTCGCTTTAACAAAATAGTACCACATAAAAGATATAGACTTAGTAGGAACTGTCTATCTTTGCCGTCAAATGAATATGGACTGGAGATTGCTACACAGTTACCAATTCCACTGGTCATGTTCAAAATACTAAGTTATGAATAAGCGGCAACATCGCATCAGTCCATATTTATTTGACGGCGAGAATTTCTGGAAAAACAAAAGCACATCGAGTTGGACCCCCAAGCCCTCTAAGATGCAGAACAGGTTCCATTTAACGGACATCGTGTCTCATATATCTCGAGATCCCAGTTGAACTTTGCGCGCTCACAATTTAAAAACTACAGTATAAATTGTAAAAAAATGCTACCAATAACTCAATATATTTCGATTCAATTAATTATTGTTATCACTAGAACGCGAATTTTAAGCCTCTTGCTTATTGGCAGTACTGTAAGCAGAACAAATTTTCATTCAGATAACGTTTGACGAAAAATTGACAATTTATTTTACTTTTTTTGGAGATTCAAGCTTATTAGTGCCTGTAAACAACAGATGGCACAGATCGTAGTGGAAGTAATACTGATTATTTTTTGGAAGATTTAGATCAAATTTATAAATTAAGTACATTATATTTGTCAGTTTTGTAGTGCTTTTCATTATTTGCACCTTTTATAGCGTTATGTAGCTTTTTATTTTTAATTTTCGTGCTTTTTTCTTCTTTGTAGGTTCTTTTTACGGCTTTTTCATGCTTTTTATAGGCGCTTATATTTTAAAAATAAATGTTTATAATTCCGGGCTATATTTACCTATTACAATTTAAAAAGTAACCGGGTTCGATCCATTCCGACCTACGCCAAAAAAATATTTTTAATTTTAAATGGCATAAAAATTACTCCTGTTGTGCATTCGCCACGCCAGCAATGAGTGCCTGTGAGGTGACGCCCGGTAAACGCCCAACGGTACAAATATGTCTTCATCATTACAGCAATTTACGTATAAAGCAGACTGGTACCCAGCAACGGGTAATATACCGTGATGATATATTTTATTTATTTATGATGTGTACTGCGGATGCGGAGTGTACTTTTTAAATTGTGAACGAGCGAATTTATTAACGTCTAGCCGATGTATTTACTTGTCTCACCGAACATATACGATTGATGAAATGGATTCATGGAACATTCATTTTAATTTCATTACATTTTAATTGTAAAATGTTAAAATAATGAAAATCAATAAACACCCCGAGAATTATTATTTCTTGCCACGTTGTATACCTAATACGTAAACAATGTGGCATAAACCTACATCGTATATGATCGGTGAGACAAGTTATACATTCAGCTTAAAATAATACGAAATATAACTTTTACTTACATTCAAACTGCAGGAATCACTAAAAAATGGTACAAACAAAACTATTTTCCATAATCTTCCCTTAACAAGCAAGCACCACAAGTGACATGTGCTGGGCACAACAAACAGAAGCACAAGCTATTCTACTACGTACACTCAGGGTCTACACCACACTACTACACACTACAGCAAACAAGCACAGCACACAGCTTAGCTCAGCGAGTCAATGCTCAAGAAAAAATGCTGCGCAGATGTGCAGTGGTCAGTGTTCTCAGCTTTAGAAAAACAATTTTAATAGTATATATAATAGGTATATTAGGTTACCTATGTGCTCTACAAAATAAATAAGAGACAAGCACAGAATTAAATTATAGTACAAATATTATAATTATAGTATGGTTGGTAACACTGAGCCCATTAACCCAACAAAAAATGCTGTGCACATGTGCAGTACTCATTATTCGCTCGTCGTAGAAAACAATTTTGAAATTTAAGTTTAACTTTTTAATAAATTTATTAAAGAACATGTTTGTTTTTAGTTACATTTAATCTATAAATTAACAAATAAATAAATATATCATCATGGCATATTACCCATTACTGGGTGTACCAGAATCTACAACTCATGTAGACATCGGTAATGATGACGATATATTTTATCGTGCGGACGTTTACCAGGCGTCACCTCACGGGCACTCATTCCTGGCGTGGAGAGTGCACCACAGGGGTCACTTTTGTACCATTTAAAATTCGAAATATTTGGCGTCGGTTGGGATCGCTCCCGGTTCCCCAATTTCGCGACTAGACAGGCAGATTCAAATAAAAAAATCTGATGTGGCCAGCACATTACCTTCAGTCAATTCTATGTATTTTGTATAAATCCCATACCAAAAGTTCCTTGGAAAATATTCCATGTATCCAGTAAAATTGTAACACGAACATATAATATTTTCTACAAATTCCATACCGAAAGTTCCTTGGAAAAGATTCTATAAATCCAATAAAATTATAACATGAACGTAAACTATATAAATTGCACTTCACACTTACATCTGTCAATTATAATTATTTGAATGTATCAGTTCTTTCCATGATTACAACAAAGCTGGCTGATTTATGAAGGGTAATCTCTTTATATTTCATTAACTATATATCTACTGAATATGAAACAAAATGTATAATCAAACCGTATAGACAGTAAGATAAACTTTCTATTGGTAAACGCGTAAAATTTCAAAAAATGATATTTGATCTCGGTTTTTCAATAAAAACTGTTAAGAACTTCAAATAAGGATACTTCCGGTTGACCAATTATAACCAAAATCTAATCAGTTCTTCATATGGATGTAAAGAAGGGAAATACGGGATAATTATCATTTCTAGAACTGTAGTATTGGAGTGGTCGCCGGAGAAAAAATTGTCACACACACACATACACACACACACAGATCATCGTAAAACTAGTAAAATCGTATTCTAGGGACGCTAATACAGACAGAGCCGCAAAAAAAATTAGTGAATTGTCGCACCTGTAGTGACAGCACGCACTTTAGAATAGGGTAGTTTTGCTCTTTTTGAAAAATTTATATTCATAGTATTTTTAAATTGAAGTTTTCTGTATTTTTTTTATTTTGCATAATTCTTGTTCTTTTTTGAGAAAAAAATTAGAGAAAAATAAATCATTTTTCTCCCGTCATACGTGACGTCACATGTTTACCTTTCGCTGCGAACGAGTCACGGCATACAGTTTCTCTGTATGAAAAAGCACAATTTTTCGTTACGTATGTCTTGCGGGGCAAGGGGAACTTGTTTACATTCCGATTTAGGAGTCTTTTGATAGTTGCCAGTTTTGTTTTTTGTGTATTTGATAGTCAGTTTGCTTACTTCTTGGTTTTTCGTAGCTTTATTTTGTGTCTTTTGGAATAGTATTTATACAGGTATGTGATCAAAAATTATACATGAAAACAAGGTTATGTTACTTGTTGTGACATTTAATGTTTGCTGTTCAAATACTACACCAGCGCTTCAGTGGTTTACGGTTAAAACATGTGGCGTCAGAGCGGAGAGGTTGATTCAAAAAGTGCGGAATTTTAATTAGCAATTTATAAAATAAGCAATAATTGTGGTTTTTTATCGTATAGAAAATCTTATTATGCGTGACTTATTGTACAAAGATATTTATTTTACTAAAATTCGACACATGATAACTACCCTATTCTATCAAATGAGGCATTTATTTTCGCTTTTCGCCACGAAGCTAAAATTTGGTAGCATGCGTGTCTTAAAATATTCGCCTGCAAGCGTACGACTCGAGACGAAAGAGTCAAAGTAGGTAAGTTATTATTTTGCCACAATTCTATTAAAAGACCATTTACATAAAATTTATACATTTATTATTTACAACTATCATAATATTTTTTGTTTTAATAGTATAAAATCCAAAAATTTCCGAAACAAAAAGCGAAAATAGAATTCTCAAGTGCATGCTACCAAGATTTGTAAAAGTAAAATCGCATTCGCCTGCTTTCTATGATAGAATTCTAAAGTGCGTACTACTACTACTGGACCAGACGGAATCTAGCGAACAATTCTGGCGGCCACTTCTAGAATCTACCTAAAAACCACTGTCTATCAATTAAGAATTTTTGATTTTTTTTTTTTAAGACGAACTATAACAATACCTCTCTCCTACCTGACATTTCATAATTGGTAGACAGCGGTTTTTAGGTTCTGTTCGAGAAGTGGCCGCTCTGCGCATGTGCGACAGTTCACTAATTTTTTTTGCGGTTCTGTCTGGACAATGCAGTAGACACTGCCAGTGCTGTAGTCGTAAAATTAGCAGAGGGTATACGCTGAAAATATATTTTGAAACATAGGGTATACGCAGGGGGGGGGGTTAATAATCAAGAAAGAAATAGCGCCGCAGGCGAAATTTTTTTTTCATTCAAGGTCAAATGCCTTATAATTGAAAATTACATTTTTTCAAGGGATGTGAAATTGCATGATTTTTTCCCTTTCATGTATAAAAATAAATTGCCAGAACACAAAACATTTTACAAAAGAGAATGACCGGTTGTATTTACTCTTAAACAGGGGTGATTAAGCGTTGACTAAAGTAACAAATTCAGTTTTTTTTTTAATCACCCCAATGTATTTCTAAATGGTAGTCATGGTAATTAGTTAGTCAGGGTGACTAAAATTTTGAGTAAATACTACCGGTCAATATAATTACCTGTATAAACTGTCTAAAGTCTAAACACAACACAATATGCACGCGACTATTATACAGGTTGCCGGTCAACAATATCTGCATAATTCCTCACATTGTCACTTAAATCGAAGTTAATATTATCTTTTAAATTTTCAACTAAAATTCAAAATATAAAAACACTACGTAGGTAAACTATAAACACAACGAAAAAAAATTAAAAAATTAATTACTGCCATACGTATGAAAGTTGCAAACCTACCTACTACGATTCGTACATTTTGCGAAAACTGGATAATTTTGTGTTCTTTCAGGACAGATAGGTGAAAACTGGACAGTCCCATTCAAATTATATTTATCTTAACTATAAATAAAGTTTATTATTAATACAAAAATTAACTGCTGTATTTCAAAATATGACACAAACTAATTTACTAATTATTTTCATTTTGGCAATACTAAATAAAAATAACAATATTATTGAAAAATATTCCATAAAGCTTGGCGTTCATTTTCAGTTTCTATAGTATTTCCACCCACACGTCTGGATTTTGAATCAGTAGCTGAACGATGATTTGTTAGCCAGGATCGAACATATTTTTTGGATTAAATTGTTCAATTGGCGGTCCATTTGAATTAATGAATATTAAGCTAGCTACATTGGAAATTAGTAATGATGACCTAAGATCAGTAACTATGTTATTCATCAAACTAAAACCTCTTTCACACTCGGCTGTTGAACAAGGCAATGTAGAGATAGTTTGAAAAACAGGTTTTAAATTTTCTGGTATAACTTCAACGTTTTCAATATAGTCTCTCATTCCTTGTATTCCCTGTATCTCATCCAAATTAAAGCGACGGCATATACGTTTTATTTCTGGTTCTCCGTAACGTATCTGGTCCGGTTTAACATTTGATCGATCCAGCACTGAAATGTCTTTAAGAAGTTGCTGTTCATTTTCATTATTTAGTCTTGATTTCATTCTATCAATTAGACTTTGTATAAATTGATATCGATTTATAGGTGTGATTTTAAAATTATGAACCAAAGGTATATTTCTAAATTGCAAATCTTCATATGCTTTCAAAGCTAATTGTGTTTTCTCCCCAGGACTCCCTTTAAAACTTTCTAAAATTCGGATTGTCCTATTTATTAAATGTTCAGCTTTTGATACTGTTGTAGTTCGAGACTGAATTTGTAATGATAATATAGACAGTTCTTGAAGAATTTCATACATAAATCCCAAATCTAATACAAATTCAGGACTTTCAAATCTTTTCAATAGGCCTATATATGTAGATTTAAAATTTGGATCGTCAGATGACTTTTTAAAATGAGAATGCAGAGATTCATATGATTCCTATATGGCTTTTACAGTATTAAAACTACTAGAAACCCAACGAGTGCCAAGAATTCGTCCTATTTTTTTAAATTTTGTACTTAATTCATGACAAGCAAGTTCTAGTGCTCTACAATTTTTTGGAGATTGACTGTACAATGTGTAAAGCTTGTCCAGAAACGACTTAAAATGATTTACTCCACTAACGTCTTTTATAACATCTGATACAGTTAATTCTAACCTATGGTTAAGACAATGCCATGTAAAAATATTTGGATATCTTTTCCGAAGACGAGTTACTTTACCAGAATGTTTCCCCATCATAACACTGGCTCCATCAGTAGCAATTGCAATTAAATTTTCTTGCATATAAGTGCCATTTATTCCATGATCGTTTAAAGTTTGTAAAAGCGTGCTTTCAATGTGTTTAGATTCCTGGGATTCTAATTCGCAAATATCAAGAAACATGTACTCCGGATGAAGGTGAAGTTAGCAGACGATTCGTAGCAGACGATTCGAGATTTGAGCGAGTGTGTGGCTGCCTTACGTTAAGCTTAACCATGGCCAACTCTATAGGCGCCGAGCAACGGTGCTTGATAATACACTCAAAATTTCAAATAAAAAACACTACACCGTACATTCTAAAGATATACCTTTTAAATAATATAATTAATAGTGAGTTTGTAAATAGGAATAGAATGGTATACAAAATTTATGAATTCAATTTATATTTAAAATTAAAGAAGTATTATTTTATTGTTATAAACAATAGTCAGGGGATGAAATTTTGTATATAGTATGTCTACAGACTACTTATTAAAATAGAGTAACCATATATTTCCTACCACCGGTAGGACATAGAAAAAGAATAAAAATCTAGATATATGTATATTTTAATTTAATGAGGTATTATTTTCTTTGTTATATACAATAGTCAGAGGATGAAATTTTGCATATGGTATATCTACATAATACTTATTAAAATAGAGTAACCATATACCTCCTACTACCCGTAGGACATTGAGAATAAATAAAAATCCAGAAAAAATACTTAAATTAAATTAAAAGAAGTATTATTTTCATTGTCATAAACAATAGTCAGAGGATGAAATTTTGTATATACACTGGCGAGCAAAAAATTGAGGTCAATTATTAATTATGATAAATTTTTCGAATGTTTTGTTTTAAGCTCATGTTTGCAAATTGTAAATCATAGAAGGATCTTAATAATTTATTTTTTGAGAAATATCAACTGTTTTCTTTTGTTATCTGTCATGTAATATCACTCTTTTTATAAATTTTATGAAATAGCGTGCATTCGCGGTAATTGAAAATTCGCATTTCGGTGTCTCTTTTCGGTATAGCGTTGATTCCTCTTTGTAAAATCTATCAGTTACACGGTGTAGTAGTCGTATTGTGTATTTAGCAGTTCACAATGCCTGTAAATCCTATTGCTGCGGCAAGAATTGTAGCGTTGATACAAGATGGCCGAGGACAACGTGAAACTGCAAGAATTGTTGGTAGGAGCCTTTGTGCTGTACAAAAGGTGTTTCAGCGCTATGAGGAGACTGGCTTGATAACCAGAACACCAGGATCCGGGCGTAAAAGAATCACCAGCCGAAGAGATGACCTATTTTTGGTGTCCGCAAGTTTGCGGAATAGGACAGCTTCTGCGGTTTTGCTACGAAATCAACTCCAACAAGTTAAGATGTAAATGTTAGTGAATGGACCGTTAGAAGAAGGCTTCATGATGCTTGATTGTCTTGTAGAAGGATGGCTACAGGTCCACCATTGCAACGCCGGTATCGAATTGCAAGATTGGTTTTTGCCCGAAATCACGCGGCATGGAATGGTGAGGACTGGGGCAGGGTACTTTTTCCAATGAGTCGCGTTTTTGCCTCAATGGATCAGACGGACGTGGACGAGTATGGAGAAGACCCGGAGAAAGATACGCTCAAGTTTGTATTGACGAGCGACTTCCATTTGGTGGTGGGTCGGTTATGGTTTGGGCAGGAATCTCTTCATTAGCACGCACAGAGTTGGTTTTCATACAGAATGGCTCCCTGACAGCTCACAGGTACATTACGGAGGTTCTAGAAGACCATGCTATGCCTTTCTTGATCTCTATGAGCGAGCGTAGCATTTTCAGAAAGATAATGCTAGACCTCACGCAGCCAGAGTTGTCAGAGAATATCTGGATGAAGTGGGAAGTAGACGGTTTGATTGGCCAGCCCTCAGTCCGGACATGAATCCCATCGAACATGTCTGGGATGAGTTGGGACGGCGTATCCGAAAGCATACACCAGCTCCAAGAACTGCCCATGAGCTTAGAGCGTTGCTATTGCAATAGTGGGATAATATTGACCAGAATATGATCCTTAACTTAATTCAAAGTATGCCTCGTCGAGTTCAAGCAGTAATTAACGCAAGAGGAGGAAATAGGCAATATTAGTACTAAGTTTTTTTAAATTTTTTTCGTTCCACATAACTCCTAACAACAAAATGTCAAACTACGTTTGAAATGTAAATTTATTGTTTTTTCATAATAAATTATAAAACCAAAAAATATGCTTTGCGTTTCAATATTGAATTATTAATTTAGCCTATAAAATAAAGTATAATGGTTTTCAATTTACAAATATAAGCTTAAAACAGAAAATTAGAAAAATACATAATAATTAATAATTGACCTCAATTTTTTGCTCGCCAGTGTAGTATGTCTACATACTACTTATTAATATAGAGTAACCACCTATTCCCTACCAGCCGTAGGACATAGCAAAAATGTATATCTTAATTTAATGAAGTATTACTTTCATTGTTATAAACAATAGTCAGAGGTTGAAGTTTTGCATATAGTATGTCTACAGACTACTTATTAAAATAGAGTAACCTTCTATTTCCTACCACCCGTAGGACATAGAGAAAAATATAAAAATATAGAAAAAATGTATATCTTAATTTAATGAAGTATTATTTTCACTGTTATAAACAATAGTCAGAGAATGAAGATTTGCATATAGTATGTCTACATACTACTTATTATAATAGAGTAACCAGCTACTCCCTACCACCCGTAGGACATAGAGAAAAAAATAAAAATCTAAAAAAAATGTATATCTTAATTCAATGAAGTATTATTTTCTTTGTTATAAACAATAGTCAGAGAATGAAGATTTGCATATAGTATGTCTACACACTACTTATTATAATAGAGTAACCAGCTACTCCCTACCACCCGTAGGACATAGAGAAAAAAATAAAAATCTAGAAAAAATGTATATCTTAATTTAATGAAGTATTATTTTCATTGTTATAAACAATAGTCAGAGAATGAAGATTTGCATATAGTATGTCTACATACTACTTATTATAATAGAGTAACCAGCTACTCCCTACCACCCGTAAGACATAGAGAAAAAAATAAAAATCTAGAAAAAATGTATATCTTAATTTAATGAAGTATTATTTTCATTGTTATAAACAATAGTCAGAGGATAAAATTGTGCATATAGTATGTCTACATACTACTTATTAAAATAGAGTAACCATCTACATCCTACCACCCGTAGGACATAGAGAAAAAAATGAAAATCCAGAAAAAATGTATATCTTAATTTAATGAACTATTATATTCATTATTATAAGCAATAGTCAGAGAAAAAAATTGTGCATATAGTATGTCTACATACCACTTATTAAAATAGAGTAACCATCTAGATTCTACCACCCGTAGGATATAGACAAAAAAATAAAAATCCAGAAAAAATATATATCTTATTTTAATGAAGTATTATTTTCTTTGTTATAAACAATAGTCAGAGGATGAAATTTTGAATATTGTATGCCAACATACTACTTATTGTAATAGTGTAACCATCTACTCCCTAGCACCCGTAGGACATAGAGAAAAAAATAAAAATCCAGAAAAAATATATATCTTATTTTAATGAAGTATTATTTTCTTTGTTATAAACAATAGTCAGAGGATGAAATTTTGAATATTGTATGCCAACATACTACTTATTGTAATAGTGTAACCATCTACTCCCTACCACCCGTAGGACATAGAGAAAAAATAAAAATCCAGAAAAAATGTATATCTTCATATATCTAAGAGTATATAAATACTCCTAATTTATTGGCTTATTATTAAACTATCTGCAAAAATATATTACAATTTTACTAGATGTAAAATTTCATCTTCTCATTATTACTTATAACAATAAAGATAAAACTGCATTAAATTGATATACATTTTTTCTGGATTTTTATTTGTTCTCTATGTCCTACGAGTGGTAGGAAGTAGATGGTTATTCAATTTTAATAAGTGGTATGTTGACAAACTATATGGAAAATTTCTTCCTCTGACTATTGTTTATAACAATGAAAATAATATTTTATTAAATTAAGATGTACATTTTTTCTGAATTTTTATTTTCTTCTCTGTGTCCTACGGGTGGTAGGGAGTAGATGGTAACTCTATTACAATAAGTAGTATGTTGGCATACTATATTCAAAATTTCATCCTCTGACTATTGTTTATAACAATGAAAATAATACTTCATTAAATTAAGATATACATTTTTTCTAAATTTTTATTTTTTTCTCTATGTCCTACGGGTGGTAGGGAGTAGAAGGTTACTCTGTTATAATAAGTAGTATGTAGACATACTATATGCAAAACCTCATCCTCTGACTATTGTTTATAACAATGAAAATAATACTTCATTGAATTAAGATATACATTTTTTCTGGAGTTTTATTTTTTTCTCTATGTCCTACGGGTGATAGGATGTAGATGGTTACTCTATTTTTATAAGTAGTATGTAGACATACTATATGCACAATTTTATCCTCTGACTATTGTTTATAACAACGAAAATAATACTTCATTAATTTAAGATATACATTTTTTCTGGATTTTTATTTTTTTCTCTATGTCCTACGGGTGGTAGGGAGTAGATGGTTACCCTATTACAATAAGTAGTATGTTGGCATACTATATACAAAATTTCATCCTCTGACTATTGTTTATAACGATGAAAATAATACTTCATTAAATGAAGATATACATTTTTTCTGGATTTTTATTTTTTTCTCTACGTCCTACGGGTGGTAGGATGTAGATGGTTACTCTGTTTTTATAAATAGTATGTAGACATACCATATGCACAATTTTATCCTCTGACTATTGTTTATAACAATGAAAATAATACTTCATTAAATTAAGATATACATTTATTCTGGATTTTTATTTTTTTCTCTATGCCCTACGGGTGGTAGGAAGTAGATGGTTACGCTATTTTAATAAGTAGAATGTAGACATACAATATGAAAAATTTCATCCTCTGACTATTGTTTATAACAAAGAAAATAATACTTCATTAAATTAAGATATACATTTTTCTGGATTTTTATTTTTTTCTCTATGTCCTACGGGTGGTAGGGAGTAGATGGTTACTCTATTATAATAAGTATTATGTAGACATACAATATGCAAAACTTCGTCCTCTGACTATTGTTTATAACAATGAAAATAATACTACATTAAATTAAAATATACATTTTTTCTGGAGTTTTATTTTTTTCTCTATGTCCTACGGGTGGTAGGATGTAGATGGTTACTCTATTTTAATAAGTAGTCTGTAGACATACTATATACAAAATTTCATCCTCTGACTATTGTTTACAACAATGAAAATAATACTTCATTAAATTAATTTTCTTCGAAGTAGATCCTTTAATATTATTGTTAAAAAAAAATTTGTAGGCTTTTTGGATCTTTTGTTTATTGCAAAATACAATTTATTTTACATTTATTGGACGTTTCGATTGTGTTATCACAGTCATCATCAGCTAAGTAAAACATATTTCAATAATAATAAAATGAAACAGAATAACTTCATTGTTTACATACCTATATGTTTGATGTTACATTTTTATAAAAATTAGTTGAACATTAAAACGAGAAATTTTGTAATACATAAAGTCATATTTTTTGACTACATTTTAATTTGACTAGCAGTAGGTAAAAGTGTTGTTCCGCCAGAGTATGGCAGTAAACTGCGTGTATAGAAGAATTGTAAGAATAATTACCTGTTGTCTTTGTTTAACGGTTGTCTTTCTAAATTTAAATTCGGTAAGATTGAGCCCGCGTAAGTTAAAATGTCTCTATAGTTAGTTTGGCAGTTGACTGTGTTACTTTCATTTGTATTTATGTATAAAGATTCATAGATTAGTCGCTTGTTGTAATTTTTTTCAGTTTTAATTATTTCTGGATTTTTGAAATTAAAGATATGTCCTTTTTCTAAACTATGTTTGGTAATTCCACTGTGATTTACATTTTGTTTTTTAATGTTATAATTATGTTGGTAAATTCTTTTATGTAGATTTTGGCAAGTTTCACCAATGTAATATTTAGGGCAAGCACCACATTTAATTTTGTAAACGACGTTTTTTTGTTCTAATAACGGTGTTTTGTCTTTTAATTTAGTATAACATGTTTGTAAAGTATTTAAATTTGAATTTGCAATTTTAATATTACAATTGTGAAAAGTTTTTTTTAAAGCAGAATTTAAATTTTTGTTATATGGAACTTTTGAAAAAAATTCAGGTTCTCTATTTATTGTTATTGTATTATTATTGTTATATTTAAGTTTTCTAATTCTATTTTTTATAATTGTTTTTAAATGTATTTCTGGATAACTATTATTTTGTAAAGTTTGAATGATAAAATGTATGTTTTGGTCGTGGTATCTCTCGCTCGACAACAAAATGGCCCTGTCAACTAAGGCTGTAATTACGCTATTTTTGTATGTTTTATTTGTATAAGAAAAGAAATTTAAATATCTACCTGAGTATGTATTTTTGCGATACCAATTTGTAAGTATTTTTTTTTCGTTGTTTTGAATGACTGAAACGTCTAGAAAGTTTAATGTGTTATTATGTTGCTGTTCAATAGTGAACTTTAATCTAGGGTGGAAATTGTTAAATTCCTGTAGTATATTATGTACTTGGTCTTTTTTAGCAATAATAAAACTGTCATCAACGTATCTTTTATAATATGTAATATTTAAATTTAAGTTGTTGAATGCTATTTTTTCTAATTTTTGAAGTACCAGTTCAGCTATTGGACTACTGAGACTGGATCCTTGTGGGGTGCCATTGACTTGTTGATACATTTTATTGTCAAACGAGAAACACGACGACTCAAAACACAATTTAATGCCTTCTATGAAATGTTCCAATGTTAATTCAGTATATTCAGAAATGTCATTCCAGTTTTCAGTTACGCAATCTATAACAAGTTCTTGTGGAATACTAGGAAAAAGATTAACTACATCTAAAGAGAAAAAAGTGTCATTATTTGTTAAATTTATATTTTTTTACGTCGTTTACAAAATCAAATGAATTTTTAATTACGGTTGATGAAGTTTTTGTAACATTTGAGATGATATCAGCTAAAAATTTTGCAATTTTATATGTGGGTGTGTCTAAAGTGGATGTTATTTGTCTTAAAGGTATGTCGGGTTTGTGTATCTTGGGTAACATGTACATTTTACCTATTGAAGGATTTTGTACTATCAATTCAGGGTGTTCAATTTTATTGCAGAAAAGTTTACATTTTTTATCTAATTTAAGAATAGGGTTTTTTTTTAAGTTTAACGTAAGTAGTGTCATCACTGAGAATGGTTTCAGCTTTATTAATATAATCTGTTTTATTTAAAATAACTGTTTTATTACCTTTGTCTGCTTTTGTTATAATAATTTCGGGATGCCTAGTGATAAATTTTTTTGTTTTGTTAATCATTGATAATAAAACTATTTCCCATGTCTGTAACCTTTCATGTTTAAGTTTTTTTGTATAGTTAGTTAGTAGTTTCGATATCTTATTTTTTACTAAATGTTTATTTTGTAAA